>CM036920.1:11825000-13192500 GCA_020800305.1 Porphyrio hochstetteri
CAGGTTCTCTTGTCCGGTCCTCATCGTTACATTCATCATCATCCCTCTCCACCTCTCCACTCAGCTCCCTTTCACAATCGCTGTCTCAGTCTTTGGTTTCATCCACTACGGCTCCTCACCACCAGCAGCCTCAGCCTTTGAAGACAGAACATAGTATGTTAGGCACCTCAGCCTCTTCTCACAACTCTTTAGGTAAGTAAGTTGAAGGCTGCGCTGTGTGTATGGTAAGAGGGGACTCAATGCCAGGTAAGAAATGTTCAGTTCAAGGCTTTGCATGTTTCCTGTGACTTAACCTGGACTATTGGAATGGAAAACACTCCAGGTAACAGTACTGATAATGGAGTTGTAAGTGGTATGTGGGAGAAAGTTCAAGGAGTCAACTTTGGTTCCTAGTGAAGAGGGAAAAAATTCTTGGAGGAGGAGATATTTACAGGCATTTGAACGGGCTGGAGCACAGCAGTTGGCATACAGGCAGCAGGAATGCATTTCAGCTGCCACATTGTGCTAAAGGAAAATACAAAACAGAGAAAGGGGAAGAATTAAAATGCTGCGTAAGCTGCTAGGAACAAAGCTTTTAGAATATAAATGAATTCCCCACTCTTCTTTCTGAACTCTGTTGTCTTGTATTAGAAGTGGCAAGAAAAAAGCTCTCTCCTGAATTGCTGTAAATACTGTACACCTTGTCAAGATTGGCACTTTTCTGAAAGCAGTGAAATATTAAGAGTCTTGCCAATAAAAGTATAAATGTTGTGCATGTGGCACATCTGTTTAGTTCTGTGTGTGAAACCTTTTGCAGCACTATGTGTGGAATGATGATTTTTTTTCTGCCTTCATTTTACAGGTTTAAATGGTGTTACAGGGAGCATTTGGGACTTTGTAACTGGGAGTTTCTCCCCTAGTCCATCCCCAGTACTAAGCAGTGGCACTACCCCCTCAGTAAGTTCCAACACCAGTGGGAACGAGCTAACTCGAGTTAGACAGGAACTTGATGATGCCAAGAGAAAACTAAAACAATGGGAAGAATCTTGGCAACAAGTAAAACAGGTATGCTAATTTATGGTAATAGTAAATTGGGCTTGGGTGGGTTTTTTTTACAAACAAGCAACTCCTTACACTTTTCCTTTTTACATATCTTCTGGTCCTTGGACCTAGAGTTTTATAAGTCTGTCAAAAGAATGTTTTTTCCATCCTCAAAATGAGCTAGTGGCATAAAGGAAACTGAGCTTTTTAAAGGGCAATTCATTTTCTGAAAGTTGATCTGCCTCTCTAGGCAGGGACACTCTGTGACAAGGAGTAGCTATGTAGCTGTACTAAATTTTGATTGGTTTTGATGTCTCTTGACATTAAATTATGAATTTAACATTTAAAATGCATTCCATTTATAGAACTCCAAAAAGGCTTCTGGCTGTTTACCGACAAGGAACAGTGACATACCTAAAATTGCATTAAGACAAAGCAACTCTTCTGAGTTGTTAATTAGAAAGTAGGGTAAGGAGGGAGAAGCATTAAATAGACAGAAAATGCCTTGTTATGTCTAAAATTAAAGATTACCTGCATCTTTGATGGCTTTTGAATTTGCTCTTGTGTTGTTAATTTTAAAAATTTATTTTTTTATATTCTGAAAATGTCTTTCTCCCAGGCATGTGATGCATGGCAGAAAGAGGCTCAAGAAGCAAAAGAACGTGCTAACATCGCAGATGCAGACAAACAACTTGCTCTTCAGAAGAAGGAGGAAGTAGAAAATAAATTAAAAAGGCTGAAGGCACAATTAGCTGCTTGTCTATCGACTACATTACCTTATGTGAAGAACTACGGAGATATGGAAAAGATACCCTTGCCAAAGCTTCGTTCCTTACAAAATCAGCTGCACTTGAATTTAGAAACAATAGATGAGGTGAGTTTCTTCATCTGCATAACTATTTATGCCTAACCAAAACTGGCAGCTCAGTAACCTTCAGTCATGTGTTTATGCCAGGTTTCATTTTAAAGAACAACATTGCTCTCTGTGTTAAGTCTTTCTTTTCTGGAATTAGGGGATGGTTCAGGTTTTTCAACCTAATGGATTCATCTATGGTTTTTATCTGCTCAAATTACAAGTGATTCACAAGAATTCTTGGGGTGATTACAATAAGATTTAAACCCAGCTTTTTACCCCAAACATTTTGGGCACTACCTAAATAGGTACAAATAGTTGCCTTAAATAAATGAAAATATTTACATGCTTTTCACTTGTTTAGAAAGTAGGTGATGAGTTCCCTGCTAGGAGTCTGTGTAGTCAAGAGAGGCCAGTACAGAGTTGGAGCATAGAATCATTATTAGAAGGGACCTATGGAGATAATCCAGTCAAACCCCCTTCTCAGAACAGGGTCAAGCAGGTTGCTCAGTGCCTTGCCTGGTTGTTTTGAGTATCTCAAAGAGGTGAGAATCCACCACCACCTCTGTGGGCAATCTTTTCCAGTGTTTGACCATCCTCACAGTAAGAAAAGATTTTTCTTATGCTTACATGGAATTTTCTGGATTTTAATTTGTGCCCATTGCCTCTTCTTTCACTGGATACCAGCAGGAAGAGGCTGGCCCTATCTGTTTTACTCTCTCCCATCAGGTATTTATACACATGTCTAAGATGCCATCTGTTCTCAAGGCTAAGCAGTCCCAGCTCTTTCAGCCTTCCTCCATGTCAGATGTTTCAGTCCCTTAATCACCTTAGCAGCCTATTGCTGTATTTCACTTCCTCTCAAATCCAGACTCTTTTTTTGCCAAAACTTAGCATGTTTCTTTGCTGCCAGATTGAGGGCATTGCAAAACCAGGCACCACGCTTCAGACCTTGCGGGGCATGACCTGGTTTCACACTGCTTTCTCCCCTGCAGTCTCAAAGGGCAGTGACACCATATATGACATCAGTTCTTGCTGTTTTGGCTTTGACAGGACTGTCCAGACAAGTGAGGCTTTTCACTACTGGTAAAGTCTGCCATACTCTAGTATCTGCTTGAGTTCAACAGTGACTTCTCTGTCTCAGTGCACGTCCTGTACAGTGCCATCTGTATCAGTATGAACTACAGCCTTGGAAAAAAAAAAAAAGCCAGGCTCACTTTATAAGAGTTTAAAACATAATTTAACTCTTTGTCAGTGAAGTAGGTGGATGAGGACATAACGAGTTAGTTACCAAGCTCCTGTTATCCTTTACAGGATTCTGGATTGGATTAGGGACCCCTGTTGTTTGTCTCCTAAGAGATTTTAAAGAGGAGCAAAAGAGTCTTGGGACCTCTTCCCAAAAAAGTCATTGCATCCTGGAATGGAAGTCATCTCAGTCAGGCTGGAGTGATCAGAACTATTGCTACTTTTTCCAGCTCCTCAGTTTCTCAGGTTTCCTTTATCACTGTGGCCTCTTCTCACCTATCTCTTCCTTCCAGGAGGAAGTTTGTGTCTTAGGCAGTGCCACGCATCATGTTCTGGGTGCTTCTCTTAGTCCAAACCATGTCTTGCTCTTCAAAAGTTAACATGGCTTTCAGATGCTTTCCAGTTCCTCTTGTTTCTTAATGGGGTTGGTAAGGCTTATGGCATGGAGATGTTTGCAGTTGTAAACATCCTCCCTGAAGTCTGTGTCAGCAGCTTTATTCAAAGTATCAGACATTTGGGATGCTTCCATTTTGTCCTTAATGTGAACATCTCCAACAGCATGAGAAAATGTAACAGTGGCTTGAAATTGCAAAATGAAGGAGTATTTGACAATGAAAAAGGTTTATTTCCTCTTTTGTTAGTTTGCATCGCTCATCCCAATTATGCAGGCGGATTTTGGCCCAGAGGTTCAATCCTACATGCTTTCCTTTCTAAAGCACCTATGCTCCTCCAGCTGCTACTTTAAAAGTTACATGTGCCCTGATCTTACGACCCTTAATTCAGCTATCTGTCGTGCAGATACTGTCCTTTGTGCTGCTAAATTAGACGTTTACTCATGACAGCTAAGCTGTAAAGCTGCTAGAACACAAGTGTACACTTTCAAATCGTTTTTACTGAGTGCAGTCATCTTTTCACAGGTGATTTTTCAGCTTCAGTCAAAGAAGTGTATCGTATGTCAGGAAGGTGACCGTAGCATTATCCTGAATCCATGCCAACACTATGTACTCTGTGATCGCTGTGCAGCTGCACAAGAGGAATGTCCCTGCTGCAAGAAGAAAAAAAATCTGTGGTAACATAGAGGCCTAGTACTCATATCATGTTCATGAATTGAATAATTTTAATGGGCTTGTATTTTGTATCAGAATTATATCACTCATAATTAACCCATTTAATAGTGCTAGACTGA
Organism: Porphyrio hochstetteri; assembly: GCA_020800305.1. Lineage (NCBI taxonomy): Eukaryota > Metazoa > Chordata > Aves > Gruiformes > Rallidae > Porphyrio > Porphyrio hochstetteri. Next base: position 11,829,305 of record CM036920.1, read on the forward strand.
TTTCCATTTTGATGTGAGAGACTTAGTTGCTCTAAGATAGAGAGTAAGGCTTGCTCACCTTTACATACCGACTTCCAACATCTGATGAGGTTCTGTAGTCTTGAGGTTCTTTCATTCCCCCCCCCGAATCCCATTGCAGCCTTTTGTGACTTCCACTCACATTCCTAGTGCACAAGCTACTTAGGTTCATTTGCACTGTAATCACTTTGTATAAATCCTACCATAATGCCTGAATGAAGTGTTGATACCTGTTATTTCCATGAACAGAGGATGGATACGTAGGTACAGTAACTACACACTCAGTAGTCCAGACAGTCCCTTTGCCAGGGCTGCTGCGTGTGGAACACCAGAGCCAGTATTTTGGAATCGGTCTAACACTATGTTTACTTGGACGTTTGGAAAACTCTGATTAATATAAAAGCACTTTTTAATTATTGTGTTTTGTTAGAAGATATGTTGTAAATTGCTTCAAGCTGCTTTCTAGGTCGTATGTTTATTTTTTAATATGCAGTAATATGATGTGTTAAATGTGTACTGTGAATTTAAAATATTTCACATGGATTTACTGTTAAATCACAATATGATTAAATAGAAATTACAACTTACCTAGTTTTTTTACAGTTTATAAGTTAACCGCATACTGTAGTATTTATAAATGTACCAGCAGAGACAAAACCAGTGAGGCACATAGGATTTCATATTCAAAGACATGTTTTCAATTTTGTGAAACAGATGTTTTAGTCAACAGCTGTGCATTTGCATATTTCCCTCAGTTTAGATGTTTGTAGTCTTAAAGTTTTTGTACATCTCCTAACCTGCGTGGTACTCATCGGGAGCAGATATGATATATATAATATTACCAAGTGCCTATGCCCAATATCCTAGAAAATGGCAGAAGACAAAAAAAGAATTTTGCAAATAATTTCTATTGATTAATTTTGTATCGAACAATTTGACAATAACTAGAATACATCTCTTGCTTTTATAAATATTTAAAAATACACTTTTTTTCAGTAATGAAGTGATGCATGTTTGAAAGGAACGACAAAATTATTTGAGCCTGTGATCAGGCAGTGGCACTTTGACACGGTGATTCTTTTAAAAGGTGGTAATATCCTTACTTCATCCTGGGAGTTGGGAACATGCAATTCAGGAGGAGAAGTTAACTAATTACTGCATGTTAACACTGTATATTTTTATTTTTCTTACATGGAATAATTGCCTGCGTTACTCCTTTTTCAGTTAAATTCAGGTGTGACACTAGTACAACTTAGATTGAAATGACCTACTACTGTGTTACATGACTTGTATCTCTGTGTTTCTGTATTCAGTATGAACAGTGAGTTCACACAGGCAGCAATGAGTTAATCTCTTTAAAATTCAGTCATGCTAAAACAAAAAACAAAATGTAAACTCAAATTATTGTTGTTGAAATAGAGCTTTTAGAACTGTGTCAGCCCAGCCAATAGTGCTGAAATCACTCTCTCCTTTGGACTTTCTTTGTACGAGGGCTTGAGTTAGCAAAAAATCATTACGCCTCTTCAGTGAGAGCTAAATGTACAGACTTGTTGCTGCTTTCCTAAGACCTGTTGATCTGGAGGAGCACTGATGACCTTTTAGGAAGGGAGAAGTAGGATAAAATATTAAAATACATTTCTACTTGCTTCAATTTCAAAAGTTTGTCTGAAGATCATTTTTAAATACCAAAGTTGGGTTTAATAATGCGATTTGATGCGACTTTAGCACAGTTTCCTCTAACATGTTTGTACTGAGATGAGTATAAAATTGGGCTGTATTTGCATTTTCAAAGACACTTTTCTGTCCTAAAATCAGATATTGCTGTTTTAAAGGTGTGGCCAGCTTTGGACTTATAAAAAAAGGAATGTGGATCACCAAGCTTGGCTGTAGGTATTAATGTCTTTTTTGCATCTGTGCAGTCTATGACAGAGACTGGTTTTTGAACGTTAACAGCATTCTGGACTAAAGCAGACTTAGTTATCTAAGGGTTTTGTTGTTGGGTTTGGGGAGGGGGGGGTTGTTGGGTGGTTGTTTTTTTTAAACAGTGAGCAAATCAAAGCAGAATGTGCAATTATCAATTGAAATGTTACGTATTTTTTAAACAAACCATTGTTTTGGCCATCAATTTGCTGTATTTATCTAGTGTGGAACAGCATTCTGCAACCGTTGTGCTCACAGAAACGTTTATAAATATCTTAATGATATTTTTTTTGCTTTGGTATTTTAGAAGAAACCAGCTTAGGCCACATTGTGCTGCCTGTATGCAGCGAGATGGTGGCAGTTTGTTACCCACGAGATGCAGAAGCTGTTTTGTGCTGTCTTGTCAGTGTTTATAGTTCTCCATGTGTATTTTAGTGCATTTGCCTATGTCTTAGGGCTATTGGTTTGGTTTGGTTTGGTTGGTTGGTTGTTTTTTTGTAGTAACAGGTGATTTTTGTAATCTCAGAACACCAACAAAAAAAAGGAATGTAAAGAGCACTTGCAGTGTGGATCATCCCATTCACCCAACATTCATAGTTTGTGTGTGCTGGATTTTTAGGGGAAATGAAGTAATATGTTTAGTCTGTTGCTTTTTAAAGTTGTATGATTTGTGTTTTACAGCGATGAATCTTGAAAATGATAATGTGTGTCCTGTTATAATATCAGCACTGCAAACGTTGCAGGTATTCCCTGTAAGTTTCTTTGGTGCTGAATTACAGACACATTTAAAAACTATCGATAAACTATTTTGTGGACAAGGAAAAAACACATACCAAAGAAACAAACCTACGTGTGAAATTCTCAGACTGGGCAGCTTGCTGTAATTCTAGATGAATCTCTAGGTAATCACTTGAACCATGCATCATCATACATAGCAGTCATAAGAAAATAACACAGTTGTTCTTCACTGAATTCTTTTTGTGAGAAATTACAAGCAAGGTTTGCTGTATCTTACGAAAGCAAGTCAGCTGCAAGTACAAACAAATAGTACAGCAGTACTTTAAAATGGAAGAGGATAAAATATACACAGTGATGACTATTTGGAAGAAGTCAGAAATGAAAGCTGACCTCTGTAAGTATTTGTCCTTGTATTATATATGCTATCTAGAAACTGGATACATTAAAATGGTATTTTAGTGAGACTACAGTACAGTAATTTGCTGAATTCACAAACTACATAAAGCAAACGAAATGGATTTTTCAAGATTCACTTTGGTATTTGACAAAGTTCTGTGTTAATTTATGTAAGGGTATAATTTTTGATGTGAATGCCATTTTGTTGTCACAGTTACTTTAGCCTGGGGAATAATAGATTAAAATTGTGATTTCTCAGGGTTTTTACAGTTTGGAGCTGTAATTTAACCGGAAGTACGCTAACTACAGATAGATCCCAAGCTGCATGTTATAGGCTTATTATTAGTCTTCTTTGAATAGCAGATTATTAAAGACATACTTGGTTTGTTCTATATTGCCATTCAGAGTATCCTAGTATTAAATATAGGTAGTGATATTATTGGTCACACTATGCTTGTGTAACTGTGGTCATCATCAGACCCTAAATAAATACGGAATTTTTACTCATATTAATTTATGGAAGCCGTTCATGTTTTGAGTGTACAGACAGAAATGATTTTGTGAATGAGATTGTTCTTAATGCAAAACATATTATTTATAATGCATACTCATTTACTTGTAGTGAACTGTTTAAAATTGTTAACACTTGTTAAAACTTTTCTACACTATAGCGTTTATGCAATGGTTTACAGAAGTCATGGAATTATTTTTATTACCAACATGGAAATAAAATTTTGATCTTTATTTCTGAGCTATGTTGTGTTTAGAGTCTCAAAAATTGACAGCAGTCTTTTCCTCCACAATCTAATGATGTTGTTCCTAATCACTTCAGGGTTTCAACCACTGGGATTGTCATTTATGGTTTCAGTGGAGAAGGGGCTAACTGTGATACCAAGAAACTGATTCAGCAGAACAGTCTACAGGATAGAGGCTGTTCCAGTCAGATATAATCACTTTACCATTCCATTCTTCTCTGTTCCACGTCCCAAAAACGTATGAAGCATCCTGCTTCATAGCCTATACCAGTGTTCTGTCCCTGACACAGCAGCAGGATGTGCTGTTCGGGAGGAGCACTTAAGTGTTGCCTCTTCGTGCAGTCCACGCCTCTGTTCCAGTGTCAGGGATGCTCGAAACTGCAGCCTATTTAGGCTGAGCTTATACAAGATGGTGAGTTTGTACCTTTCCAACTCAAAACCTTTGAGATGCAGAGAATGTGACAGCACGTAGTCCTGAATGGTGACTGGTTCCCAAGCGACTGGCGATATGTAGCAGACAGGAGCCTCCTGCTCTATCACTTCCCACGCCCCCAAGGCCTTGCATTTGCCCTGGGGGAAGCTCCTTTCTCATCTAGGTGCACCATGGGGCCCCCAGTTTACTTTATGATGCCCCTGGAGTCTGAGGGCATTCTGAGGCACCCTGTTTTTGTTCTGGTGCGCCCCAGAACACTCAGCTCACTTTCCGGGGTGTGCCTTAACCCTCGTGAGCCTCAGCACCCTGCCGTGGGCAACAACATTCTCTGCCTTCTCCCTTCCACAGCTTTGTGGGCACACTCTGGCCTTACCCACCCTCGGCTTCTCTCCCTTCCGTTGCCTCCCTGTGCCACAGAAGGGGAACCACAGAATTACAGGGGTTGGAAGGGACCTCGAGAGATCATCCACTCCCTGACAGACCAACAAGCGCAGCTCCAGGGCCGGCTGCCGCCATGTCCCGGGGTGTCCCCGCAGGCTCAGGGAGCCGGGAAGATGCTGCCGGTACGGGGCCGGGGGCCGCCCTGGCTGCCGGGACAGGCAGCTTTCCCGCTCCCCCGAGCGCGCGCGCGGTGGCGTGCCGTCCGGCGCCCGAGTCGCGGTACTAGAGCTCCCGCCCCGCCGGCGACCCAAACGCGGCCCCGCCGCTAACGGCGCCGCAGCGCCCGCCGCCTCGTGCCGGCAGCGCGGTACTGCGGTATTGCGGCGCGGCGGTGGGCGGCCTGCGCACGCTCGGAGCCGGTCCCTGCGGCGAGCAGGGGCGGGGCCCTGCGGGGAGGCGGGCGCCTCTCCCGCCCGCTGACCGCCCGGGGCTGCCGGGACTGGAAGCTTTAAGCCACCCACCGCCGCAGGCTCCCAGCGTGCTGCAGGCGAGGCGTGCCGGCTCACGGCAGTCTCGGGGAGTCACCCGAGAGCTGGTAGAGCGGAAAGGGGCGGGAGGCGGCACCCCGGCTCGCCAGAGCTCCCTTCGAGTCGCCCCGCGCAGCTGCCCTCGGCTCCAGTACCTCCCCCGAAGCCTGGCCCGTAGGCCCAGGCGAGCCGTGAGCCCTGTCTTGAAGGTGGCCAGCGGCCTTCGAGTGCGCTTGATTCCCTTTTAAACGCATGTGCTGTCCGCAGCAGTGTGGGGAAAGAGTGGTGTCTGCAGGAGGAGTGGCCGGGACGGGCGGCTTCTTTCCCTCTCCCAGAGGCCGTGCCGAGGATGCTGCAGTTGTCCGTTCTTCTCCTGGGGATGCTGCTGGCTGCACCCTCCTTAGGCTTGCCTGGGTTGTCTCTGCAGGGCCTTGCCCTTCAGGGGCGAAAAGGGACAGCTGTGTGGTATCACTTACTGCCTGTGGGCTTGAGCTGATGTGGTTGAAGCTGGAGAGGCCAAAGAAAGGTGAAGGAGAAGAAATCAAAGGCCACCTGTTTGGCAGCTGCCTCCTGCTGCAGGCAAGAGAGCACCTGCCTCTCCAGGTGAGGAAGGATCCTTGTTTGTAGCATTGGAATGGGAGATGCCTGCTCCAGAAGTAATTTTTTGATAATTAGTCTACAGCAGAAAGGGATGTCAGTGTGCATCGCAGGGTCTATGTATGACCTAAAGCATGGTACAATCACATCTTTGTGTTTCGGGAGCCTCAGCTCGTAAGAGTTGTAAGACACCTACATATCCTCAAGTGGAGGCCAGCTGAGTGACCCAAGTTACAGGAGAGGAAAGGAGGAGAGAAGGAAGAAGTGTCTGAGTGGGCAGTCTCACACCTGAGGGCTCCCAATTGAGTGGGGGATGGTGGCATGGAGTGTGTCTGCTGAGAAATAGCTGGTGCTGAGTGGCTTCTTGTGGGAACCTTGCTGAAAATCAGCATGGGGCCTTGGAAGCCTGCAGGAACTCTTTACTGCAGATCTTGCTATTGCCCGTTTGGGCTATTTGCTGTTTTTCAAAACTATAAAGAGGAACAGGAGAGATTAAAGTACACCCTGAAGCCACTGATAATTAGTGTGGCTGCACTCCATGCATCGGGTACGAGACCTTTTATTATTTCAAATGCAGGGACCCCACAGTGGAGCAGGGGAAGAGTGTGAGGACCCCTCCTCTGAGGAGGAAGGATTGGCAGAGACAATCTGTGATGGACTGACTGCAACCCACATTCCCTGCCCCCTTTGCTGCTCAGAGGGAGGGGGAAGAGAAAGGAGTGAAATTAAGCCTGGGAAGAAGGGAGGGATGGGGTAGGTGTTTTAAAGATTTGAATATATTTCTCATTATCCTACTCTGATTTGATGGGTAATTAATTAATTTTTTCCCCAAGTCAGATCTGTTTTACCCATAATGATATGTGGTGAGTGAGCTCTCCCTGTCCTTGTCTCCCCACCCACAAGCCTTTCCTTGTATTTTCTCTGCCCTGTCTAGCTGAGGAGGGGGAGTGATAGAGCAGCTTTGGTGGGCACCTGGTTTCCAGCCTGGGTCAACCTACAACACAAGTGTAAAGTTGATCCCTGTAATTGTATTTTCACATTTTTCAATAGTGTTTTATATTTCAACATCAGTAGAGCTCAGATGATTTATATCTGCTGTAGGACTGAAGCTAAATCTTTTTAGTTATGGCTCTGCTTTGAAGATTGTTGATGCCAGGAGGCTCTGAATAAGCTTTAGAGGTTCAGAAATAGAACTTTTGTATCAGAAAACGCTGTTTCTGGAACTGTTTGATGGATCTGGAAAGAGAGCATCTTTAGAATAGGTCACTGATTTGGCAGGCTAGCTATCAAGTGAAAAGTCAAATTCTGGAAGGCGAAAATCCTTCCAGAAACCTGAAAGGAGCACTAGCATTATTACTCTAATCCTGAGCTGTTGATTCCTATCTGCAAGGAAAAAGATTGTATGTGATTATATATTACTATTCTATACTTGATCTATTGTATTTTATACTGTTGTGTTTGTTCTGCCTTAAAACGTGAACTGTGAGCAGCAAGGCACAACCTACAGCCCTGTCTTCCCAAGGTTCTGCTGCCCCCTCCTTTGTGGTAAAAAATGCCTGATGCATTTCCTGTTAAGGGACAGCACTGCAAATGCAGAGGTGAGGACTGGGAAAATTCTGTTGTGCTTTGTGGGTACTGGAATGCCTCTGGGCTCTGTCTGCTGGTGCATCCCTCCTGCACCTTCCCGCTTCTGTGGGCCATGTGCTGGCACATCTCTGCAGAAGCTTTGAGGGTCTTTGGGCGGCTTGGAGCAGTTGAAAACTTAAAGTTTAAACTTAAATATTTAGGGCAGTGTTTGTTTTCTGAAGTACATGCATGTATACACTTCAGAATGTGTTCTGGTATTTGCAGCACCAAGAAATTAATCAGGTTCTTCCAGAACTGGCAATAGCAGGCTTCAGCAAGCACCCGAGATCCATGCCTGTTGAGGTCCTGAGGCACGAGCGAGGTACCCAGGTTTGAGAGACTCTTCTGGCTTATTTCATACTCTCCAGACTCGGTGTATCACTGTGAGTTGGCAGCCAAATATTTTCTTTCCCTGGGTAACATACATGTGGTCTCGTTGATCTCTAATTTCAGATGTCAGTGACTGGCAAAGCTGTATGCAGTGACACATAGGTTCCTCTTTCACATTACATTTGGCATGCTGATGTGTGGGTTAAGTTCTCCTTTGTGGTACAAATGCACCAGTGATGCCGTTCATTACAAGGATACTGCCCTGTCACGTAGCTTCCAAATACCAAGAGGCATCCAGGAGATTGAAGCAAATATAAAGAGGTGAAGTGGGACAGAAAAAGCAGAGATGACCAGATTTGCAATGTGAATTAAATTGTCTACCATTTCCATTCTTACCTGTTGAAGACAGCAAACCAGAACAGAATTGAGGCTTTGTTAGACAGAGTTGCACTGGCCAGTGACAGCACAGTACTAAAGCTTCCTCATTTGGAGACTTCCTCATTCCTCATTTCATCCCCCTCAGCAGGGAGGAGCGGAACGAACTTCATCAGAAACCTGAGCAAGGCGCAGCAGAGGATGCCATAAGGATGATGTAAGTAGATGCCATGCCTAGCATGAGATGACGGGAGAGATGCCAGGGAGCAGAAGGAACCTGGGTTGGTGAGGGTAGCAACCAGCTGCAAAAGCACACCTTGAAAGGATGGAGTCCTCTCATCTTTATTTCCAAGGCGATGCTGTTAGATCTGTGCTTGTCAGGTTTGTGTTTCTGTACTTGGGCAACGCTGTTTTGGCTTTTTCTGTCCTGTTTGGTACTGCTGTGCAGGAGAAGATGTGCAGAAGGAACTGGGAAACTAACTTCTTTCTCTTGTAAGAGCACTACCAGACAGAAAGTAGTTTTTTCTGTTCTCAGGGGTCGTGGGCTGGCTGGAGGACTTAAAAAGATCATAGAGCAGTTCCAAAGAAGGACTTAATCTCTTAGGAATTTGTCGAGGAACTCCGAGTTTGCTTATGTAGCAGTGATATTTATTTTTATCTCTACCTCTTTTTTTTTTCCTATTTATGATGCTCTGTATGAAGATAGTTTTATGTCCTTGGAGTTTAGACACAAGGTTTTATTGGATCACAGGCATTGGCTTTTATTGGGTGAGTCAGCATTTCTACGCTGTTAGAAGGAAAAAAGATAAAGGCCATGTGAACCTGTTTCAATAACACTCTGTGTTCTAAGAAGAAGTCCTGCTTCTGTTTTCAGTTCTGCTTGTACAGTAATTCATCTGGAGTACTGGTGCCTTATTTTGGGAACCTCACTCAGAGCAAAGTAAAGACCAGTCTAGTTGGTCTGCCCAGACAAACTGTGAAAAGCTTGATTTGAAAATCCTGCCAGGAAAAATGGAATAAGCTGGTTTCATATGTGTAAAGACTAGATAGATGTGACATGGCTTAGTCTTGCAGAGCTTGGCTGGAGAGGGCACTTCTGTTCAAGGTATTCCTCTTACATGGTAAATATTTGATCCTAGGGATTATTTCAGTAGTGCCACTCTTAATTTTAAATCCATATCCAGTTTTCTCAGTGTCCTTTTTAGTTAGTCAAAAAATGTAAATACTATTCATATCCTTTCAGTATATCCACAGATACACAGTGCAACGTTACGCCCAGAGTGAAGTGACTTTGCTATTAATTGCATCCAGCCTAGGATGCAGGCTGCCTTGTGTAGGCCAGTATCAAAGCACACTCTCAAGCTGTTTGCACAAGGTGGCAACCCTTTGTAAATATAGAGACAGCTAATTATCAATCCAGTCATTAAAATCCTATTGACTGGGAGCCAGGGCCAGGTGGTACAATTCTCCTGTTATTGTGTACTTAAATATAATATAATTGACAAGTGCCAGCAGCGTGCTGAGAAAGACCTGCTGGGAGAGCTTTTCTTGTTCAGCACAGCACAATCCATGCGTGTGGAGATGTTTTCTCCCAGGAATTAAACAGCTGCTCAGGCCAAACTGAGTTTTCAGCTGTCTACCATGGACTAGATTGTGCTAGAGGATAGATCTTGGTGGTATCAGAAAACATGGTGGGTAGCACTGCACAGGCTCAGGTTCACAATCAGCTGGGGCAGAGGTAAAGCACCCCCAGCCTCCCCTAAACTCAGGGGTGAGTGAGTCCTTCAAGAAGTAGCATTGCTGCTGAAATGGTCTTTGGTGGAGCAGCAGCACATCTCCATGAGCTCCTCATGGCCTGACTGCAGTCAGAGTACCATGTATCATGAAGTTCCCATTGGCATTTCCCAGTTAACCAAGTACTTGGTTTGGGATTAAAATCTCGTTGGTCCAGTGTTGTGTAGTTTTCATCCATTCTGTGATATTGGGAGATTCTGAGATGCCATCTTCGTTTTGCACAGCATCCCAGATTACTGCAGCTGGATTACAGAGGGAGTGTTTCTCACTGCTTTCTCTCCATTTCTAGCAGGTGAAAGGTACCATCCTTTTCTCTGTAGTTTGATAATACTGATAGCTACAGCTAATTCCTAGATAAAACAGACTGTATTACTGAAATGACTTGTAATAGAGAGAGAGGTGTAATACGATTAACTTTGTCAAATGTAAAATTGATACATAACATCTTGTTGATTTCAAAGGAAGAAAGGGAGGCAGGCTGGCTTTTTTAAAATTTGTTTTTACCAAAACCTCAACCCAGCGAGCCCTGGCCAAATAAGGAATTAGGAGCCAGTGACATACCCACAGTACAGCGAAGGGGACACCACAGTGCATATAATACAAATTGGATTCTAGATCTCCTTCATGTTAACTGCCATATCGGTTGTATTGGAGATACCTAAACTGTTTGAATTTTCTTAATTAACAATTCCTATCAGTTTTAGAATGCAACAAAAGTGATGGAGGGGGTGGGACACAGGGTTGGCAAATTTAACGTCTAATGAAGTTGGTCTGAAAGGCTGTTTTGGTTTAGCACAGCAGGCAGCTCAAGCAACCACACAGCCATTCACTCACTGCCCCACCCCAGCAGGATGGGGGAGAGAATTAGAAAAGAAGGTAAACTTATGGGTTGAGATAAAGACAGTTTAATGTGACAGAAAAGGGAGATAATAGACTATACAAAATGAGGAATGGTCAGCCCACCCCCAAGCAATGAGGGCCTCAGCCAACTGCCCCCTGATTTGTATACCAAGCATGATATGATGTGGTAGGGCATATTCCTCTGGCCAATGTGGGTCACTGCCAGCTCCTTGTGCACTTCCTTGTGAGCACAGCGTGGGAAGCTGCAAAGTCTTTGACTTAGTGTAAGCACTACTTAGCAACAACTGGAAAACATCAGTGTGCTACCAACATTGCTCTTACACTAAATCCAAACCACAGCACTGTATAATTAACTCTATCCCAGCCAAAACCCAGATACTGTGGGACCTGATGAGGTGTATCCATGAGTCCCAAGGGAACTGGCAGTTGCTAAGCCTCTGTCAATCGTATTTGCGAAGCTGTGGCAGTCTGGTGAAGGTCCCACTGACTGGAAAGGGTAATTTAGGTAACTGAATCTCATCTGGGCAAACTGTGTGCACAGCTCGTGACAACTAAGTATTTCCAGCACTTTAAGGACATCTCAGCAGTGTGAACATCCCCTTTACAATGAAATGTGGGACATGTTTTCAGCTTTGAGGCTTTAGGTGTGAACTGCAAAGTGCATGTGACATGGTCACTTGGCAAGTTGGAGGGAGGCAAGTTCCTGAAGCTCAGCTGCTATTAGCTGGAGAGGCAGCAAACACCTTCATTTGGACCTTGGGCCTGTAGAACAGAATGTTGATTCATGCTTGTGGAATTAACAGAAAGTGTGCTATTATCATACTGATACTGGTTAGAATGCAGGTCAATTTTGAAGAAGGAAAATTACACCAAAGTCACTAGAAAGCAAACAACATAATAGCAAGTTGTGCTAGTGTTTGTAGTGATGTGGGTTTGGTCATATTTTTTATCTGATGCATTATTTCTTAAACCAGGTGGGATTAGTAGCTCACCAGCTGGACACGTTATACAATGCAGGTGATGTGATTTGTAAAGATTGAGGCTTGTCTGAAATGTATTTTCTGGAAAGTCAGGCAGGTGTTTTTTCTGGAAGTAATCAAAATATGTAGAATCTCTTACTTCATTAGGCAGTTTGTATCACTTGCTTATTACCGAAGTATTGAAAGGGAAAAATAAGACATTAATCACATTTTCACAGCTTTAGTCCTGTGCATGTAGGTTTTTACTATACTTTTCTCTCTTTGATTAAAAAGCTTTATACCATTTGGTGCTGTCCTCCTATAATCTAGTCAGTGATTTGGGGGAATAATTTCCTAAACTTGAAGAAATTGTTTCATTCCATAATTAAAGGCTTCAGTACTAAATACTAAAGCTTCAGACTAAATACTGATACTCATATCAGTATTATTTAATTATGGAGAAATGCTAGAAAAACCTGTGCGTTCCATATAGTGATTACTTTGCACATAAATGTTTTCAATTAAATTTGTTTAGCTTATTTTACTTCATAAAAGTTTTTACCCAAATTCTTTACCAATAACAACCTATCAGAAAAGTACCTGGTAATGGAGAGTAAAAAAATGGAGAGAGTAAGACATTGTTTTGACTCAGTTAAATAATTACATATAAATTCTCTCCACTTTTCTTAACTCTTTGTCAATGTTATACACAAAATTACCTGAAAAAGATTTTTACTCATAGGTTAGCTAAATTTGCTATGAGGATCAAAGAAAAGATTTAGAATTAGTGAAGTCAGTGCTCAGCTCTATCAGTTTAATCAAAATTCAAGCTCTGCTTTCTCAGGCAGTCAGCATTCCCATGGGCAGTAGCTGGATGTTGACTGAGTACCACCTGACACTGTCAGGGAAAACACTTTGTTCTTCATCAGTGTTCATCACATATGACAGTTCATGCCTTTTGGACTTTGAAATAGATTTTCTTCAACCAGTTGATGCTTGCAGCAGTGAATTATGTAGAAATTAAAATTTTGGATTTTTGGTCTGGTATGGTTTTTTGTTCGTTACTTTAAACATAAAACTTCCAAAATATTTAGATATTTAGAAGTGTTACTTTTCTAGATGGGACTGCTTTTTGGGTTGTTGGACTTTTTTTTAGCCCTATAAATTTATCATTTCTCTTTTAAAATATTTCTATTGTGAAAAGCAAACCTATGACTGGCTTTAGCTGTTAACTGTAGGTCAGGGCATTGACTGGCAATTACTGTACCAAAATGAATGGCTGTATTTTGCTTGTACTAACTGCTCAAATTGTGTTGGAGTTCTTGCTCTGTTTGCTTTGCAACTTGAATCAGCCATTGCAACAGTGGGGGGGGAAAAGCAAAGGTTTTTTTTTTCCCAGATTAAGGACTTAAGGCATCTACCTTGCCTTCTCTGTAAATCTGTGCTTCTACATGGACTAGTGGTCTGAAACTGCATTATGGCACAACTCTCCTTAAGTACTTAATGTTATTAAAATGATCAAAACTCATTGAAATTCTTTTCTAGCTTCAAAAATTTAGTCCAGCAAACTATCAACAACAGAAAGATTGATTTGTATGTGTGCAAGTCCTATGATTTCCAGGCAGAAGAAAAATAAGGCAACATTAAGGTTTACTTATTTTACATATTGAGGGCATATTACAGTATGTAAAATATGGGTAACAGGCTTTTAAGTATACGTAAACTTCTCAACTTTGTTTAGTTTCTTTGGTGAAAACTTACTGTTGTAGAAGCAAAAGCTACTAAGTCCAGCATGCATCATGGGTGAGGGGGAACTGACAGCTACTGGTGTTCTGTACTACAGAACAGGCAATTAGTGTGATGACAAAACATACACAACATTCTGTTTACATTTCCATCTCCGTGATGCCATTAGCAGCCCTACTGATGACTCAGTTGGGTGGAGAAAAGTGGAACAGCCAAATACAGCAGGTGGGGCTGCCTAGGACATCATGCTGCTGGCCAGGTGATGGAGCGGAGCTCTCACAGCACGCTGCACTCTGGCTTCAAGCTTCTGAAATTGCCATGTGGCCATTTTACTTACAACTTTTTTAAACCAAATGATGTTTGTAATCTTCAGAACAAAAAATATTTTAACAGGTACACAGCTCGTAGGGAAAGGGGGAGAGATAATAAAGATTTAACTTAATGTCGAGCCATGTTCCCTCAAGCATGCAGTGAGTTGGTGCTGCCTGTGTCCCCACCCAGTCACTTGGTCTGTTGCAGGAAGACAACTTCAGTGGGAGGAGAGGAGAGGGAAGAGACCTGCTGCAACTTCTCTGTTAGGGAAGCTGATCTAGGTGTGCACCATGCCTAAACCACGCAGGCTGGCAGATGAGCAACAGACTGGCTAAAGCTGATGCTTTTTTCACCCAGTGCCAGCCAGCAAGGACTGGAAAGGGATGAACTGGAGAACAGGTGGAAAGGAGGAGGGGTAGTGAGAGGATACCGACTGCCCTCTGTATTTGGACATTTGGTAGACACAGTAATAGGGCAAAAGGGAGCGATGTTATTGGGGTCCCCAAGGAGGAGTAAAGGTTGTAGCATGAGCCAACCTCTGACTAAATCTATGTTAAAAAGCATGGGAGAGCACAGCAATTGGAGTAAGAAGGTTTTCAGTTGAACATAGTGCCTTATTTCATCCTGGGAGATGTGTTCAGTCATGGCTTCTCTCTCCTGTGACTCTATGCCACTCACAGCCACCTGGGGGAGAAGCTTGAGTTACAAAGAGAACAATTATTCCATTTTCAGTTAAGCCAGGGCACCAGAGCCAAAATTACTTGTATTCTGCTCCTGAGAAAAATATCCTAATACAGAACGCGATTTCATGATAACAATGAAAATTTATTCACCTCCAAGCCTAGTTCTGCTCTCAGGTTAACTCACAGGAAGGACTGAGTGCTGCTCCATCAACCCTCACATGCTGGGGGCTGAGAATTCAGGCTCCCAGACCCTGACACTCCAGCATCTATCTGGTGAAGCCCCGAGTACCCACCCGTACCTGCAGGCTGGTCAGTACGTCATTGTGACTGCAGAGCTCACTGTTGGACTTCTTGTCACATGGAGAAAGAGCCTCTTTTGTCCTAGGAAACCTGAATCTTGGCTACAGGAGGGGTTTGAATTGAAGCTTTATGCATGTTACTTAGGGTGAGGTCCAAAAAAGGATTTAAACACAAAACCAGGACTAACGGATTTTAGAAGCTTTCAGCCAGAAGTAAAATCATGTTGAGCCCTCAGGGGCTCTTGCCTCCCTTCAGTCTAAAGTAGATTAAAACATTTAAATACTAGGTCTTGCCAACTGGTTCACCTAAACTATGCCGGGTGAAGCAGTCCTTGTTGGCTCCCTTTCTGGTATCTGGCCAGTAATTTGTCATATCTTTGAGCTGTTAGCTTGGACAGATGGAGTGACAAACTATATTTTCCAAAGTCTGAATCCAGTTTAATTGCCTGTAAAATCACTGTATCTCTTGAATGTTTCTTTGATCTTTTCTGTGTTTTCCTGTATACAGTGTCTGAAATCGCTTACCTTGGTAACATAAGGGGTACTCCACAATTAGGGTAGGGGTTTTTTCCCTCCTGGTCTGGCTACGCCGATTACGGGAAAGTTGTTTTAATTTGTCAATCTGAGTCAGCCTCTTGGCAGGAGCTGCGGAGTTACGCGGGTTCCACTGCCTGTGTGTGCGTCAGTCCTGTTTGCCCTTCCACTAACTCTCCCTTCCTTTTCCTCCCGCCAGTTCTCAGACGCCCAGCTCCCAGGTAGAGCTCTGCTCGCAGCTTGGGCAGGCCCATCACTCAGCAGGGCGCTACCGGTAGGTCCGGGGCAGCGGCGCCTCCCTCCGAGCAGCTGGGCGCCGGGCAGGGCCTGTCCCGGGGGCGGCGGAGGCTGTCCCGGAGTTGCGGACTTGCCCGTTTCAGACACCCCCCGCGGGCGCCCGCTTCTGGTGTTGAGGGGGAGAAGGAAGGCGAGGGTGAGGACGGGACGGCGCAAACCCTGCGCGACGGTGGCTTCACCCGAGCGGAAAGCAGAGCAGTTGGACCCCCGCTGCGGAGCGGTAAGGGCCGAGGGGCTGTCGCGGACGACGCTGGGCGCGCCGGGCTGTGTCGCGCCGGCCGGAGCCTGGCTGCCGCTGCCGGGCGGGTAGGGGGCTTTGCGCCACTGTCAGGGCGGCTTTCGCGGGTGGGGGGGGGTGGGGGCGGGTAGTGGGGAGCAGCGCCGGCCGCCGCTCCCGGACACGATCTCTGCCCTTCCCGAGGCAGCTCCCAGCCCTCCGGGGTGTTGGGGGAAGCCGGGGCTTCGCAGGCGGGGCCCGGCACCGGCGGGACGGTCTGGAGACAGCTCCGGGAGAGGCCGTGGGCGGCGGCTCTTGGCTGCGGGCATGGGACCGGAGCCGTGAGCGTAAGGGAAGAGAAACTCAGCTGATGCAGGAGGCAGCTGGGCTGGAGCGGGAAGTGAAGTGCCCTTTTCCTCAGGGAACGGGCTGAAGGGCGGCGCAGCAGCAGTTATTCCCGAAAGTCCCGGCCCCGGAGGGGAGGGGAGGGAGTGGGACAGTTTACCGGCTTCACCCTGTCCCGAGTCGGAGCCACTCGCGGGTTATTCCGAGATTGTTGGTGACTTGGTAGAAGTAACATACTAAAGCCTGTAGCCGTTTCCGCTGGGGAGAAGGCTCTGTCAGGTACCGTTTCTGTTTTGCCGGTGTAAAATGCAGTGTGATCAGACTGGCACTGGTTGTCTTGCTAAAATAATAATGTACCAAAGTCTTTGTAATTATTCTTTAATTTTGTTCTGTCACAAATGCCCGAGAAATTTGCAGAATTTAATGTTTCTCAGCAGATTGGTATATTAGGAAGTTATTGTCTGGAGATCAGATAACCAAGATGGTGGCCCAGTAAAGTGCTGTTACAGCTTGCTGCTGTGCAGTGCTGAACCCCGAGTGCTCTGATAAACCTGTATATCCTGCCTGATTGTTTAACAAAACAAAAAAAAAGGTAGCCTTTGAAACTTGTGTTTCGTTCCAGGTACTCCTGATTAGCAGCTGTCTTAAAACTCGCCTGTGCAGGGAGACCCTATAGTTACTAGCAGCAGCGTTGGAGAGCAACCTGGGATTTCTAGTGAAGAGGACTGAGTAGGAATTGTTTAACTTGAGGGACTGAATCGTGTTAAATCTCAGGAAGAGATAAAGAGTAAGGGAAGGGCAACACCATACTTGTTTGGCCAAGCTGGGTTAGGAAAGCTGTGTTTGTAAGTCATTATTTTCCTCCCTACCCCCTCCTACTCCCCCATAGCAAGCAGAGAGGTGGGTTATTACCTTCTCTTTCTTTTGTCCCCAGGCTAATCTTCAGTAGTGCCCAGGATTGCGAGACACATGTTTGCACTGGCTGCATGAACTAATAGTTCAAATATCTCTTCAAAGTTGACATTTAAAGCAGAAGGGACATCAGCAAAATTAAGTTGAAAAGCTGAAGTGGTATTTTGAAGAGATTGTTTTGTAATCCTCATGTCATCTTGTTCTTTATTAGGAATTTATCTTCTGATAATTTAAAGGGACCGATATTTGGTTTTAGTTTTATACTATTCACTGTAGTACTTGGTAAATGTTATCTGTGCTTCAGATTTGAAATTTGAACTTTAAAAAAGAAAAAGAAGCCACAGGAGAGGTTGGGATGCTTACAGGTGCTGCAAAGAGCTGAGACCTGTTTGCATCTATCTTCAGGAAGGGGAAAAAAACAAAGTGAAAAGGCAGAAAAAGCATAGCAGTAGTTTTTAAATTGAACCAGCTGTCCAAAACCAGTCAGTGGTAAGATGAAAAATGCAACATCAATAAGTACGTATTGAATATTAAGTATCAAGAGTAGATGTGTTCATGCTGGAAGTTACGATCATCACCATTCTGAAATTTTGACAGGGTGTTGATTTCTTAGAACTCGTTCTTCAGTGAAGAGGCGAGGATGGTGGTCTCTGGGAGTGAAGTAGCTGTGACTGGGGGCAGTTGATCAGCATTCAGCTCTAATTTAGTCATGAGGGGAAACTTTTTCTAAAGAAAACAGAAGGTCAGTGGGTTTTAAAAATACAGCTGTGGAATATGTGATAATACACATAGGATTGCAAAAACTTACTGAGTTTAGTCATCTTTGACTGTTCTTTCTTCAATGTGCCAAAGCTGCGGTGTGACTGTGAGAATGGTGTGAAAGCGCCTCTGCTCAGGGAAGTGATGCCTTACCACAAGTGTTGTTCCTGCATGCCTGTAGGCACATCTGTCCTGTACCAGCTCCTGTGTTCTAGCTACATGGCCACTGTAAGACTCACAGTGGACTGAGTACACAATTCCCTTTGTTACAAACCTTGCCACGTTTCTGCTTAGTTTGCTTGAAGACCAGAGACTCCAGAAGTGTCTAAACATTAGTAGTGCTTACTGATAGATTGCCACGTGTCCAGCGCAGCACTCTTCTGTGTAGCCTGGAAGAGTGAAGAAACTTGTAGCAGGTTCTTTATAGAAATGCGTATAGACTTCACTGAAATCCTGATGAAAGCTGTGTTGTGTAAGGAAGACAGTTGGCGGTATTTCAGAGACTTCTCTGCATTCCAGGAGAGTGAAGAGGCTTGTTGGGAAGCTCATACACTGGGTCTTGTCTTAGCTGTACTTTTTGTGGATGGAGTGACTCCATCCCTAATAGGATAGATACATAAGCCTGAAATTCCTTGTGGGTTGTCTTTTGTACCTATAGAGTTCTCTGGGGGCATCTTTCATAGGCTGCCCAGGGAGGTGGTGGGGTCTCCTTCTCTGGAGATATTCAAGACTCGTCTGGACACCTATCTGTGCAGTTTGTGCTAGGGAGCTGCTTTGGCAGGGGGGTTGGACCCGATGATCTCTCGAGGTCCCTTCCAACCCCTACAATTCTGTGATTCTGTGATCTTTCAGGTGTTGAAAAGGCTTTTTGCCCTGAGAGACATTGTCAGAAAAGGTATAAAATCCAGAGATGCTATTTGAGGCCTATTTTAAAACTGTGAATAATGACCACAGCAACAGGTACAGTAATTGACTAGGTGGGAGAAGAGCAGCAATGGATTGCAAATAAACTTAAGTTGTTTAGCAATAACATTTGTTTTCTTTGAGATGTGCCATCTGGAGATGTGTGTCCGTAGAGCATATCCTTGACACTGAAGGTTTAAGGGAGACATTTTTGGTTGGTAATTGAGGGAAGGGCTGAATAAATAGCTTACCAGAGCAGGAACCAACAATTTTAGGTTATTTTTTTTCCCTCTTGTTACATGGACAGGTGTGTGTGTCATGTATATGGTAAGGAAAGTCAGCACTGGCTATTGATTCAGCAGAGGAATTTGCATGTGCTGCTGCAGAGATGCAGAGGGTGACTGGCTGCATAGCTGAGCTGTGCTCGCTGAGCTGGTGTGTGGTGGTGGTTTATTATACCTAGGTACAATGTGGGAAGGAGAGATAAGTGATCCTGGAGGGCAGCAGTGTTGGCATGGACAAATGCAGATATGAGTGGTGAGGAGGCAGTGTAGACACTGGAAGAACAACAGAGGTTTACCAGACAGAAGAGAGAGGTTGAGAACTTGAAGTTATGGTGGTAGAAGTATGTGCGGTAAGATAAACAGTAGGATATATAACTGTTTAAAGGATGATGTGGACACAAGAGAAGCTGGCTATGACTGAAGGATGAAACTTACTGCAAAGTGTGGAACCATGATAGACTGGAGTTTCAGGAGCATCTCACAAAAAAGATAGAAAATTAAACTTTTCTTAAACTGAAATTCCAGTGTTCTTAAATACAGTTTTACGTTGTGTCTTGTGAAGTAAGGAAAAAAAAATTAAATGACAGGTCCACTAATAAACCCCAGTTTCCTTTTGATACCAAAATACTGATCCAGAATCTGCATTCCATGAGGTGTGCAACAGTACTTGGGGCAGAAGGGGTATTCTTTAGCCAGACAGTTCCTATTGTTGCTGCCAGTCTCTATATGCAGCATGAAATACTGCTGCTCTGACAGCAGCCTAGCAATTAAGGCAGTCTTCTGGAGAATTGTCCTCAGTGAAGAAGTCATTGAAGCAAATGAATTTGTTTACATTGTGACTGATGTTTTGCATGAGTTATGACAAAACTTAGTCTTTCGTCTTTAGTATATGCATAAAAGCAGAACTATACCTTTGCCATCTTTTTCTAGCACCATAACCAAACTTCTTTTTACTGGGTGGTTAGAGAGTAATTAATTTAGTTTGGACAAAGGATCTCCCAAAGTAATTTGGATCAGCTGCCTGCTTAGGACCTACTTAGGAGAGGTTGTTCAAGGCCCTTTGACTTTGTATTATGTCACAGCTTTCTATTCCGAAGTCTGTTTTGTGCTTCTGTTGTTACAGAATTATTTACAACCAGCTGTGGTCCCTTTTGGGAAATTTGGCATTATCTACCTCCTTTACTGCACCTTTTGTTTGCTTATAGTAAAAAACTGTCCAG
Source organism: Porphyrio hochstetteri (assembly GCA_020800305.1). Classification (NCBI taxonomy): domain Eukaryota; kingdom Metazoa; phylum Chordata; class Aves; order Gruiformes; family Rallidae; genus Porphyrio; species Porphyrio hochstetteri. The sequence goes on from CM036920.1 coordinate 11,849,526, forward strand.
TTGTTGCTTCTGTTTCCTTCCAACAAATCCCTTCTTTGCCCTTGTGTGTGTTGCCTACAGGTTCTCCTGGTATTTTCTGTGGGTGTTTTCCTGGGTACCACAGGTCGTATATAGCCGTTGGTAACAAAAGTGCAACAATCCAAGTAAGTCAAACTATTTATTTATTTATATTGCCTTAGTGTCTGAGACTTTTTACATCGTGTTTCTCTTCCTCTTCCTCATCCTAGTGCAGGCTGTGCTGTAATCAGTGCTTTGAGTCCTGCTTAGGTAGTGCCTTTCAAATTGAAGGTGCATACCTTCTGGAATAAATGGGGCAGTGGAGGATACGTGACAGATGCTATATCCAGGAGAAGGCAGTTGCACTGGGAAGAGAGTACCAGGAGTAGAGAGTCTGGCAGGAGTTGCTGAGACAAGCTGCAAGCTTTCAAAATTGGCTGGCAATGGCAGGGAGATAGTAGCTTGGCTCTTGTGCTCCTAGCAACCATGTGCATCTTCTGGCTTTGTTCTCAGTGGTGTCTGCTCCTTTGATCAGTTGAAGTCCCTCACACACTATGCTGTTTTGTAGCCTTACCCCCACCCCAGATTTTCTGCCAGCTCCTCTGCTGCACTCCCAACAGGCGGTGCCAAGCATTGTGTCTTTGTCCTGGGTAGAAGCTAGTGTGTCCCTGCTTGGGTTCTGCAGCCTTGCGCCAAAACATGACTGACCACAGTTGGGGAGATTGGCGATGGGCAGAGTGCGATTTGATAGGAATTAAGGTGAAGCCATTTATTGAGCGAAATCACACAGGTTATATACATTCCTTACTGCAAATGTGGCAAGCTGAAAAACTGTTAATTGGTTACACACACTGTTCACACCAAGCTGATTGCTTATCAGAACCTGTTATAATTACTAACCAGTCAGCTTGGTGTGAACAGTATCTTATATCTCAACATTGTTAGTTTACCTTTGTCTAAAACGCCTACTGTGTCAACCATTTATTATGGATGGTTCATGACATGTTCACTTACTTCCAGATACCTTCCCACAACTCCTTGGTTTAGGGCAGTCTGTACCCCTGTCTTCAAGGCTGCCATGTTTTGAGAATGTGATTACCAAAAACCTCTCAGCATGAGTAACTTTCCTGTCTCATGGGAACTTGAGGATATTGTCAAGGCCTATGTCTTCTGTGAGGAGACTCAGGCTGCTGGCAGGCCCGCTGCCTTCCCCGACACACATTTACATACATCTTGTTTCTTTTCATCCAACATACATCATTCAATAAAAGTCCCTGAAAAAAATTAAAACCGCTAAGAAATGTAAGAAAATAATCACTTACACTCTTACACAAAGTATGCTTTCTTGATGATATCACCACCTTGTTTGTCACTTGGATAGCCAGATACAGGCTTACTTTATTTTCATGTCCTTACCTTGTCTTGCATAGCATCTCTGCTAGTGCATTGCACTTCTAAGTAAAAACTGGCTAGAAGGCAACTTGATGGAATATGTGCAGATAAATTCACATCCAGCAACACTCCTGAAAGCATGAGGTAAAAATTAACTATGTGCTGCTTTTCTAAGTCATCCTAATATGTGAAATGGAAGTGCTCCTCCTCTTGCTGACAGGGCATGTGTATTGATTCTGAGTTTTGCAATAATGTTCTATGAAAATAAAACCAGATGGTCTGAGATGTTTGGTCTGGTTTCATGATCTGCTTACCTTCCCTTGCATGAATGTTGTTGCCCTCTCCCCTTGCACTGCTAGCTGTTGTGTGGCTGGTGAGGCTAAGGAACTGATAGGGCTGAAAACTCACTCCATACCAGTAGCCAGCTGAAGTGGCAAGTTGGATCTTTCTTTTGGTAGAAATTGTCTTAGATTGATTTAGAAAGTTTGCTATTGCACTGATCTAAGGATTTAAACTTCTTCTAATAAACCCAGGAAAGTTTAAGATCCATACCACACAATGAAAATGTTCTTAGTTCAAACTTATCTTTTATTTAAAAAAAAAAAATAACAGGCATACATTCTTTAAACTAAAAATGGTATTTTCTTTATACTAAAGTTCATTTCAGAAAGACTTCAAGCAAATACAGATTTAATTAGTTTGTCTCAGGCAATGTGTTTAAAAGCATGCAGAGCATTTTTGGTCTGTGCCTGAGTGGGTAAGGAAGATTTCAGATAAGGAAAATTGTTCTGTAAGGTAGTAAGTATATTTGCTCTTGAATTCTTAGAAGAGCAGTACTTGCTGTTGCATTAAAAGGCAGGTTCCAGGCTCAGGTTTGGCTGGACAAGGAGAGAGGGATGACTCTACTGTTTCCTCCAGCCTCCCAGGAGCAACACTTCGGCATGTAAGTTTCTCCTCACATGACGTGTTAGTGTGAGGACTGCACAGACCTCTTCTCCCCTGCTTAGAAGGGGTAGAGAGATCATCTACCCACAGGTGTCCTTGAGGTACTGCTGCTGTTACCTGTGTGCTGCTGTGGAATCCGTTTCTACTAGGCTCTCATGCAGGTCAGGAAAGCAGCTGAGATTTTACAAAGATGTTGCCTAATGATTCATCTGTAATTGTTGGGTAAGGCCTGAATGACTTGACTTACCTTTCCACTTTTGACTTCTTCCTCCTGCCATTTTGGTTTTTATTTTTATCACCTTGTTTGTCCTTGGGCAAAAGGTGTTTCTCTGCATTCTTAGAACATGTATTTCCATCCTGTCTTGAGAAGAAGGCTGCAGGTTTAATCTACATACGTTCCCATACCAGTCTGGACAATATAAAAAATACTCATAAGGTGGGGGATGCATCCTATGGTGAGAAAATGGTAACAAATACGTGTTCAGTTTGAGGTGTGGGGAGGACAGTTTGTAGTTAAGGTGATTATCACTAGTTGAAGATGCATGAAAGGCACTGTGAGCCGGACTCTGACTGGTCTGCATCATGAATGGAGCATGACACAGATAATGGTGCCATAACATTCTTGCAGTAAATCTGCCCCTTGGGAGGAAGGGAATCTGGAATACAGTTCGCTTCCTAGAACAGACAGTGGCATAAGTTCTGTGTAGGGAGCAGATGCTTCTGGTTTCTTTCTGGGGGACCCTGCTTCTGATTTCAGATTGTTGCATGGAGTTTGAGTTGAGGAATTAAAACGGAGGGGAGTGTTTGAATTAGCTGAAATACTGTTTTGCAAGATTCAAACTCCTGCAATTACTGCTGCACAGCACTGTTTTACTAAGTATTCAACAACTTCCAAAAGACTTCCATTCTCCAAAATTCCTGTGGCTTTAGTGCACTTGTAGAAGTGACATACAGGAGGGTATCCCTGCATCGTTCCACTGGTAGGATTTGTTACTTGCCTTCCTGGTCTCCAGCTAGTATAACTAACTAATCTGGTTTTGTTTGCATAGAATGGGTTGTGAATGCTGTGGCTTTTACCAGCCTTTTCCCTCCCTTTATGCCAGCTGTGCTCTGTATGTAGAGCAGTAGACCTCTGCAGAAAGGAATGAGCTGGAAAGATGCTTTGCCCCATGCCGATGTTGTTACAGTGCCTGAAGGAAATGATTTGGGCTGAGGAAAGTGCTCGCAGCTCTATCACAAGTATTTGTGATTCTTTTCCTTGAACAAATGAACCAAAAAGAAAAATCCAGAGGAGGGAGCTGGTGGTTTTGCTGCATTATTAGTTTTTCTCTGGAGTTTAGTGGTTGATTTGCCCAAAGTTAGAGTGCATCTGCCCAGAGTTAGAGTGCAGTGAGTCAATGACCACCTTATCATTGTGCACCTGGAATGCAAGAGGCTTTTTATGAAGCACAGGATGATGTAGGATGGGTAGCTGAAGGCATTGGTTCTTGTCTTACTGCCTGCATTTCTAAAGACTCAAATCAGTGAGAGTCTGGGAATAGAAGCTAGAACTACTTGCTGCTTCTCTGTGCTTAGTGGTGTTCGGACATGAAACTTCCAGATGTAAATGGATATTTCTTGTGTATCAGTGTAAAAAAACCCTTGATCTTGCATTTAATGTGGTTGTTGGCTTTTCAGTGTTTGCATATCCTGGTTTGAGATAGCTTTAATGTTGTCTAATGGCTTGCATATAAGCTACTTCCAGATACATTTTTTTTTTTGTGTATTTGACCTCCCCATTACCTGCCTTATCCTTTGTCTTTTCCTGCAGTCAGGTACCTGTCATTGAACAGCCTTCCCTTCTGAAATATTTGAGAGTCTGCTTTAAGAACCCAAAACTTTGGTTTCTGCTTCTGCCATCGGCTTGCTTTTGGGCCTGTTTATCTTTCAATTAGTAAATTGCTGGCGTGTTGTAAGTAGCTGGGTATGGTTTGTTAAGGGTGTTAGCAGTCCAAGTCTTCCTTATCTATGTGGATGTTTAAGATTCTGTGTCACTTTTTGTATGATCTGGGGTTGGCTTGTAATACTAATCTCTTGTCTTCCCAGACACATCTGTACCAGTGGTAATTTATATAAGAGTGTATCTGTATAACATTATTATTAAAGTTATAAGCTGTTCTATTTACAGGGAGAAAAGTGAAATAGAAACAATGGAAAGTCTGTTAGTGCCTTAAGGAATTGAATAGGGAAGTATAACATGTGATTTACTTACTACCCAGGCTGTAAGTCTTGCTTAAGTTAAAGTAAAATGCTGAAAAATCTTTCTGCCTCTTACCGTTGTTTTCAGTACAGTCTAATTCCTGGGTTAATACTTATTGCTATATCAGTTTACTATCTTATCTGAAACTTGACTAGGTTTGATACTCATAAACTCTTTGTAATCACGGTTGATTTGGTGTTTGGTTTTGTGAGGGGGGAGTGTGTTTAAGTAAATTGGTTTTCAGTTTGTTTTAGAATGAGGTCTAGGGGCAGGGGTTTAGCGTGCACGCAGTTTGTTCAGAATTGGGCCTTCCTTCAGCAGTTGTAACATCTCACTTCTGACACAGTGTGCATGTGTTTAAACTTAAGAAGCATTGCATTTATTTTCAAGAGCAGGTGTTGAAGAAATGGGAAATAGAGTTGGAAGGGACATGAAGAGGTTCTTTAATCCACTTAATGCTTAATGACACAATTTCTGATATGTGTAACTGTTCTGAAGAGCTTTCATGAGGGAAGAGTCCACAACTCCAGACAATTTATCTAGTGCTATGCTTTACCCTATGTCTATTTACCTTTGAGTTTTTCTTAAAGTTTGCTCTCCAAGGAGCTTGTTTAGTTCTTCTTCATTGCTAGGTGTCTTCATTATTCTCTCTGGTCTTTTGAAACTAAGGAAACAGTTACAATTTTGCTTAAGGAAACTTACGTATCCCTGCATGGTGTTTGCCATTTTCATGGCACAGTAAGCTTATTTTGAGCTTCTAGTCTGGTAGATCTGTTGGATTCTTCTCTGCAGTCTAGCTGCTGAAGCGATCAGTTCTTCTGAATGAAGAATCTGATACGTTTGAGTGGGAAGAGGTGTATTTTAAACAGTACAAAAAGCCAGACATTAGGAGACCAAAGAGAAAGGAAGTGTGTTAGGCAGTTCTTTCTTAGCTCACTAACTCTAGGATACCCATGTGTTAATTTAGGAGTCTGGGATACTTTGACCTCAGGGTGGCTGTTACACAAATGCCTTGGAACAGTGCTGATAAGATCCTTTTTCACAATATGCAGTGGAAAAGTTCCGGATCTGTGCACAAAATTGCTACGCTCTTTTCTGGGATGAATCCTGTTGATGCAATTGTTTGTTACTGGTGCTTTTAAGCTTTACAGTATACAACAGCAGACAAATTCTGGACTTCATCCACACTTGTAAACAGAATGGGATGAGATAATCTGGGAGAAGGCACTTCAGATGCATAGTTTCACAACGGTTCTTTCTATAGAGTAATCAGTCTAGTTTAGGAGTAAAAGGATTTTTCAGGGTCAGGCTGCGGTGGGAAACTATAGTGCAGTAAGCTGTTGCACAACAGTTGTAGGTTGGTTCTCCACTGACTCTTCTCACTGTTTGCCATGTCTGTGTAATGATTTCAGTATGAAAGAAATTGTGATCTTCCATTTTCTCATAAGCTGAATTCCCCAAAGACAATTTAACAGTTTAAGAATTAGCCACATTTTATACTGAATTCCCCTTGCCCACTCTCCTTTGGCTTCTTGGCCAGAAAGCCAGCAAGATCTTTGTGGACAAAGTTACTCTCTTTCTTCACTCTTCATTTCCTTATCCTTTTGTGTAGTGACTCTGCATGTTAGGCAGCCAATTTACCGCATACTTTCTGGATTGCAGAAATCCCCAGTGTAGCTTGCAAGGAAAGGATTGTTCACTGGGTGGCTTTGTGAGTTTAACCAGGACTGACCTTTGGTCTTTAACATCAGCTTTGAATCGGCTTGTGTCTGCACTTAACTACATTCCTATTTTTGGGAGGAGGTGTCTTTTTTTTTTTTTTCCTACAATAAGGAAGTTGGGCTGTGAACTTTGCAGTTCTTTGAAGCTTGTGACTACCAAGTTAGTCATGTTGTGTAAATTTGGGTTCTGTTATTATCTTGCAGTGCAGTGGCATCCCAAGATGTGATATGAACAATGGGAAGAATTGTTAAGCTTAGAAAGCCTGGTGCCTCGCACCAAAAGGCACTGCATGTATCCGGCAAGCTGCTGTTTTCAAAGCAACAAGCTGTGAAAATAATGCTATAGTGTGGGGTACTGTTATTTCTTTATTTCTTAATATAGTTGGGGTTTTTTTTCATCAGTACAATCTCTCATTCCTCTTATTCTTTCCAGTGCTATGGTCAATTATAGCTTCTATGTTACGGTAAGAATACAGGATTAATATTCCAAATACAGGTTGCTCTTCCCAGATGGTACTGGATGACTGTGTGTATACAGAGGGATTGATTGTGCAACACTGGTGTGGTTCTTGGAGCTGTCTGGTGGTCCTTAAGGAGGAAGAGGAAAAGGGGAGGTGCTTAGTCAGCACTGATTTCATGAGAAATTGCTCAACAAAGAAATTGGTGGTCAGACTAGGAAGTGGGTAGGTAGGGAGAAAGGAAGTCTGCATTTAAATCAGTCATTTATTTCTAGTTTGGGAAAAGGCGGTGGTTAGCATTCTTGTACTCTGTAATGACGTAACAGTTGGTGGAGGAAAGTTCCTTTAGCAAATTCATTGGAACTTGGGTAAGCAGCAGAAATGGCCACCTTAGACATACTTGAGTTTCAAGTTGAGCTAGATGTACTTAATTGGGGTTTCTTTTTTCTCCAATATAAGTATTTTTTTATTTATTTAAAACCACAGCAGAGATAAATAGTCTTTTTTAAGTATTTGAGCTTCACCACAAAGCAGGCTCTCATTAGTTAGCAGCAACCATGTGGCCCATTATACTGTTTTATTTTTTCAGGAGAATGGAGAGGGGGTGGGATCTGAAATACTGTTACTGGAAATTAGGAGAAACTGCCAGGTAGTGTAATCACCAATAAAGATGCCTCATACCCTTGTTTTGGCATTTTTAAAATGTATTAGTGGTGGCAAAATGTATAAAAACTATCCTGGGAAAAGGAAGAGTGAAGGAAGCAACAACAGCGAAAACAAGATTAATATTTAATACTGTCAGAAACAAACTTTATGCTGGTAAAGATGCATTTTAATCTAGTTATCTTCTTGCTGTGTGTCTGAACAGACCCTAATCAGTTTTCAGTTGCCCTCAATAAATAATTTGTTTTGTTCTTTTCTCTCTGTTTTAGATACAATGTCTGCTCCAAGTGCCAACCCTATCCCATCTGCACCACCCTCATATGAGGAGACAACAGGAATCAATGTGAACTATCCTCAACCCTATCCTGTCCCAGCACCTGGCCAGAAACCAGATGGGAAGGGAATGAACCCTCCCCCGTACATGGGACAGCCCCCACCAGCAAGTAACCCTGGTAGGCCTGAAAAACTCTACTGTACCCCATGTTAAGGAGGTGTCAGGTGGCTGTGTAATAGGTGCTGTGCAAAGGAGCAGGGTTCACAGGTGTTCCCCACATTCAAGAAATAATTTTGAAGGGAATAAGGTGAATCAGTTCTTGGAAATGCTTCAGCATGCACTAATATAAACAATGCCATTTGGCTCTCTGCAGTTTTTAATGCAGACTTACCTTTGAGACTCTGTGTCTGCATTGGGAAATGCCATGATGCATTCGTGCTCTTCGTGCATTTCTTTGCTCTGAGCCTCAAATATTTCAGAGTAGTAGCTGGTTCTAGCTCATAAATAGCTGATTAACTATGCTTTTATTCTTACCCATTAAGTAAAGAGTGTGTTTCTCTGCTCAGTTACAGTTCAGACAGTGTATGTGCAGCAGCCAGTAGTGTTTTATGACCGCCCAGTTCAGATGTGCTGCCCTTCCTGTAACCAGATGATAGTGACACGTCTCTCGTATGACTCAGGAGCTTTGACTTGGCTGTCATGTGGTGGCCTCTGCCTGCTGGGGTAGGTTGATTCCAATTTGCACTTTATTTTTCTCTTCTTACATGACCTTTTATAGCTCTAAGGAGTGACAAACCTCTAACAAGTGACAAAGCTCTCAGTTTTGTTGTTTTCTCATCCTGTCTGGGACCTGACACTTTCTGGTTTGAATAGTCTCTATCTGCATTTAAATCCTGTAGGACCTTAACACAGCTCTAGAACACTAGAGTGATGGACTGTATAGCCATGTGTGTCCTTCCTAAAGCTTCATGGCACCAGTTTTACTCATGGCTTTTGCAAGAAATATATTTTAACTTCTTGTGTACGTAACAAGTGGTAAAACATTGAGTTTGTTTTTATTTTTTTCTTTGCAGGTGTATAGCTGGCTGTTGCTTAATTCCCTTCTGTGTTGATGCCCTAAAGGATGTGGATCACACCTGTCCGAACTGCAACGCTCTTATTGGTTCTTACAAACGTTTGTAGGCAGTGTTTAATAATGCCTAATTGATTGGTGAAGTTGGTTACCCCCTCTACAAGTCTTCTCTGAATCTTCATGGAAACTTTTAGTGGTTTCTTGCATCCTGTCACTGGAAACCAAAGTCATGCTTCAACAGGAATTTGCTTGAGGGGATTCTTCTGCCTTAGGTCTGTAAAAAGTATATGTAATCTAATGCACCACTCAGTCCATCACTAGTTGATAGCAACTAAATGTTTTCCCTTCCTGCTTTATGCAAAACAGTTTGGTGATGTTCTTCAGTTAATCTTGTCTCAATCATATTGCATGCTGGTGTGTTTGCTTACAGTTTCAGCACAGAGCAAGAGGAGAATGTCCACAGAGACTACATAGTCTCATGCTTGGTGTTGATGCTTTTGCAACAGCACTATTTACAAACTGTCAGGGAGTTGCTTGCCTCTGAGACAGGTGCCCTTCTTTGACAAAAGAAGTGATTTGTTGGAATCTTTTCACAAGCACTAAAATTCACTTTAAAGCTTTCTGAGTTGAAAGGGAACCAAACCTAAAGGCTTCTTCCTTCTTGGAGGCTTCTTTACCAAATGGACAACTCAGGTTATTGTGCATCAATGATGATTCAATCTAGTAACTGAATTTCCTTGCCAGTTTTTAAGTCTAGTGATATCTCTACTCTGCAGTAAAGATGTTTGTACATGAATTTTTAATAGATACTTTTTCTGCATTTTCTGTATTGCTGGGGGTTTTTTACTGCTTATTTACAAGTCTGTGAAATGTTCTTTTCTCTCCAGCCTGGTGGAACTGTGTATAGAGCCTTACTTGTAGCATTAGAAAACTTCCTTTTAGATTTACATATGTCAGCAGATCATAAACAAACCTCAGCCTTGTCTTCAGGTTCCAATTCCACCTGCAAAACACAGATACACGGCCTCTGCTTTTAATTGTTGAGCTGTTTGTTAATTACTGTTTCTTCATTAAGAAGGCAACATGGTTTTTAAGAAGTTTCTCTGAATGAAAGAGAAGTCCTGTTTTCTGAAACTGGATATACTTATTTAAGACAATGATCACAAACAAAATGGAGACTTAGGCTTTGAAGGTTGAAGTGTTTTACCATGTCATAAGCAGCAAACTTGGTCTAAATAACATCTTGATGCATTTGAATGATACCTGTCTAGGTAGGCAGGTGTTTAAACAAGCTTATGATGCTAACATTGTTTTAACCTCTGTAAAATAAACTAAAATAAATACAAATTTAAAATCCTGCATTTGCTCTTCTTGCCAAATGTGCCTTCTATAAATATTTGGTGTAAGTTAACTTCTGAAAAGTCTTTCAACCTATCATGCTTGAAATCCAGGAGTTTTGTGGATCACAAATACAAGCTATAGGCCTTGTGTTAATTAGTTTTCTGTAAACTGCTGCTGTTTGTGGGTCAGTCTGCAAGTGGTTTGATGGCATTCTTGTGTATCTGGAAAAAGTTAACTGATGACACATCTCCCTGTACTGGAAGAATTTACTTTGGTAGCTACTGACTGGCAGGAAGATGATGGAGATAGAGCAGTTGGTTTCGCAGTTTTACACTTTGATGCAGTACTAGCTCATGTTTTCTGGGTTCTGCTGCACCACTGTAATGCTTTCGTTGTTCTTTAAGGGTGTGAGTGATTCCCCATTGAATTATCTGTTCTGATGACACAGGCATGTCACACACAAGTCACATGTTACTGTAAAGCTGGTTCCTGTCCCTGGATTCCACAGAAAATTTACTACTTGTCAGCTTATCATCAGAGAAAGACAAGAAGAAGCAATGAAGCATGCAGTGTTTCCAAACTTGATGTTTGCTTGTGTGCTGGGGAGGATTTTTAGTTCTTTTAGTACTTGTGTCAGTCTGGTCAGGATGATCCTGAGGAATACTCATATGGTGAGTGAGTCCTCAAATTATTATTCCCTGAGCTCCGCTGTTCTCTACAAAGTGATGGTTGGAAGATCTGAGATTGTGGCACCACAATGCAGAAGAAACCTGACCAGAAAAATAATTATGTGGTATTTGATTTGTTTCACAAGCACAGGCCACTGCATCTCTTCAGATTCCTCTTATGGATTAAGAATAGGACACAATTTTGGCAGCTATTCCAGCTAATTGAGCATTCTGCAAAACTTTTTGCTGCCTCTTCTATGCTTAGATTTCCTTAAATACAAAGCTTGTGTTTATTCTCTTGTGTATGGAATTATCCACAGAATGTACCAAAGTAACTTGCTTTGTTAAACTTATTTTAGACAGACAAATACAGGATATAACTTGCTTTGTGTGAAAATGCTTTGTGTTTGATTACAGTGAAGTTACTGTTTGTTTTTAAAACTGATTTTATTTTAAATAAAAACTTTGCTTTTCCTATCTAGTGCTTGGAGTCAGAAAATTTTAACATTTGTCATGTTTCCAAACACATGAATGGCTGAAATGTTAAAATAAGTCAAGAAATGTAATCACAGGAGGAAAGTCTCACTTGGCCCAGGTCTCTGACAACAGCATTCTCTGGCCTGCAGACCAACTGTTTACATGCAGAACCACAACTTAAAAGGTGGTGTTTTCCTGCATCTCAGGCACTTTATTTTTTTTCACTTAGAACTCCTTTGGGTAAGATTTTAATTTTCAACACCATTAAACACACCAAAACCTGGCTACATTTGTACATACTAGTGATGGGTAGGGAGAAAATAGGTATCAAGTATCATTATGTTCAGTTGGAAATGATCCCTTATAATCATGAAATAACACCCTGCTTTTGCTTTTTGATTGTCTGAAGCACTTCTTTTTTTTCCCTAAAATGCAGAAAATACAAGAAGGCAAGATTAATACTTTTTTGTTCTAATGCATTGATTTCTATTGTTTTTATTAAGCAACATTTTGGTTAATTTGTTAATAAGCAATTAGAGGAAATAGGTTTTTCTTCTGTTGATGCATACAGAAGTGGCATGCTGACTTTCCTCAGCTAAGTAAGGAAGGGCAGTCGGTCCTCTGAAATCCTCTAACCTCAACGCAAGCTTGGGTGAAGCCTTCCTTTTCCATCTTCAGGAGCTTTCCAGGATGCTGTGTTTTTTCTGTTATGTTTGAATGGTGTTATTTCTATCAGACTTGCATTTTTACCTGACAGAACTTGCAGGATGATTGAAATTAGTGAATTCTGATGAGACTTGAGCCAGAAGGAAATAAAACTTGGTTTGTCATGCAAAGAGGATCCAAAATAAAAGCTGTTAAAAGAAGTAAAAAGCAGCTGATACCCTTAAAGGGAGTTAAGCAAGAGCAGAGTTGTTTCCAGAAGCTGCTATTATTGTCGTGTTTGTGAAAGCACATCTGACATCAACCACAAGTTCTTTTCTGAAGAAATGAATTGTGATTTGTGTGCTCAAGCTCAGCTGATTACTCTCAGTAACTTCGTTAGCAGAAGTAGTGGAGTGCACTCTGTCACCCTGGGAATAAAATCTCAGTGCTGTGACAAGGGTGTGTTTAAGTAAATTGCATTTTATAGCAAATTAACCTCCGTGTTCCTATTTTCTCCACAGAGCTGCAACGAGACAGGTTTTTATTACCTATAGGATGACTTTTCCTGTATTTGGTGAGGTGAATGCCTTCAGGTGCCATGTGCTGAGTGGGGAACTCTCCAGGGAGTGTCTCGCTGCTTTCTCAAACCAGGACACCAGGAGGTGTGCCTAAAACCCCCTGACTTCAAAGGAAGGGCTTCTCAGTACTAGAATTGATTTTTGCCCTATTGTTTGATTATTTTTTTTAAGAATCTGAAAATCTAGAGTCTGTTGGAGCAGGTGGCTGTGGGCTGGGGATGCTAAAACGGGTCCTGCTCAAGTTTAGAACAAACCAAGTGTGAGTAGGAGGCTTTCGACAGTCCTCTTTGCGGTTGGATGCCCTGCGTCATGCAACCGCTCGGTCTTTATAACCAAAGGGGGGAGGGGGGAAGAAAAAAGGCACCTCCGGAGCTCCCGCAGGGCCCAGCCCCTCGGTGGGGAGCCGGGTGGGTGCCGGTCCGGGACCCGCAGCTGCCGACGCTCGGTCTCGCCGCGGCCCCGGCCCCGCTGCTGCTGGGGGCGCAGCGGTGGCGGCAGCAGGGGGCGCTCCTGCGCGCGAGGGCGGCGGGGCTACCGGGGGGCTGCGGTCGCCTCAGCGCCGGGCGGGGCCGCCTCAGCCGCGGGGCCGCGTTCCCTCCTCGCCGTGGAGCTTTCTCGCCTCCGCTCTGCGGCGGGCGCCGGCGGCTGGGTGAAACGGGGGGGTGTTTGGGGTCAGTCCGTGGGGGAGGCGTGCAGCGACCGCCACAGCCTTGGGGAAGGCGGTTGGCCCCTCCTTGGCTTCATTGCCTCATAGTAAAGGGCCTGATAAACGAACGTGGCTCCCAGCGCTACTCGGGCTTTGTTTTGTTCTGTTCTTTCCCAGGGTAATGATGTCTCTGAACGCTTTCCCCGCAGCTCTGCCCGGGGCAGCGTTCCGGGCTGCGAGGGGTTCCCCGCGCCTCGCGTGCCGGCAGCGGCGGCCGCGGTGCCTCTGCCGGTCTGGTTGTAGGCGCCAGGTCTGGTAAAACCGGTGAAGGAACCCGTTAGTTGCGAGAACAGGTGGGTGGGAACGGGCTCTCCCCGGCCCCCGGCGCTGCTCTGGGCTCTGGGGAGCTGCAGAAGCCTCAGCCGCCGTCGCGGGAGGCACAGGTTTGCGCTTAGAGGTGCCAGTTCGGAGCCCTGGCTCAGGACACTGACCTCCTGCTCCTGCCTGTTAGGGATGAACAGGAGTTTTATAAGAGTATTTGCTTAGAAGAGCTTTACCAGTTTGTAAAGGCTTTTCTTGGTAATACTAGCGTAGAGTTTCCAGGTGTCTGCAGACATCTTTACTCCGTTGTGTGCTAGATGATATTTTTGGTCAAATTAATCTTGTAACTTGAGTACAATATCCATTAAAATGGATAAATACTTACACGACCTACTGCCGGTGTTGGTCTCCCATGTGTGATTAAACCAGTGTGTTTGCAGCACATGTGCCTGCTTTTCTTCAGTGTTTTACAATTAGCTAGGGCAGCGACAGCACCACGGTGGAAATTTCTCTTTGCGAGGTTCTTTTCTGCCTGTTTTGGGGGTGGTGTTTTGACTTTCTTTAGAAAAATCATATTTGGGGGGAGGTAGGAAAAAAATGCTTAAAAGATGAGCTTATTTTTCAGTCTTGGGCTGCATCCTGCACTTACCAACCCACTCAGACAGGTCAAGTTAGTGAGGTACACAGGACACTAATGTTCCACTGTGTTTTATCTTAAAGGATTGGCTTCATCTAAGAGTCTACTGCACGTCAGGCATTTAATTCCTAACTTCGAAGTGTCAATACAAGGGCCCCAAGTCTATGATTTACTGAAAAAAGCTATTTGAAATGTTTCTGATAAAAAATCCCCGGAGTTTTCTTTGGGAATTCCTTTGTTCTTTGGTGTATGAAATAGTTGAAATTCAAGGAAACTCAGATTTACAGTTTCTTGAGAGTGCTTATACACCTATAATAGGATGTTTTTCTTCCTTTTTATTAAGTAGTTTCTTCCTTAAGAAGTGGGAAGCTGCAAAGCTAAACTTGAAATTAGAATGCAAATTTGATTATTTTGGAAAGTGTGATTTTCAGCTCTAAATAAAAAAGCAGAGCAAGACAATCTGACCAAAATAGAAAATCAGATGCAATTACCAGGAAACATTGAATTCTGTTTTCTTTCTTTAAGCCAAAGCCCAAATCCTTGATTTTCCCAGTTCCAGCAGGCCTTCCCATATATAACATAACGTACCTTGGGACCGCAGCCTGCATCTGAGAATGAATGTGGACCTGACCTGTGAGTCTCTTAATATGCTGACATGTAACTCGTTCTGTAGTTAACATTTACGTGCAGGAAGTCCCTGTAGCTGTTATTTTGCACAGATCTTGTATGTCAGTATTCAGCCTGTGGCTCACAGTGTTACTGCTGGCTGTTGACCCTCAGTTTGGTATCACAGAGGGAGCTACACTCTGGTTGTGGTGATGTCTGAAGCTGGACCTGTCTGGTTCTTGGACACTGGGATCACTAATGGTGGAGACTTCTGAATAGCTGCTGCTCTGTTCTTCCAGACATTAGAATTTCTCTTAACTCTACTCAAGCATGTGTTGTGTGTCTGCATGTATTTGATCATTTACATTTAACAAGATATATGTAACCATTAGGGGCCAATTTTTACAAAACTGTTGCTCCCACTTGAATCTTTTGGGAACATTTGTTTGCTAATTCTTAGAGAACCTTCTTTTTATGTCACACCAGCTTTTTTTTTATTAAAATGTTGTTATTCTAGAAATTGTGATTGCTGTGCTTGTATCTGTAGCTATGTATTTATCTTAAAGCTATATAATATGTTTCTTACTAAACTCTATGGCACCTTATCAAAAAGTTTACCAGAAGAGTCTAGTTTTCTTGGTGCGATGCCTGTTGTGTAACCTCCTAGAAAGACGCTCACTTGCCACATGACAAGACAGACATGTGGTGGTGGTGGCCTGCACATGAGCAGCAGTTCTGAGGCATCCCAAAATCTAGTGTGCTGTGGTCTTGTGAACGGGTCTGACATTTTTGGCCCATCTGCTTAGACCCCACTTTGGTTCAGGGGCTCTGCACGCAGACTGTTTTGCAGCATAGTTCATAGAACCTTTCCTGGCCACTCTGTTTCCTAAAGCTGCTTCCTCGTGGGAAAGGAGTTACCTGTGACCTGCATGAATTATTCCGAGTGAATATTAAAAATGTAACTTAAAGAGAAAATTGTATCTATTTTTTTAATGACAAACCCACCCCCTGCACTCTAAGGAAATTCTAGCTATTTAGAGACAAAAAGGTTTCTGAAAGAGCTTCTGGTGTTTGAATAGGGTAGGGGGTGAAATGACTCATAAAACAGCCTTTTTCCAAGAAAGCATTTAGGTTTGAGCACATGCTTAATTTTGGGTGTATGATTATGCTTAAAATTAATCACCTATTTATGTGCCCTTCAGGCTCCAGATGTTGGTGCCGTACGTGAGGTGAATGTAAATGAAGTGGAAAATTTACTATGAAGTGTCAAATTCATTTAGAAAGGAGCTTATGTTGGCCTCTCCAATGGATCACAAATGTCCTTAGTATGAGGTTAGGGCTGCAAATGCTCAGCACACAGACACTGCTTGTAACTTGCTGCCGTTGGGCTCTGAGGTTCTTAGGAGAGTCACAGTAACACGGAAATTCCCTTTAATGCCAAGTCTGATATTCCCACTTTCAGCACAAGTGTTCTGCTTTTAAGTTATTTTGCAATAATTACATGAAATATGTTGGAAAGAACTTCCTATATAAACAGTTAAAAGTAAGACTACAATGGAGAACAAGCAATAGTAGTGGCAGTGAAGGACCTGGGAGTGTTGGTTGACTGCAGGCTGAATATGAGTCAGCAGTGTGCCCAGGTGGCCATGAAGGCCAATGGCATCCTGGCATGTGTCAGAAACAGCGTGGCCAGTAAGGCCAGGGCAGCGATCCTGCCCCTGTACACGGCATTGGTGAGGCTGCACCTCAAGTGCTGGGTTCAGTTTTGGGCCCCTCACTACAAGAAAGACATCGAGGTCCTGGAGCATGTCCAGGGAAGGGCAGCCGGGCTGGCAAAGGGGCTGGAGAGCAAACGTTACAAGAAATGGCTGAGGTAACTGGGGTTGTTTAGACTGGAGAAGAGGAGGCTGAGGGGAGACCTTATCACCACCTACAGTTACCTGAAGGGAGGTTGTAGAGAGGTGGGTGTTGGTCTTTTCACCCAAGCGACAGGAGATAGGACAAGGGGGAATGGCCTCAAGCTGTGCCAGGGCAGGGTCAGATTAGACATTAGCAAAACGTTCGTCACAAAAAAGGTTATCGGGCACTGGAACAGGCTGCCCAGGGAGGGGGTTGAGTCACCGACCCTGAATGTATTTAAAAGATGGGTAGATGAGGTGCTCAGGGATATGGTTTAGTAGAGGACCACAAAGGTGTTTTCCAACCTTGTGGTTCTGTGATTCAAGAAAAGAATTGTCACAATATAGCAATTTCCAGTAAAAGGATCATGTTTTTGTATCGATGCCCAGCTTCTAACTTACCTGCTTCTGCCCATATTGCTGATATAGATCAAGAGCTGAATGACCACAGGATAACATTCAGTGCGTGTACTATGTCCAGATGAGATGTAATCTTAAAATGAAAAATTAGAATGAATACTCAGCAAAGTAAAAATGACAAACCCAGCAAGTCACAAAATTTCCACAATGAAATCCCTGAAGCAGTTTCAAAATTAGAATATTCTGAAAAGTCACAGTGGAGATTGAAGAAAGCTTTCTCAGTTATCACTTTGGGTTGATCATAGGAAATTTGAGCTGCATGAAATCTGTATGGTTTGGGGGTTTTTTTCCCCTCAGTTTCAGACCTGAGCTGTCAGCAAGGTTGGCATTTGATAGATCAGGGATTTTGATAGAGGGACCCAGCTTTCGTCATGGGGTATTTCATGAACTCTTTAGACATGACTTGCTGTCTCCCATCTTGTTTGATGGTCATTGATGTGTGGAAGGCACATGTGGGTTGTTTCCCTGTAAGTAAAATCCATAAACATTTTGAACTGAGCAGGTGCTACCCAGCGGCAGAAGTAAGTTCAGGTAAGAGTCTGTAACAGCACAAGCTGAGTAGGGGAGAGTAGTATTGGTGGCTGAGATTGTTATCTGAGTTCTGCTTGTGAGTCTGGTTTGAAGTAAAGAGTAGCTCACGGTAAACCAGAAGGCTTCACAGCAGGTTAAGCTATGGCAGCAGGAGAAAATAGATCTTTTCCTGTTCATAGCAGCTTCCTTCAGAAGGCCTTGGGGTCCAAGTGTAGCTGAGTTGGGACAATGCCTCTGGGATGATCATCGATCTGTTGCATGTGAGGAGTAAACATGGCCATAGCCTGCCAGGCTAGAACCCCAGTTCTAGAAGAATGAGTCAGCAGAACAGGGAGTAGATGGTGAATCTCCCTCAAGAAGGACTGGAAGGCCTTTATGACAAGGTCAGTGAACCCTGGAAGACTGATGTCTGACGTGTTAAAACCTGATTGCTACCAGAAGCACTGTAGTTATGTGGGTTTGTGCATTTACACAGTTTCATCTGTTTGGGATTTCAGTTGGGGGGGTGAGCTGCCTCCCATGAACTTGCTTACTCCCAGTAGAAATACCTTGCCTTCAGCCTCAAAACTTTTGTTTTTATCCTATTTACTTTTTGATTGATTAGTCACTAGGGAATAACTCCTAGGGTGATTATTTATTTATTTATTTATTTATTTTCTATTTTAAACTTAACACATGGGATTGTTCTGAGCATCCTTTGTGCTGTGATGCTCTATACTTAATTTCGTTTGCTTGCATTTTTGTGGAATTCCTAATAGGTTAACTTCCCTCTTTTTGCAAAAAGGCTGAAATGCTCTTAGAGATTGGATGAGATGGTTGTCTGTGTCCCTCTTACTATGCAGCTCTCCCTCCCTTCTGCAGGCTGCCCTGCCAGAGCCCCTCCTCTGCCTGGGAGAGGGGTGTTGAAACACTGAGCTCCTGCTTTGTGAAGGAAACTTGCTTTCACTGCCTTGCTCAGAGGTGCCTTTGAGAGGAGAACTGATGGGGTTTTGTTAACTTCTGAGCTGAGGAGGTGACTTCTGTGGCCATGGGACTGCACACCATCGTTTTACTCTGTGCTTTTGTGGCAGGAGCTTCAGGGAGTAAGTAGAAGAAACTTTTTCCTCTGCTAAGATTGATTTCTCTCAATGCATAATACTCATGCTGAAGAAGGATCTCGCAAGCAAAACTCCTTAGGTGGTGTAAATGATGTTACAACTTGGTGGTTTGCAGTAATTCTTGTAGCAGCTTTGTCTTGATTTTCAGTGTAGCGTAGTGATTTGCTTTACTGAGCATTCAGGGTGGTACTGGGCAGGTGGGAGGGCACCCTGCCTATAAAGGAGTGCAGTTACATAGCACATCTTCCTTCAGCACTACTAGGGAAAGCAACAGAAACAGTGAGATTGTGCCAATCAATTCATCACCTATCACATTACTAACGTTACTGTCATGTTCTAGAATTGTGCTCACTTTGGTGTTTGGCAGATGAAGGATTCTAAAAAAGCGTGAATAGGTCAGGAAATGTCAGTGATGTGACCCTTTGTTACTTGTCAGCTGAAAAGAGCTAAGTGCAAGCCGTTTTTAGAGCCAAAATAAATTAGGGAAGAAAATTTAAAGTTTAAAAAGGAAAAAAGCAAAGAGCAGAATTTCTAACTTTAGGCACCTTAACAAAATTATCAAAGTGCCAGATTGTCCGTGGTGCTCAGCCTGACACACTCTTTGTGATAAACAGGGTCAGAAACTACGAGTGCAGCGTTCAGGTATCCACATGGGAACCGAGAGAGAGCTTAAATCTGGTCCAATGAGAGGCATGCTCAACATATTAAAAATCTGATGCTACATAACAGAGATGAATTTCCCAAGTTTGTCTTACCATATTTATTTGAAAGCTCTTGAATAATTTGTACTGATTTCTCCATTCAAAGCCCTTAACACTACATATTTCCACCATTTCAAAGAAAAGGGTGAGGTAGATAGCCACTAGGCTCCTTACCAGAGCCACTAGATCCTTAGGCATGACTTTTTCACCTGAGAAGTATAATTCTTTCTTTACAGATGCAGTATATTTGGAATGTTAAAGTTAATGCATGTGTTTTATGTATAGATAGATATATTTATAAAAATTAGTAGTCAAATGATAATTCTCATATGTTACATGACCTGGTCTCTGTGCTAGCAAGTTGCCTAGTTTTGTAGATATCTCTAGCACTAGGACCAAGTTTGCTTGAAAATAACATGTTATTCATACTTCAAAAATGTGTAATCTAAGTTCCAAAGAGAATTAATTCTGCAGTATAAAAAGGAGCATTTGTTGGCAGGAGGATATGGATATGGGGGTAAAGAGAAATGTAAGTCTACTCTTTAACTTGGGAATAAAGATGTATACAAGCTTGAGCTAGTGCTGAAATAAAAAACCACTTTCGTATTTTTGTTACAAAACCAGTGAATTCCCTTCTTTCCTCCTGCTCCTAGTTTTGACATTAAAAGAAAAGAGGGACTAAGAGAAGGGAAAATATGGTTTCAGTAAATAATATAAATGTGGATTTTTAAATGTAGTTGGTAAGAACATTTCCTTCAGGCACATAGCATGTATAAAACATCCAAAAGCATGGAACCAGAATAAAGAGGCTCTTTTAACTTCTGTCTCCAGTGGGAGACAAAGCTGAGCAACACAGGAATGCTTGTTATAGCTTAACAGGGTGGTTCATTAGCACAGAGATTGGGGGTGATTCAATGTACTATTGGACTTACTGTGGGAGTTACTTTTAAAAATGATTTATCAGTAATAACAAGTTAGGGCTGAATGCTTTTAATAGTCATTAAATCACATAATAAATTATTTATTAATAAAGTGGCATTTTCTTTCACTGTGGTACATACAAGCACAACATATTGACGTGCATCAGGATCAGGATTTGCTTTTGGTTGTTCCTCATATATCACTGCAGTGCATGTGGGATGTGACTGACTCTGCCAGGTTCCTCTCAGTACCTAGGACTTGGGGTAACTTGCTAAGTGCTGGGGAGAGTTAAGCAGTGTAGGGTCAGGTCCTGGAACATGCATGTCACATGTGTCTGTCATGGGACTCCTCTCTCAAAAGTTTATCACAGAAGTTCTCAAGAGATTGGCACCAATAGGCTGATCTTCAACATAGTACCTGTGTATTTGCCAAGGGTGGAAGCAATCTGCAATGATACTGCTTGGGGTGCTGAAGCATGGTTTCTGTCAGTGTGATCCTTTGAGTGCCCAGTCATTGTGCTTGTAGAGGCATGACAAAAATTTCACTGTGAAAACAGAATTTTTCTTCAGGTTAATTCATTGTGGACCTCTATGTTGTTTAGCAGTGCTTGCAATATCTGGTCATTCACCATCAGGGAGTTAGAGGGAGAGCCTTATTAGTTTACTGGGCAGACGTGCGTGCACAGAGTGAAGGGAAGGAGTGGAGGTTCTGTACATAGCAGCCCCAACTCTTTCCCTGTTCATGCCAATGTGAATCTGAAGAAGTTCCATCTGTGTGTATGTGTTCCCTTGAATTTGCTGCCATCCCAGTCAAAGTCAGAATGAAAGTCATGCTGGAGAACAGGCTCCTAGTGTTAAAGGATGTCTTAACCAACTGCCGCCTTCGAGTTGTGATGTTTTAAGTGTTCCTCATCATGTTCATGCTGGAAAAGTTTGCCCTGGGCAGTAAAGCTTGCTCTTGTTCCGCTTCAAATGATACTTAAAATGATACTTTGAGTGATTTCTTGAATGGCCATGTGCAATGAAAATCTTAGCTGAGTAGAAATTTTCCCTAAATGCAATAAAGTTAAAAGCCTCTGGATGTGAGGAAGTACAGTCCATAAAATGTGTATTTCTTTCTCTGCAAGTGTGCTTGTAGGGTATATAGATGTGTGGAAAGGGGCAAGACCAAAGTCCTGTCCCTGGATACTTGGCAGCAAAACTCTTGTGGATTCTTTTTTTTTCTTGAGGGCCATGCTTTGGTTTCACTTACCTTATTGTAATAGAAAAGCAGCATTGCTGTCCGGAGCTGCACATGAATTTTTAGTGCTTTTCTATTATCTTACCTGTCATTGCAGGATCCTCGGAGAGTTCTGAAGCTTCTTGTTTTGCAGAGTGTGTAGGTGAGTAAAACAAGACTCTATTCAGGTTGCCATAAGGAAGGAGGGATTTGAAAATGTCCCCTTCAGCAGGAATATTGTGTTCTTGGAAGAATGGTACTTATGTCTGCTTGGCATTTGTGGAAGTATCAGAGAAGTTCCACTAAGCTTTACCAGCCCAGACTTGCCTTAAATTTGTATTCTGTGAACTCAGAAAACTCATAGACATGAGGGCTAAGCAAACTATGAAACCAGTGCAAGACAAAACCCAGCCATTTACAAGTGTCATTTTACCAGTACCTAGTGTTAGCTCCTTTCATCCTGAAAAAAGCATGAAGATTCTCCTTCAGTAAGCAGGGACAAAACATCAGTTCTGTAAAGGAGGAACCAATGGGAAGACAGGATATTGAAATGACCTGGAAAGGTTTGGTTGAATGGCTTGAGGTGTAGTTTGTAACTTCTGCTTCTCATTTTTGTTGCCAGCAGGTACTTGAATGTGCAAAAGTGCTTTTCAGTGCAACAGTGATGGGAGCACATGGATGCTTGGCTCCCATGGAGATCCTGCCCCAGCCTCTTAGTGCCCTACTCAGACAGTGCAGCTCAGAGACCCTTAAGCTGTTCAGTATTCATCACTGTGTGGCTTTGTCATTGAAAGTGCTTGAGTGTTGCAGTGCCACAGAGAAAAAGCATCTCTCAGTTATGTGAGCCACAGTGGTCATTTTTCCTAGATGTTATCATCTTCATCTGAGGGAATAGAGAGGCAGCATGGACATGAAAAGCACTGAATGCATCAACAGATCTTTCTCCTCTTGCTGTTGCAAAGGTCCTGCATTGATGCTCTCTGAAAGGTGTGAAGAGAGCATCATGCTATAAATTCATTGCATTCCTTTTCTGCTCTTGCAAATTAGATTCTTGCCACTATGGAAGTTGTGAGGTTATGTGCATAGGAAAGAGGGGAATTCTTTCCACCTTCCGTACAGGACCTATTGCTAGCATGCAGGGTGCTTTCAGAAACCCAGTTCTTTCAATTTTAAGTCCAAATGGGAAAGGAACGTTCTGAACATCCAGCCCTTTGTTTAGCAGACTTCAGTGACCAAACTTTTAAAAAGTAGGGAAAAAATAGGGGGAGGGGGAAGCCTAATGGACTAAAAAAAGATATATTTTTGTCTCCAAGGACACGGTGCATCTGCATCGTTCTTCCCCAACAGAGCTAGATACAGCTACAGGTATTCAGCAGTCACCAGCACGTTCCCGACGGGAAGCATTTACAAAAGCAGTGGCATCTCTCTGGAGAGCACAGTGATCATTGAAGTATTGGGGAATTGCAGGATGGTTTTGAAAGTGAGTATTGTCATAATCGTTTGAGTGATTGGGATGAGCAACTGTGGAACCGTATCTTTCTTTGGGATTATTGCTACAGTTAAAACATTTGTTTCTCTTGTAATTAAAAGCCAGTTCAATTCTGGATCTCATAATTAGAGCTTCAGAGTTGCTTTGATGTGACACTCCTTCACATTAAGTATTTGCCCTTTTTAAAGGGCAGATTAAACAAATTACTGTTTTCTTTCCTGAGTGGCACGAAAGTTTCACTGTCATATGGGTGAAGAAGTATAATAGGAAGTGCAGAACTGGAGATGAAGCTAGTCCCTTTGAAAGGAACCTAGTTTATTTTTAAGCACTTTCATATCTGTAGCAGTAATTTAAAAATAGCAAGCTTTTTAAAGAGAACTTGAGATATTTGTAGGATGTGCTGGATTGGTGCCATTCCTAGCACAGTGTAAAATTCAGTCTTGTAACACTCCATTGATCTCAACAGGAGATCCCTCTCTCAATGACAAGAGCAACCCACTCGTGTCAAGTTACAGACCTCTTCCTGGGGTGGGCCCAGCCCCTTGGTCAGTTTGAGAACTCCAGTGCTTTAGCAGGGGAATCAAGGAAAATAAACCTCTCTCATCTGCCTTGTTTTTCTTTCAGGTTAACAGAGGGGTAATTCATGAGTTCTGCAGGGGGCCGACGTGTACTGTATACACATATATATGAGGGCAATGAAGAATAGGATACTTATCCCGGTCCTACCATGGCCATATGGATAAAATTAACTGTCTGGTGGCCCTTTTGATTTTACATGAAAAATGATAATTTGGGTGCTGTCTTCAGATTGAATTACTCTCTTCTGCCTCACAATATCAGTGGCCAGATTCCTCAACTTGAAGCTCTCTATCATAATTTGAGGCTTTCTAAGATATGCAAAACAATTGTAGGTGAATGCTCAGTCTTAAAAAAAAAAAGTAGAAGATATTAAGAAAAAAAATAGTTGAGGTCTGTGCTGTACTTAAAATGGGGCAGAGAGCCACCATTTTTAATCTACCATTTGACAAGAGTCCTTCCCTACCACAACCAGTCAAATAGCCAGTACTTTATGAAATTCCATAATGAACTTAAGTATGCATTTTCTCCTCTGAATTCAGTAAACTGTGAGATGGCTACTGAATACTGAGAACTTTACCAGCTACAGTCTCAAGAGTCAACTGAGACCGATAGTCATTTTGCTTCTCAACTGGAGTAGAAAAGACTTATGTTTATCCAGGCTCCTGCTTTACCCCAGAGTAGGTGACTGCTTTTGGCTTAAAAATGAAAGGATATAATAGTGCTGTAAAAATGTATTTAATGGTGAGTTAAACTTCTCTGTAGAAGAAATTTCAGGAAACTTTCTCAGATATGCAACCTGAAGATGTGGCTGTTGCGGTCACAATGCTCGCAACACGGAGCTGTTTTTGATAGGCTATGATATTCTGTGCAGATATCCTTATTTGACAAAGTCCACAAGTTCCTGTTAACAATGATATTTTTTGATCTATAACCTTTGCTTCTAGATGCATGATGTACAAATTAAGAAAAGTCTTTCATCCAGAGAGGAGCCTCTGAAGGAAATGGACAGTCTAAGGTAGAAAAACTTATAATCTGGTCTAGTTGTATTTTTGAAGCTATTCTGGGTACAAATTATCAGGCCTCCAGCTGCCTAGCAGTGTGTATGGATTGCTCACTAGTTCTCTGAGTTGCTACTTCTACAGACCTTTGTGTTTTGAAGTATATTTCAGACGTTCTTGGTTTGGAGGATTTCCACAATGTAAGACATTGGGGTTTTTCCTCCAGGATATTTAAACTGCATTTATTTGTCTTTATGTAATTTTCTTCCTTTTATGTTTTTGTTTTCAGTAGCTCATTCATAAAATACATCAGTGTCTTTCCCTATGTTTTGCAAAGGTGTAGGCTCTGGCAAAGATGCCTTACAAAAAGGTCTCTTCAAACTGTGGAGGTCTGGTATTTTCCCAGAGAACTGATGCTTTTTGTGTCCTCAGAAAAAAGCAGTTCTGTTGTCTGATTAAGCTCAGCCTTATAATCTTCCTCTTTGTCCTGCCACTTGGATTCTCAGCCTTTAAACAACACTGAGAACTGAAGATAATTGACTCAATCCAAAGGGTCAAAAAGTGCAAGTTTCAAGTAAATGCATTGCTTTTTATATTCACCAGGAAGAGCTTTGTCTTCCACAGTACTGGTAGTGGTATCATCAGAGTGTAAATCAGGGTACAGACACATCTTCTGTGAAGTTATTTGTAGGATTTCCACAGGGGTAAGAGCAGTTGTGTCTTGTTCTTTGCAGAGAAGCCAAAAAATAGAGGTAGCAAAGAAAGCATTCGGTGAAACTTGGCTCTTTGAAATAATTATTCAGATGAGTGAACCTTATTAGCATCTGTCTCAGCCTATTGTGAATATACACTGGTCTAGCTTGTCTTCTGAACATGCATGTAATTTCCACACATAGCAACCACAGTTGCCTAGGAGTTCAGAAAACCTTATTCCATGTGCACAGTCTCTTCTTCTGGAGAGACTTTATCCAGGTGTTTGTACATTAAAAGTTTTTCCCTTACATTGTCTTTGTGACCCAGTTGATTAGCAAACAGTTCCACAGGTAATATACAGGTGAACTGAGTATCTCCCTGTATGGGAGTTGACCATTGGGCTACTGCAGAATTCCTTCTTTGGATGGCTTATTTTTCCCCATTTAGAGGGGAACCTGAATGGTATTTCTCTCCTATATTAAACAAGAATTGTTGCTATTATGTATAATTACTTATAAAGAATTTGCCGGGTGTTGGTATCTTGATAGGTTTTGGGTTGTTTTGTGGGGGGTTTTAAGGGCTGTTAGGATCAAGGTGAATTCATGAAGAACAGAGGCTTACTGTAATGAATGGAGATACAAAATAAGACAGATCCTTTGTAGAGGAACAGCTCTGTTCAGAAAAATCTAACTCTAATGTAATAAACTGACTTGCAGCTGCTGTTTGAAGGAAGACACTATAAACTAATTTATTGCAGGGAAATACTAGAACAGCATCCTCTTCGTTTTTCTTTCCATGATGGGAAAATTCTGAAGCTCTGTCCTGTGAGGGGTGAACAGACGTGGGCACTGAACATAAAGCGAGGCATTCTCAGTGTCCTGCAGACATCACAAGCATCCATGGCTAGTACAGTCGTTGAAGAGGTGAGACCACTGGTAGGGTAACGCTGCGGGGTGGCTGATAGCCACTGTGTATGTAAAGTCCATTCCTTTTTTAAATAACTAACAGTATTTGCTGCTTGGTGACTGGTCATCAGCCAGTGGTGGTTGTCTGATTGCTTTTATAAAATTATCTATAATTTGCATTCTTGTTGAGGGGTTGGAATCTACTACCTTGTTATCTGAGGAAAAGCTGTATATTGCAGTGTTCTCTGAGGAGCTGTAACCCTAGGGCTTGTGCTTTACCTGCTCTCTGGGGAAAACACAACATTCATTATTCATGGTTACTCATCATTACTTTTTTCATTAATTTCAGGAGGCTTTAAGATCAGACTGCTAAGAGATCTTTGCAATTTTTTGTCTGAATACTTAAGTTCAAGTTCTGCTGTTACATTGAAATAGTCCAGAGCTCCCCACTGTTGCCTGTGCGTTTTCATGAGTGCAGCTGATATATCTCAGTGGCTGTGCTCCAGTTGTGAAGAGCACTCTCTACATTGATCTGCAGCATGATGTGCACTGCCTTGTTCTTGTGCTATTGCTACATATCAGTGCTTAAATAGGTGTTCTGCATTAAGGCTTGGGACATCCATATGTTGTTGTTTCTTCTCAGTAGACATGCTCTCCTGAATTATTGCTCCCCTGCAAACCCATGAAATCTTAAGTGAAAAAGCATACATCTGTAAATGATCTGATTCAGATTTACAGTGTGAACTTAAACAAATCAACAAACCCTGGCTATTACAAAGTTTCACCAAGGTCTTTGAAATTATTTGCCTTTCCATGGCTTTTGTGGCAAAGCCAGTGTCCTGAAGGGAGAATTTAGGTCTGCGTTGCATTGTTATTATCCCATAGCAACTATTATTAAAATTATTTGTAATAATCTATAATACCTGCCTGTATTGTATGTATGTATGTGCAATTCAACACTGTACCTTTGTTGCTAGGTGGATGTTCTGGGAATATGCCCAACCAGGTATCAGCGAAAAGGTCCTAATCTTGTCAAGACAAGGGACTTAAACCTCTGCTCGCACCGGCATTCTGGGTTTACTTCTGTGCAGTCTGTTGCTCTGCCTCATATCTCAGTAAGTGTTGGGAAATCACAATGATTCTTCCACAGAGCCTTTAAATTTGAAGGGTCTCTGTTCCAGGTTTGCAATTCATGTCAGGCACTCCTGTGAGTGGGAAAGTGGCAGTATTTTTCATAATGTAAATGAAAGCATTTTAAAATAGTCATTTTTGCTCAGTTATATTAGCCTGTGTGTGCCCAAACTTGAATTCTTAGCAAAGAAATACTGAATATTATTTTGTCCCTATAATATTTTAATTTGCATTAAATGAGCATTTAATTTGATTTAAATGAGCATTATAATATAAATGCAAGAAGTTCCTAGGCAGGTGGATTAAACCCTGCCATTAGAATACGTTATAGTGATAAACTGAAAGTAGAGTGTGAAAGAGAATAATAGATGTAGATTAAAAAAATACATTGTGCAAAGAAAGTTATTTCCAGAAAACTTTGAAAAGCTAGAAACTTTCCTAAAAGCAACACTTCTAGCTTTCCACTGTTCATGGCAAATACAGTCAATGTTTTTTATCTTGTGCCATTTTTATTAGGTGAGTATTACTTGTTTCTTGTACTAGCTAATCATAATTTGCCAGCCTTTTGCTTTTCTCAACTCTGCTGACCAAAAGGATCTGCTTAACAGTGATGTGTTGTGAAGTGAAATGAATTGAGACCATTTGACACTGAAAGTTAGCAGCAGTTGCATTTCAGTGATGAAAGAAATAGTCTGAAAATAAAGAGCATATCAACCTCCACAGGCTGTGGACTGTCACAGGTCTGTACAAAAGGCTACACATGGTATCACAGGACTGGAATCCTCCATGAAGCTGGGAGAGAAAGGAATGGGCAGGCTGACATAGGTCATCAAGATTTTACCTGAAGTATCTGTATTTCTCAGTCAGACCAGCAGATCCTGTCCTCCAAACTGGAATGTGTTCAGAATATTAAGGATGGAGTAGTGGTGGAAGCCAAATGTACCGAGTCCAACCTTGTTACCCTGTTCTCTCAGAAGGGCAGCGGGGCCAAGACACAGACACAGTCCTCACTGAAACTCTTGCAAGTGGAAGCAGATACCCTGTACAAGGAAGGTAACATGATGTTTCTGCTAAAATAAATGTATTTCCTAGAAAAATCCTGGGACTGTGCCTTGCCTGCGAGAACTTGTTGCACCTGATGTTTTCCTTCATGTATTACACTGTGTGTTTTTACAGGCTGGGCTGCTGAGAGCTGTCCTTTCTTTGGGAGTTGGGTCCTGCTATAATAGGAAACTGGATGGGTCTCCAAAAGTGATAGATTTCCTTAATGGCCAACCATTTTTTACCCAGATACATACCTAGCCCCCTTGTATGGAGAGCATCAGCCTTCCTGTGTCTGTGCACAATCCCTAGTTTATGTACAAATGAAGCCTAAGTAATTGCAAGTCCTGATGGAACGAAGGATATGCTGTGTCTGAGAACTATTTCAATTTTTGCTCCTTCTTTGCGTGCTTCTCCTTAGGTGATTGATTTTACTGAAGTCAGTGAGAGGCTTGCCTGAGGAAAGATTTTTAAATTGAACTCTAAATGTTGGGAAACATTTTGTATTATTTTTTGTCTACTAAATAGTGGATTTTTTAAAAGGAAAATACAGATTTCCAGGACACTTTTTGTTTATAATTATGCCAACATAAGATGACAAGATTCTTCTCCAGGAAGAGGTTAAGAGCCAAGCCAGTTCTTTTTCTTGGCATTTAGATCACCTGTTGAGTTTTTGGAAGAAGTGAGTGATTAGGTAAAAATGGAAAGAGTGATGAATGTACAGTAGCACAGCCACTGTAAGTAGCATATGGACAGGGTGGAACTTTTTAAGGTGTATCTTGTCTTCTTTCTGACTCTTTCAGGTGACACTTATCTTTAGGCCTTTTTGCTGTTGTATTCTTAAATTCAACCTGACTGCAGGCATTCATGTTCGTTCTTTGGCTTTACTGAGACTAGAGAGATTCTTACATGTAGAAATAAAGGCTGAGAGAGAACCGTTCCCTCAGATTTAGGACTAACCATAGCAAATGGCCAGCAACCACCACGTCTCTGATTTTTCCTTATGCTTTTCCAGTTGACCCTGAGGATCTATATGTGACCAGTATGCTCTATGAAAGGGAACAAACTGAGAAGAGAGTCACTGGAGAGGAAGTGACTGAACTGGTGTGGAAGCTTTGCTTAGCACATAGTTCGAGTTTTGAGGTAAGCTTTTACATATAACCTCTTTTTCCTTGTAAGGACCTTTGCATTCTCCTGCACAGGTAAGAGGTGACTAGGACAGCAGCAGTTTTGAAATACTGAAACCTTTTAAATTTTTAATGTGGAAGTATAGAAAGATAAATGCTTTGAAATGCCATTTTCCTGTATAAACAATAAATCAAACTGAAGAGTCAAAACATAATACGGCCCCTGAATATTGGGCAAAAGCAATTTTGAACAGGTTTCTAAATTAAACTGAAAGAAAATGGTCTGGGAAAAAAAAGTGTCTGGTTTGGGTTATCACTGAAGGTTTTGATGCCTAATTGTCTTTATTGACGCTGAAGCTTTTCTTCAGCTTTAGTGCTCGTTACTGCCCCTGGTAGTGCAGCTGTTTCCATGTTTATTGAAATTCTGTGGTCCTTTTCTGTTGCCTCATCCCCTCAAAACAGTTTGTACATCAAACTCTTGCCTCTGGATCTTGGCTGGTTGGTTCTGTGTGCTTCTGATGAATTCTAATAACCATCATGTTTTCTGGTAATGCTGCTTAGGTCAAGAGTGAATCTCAACCATTTTGTTGCTAAGATAGAGTGGAATGTTCTGGTTATGTGGAACATGCAGTGGCTTAATTTTTTTTCTATGATGACCATCAATTTAGGAGAGGGTCTGCCTATCTCCTTAGCTTGCTCAGAGCATGTAGTTTTTGTTTATACCAGCAGCAGCTGGATCAGTTCATATTTGTCGCTGTCTTTAAAATGAAGATCCCTGTTTTCTGTGAAACTCAGATGTTATCAAGAACACCTGTTATACACAATAGAGAAGTCAGTTTAGTTGTTGCTGACCTGAGATGAACCGAGGGCAGTGACCTAAAGCATGCACTTCATATCCTATTATGCTTTAGATAGGGTGCTTCTTGCTAGTAATGAAGTTCCTAAATGGAACAATGTGAAAAAAAGGTACATTTGAAAACAAAAGAACACACTTCTTGTTTCAGTCGTCATTCATGGTCAGACTATTACTAGAAAACAAGTGTCATCTACTGGGGAAAGCACTGAACCAGGCCTTGGTGACTCCATGAGTTTACCCTTGATGAGTGTAGTAAGATCATTCCTAGTATATCCCCTGTTCTTCTGTGTTCTTGCCTTATTCTTTGGAGCAAGGTTATTTCTTGTTCAGTGGGGTTGTAATCTGTCCCATAAATGCATATAGGTACAAGTGACATTAACAAAAGGCATCAGACCTAGTTTACAAGAAGGCACTTCACCTTCCTTTGCCTGGGTTAAGTCCCATGTTAAAGAATAAAAGCTCTGTCTGTCTCCTCCCTTGGGGGGTCACCGATACTGGGAGATGGAGTACAGACTTTATGGGGACTGTAAAAGAGCACACTGCTGTGTTAGAGCTCTGCAAGCCAGTGTTGCCTGTTTAGAAATTAATATACTGTGTCTATTCACTTTGCTCTTAGCTTTAGATGTGATTAATGAGGACAAATTGGTGTTTGGGTAATGTGGCATGAGATGTAAGGCAAAGGCATAGGCTGGAGAAGGATCACAGTGAGGACAACTGAAATGGCCATCAGTCAGCTGTGATAAATTACAACCCTAGCAGTTACTCCCAGCCTATTAAATGGTGATCAGAGTCTGACCTGGTATCAGAGCCTGACAAAGACCCTAGCACAGGGCTGAGGGGAAATTAGCAGGTGGCCTTTCTGGGTGGTGGGATATGGGATAGGTTTCTCTCTTTGAGTTATAAGCAGTTCTGCCATCTTTTTTTAGCTGCATGCTAGGGAGATTGGGGGTTATAGAGAGCTAACAGAGCCATAAACATAATAGTTCTTGCTAGTGTAGAATAAAAGTAGGCTCTTTGGGCACAATTCTTAATTGTGGCTGTCATTATAACAGCAGTATGCAAGGGCATTTAGGAACAGACTAGAGAATCTCAATATTGCTTGTAGAATGTTAAAAAAAGAAATTGCTGCAGTGGACCTGAGAAACTTTCTCTAGCTACTGCCTTCTTTTGGACACCCATTATTCAGTGTCTTTGAGAGAATGGTAGATGATATTTTTCCCAGTAACAGTGGGATGTCATTTCTGTCTCCAAAGAGGCCCGCTGGCTTCATGTGTTGGAAATTTGTTTTGTAAATTAACTAAGATTAGCACAGTGCTTGCTGTCTGTGTCACTGCCTAAAAGAGAGGTGAATTATTCATCATATCCCTGTCCCAGCACAGGGTTCAATTTGTTGTCAGCCATTTTCACTGTTTCAGGGTGTTCCTTTCTGTGTGACAAGACGTTTCAAAGGGAATCTTTATTATCCCTCATTCCAGCCGATAAAACGTCCTTTGGGCCAGGAAAGAAGTTATGGGAATGCCCACAGTGTCTCTTGGGAGACAGCTCTGCTGTTATGCATGTATAGCTTGTTTGTCCCCTTATTGTTTGACTCTTAATGAGGTGAAATTATGCATTTCTTTCAGGACACAAAACCAGGAAT
The DNA here is from genome assembly GCA_020800305.1 of Porphyrio hochstetteri. NCBI lineage: Eukaryota > Metazoa > Chordata > Aves > Gruiformes > Rallidae > Porphyrio > Porphyrio hochstetteri. Next base: position 11,881,450 of record CM036920.1, read on the forward strand.
AAATAGAAGGGAAAATCCCCAACTCCAGGGAAAACAGTGAAGGGTTGAGAAAATGGGGGTGGAGACTGTCATTGCCAGGGAAGCAAAGTTGTTGTTTAATTTTTTAATGCTATTATGATACAAGATTGAATTTCAATGTGGATGTAGATCAGCTAATGGACCATTAAGTGAACAAGCTGCATACTGACAAAGAATGGTCAATAGGATGGGGAGAAGGGACCCACGCTTGAGAGAGGCTTGAATATAGCCTGTCACACAGCTGCTGCTAAGGCCTGCATTTACATTTGGATGTCTGGACTTTCATACTCCCTTAGTTAGTAGCTCTAGTGAATGGGGCTGTGTATGCATTAAGCAGTATGGGCATGAGTATGTCAGATTCACTCTGCCCAACTCCTGTATCCCAGTGACCCAAAAGGCATTCTGGTTGCTAGTTATTACCTAGTTGGGTGGTAGGAATTGCGTGTTTCCAAGTTGTGGTTGTAGGGAGCATAACAGACTATTTCCCAGGTAAGGAAGGTTTTCTGATTATCAAGATGAATTAAGATGCTGTAATTACTGTTGTTTGAAATGTGAATGCTCTTTTTCTGTATGACAATAATAACAACAGTGTTACCAGGAACACAAAACTTTGTCTGCTGTGACTTGGAGAGTGTTAAAGATAGGTATGTACTTCCAAAGAAATATTCTAAATTTACTGGAAAGAAGGCCTCAGGCTTTCATTGAGAACATAAATTAGTAGGCAAAACCAAAGAAGTTCATTGAACACATTTTCAAATCAACCACCCCTGTGATTACATCGACTTGGCAGCAAATAAGGTGTCAAGCTTTCAAAGGGTGTTTGTGTATCTCATAAATAGAAACACTTTTATTGGGAAACATTTTACTACTTTACCTTCAAGTCTAAACTATACCATGTTTATGCTTTCAGAGAATTTTTTTTTAAATAAGTCAACAGATAGAAGGAAAAGCAAGCTTTTATTATGTAGAATAAAAGCCAAGCTTCCTTAACTTTCATTTACAGGTGAATATAGGAGCCATATTTGCATGTAGTTAGTTATTGCAATACTACAAATAGAGGAATTTACAATTATTGTTTACCTGACTGCTTGATTTCAATAAAACATACCTTAAAAAAATTAAAAATGCCCACCTGACCAGACAGTTCATTCTGAAACTTTGTTGTTAGGAAGTAGAAGTGGCTGTTTCTCTGCAAAATGGTGCACTGAGTTAGGCAGGAGCTTGTCTAGTCAGCAAGTATGAAGCAGAATAATGTCAGTCTACAGTCTAAAATTATATCACCTGGAAATATATCTAGTCTGGAAATTTTATCTTGAACTGTGCTGTGGTCTCCAGCTGATGGTTCACCTGAGCTCAGCAGCAGCTGCACACACAGCTCCTTGTGATGAGGATCAGTGAGGCTCCCCAGTTCCTGTAATCATGCTGCCCATAGTATATTTGCATGTGTAAAAATGCGCATAAGGCCTATGTTTTACAAATGCTTTTGAAGAAATTCATTAATTATAGTTCTCTGAATATTTTTATACACCTTGAAATGTAGTCTGTTTCACTGGCCCCACAGCATTTGGACTTTGGTAATTTCTTTTATAAATAGACCTTAAAGGTACAGATGGGATGGGATGGAGTGCATGTAGATCTGACTGAATTTTGAATATGAAATGATAAATGTTTTTGGAATTAATACCTAGGTAGGGCTTTATTTATGAGAATAAATTTCAATCTGATGAAATTAATATATTATTGATGCTGTTCCAAAAGAACAAAAACATAAATGATGTTTGTATTGGATATGAAAAGTTATTCCCTCAGTCTGTCAAACAACACAGTAAGAAATTGTTCCATCTTCTTACTGAAAGACAGCTGCTTTTTACTGAAAATGTCTTGGCAGCCTTCAATTAAAATAAAATATTGGCACGGGGTTATTGCAAATTTTCATGGCTTTTGGAAGCAGCTCCTGGAAGGAAGGTCAGGAAGTCAAAGTAGGTCTTTGTAAATGTCATTTAGTTGAATTAGACCTTGTTTGCGTGACTTTTAGATGAAGGAAAATGTTTTCTTTGGACCTATAGCAGTATTCCTTCTACGCCTTTCATGCCTGAAGTGAATGAAGAACTGAAGCAACTCTATATGACACAGGCTGTGATTGAACTTGTACTTAATAAAGCTAGGTTAAAATGACCATAAAAGCTACTGGACTTAAGAGTGCTGATTTTTCAAGAAATGAGACCTACCTCCCTTCTTGAACTTTGGATCAGGCCTCAGAGGAACACAGCTACATTAGACTTAGCCTTTAAAATACCATTGTACAAAAGCTGTACTGAGGCCAAAATAACAATGTGATTAGTAGTGTATGTGAAAATGAAAATGATCTGAAAGGAGAAAATACCCTCATTTCTTAGTAGGAGACAGATTGGGTAGGTAATACAGTCTGGTTTGAGTCAGGATGACACTGAAATGTTGTATTACATAAAAATAGAAAGGCTCCTGTCTTCTTGATGTGTTCAGTTAAATTTAATATTTCATTAATTTGATTTCCAGCATCACATTTTAGAAAACAAAAATTATTGCTGGCAATGTAATACACATCCAAAAGTACCTTGAGAAAGTGGTTTCTGAAAAATACTTTTTTCAGCTAATAAGAAACTGATACTGCTAGATAATTCAGTGCGGAGGAAGAGTGTGGGGGGATTTAATGTAAAGTCTAGTACAGATAGTTACTTCACTTAACAGAAGAGTGTTGGTCATCCCTGAATTGTGCTTGATTTCTTTCAGCCATGCATGAGCAGATAAATTCTCAAATAGAACTATTCAGCTTCAGCTGGACAACTAGATTGAAATACTTAGGGGGGTTGAATAAAGTAACCCTAAAGTAGTTTCTTCTGTTTTGCCCACAGAATCAAGGGGGGCAGCCTGTGAATGAAGGTCTAGAATTTCTTTAACACTGAAAAGAGTGTACTGCAGGTAGAAGAGCTGCTGTATGTGGCAGCAATTCGGCTTGGCCAGGGAGAACAGCTCTTTGCTCCTGCAGTCCCATAGCCCCAGCACAGATCAGTATTTAAGAAGCATTTGGACAATGCCCCTAGTAACATGCTTTAACTTTTGGTCAGCCCTGTAGTGGTCAGGCAGTCAGACTACATGATCGTTGTTGATCCCTTCCAACTGAAATAGTCTGTTCTGTTCAGTTTTAACTAATCCTGTGCTGGCTGCAGAGGTAAGAGCAGCTATGCTTGGACATCATCCCAGTAAGATGGGAGATTTTCACGCAGTACTAGAGGTACTCCAGCAAAACTTTTAGGCCTTGTCCAAATGTCAGTTAAATGATCTTTCTGGTGAACTTAAGGCTAATAGAAAGTTAGCTTGACTCTTGTTCTGTTTTGTGTTGAAGCTGTGTCAGCAGTTCTGGTCATAAAACAGGATCTTGCTGTACAAACACTGAGAAGATTTTCACTGTCTCTTCTGGTTTATAACTGCAGTGCTGCATTTTGGATGATTATTTATTTGTATGCCAGTGGTGTGCATAGCAGTCACTGAGCACTGTTGCTTGAGGGACTGACTGAGATCCTAAGTGAAAGCCCATCTCCTTTTGAGTTTCCATCCTGAAGAGAAACAAGGGAGGGAAGGAATATTTGGGCACAGGGAAGAGAGGAGGTTTAACTCTCATATTATTTTGTAAATCAGCAGCAATGCTGGTATAACCCAAGGTCTCTTGTTGTGTTCTGTTCTCTGAAGATAGCTTCTGCACAGCTGTAATACTACATTTGTTGTTGTGCTCTCTTACAGACTGCAGAGCTTTTCATGACTCTTGTGTTTGAGCTTCGCCATCTTTCTCTTGAGGCCTTAAAAGCACTATGGCAAAGATCTTCATTTAAATGCAGAGATGACTGGTAAGGCCCCTTTGCTAATTGCTTTTAAAAAATAGAAAGATATGTGTTGTAAATATTGAAAATAGATTTAAGTTTGAAATTCGTGCCCAAATGTTGGATTAAAATTTGAAGTGCTTTAAAGGAATAATTTAAAAGAAAATAAAGGAATATTGTAGATCTTGTTTATGTGACAGAGGATGATATTCTCTCCTTAACTGAATTATTTTTGTGTTCATAATAGACTTTCCTGTTCCATGCCTATTCCCACACACAGATTTCCTGTTTCAGGCACAATATGAACAGGAAACGAGTCATGGCTTAGATGGAAATCAGTGCTGCCAGTTTTAAGTGTCTAGTGCCATTTGTTAGGAAGAAGGTTACCTAGATCTGTACCTTCAGTGCCCTCAGTGCTCATGGGGGAGAGGAGACAAGTGTTAAGCTTGGAGTATGGACGTGGTGGAGTGGCATCTTTCAACAGCAGCCTGATCTCAGGATGTTTTATACCAATTGTTGAAACACAGCTTTAAAGATCAAGGCCCTCACTACTCTGCAGTTAGGAATATTTCTGATCCATTGGTTTGAGACTTTGAGAAATACTAATCCAGTATTATTAAAATGAAATTTTTTTCTCCCTCCAAAAACGATGCTCTGAAAAGTATAAAAAAAGGTACAAGATTTTTACTTCATTTGAGTCCAGAATGTCATCAGCCTATTTGAAATTCATCTAACATAAGTTTTTATGTTTGTAACAATACTTTAATTCATGTAAGAGGAGCAACTTTTGTTTTGGTTTAGGTTTATTCTCACCTTTTGACAAATAGTCATGTTAATATTCTTAAATATTAGTCATCTAAACTATTCTGCCTCTTTCTGTATTAACTTTAATTTTATTCAAGGCAAGGTCATTAATTTTAGGAGCATTCTGGTGCAAGTGCTTTTACCCAGCTTAGTGTAACTGCTTCCTACTTAATGCAAAATGTCCATCTACCAGTATAGGAGGCAGGTACAGAATATCTACAGAGGGACTCTTAAGAGCTGAATGTGTATTGTCTGTCATGCTGCTGTAACCATTCCACTGAGAGGAGGTCTAAAAAAGCACAGGAAGTAAGAGTTAGTTAGTCAACACAGTTTTAGCATTTTCATTTGTTACTAGCGAAATGCCCTAAATGAGAAATCAGTGCTTTAAGGCTCTAAGGTACCTCAGTCTTTAGAAGTTAAACTTGGTATATGCTTTAGCTTCATTTTCAAAGAAAGCCACTGAATATTTTCTTAAAAGCCTGGTTACACACAGTGCCTGGAACAGCAATACATTTCATCGCATCTTGGCCAGGCATATTTCCATAAGGTCACTAATCCAAAGGATAATATTGATTTCTATGGGATCTGGCATTTGCTAAGCTGGTAGACTTTTATTTACTTTGAAAGAAGACCAACATCAGTGTGTTTGTTATGTGATTCTTGAGTATTCAGATGATTTTATGTTTGCTGTACTTTTTTCTGGTGTTACAGGCAGCCGCTAATAGATGCTCTCCCCTCTTGTGCTACAGAGGCATGTGTTGTCTTAATGAAAGAAATTATAGCTTCCAGAGAAGTTGAGGAAGACAAAATAGAATATTTCTTCTGGTCTTTTTCATTCATTCCTAAACCCACTTTGGGCATGATCGAATCTCTTGCTGTGAGTAGATGTTGATTTTTAAAATTTTTTAAATGTATCATCAATCTAGCTAATCAATGCAAAATCTAAATGTTGGTATTTTACAGTAAGAGTGTTTTTCATGGATTTATACAAAACTATATCCAGGTAATTTTGGTTGTGAAACTACTAGCAATTTTAATCTTGATTCCAAAGGAGGACAGAGGCATGTTTGTTCACTGGACATTGATTTGCATTTGTAGCCTAGAGACTGAAACAAAAAAAAGGAAGGAAAAATAAAGTGTGAACTACCCTGTGGACTCCAGAGACTGGTTTGGGCTAATTAGTTTTGAGGCTCAAGGTCAGGTCAGTGTGAGAATGATTCTGTTGCAGTTCTCCCACTCTGGATGGAGGCTGAATATGAGCCAGCAGTGTGCCCAGGCAGCAAAGAAGGCCAGTGGCATCTTGGCTTGTATCAGAACCAGCGTGGCCAGCAGGGCCAGGGCAGCGATCCTGCCCCTGTACTCGGCATTGGTGAGGCTGCACCTCGAGTGCTGGGTCCAGTTCTGGGCTCATCACCATAATAAGGACATTGAGGTCCTGGAGCGAGTCCAGAGAAGGGCAACCAGGCTGGGGAAGGGGCTGGAGGGCAAATCCTCTGAGGAGCAGCTGAGGGAGCTGGGGGTGTTTAGCTTAGAGAAGAGGAGGCTGAGGGGAGACCTTATCATTACCTACACTGACCTGACAGGAGGGTGCAGAGAGGTGGGTGATGGTCTCTTCAGCCAGATGACAGGAGATGGGACAAGGGGAAATGGCACAAAGCTGTGCCAGGGCAGGGTCAGAGCAGATGTTAGGGAAAAAATTCTTCACTGAAGGAGTTGTCAGGGCCTGGAACAGGCTGCCCAGGGAGGGGGTTGAGTCACCATCCCTGGATATGTTTAAAAAAGGGTAGATGAGGTGCTCAGGGATATGGTTTATCTTAGGATGGGAATGGTCGGACTCAATGCTCTTAAAGGGCTTTTCCAACCCTGTAATTCTGTGATTTTGTGAGAGCTTTATTCTCCAATTTGGTCCATTACAAGCTTTGTATTTAGCACCTGGAGATATTTCAGTCCTTTGTATATGCAGTGCTACTGCAGCTTCTGACATTTTTCCTTAAATAAGTTAATTGTATGCAGAGTTATACTGGCTCCATTTTATAGTATGTTTTTCCTTTAAAGATCTGTTGTTCTGATGGGTTTATACAGTGTAGCTGTCATATGCTTAGAGTCTGAAGTTGGATTTTATGGGGTGTTGTGAAGCTGTAGCATTTCAGGTGGTGAAATCATAGATTTTCTTGTAGCTTAAATAAGCCATTAAGAATTTTTTTAAAGTAAATAAAATGTTATGCCTGCTTGGTTTGTGTTCCAATGAACCACTAATCAGCCATGGAGACTCTTGTGGAGTATATCACAGCCTGCTGCTCCCAGTTGTTCAGGTTCCAACCAGGATTACAAAAACCAGCTGGTTTTTCACAGCATCTGCATGAAATAATCCCTCATGAGTTCATGTGGGCCTCACAAACATTTGTTGAAGGGATGAGATTTTCAACAGTAATAGGCTTGCTTCAGAGGATACAGAAATTCGGAATTCACAGGTGTATGGGGCAGGAAATCTTATTTTCATTCTAAAAATTGTAAACTGCCCGTTACTTGCAGAGCTGTCAATGCTTTTTGCTAAGTATTTAGGTGGGACTTAGAGAAACTGTACTGGTGAGGGTTTTACTCTTTTCAGTGTCTTGGAAAATAATTTCTATTTAATTTTAGACTCCTCACTAAGCATGAGGCCTGATTCCTTTTGAAAAGAACTGAGATCTCTATCATGTTGACACTAGCCTATGTTCACATGTGAAGGTGGAAGAATTTTCCACTATATCTCTGCAGGCTTGTCCTCTTTTGTTTAGATCCTTTAAGGGCTGTTGACATTGTGTTTTAGCATGTAAATATTTTGATACATTTATTTTCTGTTGTGTGTTACAGTAGTACTGAGAATCACTTTTCTGAAACACACTGTTCTTTTCTGCTTGTTTACAGCCTTTGCTGAAGTCACTGGGAGCCAGCCAGAGCTGCTTCTTAGGAGTAACTGCTCTCTTACATAGGTTTTGTTCAGCTTACAACTCCTGTGATGCTCTACCTGCTGTGCAGAGTGTGATGAGGACTCTTGGGAAGTTTCTGGGAGGAAACTGTACTGTGCAGGATTCAGAAGGACTCAGCCAGGTATCAGTTGTATAGAAGCATATGATAAAATTCTTTACTCTTCTATTACTTTTATGATCTAGAACTTGTCTGGTGAAAATGGCATTTCAGTGGATTTCCAGAAACCCATGAATACAAGCTTTGTGTATTAATGTTCTTTGGTAGGATGAGCAGGTAAGATTTTGTAAACCAACAAATACAACCTGTAAGCATGGATGTTCTTGTGTATTGAAATAAGAAAAAGTCTTGGGTGTTCTAATGAAGCAAACTTCTTAAACTTATGTATGGAAGAACACCCATAACTACCCTGTAAAATGGTACCTTGAGGGAAGTTTCCTACTCCTTTGTTGGCTCAAATTCATGTACAATGCCTGCATTATTGCTGGCTGATAGTCTGTCACTGTGTTACTGACAGTAAGTCAGTCATGATATTGGGAGTCTGACAGGAGAGAATTGTTCTTCGATGCTGTGGGTGATTGTGAGTTAGGAGTAATTCCTGTCACAGTTCTGCATTTTTAATTGACATTTGCTGCTGAAGAAATATCTTGATGTCTTCTGGTTTATGATCTACTTAAACAACTGCTGCTTCTTTATCATGCTTAGAAAATAGACATACTAGTGACAGTGTATCAGATAGCAGTAAGAGCTGAAGAGTGAAGTTTCTCTCATGTATTTGTGTCTGTTTAATTTTCCAGTGTTCAAGCTAAACATATGGGATTTGTGCTTTTCTTCATACCTTGAGAGCAGTGTGTTCACTTTTAATTCTTACCCCATTTGTTGAAGGAATAACTCAAACCCCCAGATTCTATGGAATGGGAGCCTTGAACAAAAGTTTGATTAAAAAAACTCCATTGCTGAACATTTTTGTGTTCCTGCTACCCACAGAATCATAATTTCTGTGTATGTTTCTTACTCCATGCTGTATGAAGTCCTAGTTATGGCAGTAGAATTGGGATTTAAGGTGGTTTGGGGACATACTACTCTGATTAGAAAAAATTGGAATAGATGATGTGTCTTTTAAAGTCTCTGCTCTCCATGGGAAAGTGGCATCACCACTCTGTTAAGTGGTCTCGTGTCTGTCAGAGGTGCCTCACTGGTCTCTACTGAGCTCTTAGAAGTATTTAAAAAAACCAAACCAGCCATTTAAGTTCCCAAAGATAGAAGTAGGATGGAATTTTCAAGAAAAGCTTTGATTTCAGCATCGCTAACTGATTGTCAGTGGGATTGGTGTGATAACCTGAGCCTCTGCTCTCTCCCCGCAGCCTCTTGCATCCCTTGCTGCCAGCTGGGCAGGGAGAGTGCCATATGGGTAGTTCCAAGTAGGGGTTGTGCTGCTGGACTGTGTGATAATTCATGCCAGTTTGCTTGCAGCTGACCAAATGAAGGAACTGTCCATTCAGTTTATATTACAATCTTTCTCGGGGGCCAAGAGCACTGATTTCTTGACTATACTGTGGTGAGTTAACCCTGGTAGGCAGCTAAGTACCACACAGACATTTACTTACTCCCTCTGCAGTGGGATGGGGGAGAGAATTGCAAGAGCAAAACAGAGAACTCACTGGTTGAGAAAGACTGCATAGTAAGTGAAGGGAAAAAAAACCCCAAAACCCACAAAAATAAAACCCCAGAAGTGATGATGCAAAAACAGTCACTCACCACAAGCAGACTGATGCCCAGCCAGTTCCCATGTATGGGAGAGAGGTCTTTGATCATGACTTTACTGAATGCACAGAGGAGAATAGGAGAGACCTTCCACCTGATGTCTCAAATCAACAGTGGATGAAGTCTTTGACCCAAACAATTGTGGAGGGTTTTTGAACATTTTAACTGTACTGGCTTCCCCTAGAATTTTGTGTTTTTTCTAGGGAACTGTCAGTAACAGGAAAACCAGGTAACATTATGGTGTGTGTTGATAAATTCTTACTGTAAATTGGTTAATGTGTTCATGTTGTATTGCTAAAAGGTCAAAATATGATCAAAAGGTACAAAATAGCAATGTACTTGAAAAACTTTTACTGTACCTCAAATCCATGACTTCTGTTTTTCCATAACAGTGAAGGGTTTTTTAAAAAATGCTTTGGTATTCCAACAGGTCTAAGCCAGATTTTACTTTAAAGTGCTACTTGGCATTAGAAAAGCTGTCCATATTCATATGAATCTCACACAGAGCATAGCTGGTACAGTGAAGGCTGCAGTAAGCCCCTCAGATGATCAGTGATCATTGTAAACAGAGAATTTTCCACAGAAAATGTTAATGCAATAAAATTTTATGTACAGCTGACAACATACGGAGAACTTTTTATTCTACCTTGCTTTGTATTTACAGATGCAACTGGTGTTAAAAGCCATTGGAAATGCAGGACTGGCAGCAACTTCACTAGCTCCTGTTTTGAGCTTGTGTGCTTCCCTGAAAAGTAATCCAGTGGAAATTCGTCTAGCTGCTATCCATGCCTTCAGGCGCATTCCCTGTTCTGTCAGGGTAAGTGATTTATTGCCAACAGGTGACTGAAGGCTTCCTGGCACCACCCCAGAGTTCTGACTTTCTGAAATAGTTATGAAATGCGGAAGCAAATAAGGAACAAGTGTAAACGTGTCTTCCAGCAGAGTTCCTCTGCTGTTGGAGAGGCTGGTAGGACCCCCTTGATGAATGGACCTATAATATACTTTGCTATAGGTGAGGTAACATCCAGTGACGGAGGTAATGCTTATGACTTCTGAAAAGATTACTTCAGTTGTGTGTCTGTCTTTGTGTAGGTTTTGACTGAAAACCCACAGGGCTTGGTTTTTCCTGTAGTCTGTTCCACTCTGTCATTCTCTGAAATGCTAAATATTAATGTGAGAAGCTTGTTGTGGTTGGCAATACACTGTCATAGGTAGAACACTTTGTTAATGGTTTAATAGAAGAAAACACAAAACTTGTTTATCTCAAATGCTATAAAGAATGGCAAAGCCAGGAGTGCTAGCCTGGGCAAAGCTGGCAGTCCTGCTCCAGAATAAGAAGACTTGCACTTGGAGAAGATTTTTTTTCTATGGCTTTTTAAAATTTAATCACACCATGGATTAGCATAATCTGCTTGTTCTATGAAGCTTGGTGTTGCTTCTCAGACCTGTTGAAAGTGTGAAGTCAATATCTTGTCTAACACCCCATCATTGTGTAGCAAATGAACTCATAATGTGGCACCGTGTGGGTGGACTGGGAGTGTTAAATGCTAATAGAAATGTTACTAGTATCAGTCACCAATGTCTTAATTTCTGGCAGTTCACCAACCAACTCATATTTGTTGATGCTGGGGAAGTACTGAACAGAATAAATTTGTTACAGTCCTACCCTTTGATTGAGACCAGGAGTGATGATCTGAATAGTCTGTTAACAAAAGCGTAGTCGTTGTGTGTGTATGAGCTGTAGCACAAGTGTGAAATACAATAGAACAACTCTCCCCTGTGGTGGATAAGGCCATCATTTACAGTAGTGCTGTTAGGTGATGCTCTGTGTTGCACAGTCCTGTATAAATTAGTTGTTACAGGATTCAGGTGATAATGACAGTTTGTTTTGGAAATTTGTGGATAGGGTAGTATAGAGAATATGTTATACCTTTGCATTCATATTGCATGAAGTGACTTTGTCAGGTATAAAGCAACAGCTGTCACCTTCAGAAAGGAGGAGATGTACCTGAAAGTGTGTATGTGAGACATTTTAGGGGGTTATATTAATAATTGTCTGTCTTTGTGTTCTGGTTATTTCTTTATCTTCTTCTCTTAGAATGCTGTATTAATTCAGCTATATCAAGCAACCAGTGAAGATGTGGAAATAAGGATTGGTGCTTATTATGTAGCCATGAAATGTCCACATGAAGAGTTATTTAAACAAGTACAAAAGACTTTGCTGAAAGAAACATCCAGTCAAGGTTAGCCAAGCAGCTCCCGAAGTCTTACACATTCCTAATGCTTCAATGTAACATTTACAGGTGTAATGGTGCCAACCTCTATCAATTTTTATTCAGTCTTAATATTTTGTGGGTTGCTTTTTAAAAGACTGTTTGTATGATGGCCATATTTTGTATTGGAATTGTGATACTCTCACTTTAGCAATAGTCAGTACGGGATGACTCTTCATAGGATTAGTTCCCTCTACTGGCAACATTTCACGAGCTGAGAGCTCTTGAGGAAAAGATGCATGGAACATTTTTGATGTTTAGTGCATTAGAAATACAAGTAGATAACTGAAGATTACATTTTGTTGAGAAGCAAATGGCAGAAAAAATATTGCAAGCTGCTATAATTCTTAATTACATTTTTAATGCCCATAAATTCCATATTTACTATTTGCTTACTATTATACAAGTATTTTTTATGAGGACTTGCTACCATCTTACCATGGTCTGTCTTTGGTACCATCCTCTTTTGCAGTTACTTTACTTCAGTTTTGATATGGTTTGAATATTGATCACAGTATTTTAAAGGCAGCATTGGAGAGAAGCTAGGCAAGTCAGAAGACTGCAAAGAAAGGGCTATTGATTTCTGTTCAGACAGTTTTAAGATACCTGGGACGTTTAAGGCTTCTTGCAGCTAGCATCAAGGCTTGACAGGAGGTGCCTCATCACTGCACCAGAAGTGATTCTTCAGGTCAACTGAAAGCCCACTAAGGATCACAGCTTGAGAACTGTGGATCTAACGACAAACAAAGGGCATCAGGAAACTGTAACGGAGGGAAAAAGCAAAATGTGGGAACTGGGACATGTTATGTTATGAATGCTGTGAAAAGGACTTTGTGAGGAGGATTAATCATTTATCCAAATGTATAATATCTGGCCAACAGTGCAGCATTCTATTGGGGAAAAAGTTAGCATAAGTATAATGATTATTGGTAGTTTGTTCTGATTTTTGCTCCCTGCTTCTGTATTCCCATGATCAATTACTGTCTGATCTGAACCAGACTAGTGACATGAGAAACTGTATTGAGAAACGATGCCAAGTAGAAAATCTTCTACACTATGTTCAAAAATAATTGGTTTATGCAAGTAGTTTTTTCTGAAGGAGAAGCTGTTTGGGCTAGTATGAAATGAAACTGTGGGGTCTATAAAAGGACAGAATCCTGCCAGCTCTTTATTGCCAAAGCAAAGAGATGTTTAAGGTGATCCCATATTTGGGTGAAGGAGGGATTTTTCTAAATGGTTTCACCACGTTCAACAAAGAACTCTAAACTAATCTTCTGCTTTTAAATCTGTCAAGAAGGAACAATCTGTAAGGTTGTATGCAGGCACATGGAAGCAGGTTTGTCTGTGCTCTGATGTGTCTGGATCCTAGCCAGCTCTCAACTAGAAGCTGTGTATCTATTTTAGCAGGATGTTATGTCCAGACCAGTATATCCTGCAGCAATTATGAGTTCAGCCTCAGAATTGTGTTCACTTCATGATGCAACTTGTGGTTTGGAGGCGACTTGTTCCCCTGTTTAGAGCTTTAGATTTTTCTCTAATTTCCAAATGCTTTTCTTTTGTTCAATTGAAGTGGGCTCATTTGTTTGGAGTCATCTCTCTCAGCTCCTAGAGACAGATGATCCATTGAAGGAGTACCTTCGAGACTCTATTCCTGATGAAATCCTTAGCAGAGATTTTGAGCGAGAAGCATGGAAATACTCCTCATATTCTGATGTCACGTTCCACTCAGGTATATGGAGTTTTAGAACTTAGTACTTTGTAGTATATGGACTCTTAAAACCCTACATGGCTTTTCTGGGCTGTTCATTACATGTTGCTCCAGAGAATTTTAATTTTTATGATTCAGTAGTACCTAGATATGCAAATGTAGGCTTGATTCTGGTCTGATCTGAATTGGAATATATGAAATGTAATTCCAGCAAGGCAGATACCATGCAACTTTGCCTTTTGTGAGAGAGGAGAATAAGAACCAATGAACTTTTTAGATTATTTTTGTGAACACCAACTTTTGATTCCTTCCTTAGTAAGCTTCCTTTGCAGCAACAGGGAACAACAGGGATTTTTTTTTTCCTTCTGATTCATGTGCTTTCCTTGGTATAAGAAAAGATTCAAACTAATTTGTTCCTGTTTTACTGTCTGTTCATCATCATTTTTAGCTAGAAAGCGAGATATTTTTTCAGAGTATTGCTTTGTACTATTTGTATTGTAAATGCTGTTCTTTTAGTGTTAGTCAGATAATAGGCTTTCAGAAATGTCCACTGATGTCTTTGCTATACTAAAAGGTTAAATATTTTCACATGTTGACTTAATTTATTCACCTCATTATAATAAGCAGAGTTGCACTTTCCCAAAGAATGATAAGACTCACAAACCATATGAGAAGGCTGATCTTCAGATGATAGACGTCTGATGTTTTCTGTTGCAGCTGGTGCAGGTGCAAATATGGAAGCAGTGGTGGTCTTTTCTCCTGCATCTTTTCTACCACGATCAGTCATGACAAATTTGACTGTTCACCTTATGGGGCAGGCTATAAATCTACTGGAGGCAAGTTTCTGCATTATTTTTTCCCCCCCTTACTCAAGGGACCCTTGGTTTATGGAAGTAAAAAGAAATATTTTCTATTTTCCCATTACAGCTTCTTTAGCAGGATGTGCTTTTCACTGCTACAGCAATGTTGCCTCAGACTGATGACTCGTTTGTGTGATGGACTTAGTCATAATAAACCACTTTCATTTTGGTAGTACCATACACTAGCCAAGTGAATTATATTCAGCTCTTGCTGATTCAAATGAGATGAGTGTCAGTGCTTTCTGAGACTCTGGTCTAGCTCCTCTTCAGGATAGTGAGATTCCTTCAATTGACTCTACCGTAGACAATGGATTGGCTTGGGTACACCATTCCTTTAATGCCAGAGATAGTCGTATCATTAGTGACCTAATGTTTAGATCAGTGTTTAGTCCCATTTAGAATCCAGTGCTTAGGATATTTAAATAGTCCAGCTGCAGCTTCATCATCTTTAATTGTGCTTCTACTGTGCCCCAGGAGAAAGTGGTGTTTGACACAAGGACTCTCTATTGCAGGTAAAAATATGTATGTGAAAGAATGAATTTAATGTAGCCTCCAGATCTCAAGTTTAAGCTTGTAATGGAGCACATTTTTTTTTCAGTGTCATATACCATGGATTTATATGTTTTAGTAGTAGTGTTTTAGTCAAACTTCCAAAGAGAATCTTATTTCAGAAGCACTAAAGGGTGCATTACTCTTTTCCAAACAAAATACCATTTGTAACTTGCTAAAATAGCAGTAACTCAAACTGTCTCATTGTGGTGTAAATGAACCAGTACCCAAATAAAAAAGGGGTTTTATTTTGTACTTAGCTTCACATAAATTACATTGTAAAGGGTTTTCACTGGAGAGATTTAACACTGAAATGTCCAGTAGTTGATGCTGCAAGAGGTAGGTACTAAACCTTGTAGACCACTGCAATGTTGTATGGCAAATTTTTCACCTAAGGGCTGTGTCTGCATATATATTTTTTTAAATTTCTGCCTATAGAACTGGATGCAGCTTATGCATCTCACTGTCAGGCTTTTCAAAGCTATATGCTTTCCCCTAGGTTGGTGTACGATTAGAGAATGCTGAAGCACTCGTGCAGAAGTTTTTTGGGCAGAAGTCTGCTGCTACTTTCAGTGACCCTTTTTTTGCAAACACTAATGAAAGAAACTACAAGTCAGAAAACCCAGTGGAAACCACAGGAAAAATCAAGCAGAGGAAGCTGATTTCGGAGCGGCACAGCACTGCTGATCATCTTGTGACCAAGTCTGGCAAGCCAAAGTTGCGAAAAACTAACCAGAATTGTCCTGGTAGAAAGTACAATAAGATGAGTGAGTTAGTCAAAAAGGTAACTGATTATGTAGATCTTGGAAAAATTAATGACGTTCCCTAGTTAAATGTAGGGCTCCCTTTAGGACTGAACAACTGCTCTGTGTTACTGTGATTCCTTTGTATAAAGGGTGTGTCACTTGTAGACAGCATACCTCTCTTGTAGAGAGCACACCTCCCTTGTAGAGCACTAAACAGCTGCATGAAATACAGAGCAACAGAGCGCCAGATCTTTAGTTTTGCAGATTGTTTTGTTGTCTCAAAACAATGACTCTCATTTGGGGGAATATGTTGCCTCTGTTTTTGGGCTTCCTCATTATTTTGTGCTCTGATATGCTTTATACTGATGTCCTTTTGTCTGTTGAATTCTGCAGCACTGTAAACAGCTGCTCAATGCTCCTGAGTCATGCTGTCTGCAATCTGACTTCCCAGTTCCATGTCAGATGTTACAGTGACCCTTTGTGAATTTTCCCGTTTGGAGAGAGCTGCATTCTATGTGCATAATGGGAAAGCTTTCGGAATTGACTTCAATTGTTATCTGGAAAACCATTATTTATTTACTTTGTCTTAAACTATCTCTCTTGGGACTCATCTTCCTAAAGTTTCTTCTTACAGTGTATGCTCATGGTTTTTTGTGTTGCTATCCTATTGACTCGTAAGGAGGGAAGATATAAAATTTGCACTACTTAACAGTTTATTTGGCAATCATGGCACCCCTTTATGTTGTATTAATTGAGATTGTATTTTTCAGAGCTTCACCTCTTTGTATGTATGTCTTGCAATACTTCTTTTGCAAGTCATTTTAGGACTAGACATTACGTGTGTTCATATTGAGAGCCAGCTTGTGTGGTGTGGAGCTAAATTCAGCTGAAAAGAACAGTTACTAATCCAGGGCCATGAGTGGCTTGAAATATTTATAAGAGGGAGCCTAATGTCTCTTTACTAATAACACGGCTTGCACTGAGGAATTGTTGTTTATGAGTTTGAAAGGATATGAATATAAACATAATTCTCTTCCTGATTTATTTCTATATCGCATGTCAGTTCACTGAGAGAACAGTGCGAAAGGAGGCACTGAAATGTGAGCTCAGCATGAAAATCTTTGGAAGTGAACTTAGCTTCTTGGATTGTGAAGATCTAAGGAAACAAATGAAACATTATTCTTTAAATCTGGCTGAGTTGGCTGTCAAACTTCTGAAGGTAAAAGGAACATTTTTTACTATTTGAACAGAAATGCCAGCAGAAACTACTTTCTGATGGAAAAGTAAAACATAAAATATTACATGGTTGTTTCTCTAAATTGAACTCCAGAAGACAACAGCATGTATTGGGTTTAAACAGCATTCAGTATATCAGGCAAGGGGACTTGTTCTGTTGTTTGATGGTTCTTAACTCTTGCTTTTCTCATTCAAATCCATTGATGCTTAAAAGAAAAATAAGTCTTTATCTGATGTAGGACTAGTGTCTTACTCGTGTCCTGGCCAGATGCAGCATTTGGGCTGCTTTCTACCTTATTTCCCAGATCAGCTCAGAAAAAACACTTTCTCGTCAGACAAGCACAGTGGATAGTTACATCTGGAAAAATTATTGAATGCTGACTTTATTATGCAAAAAATTTCTGGAGTTGGTTTGTTTGTGCTTTTTCACCATAGGGGCAAGAAGTCCAGTTTAACAAAAGGCTGAGTTTAGCCACTGAAGAATTGCAGTTTCCAGCAATTTCAGGCTTTCCTGTTCAGCTGGCAGTCAATGCCTCAGCAGCAATCAACATAAAAATCAAAGGGAATGTGGATTTCAAACAACAGTCAAATTTCTTTCTAAACGGGTATTTCAAGCCAAGGTAGTAACTGCTGAAAATGTGTCACATTTCACATATTCCTGATGTCAAATAGAAATTCCTGATGTGAAACTTTTGTGTGAATGTCCGTTGTAAACAATTAGGAGATTCCTGAAGAACTCGAGCAGTTGCTGAATGGTTGTTGTGCTATAAGGACAGCAGCGGTTTCCTACCTGCCTGTCTGATTTTAGACTCTGTTGCTCTACTTACCTATTTCAAAGCTGACCATTCCTCCTATCTCTGAATCACATTCTTAAATGCTTGCATGCAGATGATGTTTGGAATGCTTTACCTGTTACAGGAATTGCATTTTGGATTTTTCTCAGGATCAGACATGCAGTTACACATTATGTATCTACAAACCAGTGTATACAAACCGGTGTATGCTTTAACCCTGTGTTTCCTTACCTGGCTGCTGTAGATTTTTACAGATACTGCATAAATTTACTAAACTTCACTGAGTGCTGTATAGACAGAGATAAACTTACACCCTGATATCAATCCTAATTGTTTCCCTTTCCTGATATTTCCTGCTGACGTCTATGTTCAAACCCCTTAGGAGATATCATAAAACTATTATTTTACTGTGTGTTAGAAAGTGTATGTCTGTGTAGATATAAATTTTTTCTGTTATTTCCTGAAACAAAATAGTCACAGTGGTTTAAATGTTAGAATATACTGTGGTACAGCATTGAGCACTATGTATTTATTAAATAGCACAAGCAGCCTATGGCTTAAATGAATGAAGTACTTCAAAAAGAAAGTGCTTTGCATAGAAGAATTTATGTCTTTCAACATAAATTGTCTTTCAACATCTTTCAACAGTGCATTTGTACAGCTTTCTGCCCACATGGGAATTGTGGGGACTCTGGGACCAACTGGCCTAAGCTGGTTAACAGGAATGAGGACATCAACTAGTCTTGATGGGGGAATTCAGGTAAAAAAAGGGCAAGAGCTCAAAGTTTTCTTGAACACTCCTGAAGAATCTATGGAGATAATTAATTTCAGGTAAGACTGAGCAAAGTTGATTTCCTAAACAGTAATTGTGATAACTGTCAGGCTTATTAATAGAGCAGAAATAGATTTTGTCAGAAAACAAACTGTTTCAGTTTGACTTGTAGTCCAAATCTGCCATTCAGAAGAAAAGGAAGGGGAAATTATCCTGTGCATTACCATAAAACTGTATGTTCTTCCACTAAAGTGAATGCTCAAATCAAAGACTTATGATAAAAGATGTAACTGAATTCTCATACTGAATGTCAATTCTGTTTCTGGAGCTATAGTGTCCAAAGCATTGAGTTCAGGGTATTAAAGTGAAGGAAAGCATAGCATTCCTTCCACAGATGGTAGTTAGCAAAACCAGATACAGAGTGTTGTTTATCAAAGCAGTGGAGTAACTTGTAATATCATACGAACAAGGTATGCTCATACCCTTATGGGGAGTTTTTACTTAGGTTCTTTAATGTTAAATAACAGTTACATTATGAAATACCACCTCAAAAACAGTCAGACATTAAACAACTAAACTACTTGTTAAGCAAAGTAATTACTTCATCTAAGTTAGGCTTTTTAGCTCTTGTTTTTTCTGGCAGCTTTCTCTTTTATTTGGTCTTCTAGATATGATAGAACTCCAGGTAGAAAGCACTGAGATCATCAGTGTGATGACATATTGTAAATGACATGTCATGTCTATGAGGCATGCAGTTGACAACAGATGAGTGAAGTATTTACATTATATGGATTGTCATTCCTTCGTGTTTCTCTTGATTTGGGACATTGGGGTGCTATAGGATATGCAGCTCAGAAAACAGCTAAAAGAACAACTGGTTTTAAGTGATTGTTTGAAATTCTCGGTTGTAGCTCTAAACTCTACTTCACAACAGTGGATGGGACAGAAGGTACAGATGTTTTCCAAGACCACACAGAAACCAGGTCTTGCACTAGGAAGGAAGGTGAGTCGAGCTGTCACATTTGTCTTAGAATGCTTAATCATTCTGAAATATCTGTAACAGATAATTTTGTTCGGTAGAATTGCTTTTTTGCATATTAGTTCTAAAAAGTCTTCAGTGCAGTGATAATTTGCATGTTTTCTCTGTTACTCCAACTGAATGTGAACTTGTCTTCCACCAGTGTCTGAGGTTATTGGCTGGCAGCTGTGCTCTGAACTGGTGTATCCTGATCCAGCCGGTGGGTTGGTTTTGCCCCTTACTGGGCCTTTGAGAGTGGCTGTCACATTAACTAAGCAAGACAAAGGCCTGCAGCAGTACATTGTGGAAGCTGCATATAACTATATTCCTCAGGTACTGTTCTGGCATGCTTTATGTTGGCTTCAGCTGTAGTTTGTTATGCTGATGAAAGGCTGGTACCCCTCAGTACTGTATATTCAGCTTAACTGGCTTTCATGATCTACATTATTACAATTTCCATTCCTGTTACAGCGGGAAATATGTTGAAAACAAATTACTGATGCAATAATAGGAACATAACTATTATCATATACAAAACAGTGCAGAGAAATATGAAGCAATTTGGTTAGGTAAGACTGATAGAGATGGGAGTAGAGGTCAATGTTTTTGACTTGGTGCCAAATACTACTTGGCATCACTTGGATAACTTGTTTCTCTTTATAACAAAATCTATCCAAACCCAAATTGTTAATTTACATTAAGCACCTTGTTTAAAATCAAAAGTTAGGCTCCAGTGAGTCCACTCCAGAAGGCTGTCAGTTGTTTAATGTTTGCTTGGGCAAGCCCAGGGAGAAATAGTTTTCAGCCACTGCAAGGGACAGTAAGAAATCATGGCATTTACTAAAATGATAGTATAGGTGTCTAACACAGACGGTGGCTGGAGTCCTATCCTGTGTCACAGCCCAGGTATGCTGCTGGGCTCGAGCTAATTCTTTTTACTGGGAGACAGTTCGGGCTTTGGCTGTGTTCAAACACTGCTGGGTATCTTTTAAGACAGTGAGAACAGCAATAAGCAGAGTAACTTTCCCATTCTGATTTTGTTTTTCTGACTTTCTCTAATAAAAGCAGGAAAGGGAACAGGCATTTTCTCTGCCAGAGAATCTGACGTCTGTAGACAGTTCAAGGCCAAAACTGTCAACTGAGGCACCCGCTGTAGGGCTGTGTACCATCTCCCACTGCTGACACCAGAGTGTAGGGGCTTAAGGCAGCCCTGCCAAATTCTAGTCACTTAGGCCCGAACTATAGAGCTTGAATTTGTGTGGGAGTGTGGTCTGATTTTTCTGTAAGTTTTGGCAGGAATCAGCATCATTTCAAGAGGTCAATATCCTGTGAAATTCAAGATGTTCAGACAGCATTTCCCAAGATAAGCACTGAACAGGCAGTGGAAAACATGACCTGGGAAAAATATAATTTCTTGCTGAAAGCCTTGAAAAGCAGATAGGGGAAAAAATTATTGTAGCAGTGAAGGTGGCTATGATTATGTGATGTAACTCAGTGTGATAGATTGGTGTGTAAGTGCTGTGCCAATTGTAAATGTGGCCATCCTGTCTGTCTTTCAGGAGAATTCATGGATCCCAAATGAAGCAGTCCTTCACTTTTTCATTGGGACACCGAAGTCAGACTTGAAAAGGGATGTTGGTATTGATGTAAATTTCAGTGTCCCACAGAAGAAATTCAGAATGCTATTTATACAACCGAAGAAAAAAGTTGAGATTGATGGTAGGTTTTTCAACTAGGAACCAGATCATCAGCTAATGTCAATTAGGAGAACTTAATTAGAATTAACAGAGAAATATCAATGTATTTAATTCAATAATCTAATGCTAAAACTGCATTATTGTGTGATAGCCATTCAGGTTCCTGCTTTAGGTAACACCCATTCCCAGCGGGTTTTGCATCTTAGTTAAGACTGTTTTGCACAGTCAGAGATCCAGTACCTGGTTCACAAACTAAGGTTCAAGAGGAAAGCTGTTACAAGTGTGTATGAAGTAAAGGCTGAGGAACACAGTGAATTGTTCTGTAAGCTTTCACCTGTGCTGAACTGGCCATGAAGTTTACTTTGCTGTATTCTGTGTCTTAAGATGCAAAATTACTTGTTGCCAAATCAATTAAGTACTGACTATGATATCACCATGCATTGTAATAAAAAGTAACATTTCAGTCACAGTGTAATATAGAAAACAAATTCAACAAAGACATTGATGAAGTATAAAATGATAAATACATAGTTATAATAAAGACAACATATTTCAGCTGCTTGGACAAACTGGTCAAAGGATGTTTTGCTTTCTTTTGATGTTTTCTACCATATCACATATTTAGAATTTCTCCCTCCAGGTTATTATTTTAAATTTTTTTTTCCTGGTTATTTTCAAATGAATTGCATGGAAGATTTGCCTATTCTGTGCAAAACTTTGGGTGCACAGTGTTCTGAGCTTATGAAATGTCTCCACAGCACGATCATAGCTTACATGTTTTAGTGCAGAACTAAAGAAGCATGCAGATCACTTCCAGAAAGAACTAAGCTGGTTTGTTGGAGACTCTTTCTTTGCCTCTTCTCAATTAGTGTTCTCAGAATGTTGTTTCAAAATGAGATGTGGATTCTAAGGACACTTCAATGCCTTTGCAAATTTTGTTCCTAACATTTTTCCTTTGCTCTGATATTTGTCATATTTCTCCTCTAAACATATTGTTCACACCAATGGCAAGTATGATTTTGTGTACAGTTTTATGAAGCATCACTGAACAGTGTATGTCCAGAAAAAGTAAACAGCCTTATTTTTCTCTAAGGGAGAATTGAATTTTCTAAAAATTCACGAATTGGACACCTGGAGCTGATAGTTGATGACCAAGATGTATATTACATTAAGGTATGTTTTCAGGTCATGAGGTCTCATACTATGATGAATACTTAAATAAGAGCACAGGAAGGAAGGACTGGAAACCCACATACTAAAAAATAGTTTTGTGACCAATCCATCAGAGAAGATACCAGTTCTCTCTATTATATGTTTTTGAGATGGACTCAGCACTAAATTCCTGTGTTTTAAAAGCTTTCAAGGCATGGCTTCTACAGGTAATCTAAAGCATTTTTTTCCACATTCAGATGTACTCAAAACCTTTGAGTTGCTTCCAGTGTTAAGTCAGCAGAGATCATGTTGACTCTTGTGGTCTTTGGCCCATTATGTGGATATGTAGTCATTAGGTTTTTCAGACCTGTATTCTGACCATGTGTAAAGGCTCTCAGGAAGACCAGGCTGATTTCTTCACTTCTGTGGGAAATAAGCAACAGAATACCAGTGTTTGAACTTAGAAACGAAAAAGTAAGCAAAAAATGCATGTGGGAGTTTATCACTGAAACTCAACTGACATTTTTATTTATGTCCAGGACTTGAATTATTTTTTCATTATGCAAGTGATACCCATAGCAAGATGCCATGTCTTACGTGGGCCTCCGAATCCAGGTGGTTTCAAATACTCTGCATTTTCCTACAGTGAGCACATTATTTAATGGATTTTTTTTTTTTCCTAGAGTAATATTTCAGCAAAGACTTTTTGGACATTTCTCACAAACCCAAATACTAATTAGTGTTGCAGGTTGTTGCATTTGCATCTAGTCCAACCTAAATCTAGTTACCTGCTGTGAGACTGGCAGTATTTTCAGTAACACCGTATTATTTTTTGGCCCAGAATTATAACATTCTTAGTTATTTCAGTCACTACTGAAGACAGTGGGAGGTGAAGGAAATAATGTCTCCCACCACTATGGACTTTGTATGACTGGAAAAACAAATCTATCCTTCTTCACCATTATCTAGTAAGAGCGTGTTTTATGGTTTGGAGAGTGAAAGTGGGGTTGTTGGTTGTATAGAAAAACATCTATTCTCTTCTTCCACTCATTGCATTTCTCAAATGCCCAAGTCTCTTGCTATTGCTTTCTCAAAACTTAATCTGTACTGCTGAGTGACTTGGGGTTTGGTTTTGCTTTTTCACTTGTTTGTTCTTTCCAGGGAATGACAGATTTGCAGACGTTGAGTGGAGAGCAGAGATACATGACCCAACTGGAGGTAAAGCTGATAAAGCAAAGCAGTCCTATCATTCTGTCAGGAAACATCACTAAACAACTTGGCAAGAAGATAGCTTTTTCAGTGTCCCTGAGTAATTTATTGAAGGATGCTGCCTTTCTTTCAGGTTAGAGGACAGTAAGTATTTGCCATATATATGTAAGTTCTGGAGCCCTTGTATACTAGGGTTGCCTGCTTTTGGACATGCATTTCTAAAGTTTCTTTCAAATCAGTAAGACTGCTTTTAAAAATTATTATCTTTCATAAATTGGTACTAATATGTATTTCAGAGTAATAGGAATTAATAAAAAATTGGGGGTTATGTCTGCTTTTAATTACTGTTGAAGAGGGCAGAGGAAATAAGGTGTAGGGAGTCACTTGAAGGGGAAAAAAAGTGAAAACAGTAACAGCTCAGAATATTTTCTGGTTTTCACTTTTTCACTTTTCAGAAAACAGTGCAGAGGCACATATATGTAGCTCAATGTCTCTTAAGACCTGTTCTAAAAATCTTGACTTTTTTTTTTCTCACAAACACACTAAGAGAAAAATAAGAGAAGATATCAGAAGGAGGGCTTTACTATTTGTGTATCATCAATTCATTAAAAAGTAAATTAATACAATGGAATTTAACACTCTCCTTTTTCCTTAGGCTTTCTTACTGTAGTCTCCATGTGGCAAAGACATTGGAATGTCGTAGGATTATGCCTATTTTTACATAAACCTAACATTTAAGGAATGCAGAATGCCAGTTTGGTTTTTGGGAGGTCATCTTTTGGTGAAATCCTGATCCTTACCTTTCACATGTATTGCCAGTGACTGCATTTAAAGATGGTTCTAATCTAATTTCAAACCCTTACATCCTGACAACTAGGCTGCACTAGTTCTTCTGTTGCAAATCTACAACCTTGTTCCAACCTTAAATAATCCACATGTTCCCATGTTAGGTTTTAGTTGATTAAATGCTCAGTCTGTTTGTTAGAATTGATTTCCTTTTAGAAGCAGTTCTGGCTGTTTTCGTTTCACTAAGGTTCATGCAGTATCAGAGAAATACAGTCTGCAGACAGGCTGTATAGGGAGCTGGGGAAAGAGACTGAACATCCAGCTTTGTCTTTGTTCCCTACACACGTAGTACATCGTGGGGCTCCTCAGATGGGATGAGATTGAAAGCAGCTTTGTTTTTTCCCACTAAAGTAACTTCATCTTCTACCACTTCATAATGATTTCTAATTTTTATTTTTTAGCATTTCTGGAGAAAAAGGTTGATGATAAGCTGAGCCAATACTCATTGGAAGGGGAGACTTACCTTCCAGGTGTTCTTGGAGTTCACATCATCGGTCTTCTCCAGCAACGTGAGGGCTCAAGGTCTCATGTTTTGAGGATAAAATACGGGCTCCTAGGTACAGTGAAAAAGAGGGAAAGTATTCCGTTTGTTTAATTTTTCTGCCAGTTAATTGCCTGTAGATTTGGGTCATTCTCTTAACAAGAAACATTTCAGTTGATTTTTAAACTGTAATCTGAGACCTAGGGGTGAGTTTCTCTTTTCACTTGGATAAGTTTTACTCTTTGAGACTGCATGTCCAACATTTGATTAAAAATCACTTTCTCAGTGGGAATTGCTCCTAATTAGTTTGTGTTCTCAGGTGTTCATACAAAATGAATGGCTGCATGCATACATACACTTTAAAAATATAAAGAACTGTTTCTAGGAAACAGTTGTCTGTGTTCTCCTGACTGCAGTGTATGACTTGTATGTTAATTTTTTTTAAAAAAATTAAGGTGAACTTCAGTACAATTATAACAAAGTACTGAATACTTGTAGTAGCTAGTGATGATAAACTTTATAGGATGGTTGTATATGTAAAGTATGTTGTACATTCAGAGGGACTATGCAGCAATATGAATAGTAAAGTTATCTTAAACCTACATATATATGACCTCATCATTTACCTAAAAATGGCACCTGATCAGAATGTTTTACAAACACAAACAAAAACATACCTGAACACTTATAACAATATTAGAGGATGTCTTCTATAGCTAGGTAATTATGTTATCTACTTAGAGCTAAAGTCATATTTTGGTATAAACCCAGTTTGGCAACTCTTCTTCCAGAAGGGGTCAGCAAGTGATTCCTTGTAGAAATACTGGATTAAAAAAAAAAAGGAAAAAAGTAATCCTAGTCCTTGGTTGAAACTTCACCTTCATTATTTGAAACTTTTTCTCAGTGACCACAAGGGCTAAAAGTCCATTATTGTGTTTTGTTTTAAACGTAATGTCATGATGTTGGGAACTGAGTGGTAACTGAAAGTCATTAAATATGGTGATACCACAAGAAAGCTGCAGTGGTTGATCATGATTAGTTTGTAGTGTTTTTACTTCACCCATGTAAAATTCCGGTTTAATTAAGTTAGTGCATTTATTCATTTATTTATTGTTTCTGAAGGAAGAGTGGAAGAGCATGGAACTATGGTAAACATCTACATTGAGCTTTTGCTTTTCTTAAACAAAATTGGCCTTATTCCATTCTTAACACAAATCAGCCGTTTCAAATTGCCTGAACTTAGAAACATTTTAATGGAGTATAAAATAAACAAAAGCCCAAACTTTTACATGTAAAGTCTGTAACACGGCTGTTCCTAGGATTTTCATTTGTACTCTAGTTTGTGGGAAAAACTCAAAATTTTTAATGTCTAATGCATTTTTTCCAAAGTTTTACAGTTAGTTTTACATAAACAGCATGTCTGTAGTTGGTAAAGCTACTGATTGTTGTTAGGTTGGACGTATGTGTAGCAGGAAAATAATTCCATGTGTCAGAAACAGTGTTTTGACAACATTGTAGTCTGTAAAATGCATTTAGATCTTGAGCAGATAGTGAAGATAATTCTTGAGCTGAACTTCACAATAATTCAGTTATACCAATATTGGTACCAATCTTCACAAACTTTGGTCAGTACCTTTAGACTGCAGAACATACTGCCAGACCTTTTATATGAATTAAATATCTACTTGTCTTTTACCTTTTACTGCGCTAGTGTTCTCATTTTCATAGATGTATATCACTTAGCTAGCAAATGCAAACTCACTGTTCTAAAGTGCAGGTTCATTAGATGTGTCCTTTCCTTTGGATCTTTGAGATAAATCAACAACTATATATCTGTAAGAATAGACACATTTCACTTTAATGTTTTTGAAAAATAGAAACCGTGAAGTCAGCACTAGATTTATACAATTAACATTTTGAAAGTTTAATTCTGATCTGTTTGAATAGGTAACTTTGTGATTTAACTTGAACAGGAGAGGCAAAGAGTCTCCGTCATGAATGCAGCGTACAGCAGAAGATTAAAGTGGAGGCAGGTGCACAGGGCGTGTACAGCCTTGATATTGGGCATGAATTTCACTGCATGCAGACTCCGACCTATAATCACAAGGTAGATACTGACCAAGGCTTGTGTGCTGAGTGCCCTTGTGTCGCTCACATACTGAGGGGCTTAAACAGAGCAATGCCCAAGCTGACATTTTTGAATCCGTCTTTTTCTTCTCACCTTATTTCTGTTTGCTTTCTGACAAAGATATCTAGCCAAGTTTCTAATGTGTGCAGTCCATTATAGCTGTGGTGGAACTCTTCAGTGATGTCATTTTAATGTTTATTTCACATAACTTCTGCAGAACACTTGTGAAAATTTCTGATATATATATATATAAACAACAGTATTAGTAGATGAATTATTTATCTTATTCTATCCTTCTTGTAACTAAAAGTCAGGAACTCTCTGCTTATTCATCAGAAGCTGTATGTCTGGAAAATAAGGCATTTTACAGTGTTTTGTATTTATTTTTTTGGTTGAGATTCATAAGCTTTCTTAGACATTCCAGTGCGTGTGACCCTTTCACACAGAAAAGCAGATCTGTTTAAAAAAAATCTTCCTTTGCATCCAGCACAAAGACAAAGGTTAATTTGAAGGCAAATCACCATTAATACTGGCTATTTGCTGCAGAAGAGAGAGCTGCCTGAAAAATAAGCTTCTGAATTAAAGAGAAATTTTGTATTCTTTCAGATTTGCTTTTGGTGTAGGTCAGACCGAAGCCAAGACCTGTTATGATTTCCCATGAAACAAGATCTTGCCAGGCTTTGCAGATGAACAGTGAGTCCATGTGAGGCAGTCAGTCAGGAGTACCTGCATCCAGTTACCTTAGCTTTTGAGAAAAGCAATTTGACTGACAGCACATAGACTAAAAGTTTTGGGCTTTGTACACTGAATTTATATCTTCAAATGGAACATGTTTCACTAGAAGGCTTGTCAATCATTACAACAGGCTGCCCAGGGAAGTGGTGGAGTCACCATTGCTGGGGGTATTTATTTAAAAGACGTGTGGATGTGGTGCTGAGAGACATGGTTAGTGGTTTAGGGGTGGACTTGGCAGTGTTATGTTAACAGTTGGACTCAATGATCTTAAACACTTTTTCCAACCAAAATGATTTTGAGATTCTATGTTTTTTCCTTTGGAAAATTTGCAACCCTTTCTGTTGAAGTCTTGCTTGCTATGTGAGCATATTTCTACGTGCGTTTCACAAAAGCAAATAAAGAGAAAGCATGGTTTACAGGAGAAAGGTGATTTTCCATTCTTCAGGTTCACCTGAAACATGAAGCAAGTACATCCTGGCTTTCGTCCCAGTTGGAAGTGAACTATGGGAAACAGTGGGATCAAATAAACAACAAGAAGAAATTGCTGATCAGCCAAGCATTTAAGAACAGCTCCAGTTCATCTCTAGTCAGCTATTTCATGGAGGTAATAATGATTGACTTTCACTTCAAATATTTAATAAACCAACTAAGAAAAAACTGAGATGAATTTATTTATTAAGACCTTTTTTCCCTGTGTTATGTATTAATAACATAAGTTAGATATCCAGACCTAATAAATTTGATTTAGGTAAGGTCTTAACACTTGCACATAGAGATCACTGACATTTAAAATGAATGGGGGAGGCCAGTAAATGGATTTTTCAAAGGCTAAAGGAGTTTGTGTGCAATGTGGTCTGAGTTTTTTTTCAGAGTTTGTGCATATATAGTGATTGTAGACATTTATGAAGCTACAGAAACTATTCCTGTATTGTTTTGTGTTATTTCTTAGAAGTTGCAGGTCTTCTCTATACCTGTAAGCACGGAATTCATCTGTGATTTATCCCAGCATAGAGACCTAAATTTAGTCTTTTTTTTTTTCTCCAACAATGTAAGTGGTCTAAAAATTAGTGAAAATTTTCCTTTTTGAATCTCCAGTAGACAGGACAAATGCATATTGAAGCAATCCCAAACTGTAACTGATCAACATGCATGAAAAGCTACAAAGTGGATGGCAAATGTGCAGAGCAAAGGCACTACCTGTGACCTTCCTGCTACTCTGTGTGTGTGTGTGTGTGTTAGCTTAGACAGCCCTTAAGATGGGATCCTCTTTTTATTGAAATTTGCTTTGCTTCTTTTCCAGTTTACCATGCAAGTCCTGGAAAAGCAGGTGAATTACAGAACCCAGCTGCAGCACTCGCACAACACTCAGGTTTATTTGCAGAGCAGCACCAACTTTGAGGTGCAGTATAATGACCACGTGCCATTTGTGGCTGGGCTGCAGTGGAAAGATGCATCCAGAAACGGCCTGAAGAAGTGGGAAGGTGAAGTACCACAAACCATTTCCAGCCTGTGATTAGAAAAACAGGCATCCAAAGCTGCTGCTGGGATTTGTGAGGTAGTTTTGCATGGGTGAATCATAGAAATGTTGGTTGGAAGAGACAGACCCTGGAGGTTTTCTAGGCAACCATTCAGCTTGAATCAGGACTGTTCCCAATGTAGATCACATCTGTGGCTTTGTCTAGCTGAGTTTTTGAAATCTGTAACTCTTCAAGGTGTAGCTGCCTAGCCTTTGCTAACAGTTCCTTAGCCTCTCAAAGTGCGATTTGTGGCCATTGACACTTATACTGTCTGCTTCTTTTGAAGTGTTTATCATCTCTGTAATTTATTTTGAAGTTAGCTGTAGGTAGCTACTAGGTTCCCCTATTCCTATGCCAAATTAAATAAGCCCAGCTCCTCTCTTCTTCTCACAGGTCTTGTTGTAAAGGCCCTTTATCATCATTGTGGCCCTCTGCTCCAAAACCAGATCCAGCACTGCAGACATAAGCTCTCCTGTGCTGTGCAGGTTGGGATAACTGTCTGATAACCACAGTCCTAACGTAGACCAGTAATGTCCTGTTAGCTTTTGGCTGAGATAACTGACCAGGAAGTGAACCATGTTTTTAAAAACATCTTTAGAAAGTGAACAAGTTTTTTTTAAGAACGTTAGAAAATGAGACATTCGTTTCATCATATACCATCCAGAGATTTTGGCAGTTAGAAGAGAACAGGTCCTTTTAGCCTTATTCTAAAAACCCCGCATCCTACTAGCTTTCCTGTGGAGTTAGAATCCAGGTAGCTTGAAATCTCACTTTTATTCCAGCTTTAAAGTATGTTCCTTCCAGGTGGATTAAATATGGATACCCCATGGCTGTATCTGTATGCAGCTCTCAAACTTCATGAGCCTCAGCGTTCTGCTTATTTATTGACTATGGAGCTGACAACTGGAAAAGCTCTCTCCATTAAGAATCTCATAGTGGAACTATTCTATAAAGATCAAGGCAATGAAAAGGAAGGGAAAATTCATATTTACACACCAGCTGCCACGTACCTGCAGGTTAGTAACGTGCTTCCTCTAGAGTATGGCTTTGATGATAGAGCCCCAGTAGGACTGCCATAATACTGAAATAACACTTGTTCAGCATGCTTGTTGCAGAAACTGATGCACCCTTGTGCCAGCTTGCAAGAGAGGGTCTTGAAATGCCTCCATTCAGCTGTTTTCTGTGCTCGAATGATGAGCTAGTCTTCCTGCAGGGCCACCAAATCAGCACAGCCAAGGTCTCTTTATAGCTTTGAAAAAACATTAGGATTCCAGTGGGTGTAATCAGGGTGCCCCGAACTGACGATTGATTCTAAGCTTCCTCCTAGTAATTTATTTTAGAATGTGCTATACAATAGAGGTTTAAAATTGATTTCATCACAGTTGCTGTGTATTAAGCAGTATGATAAACCTCTATCACTTTGCATACTGTAGATTTATCTTGGACAACCTTAACTTTTTATTTGCCTCTATAAATAAGATGAGAGCCAGAAATTTTTGTCTGGTCTTTTTAGAATCCACTGCAATTATTTAAATCTTTAATTTAGGTTTATGTTTTAGGTTCCCCTTTATTCTGAACTGCAGTTTAGCCTTGTTAGATTACTGCTGTTTCAGTCACAGTGTGAAGGATTGTGAGAAACACTCTTGAATGGGTTTTTTTTTAAATATTCATCAGCTAATTTCTTTTCAAGTACTTAGCTTTTTCTCTCTCCCTTCATCGGAGGGGATAAAATAAACTTTGAGATCTTTATGGCAATTTGGAATACTTTGATAATAGATAAACTGGCACAGTATTTCTAACAGTTGTTGTAATGGTGGACTCCAAGAAAACACATGCTTTTCACCTCTGTGCTGTGCTGCTGGCACAATAGGATTATGTCTGTTGTAACTCAGCCTGACTAACGTGTTCACCTTTGTTTTTCAGGCATCCACATTTAATTACGTTGGGAGGAATGTTCTGCATAGCTATAGTGAAATGCGCTCTCTGTGGAATCAGCTTGTGAAGAATGAGATTCATTTGGAGAATAATGAACGAGCCAAATTTCTCTGCTTTAAGATAAAGAGTACAAAACAGGAATTTAACTTCACAGCCAGCTATCAGAGTCTGCCAGTGGTAAGAAAGAAATGCAAATGTGATTTCTTTGACTCAGCACTGTGTTTTTCAGGTCTGGCACCTTCCTGAGAGATGTTATTGTTAGTGTTGAAACTTAAACACTTCTAGCGTTGCTTCTATTTCTGTTTGTTTTGACAGCCTGCAATATAAAACTAGGTTCAAAACAAAAACAAATGAAAACCTGTGTGGTGTAGTTTTGAGTACTTCTCACCTATTTAGGAGGCGAACAACAGACAGAAAGTCGGGACTGGAGAGGACAAAGAGACTACATGGCTAGAAAGAGAGATGCAGATGTATTTACATTTTGATGCATATTTATGGCAGATGTGGAAGATTCTACTGTCTTGGAGAATCAAAATACCTTGCCTGCTAGTGACCATAGTACGAGTCTTGGATTTTATGCTACTTTAGCCCCTACATCCCTTCCAGTCTTAAAATCGTTTTTCAATTGCTTTATATCTGCAGCACAGGAAGGGTAATCAGTAGTTTGTCCTCCAAAGAGATACTTTGATCAGTTACTTTGGTCAGTTTCTTGCAGGACATCTTAAAACAAAAAGCCTTTTTCTAGTCATAGCATTCCATGCTTTGAAAATCCAATCGGGTTTTGTATCTAAATGTACTGGTAACAGAGCTAAAACTTGCTTGTGCTGTAGATAGGTTGTACTCAAGTGATATAGTATAGGGCATTTATCTTCTGCTTAAGTCAATTTTCTACTAGTATCACTTTTAATCCTATGTAAACAGATCAGGAATTAAACTGAAACAGAAAGGGGTTGATTTGTGAAATGTTGATTTGTGACAGCCTTGCTGCAGCCTGTAAACAATGTGGTTTCTATATTGACATTCCTGAATACAAATGCAGTAAATCTGATGCAATTGTCCTTTCCTTTTCTGGTCTCATGATTTGAGTTCAGCCTAAGAAGACAAACTTTTCTGTGAAGACTGTGTGGAGAGATTATAGAAGTCTGCCTGTCATGCTGCAGATTGAAGCTCAGATAGAAGAGCTAAAAAAGGAGAAGATGCTCTATCAAAAGCGTGGAACCCTCCATTTCAGGTTCAATTGTCTTACTTCTATCTCTGAAGAATGCTTTGGCCTAAATTTAATGTGTATGTTGATGCTCTTGGGAAACATTCTTGGCTCTCTAAAGTGTATGTGCCACATGCACAAAGCCTGTGCTTCCTCCCATCTGGCTCTCTGAACTTTCTCAACCACACCAGCTTTGTGGGCTGGTTATTTACATCCATTTAGCTTTTTTCCTCTTTAATGAAATGATAGTGAAGGAAGTTGTCAAAGGCAGTAGGCCATGTGTGTTGTGGCAACATGTTTGTTGGCAGCTCTGTGGGGTATATAGTCTCCTTGCATAAAAACAGCCTGGTGTGGCCAAACTTTGAAGTGGTGAGAAATTCCAAAATCCAGACCTGATGATCCTCTCTGCCATCCAGATGCCTTTTTTTCTAGTGCTTAAGAATAATATAGCCAAAGGTATCCCTCTTAAATCAGATAAAACATAAAAATTGGTCATCTTTAGATTTTGGAATGTGTTTCCAGTTCCTGATGAGAATGAGTGTCCTGCTTCTAGATATTGTCTCTCTCTGAAATTTCTCTCTTCATTACCCTTTATCAAAACACAGCTGGAAGACCTTGGTAAAAATGTATGCTCAGAATTGAGACATCTGAATTGTCCCTGGGGAGATCTCAGCTTTCTTAAGGCATAGCAGGGTCAAGAGGAGTGCATAAGCTCCCTTAGGAGCCACTGTGCATCTTGGAGATAGCTAAAAAACTGCAAGATGCCTTCTCAGTAATGGAAAAACATGAAGAACAAAGAGCTGTACCAGATATTGTATTGTGAATACAGGCAGTCCAGTGTAATTTTCTCCAAGATATCCAGCCAAGTAAATATGCAGAAATATTTAATAAAGTCCATTAAAAAATTACACTGAAGTAGTAAACTATTCTGAGAATTTAACATCTGTTGCATTAGATTCTTGGAATGAGATACAGAAAGCATAAAATGTGGTTGACAGGTGAGATTTTCAAAGCTGCCATAAGCTTTTGGACACTGTCCCTTTTTGAAATGAAGTCTTGGCCTTGAAGGTTTATAAAGGTATGTACTGGTTACCAGAATTTTAGAGCATCACCCTCTCCCATGCTCTTCTAAGCCTTTGTTGAATCCAGGATGGAAAGTCTTTATCAGAAATTCTGGTAAATGTGTGTAGTTTGTATGAAGTTGCAATTATGCTGTAGTAATTTCTTACAGGTCTTGGTCCTATGTGTTTTGCTCATATAGAAATACCTTGATGGCATTTGCAGATGAAATTTTGGAGTTCAGTTTGAACTGGTTAGTAAGATCTTTTACACTTTGCTTATTCCTTGTTTTGTTTTGTTCCAGGCATCCTTTTAAAGGGCTCATTCTGCAGAGCTTTCTTCTGGAGGAGGCATTTACTGTTGACAAAAAGCAAAAGCATTATTCCTTGGAATCAAAAATGTTGATAGATGGTGTGGATGAAACAGTTCATACTCTTACACTTGGTTACCAAAATGAAAAGCCATCTGTAAGTTGTACAAGAATTTCCTTTAATTTGGTATACCAAAAAAAAGCCAGCAAATGAGTGATTTACTATGCATTATCTTATGTTCCTTGCATTTCTTTTAAAATGTTTTTTAGATTTGTGCTGGCTTAACTCATCCTTACAACTACAGCTGGTTCCCCAAAGATGTTGAACTATGTGTTTTAACTCAGAGTCACCAAAATGTGAGTAAATTTCCCATTGAATTCAGATAGGAGGAGAGATTCGTTGCCTGTTTATTTGCAGTTTATTGCCTTTTCAGACCGAACTTGCTAGAGGCCTTTAGTTTCTCACCATATAAATGCTGCAACCAAAAAGTTCAGAGGCAGTGATATGGTTGGTGCCTCTCTAATACAATATCTTGTATAATAATACGTTCTGTAGCAATATATTGTTATAAGTAACATATTGTTTTGAAATACTGTTATGTATGAATATTACTAATAATAAGTACTGGGAAAGAATGAATTCAGGGTTCTCATACTTATCTAGGTGTAGCCATTTTTCTTACCAAATGCAGCTGGTTTTTCCCACTTTGCTCATTTTTCATGCTGAGCCACAAGGTATTAGCTCACAGCTCTCTGGATTTTCATAATGTGTAGGGATGACTTCTCTTACCTTTCATTGCATAGGTGATGCAATTTGCTTATTCACATTCTTAACATATAGGTGAAGCATGAGCTTGAGACTACCTTGAAGGTCAATAAGGAAGATGTGTTCAGCTTTCTAGGGAGACACCAGGACAAATCCGGTGAAGCAGATTTTAGACATCTTTTACATATGGATGTCACACATTCATTCCAGGTATTGGTGGTTCTCATTTATGGCATCTTTATGTTTTGATGGCTGTTTTACTGCATTGTCTTTACAATTATAGTTGGTTTATACGTGTAAACCTCCTAGTTCAACAACGTCCTGGCCATGAAAAAGACCCTAGTTATCTCAGCAGATCAAATCATAATCTGTATCCATAATGTCTTGTAAGAAACACACCAACCTGTTGGTTTCATACTTCTTTTTAACTGCATTTGTTTTATTTTCAGTGTCTTTGGGTAAAATTGTATGCACGTGTTTGCTTGTACCCATCCTCTACTTCATGCTAAAAGTTCAGACATCAAATCACATGAGGCAGTAGATGGGAATGCAGTATTAATGTTTACATTTTACTTTCTCAAACAGCTTGAGTTTCCACAAGCAGTGGGCCTACGTGGGGAGCTGTTTTCCAGGCAGACTACACTGGAACACTTTGACTACAGCGCAATTGTAAAAGCCATCGTCAACAAGAACGTGTCTTCACAGGTCAGTTCCTTGATTGTTACAATCTTGTCACTTGAACTTCTTGTGGCTTTTTCAATTCAAACACTCAAACCTGTGTTGAGTGTCTTACTTTTCATGTTTGGAATATCTGTCAACCTGGGAGCTGTTTATGTTCTAAATTGCTTTGCAAGTGCTTCCAGGCATGGGAACACAATGCATGTGTACACTGCAAAGTTGGCCAACTCATATGGAATTCAATGAACATAGTGGAGAGGTGTAAATTGTTAGGGAAGCCATTCACTTTTTGTGGCTAAAGTTTATTTTGGCTAAATGTCTACATGCAGTTGGAATAGTTTGCTTGTGGTTTTGGCCAAAATTCAAAAAACTGAAAGTCATGTTAAATTGTACTTTAAATTCAACATAATTGACTTTGCTGTCTTTGTTGTTAAAAGCTGTAGCATGTTGACAGGCTTATATACAAAAATGAGGTGTCATCTGTAGCTTTTATTACTAATTCAGGAGGTTCCTTCTCTGGGATTCTTTATCCCGTGTGGTGGGTTGAGATAAATGCAAGGAAGATCACTTAACCAATACCTTCATGGACAAAACAGACTCAACTTGGGCAGATTTAATTTATTACCAAATAAAAGTAGAGTTAGATGGTGAGAAACAGAGGTGAAAACTAAAACCACCTTTCCCCCTCTGCTCCCCTCCCCTTTTTCACATGCCCAATGCGTTGCCTGCTGTCTTATCCCTCAAACTGATGTTTTGATATTCTGTACTATGACTTGAGATCCCTAATGTCCTCTTCATAATCTTCTCTATGTGTAGGCCCAGGCAGCGCTAAAGAGTTACGGTGAGAACAATTTCAATGGCTCTCTCTACCTCCAATCCAATGGAAGGGACATGCTGATGCTGGAGGTTGATATGAACAACGAAAAAAGGAAGAATACCAGGGTTGTTGAATTGAGGACTTTCCTCCATCAGAGAGTCCTGTCAGTCCCAGAATCAATACAGTTCCAGCTCATCGGCAAAATCTTTCCATCAAGGTAGAGAAGTCAGAATCTTGGTTAATAGAGGAGCTGAGGAGTGTTCTGTGATACATATTTAAATGTAATTACTTTCAGACAGATGCAGCAGAAGCCATTTCATGCAGCAAACACCATTTCATGTGTTACCCTTGTTATGGTAACACCTTTGCTCTTTATGTTTCATAAGTTGTTACAATATGTTAATGTGTTCTAGTTGCTTTCCTAGGACACTGTGTAGTGATAACTTGAATGAACAACTGGTACTGTTATATTGTGTTTAGATCAGCAGTTGTTCCTCACCCCCCATTGTTCATCCTCTCAGAAGTAAGGAATTAATATTTACCAGTTGTGCCAGTGGAAGAGGACACTTCCCAGTCTTTATTATAAAGTTTTATCAAGTATTGTGGAAAGCTCTGAAGAGGCAGAGGTGGAAATAGAAATGTGGCCCTCCCAGGTTTCAGCTGTCTCCCAGCTGATTTTTCTAACTGCACAAATACAGAAGCATGCAGTGAAGAACTTCATGTTTTTGTAGCAGTCCCTGTGTTCAGCAGTTTATGAGTTCAATTGAGAGTGAGGAAGCAGAGTTAAAGAAATCAGAAGTTATTACAAGTCAGTTGAAGCTCATTAGAATTATTAGTGAAAGAAAAAACAATGTTAAAGATTCAAGAAAGATATTTCACATGTTTCTGCAGCTTACTTGTAGTTCTGGGCTTCCAATAGAACATTCATTTGTTTAAATACCAGGGTTGGCTGTAAGTGATCAATTTGTTGCAGCTTACTTCACAGGAAGTAAAATAGAACACAGAGTTTCTGGAATTGCAATTGATTTGGGATTTATTTAACAGGGAGTAAAAAAAAATCAAAGTTCTAATATTTCTGGGGAATAGCTAAAAAGATGCAGTCTGTGCAGACTTCAGTCACTGACTGATGAAATGAATCTTACTTCCCTGAATTATGCAGGCCAAGTCTTCCCATCAAGTGAATTTTCACTGAGGTTTTATTCATTATTAGTCTTTCAAGAGGGTTCCAGTTTCTAGGAGGGCTATCTGACAATATATAAATATAATTGCATCACTTTTAAGTGCTTTGTGTGGTATACTTGAATCTAGAAAGTTAGACATTTCAGTGGACAGTTTGTTGAGGGCAGTGTGAAATTGTGTCTCAGGATTGCACTAGAAACACTGAAAATTGAGTTCCTTATTTTTCCATCAGGTTTCTCTAAAAAGCCATACCACCTTTCTCTGGCAATGTTCAACTTGGGGCCAAGATACAAAGAAACATTTGTTGGTTCATTTACCAAACTCAAAATGGGGTGGCATTTAAAATTATTCTTCAAGCTGAATTCTCAATTCTGCTTTTTAACCAACACCAAAGAGATTTCATACTGTGACAGAGAGGATTTCAATTCCACGACCAACTCTGTCCAACTCTCTCCCTTTCTTTTATTAGGTATCATAACAAAAGCATCTAAGAAATTTGAAGAAAAATCAGCCTGACAGTCTGTGAGGCTTTATTGGGTAGTTTTGCTGAGTAGTTTTATAAATATCTGGAGAATAGTATGTGCTTATTGCAAGGCATCTGATTCACAGATTTGCACTGAACAAGTGTCCAGAATGTCTGTGGAGTCTCCATACTTGGAAATACTGGAAACCTGATGAAATGCAGTCCTGAGCACCCTGCTCTCATTGATCCTGCTTTAAGTGAGAGTGGGGTCGTCTTGACAATCATGACTTGAGCATCATAATAATATCTTACTGTCTCTTTTGTCTTTTTAGACTTTTGATATCTTCTGAGATGAAGCTAAATGAAAAGAGGTTTCACATGGATTTCATGGGGGCCAGGGAGCAGAAAGTTGGTTTTGTTTTGTCCCTAAATGGAAGAGTCCAACACACATTTGCTGGATTAAAGGCCATACCTCATGTTCTTTCTCTGAGTGGATCACTGAAGTGCAAAAACAACGTTCATGATGGTACTTTCTTTGTGTTTTGCTGCTAAGCCTGCAGCTATCTAAGGAAGCTTCTTAATTTTAATATATTCCTTACTGAACTGCATATAATGCTGAAGGGAGTATTTAGCATGCAAAATGAACTATTGGTCATTGGGTTGGAACTATTTCTTTTGTGAACTACCATAGTTTGATAATTTTCATTGATTGAAGGAAATAGTGTGGCTCCTTTCCAATGCTGTGGCGTGGGGGGGTGTCTGACTTGGGATTCCTAACTCTTCTGAATGGCTCCATGGGTGGAGTAGGTCACTGCAGAGCTCCAGAGGGACTCATTAGCGTGCAGATACAGAAGTAATAGGTCATAATCCCTCTGTAAATTTTCCTCTAGAAGGCAGTGCAGGGTAGTCCATGGCCTAAAGGCACAAGCAGCTTGGTGAATAACAAGAAACAGCTGCCAGAAATACTATTATGTCATTTGTTTTAAATGCTGACACTGCAACTCTCTCTAAACAGTAAACTGATGTGTTCTCTAGATTAGGCTAAATTATCTGTTATAGTAAATGGAAATTTATTTTAAAGCAATGGCTGATATTGAAGGAATGGCTAATTTACGTTTTGCTTATAAAATTCTGCTTACTTTGTCACAAAGGATTCTCTCCACAGTAGTAATTTCTGCCTGTTACAGGTAACATCAAGGTGATGGTCAACAAAGCACTGTATAGACTTCATGTCAGGAACAGGAATGTGTTTGGGAATACCACCGTTCACAATGTCATCTTTGCCATATTTCAGAATGGCAGCCAGGCAATCCCAATGGAGGCAAAACTGACAGGGCACCTGGAACTGAGTAGAGAGATGAAAAGTGGGCTAGCTAGCTTCCAGGTGGATGAGAAAGCCCTTTCTGTAGATTTTTCCACTATCATGAGTCATGGACACAGCAAAGCCAGTGGGACTTTCACACATAATATCAGCTTTTTAAAAAATGCAGGTAATGAAGAAAACTCATGACTTGATGGTGTGGTGTAACAAGATGGCTAGGTGAATTTATCTAAATGAGTATAAATGAGTGGAAATAGATGAGTTGCATTTGCTCACGAATAACAAAATATTATCTGGTCTTAGCAACACCCAATCTTGTTGAGAAAATAGATGCAAAAATCTCTTTGAACTATTTCAGACTAAATTATTTCTCTTTTGTACAACTGTATTCCTTTAAACATACTTTTGTGCCCCTTTAGACTTGGGCCAGAATTGAAACATTGGAAGTCATTGAATAAATCACACTGAAGACTAAAATATGCCAAGTGTTGTTTCCTAAGCAAAACCTAGTGTTTTCATGAGCTGACGTTATCAATTATTTTGAATGGGTAAATTGCCTTTGTCCCTTTGAACTGAAGAAATCTGGTTTGAAACTTTTTAAGAGCTGATTACTGGAGTTTGACACAAGTGTCCCTTTATTAAGAAAAGAAAAATACTTGACGTTCAGAGTGCATGCCACATTTTAATTTAACAATCCTTTTCTAAATGATTTTCCTGTTGTAGGTAATGTTCTTTAAGATAAATATCAGTAAGTACTACCTATCCTGCTAACTGGATGGTTGCACTTAAAAAGAAGGTCTGTCTTAAGAAGAACTGTAGAGTGTTTCTCTTAATCTGCAGTACATCTTTCTTGTATTTTACAAGGACAACCCAGAAGTCTTGTGTTAATTTTGTTTCCTTCCCTGTCCATAGGATTGCCCCTGGATGGCATTCTTACTGCCACGTGTGACCACAGCACAAAAAATCACACCATTACTGTAGCCCTACAGAGTGGCAGTGAAAGTATTACTGCTGTGTTTGGAGGTCACAGACTGTCTGCAGAGCTTCCTAAATCCCAGCTCTCTGTGAGTTTAAAGCACAACATCTCAAAGATAAAGGAACATGGGATCCCTTTTATCGTGGAAGCTGTTGGCTATTATGAGGTAAGAAGTGTTCTGCCTGTGATTTTTTAATTGCTGACAGAACTATAAGAACTGCAGGTTATTCCAGAGCACTTTATTCAAAAAGCATCTGCACTTTTGGGATGTACTAAATTACTATGGGAAAGAAATGTGTTTTCTGGCTTCTCTTATGTGAAGTGCTTTGCTACATAGGAACAAGGAGTCTTGTCTAACTTAATTTTTCCCCTATAAAAGGGAAGTGGACAGGCAAGCCTAATGTATGTAGCCATCAGGTCAGACTAGGTACCGCACTGCAACTGGTACTAGATTTAACTAGTTCTGATGTTATCCTTTGGATGTCTGCTACAGAGCAGAAGAGTGTTTAGCATGGCTTTCCATTTGGAAATCTCTACCCACAGAACAGCCCTGGATCATGTTTATTGACACAGTGTTGCTTGCCCAGTCTCATACCTGTATTTCTGCTATAGATCTATGAACAACATGCTACTCTATGGCATCTCAAATTATCCTTCCATAAAAGAAGGGTTCAAATATTTAGCTTGTTCTAACATATGCTGGAAGGCTCAAGTCACTAACATACTAATATTTGTGGTGGGTTCAGACACTGCAGTACAGTAAGACAGAGAGTTAGAACTCTGTACAGTTCCCCTTGCCCAGCTTACTAGTAGTTTCACTGCTTTAATGGTGTATACAGTGGGACTGAAATCCTACAGGGTACTGAAAGCTCTCAACAGGTTTTGGAGCCATTAGGAATATTGGTATAGCATTCAGAAGGTCTACCATAGCAGGAAAATCTCTATTTGAAATGAAGCCCCTTTGCTGAATTTGCACTTTTCCCTGAGCTGCTGCCCTGACACAGGCTGTGATGTTTGATCATGGTGAAATGGATTCTGCCTGTGCCAGTTGTTGCTGGGATGTTGCTTTTTGTTTCTTTCCTTGACTTTGTGTCTTTTGTACATAGAATTTCACCAGAAAGACTGCTGCAGGGATAACCACCACAGTGGAGATGGAACAGCTCAGAATTGAAATAGAGAAGAAAACCACTGGCAGTGCTATGGAAATTTCTCTTTCACTTCACCATGATGCAGAAGGACTAGTTGGCATTGTTCCATGTGTCCTAGAGGTTAACAGAAATCCTGCTCTGTGGTGTATTTGATGTAGCTTTCTGCTGTGCATTCTCAACTGTTTAAATTTTCCTCTTAAGACCAAGCTAGCAGGTCAGAAGAGAGATTTTTGGCAAACAGGACCAGTACAGAAAGCCTAAAATTGTTGTCTTAGCAATAAGGAACAGGTTTTGAAGATGTGCTGGGTAACCAAACGTGTGCCATGAAACTGGAGTGGATTCTTGCCCAGACACATTAACATGCAATCCCAGATTTTCCATCTTGCTAAAGCAGGGTTTGCAGGTGGATCATGTGGCTGTGGTGCAGTGATATTAACAGCAGAGTGAATAATAACAGCAGTGATTTTCATACAGCCAACAGCACTCCCCAGGGACTTCACTTTCAGCAACCAAGGACACAGCTGATGGCATTTGAAATACTGAATGCCTATTTGTGACTGTGGTATTTTCTATGCTAAACATAAGCAATACCACTATCTTCTGTTGAAATCAAAATCCAGCTTATCAAAAATCATTCTGTCTAGTCAGTAATGGCTTTCTACTCTTTGAAGATATTCTTCTGCCTTTATCTATGCTGATAATATTTTGGCATGGTAATGCAAGATTAGAGAGACAATTTAGCCTCAGATCCACTAAACTTTATCTTTTTGAAACAGATCTTTAACCTTTAATCTTAAAGCTATGTTTTAGTGTCTTCATGCTTTTCATCCTGAAAGCAGCCTTTTAGCTTGCTGCTCTTTGTGTTTTAGTCCTCTCTGCTTTTCTTCATGCTCTGAATGTGCATTGTTGATAATGCCAACAGGTTGCTTGCAGTGGACAGTCTGCTAACAAACAACTTTCTGGCCTTTGCAATGGATCAATTACATTTCATCATTTTGAGGTACTGACTTAATTTATAAACTTTCCTGTCTTAACTGCCTCTAAAGGAATTGAAGTGCTGGAAGGTTTCAGAGATGTAGAAATATATTTGAGTTAGCTGGAAGTTTTGCACACACTTTCAGGTACTTTTGTTCCTTAATATTCACAGATTCAGACAGATTGGGTTACTTTTCCATAGAAAACTGTACAAATCCATGGGGGAAGGGTTGCACTCAGTTTCACCATCATACACTGGATTGTTTATTGTGAATCAGAGTTGTCAACAAACTTGAATGCAAGTGATACAGATGTACATCTTTGGTGCACAGCTGTGCACCGAGTGCAGAATACAAAGTAGAGGTAAAGGATGTTTAGGGGCCCAACAGATGCAATTTTCAAGGCACTATTCCTGAGTCCTACAGCAAACAGTCAAGTTGTGCTGCTTCAGAGTTCAGTGCAAGAGCTTGCACCTAACAGAAAAGTAATATTGTGCGAGAAGGGCCTGGAGCATCTTCCCTATGAGGAAAGGCTGAGTGATCTGGGACTGTTCAGCCTTGAGTAAAAAAGACTAATGGGGGACCTACTTAATGTTTATAAATGTCTTAAGTATGGGATGCAGGGAGAAATGGCCAGCCCCTTTTCAGTGTCTGTGGGGACAGGACAAGGGGCAATGGCTGCAAGTTGGAGCACAGGAAGTTCCGCACCAACATGCGGAGGAACTCTTACACAGTGAGGGTGACAGAGCCCTGGGACAGGCTGCTCAGGGGGTGTGGAGTCTCCTTCTCTGGAGATACTCAAGACTTGTCTGGATGCCTCTCTGTGCAATATGTGCTGGGGAGCTGCTTTGGCAGGGGGGTTGGACCCGATGATCTCTCGAGGTCCCTTCCAGCCCCTACGATTCTGTGATTCAATGAAGAGGTGTGCACCAGGCAAGAGTCA
Source organism: Porphyrio hochstetteri (assembly GCA_020800305.1). Taxonomy (NCBI): domain Eukaryota; kingdom Metazoa; phylum Chordata; class Aves; order Gruiformes; family Rallidae; genus Porphyrio; species Porphyrio hochstetteri. The sequence goes on from CM036920.1 coordinate 11,924,351, forward strand.
CATTTATGTTTCTAGCTGATAGCTCTGAACAGGATCTGCTGCCAGTGAGAACTGAACTCTCAATATAAAGGTTCTTGTTTTGGTATTGAGCAGCCAATGTGATAGGAACTGGACAGGGGAACATAGGAGGCACCAGCTGAGAGTTTCATGTTTTATTCTATTTTCTGCTCTTTCTAGCTAACCATTTGTTTGTGAAAGTCCCTGTGGCTCTTGAACTGTTTGAGAAAGATTCACTTTATAATCTGACAGATTATTAAGAATGTATTAAAAACATCTCCCCTGAGTGACATTACAGAAGATTGTCTCTAGAAAGAGAGTAATCGCTGTGAGACTGATGCCCATGAATGTTCTAGTGCCTAGAAAACCAAATACATTTCAGTTCCTCCCTTGTTTAACGTGGGTATAATCTGCACAGCACTGGTCACTCCTGCGGAGGTCTGAGTGGAATGGAATGCATTCTTACATTACAGGAGCTCTGTTTACTTACAGTTAAACCAGAAGTGATGTTATAACAAGCACTACCAGTTGATTTTTCTGGTATTCTTAATAGTTGTAATAGAGTTGTGGAGCTGGTTTTTTTTTTCCCCTGTTATTTTTATTATGGACCTCCAAAATAAAGATTTTAGGCCATCTCTCCATTTGTTTAGGCATTGATAAATATGCAGAATGAATACAAAATGGTGTCAGGGAAGGAGTTCTGTTTTAGTAACATGAGCATTTAAAAACAGTATATGGCCTGACAGGAAAGCAAACTTGACGACAGTTTTTCCTGTGATTTTTTCAGACTCCAGCAAGAGTTTCACTGAATGGGTCAATATTTACCAGCAATTTTACTGTCATCTTCTTTGGACATGCTTCTTTTCATGACATGTTTGCTGGCCTGCAATTCCATGCCACCACTAACGACCAGCCTCATTTGGAAATTGATTTCCAGCATTCTTTGCCTTTGCTGCAGTCTCTGGGAATTGCCAGAGAGAACCAAGTGACAGCATCTGCCATGAGAAGTGACAAATATAAGGGCATGCTTGGTATTGTCCTTGGGCCTTGCAGTTTAAAAGCCGATGGAGAAGTGAGGCTGGCAAGCAATGAAACAGATACAGAGTGGGTACTTACTTTCAGAAACAAGTGTGTCATTCTAGAGGTAAGCCTAGATTTTCTTCTGTATGGCATTACAGTCCATGTATTTCAGATCATTATAAGTCAGAGAACTATCTGCTGACACTATTACTTATGGAAATAATGGGTTTGGTCATTAGAGTTGTTCTGGTAGAGCAGTGGGTCAGAGCAATTGGAGAGGGAGCGTATTTGAAGATGAGAATTTGGAGTAATACAATGGTAGATGATACGCCTGTTGCCATAAGAGTTGCTTAAAAATATTAATTCGAATCAAATTAGGAAGACAGTTGCTTTACCTTATGTGCTTTAAATACTACCATCTTTTCTGTTGCAGAAGATGGGGCTGCCTCATGCTGTAGCCTTTGGGGGCTCATTTCAGTGGAACATCTGTGACATTGACTTGTTAATGAACCTCCACTGTGATGGCAGAACACTTGATGTGCAGATAGACACTTCCTGTGAACACGAATATACACTCCAAGGGATGCTCAGGCATTCAGTTCAGTGGCTGAGTCAGCTTGGGCTGCCTTTTGAAAACTCTGTCCTATTATCAGCAGCCACCAACTCCACCACTGAGGGTGTTTTGTTGCTGCAGGCTGGCAAATGCAAACTGAAGGCTAGAGGAGATCTTCGTGTTCAGAATAAAGCTGAATGGACCCTGGAAACAGAAACAGAATGTCATCTTCTGCAGGTAGCTCTTGGAGGCTTTTAAAGAGATTGGGGATCAAATGCCAGACTGGGTTTTAGCTAAAGGAACAATGTTTGAGTGTTGGAAAGTCACACTATAGACACATCTGACTTACAGCCTTATGCATAGAAAGCATCTAATGTATCTGTTCGTAGGTGTTCTCTGTAGACTGAGATTAGGTTCAGTCTTTGCAGCTTGTTGTTTTTGCAGAGGACATGCTGAGGCTGTCCTCTAAGGCTGAACAGCTGGTTTAGTTTGAATTGTTTGTAAAAAAATACATTTTCTGGTATGTCCCTTTTATCAAAAGAGAAGTTGTGAAATGTCCTTGGTTTTTTTCATCCAGACTCGCTGACTACATTAGAAAGAAAGACAATTGCAAATGTAGGGTTTTTTCCCAGATGTTCCTTATGTTTTGCTTTTAACTACTCCATTTTAACTCCTTCAACTACAAAGTAGCAATATAAAACCAAAAGTGACAGGAAAGTGTGTGTCATCAATAACAGAGAGGGAATTAAAGCCACTTAAAATATTAAACATGTAGAATTTTCATTCATTTTACAAATACTTGGAAAGAATAAGCAGAAACATTTGTCATTGCACAAGACAAGCTTGAAGTTTGGTTTTAAATAAAACCCAACAAACTATTAAAACCAGATAAAGGATGTTTATTAGGCCTATTATTTTTTGCGGGTCAATTTGTTTGAAAATTGGTCTGGTCTGACAAAGCAGAGGTTGTTCAGTAAACTTTGCCACTCTGAAGTAATAGACAATTTGTATTTTTGTAAGTGTAAAACTTCAAACAGATACAGAAGTTGTAAAATCAGCAGGGTCATCCTAAAATCTTCCCTCAGACCTTAGTCAGGCAAAAGTGCCACATTACCCCATTGAGGGGATAGGAATGGCAGTGCAGAGAGTGTATATTTTGTCTCTGGTATTGTAGCATAACATCTCCCTGTATGCTAAAGGGGGAAGAAAAAAGACTCTATACTGACTTGTATTAAAGTGTATGTGTAATCCAAAAGATTTTTTTTCTATATATTGATAGGATCTCAATATTCCAACTCAGTCACGGCTCACAGGATCGATTCAGAAAGACAAGTGCCAAGCAGAACTTCTCTGTGTCCTTGAAACAGAAGGCAAGACTGCCCATCTTGAAGTGACAGCAGAGTGCAAGCCAAAGATTACACTGCAAATTCAACTGAGGCATGACTTCCCTCAACTGAAGGAAATCCCATGGGAAAATAAGCTGTCCATCACTGCACAAAACCAGTTAAAATATCATATCGGAATAGGAATGAAATCAGGTGCTTGTGAGATTCAGATGAACGGGGACTTCAACCCTGAAAGGAAGCTTCAGTGGAAAATATTTATAGAAAACAAATGCCAAACAATTCAGGTATTGGGAAGAATTTTCTTTGAGGTACTCTTAAATTTATACATATAAACTGGGATCTTTGCACCAACTAAAGTCAAAAAAAGACTCTGAAGGAGTCCACAATGTTGTTGCCTGGGAGGAGGTGTCTGAGCTGGGGAGCCAGGCAGCTTTCAGAGCTTTCCAAGAAAAGCAAAGCACTGTGCCATGACCTCTCTCAACTGGTTGGCATGATGTAGGACTGACAAACAGGCCCTTTTCCCCTCAATTATTGCCCAGTAGTTTGCTTTCCCAGACTGTTGTAGGGAGGTGGAGGGACAGGAGTTCTGCAGCAAATTTAGCTGGATTGCACAGACTTTTTGTACTGAAAATTTGTATTGCTCCTGGAAATCCTGGTGTTGTGGTGCTTGGCCTCTCCCAGATCCCACCAGTCAGTGCTGTGTAGGCAGGAACAGAAAGGACAGAAGTGTGATCACAGCACAATCTGTTCCTTCAATATGCAAGTCAGAGTAAATGTGAATGTACAAAGACAAGATTCACCTGCTCCCTACCAAAACCAGAGCTGCCATAATAAAACCATGTATGCTGTCAGGTTTTACTGGATTTATGGATGCATTGGGCTACTGGAGCAATGCCAGGCATAGAAAATTAATTGACTTTTAGCTTAGGCAGGAAGAGCTGCCATGTTGTGCTCTGTTCTGTTTATGCTGGCTTACTCTTCAAAAATGTCAGACAACTTAAAAATAAAAAAGACAAAGTGTATATAATGTAACAAAAAGCTGTCAAGATTCCTGAAATGTCCTATGGATATGCTGCCTGATATACTGGATTTACAGCTAGATGCTATTCAAGCTACATATTGGAAATAAAAATTTCAGGTGTATAGTGTATCTGCAGGTAAGTGTAAAAGTGGTGACATTTTATTTATTTTTTTTTCCTGTACAGGATCTTGGAGCACCAGTAAAAATTGATGGTTCAGGCTATGTTTTACTGGATAAAATGAATCTTGATTCACAGACATTGATCACTGTCGATGAAAGTAAATTACAAGGACTCCTTTTGCTACAAGTCACTGATGTAAGTGTCCAGCAGATCGTTCGACTGTGTGTACAAAGTACTGGGTGACATACTCTATAAACCCTTTTGTTTGGAATAAAGAGTCAAGCTTGAGTCATAAATGCCAGAATAAAAATAAGATCTTTTAAGACCCAGCACCTGTAAGGTGCAGTAAAATAGATGTGATCTCACTCCAGATACGTAACAGGTACTCTGATGTACCACTCCATTCATCACTGAGGTATACAGCAGTGCATGAGAAGAAAAGAGGTTGTGATTTGTGGAGAGATTTACATAGCAAAAGAACAGGCAGTGATTAACTGAGACACTGCTGTGTGTTTCTTCAGTGAGACAGCACCACAGGAAGGGCTGGGAATCTCTTGCTTTCCTGTTGGCTGTTACAAGTTTGGCTTCTCTTGTTGGCAATGTGGAAGTATCATCTTCCTTTTGATCATTCACTTTCTTGCCATAACTGGTAATTTCTGTGCATTTCTCTGCTGTAAAGAAGCAGAGAGCTAGTGGGAGTTTTTTGCCACCAGAGAGAAACCTTCACATTTTTCCCCTCTTAGCTGAAATATGGTTTTTATCCTGTTAGGCTTGATTTTTTTCCCCCTTTTTTCCTAGCATAACTTCTCTAATATCAGTGCAATTGGTTTTTATTAGTATTAAATGTAGGACAGACTGATTTGTTAAATTTCTGGTTTGACCTGAGTATTGTGGCAAGCTTTGCATTCTACTTGCTTTGCTCTGTATGCTGTGAAATATTAACAGGAAAGACAAGAGTTGGATGTGGTGCTCACCCATAACATTGAAGGAGCTGCTGGCATTGGCATTCCTATGAGGATGTTAGTTGATGTGGTATCAGAAAAAAGCAGCGACTTCTATAAAAGATTTATGCACTTTTGTGTGAACAGCAAGCACGTAAGTGTCTCCACCATATTAGTGAGATGTGAAATAGAGGTTGAAGTGAGCTAATTGCTTTGGTAAATATTGTTTTTCCATTTGAAATACCTGTGTGTGAAGCCCTTATAGTAATGTTCTGCAGGGACTGGTTTGGTTTTGAAGGCCTTAATTAAAGGATGTCATTATCTTTCAACCATTCCTGTGCAGTACCCTCTGAAAGAAAATTTGACATCAGCAGTGATCCATGACTCCCATTTGGAAACCATCAGACCTTTCTTATCAAGTATATTCACCTGGTGTAGCGTATTCTCCATCACAGCATAAAGTTGAGACTTCAATATTTCACCATAATTTTTTTGTAGTTTTCAAAATTTTGGCCTGATATGTAATTACTACAGTACTACTAACACTTCCATCAGAGTAGTCTCAGTATCAGAGATGTGACACAGTTAACTTGTGATATTTTATTTGGACTGAACAGATTAGAGAAGAACTGAGCTTTGTCCAGAAGTTGGATGTCATGTCTTTTGACTACAAACTTACTCATAACATAGAGGCACTGAAGACTTTGCAAATAGAAGACAGGATGGAGTTGCAGGTAAGTTGTTAGGCATTGACAGAGGAGACATGAATCCAGCCTGGGATCACTCCATGATGGAAGCAGTAGCTATAGAAGTCAGATGACAAAGAACAGAGGGTGTAGGTGTGACTTTGTACGTTTGCTGTTCAGGTGACATTTTCATCTCTCTGTCAAGGAGAGTGGAAATTTTACTCACCAAGTTGTTAATTTGGGCATCTTTATCATCTTACCTATTCTGTTATGTCATCTTGCATAAGATCATAGCACAGGTTTCACAGTTGCTTCATAATACATTCATAATAACGCTTCACTTAAAAGTCAGGATTTATACAGGTGAAAGAGTTTATTGCTCCAAAAGACAGCTCATATGCTTTGTCTGTCTGATACATCTGTAGTGTAGGTCTTGTATAGACCAGGCAGAGGGGAGTACTGAAATGATTTTGCAGTTTGCATTCCAAGTGGTATTTTCCTCCCAGACTGATTTCCTGGCAATTTTTTATCTGAGATACACAAGCCTACAGCACAACAACTACTCTTCATAAATCATATCATTGCTTGAATAGGGTCAAGGCATGGCAATGCTGGAGAATATGTGTTAGAATGTTGTACTTAAAAATGAAAAGGACATCTGTAACTATGTTGTGTTAGAAATTTTACAAGATTAACTTTTTGGACACATTTTTGAGATGAACTGAGGAAAGAACCCTGACTAACAGGAGCTTTATCTTTTACAAAACTGCTTTTTCATAATTTGCATTTGTTGCCCACAGGCTATCTTAAACCTGGCAGTGATCAAGAGCTTTAGTATGAAAGTGGATTACGGTGGTCACCTAATGGTTCTCGAAGGACAAATCCAGGAGTTTGAAACAAGTACCAACATAACTGGGAATTTCCATCATACTTGGCCATGGCTGCTACAAGTCAGAGTCCCATCATCTTTACAGGTAGTTTCTTTTCTTCTGGTTTGGTTTTATCCTTAAAATTATTGTTCTTTATTGTAATGTAACAGCCCATGGCTTGAACAAAAAGTCCTGTTTTGTAACATACAGGATGGGAGCTGAGATTTTCTGGTATTGAGAAATGATGGATGCTTAAAACCTGGACTACTGAACTAGAAAATTATCTCTTGAATGCTTTCTGGACCAGTTTATTCCATTCTGATCAGAGTTAGTACAGTGTGTATTGTTGATATTGTAACTCTACAGGAGGAGAGTTTCATTGCATTGCACTGGGAATTGAAATATTGCTCCCATGTTCTTTAGTGGGAATTTTATACTTTAAGAAGTACTCCTTTAAGTACTAGTTTCAGGGAAGTATTGGAGTACCTACTATCTAGTAAATAGTGAATAAATACTGGCAGTATGCATGGATCAAGAATCCTTTGTATAACGGGTATCATGGCTTTCTGGGATAAAAGAGAGTCTAATGAGAATTTGACATAAATCATTGAGGCTAGTGTGGTTTAAAATTCATGGACTTTGGACTTAAAAGTATTAGGTGATTAATGAAAGGCTAAAATTTTTTGTTGTTGCTGTTAATGGATAGATTTTTGACATATAGACTAGAGAGAACTTTCATTTCCATTTGTCTTCTGTTTTAAAAATAAATAAACAGCATTTTAATGTTGTTTTGAGAACTTAGATCTACATGTTTGTTGGGGTTTTTTTAGATAGATGTGGTTTTTCAAGGGAAAAACACTACTCAAGAAAGATACATGCACATTGCAGCTGGAGAAACATCCATCACATACATAATAAATTCCTACTATGTTGATCACCAAGTGGATATCTTTTGCCAAAGTGTACACAGTAGTGAGGCACTAGAGGCATCTGGCTACCCTAAGACAATCAACCTGATTCTCAGTTTACAGAAATCAGGTAAGTACCTGTCATTCCTTGCAGCCTTGATATACTTGCTCTATGAGGATGTTTCAACTATTCCTTCAACAGCTACAAACTAAGATATACTGGTGGTATCTAAAAAGGAGCTTTCTCTTGTATGAAAGTAAAACTGTCACTCTTAAAATGTGTCTGTTGTTAACAACATTGCATCTGGTTTTTTTTTTTAATTCCAGGGAGGATCTCATGTGACACATGTTCTGGTACAACACCTGGTAAAACTGGTGATCCCTAATATACTTAGCTGCATAAAATAAGAAATTATCTTTTCAAATATCCCATAAAGAACCTTGTTATAGAGAACAAAAATGTGAACTCTGGTGTAGTTTAAATTGGGTTTTGAAAGAAATTGTGTTGCTTGATCTGTGGAAGGGAGACAGACCCATCCTGATGTGCCAGTCTATCCTCAAAACTTGGCCTGATGTAAATCCTGTCTGCATATCCCTCAACTGATGATTTAGATTGTTGTCCAAGACCTTTAATACCCACCTGGGAGCATATTTGTGTTGAAAAAGTAAACCTGGACAACTGTGAGAGCACCAAAGACTAAGTGTTATTGAGGTTGGCAGGCAGCAAACCAATACTAATGCAAAAGAGGTACCATCTCCTTTCGCCCCTTGCGAAGAGAGTGACAGGACAACAGGTGGCCTTTCAGGACAGCCACCAGAGTGGTCAGTGTATGATTTCATACATGTCTGTGATTTTGTCTTCTCCGTAAAGAGGCTTTTTTTCTCATTTTTTTTCTCTTAGCAATCCATTTTCTTTTGCAAATACAAAAAGCTGGTCAGAAAGTGAGGGAAAGGTCTTTAAATTGTGTTGTTTGAGCAGTCTTGGTCAAATTCTGAGGGAGTCCCTAGAGGTCAAAACAACTTAGAGCGATTCTCCAGAAGAGGTGGCTGCTACCTGCCGAGTGCTGCAGGTGGCTATATAGCTGGAAAAACACGTTTCCATTGGGAACTGACTTGTCCCTTAACACTTGTATGGGGTTACACAAGCTCTGTTAACTCAAGACTTTGTTTAAGGACATCCAAAAATCTCTGCATTCCTCCAACCACAGGCTGAAGCTCTTGTCATTCTGTATGGATGACTTGGTCATGTTGAATGTCTTCATAAGCTGGCTGGATTCATTTTTTGCAGGCAGTACTGAAATTCCTTGAAAACAAGCCCTCAAAATGGCACTATTTTGATCTTATTTAGACAGCAAAGCCAAGACTATATGTGAAATCCAGTATGATGACAAAGATATAACTGTGACTATGGATGTTGGCGCAGACTTTCAACTTCATGGTATATTTAAATTCATAGCAGAGGTGAAGCATTCAATATCACTTCTCCATCATCTGGGACTTCCCTTCTTTCTTAAGGTAATAAACTATGGATCATTTGTCGTGCTTTGATTAGAGCTGTCATCTGAGTTACACTAGAATGAATCCAGAGCACTTCCAGTGGCCTCAGTGAGATTACTCCAGGTTTATACAAGCGCAGATGAGAGATGACTTAGCCCAGTTTATCTGAATCCTTGTTTAACTTACAATACACAGCTAATGGTCTGTTTCCAAGGAAACCCAGCAGGTACCTGCAATCCCCAATTTCAAGATTAATCATTTCAGGAAGGCACTCATTTACTGTCACTTCCTAGCTGATACAGTTTACTAAAGTAGAAAGGACTTTTGGTAGAAAACAGCTGTCCTTCATACCTAGAGAATTCCTTGGCTTGATTAAGGCATTTATAGCATAGATACCTAAAACATATCAGTGTTGAATAAACAGAAATAGATTTGTATTCCAAACTACTTGATAGGGCCAACAAAGGCTGTACCTGTTCATCCCTTGGGAGAAAGAAGTATTCATTGAAATGTCTACTCCCCTTTTGGAGGGTAGGACACAGAATAGCACATCTGGGACACCCCCATCTTCAAAGAAGAAGATAAGTAGCTGTGATAAAAAGACTCGACTGCAGGGTTCAAACAAACAATGTATTGGAACAACACATGTGGATTCAATATGACACTATTGCAGATTTTCTGGATACAATGGAGAAATGCAGTGTTGCAGTTTAACAGCGAGACTACACTGTCACAACCACAAGAGATTCACAAAATGCATTATTCTAACCCACAGGTGATTCACAGAATTCACCATTACTGCCTGAAGGCAATTAATAGCATTCACTGTTACAACACACAGCTGATTCATGGAAAACACTATCATAACTCTTAAGTGCACTAAATACTATGTATGTGTTTAGTGAACCACCTTCAACTACAAACTTAAAGCATACCGAATATTCACTTACCCCTCCAGGTAAGGGCTCTCAATACAGTTACCTTGGCCAGCCAACAGCCTGACCTGCCAGCTGCATAGTTTTAGAAGCGCTGCCCAGTTCTCAGCCTGAATCTTAGGGTTTTTAGTCCCCGATCTAGGTGACAGCAGGCAGGAGTACATGCGGGAGAGCAGCCTGAGTGGATAATACCATCTGGGGTGTTTGTCTTTAGCAGTGTTCCCTCTCATCTTTCTTTATTCATGGATGAGGTTGGCTTCTGTATGCTCTCTCTTTTGCATATCTTTGTCTTGTCTAGGTCTGTTGAAACCAAATGGAAAACCTCCAGCTTTGCTTTATCTTACTTTTAGGCAACTGAATAGTAGTTTGATTGGGAGTCATATTATTTGTTGAGTGAGGGATTGACTCAGGTTTTGAGGCTTTGAATTATGCAACACTGCCCTGTTTAGTCTTGGGTTTACGGGACAACTTGGGTTTGGGCTATCTGCACAGTTCCCCATGGGTCATCTCTGCAGAGATAGGCCCTCAAGGCAATCCAAGGCTCAGTTGCTTTTACAACCTGCATGAGTTGCCTGGTGCACCAGACATGATGGAAACCTGTTTACAAACTATGAGCCAGACAATCCTTAAAAGTAGCCAGAATACAAGATTAAAGGTAGATTTTTCTGAAAATAAATATTAGATCAATATTAAACTTTCATATTCAAGTGAATATTTAACACCAGCATTTTTTTCAAAGGTATGATATATATACCCTGCTTCTTTCACTTTAATCTTCAGTGAAAATGTATTTTATCCTTTAAATGTTTGAGTGGAAAAAAGAATGTCAGAGATGCTAACTCTTTAGATGCCTTATTCACGTATAAGGTTGTAGTGTAGTCATAGGACTTCAAAAATTACTGTTCCCACAGAATTTGGCAAACACGGCATGTGTTCATATTTCAGTGTGGGAGAATACCAGAGGTATTCTTTAGCAGTTTCAGGATAAAGCTGTAGAGGAGCCAGCAGCTGTGGAAGGAAGAAAATACCCTGGAGTAAAAGATATGTGGAGCTCCATCTGTTTCATCAAAAAAAGAAGGAAAGGCAGTTTCTTTACAGTGTATGAAAAATAAAAGCAGAGAAGACATAAGTAAGGACCAGTAGCTATAGACTTAAATCAGATAAGGGTACAGGTTAATATTTGTCAAGTGAGTAGCTATGGAGACATACAGGAAAAAAAGGAAGACATGACTTGATGCTTTTGGTTTAGTTCTAGAAAGCATCTAGGAGGCCTGTCTGGAAGATGAACTTCGGTCAAGATGATGGGTTTTAGTCAGTCAAGAGATTATGCTCAGTTTAGGTGAAATGCTGGGTAGAAGCTATGGTGTGTGATTTGTGGTTTTTTTTTTTCTCCTCACAGATGACAATTCAAGAAGTCTTGACTGAAAATGAAATGGAAGGAGCTCTGAGGCTGACCTATGAACAAAACACAAACTTCTCCTTTACCATCAGTAGGAAAAAAGACCAGCAAGGGTAAAAGGGTCATTCTGAGCACAGTAAAAATGTCATTAGGCCACTGTGATTCCATTTAAAAAGCAGCTACTTGTTTAGTCACCAAAGCACTGGTGAAATGGTTAACAACCCTTTGATAAAGTGCATAGTCACACCAAACAGTCTGAATTCCTCAAGAAGTTTATGAAGGACTGCAGTGAGATTCCCCTCCTCACAGCTTGGGGCACACTTGTCCTTTTGCTTGCTCACAGCATTTAAGTAGCATGCAGTGAAATAATCCAGAAAACTCTAGGTATGAGTTAGACAAGTACTTTAAAATATATGTTGATTTGACATAAATGTTTAAACTAAATTGTTTTGTCACAGTTGAACATTGTAAAATTATGGAGACTCACTCAGTTTTCTAAGTTGGTATCAGTATATCTGCATCTGTTGTGCTAAATTATCTTTTTCTGTCTTCTAAAAATTTTCAAAGTTCTTTAAAGAAATGAAGAATTAATATAATAATTCTCTACTTCAAAAGGGTTATTTGGTATAGCATATAAACTAACTGTAGGCTTGTGGGGTGTTTAAGATTCAGCCTTGGAGTATTTCAGATAATTGTTAAGTTTCTAGCAAAAGAAACTTCCACTGAAATGCCTTGTAGGTTCTGTTAAACTCTCTAATGATCATGAAATCTAAGCTGTGAAACCCTGATGACACTTGCAAAGTCACATTCCAAAATACCTTTCTCTTTTTAAAAAGGCTGATGCATTTACTATGACTAGTAAATTACCAGCCAAAGTAAGTTCTGTTCCAGTGGGCCACCTTCTGTCACTGGGATGCATAGGCAGATTTTTCACTGGGGACAGAGGTGGCACTGCTACCTGGTCTCCTTTGCCTTTGTATGAATGTGAGCTGGGTAAGCATTCAGTGGAAGGTTCTGCAGTTTGTGACTCTGGAAGCTGAGGCAGACTCGGAGTGCTCAGTGCAACTGGTGCTGTCAGTGAGAGTGGACTTTCTGAAATAGTGCTGAAAAAAAGTACATTTCTTCCCTTTAGGGAAGAGTGGAATATAAAAGCACTCCAGACTCATCCCTCCTTTCTACAGTACTTTCCCAGTGCAGCAGAACTGTCTTCTAAGGTAACTGCAACGTTTCCATCACATGTATCACTACAAGTTAGACTTGTCTAATACTTTAGGAGTCAAGTTGCATTCTTTTCACTACTAGTATAGTATCCCTGACCTTTTTGTTGTTGAGGATGTTTGTTTTCAAAAATCCCAGCCTACCAGAAAGGATTTATTCTGTTTGACTCTACTTCTGTGCATCTGCATTTGGGGGGTTGGACCCGATGATCTCTCGAGGTGCCTTCCAACCCGTATGATTCTATGACTTCTGGTAGACTCCTTTCAGGAACATTTTTACTTATTCTGGCTACTAAGAAAAGGGAGATTGGGCAGAACTTCTGAATATTGGCAATTTCAGTGCAGAAATACATGACAGCGAGGATAAGCAAGGAAGAGGAGTGGGGTTGGTTGTCAGTTGTCAGCACAATTACTCCTGCTCACACAAAACCTGATTTCCTAGGTGTGTTTATGCTGTTTTGTAGCTGTGCCTTCTATAATGCAAACATAAGGGAGAAACAGATCTCTCTTAGGTCCTGAGGACCATGATATAAAATACTGTGTGAAGAATGTGAATGTGATACTTAAGCTTATTTTGTCTTTCTCTCTCTTTCTTTCTTTTTTATTTTAATTTAATGGGAACATGAAAAGGTAAATTATGATATGAGTGAAGCAAAAGGCAAACTTTACCTTGGGATGGAAAAAAGGGATTTCAATGCTACAGCTAAGCTAACCTTCACTGGAATCAGCTACACTCATGTCATTGAAATAATACAGACAGTGTCCCAGGTTAGTATTATCATGTCACATGGTAAAAGGCAAGCTGTGACTGCCCTGTCTCTAGAGTATGGTGTTCAGGGTGCTGGTTGTCCAACAGTGAAGGTCAAACACAGCTCCAGCTGCTATGAGGTGCTTTGCCCTTGATTTCTGCAGTAGCATGAGCAAACATTCGACTGTAGGTTAGTTGGGTGTCCAGTGGTATAAACTGTTGTTTGATTTTATATTTGTTTGCTCCTGTAGACCGAGTACATAAATAGGTGTTGTGGTTCAGCCCCAGCTGGCCCATAAGCACCATGCAGCCGCTCATTCACCCCTGTCCCCTGCACCAAGGGGAGGGAGAGAATGGAAAAAATCCTCCTGGATTGAGATAAAGCTAGTTTAATAGGGTAACAAAGGAAGAGAATAACAATAACAGTGATACATAATTGCAATTGCTCACCACATGCAGAAGGAAAATAAAATAATCTGATGCCCAGTCTGTTTCCAAGCAGCAATCCTGCCTCCTGGCTTGCTTCCCCAGGTTTATCTGGAGCATGACGTTCTGTGGCAGGGAATATCCCTTTGTCCAGGCTGTCCTGGCTGTGCTCTCCAGCTTCTTGTGCACTTGGCAGGATCTGGGAAGCTGAAAAATCCTTGACTTAGGTAGTTGCTCTGTCTACACTAGCAACAACTAAAAACATCAGTGTGTTATCAGTATTATTCTTGTTCTAAATCCAAAACACAGCACAATACCAGCTATTGGAAAGAAAATTATCTCAGTCAAAGCCAGGACAATAGGATATATAGGAAATGGAATAAGATAATAATATATTACAAACCAACCAATTACCAGTTTTTATTATGCAGCTACAACACATATTTCTTTTTCTAAATAACAAAGAAAAGATGTCTCAGATATTACTGTTCGTGCTATCTGTCGGATTCATTCTGTAATAGTGGGGCTCTTGATGTTGCACAAATTATTCAGTGAGATAAAAGATAAAAAATCAAAATATAAGATAAGCAGAGACTGTTGTAAAAGGGGACACTTAGTTTCTTATGTAAGTTCCATTATGTGAGAAGGTGACTCACTGTAGAAATTAAGTCAAGTAGAAATGGATGGCTCCTTATAAAAAGTAGCAGGCTTTAGGGTATCCTTGTACTAGACCTTTTATAAAGACATTTCTAAAGCTAGATTCCACAGGACTTTAGAGTATCAAAATTACACATGTAGGTTTTTAACTTTTAACTTGGGATTTAATGTTTCCCCTCTTCTATTTTTAGTTAAAAGTTCTGCCAAGGCAGCTTATGTTGATGACACTTTACCAGAAGGGCAACAGAACACGTATGCTGAGGCACATAGCTGTGTGGGATGGCAAAGAGATAAAAGTAACTGGCACTTACGCTGGACTCTTCCCAAAGCTGCTTGGAGGCCATGACGTTCAGGGTAGGTTTCTCATGTCTTCTGTCAATGTTGATAGCACACTATAAAATAAACTAAACCACATAAATCTGATTTAAAAACGCACATTCAAGTGGCTTCAATACAGGCATTTTAAGATCCTGTTTGCTTCAAGTTCACGGCAAGTCTGGCTACCAGAAACATTCCCTTCAAAATACTCTATCTGCTTTGTGGGTGTGGAATGTAAAATATAAATAAACTTCAGTAGTGCCAGGGAAAATTTTTTGCCAATTTTTGGCCAATTTTTTCCCTGGCCAGAGTGAAAAGCCATCAGCAAGCTAAAATATCTACTGTTATTTTACAACTAATTTCAGAAGTGTTCTGGATTAAATGAAACATCTGGGTTTATTTTTATATTTGCTTTTGAATATTTTAAATATTTAATGGAAAGGAAACCTAGGAACTACTTTTGGACTAGATACCATTTGTAAACAGAGACAAGAGCTGACTGTTGTAGCTACTTTCTTTCTAGCCAGGGCACAAGGATACTTAGCTGGGAGGTGGCTGACTGGAGTTCACATCTGCATTTGGTTTCATTCAGAGCAAAGATTTGAATGAGAAATTCCAGTGTAGGGGGCTCTCTGATTTCATTTTGGATATAGTTCCATAGTTCTGTGCCAGTGAATGTTTCATATTTTTCATAAATACAAACAACTTTGAGAGAGGAGGGAGAATGTGTAGTAGGAGCAGTAGTGCACTCTGCAGTGTAGATCAGGTTGTGTAATTTTCTGACTTAAAGATACAGTTGGAAAGTACTGGAAAAGAAACATGTTTCCTTTCAGGATGGGTCAGGGGACCTAGGAGGAGCTTTATAGGAGCTGTAGTCTTACCATGCTGTGGGGCTGCCACGTGTGTTGAGGTGTACACCTCAACTTGCTAGCCAGAAGTGCTCCCCATTCCACAAGTGCACATGTAGTTTGAGGAAGATTCAGCCTCAAATACTCAGTAATCCAATTTCAGGGTCGCTTACTATGAAATAGGTACCAAAATCCAAATCTCTCACAGCTCAGAGAAGGAAAGAGTTTTGAGGTGACTCACATCTCAGATTTGTCCTTCTGTTGCTGCACTGGAGGTATAAAGTGATGCATCCCACAGGTAACGTTTTTCTGAATGTTGCCCAAATATCCCTTTGAATTTGGAGAGTAAAAGCATTTCATTTTGAGTTCATTTTTATTTATTTTTCTGTTTGCTTCTTCCTTTGTATGTTTTTGTCCCTCATGGATGGATGGATGGAATGTTTGATTTTTGTGGTCACACATTTCTGAGGTTTTTTCAGAAACTGTAGTAAATTCTGTCCCTCTACTGCACTGCGTGCTGCAGGTAGGTACTTGTCATGCTGGCCACTACCTTGAGGTGCCAAAGTCATATGCTGAGGCTATATTATCTGAAAATAGAGAAAATAACTGCACTTATTTGTTTAAGAGTTGGAAGCTGTTCCTCTTCCAATATAAGGCCATCTCAGCTTCATATGGTTAACTTTCCAGGCTGTCAAGTTTTTTGGGTATAGGTATCTATCTTTTGATTACTGCAGGTAATTACTGTTTTGCTGATAAACAGAGGCCTCCTGTTTGCCCTTACATTTCTTCATATTCAGCAGAGATCAGCAGGCTAAAGTCATTGTGTCTGTTAGGTAGGGGCACATGTGTATATAAACAAGACCATGTTTTCTGTTGCCCTGCTACCTGTGGGACATTGTCCTGTGCCTTTTTCTTTATCAGAAGATGAACAGTTGTGATTTGTGACGGGGAAAACTTGATTTTTCTTCCTTGTAGTGGAAATTTTCCATCCTCTCTCCATCCCTTTCCCGTGGCATGCCAGGGTCAACCTGTACGTGAAGCATTCGGCACGCAATCACCGGGATGATCTTACTGTCATTTGGAATAAGAAGGACCAGGTACAGCAGCCCAGAGCAATCCAATACTGGGAGAATTACAAGAATATCAAGTTGTTCTTTTAAAATTATTATTAAAAAGCAAAAGACATTAAGAAAGCCAGCCATTCAGGTAGGAGGCAAACTATCCTGATGTCTAAAAGGCCATGGCTGTGAAAGATGGGCAGGTGATATTCTTGCTGAAAGCATTTTCAGGCCATAGTATTCTTTTGTTTGCAGTAACCCCACAGATTGCTGCATAACCAGAGGCAATGAAATGCATATGGTTCAAAGCACTGTATAAAGGCCGTTCCCCACGCTCTCAAAAGCTCTAGGACAGAAAGGACAGCTCTAGATGGAAAGAATAGCACAAACATGTTTAAAGAAACTTAGTAGGGAAGAAATAAAATCTAAAACAAATGAGTACATGTGAGCATTAGTGTGAGGTTGAAAAGGACGAAGAACCTATCTGTTACATAGATATATGCTATGTTTACCCACATATAAACATGAGACATAGTTGTGCTTCACATTTTCAGCATTACTGATTCAATTGAAGCTCTTTTGTATTTTGTTCAGCATTATTTCTTTAAAATAGAAATTGTAAAACTGACAGAACTCGGAGAACTTTAGTTAATTTCCACAAGTGGTTAAAAGGGGAAGCTTACAGACTTGCAGCTAACCATGCCATCTCTATAGGTGTGTCTGAAATACAGTGTCTTGCCTGAGTATTACATTATTGTCCAAATAAAGGAAATATAAAAACCAGTGTTAAAAATATGTTACCATCCAGAAACATAAACGTGTCTGCAAAACCCCCTTGAATTTCTAGTTTAAAAGTGCTAAAATCCCCCAATTTACTTTAGATATATAGGCTGGATTTTTGTACTGCTACTTAAATTACCACAGCTATTTAAGTGCCACCACTATTCAGATTGTTACAGAAGTATTTTGAAGGGGTATATGATAGCTCCCAGCAGCATTGCAGAATTTAGTTCCTGATTCTGCACATGGGTTTGTTTATGCTTCAACTTTGCAAGCTGCATCTAAGCATTCAGTGGCAGCAGAGTCCTGCCTAAAGATGAGACCCGACTCAAGCCTCATCAAAATATTCTCTGTATTTCATGTAAAATACAGAGAATATTTTTACTTTTAGCTACACCATATAGGAAATGCAGGTAGTGAGAATGTCCTCATTTGAATGTTAATTTTCCTCACTACTTTAAAGCAGACTTTATTATGCACATAATTCATCTGAGAGAAAGGCAGAGGGAAATCTTATTGGGTCAGTGTTTTAGGTCAGTACATGAGAGGTGTTTTAGGTCACAAGTTCCTTTTTGTCCAATGTTATGGATCAGGTTTCGCTGTCATCTTCTCTGAAGTTTGGAAAAGACAGAATGAACTACAGAGCCATGGTTGCCCACCCATTTAATTATACTCTGAAGCAACTGGAGGTCCATTCCCTCTCAGAAAGAAGAGGCAGAAAGTACAACCAGCAGGTGAGATCATGAGAAAGGGCTGCAAAACACAAAGCTGTAATACTGTATTTAGTGTTAGTGTACCTTTGATCTCAATTTCAGAACCAGGTATGATCCTGAAAAATGCAAAGATCATGATGTGCTATAATTACCTTGTGTCCAAAGAACCAGCACTGTTTGCTTTTTGCAGGTGTAACTTGCTAGCTGATAGCACCTGTCTTGCACTTTTAGCTTTGACCAGTTTTGAATGGTAAGAAGCCAGTCCAGCAATGAAAACAAGGCACATTTTGTGTGATGAACAAACTTGTATTGAAAAAAACAACATAAAACAAACAAACAAAACTAAACTAAAAACCCAGGCCAATGCAGACTTAGAAATGCTTTAAAATAGAATTGTGGATTTATCCACTTTTGGGGATAAAGAGGAAGAACTCCCCAAATTGTCCTTCAACGTAAAAGGTGACTGAATATTTTCTATCTGAAAATGCATTGCATGGGCCAGGACACTCCAGTTGCTGAAGCTGAAGAATTTCTCCTCAGTGATAAGCTGCACAAGCTGTTCAACGTTCTGTTTGTTTGTCCGGAGTCTTTGGCACTCCCAGTTGTACCACAGAGTGCTCTCAGGTTGTTTTCACTTAGTGAATAGGTATGTCTCAAGTGTTGTATGCAGAGGACTAGTTCTCTTAGTAGTAGTGTCATTATTCCACTGGTATCATTGATGTCTATGCATGGTACACCCAGTGTGGCTGCCAGAGAAGAGAATGAACATCTGCTGCCTCAGTTGTAAAAGTGCAGTTTCCCAGTGTGCTTGTCTAAGGCCCTGAGCTTCCAGGCCACATGGATTTGGTAGATGTCTAACATTGTTCTGCAGCAGTTTTAATCGTGCTTCTCTTTTTGTCCACTGGGTGGAGATCATTCTGCTAGATCACCCTGCATGTTCTTCGGCTAGTTTGGTCTTGCTTCACTGGACAAATCCTTCTCTTGTGGTTTCAGCTGCAGCTCGCAGGGAATGGTGGACAGCCTGCTGTCATCCAACTGACCCTGGAGGATAAATCAAAGTTGAACATCACTGCCTGGGATGGCTGTATGACACTCTCTTCAGGTCAGGTATGAGTCTTTGAGTCTAAGAAGGGATGGGTGTAGCTAAATTTCTGGATTTGAGTCTCACAGAATGGCTTTTTTCTGCACTTGTTATCATATAGAATCACAGAATCTCAAGAGTTGGGAGGGACCCATAAGGATAATGAAATCCAACTCCTGGCTCAACACAGGGCCAGCCAAGTCAGAGCATGGGACTGAGCACATTGTCCAGATGCTTCTTGAACTCAGTCAAGCTGGGTGCTGTGACCACTTCTCTGGGTAGCCTGTTCCAGTGCCCAACCACCCTCTCAGTAAAGAGCCTCCTCCTAGCATGCAACCTAAAGCTCCACTGTTGCAGCTTCAGGCCATTCCCTTGGGTTCTATCCCTGGTCACCAAAGAGGAGAGATCAGCACCCACCCCTTCGCTCCCCCTCATCAGGAAACAAAAAACTGCAATGAGGTGTCTCCTCAGCCTCCTCTTCTCCAAACTGTACAAACCAAGAGACTTCAGCCTCTCCTCGTAAGACTTTCCGTCTAGACCCTTCACCATCCTCGTTGCCCTCCTCTGGACACTCTCCAGTATTTTTATATCCCTCTTGTACTATGGCACCCAAATTAGTACTCAAGCTGAGGCTGCACCAATGCAGTGCAGAGTGGGACAGTCACTTTCCTGGACCCACTGGCCATGCCAGACTTGATGCACCCCAGGATACGGTTGGCTGTCCTGTGTGAGCACACTGCTGGCTCATGGTTAACTTGCTGTGGACCAAGATCCCCAAATCCCTCTCAGCATCTGATGCCCCAGTCTGGATGTGTAGCCAGGGTTGCCCCTTCCCAGGTGCAGAATCTGACACTTGCCCTTGTTAAACTTCATGCTGTTGGTGACTGTCCAGCTCTCTGATCTGTCCAGGTCTCCCTGCAAGGCTTCTCCACCCTCAACAGAGTCAACAGCTCCTCCCAATTTGGTGTCATATGCAAATTTCCTTAAGACATCCTCTAGTCCTGTGTCCAGGTTGTTTATGAAAATATTTAAAAGAACTGGGCCTAAAATGGAGCCCTGGGGAACCCCACTAGTGACTGGCCATCAGTCAGATGTAACCCTATTCACCAACACCCTCTGGGTCCCGACCCTTCAGCCAGTTGCTCACCCAACACATTATGGCTTTGTCTAGTTGGGTATTTTGTCCAGCAAGAAACTGTGAGAGATGGTATCAAAATCCAAACCAGTAACATCAACTGGTTTCCCTTGGTCAACCAGCTGGGTGACTTTGTCGTAAAAGGAGATCAGATTGGATAGACAGGATCTTCCTCTTCTGAACCTGTGTTCAGTGACCAATGACTGTTCTGACCAATGACTCCGTTGCCCTTTAGGTGTTTCTCAATAACTCCCAGTATGATTTTCTCCATAATTTTACCAGGCACTGTGGTGAGACTGACAGGTCTGTAATTAGCAGGGTCTACTTTCTTGCCCATCTTGACAATTCGGACGTTTGCTAGCTTCCAGTCAACTGGGAGCTCTCCAGCTTCCCAGGACTGTTGAAAAATAATTAAGAGGGGTCTCTAATTACATCCTATGTAAAGACCTTTGACTTGAAGTCAAGCTTTTTCTTTTTTTTTTCTTTTTATGTGTAAGATGAGTTGAAAAAGAATTCTGTTTCATGTTCTCAGATATGTTTGAGATGCAGTGTTCCCTCAGGACAGAATCATCGACCCCTTAGGTTTCTTTTTGAAGCAGCCTGTTATGGATGTAGACCCTTCAGAGGTTTGCACAGGGCTGTCTTTCTGCACAGAAGGGTACTGCTCTAGTATATACTGAACATCTTATTTTGAAGATTATTAATATGTATGGCCTATTTTTTTTCCTTCTTCCAGCTTCAGAGGGTACTGAGTATGGAGCACCTGCATGCATGTGGGTCTCTAGAGCGAAGATCAACATCCTTTAACGAATATCTAGACCTGAATTGGGATGACAAAAAATTCAAACACAATTTGACTTATGAGGTAAGAGAAGGCAGTTTTATCTGCTAAATCACCTTTTTTATGGAAGCTGTTCTTAATATATATGAATTTATTTAGGTTTTATGTGAAATTTGGAGTGGAGTGTAAGCAGGCTTTGGTAGAATATCACTTCCTGTGGCATACCACTATTTCATTTTTACCTTTTACATATTTCTCTCTGCAGGAAGAAAGTTAAATGTAGCATAATTAAGAAAACATGAGTTGTTACAAACTAGAGTCCTTACTAGTGCCCTAAATTTGCAAAACTTTTGAGTTAATTCTGTAGGATGTGGACCAGTAACTGTGCTGACAGGCCAAAACATTGTCAAGTGGAAATGTTACATTAAAACCCTGAAGCTACTAGAATAAAGAAAGCCAGCATAGGGACAGGATGAGGTTGAGAGCTGTGATGAGTGGAGGAGTGTCAGAGATTCTGTTGTCACGTTTTAACTTTGTTTTCTTGGTTCCTTGCAGAGAAATCAATTCTTGTATCCTGATAAATTTCAGTTAGAAGCTGTCCTGGAAAATATTTTCCTGACCTCATGCACCAAACAGAAGATTCTGGGTAAAATAGAAACAAACTACTCATCTTGGCTTGACTACTATGTGGGCCTTGAGTTCTGTGACCTTCCAAATGTAAGTCTTACGTAAACATACTGAACCTACTTCACTTTAATTACTGGTTTGGAGACTCAGTTTTCCTCAGCTGCAACTTTTCCTGAGAAATGCCATACTTCTGTAACCTAATGAACCATAAATACTGCCTTTTGATGGGTCGAGGCAGAAGGGTGATGTTTGCCACCGTAGTGTATTCCATAGGTGCTATTATGGTTGCAAACATTCCCACTTCCTCCATGTTCTTTCTTTCCTTTTCCTTTCTCAAAGGTCTTTTAATTTCATGTCTCTGGAGAATATCAGAACAGGCTCATGAGTGATCGAAATGGAAACTAGAGAGGAATAAAAGTGCTTTTCTTCCTCTGTAGATAAAAGTTTACTGGTTGTTATGGCAGCTCTGTGTCGTGGATTTTTGAACCTTAGTGTAAACTTATTGTTGTAATTTATTTTTATATGATATACACAAACCAAATACCTATCCATGATCTTCCTGAGGTGCAAACTGGACCCCAGAATTGCCTGTAGATATTCACAACTTCAAATTTGTAAGAAATATGGTCTCTCTCCAGTTCCCAGTGGCTAGAACACGTCTCAGTTGGTTTCCTGATTTGCTGTCAGAGCAGGTCACTCCCAGGCAGTAATGGGAAACAGCAGCCACATTCTGATGCCTGTGAAAACGGTTTTTAAAGACATGTTAGTACCTGTTTATAATGCAAGAAATGTATATGCATGTTACTTCAAAATCAGGTGCCTCTATGTTCTTTTGGATCCTTTTCTTCAAAGGAATGGATCAAAATGCCTAGCTAGAGGAGTTGAGAAGTGTGAGACCAAAAAAAAAGTGACTTGTTTTAATAAAATATAGTTAGATTCCAGCTGTTCCTCGTGTCTTAGCCTGCAATCACTGAACATCCTTTGTTATAACACAGAAACTGGGGATGTAATGTCTGAGGACAACTTTTGTTCATTGCTTCATTGTGTAATTTCATGAGAACACCAGCATTTTACAGCCTCTTCTCTAGGCAGAGCCTCTTCTGTGGAAGAATCAAGTTTTAACACCTTTTCTGTTCAAACATTCATAGGTTATTGTTTTCTCTGGAAAACACCAACTTAACAAAGATGACATCATTTTGGAATCGGAGGGCAGATTCCACCTTGCTGATCATGGGAGAGACAAAGGTTTTATTGGAGTATCCTTAAAAAATCGGAGTACAGCTGCTGTGAAGAACTATTCTTTGGAAATTGAAGTGAGTTGTTATTTTATGTTAGTGGCACGGGGCTTTGGGATTTGTTTTTTTTAAAGGCCTACTGCCATCTATCTTCCAAACTGTTGGGGTGCAGCCTTGGCAAACAGCAGGCAACATCAAATACTCCTGATTTCCTTAGTTCTGTTTTTAAAGGAGCAGTTACACAAGGCACAGGTAGTACAATCAGGAGAGAAAGGCAGCCACTGACATCAGTTATCTGCAGTGACAGGTACAGTGTGTTCAGCTGGAGCATATAAAAGTTTTAAGAGGGTGTGTGTTGTGACAGCTCACCTTCTTCAGCATGACTAGGCTGTTTTGAGGTATGGTTTTTTGCACCACAACAAAAATAATAAAAAGGAAAAAAAAGGAAACAAAATGTGAGGCTCACACAAAGCATCGTTTACCACAAAAAAACCCTGACCTTAAGAAAAACACAGAACAGCTGTTCTTTCATTGCTCCCATGAAAATTTTGTCCACAAGCCTGTGCTATCCAGTCATTTCACTCTTGAGCCACTCATCCTAATGCTTGTGCCTTTTCTTAAGAGTCCAACTCCTGTGTGGTGCACAACATTGGAAATCACTGCCCTCACTACTTACCCTTCTGAAGCACTGGTATTTGAGCATTGTCTCTGAAAATTCATTAATTCTGTGTGGTGGCTTTGAATAAACATTTTTCCTTTATGGCTGCAGTTAAAAGCCTTTGAAGATATTTGGCTAGGCCTGACAGGAACTGCTGCTTCCTCATCTGCTCAGAGCCAAATCCTGGTGGAGGGGATTATTGATCAGAGAGAGAAAGTAAAAGTAGCTGCTTCTAAAGGAAAGGAGTGCTTTCAGTACTACATGGGGTATTTGAAAGGTATGTACCTTCACAGACGATGGTCTTAGTCATACATTTTAGTTTTAGGTAGTCCTGCAAGGAGCAGGAAGTTGGAGTTGATTATCCTTGTGGGCCACTTCCAACTTGAGATACTCTGTGATTCCAGGATTCACAGAGGTTGGTATCAAGAGGCAGGAAGAAAGACTCTGTCCTTCTGGTGCCAAGCCAGCTCAGTTTCCTGGCAATTCCAGTGATAGACTTTTGGATAATGAAAAGCTGAAGCTTAAAAGCTGTTATACAAAGCTCGGTTTGGGAGGCATTTGTATGATTGTAAAAGATGGTGATTGCAGATAAGGGTTCCATTTTGTCTTGATTCAGCCATCTTAAAGTTGTGTGCCTCGTTTAAGAGAATCATTACATTTCAATTCCAGTGAAGGGAAAGAGAAGGGCACCTCCAGAGGCTGACTCCACTCCATGCTGAAGCAGATGTATGAAATGGGACGTTGAAATCACCCTGTGCAGGTGACCCTGACTGCAGGGGGAGAACAGGGCTCTTAGCTCAGGCTGTGCCTGACTTTAGTCACCTAAAGTTAAGGTGGAATAAGACCTGCTGCGAATGCTTTCTGTTGTGTCTCATCCACCTTTCAACTTTAGATTTGTGTACAAACCAGTTACATTTGGTGTAGAGCAGCTGTCTCACACTCATGTTGCTAACAATCCTGGTTTGTTATGGCTTTCCCATTCCATGCTTCTGCAGTGGAGCTTCTCTTGGGTTCATGGCCTCACTTGCAAGTGCTGTGATGTATTTGAGATTAAGACTGTTAGTTTGTGAATTACTGACATCATAAGCTTGTAGAATTGAGTCAACTCAACTCTCTTAACCCAGTTTCTCCGTGCATTTCACTGATCATTTCTGCTTGTGCTCATCATTTACAGTCTAAGCACTTCTGAAACATCATCAGCAAGGGGTGGTGGAAGATTTAAGTAGAAAAAAGTCTGTAAACCACTGTGACTGAGAGAATTGTTTAGACTTATACTAATTCAGGGCTTTCTTTGCAGTAGCAAATCTCTATTTTTAAATCGTTCACAAGCCACAGAGAAAAATCAAACACGGACACTGATCTGAATTTCTCCTGTTTATCCCCTCTTGTTTTTTCTCCCCAAACACATAGCACACTCAGACACTGATTGATCACCTAAGTAATTACAAAGCTGGCTTTGAAACAATGTCAGTGTTGTTCCTGTAAATGAAGCTCTCTCTTTTCATTCTCTAAGGGGATTTGGAAGAAGGAATGGAAGTCAGTGCTTGTACTGATGGGCAACAGATGGCTACTGTTAATGCCTATCTCAACATGAATGGTGAAAGGCGAGAAAACGTGGGGCAAATGACTGTAACAGCAGTTAATGGAAGCTTGAGTTTCCTGGCTCATGGATGTGGGGATCCAATTCTTAAGGCTGAGGTGAGACCCTTCAGTTGCAGTTAATTGCAGTGGGATTCTTCCAGACTATTGTTTAATCTTGTCAGCTTGATAGAGCGTCTTCAAGGTAGGCTTCAGGTGAGTAGCCAGGCAGACAGGGCAATCATGCAATTTAAAAACTCATAATAGTGTTATATTTCACTTTGGTGTGAATAGATACCATGATGGGAATTGAGAAGTTCAGCCCTACCTAGAAAGCACAGAAAATACGTGTGTGTTCTCTGACAGGGTAAGTAAATGAAGTGAGAGTAGCAGTAATGTGCCAGGGCTGCTGAGCACGTTGGTTACAACACTAAGATTAGAATTACTGGATGTGCTTTGACTACCAGTACTCTGCTTGGAGGAGCCTTTCAGTTTTTTTATACTTAGACACTTCTGTTTCCATTTCCAACCACTGAACAACACAGAAGTCATTTCCCCTGAGAAATGGGAGGCCCCTATGGATCTTTGGTGTTTAAGCTAGTACAGACTTCGAGTGGTTTGGACCCATGATAATTCGAAATCATAAATTCAAGGGTTTTATTCATCTTCTCACAGTACAAATTTAATGAAATTGGAAGCATTCTGAAAACCAAACTGATGGAGAAGATAAAGAAGTTTGATGGATATATGTGGAGATTCAAGAGATCAGTAAGTGAAAATACTATGAAACTGTTCATAGAGTGTTAATTAAAAATCAGCATGTGTCACATAGTTGTTTTGTTTCACTCAGACATTTAACTGGTTAATCCTGTGCTAACCTGCAATTCCCACACAGACAAAAAGCCTGTTTCACAGTAGTGATCCTGTATCTCTGTATTTTGATATTTCTTCTTTCTTGGGAATCCCTGTAGGTGCAGCAAGTGGATTTTCTGTCTGAAGCAGCTGGCTGGCCTTCGATAGCCTTGCAGAAGGTATCAGGATTTCTCCACAATGTGGGTAGAGCTGTCACCCGGGTGTGGAAGCAAACTGGAATCAGGCAGATACTGAGAAGCAAGCTCCCACTCTACCTGCATAAAATTCAAGGTGTTGTCCAGCAGATGCAGAGTGAATTGCAAAGTAAGCAAAACCCTGCAGAGCAGGGAGAATAGGGACAATGTTGGTGCAGGGCAAAACAACGCAAGCATAAAAGATGCTGAACGGCACAAATGTTTCTATTTTGAGTTAGCAAAAAGTGCTGACCTTGGCTCTTGGTTTGCAGAGTAGGAGCCTTGATACACTAAGCTCTAAGTAACCTCCCTGTGATCACCTTTCTAATGAAATCATTGAAGAGGCGTCTTCTTGGACGCAAGAAGAGTCTGGGCTCAATTGAATGAGAACAGAACCCTAATTCCGAAGCTGAAGCATTTCTGCTAACAGTTCCCTGGCAAGCATTTCCTCCTGAAGAGCTGTCCATGTCCATCCTTGAGTTGTGAATGCTTGTACTAATCGTATTTCACTTGATCTGTTTTTCCAAGTCTATCCAGTAGCCACTAATTCGCTGCTCAGCTGGACTGTGGCCCATATTAAAACCATTGAGAGAGGTGGTCAGCTGTAATGAGCTGAGAGAACCTTTGGTTCTCACAAGATTAAAACCTTGCTTTGGGCCACTTACCTTGAGACTCTTCCCACTCAAAAGTGGGATTTACTTTAACATATTGTTTGAAATCAGTTGTGACCAAACTCTCCTGTTATTCCTTCACCCAGGTGCAGGTTCAGCTGTACAGCTCTGATGCTGGCGTATTGCAAAGCATTCCTTATGTTTATTCTGCAGAGCATCAATGTATTTACAGTATAAGGCATATGAGTGGATCATAGTTACAGTTAAATGCCTCTTTGAGTTTTTCATAACACAGTGTCTGCTCACTCAATGGTGAAATGTGCCTAACTGTCCTGAAAACACAGCTGCCTCTTGCTGCTTTCTGTGTCCCTCCTTCACTTAACACTGGAAGTTGTGGGGCAAACAACCAACAGCCACTTCGTACCATGCTAGCTAAGGTTTGTTTCGTGTTCTGTGTTTGCTTCAGATCCCTTAGCGACTTTGAAGGATGCCTACTACGATGTCACCTTGAAGCCGCTGGATGAAGTTTGGCAAGAGAAGACAGAAGAGTACATGAAGAAAATCCAGGCTTTTTTGCCCAGGGTTGTAAAGGATGTGTGGCTAATGGAACCAATCCAGGTGGCATTAAAGTTTGTGAAAGCAGGCTTCGATATGGTTGGTATAAACCATCTTTAATGGTTTGAAAGACAAGGCCTACAAATTTAAATATCAACTTTGA
The DNA here is from genome assembly GCA_020800305.1 of Porphyrio hochstetteri. Classification (NCBI taxonomy): domain Eukaryota; kingdom Metazoa; phylum Chordata; class Aves; order Gruiformes; family Rallidae; genus Porphyrio; species Porphyrio hochstetteri. Next base: position 11,951,879 of record CM036920.1, read on the forward strand.
CCTATGATACACAAACCCAGTTGTTTGATTGGGTTTTTTTAATGGAGATAGTGCAGTTATCTTTCCACATAACAAGCTTGTGCACAGCTTTGCTGTTCTTGAAATATTTGACCTGCTTTGAAAGCAGTACTGTCCCAGCTAGAAGAGAGGCTGGTTTTTTGGTGGAAATCATAGCAGCAGTGATTGCTCATTCATGTACCTTTTGCTTTTCTTCCACAGAGAGGAGGGATTGCGATTCCAACAAATAATGTACATGTAGGTTTGGGCTCTTCTAATTCAAACGAAGAGCACAAAGGATTTATCCTGATACCAATTCCTATTAACAAAGTTAGCAATTCTTTGCAAGCTTGTGAAGCTCATTAGCTCAGCTGTTTTAGGAAGGATGGATTTCTGTCCATTGTTGCTGTAGTGACTAGTGCCTGTCCTCTGGCTATTAACCTCTAAATGACAAGATGCTGTCAAGGCAAGTGACAAATGCAAGAGAGCAAAGTGCTCTTCCACTGAGTGTTGCTTTAAAACTCATTATCGAGTACTGACTCTGCCCTGAAGCCATACTGAAGTCCCTTGGTTATCTCCTTTTCTGTCTCTCCAACAGACCACACAGCAGGTGCTCAGGTGGGCAGAGGCCATGTTTGCTAGAGCTGTGAGCAAGATCCGGAAGCCCTTACTCAACCTTTACAGTTTTTCACCCAGGTAATCAGTGGGGTTTTTGCAGGACCCCTGCTGCCAGGTATTGTTCTAAAGGGATGTGTGCCTTGTCACATCAGCTTGTGTGCTGAGGGTTGCAGACAACCACCCACAGTGCTTTGGGCACATGGCATTGACACCAGCATGTTCAGCATCAAAATTGAACATGATGGTGTTAGTTTGCTACCAGGACAGGCTGCATTTCAAAGGAAGCTACTTGGGAGCAAACAGAATAGCAGTAACTAGGAGAACTGGCCTTATATGGCTTGGTGCATTGCAGGCCTTACAAGTTGCATTACAGGGCAAGTGTAGAGTGCTGCACATGGGATGTAACAACCCCATGCAGCGTTACAGGCTTGGGGGGGAATGGCTGGAGAGCTGTCAGGCAGAGAAGGACCTGGGAGTGTTGGTTGACTGCAGACTGAATATAAGTCAGCAGTGTGCCCAGGCGGCCAAGAAGGCCAATGGCATCTTGGCTTGTATCAAAAACAGTGTGGCCAGTAGGTCTGGGCAGGTGATTGTGCCCCTGTACTCGGCATTGGTGAGGCTGCACCTCAAGTACTGTGTCCAGTTCTGGGCTCCTCACCACAAGAAGGACATGGAGGTCCTGGAGCAAGTCCAGAGAAGGGCAACCAGGCTGGGGAAGGGGCTGGAGGGCAAATCCTATGAGGAGCCGCTGAGGGAGCTGGGGCTGTTTAGCTTAGAGAAGAGGAGGCTGAGGGGAGACCTTATCACCACCTACAACTACCTGAAGGGAGGTTATAGAGAGGTAGGTGATGGTCTCTTCAGCCAGGTGACAGGTGATAGGACAAGGGGGAATGGCACAAAGCTGTGCCAGGGCAGGTTTAGATTGGACATTAGAAAAACAATTTTTTACTGAAAGAGTTGTCAGGGCCTGGAACAGGCTGCCCAGGGAGGTGGTTGAGTCACCTTCCCTGGATATGTTCAAAAAAACGGTAGATGAGGTACTTAGGGATATGGTTTAGTTTAGGATGAGAATGGTTGGACTTGATGATCTTCAAAGGTCTTTTCCAACACTGTGATTCTGTGATTGTATATCTTTGTTTAGCCCTTCTAACCAGACTACAGTTCTTATGAATATTTCACTTCCACATTTCTAATAATAAAGCAACTGTTTTTCATCAGCTTAGTGGATAATGGCACTTAGTGTTTTGTTTGTATTCTACAGGAACTGTGCAGTGGCAGTAAAGCTGCCAGTACTTCCTAAAGCAGGCAGCTCCCTGGATCTGGCAAATATTACTCATTATCTCATTGAAGAAAAGCTAATGAGGCCTCTCCAAGATCTCTACAATACCAACATAGTTGCAGAGTATTATAGATTCAAACGGAGGATGATGGAGAGTCCTTTTGAACGTAAGCCCTTTCAGAGTGCTGCTTTGTTCGTAACTGGGTCTATCTCCATTTAGTTCTAAACTTTACAAATAATATTTGGAACAGTAGTTTCCATGGAGATGATCACTAACTAAGAATGTTCCTATAGATTTGATATATAGAATTTCTTGAAAACTGTAATTACATGTATACTATCAGCACTTTGGGTAAAGCTGACATGCAATAAATACATACCTCTCTACTTCATATTCATGCAAACTCTGCAGCTCTGTACGCTTCCTCTTGTTGAGCCTGGAAATCAGCAGGTGGCATCTGTCTTAATCCGTGTGCTCTTGTGAGCTGGTGCAGTGGTTCAGGGCCAGTCACACCCGTGGCCCTGGGTGCTGTCACGGGGGTTTTGGCCATACTTTGAAACTGGTGACATCGCTTCTGCTGACTCTAGGATGAAAAATCTCAAAGACAGTATTACCTGAAGGAGCACTGCTAAATGCTAATAGACAGCATTAACACACCCAACTGTCCCTTTCCAGAAAAAGCCATTTTTAAGGGCTTCCTCCCAGTAGTCAGACACAGTGGAGGGTGCTGAAAGTAGGTCCTAGTGGCTAAATAGCCTGAGGGATCAGACATCAGCAGGATTTCCTGGACTCTGAGCTCTGGTTTGGCAGGGGTTTTTTTGAGACAGTTAATGTTCCTGCTGGTTTATGCACAGGAATGTAGAATGTATATATGTGGGAGTTTGCAAATATAACTGTAAAGCAGTGTGACTTAAGTCAAGATGAGCTTTGTTTCCTGAACCATGTTTCTTGACTCTTAGGTGGATCTGTAAGAAAAAAGAAATAATTAGATTATTTCCTTTCTGGAGAAATTTTTGTTGTAGATGAACTTGTAACTATTTATTTCAAATGTAATGATAGCTGGAGAAATTATTTTAAGAGTATGCCAGCCAGCAGCTGTGTTTGTATTGCTGTCTGCAAGTGGTACCACAGCACTTGCAGCTCTGTGGAAACTCGCTGATGTTTCTTCTGAAATACCATTCTCTAGATCATGCTGTGTTAATGGGGACCAAGCATCTGATGACTTTTGATGGAAAGATTTACGATTTGGCATCGAAGTGCAGTGTACTTCTTGCCAAGGATTTTGTTCACAACACCTTTACTGTAATACTAAATGAGGAAACTAGCAACTCAAGATCACTGTATGTGGAGATGAACAAGACTGTGATCAGTATCTACCCAAAACTGAAGGTAGGAAGGGAAAGTCAAATATTCTTCCTTTCCAGACCAGAAATTATTCTCAAACGAAAAAAATCAACAAACAAGAAACCAGTCTTCAAACTATTAATGCTCAAACCATAGATCAGAACAGCTCTCAGAAGTAAGTGCTGGAAAATAACCCCTTTTTAATCAGAGAGTAACTGTAAACCAAAAAGTGTTACTGAGAGCTGCCTCTTTGCTATCTGGGTACTTAAAATTCAAGAGTGGCTCAATGAACTTTCCAGCTTCAGCTTTCTTCTGACATGGGCTGAGAGAATGGCAGTTGGAGAGCTCTGGAGAACAAACTGGGCCCACAGACTCAGGGTGCCTGGGAGGCTTTGTGCTTCCCTGCTCTTTGAGCAGTTTAACTCAACCTGTGACTTATTTCCCAATGCTGGGCTGAGCAAAGTTGACCCCATCCCTCTTGCACACCCAGAGAGCTTGTCTGTCATTGAACTTCCATTGGGATATATTTGAAATAGTATTTTCATTTTTAAACAGATATCTAGGATGTATAACTTGTCCTTTATGGAAGAGAACTGCCAAGGACTGGATCCATCCCTTGAGATCAATACCACTAATTCAAGGAGAGACACCAACAAAATAGAAGTGTCTAATCAGAATGGAGTGTCTGTCTCTTGTGACTTTCAGTATGAGCTCTGCACTGTCACTCTGGCTGGCTGGCACCATGGTGAGTAGCATCCTAGGGCTTTTGTCAGCTGTCAGTCATTTCTTCTGTAGCTCTGAATTACCATCACCTGTAGTACAGCATGTGTGCTGTCTTCTGCTTGCTGTTTCCCTCTCATTCGCACACCCCAGCAGTAGCCCTGGGAATTTCCAGTTATGGCCAGTAAAGCAGGGCACATATCATTCTGGTAGAGCTGCGGGTGTTTACAAAGGTTATGATTGTTCCAGTGCCCTAAAGCACATGGAAATGTAATTCCAACGCCAGCCCAACCCCAAGCCCTGGCTGAGAATCACTGCTCTCTAGCAGGTGTATCTTGTCAGACCTGCAAGAGCATGGCAGGGGGAGGCCTAAGAGCTGCCACACTAACTCTGAGAGCCCTGAGATTGGCAGTGAATGGTTGTGATGCCTTTAGCTGGCCAGGAGAAGGAAATTAACAGCTAACAAGATGGCAATGCAGTCTGAGAAAAATCCATGATGGATGCCTGGCCATATGTTCCCTCTTCTGCATTACAGCTGAGCTGTACAGAGTAACTGGAGCCCAGGGAGAGCTTCTAAAACTTTCCTGTGCTGCCTCATGACAACTTTTGTTTTAATGTCATTCCAGGTATTTCAGCTGGGCTGTTTGGTACCAATGATAATGAAGCTGGAAATGAATGGATGCTTCCTAACCGGTCCTTCAGCGACAGCGTGCAGGAGTTCACACAGAGCTGGCAGGTAATGATCTGAAGGGCTTCTTTCTATGCAGATTGAGTGGTGCTGGAGCACAAAGGGGAACCCCTGACATACTGTTCTGGCTTAGATGGACTGAAGTTAGACAGTGAAAACAGCAGCATACTCTATTTTTTCCCCTGTGTTTAACCAGGGGAAAGGTGGTGTGTATTTGCTAGTAACAACAACAGAATTTGCTGTAGATAGGTGCTGAGCATTTCTGGCCTAAGTGGTAAGGTAAAACATAGAGACTGCTTCTGTTACTGGAAGAAACTGATGTTGGAACCAAGTATCTTTGGTGCTTTCATACTTAGAACAGCTCTTTCTGGGATGCAGAGCCAGCTGGTGCTTGGTTGGGGACAAATCCACATGTTCAGACTAGTGGGTGCCGTGAATTTTTTTTGAGATATAGCTGCTACTGATTCACAGTAACTGGGATAAAAGGGCTTCCTGTAACTACTGTAACTACCTTAAATGAAATTTGTAACTTTTTTACACTATGCCTCTTCGCTTCAGAGAGACTTAACCTTAATTTACCAGTTTATCTTCAGTTGAAAAGAATCTAAATATGAAAACAGGCAGGTGTATGTGTAGCCATTTGTGAATGCAGCTGACAGAAAAAAGCAGCCTTACTGTGCTCTGAAGCCCTGCTGATGAGATCCTCTAACTCCCTTCAGGTCTAATTTGAGACTCCCTTACAAAAAAAAAACCCAGCATCTTTATATTTCATGACTCCTCACTTTACCTTCTCTTACCAGAAGATGTCTGGGTTCTGAGCACAGAGGTGCAGGTTTATTTCAGTATTATAGGAGGATTGCTTCAAGAATCTTGTACTTTGCTGTCAGAGATACATCTAACGAGTTTGCAGCCTATGTTTCTGTTAATAATGGGGGGGGATCATAATGGGACTGACTGTAGGTACAAATTTCTTAATTGCAACAAACACTAATGTCTAATATAGTCATAAAAATGCAATAATTAATGCAATACTACCCAGAGAAGTTGAAATAAAAATAATAGCTAATTAAAAGCAATACATAAGAAACAACTGTCATAAACAAGCTGGGAAGTCATGGATGTCCTCTGTTCAGTGGCTGGTGGCATAATGACTGCACTTACACTGTTGGTTGGTATGGTTTATTTGTAGGCCATGGCATTTTTGCAGTGCAATATACTGCCAAGAAAAAAACAATAGATGACTGTAGGTGAACTCTGGGCTGTTTGCAGTCCTATCCCATTCAGAAAAAAAGTAATCAAAAGACTGAGGTGCTGTTGTCAGCCATCACTAAAGCACAGGCCAGATGTGCCATGTCAGGAGTTTGTGCAGTCTTAGAAACTTTTCTGCAGTGGTCAGAAGGGACAATAGGGTGGAAGTGTCCAGTTGGAAGAGGCAGTGTATCCAGCTGTGCTGTGAACAGAGCTCACACAAGTCCTTCCCTACCAGAAGTTTCAACACAACTGTACGCAATACAGAAAGCAAAAACACAGCCAGATTAAATCTGGCCAGGTGTCTAAGCCCAAAATAAAAGCAGTCAGACACTCTGCTTTGCTGGTGTCACCTCACATCGAACTATAAACTCAGACTCTAGTCTGAGCTGTATCACAAGCCTTTGTCAGGCACTGACCCAGCAGATAACTTCAGGGAGTGCCACGCGTCCAGCTGCTGCACAACACGAGGTTTATCATGACACTGCAGCTGCCTGACTCCTGCAGGATGAGAGCTGACAAATTAAACTGGCAGTTAATTTTTCTTAGTAATTAAAATAACTTGAGTTTACACTTGCTTAAAGAACTTAGAGGATTTGCCAGGAAATTACTCGTTAAAAAAAAAAAAGTAAAATAAAATCGTGATTTGCTGATGTGATGCAGAGTCCTGAGCCCAGTGTTCAGGCAAACCAAATCCTGAGAGACATCTGTAAATGCTGCTCATTGCTCATTCTGTTCATATTTGGTGCCATCAGCTTTTGACTGGTGGGCTAAGGAGCCTTACCCAAACCATGTACAACAAAAATCCATTGGCGTTTTATTGTCCAAAAATGCCTGTAATCCTAGGCACTTCCAGCTGGGTTTTTTTACAAGCCTCCTGCTGTTTATTACCCAGGAATAACCCAGCAGGGATTTTTTTTTTTAATCCAACAAAAAGATCTACTAAAAGCACAGATCAGATCTGTCATAGCAAGTGAAAGTTAAGACAACTGGCCAACTACTTGCTGTGTCAGCAGCCACCCACCCTGAATAACAGAGTCAATGGGAAAGGGAAACAGTGTCTGTAATCTGTAGTATTTGTGAGGCTTTTATGAAGAGTATAAGGTACTTCTCAATATTAATGACAATAAAAGGTAATCAGAGCAGCATACTGACTGAGCCACCTGTATCTTCTGTCCAACCATCTCACACAGGAAAGCTGAAGAATTCACAACACACTGACAGTTAAAAAACCCACCACCCAAACAAAAAAACCCCAATTTGATACATTCTCTTTTCCCAGGTGAATGAGTGCAGTCTCATACAGCAGCAAGCAAAGCCATGTCCAATTACAGCCAAGCAAAAAGTCTGTAAAGTGTTTTTTGAGGAATCACAGTCCCTTCTTAGGAACTGCTTCAGAGTTGTAAGTATAACTGCAGCCCCCAGTAGAACAAGCCAAATGCCGTGCTGCTTTCAAAGGAATCCGCACGGCTGTTGCAAGGACAGAGAAGCTTAGTTGTGGAAAACACCAGGAGTCAGAACCACGATCCAGACAGGAAATTAAAAAAAAGTTGTTACAGCACCATAACTACTGATTAAGGCCCTTGACATCCACAGAGGCGCTGCAATGACTTTGCACCGCTCTGTCCTACCGGCCTAGAAGTTGGTGATACAAAGAAACCCCTCCATAGTAGGAGGGGACTAAAGATTGGTGAGTGCTCCTCCTGAGGGTGGGAGACACAAATCCCACTTCTTTTCAGTTCGCCTGCAGGCACAGTGCCAGGCTGCTGGCTCCAGAAGAGGTGTGTGCTTACACCCCACTCCTCTAAGCAATCCCCCTCGCGTTGCAGGTGGACCCTGAACCGTTCTACAACATGTGTACGGCCGACACCTGTGAATCCCAGGAGCTGAAGGCTGCCTGCAGCTTAGCAGCAGCTTTTGTTCATTTGTGCAACCAAAACTTTGTCCCTGTGGAAATTCCTCCTCAGTGGTAAGTGTTGTTTCTTTTCACCCTGAATATTCCAACTGCGTTGCTCTAGCACTTGTGTGTCTGATAGTCAGGAGCACGTGAGGAAATAAAACAAGGCACGAGCAGCAGTGCTCCTATTCCTGGCATTCTTCTTCCCTCTGCTTGTCCAACTGCCTCTCTCTGCAGTTCCCTCAGCACCACAGCACCCCCCATTCACACTCCCCAGTGGAGCAGGCTGTGGTGGAGGCAGCAGCAGAATGGGGGGTGAATGTCCCTGGGAATTCTGCTTCTCAGGTTCTAATCTTGGTTTAGGGCTTTTTTTTTGGTCTGAATGATGCATTCATACCAACAGTAATACCTGTTGCATAGACACACCAAAGATACTCAGCGACCTAATTTTGGTCTTTATAAGTCACTTTTAATGACATCTTCTGTAAGTTTAACCCAGAATTTCAAGATTATCAGTATTTGTATTTTAATGCAGCTGCCACCCAGGTAGCTGCCTGCTGGGCATTGGTTTAAAAATGCAAAGCCCAAAAGAGCAGTAGCACTGCCTCGAAGCTTTCCTGTTACAGTCCTTGCCCCTCTCTCTTGTGCAAATTAGTTATGGATCCTCACGTTTGCTGGTGAGGGTGCACACACTGCTGCACTGCACATTGCTGCAGAAACTGGATTGGACTCTAAAGCAGCTTTAGGCCTAGTCTTTCTGAATTAGGACTCTTCAAAAGAGACTGGATCTCCGTTACTTGGGAAATGCAGAATTTTACAGAAAGAATTCCTTGTGCAAAGACCTGTCTAAGTCTCACAGCCCCAAAATACTTGTTAGCAAATAAAGTACCTGTTAGTAATAAAATTTAGCCCTTGTTTTCTTCAGTGCCACTGCATTACTGTAGCCAGAGTTACTGCCCTTAGTGCACAGTTGCCATTTCCAGTCTGCATGGCTGTACTCCCCCCACCTTGGCTGTTATTCAGTGCAGGTACCCAAGGAACAGGCAGCTTCTTGTGCTGGAGGAACAGTGGTCATCTCCAACACCTCCCCACTGATGGAAGAGAGCAGCTGTATATTTTAGCATTTTCTGTACTATGTATATTCACTAATATGTACTATACAAGTTTAACTGCTGTTTCCATTGGCTGTTCTGTGTACAGTACCTCTTTCAGCAGTGGTATTTATTTACTACAAGTTACAATAAATAAACAGTAACTTGTACCACAATTAATATTCACCTACTGAGAAATTACCAAGAACATCCCCTAAATTTACTTTTATTCATCTGCATTATCATTCCTTAGGCAAAAAAGGGTAAAGCTGCCACTGACACTTGCTCTATGCTTCAGTTGTTTCCCTGAATGAGAATGTTAAAGGAAACACACAAGTTATTGCCATGCTAATAATACACTTGTCCAAATAATGTGCAATACAATTGTGTTTTACAAGACTGCAATGAAAATATTTACACCTCACTACCCCCTCCAGAGTGATTTGGTGGCTACAAACATAGCTGTGGTATACTTAAATATTTACACCTATTTGCTGAATGCTCACCCACTCAGGAAGGGAATAACTGTACTAAAAAACTCTGAGTGGATCACATACATTCACTGCCACATGCACGAATAGTGCCAGTGTCACTATCTACACGTCTCTATACAATGTATTCAGTTCTCACAGTGAGGAAGCAGGAGATGCCCATGAAATTTCTGGGTAGTATCTTGTGGGCAGTAAGTGGGTTTAACTCTAATAGTTTATATAAAGTCTTCAACAGATAAATATGAAGCACAGGCAAATTTTCCTAAATCTGAGCCTGAGTTGGAAACAATTCTAGAATGGCACATTAGGCAGAGGATTGAAGTCAGCCAGTGCTGCTAGTTTATGTTGCCCTATTTCTGAGGAGAGGGATTGGAATTACAGTTGCATCACAAGCTCAGTTAACAGCAACATGCTGCTAAAGCGTGCTGTTAAACAAGCAGAATCTACTGGGCATGTACACACAAATAAACATATTTAAGACAAGAGATCTTATGTTCAGCATATTTTGTGTATCTGATTTTTGGATCCCACATTTTAGTCAGGTTGTGAACCAGCTGAGAAAAGCCCAGAGATCTCTTGGGGAATTGAAGGGCTGAGGAAAGGCTGGGTAAAGTCTTCAAATAAACACTCTGGAGAGAAGGAAGTGTAACAGACCAAACTGCAGTGTGGGAGAATTAGGTTTAGCATTGTGAAAGAGTTTGCAATGGTCAGGCTAGTCATGCATTCTAACTGACATGGGAACAACAAAGTTTGGTAGTGACAGCTACAGCTACACTACTTTCTAGAAATCCATGGTCAGGCATCTGCCACAGGATAGTCAAACTAGCCAGGTCCATAAGTAGTTGTAGTAGTAATAATAATAATGTTCTTTTCCTCCTAAATGTGAATTTACCATGAGACATGAAGGAAGACCCTTACATCTGTGTCATGTATCTAAGATAACACTGTATCTAAAATGCTAGAACACTTTTGCCCATGGCTTTTGCTAATCTCAAAAATATATTTTATGCTATTTTTCCCCTCATAGATTTCTTGTAATTGAGCATAGTACAGCTTTATTACACATCATTTGTTCCTTTCTATCCTTTGAGTACTTACTAACCCCTTGGCTGGACTTCTTCATTTCAGCTTGCACCAGTTCTGAATGGCAGATACCAGCCCTGAAGATGGAAGAACCCTTTTGGCACCCAAAATAACAGCTGGTTTAGGTAGACAAGCTAGAACCAACAAAGGGGAGAGCAGTAAAATCATGAATTAATTAATGTTAGGACTAGGAATATTTAGTATAAAAGGAAAGCTTTTCACCCAGAAACGCCCAAGGGCAAGCGGAATGGCTTCAAGTGCAGTGACAAGAAGCAGTGACAAGTTTCAAGTGCAGTGACAAGAAGCTACGATCAAGCAGAAGAAATTGGACAGAAAAAGCCCCTCTCCAGAGTTGCCAGCCCACAACACAAGTACATTTCAAAGTTGACAAAAGGTCTTTTCCAGCTCAGACTGGTACAACTGGGCAACTGTGTGAAAACAGCCTATCAACTTTGAACCTGTGCAGAGATGCTGACTCCTTTCTTCTCCAGAACTGAAACTCAGCTGTTCAGTAAATTCTGCAGAAAGTGACATGCAAGAGGGTGGAGATAGTGTAAGAAGGTTAAATAACTGAAAGCATTTAATAATTCTCCTTTTTAGGCTAGTTGATTTTTCCCTTGTTAATGTGTTGGTGAGAAACAGCTTTCCCAGGCTCTGTTCAGCAGTGTCACCTTCTCCTTTTGTGCCTTTAGAAGCCCGCTGGCAGGATCAGTTCACATGCTGGGAAGAGATGACCAGCACCTATCCACCCATAAAGCAGGCTTCAGGTGGCAGGGATACTGTTGTGTCAGTGTCTCAGCTATTACAGTACTTTCTAGAGTGCACTGCTGGTTGAACAAACATGTTACATTCCCCCAGGAAGGCAGTTACTCCTTAGTTAAAGGAGTCTTTGCATAATCTGCAGACATCAAAATAATGGTGTTCTGAAGTATGAAATAATGTCAATAAACATTTGACTGCCTTGGTGTCGTGGTTTTGCCCCAGCCGAGGGCCGCACCCCACACAGTCGCTTGTACTTTTAAAAGGAAGGAGGAAGGAAAAGTTGGGGGAAGGGGAAAAAGGGAAGGAAGAAAGGAGGAAAAGAAACCACAACCTAGAAACCAGAACCACGCAGGTTGGGATAAGGATAGTTTACTAAACAATAACAGAAAACTAGATATAACAATAACATAAGTTTAAAGCACAAAATAGATGAAACTGGTGATACACAATGCAATTTCTCACCAAACCACACAACTCAGGCCCCACAGCTTAGAGCCCGTCCCGGACAACCCGACCGCCCCAGAAACTGCACGTCCTGGCGTTGTCTCCCCCTCTTCCCCCCAGTCCCCCCTTAAACTGAGCATGACGTAACTGGCATGGAATATGCTCTTTGGCCAATTCGAGTCACCTGTCCTGGCTGCTCCCCTCCTTTCTCACTAGTAAGGAAGTATGCAGAGCTGAGAAAGGTACTTGATTGCCCGGCAACAAATCGGAGACATCAGGGTGCTATCAGCACTATTCTCATGCTAACACCCAAACATGGCATTCCATTCACTGCTAAAAAAAAAGTTTAACTCCATCATAGCTGAAACCAGGACATTATCCACCCCTTATTCCATACCATTTACGTCATGACCAGATCCAACAATTTTCTTTGGGTACAACCAGTTTGGTGTTTCACACACCCATATATGTATGTACACATGTATGCACACATACGTGCATACAGATTTTATTCCCTCAGTCTGTGAATCATCCCTCTGAAGTTGTTGAGTTCATTTAGTCCATGATTTTCAGGCTCCATTTGTCGTAACAGTTTCTCTGGATAATTGTATGTTCCATTGGCTCGTTGCATGCTGCATCTCAGGCTCTTGACTGATACACCTGGCATGGTCCATGCTCATAGTCTGTGGGTCAGAGTTTATTTTCAAAGGGAGAAAAAAGTTCTTGAGAGGCCAGGCTTTAGTTCCATCATCATGGCACTCATTCTTCATTAACTTGTATGACTCCGGCTATAATGCTATGGTACAACATACAGCAATCATAACAATAATGAATATACAATAATGGGTTATTTGGCAATTATTATAATTTCTACTTTATTAATTATATTGGCTATTCTCACCCAAAATCAAATCCCCTTGAGGTACACATCGAACTTCTCCATCCCTCTGCATTACCCACCAAGTACAGCCAGGTCCTTGAGCAAAAACAATTCCAGACATGGGTTTACCTTTGCCTGAAGCAGGGATGACCCAAACTCTCTTTCCCAATACACTCTTCATATGCACTACTGGGACTCTGTCTCCCTCTACAGTACGTGGAAATTTTGACTGGGCAGGGCCAGCCCGATTGGTAGATCCCCTAGAGTTAACTAACCACGTGGCTTTGGCCAAATGTGTATCCCAATGCTTGAATGTCCCACCACACATTGCTTTCAGTGTAGTTTTTAAAAGTCCATTATATCGTTCAATTTTCCCAGAGGCCGGTGCATGATAAGGAATGTGGTACACCCACTCAATGCCATGCTCTTTGGCCCAGGTGTCTATAAGAGTGTTTCGGAAATGAGTCCCATTGTCTGACTCGATTCTTTCTGGAGTACCATGTCGCCAGAGGACTTGCCTTTCAAGGCCCAGAATTGTATTTCGAGCAGTGGCATGGGGTACGGGATATGTTTCTAGCCAGCCGGTAGTTGCCTCCACCATTGTAAGCACATAACGTTTGCCATGGCGGGTTTGTGGGAGGGTGATGTAATCAATCTGCCAAGCCTCCCCATATTTATATTTCATCCACCGTCCTCCATACCAAAGGGGCTTTAACCGCTTAGCTTGCTTGATTGCAGCACATGTCTCACATTCGTGGACAACTTGTGCGATGGCGTCCATGGTCAAGTCCACCCCTCGATCCCGAGCCCATCTATATGTTGCATCTCTCCCTTGATGACCCGAGGTATCATGAGCCCATCGAGCTATGAATAATTCACCCTTACGTTGCCAGTCTAGATCTACCTGAGCCACTTTAATCCTAGCAGCCTTATCTACCTGATGGTTGTTTTCATGTTCCTCCATGGCCCGACTCTTAGGTACATGGGCGTCGACATGACGTACCTTTACAACAAGTTTCTCTAACCGAGCAGAGATATCTTGCCATAAGTCATCAGCCCATATAGGTTTGCCTCTACACTGCCAGTTGTTCTTTTTCCACTGCTGCAACCACCCCCACAGGGCATTCGCCACCATCCATGAATCAGTATAAAGGTAGAGCCTTGGCCACTTTTCTCTCTCAGCAATGTCCAGGGCTAACTGGATGGCCTTCACCTCAGCGAACTGGCTTGATTCACCTTTTCCTTCAGTGGCTTCTGCTACTCTTCTTATAGGATTCCATACAGCAGCTTTCCATCTCCGATGCTTACCCACAATGCGACAAGACCCATCAGTGAACAGGGCATATCGCTTCTCATTCTCTGGCAGTTCGTTGTAGGGTGGGGCTTCTTCAGCGCGTGTTCCCTCCTCATCCTCTGGTGACATCCCAAAATCTTTGCCTTCTGGCCAGTCTGTGATCACCTCCACGATTCCTGGGCGATTGGGGTTTCCTATTCGAGCCCACTGTGTAATTAGTGCAACCCACTTGCTCCACGTAGCATCAGTGGCATGGTGTGTAGAAGAAACCTTCCCTTTGAACATCCAGCCCAGCACCGGCAGTCGGGGTGCCAGGAGGAGCTGGGCTTCAGTTCCAATCACTTCTGAGGCGGCTCGAACCCCTTCATAGGCGGCCAGTATTTCCTTTTCTGTTGGAGTATAATTGGCCTCGGATCCTTTGTAGGCCCGACTCCAAAATCCCAGCGGTCGACCTCGAGTCTCCCCTTGTGCTTTCTGCCAGAGACTCCAGGTCGGGCCGTTCTCCCCAGCTGCAGTGTAGAGCACATTTTTAATATCTGTCCCTGTCCGGACAGGCCCAAGGGCCGCTGCATGGACTATCTCGCGTTTGATCTGTTCAAAGGCTTGCTGTTGCTCAGGGCCCCATTGGAAATCATTCTTCTTTCGAGTTACATGGTAGAGTGGGCTCACAATGAGACTGTAGTTTGGGACATGCATTCGCCAAAAACCTATAACACCTAAGAAAGCTTGTGTTTCCTTTTTGTTGCTTGGTGGAGACATAGCTGCTATTTTATTAATAATGTCCATTGGGATCTGACGATGCCCATCCTGCCATTTTATTCCTAAAAACTGGATTTCTCGCGTAGGCCCCTTGACTTTACTTCGTTTTATGGCAAAACCGGCTTCTAAAAGGATTTTAATTACCCTGTTTCCTTTTTCAAAAACTTCCTCTGCTGTGTTGCCCCATACAATGATGTCATCAATATACTGCAGGTGCTCTGGTGCTTCACCCTTTTCCAGTGTATTCTGGATTAGTCCATGGCAGATGGTGGGGCTATGTTTCCACCCCTGGGGCAGACGATTCCACGTGTATTGGATGCCTCTCCAAGTGAAAGCAAACTGTGGCCTGCACTCTGGCGCCAGTGGGATCGAGAAGAAAGCGTTCGCAATGTCGATTGTGGCGTACCACTTGGCTGCCTTCGATTCCAATTCATACTGGAGCTCTAACATGTCTGGCACAGCAGCACTCATACCTGGAGTGACTTCATTTAGGCCACGATAATCTACTGTCAGCCTCCACTCTCCACTGGACTTCCTCACTGGCCATATGGGACTATTAAAGGGTGAGTGGGTTCGGCTGATCACTCCCTGATCCTCCAGTTGACGAATCAGCTTATGGATGGGAATCAGGGAATCTCGGTTAGTACGGTATTGTCGTCTGTTCACTGTCGTCGTAGCAACTGGCACTTGCTGTTCTTCACCCTTCAACAACCCCACAACAGCAGAATCCTCCGAGAGTCCAGGCAAGGCACACAATTGTTCAATTCCTTCTGTTTCCAAAGCAGCTATTCCAAAAGCCCATCGGTACCCTTTTGGGTCTTTAAAATACCCTCTACGTAGATAATCTATACCTAAAATGCACGGAGCTTCTGGACCAGTCACAATGGGGTGTTTTTCCCAGTCCTTCCCAGTTAAGCTCACCTCAGCCTCTAGCACAGTTAGTTGTTGGGATCCCCCTGTCACTCCAGAAATACAAACGGGTTCTACCCCTTCATGATTCGATGGCATTAGAGTACACTGGGCACCAGTATCCACCAGAGCTTTGTACTCTTGTGGGTCTGATGTGTCAGGCCATCGGATCCACACAGTCCAATAAACCCGATTATCCCTCTCCTCCACCTGGCTGGAGGCAGGGCCCCTCTATTGCTGCTGATCATATTTGTTTTCCACTGGTTGCATAAAGGACTTAGAGGTCCCTTCAAAAGGATCAGGCACATCAGACATATAGGTAGGCCTTCCAGTTGGTCTAGGGAACTGCCCAGTAGAAACTGGTGCAGCCTTCTTCCTGGCAGAATCTCGTTGTGCGAATGTTTTACCCCGCAGCTCATTTACTCGTGCTCGAAGGGCTGAGGTGGGCTGCATATCCCATTTCCTCATGTCCTCTCCATGATCAAGCAGGTAAAACCACAATGTACGTCGTGGTGTGTATTCTCCCTCTTGGAACGATGGACGCTTTCTCCCAGTAGCTGCAACATTGCTCCATGCGGGTTGGGAGTTGGACACATTGTTGTCAAGTCATTGAACCAGTTTCTCTACTGCTGCAATGACGGAGAGGGAAACATTGTCTTGGTATTTCCTGAGTCGGCAGGCCACCTCATTTACGGTTGGCGGATCCATATCATTCCAGTCAATTGCTGCCAGTGAATTGGTATACCCTGCTGGTGCACTTCGTACAACCTTACGCCACATATCTGGAGTGCATAGGACTTAATCGGGATCAGCGGGAAGCCGTGAATTGTCCAGATCATAATAAATTATCTCCCGTACAGCTAATTCTCTCAGGTGCTGGACAGATGTCTCTATGCTGTTACACTTGGGTGTCTGGCATGTAATATATTCCTTTATGGGATATCTTTCCTGCACACTTGACAGTAGTCGCCTCCAGAGGCTGAGGATTTCCGGCCTCCTCCCAATTGCTTTGTCAATTCCTCCTTCTCTAGCTAGGGATCCCAACTGCTTGGCCTCTCTGCCTTCTAATTCCAAACTGCTGGCCTCGTGATCCCAACATCGGAGCAACCAAGTGATAATGTGCTCACTTGGGTGGCGAGTGAAATCTTTTCGAACCTCACGCAGCTCACTCAGAGTCAGGGATCGGGTAACAATCTCTGGTTCTGCCTCCTCCTGATATCCTCGAGATGATCCCGGTTGATCATCATCCTTATCCGTCACTATGCGAACTGATTTCTTTGTGCCTTTCCTCTTTTGTACGGGAGCAACAGACACTGGTGTGGGTTGGTTTTTCGGATCATCTGCAGTGTCTGCTGTAGAGATTACAGTAGCTGCAGTGTCGGTCACAGGGGTTGCAGTAGCTGCAGTGTCAGCCCCAGTGGTTGCAGCAGCTATAGTATCTGCCAGTCTGTTTCCTTTCCCTTCTCCCTGACAGTGCTGACAGTGCTGACAGTGCTGCCTGCTATCAAGCAGTGTTTGATAAATAGTGGCCAGAGCCCAGCACAGTGCAGTAAGGTGTCCATCTCTGGGAAACCTACAGCAATTTTTCCTTAGGTATGCAGTCACTTGATCGGGGTCTTGTAGCTGTTCAGGAGTGAAATTCCAAACCATCGGGCGTGAGAAAGTACCTAGGTACTCGCCCATACTTTGCCACATGCCCTGCCACTCGTGATTATTCTGTCTCGGAGAAAGCTCTTCAGTGGTATTCATAAACCTATGCTTGACATATAACAAAAACTGAACCATCTGCCCCAAACCTACCAATAGCAAAATGCTAGTTTGAATATCCCAGAGACATTGAAGATTTTCAAAAACTGCCCTAAGAGCTGTTGTATTTAGCCCAAAGGAAAAGAAAGCAGTGCCCCCACCATACCGGCTGCTGTTATTAACCCCTCCCTGTCCAAAGAATGGACAGGACAGCAAAACCTCATACAAGTACCAGCTTAAGCTCATGATCATCGATATTATTGTATCATAGACCGATATCATAAAATACACTATAATGAAGTATGGGAACAAATACAGGAGCTGCAGACCTGAGAGAGTAAAGAATCCTGCCAGGATTGTATACAGCATGCGGTGGTTTTG
Source organism: Porphyrio hochstetteri (assembly GCA_020800305.1). Classification (NCBI taxonomy): domain Eukaryota; kingdom Metazoa; phylum Chordata; class Aves; order Gruiformes; family Rallidae; genus Porphyrio; species Porphyrio hochstetteri. The sequence goes on from CM036920.1 coordinate 11,969,511, forward strand.
CTGCCACAGCCTTGTGAATAAATACCACAGCATCGTGACCAGAGATTGCTTAAACAACAGTGCTTATCTTAATTGCGATAGTTAGGGTCAGATCTACCGTTATCCCAACCGTTCGTGCCCCACGTTGGGCGCCAAAATAACTGTCGTGGTTTTGCCCCAGCCGGGGGCTGCACCCCACACAGTCGCTTGTACTTTTAAAAGGAAGGGGGAAGGAAAAGTTGGGGGAAGGGGAAAAAGGGAAGGAAGAAAGGAGGAAAAGAAACCACAACCTAGAAACCAGAACCACGCAGGTTGGGATAAGGATAGTTTACTAAACAATAACAGAAAACTAGATATAACAATAACATAAGTTTAAAGCACAAAATAGATGAAACTGGTGATACACAATGCAATTTCTCACCAAACCACACAACTCAGGCCGCACAGCCTAGAGCCGTCCCGGACAACCCGACCGCCCCAGAAACTGCACGTCCTGGCGTTGTCTCCCCCTCTTCCCCCCAGTCCCCCCTTAAACTGAGCATGACGTAACTGGCATGGAATATGCTCTTTGGCCAATTCGGGTCACCTGTCCTGGCTGTGTCCCCTCCTTTCTCACTAGTAAGGAAGTATGCAGAGCTGAGAAAGGTACTTGATTGCCCGGCAACAAATCGGAGACATCAGGGTGCTATCAGCACTATTCTCATGCTAACACCCAAACATGGCATTCCATTCACTGCTAAAAAAAAAGTTTAACTCCATCATAGCTGAAACCAGGACACTTGGTTTTATGTTGGAGGAGACTTTTACACATTACTCATAAGAATAAAGTTGCAGTGATGTACAGAGTTGAAACTCGTTGCATTTAAACAGCTCTTGTTGCTCACAGAAGCAACAGTAGCTGGCCTCGGTTGTTTGTGTATGCTGCTTCAGTCTGTGTTCACTTGCTCAACACTTACACTGTAGTTTATATGACTTCTAAAAAAAAAAATAAAAGCATAATCTCCTTCCCAGTCCCTTACTGCAAGCCACACACCCCAAACATCTTTGAAAAAATACTGTTGCTTGCAAGAACAAAGTAAAATGGTAGCAAGTAAAGCAGAAGACTCAGAAGAGCTGCTCTGCTTCCAGCTAACTGCTGCACAGCTGGGGTACAGACCTGCTCGAAGAGTTTACTGTCAACACAATGGATGCAGATACTGGGTGTCCCAGAAGCTGTGTGTAACCCCAGGTGAGAACGTCATCTGAATTCCAATAACCATTTTAAAAGATGAGATCATGTGCAGCACACTGACAGCTGTCAGAGGTGTTTCCAGGCTGTGTGAACACATGGGTCGTGCTTGGGTACAAGAGGTAAGAGCTGCATCCAGCCCTCCAGCTCACCCCTGCAGCCGTGCAGCAGCCTGGGCAGGCAGCAGTTGCTGCATGGCCAACAGCCAAGTGTTGGAGCCAGCACTGGGGTGACCCTCATAACCCCACCTGCTCCTGTCAGGAGCTCAGCTGACCACAGCAACAGCTTACTGCATCAGGCCAGGAACAGCAGGCTGTTAAATGCACCGTTTATACATGAGTGGGGTCGGGTGGACAATGAGAAAAACAAAACAAAGCCAACAACCTGACCACGCTTCATTTCTTGTTCATAACTGAAGCTCAGCATTGCTTCAGTTTCCATAAGAAAGAAGCCAGATCTCCAGTTTTTTATCAGCAGCTGTGCCCTTCCTGCAGCATCCCTCAGGCCAACTGCAGGCCTTCCTGTGTGCCAGGCTGGTGGTGGTGGAAAGGCAATCTTCTCATGTCTGGGCATAAAATAACTTACTACTAATGTGCAGTAGTTCGTCACAAATCAAGAGGTTCTTCAAATGAACTTTGTGAAGCCTTTAATGACCCAAGGAAGCCATCCCTCCAAGTGGGGTATTTTACGTTTGTTTTACCACGTGGTAACATCTTGGGAATTAAAAATGGAAAAGAATACACGACCCTCCCTGCCTAATGGGAGTAGGACATCAGCTATAGTGCAAGGCAGCTTGTATTAGCAAACAAGTCAAACTGGAAGGTGACAGATGGTTATGTAGGGAAACAGATTCCAGCTGTCCCCACTGCCTGGACAGCAGCTTCCCTGCCTGCTGCAAGCTGACACACTTGCAGGGAGCATTCCACGATGGGGTGATGACTCAACACAAAAGCATCCCTCAGGCCAACTGCAGTACGTTTGTGGCCCCTCACAGATGCGATCCTCCAGGAAGGAGCCCGCTGGCAAGATCTGACCACACAGTTTCTCAGCTCAGTCCTTCAGTTACAGTATTTCAAAACTGGTATTTTTCCCTGCACTACCCCTGACCATCAGGACTGAACATTAGTCTACTGCTGCTGGTAACACTGCACACCACAAATACCCTGACTGAAGTAGTCTGAAATGGTCTTTGGCTTATTAATGGTCTTTGGCTTACTTCAGGAGTAAACTGGTGGTTGGAGCCACAAATACACAGAAGGACCCAGTGTTCTGCACTAAACAAACAAACAAACAAACAAAAAGCTCTGCATTTCCAGTTATTTTAGGCAGAACAAAAAGTACCTAGGGGATGACTCTGTGCAAATCCTCCCCTTCAAGGCTCCACATACTCTTATGCACGGGGTTTTCAGACAGATCTGTCATCTTAATTGCTCCAAGAACAGGCTCAGGACTGCAGGACCACACCACACCCATCACCGTTACACACTTCCCTGGAAAAAAACAGAAAAAAAGAAAAAGAAGCCTGAACTTCAATTAACCTTTGTATTTTCATTTTAGTTTCAGAGGTCGGGCTGAAGGAGTGTGCTCTGCTGGGGTCGGTACGCATTTGGTCGGGAGGGCAGGCGTTGGCACGGGTCGGGTCGGGAGGACCCGGACCGGCACGGGTGGTCTTAGCACGGGTTGGTACGGGTCAGGGGCCTTCATGGGCTTCAGCTCGAAAAGGTGGGTACGGGTCGCATGTGGGATTTCGGGCTGGGGGTGTGTGACCTGTGGGGGTCCGTACAGGTTTGGTCGGTAGCAAACCGTTTGGCAGGGATCGGGCCAGGAGGTCCCGGACCGGCACGGTTGCGAGGCGTCGGGACGGGGGGGGGGGGTCGGCTCGTCTCGCGTCGTGTCGGCACGGGTGTGCAGGGCTCGGGTCAAGGTTGTATCGGTCCGGGAGGGGTGGGCTCGGCTGGGGTCGTGTCCTGGTTCTGTCCAGGGCGCGGTCAGCATCCCCAGGTCGTGAGCACAGGGGAGCTGAGTCAGCCCGGGCTGCTTTCCAGCGCACCTGAACTGCCGCCCCCATGCAAGGGGCTGTTTGGGGAGGGGCGCTCCGGGGTGCCTCCAGGTTGGGCCGAGTGCGGCCGGGGCGTCCGCTCGCTCCTTGTCTTGTGCAGCGGTCTGTAAGCGTCGGGTCGGTAAGGTACTGTGTGTTATCACGGCGTGTGAGCCTCGTTGGCTGTTACTGTTCTGCCCTGCGGGTGCTTTAGTCAGTCAAGCGTGTTCTTTGCAGCGCCTGGGGGCTCTATCTGCCTGTCCTTTGGGCGGGAGCGAGGGAGCGTGTGGTGCTCAGCGCTGTTTGAGGCTGAAGCCCCACAGGTCGGCGCGGGTCGGGCCAGGGGGGTGGGCTCAGATAGGGTAGGCAAGGGTCTTCTCGAGAGTGCCGGGTTGGCACGGGTCGGGAGGGCAGGGGTTGGTCGGCATGGGTCGGGGAGTGGTCCGGCCGGGGGATTCGGCTCGGGATGTGTTGTCCCGTGTGGGTTAGGGGCGGTGGGGCCGGAGGGGGTGTGCTCTGCTGGGGTTCGTCCGGGTTTAGACGGGATGGCACGGTTTGGCACGGGTCGGGTCTGGAGGACCCGGACTGGCACGGGTCGTGTCAGGACGTGTTGGTACGGGTCAGGGGCCTCAGGACGGAGGGAGTTCAGCTGTAAAGGGTGGATACGAGTCGTATGTGGGCTTTCGGGCCGAGGGCTTATGCTCTCTTGGGGTCGGCACAGGTTTGGTGTGTAGGGCACGCTTTATACGGGTCGGGTTGGGAGTGTAGGGGTTAGCACGGGTCGTCTCAGCAGCGTTTGTCAGGGGTCTGAGGCCGGGGGGTTCGGCTCGAAAGGGTGCGTAAGGGTCGTGTGTGAGAGGTCGGGCTGAGGGAGTGTGCTCTGCTGGTGTCGGTACGCATTTGGTCGGGAGGACCCGGACCGGCACGGGTGGTCTCGGCAGCTCCACAGCGAGGGGCCAGCACCAAAGAGTCGAGAGTCAGGTGCTACCAACTCTGCTGCCCGCCCGCTTCACTTCATCCTCACAGCTGTGCCCGAAGAACCGAGAAGCAACGCCCGCGGAGGCAGTGGCCACGCCTCCTCATGGCCGCTGACCAATCCCGCCGCGCGGGAGGCGGGGAACACGACACACCGCCCCTCCCCTCGGCACTTCCCCGGCGGCCGCCGCGCTGTGCTGCACTCTGCTGGCCGCCGTGGGCCGCCGCCAGCCATGTCTTTGCCCAGAGGTAAGGCCGCGGGCCGGGCGGGAAGGGGTGTCCGCGGGTCTCCGGGACGGGGGTTGGGAGGTGAACGGGGGGGAGCGGGAGCGGGGCTGCGCCCGGGCTTGAGCCGCATCGTCGAGTCTGGCGTAACCCGCGGGGACGGGGCTGTTGACCGGCGTCGGGACGGGGGCTCGGGCTCGAAAAGGTGGGTACGGGTCGCATGTGGGATTTCGGGCTGGGGGTGTGTGCCCTGTGGGGTTCCGTACAGGTTTGGTCGGTAGCAAACGGTTTGGCAGGGATCGGGCCAGGAGGTCCCGGACCGGCACGGTTGGCCTCAGCACGGGCTGGCACGGTTGCGAGGCGTCGGGACGGGGGGGGGTCGGCTCGTCTCGCGTCGTGTCGGCACGGGTGTGCAGGGCTCGGGTCAGGGTTGTATCGGTCCGGGAGGGGTGGGCTTGTGTCCTGGTTCTGTCCAGGGCGGAGTCAACATCCCCAGGTCGTGAGCACAGGGGAGCTGAGTCAGCCCGGGCTGCTTTCCAGCGCACCTGAACTGCCGCCCCCATGCAAGGGGCTGTTTGGGGAGGGGCGCTCCGGGGTGCCTCCAGGTTGGGCCGAGTGCGGCCGGGGCGTCCGCTCGCTCCTTGTCTTGTGCAGCGGTCTGTAAGCGTCGGGTCGGTAAGGTACTGTGTGTGATCACGGCGTGTGAGCCTCGTTGGCTGTTACTGTTCTGCCCTGCGGGTGCTTTAGTCAGTCAAGCGTGTTCTTTGCAGCGCCCGGGCGCTCTATCTGCCTGTCCTGTGGGAGGGAGCGAGGGAGCGTGTGGTGCTCAGCGCTGTTTGAGGCTGTAGCCCCACAGGTCGGCATGGGTCGGGGTGGGGGAGTGGTCTCAGTTGGGGTGGGCAAGGGTCTTCTCGGGAGTGCCGGGTCGGCACGGGTCGGGGAGTGGTCCAGCCGGGGAATTCGGCTCGGAATTGGTTCTCAGTTGGGGTGGGCAAGGGTCTTCTCAGGAGTGCAGGTGTTGGCACGCGTCGGGTCTGGAGGACCCGGACCGATACGGGTGGTCTCGGCACGGGTTGGCGGCATCTGGCTGGGGGATTGGGCTTGGCAAATGTTGGTCCCCCAGCCTCTTTGAGGGAGTTATTTCAGGTGGGGTGGAAAACAGGCCTGGCTGACTCAGGTGAGAGGATTTTTAATCCTAAACGGGGTTCCCAGTGCTGTGTGCATTGCTGATGGTCTCGGCCTTGGTCAGTAACAACTCTGGCAGGTGTACAGAAGGCTTGTAGCTGTTTCTTGCAGAAAGAACCCCTGCAGTGCTCCCTTCTCCACCAGAACCCAGCCATGAAACACTAGAACAGAGAATAGACAATCAAGTGCAAATTGTATGCTATTAATTGCTAAATAACACGATTATTTTATACTTATCATTTCTAGAATTGCTATGTGTTGTACCAAGAGTATTACAGTGGGAATCACAGAAATTAATGAAGGATGAGTGCCATGATGATGGGACTGTACCTGGCCTCAGCAGCTGGCTCCCAGAAACTATTGAAAAGAAACACCTTCAACCTGCAGGCTACAAGCACCGACCACACCAGGTGTCAGCTGAGAGTCCAGGATGCAGCATGCAAGGATACAATGACACACATTATCACCTCTGTTCTGAGAGACTGTTAGGACAGATGGAGCCCAAAGTCACGGACTAAATGAACTGAACAGACAATTTAGAGGGATGGCTCATAGACTAAGGGAATAATACCTGTAGGTATGTCTGTGTGTGAGTGTCAACCAGGAAACTGGTTGTACCTAAGGGAATTGTTGGATCTAGTCCTGATGTAAATGGTATGGAATAAGGGGTGGATAATGTCCTGGGCTGGTGAGGGGAGGAGCACACGGCTCCAGGATGTGCAGTTTTTGGGGATGGTCCAGCATTGGGATGTCTCTGAGCTGTAGGGCCTGAGTTGTGCAGTTCAGTGAGAAACTGCATTGTGTATCACCAGTGTCGTATATTTTCTTTGATGTAAAAATGATATCATCGTTATTTCTCTCTCTGCTCTCCTAGTAAACTATCTTTAACCCAACCCATGAGGTTCAAATTTGGTTTCTTTCCCCTTTTCCTCTTCCCGTCCCCGAACGAGTGGCTGCGTGGTGCTCAGCTCCCAGCAGAGGGCAGAAACACAACACACTGCTGCTGCTCCACACAGCAGCCTTCCACCTCCCATGCTTTCCCACAAGGCGACAGAACCCATCAGTGAGCAGGGCGTATTGGTTCTCATTCTCCGGCAGTTAGTTGTATGGTGGGGCTTCTTCAGCACGTGTTACCTCCTGCTCCGGTGACATCCCAGAATCTTTGCCTTCTGGCCAGTCTGTGATCACCTCCACGATTCCTGGCGATTGGGGTTTCCTATTTGTGCCTGCCATGTGCTAAGTGCCACTTGCTCCATGTAGCATCCGTGGCGTGGTGCAGAGAAGAGGCCTTCCCTTTGAACATCCAGCCCAGCCCCTGCAGTTGGGGTGCCAGGAGGAGCTGGGCTTCGGTTCCAGTCATTTCTGATGCAGCTCAAACCCCTTCCTATGCAGCCAGTGTTTCCTCTTCTGTGCGAGTGTAACTGGCCTCAGACCCTCTATAGCCCAGACTCCAGACCCCAGTGGTCGGCCTCAAATCTCCCCTGGTGCTTTCTGCCAGAGACTCCAATTAGGGTCATTCTCCTCGACTGTGGTGCAGAGCACATTCTTTACATCTGTCCCTGTCCGGATGGGCCCCACGGCTGCTGCATGAACTATCTACTGTTTGATCAGTTAACAGGCTTGTCACTGCTCAGGGACCCATTGGTAATCGTTCTTCTTCTGGGTTATGTGGTGGAGAGGGCAGACAATAAGACACTAGTTTGGGATATACATTTGCCAGAAACCCACAATGCCTAAAAAAGCTTGTGTCTCCTTTTTGTCTGTTGGTGGAGACATAGCTACTATTTAATTGATAACATCCATGGGGATCTGACAATGCCTGTCCTGCCATTTTATTCCTGAAAGCTGGATTTCCTGAGCAGGTCCCTTGACTTGACTTGGTTTTATAGCAAAACCAGCGTTCAAAAGCATTTTGACTGTCTTTTTTCCTTTCTCAAAAACATCACTGCCTGGAAGAAATTAACTCTGTACTAGCTGAAACCAGGACAAGTAGAGTCAATGCTGCCACTCCAGAAATGTAGATGGGTTCTGACCTTTCATAGTTCGATGGTTTTTGGGGTACACTGGGCACTGGTGTCTACTAATGTTTGGTACTGATGGCCTGGCACATCAGATCCACACAGTCCAATAGATCCAATTATCCTTTTCCTTCACCCAGCTGGAATCTTGCTCATCGTAGTTGCTGTTACTTCTTGCAAAAAAGACTTGGAAGTCCCTTCAAGAGGGTCACAAGTACAATGACAATCACACAATCCCATGGGCTGTCTACTGGAAACTGGCACAGCATTCTTCCTGGAGGCATCTCTCTGTAACTGCTTTTCCTTGCAGCTTGTTCACTTGGGCTTTGAGGGCTGAGGTGGGTTTCTCATCCCACCTCCTCATGTCTTCGCCATGGGTGCACAGATAGAACCACAGGATGACTCATGCTGTGTACTTTTTGTTAGCTCTTTCTGGAACAGGGGAATGCCTACTTCTGATGACTGCAATTGTGGTCTGCACAGGTGGACAAGAGGACATGTCCTGTTTGAGTTACCAGACCTCTTGAGACAACTTCTCCACAGCTGAGACAGAGACCTGACTGGTTCAGCTATGGAACGGCCCTGCCTTGGCACCCAGTCCGGTTTGGCTCTGTCCCGGCCCTGGCCCCCCCTGACCCCAGCTGCCCAACCTGCTCCCACTCCCCTGACCTGGCATGGCTCGGCCCAGCATGGCATGGCTCAGCCTGGTCTGCCCCCACTGATCCTGGCCCTGCCTGGTTTGGCCCCTTGCCCCTGCCTGGTCCAGCACAAAAAGGCTAAAGCAGGATTAGGGCCAATGCAGGGCCAATTCACCACAAGGTTAGGGCTATTACAGGGCCAGTGTGGGGCCAATGCATGGCCAGTACAAGAGTAGGGCCCTACTCCTGCATTGGCCATGCATTGTCCCTGCACTTGCTCTGCATTGTCATTGGTCCTTACTGGCCCTGCATTGGTCCTGCAATGGTCCCACAGTGGATCTGCATTTCCCCTACTCCTGCACTGGCCCTGCATTGGCTCTACACTAGTCCTGTACTGGCCCTATTCCTTAGTTGCCATGCACTGCCCTGCATTGGCCCTGCAATGGTTCTGCATTTGCCCTGCACTGGCCCCGCACAGTGTATTCCATACTGGCTACTGGCACTGCCCAGCTGTGCAATTTGCTCTGCAGCTGTTACTATACAGGGTACCCCGGCCATGTACTGGTGCTCTGTGCCAGTGCACTGGTCCTGCCCCATCATGGTGCTGTGCTGTTGCTGCCCTGTGGTACCTGTACTGGGCCAACCAGTACCCACACACTGGTGCTGTACTAGCACCTTGCAGTCGTGCTGCGGGGTGCAGCAAAAGGCCTGGGTCATGGCCCCTATGCAATGCTCTGCCTCCCCCCCCAAAGAGCAGGCCCTTTCCCAGGACAGGGGGTTCTGGTGGTGCTGCACCGTGGGGCAATGCCATGTCCTCCAACCCTGCAGCACAGGAATCCCCTGGAGAGCACCAGGAGGCTTGTCAGATGTGCCACACTGCCACATGAACAGCCAGCTTTGAGATGCTCATCCCAGTGTTCACAAAAGCAATGGAAACCTCGTGGGTTGGCAGTCCCAGGACACCTCCAATGCCAGGGGGATGGGGACGCATTTTCCTAATCGCTGTTTGTAGGAGAGTTGCACTAAGTGGACCCTCAAAACCAGAAGCACTTGAGCTTCCACACGCTGCATCGTGTACATCAGGATCTGCTCGATGCCCCCAGGGTACCCACCACGTGAGAAACTGTGGGAGGAAACAGGGGTGTTTGTCTCTGTGCCTGTGCAACTGTAGCAGCAACACCTTGCTGTATTTGAACTGAAATCTAGGAGGCAGGAGCTGAGCCTGTCCAAGTGTCTGCACGCCGGCTGCGCAGCGGGGCAGGCTGGTGGCTGCCTGTACAACAGGAAAAGCAGCAACACCTGGAATTAATCTGGAACTTGGAATAGTTCACCGGCAGCTACTCTGCACCTAAATACCATCCTGTGTAGCTTGGCCTTTGTTTACTCATCCCTTTGGCTCCTGCTCCCTGAGTTAGAGCCCATCAGCTGATTAATTCATCAGGCCACTGCGCTTGTTTGGTTTGTGCTGCTCCCTCTGCTGCAGGTGCCAGTGCTGGGTGCTGGCATTGTGCCTGATGGGGTCACATTCTCCCCCCTCCGATCAAGCACAGGCACCCGAGGCACCCAGCGGCTCGCAGAAATGGGCATCAGTGAGGAGAGAGGGCTTTGTTACCCTCCTCCTCCTCCTCCATGAAAGGCTAGAAAACATCAGTGGTGAGATGTCCTTCTCCTCATCCCCTCCCTCCCTGGCAGCCTTCGCTCTGCCGGGGCTCCCGCACCGTCTGGCAGTGCGGGAAGATACAACTGGAGCAGGGGAACACAAACGCTGCAAACAGCCGGGTGAGGCACGGCTGTGAGTTTGCAGGGAGGAGGGAGATGTGTGGCCAGGGGGAGCTGGTGCCCTCCAGCACACAGGGATGCTCTGGGCAAAGTCTATCGCTTTGCTGGGGAGCCTGAGGAGAAAGAGGAAAGGAGGAGCGTGTTTTGCACAAAGAGGTGGCTCCTCGCTGGGTCTCTCAGCAATCCCTCTGATTGCTTTGCTGGGGACAACGGGGATACTCCATCCTGCTGTGGGTGCCTTTCCAAACCAGGACTAGTGCAGCTCCACAGTGAGGGGGCAGCACCAGAGAGTCAGGTGCTACCAGCAAAGGTACCAGTGTGTCTGGTGAGGTCTGGCCAAGGGACACACGGATCCATTCTTCTGTCCCTCCCTCCGTCTGTCTCTCCATCCCTCCTTCTCCCTCTGTCTGGCTTTCCTTCCAGAGCCTGCAAATCCACAGGTTTACCTGCAGCACCCTGGAAATGTGGAGCAGCATTCCAGGGGTGCCAGAATTCCAGCACCCTTGCTGAAATTTCTGGGAGCACTTCAGCTCCACCAGCATGCTTTACCTTGCCTTTGCCTGTGATGATTCCCTCTGCCCCTGGCCAGCAATTACAGCTGCCTCTGGTCCCTTCCTTGCAGCCTATGGGGTGGCTGTGGGCCCTCTCCCCAGCCCCACACCTTCCCACCCTGATGGATTTTGATTTTTCAGCATACAAAAACTTCCAGTCTTGCTCCTGTGCCGGGAGGCCTCAGAGAAGACAAACCCCTGCTTGTGAAGAGCCTGGTGAACAGGAGCTGGGCGGCTGTTTCATCCACCCCTGTAATTGCAGCTGGGGCTGGCAGCAATCTCCAGATGTGCCTGGGGATGCAGGCAGAGGAATGGCAGAGCGTGCAACGTGCTTGGGGACAGCAGGGTCATGCCCTGTGCTTGCAATGACATCCCCTTGTGCCACCAGTGCCAAGGCTGCGTGTCAAAGCTGGTCCCACTGGTCCTTACAGGCCAACATCCAGCTCTCCATTTGCAAAAGATGCTTTGCCCTCCAGCAGCACCCCCTGGGACCTTGTGTCCAAACATTGGCTCAGCCCAAACCCATTCAGATCAGCCAGGCTGGAGTTCCAACCCTGTTGCTGATTCAGAGACTTGTACGCCCAAGTGCCAGAAAGGTCCACTCTGCTCCCACCTCCTGCTTGCCCAGCCCAGGCAGTGACAGCCGCAGCTCTTGCATCACAAGCTAATAACCCCGTGGCTGAACCAGAGCGCAGGGGTTTTTTAAGAAAGACTCCTTGCCTGTGTTGAAAGACTTGAAAGGTGGTGGATCTGCGACGTCTCTTAGGAAGGTAATTGCTCTCCCTATTAAAAACCCATAATTTGTTCCCCATTGGAACTTTTCTAGCCTCCATGTGCAGCTGCTGGATCTCACGCTGTTGCTGCCGGGTTACGGGTCCAGTTTGAGGCACCAGTCCTCACGCAGGCAAGAGCCCACCCAGCTCCTTCCCCCGGCTGCAACAATTCCCTTGAGCTGTCTGGTTTTGAGATGGGTTTTCTGGCCCTTGAACCCATCCACAGTGCTCTGAGATCTGGCTGCAACAGCCCAGCTGGGATTTCACCAGGGTTGCCTGCTGCTGCCGGCCCTCCAACCCCTCCTGTGTGGATCACTCTAGGACTCTCAGCCAGAAAATGACCCCTATAACCTCCCTTTTGCTTGTTCCACGACATCACTCACGTCCTGTTTGGCTGCCACTTTCTGCAGGGGCTTGGGCTCAGGCACTCCAGGGAGCGCCCTCACCCCAGGATGCACCATAGCACGTTGTTCCTTACTCCTAGAGAGCAGGGGAGCTGCTGAGGTAGGCGGGACACGTCTGATCCTGGGCAGCCCAGAGCAGGGGCCCTGGAAGATGTGATGAGCTTGGCCAGTCTCAGCTGCACCGCACCAGCCTCCCGTCACCCTCGCCCCCAGACTCCACGCCCCCGTGTCAGGTACGTGGAGTGAGGCGCGGTGCAGGACGGGGTCCCCGGGCCGCGCTGCCGGCAAAGTTCCGCTTCCCAAGCGCCACCCGTACCCCGCGGGTACGCGGCGGGGTCACGCCGGCGGCAGGGACAGCGGTGACACCTCGGTTGCGGGGGCGGCGCTGCTCTTCCGCCCGCCCGCTTCACTTCATCGTCACAGCTGTGCCCGAAGAACCGAGAAACAACGCCCGCCGAGGCAGTGGCCACGCCTCCTCATGGCCGCTGACCAATCCCGCTGCGCGGGAGGCGGGGAACACGACACACCGCCCCTCCCCTCGGCACTTCCCCGGCGGCCGCCGCGCTGGGACGGACTCTGCGGGGCGCCGTGGGCCGCCGCCAGCCATGTCTTTGCCTAGAGGTAAGGCCGGGGCCGGGCGGGGAGGGGTGTCCGCGGGTCTCCGGGACGGGGGTTGGGGGTTGAACGGGGAGAGCGGGAGCGGGGCTGCGCCCGGGCTTGAGCCGCGTCGTCGAGTCTGGCGTAACCCGCGGGGACGGGGCTGTTGCCCAACCCGCCGGGCGTGGGCTCCCCGCCGCCGGGGCTTCCTCTGCGTGGGCTCTGAGCGCCTCTCCCTGCCCGCTCCCGGCTGAGGGCCGCGCTGCTCCCCGCCTGCGGCCCGGCATCGCTCGCTGCAGCGCCCGGGGCGTGTGTGGAAGGGAAAGGGAGCGAGGGCCGTGTCCGCAGGGAGGGAGGGAGGGAGGAAGAGGGGATGCGTGTGCGTGAGGGTCCCGTCTGTGTAGCGTAGCCACTGAACCACGCAAGCTTCACCCGTGGCTGCTGGAGTCTCTCCCTGTTGCTGAAACCACCCGTGAAGCTCAGTGAGTGTCATGGCTGGCTTGGAGTGATGCATGCCGAGGATGAGCAGAGCCTTCATCCCGGCCTAACGAGGCGGGGAGAGTGCAATGAGGAGCCTGGTCCCCATGCTCGGTGGCTTGAGGCACCGCTGGGATCTGCCTCGGTGCTAAGAGCACCGCGGTGGAGTTTCCCACCGTCTCCCCAGTGCGTGGCTGGCGAGCGTGGCCCTGTGTCATGGGCGTTATTTATAGAGCCAAGGTGGCCTGGTCGCTGTCCCAAGGTGAGTGCTGCCTGGCAGGCATTGGCCTGGGATGGCACTGCCGGTGTGCCGGGGCTGAGGGTGATGGGGAAATGGCTTTGCTGGTGTCGGTGCAATGGGGAGCTGGTTACATCAGCGCTGTGAGCACGGACCAGATGGAGGAGGGAGCACACGGAGTACGATTGCTGCCTCTCTCTTATCACCGGAATAAAATTTGAGGGGTTTTCCTTCTTTGGGAGTGATGCACTGGAAACTTGAAGTCAGGAACCATGTGAGCAGATGAACGCACCTCGGCGTGACTTTTTTTCCTCCCTCTTTTAAACGATCTGTGTCTTAACCGGAGGGAATGTGGACCTGAGTTTCCTGTTTGCTGTGTAAGCAGGGTGTGAATCAGCAGCGATTTACGGTGCTGCTGAGCGGAGCTGCTGACTCACAGGTAGGAGCACATGCCTCTGGCCACTGCCCCGTGCCGAAAGGGATCAGCTGGGCTTCTTAAAAAGGCTCTTGCTGGGACTCCCGAGCCCAGACCTCTCGCTCGACTCGCAGGTGCATGTGTGGATGGAGGGAAGAGGTGAGCCTGACCAAGGGACTGATTCTGCCCTGTGGGAGATGAGGATTTTTGGGGAAGCAAAAAGCAATGCCCATGGGAGCACCTGGGACCGCGGTGTTTTCCTCAGAGAAAGTCTGGAACCCTTCTGTGTCTGCAGGTTGCTGGTTGCACGGGGCTGTCAGTTGTGCTGAACTGGTTCATTCATGCAGTTACTTCTGATACCCTTTGCTGGAGGCATCATGTGTGTGCTGAGTGACCCCTGTCTCTGCAGGCACCGGCAGCTCCAGGTCCCCATCTGACCCAAGCTCCTTTGCTTCCGTCGGGGCGCTGCTCAATGCAGGGACCCATCTCAGATGTGCGTAACCCAGGTGCCTCTTCCAAACCTTGTCATGCTACCAGCTGTCTGCCGTGCCTCTCCTTGGTTTTGCATCCGCCTCAGCAGTGCCAGCCCTCGGAGCAGGTTTGCAGGCTGCCTGCTGCTGTGTAAGGATGCTCAGAGGTCTGAGTACATGCATCTGCTGCTGGGACTGCAGACACTGCTGGCAGCACTCCTTGCAGCTCCTTCTGCCTCCCCTTCTGGGCAGCCTGAATTTAAGCCGAATTTCCCTAACTTTCCTTAGGGAATTTCAACGAGCAGTCTCAGGTTTCCATTTGCTGGTTGCTTTCCCATCTTGGGCTTGTGTTGATCATGGTAGTAGATGGAGGGTGCTGCACTGAAGCTCTCAGGTTGGCTATTTCTATGATAGATGCGTACCAAAACTCACCTGCCGTCATTCTGGCTTAGTCACGGGGCTGTCTCCTGCCTCAGGAGTTTTTGGGGATGCGCGTGGCTGGCTGTGACACGCGCGATAGGAATGGTGTTGGGTGAGAGCTTTGCCTCGCTCTGTACTAAACATAGCTTGTGAGATAAACACCTTCTGGGGATTAGGCGAAGCTTAGGGAGGATTTGGGCTTTCTTCGTCTTCCCATTGCCCCTATCTGGTTGATGGAGACTCTCACAGGATGAGGTGTGGGGGAAATGTTGCTCACTGTTTGGGTGTTAATTTGTGTGCTGATGTTGACTAGAGCATGCAAAAGCTCCCTGTTGTCTCAGGTCCCCAAAGCTCCCTGGAGCTGTGTGTCATTGGATGGGTGGCACTGGGGGAAGGAGCTGTGTGCAAACTGGAGCTGCCCTGTGTCCTCCTTGCAGAGCTGTGCAAGGGATGCAGCCTCTAGCTGTAAATTGCAACGTGTGGCTGGTCTTGGGGGTGATTTTCCAACAAAGTCTGCGACTTTTTTGGTAGAATGGATGCCTTGAAGGGAGGGGTGTTGTATCTGAGGGGTTAAAGCAGAAGGGAGCGGAGCCGTGGGCAGTTTGCAGTCCCCAGGTGTACACAGAAGCGGGATTGGGTTGGGGGTGGGCATAGGATTTGGCGTTAAACTCTGTGGGTATAAATCCAGGCTGCTGCCTTTCACCTGCAACTCAAGGCATGGTTTCTGCCCCATGTGAAGACCTGTACTCCTGTCCTAACACCCAGGAAGCCTGGAGGGCTGGGCAGGAGAGTGCCAGCACAGAGGTGCGTGTCTCCCGAAACCAGGGAGCTTGCTGGAGAAAGCAGCTGTGCAGGGAGGGAAGATGTGTGGATGGGGTCTGGAAAGAGAAGACCTGCTTGGCCTCCCCTGGGCTCGCTCAGAGCTGATGCCCAAGTAATTCAAAAGCGAGTCCTTCTCTGCAGGGGTGAGATCTTCCTGTGGGAGGACAGGGGCTCTTGGGGAGAGGGGTCAGGGTGCAGCTAAGCTAGGACATGTTTCTGGGGAGGCAGCTCTCCTTTGCCACTGAGGCTTGGGAAAACCAGCCACAAGAAATGCCAGAACCGGGGATGAAATGGTACTTGTTCTGGTGGTGTCTATTCTGGGTAGGTAAATAAGCGGTGGGGACTCGTCCCTCCCGCACCGTGGCTGTGCCCGCTGCGGGCGCTACCGCCGTTGCGCAATGCAGTCGGCTGTGAATCCTGTACTGTCTCATGTGCTGTCGGTGCTTTTCCTGCTGCCCACCCCCACCACCCCCCCACCCCCCCAGAAAAAAAGGCGGTTCTGCAGAAAATACACACGGGGCTTGTCCTGCAGAAGCAGGGGTTTGGCTTTGGGCTCTCATTGCCTCTGGGCAGAGCAGCCACCAGCCCGGTGTTCCCGGGGTGTGCGTGGGCAGGGGTGGCAGGGCTGGGAGCTCTGACCTCACAGAGTCAGGTTTTTTTGTCACTGTAGTGGAAGCATCATGGAGCTGACATCCAATTAGCAAGAGCAATCGTAGAGAGAGCGTAACGCTTTGCTCTTGCCCTCCTTGTGCTGCTTTCTGCTCGCATAACAGCAGGTGCCTGGGAAATATCATGTTGGATCTGATAAATATTTAGCTGTGCTTCAGCAATCTATTTTCCTCCCTGGAGAGATGCTCCCCTGTTGGTTGTTGTTTTTGGGGTGGATAATGTGTCTCCTTGAAGGCTGCTGGCTTTTATTTTCCAGCTCTGGGCTGCGGTCCAGGGCTGAGCCAGAATTTGCTTTGCCCCCGTTGTTTGTGAACGTGGTCGTTGCTGGAGAAGGCTCACGCCTGCTTGCAGAGCTTCCCTTTGTGTCCTTGGGGATGGGGGCGAGTTCTTGGTCTCAGCAATTTTGTGATTGGAGAGGACAGCGCTACAGATGTGGGGCTCTGTGGGCTTTTGGTTGGAACATGGTTTTCCCTGGTATTAATAAGGCATTGGCCAGGCAGGCTGTGTGCTGGGGAAGGAGCTGGGAGAGGAACTCGTGTTGGCTGGGGAGGTGATTTGTGCTCTACCGACAAAAAATTTGGGCTTTTGCTGCCATGACTTGGGGCTGCTTGTGGGTATGTGTGGCAGTAGATCTACCTCCCCCCTTTTGCTGACAAGTAGTACAGGCTGTGTGTTAGCCACATTTTGAGTGGGGGAGAAGGCAGAGAGGATTTTTTTTATGGTGGAAAATGGAAGCTCCCATTCTTCATCCTGGGACGTATCTCCCCACAGCCCCTTATCTATGTGGGGACAATACTGCACTGACACCACGGCAGCATTATGAGTCTAAATGTTCATCACCTCAAGGAATGCTGTAATTGCTGGGTATGCCTGCAGCTATCTCAGGTGTCATGGTAGTGTTTTGCAGCACCAGCTGCCTTTTGGTTTGCAGTGGGTTCAAGTCTGTCTTCCCTCTCCTGGAGCTGGGATGGGGCTCCCTTCACCTTTCTTTTCCAGCCACTTCTCTGTCCAGCAAAAGGCTGGAGCAGAGTTGCTGCCTGTGCAACTTGAGTTATGGTGTGGCTGAAGGGAAGGAAGGGCAGGATTTGGGGGCCCAGTGGTCCCAGCGGGTAGGGAAGGGAGGGAATTGCTGCCTAATGCTTGGGAAAGTTCTGGACCTGCAGTGGGGACAAGGTGGGAGCAAGACAGACCTTCTCCAGCATCCCCAAGTAACCCCATGCTGCATTGTCCACATGGTTTGCTTGATCAGTGAGTGTAATACTGCAGGCTCCTTTGTGCTCTGTCTGCCCCATCGACCTGTTGCAGAAGATGGGCAGCACTTTGGAAGAGCACATCCCTTTCAGGCCTGGAGGCTGGAGGGCTTTTCTGTGCAGCATGGCTGCCCTTGTGTGCTGCTGGATCTAATGTAGGGGAGGGAATGGGGAAACACTTGAGTCGTGGGCTGTAAGGTCTGGAGGGACAATGCCATGCGTTGTGCTCGGCTGGAGGTCAGGCTGTTGCTTCCAGGAATTACTGCAGTTGATCCAACAGCTTTTGGGAGAATTAAGCTGTACTGTGTAAAAAAACCCCTAACCACCCACGAAACAACAACAAAAAAAGGACACCTGGTCTTGTTTTTAAAGATATGCAGTGCTGGAGCTCGGTTTCTCTGAAATGAGAGCGTTGGGACCTTGGGGAGCTGTTTGCACTGGGGTGTGGTAGAGCGGGATGTCGCTGCCCTGACCGTGCCTTATAGCCCTGCTTGCCAGGATGCCAGGGAAGAAGGTGTGCAAAAGGGGTGGTCTGGCTGCTACCTCCTCTTCTGGGTGCTGGCAGGGTGTGTGAGATGCTGGGGAGGGTCTGGCACCCACCGAGCTGCTGCAGCCCCTGGCCTCAGGCTGTGCTGTGCTCTGGGAGGTCGCTGCTGAACTGGGTCTGTCCTGGGCTTTCAGTGTTCATTTCATTGTTTGAGGTGAAATGCTTATTAGTATCATTTTTTTAAAAGATAAATATCTGTTAAAAAATGTAACTTGAGTGGAAGGGGAGGAGACAAAACATACCTGTTTGCTGAGCATCCTCCCTTCCTCCCCCCCCAACCCCAAACACCATCACCAAAAACAGAGAAAAATCTAGTTTTGGAAAGGAAGAAACCTCCAGGGTGCTCAGTACAAGTCATTTCCCATCAGAGGCTGCTAACCTTAGCTGTGGTTTGGCACTGGCATCAGCCTGCCTGCTTGTATCTGATGAACCTCTCTGAGGATGTTGGTGGTGCTTGGAGCCCTCTCCTCCCTGGGTGCTGCCTGTTGGGACCAAGTCCTTCTTGTCACTGAGCCTTTGTACTCTGCTGTCTCATCTCCTGCCGTGATAGTGCCTGTCCTATCTTTTAGGAAACTTCAAAGCAGCCTTTAATGAGTCTGTTTCGTTCCCATAAAGGGCTCTGAGATTTCCTGTAAGGAAGGGATAAAGCCCTGCAGCTGGGATGGGGTCCTACCAGCATCACTTCTGCAGTGCCAAGAGCCATGTCCTTCCTTACTGTCAGCTGGTGACGGGTGCAGCTGGCAGTGTGGTGACCTGTGGTGCAGGACAGAGGGATGGGACAGGAGGAAGCTCGTCTGCAGGGCTTGGCAGGTGACAGTCATGTGTCAGACAGATCATAAACACGCAGGGCTGGTTACAGGCGACGGGCCAGGGGTGGTTTAGGGGAGGATGACGGGGGTTATCTAGGGTGTGTCAGCTTGTCTGGGCTTGCAGGCCAGTTAGATACTACTTTGGTGTGTGGGTATAGAAATTCCCTCCTGGCCCAAATCTCACAGGGACGGCTGGCGGAGCCTGCCCACACTGCAGGAGTTGGCTGTGCTGGCTAGAGGGCAATTGCTGGAGCAGATGTCCTCTCCTGCTGCATGTATCTCTCCCTGCTGGAGGCCCTTTGTTGAAGGGAGCAAAGGGTGAGCAGAACGGTGGTGGAGGTATTTTTTGGTTGTAGGATGGAGGTCTTGGTTTATTTGGTGTTGGAGTGACAAAGCTGAGGCTTGTGAGAGAGCAGCCCCTCTGAGGTGGGAACATGCGCCCCGTGGGGCAGGGGGTGTGCTGTCCTGAAGGATGTCTTCACAGCTTGTCACTAAAAATGACGTGGCTCTTCCTGAGAGCCAGATGTGCTCATCATTGAGGCTTTTTAGGAAAGCTGTTCTGCATAGTTAAAGATCCCCGGCTGCCGCCGACCGCTGGGTTTCTCTCCTGACACGCTGCCAAGTTGCTCCTCAGCCAAAGATGAAACGACGTTGTGCTGATACGTT
Source organism: Porphyrio hochstetteri (assembly GCA_020800305.1). NCBI lineage: Eukaryota > Metazoa > Chordata > Aves > Gruiformes > Rallidae > Porphyrio > Porphyrio hochstetteri. The sequence goes on from CM036920.1 coordinate 11,988,684, forward strand.
GCTTTGGCTGTTCTGTCATCTTGCAAACACCTTTAAAAGGTGCTCAGGGGGGTAGGTGGCAGACCCAGCCCCACGTGCCTGTTAGTAAAACCACGTGCTTGCACCCAAAAAAATCCCTGCCAGCACAGGGCAGGGCAGCGCAAGGCATTTCTGTACGTGTGCTCAGATGGCCTCCAAGGCTTCCCAGAAATGAAAATCATCCACCTGTTGCTGAAGCTGTACGCGACTCGCCCCCAATGCTCCCTGCTGACCGCTGTCCCATGGCGGTGAGAGTTCGGTGGTCAGAGCATGGTGCAGAAAGAGGATGTGGGTGGCGACGTTGCCAGGGGACTGGCACAGACCTGTACCATCCTCTGTTCTATGCTCTGGCTTTCTCTCTTTGGCACCTCCTGCTTCCTTTAAGGTTGGAAGCAGCCTTAGGCTGCCAAAAATGGAGGGTGGCAGTGGGTGTTTTAGACCTGCTGCTTCTGCAGCCCCCTGTGTTAGCTCTTCATTAGCAGCTGCAGCCTGTTTCCCCCAGGTTTTTACTTGATCCCTGAGATTGCTTGGCTGTGAGCATCGCTTGGCTGTGAGCATCACCAGCCTGCGGGGCTGTGCCATGGCCCCTTGCCCCTTGTGCTCCGCAGATGCTGCTCTCTTGCCCTAGAGAAGGTTTTGGCAGGTCTCTGTGGCACCTGCTCTGCCTGCTTTGTTGAAGGGCATCTGGGTGATGTGAGTAAAGCGGCGGCTAGAGGAGGAGGAGGCACCTCTGGAAATTGCCAGGCAGGAATTGTGAGGGAATATTAATTGAACCTCTTATCAGCCTTGCTAAGGTGCTAGAACATGGCTCAGATTTCACAGAATCACAGAATAATAAGGTTGGAAAAGACCTTTAAGATCATCGAGTCCAACCATTCTCATCCTAAACTAAACCATATCCCTAAGTATTTCATCTACCCTTTTTTTGAACACATCCAGGGAAGGTGACTCAGCCCCTCCCTGGGCAGCCTGTTCCAGGCCCTGACAACTCTTTCAGTACAAAATTTTTTCCTAACATCCAATCTAAACCTGCCCTGGCACAGCTTCATGCCATTCCCCCTTGTCCTATCACCTGTACCTGGCTGAAGAGACCATCACCTACCTCTCTATAACCTCCCTTCAGGTAGTTGTAGGTGGTGATAAGGTCTCCCCTCAGCCTCCTCTTCTCCAGGCTAAACAGCCCCAGCTCCCTCAGCCGCTCCTCATAGGATTTGCCCTCCAGCCCCTTCCCCAGCCTGGTTGCCCTTCTCTGGACTCGCTCCAGGACCTCCATGTCCTTCTTATGGTGATGAGCCCAGAACTGGACACAGCACTCGTGGTGTGGCCTCACCAATGCCGAATACAGGGGCACAATCACCTCCCTAGACCTACTGGCCACACTGTTTCTGATACAAGCCAAGATGCCATTGGCCTTCCTCTGGCAACTCTCCTGTACGTGTGGTTTCCTTCTCTGTGCATGCTCCGGATTGCTCCGAGAGTTTACCCTTAATTTTGGATCCACAAAGAATTTCTTGTTTGCTAACTGTGGATTTCCCCATGGGATTGTACAGTTGCAGCTCAGCAAGGGAAATGGTGTGTAACCGTTGCAGGGGAGGGAGCCAGTGTGTTTCCCTTCATCTCGAGCAGGTTTGATGTTTTGCATGTCCCCTTCCAGCTCCTTTCCTTGCCTTTTAACACGCTGCCCCACAGAGCACCCCTCCTTTCCCCAAAACGCTGATGTGCTGCTTGCTCTTCGGGTCAAAGGGGATTTTTAAGAATTGATAAATTCTTATTTAAATGGAAACGGTTCTTGGAAGCCCTAAGTGTGCCCCGTGAGAAGCTGCAGGCTGAAAAAGTCACTGAGTCACAGCCGGCGAGCTCTGCAGCCGGATGCGTTGGGACTGGCCCGCCTGCGGAGACCGCTGGCTTCCTGGGACGGAGTGACAGCTCTTTAATCCGGCTTTACTAGGAAAAGCCCACAACACTTGCTTCCCCTGAACGCTGGAAAAACTGCAGTGCAATAGGTGGGTATGAGAGAGGTAGACGAGGAGTGGAAAAAGGGGTGGTGCTGGGGGGAATAAAGCCCACCCGAAGGGAGCAGCGGAGCGAGGCAGTGCCCTTCCTGCCGGCGGGCACGTGGGTCGGGGTGGTGAAACGCTGCTGAGCTGTGGTCTTGTTGCCCGTGGAGCCCCTGCGTTTCCCAGGCACGAATCAAAGCTGCCTTATGGGCACCAGATACATCGGCCACAGAATAGGTGTTTTCCCCACAAAATAGGTGGTTTTGGGTAGCTGTTGCAGCCTCAGATAAGGAGCCTGCGGGAGGGAACCACAGAGGGAGATGCTGGGCAGTGGGGCTGGCAGCAGCTTTCAGTGTGCTGGTGGTCCTGCCTTTTATTTGGTGTGGGGGAGGTGGTATTTTTAAGCTTTGCAGCATGGAGTTTGGGGGAACAGAATAGTATTTGCAGGTGACTTATGCAGACATGGAACTTAGCAAGTATGTGGTGCTTGTCTTTAGATACTTTTACATAGCTAGATATATCTATATATACACACACACAGAGCTTACGTTGTGAGACAGGTGTGTCTCATCTTACTTTAACTTCATAGACCAGTGAGGACAGGAGCTGGTCTCGTGGACCAGTGGGATGTGGGGCTTGTTCTGGCAATGTGGATGCAGTCTGTCCTCTGGGGCGGATGGGAGAGTGAGAGGCACGTGGCATGAGTCTGAGCAGTGCTGCTGGCGATGCCAGGAAAAGAGGCTGCAGGCCCAGCTTGCTGTGGCTGAGCTCTCCCAGGGGTGCGGGGGCCAGCTCTCCCCTCCATACATCAACCCTTTCTCCAGGCCCCTGTTGCAAGCGGCTCACAGGGACCAAACGGATCATCTCTGCCTCTCTTGACTAGGAAGCATCCATAGTGGTTAGGACTGAGGCTTTTTGGTTGTCTCTGAGGTTTGAGCTCTGTAGCAGGTGGTAAGGATGAGCGGTGGCCTGAGGGGAATTGGGCAGTCTCCATATTCCCTGGCTGCTCTCAGCCTGTGGTTTTCCTTTTGTCTCATCCTGGCTTTCTGTAAGCCACTGGGTTGGCATCCTGCTCCAGAAGAAATAATCAAAGGTTTTCCTGCCTGGCCAGGGAAGAACCTGGGTCAGTCTCTTGTTTCTGCCTCTCTCCTGGAGCAGGCAGCCGTGGACATTGAGACCTTCCTTGAGGTTTTTATCCCCATACAGAAATTCTGTTTTCAGAGCTGGTCCCTGCTCCATCTTACATCATTTGCAGGATGAAATCACTCTATCCCTGCCCAAAATAAATTGGAGAAAGGACGGTAGAAGGATAATATTTTTTACTTTTTAAAACTTTTTTTTTTAAGAATTGCATTAGAAGCAGAGAAGGAATACTTGGTCTGGTGCCAAGTTTACGGTGTTTTGGAAACACCTGGAAGTACTTGAATTGCACTTGTTTGGATAGATAAGGGGTGTCTATTGACTCTGGAGTTAACACTGACAATTAAGAAGTCAAATGACTCTTTTTCTTTCCTAGAAAGAAAAAACCAAAACCTTACCCGTGTGCCCCCTGTCAGGCTGATCTATTCCAAAACCAGTTTGAGTTTTCTTTCTCATCAGGAAACCATCACCAGCCAGTCACAGCAATTCCAAACACGTATTTTATCATGGCTCTGTCCATGGGTGAGAAATCAATCAAAGGGAAGAGCGCTGCTCTGGGGATGGCCGGGTACCAGCTGGCAGGGAGGTGGGCGCAGGTGATGGTGGTCCTGCCTCTGCCTTCTTCTCTGTTCTTTTTTTTTTTTTAGCATGCTCTTTGCTTCTCTCTAAGCACTGTCTCCTTTGCCTTCTCCTAACAACTAAGCCATTGGGGCTGGGATTGCTTCCAGACCTTTGTCTCCTGGAAGCTTGCCAGCATCTGCAGCCGAGCTGGTGCCACGAGATGGCTCATGGCTGTGGGTTTCTTGCTGGCTGTGCACCCTGAAGGTGCCCAGCTCCCTGGCTCCTGACGAGCCCTGAGTTGGGTTAATTACCCATCCCAAGCACTTGCCTGCTGCCCCCCAGTCAGTCCTCAGTGGATCCATGTTGGTATTGCACTGCAGCTGAACTTTGAGGGGTACAGCCTGTGACACTCTCTTTTTTTGAGAAACCCTGGTCAGAGCGATGGGTGCAGAGGAAGCAGTCTCCAGCCCCACGGAGGATGCTTTGCCCACACCCCGTCTCAGTGCCTGCCCCAAAGAGATGCCCCTGTGACTGTACCCACCTTTGTGCTGAGGTTTTGCGCAAGTTGTGGTGCAAAGCAGCACGACTCTCGGCATGTACACAGCATGTCCTGTAACAGCATAGTGCAAATCCCAGCTAGCTGGTGCTTCTCAGCTTCCTGAAGGCACTCTGGTCTCTGCTCCCATGGGATTCTCTCAGAGGGGAGCCTGTGCTCCGTTGTCACAGGGTCGCAGGACACCAAGCTGCCACTCGGGAGCAAAACACAAAATCAAACATTTTTTCCAGCCCTTGGGGTTGTGCAGGTAGCCTAAAAATACAGCTGGAATGTAGCTGGGCGGTGACATCCTCCTGGAGCTGCCAGCAGAGCCCTGCGGCTCACGGCGGCGTTATCTGTACGGTGCACAGAGGCTGGGTGTGGCTCCAAAGCCTGGAGGTGGCCGTGCCAATGCCGGCCTTTGCCTTGTGGTAGTGTCAGCTAACATGCCTGTCCCCAAATCCCTTGTGGGGTACCCTTCTCCTTTGCATCCGTCTTCCCCCTCACCCAGCCCCGGTGGCACCGTGCATGTGACATCCCGCTCTGCCAGAGGACACGAGCCCTGTGCGGTGTCCACTGTGGATCGTCCCCAGGCACTGTCCCAGGGGCTGTGAGATGACCCTCTTCCCTTTCCGACTGGATTCAGTTCAAAGGCTTTGCTTAAAAATAGAGTTGCTGCAGAGTTTCCAGGCTGCTGGTCCCGTGCACGGCTCCGGCACATGGGGCTTTCCCATGGGACCTGCGCCTTGTTATGTGGAAAGGCAAGTGCATCCCGGGCTTGGGGCAGTGGCTCTGTTAGGGCCTTGGCCAGGGAAGCTGCTGCAGTTCCTGATGGGACACAAAGTGCTTTGGGCATCAGGTAACGCAGCACTGGGGCCACCTGGGATGGGGACTTTGGTCAGAGGGAAAGGGGTATCCCGTGAAAATCACCCCCACCCCGGTTAGGCAGGGACTCTCTGTTAATTTTCTCCTCAACCCCAAGCACACACCTATAAAAAGCTCCTTGATGACCCTAAATGAGAAATCCCATTTTTCTGCTTGCAGCAAAGTGGCTCTTCCCAGTCCCTGCCTGTGATGGTGACCTGGCCTGAACCAAACCAACCCTGGAGATGGTGCCTCTCTGCAGGGGAAGGGTGGGGAGAAGGGCCAGGCATTGGCAGGGTGCTGTTTGAGCTCATTGCTGTTTTTAAGGGTGTGCTCTTCCACTTATCCGAGCCAGCCCACTGGCAGGAGGCTGCTGGGAGCGATGGTTGCCATCCTGCCAGACCCCCACCTTGTCCCTGGTTCTTCCCTGGACCTTGACTTCTCCCCGCTGCAGGATTCGCTTCCCACACTTCCCTTACCACTTAGAGGGTGATGTTGCAGCCCAGAGGGGTGGGCAGGTGAAACACCCAGTGCCTGTAGTTCCTTTGGGATTACCTGGAGTGCATGAAGAGCTGGATGATTACTGTGGAATGGTGTGTGCCTTTCAAGGCGGGCAGTCCCTACCGCATCGGCAGACTTCTGAGGGAGCTGTCAGTGGTGAGAACTGAAATGATGCTTGGGTTTGTTTTTGTTTTGTTTTTAAAGGTGACTTTGAGATGCTGGAAAGCTTTGCTTTACACCACCCTGCTCCTTGGGCACTGAAACCCAGCAGGGCTAATTCAAAGGAAATCCTGTTTCCCATCCCACCTGGTGGGTTTGGGACTTTCCACTCCAAAGCAGCGCTGACTTTGTGGGTGTCTGTAGAGATCCTTGCAGTGTCTAATGTCTGGGTCAGGGAATTAGCTGTCAAGGCAGCGAGTTAAAGGTGAGAGGACAGTGCAGCATCGTTCTCCCTGGGAGTGCCAGGGATGGGTGCAGGCAGCTGTCAGTGCTGGCTGCGATAGCAGCTCCCACCTCAGCATCCTTTATGTGCTGATGATCTGTGCCTGAAACTATACCCTGGGAGTGGAAATGTGCCTGAGAAAATATTTTCTATGGTCTTTCTGGGGCTTATATAAACACTATTTTAAAATTAGAGTCACTCATTATGTTGGTATGTGCATTTACCTTGACCTTTGACTTTTCTGCCTGCAAATGTGCATGGCCTGGCGTAGCCTACGAGTTAGGAATAGCTCAGGAGCGAACCAGAGGCGTGTTTTCTGTAATTAGTTTAAGGTAAAGAAGCTGGTACAGTATCTCCCCTCCAGGCTGACAAGGAAATAGAAAACAAAACTGCAGCCTGTCAGAGCTGAGAGTCTGGCTTTGATCAGGGATGTCAGCGCTGGCTTCTGCTGGGCTGGTTTTGAGGGAAAGGGGAAGAGCTGCGATACTTTGCCACAGCTTCTCTTGCAAAGGCATGAATGATTTATTTTTTTTTCCATGCCTCCATCTCTTTCCCTTGCTATTTACCAGCCAGATCCGTGCAACAATTTATATTTTGCCCCCAGAGATGCCTTCTCAGTTGTCACCCTGGAATAGCTGCTAAGCCTTGTGTTGGTATTGTCATGGAACAATATTTCTACTATTTGTTGTGGTAATAGTTGTTAGTGACAAAGCAATTAGCGTGTCACCTGCAGCACAGAGAAATGTGACCTCTTTTTCTCCCAGCACCCCCTCAGCACGGAGCGTGGGCTTCCCTCAGCTCTGCTGACCGGCTGGTGCAGGGTGGCAGCAGGGGTGTCCTCAAGCAAGGGTCGCTCAGGTGGGATGCTTGGGGACAGGACACGGAGGAGGCTCCGGAATGCTTTAATTTGTGGGAAGAAAGCGTGTCGGGCTGGGATGCGCGGTAGCGATCCAGCGCTTCAGCGGCTCCCGGAGCTGGAGCTGGCTCCCCCGCAGTTTCCTGTTGACGTCATGTGCTATTCCGCTGCTGCAGTTTTTACAACTGTTGGGCTTTCAAGGGTAATCGGAGCCGAGACCGGCCAACCTCGGCAGCTGCCGATGAGGGAACGCTGTGCTACCTTCCCCGTCTGTCCCCACTCGCCTTCGCTGCTGCTCACAGCCTCACGGACCCCCGGGAACCCGGGACCCCCGGTGAGGAGAGCTCTGTGAAGCCAGTGAGCGCTGTGGGCCATGCATTTCCACCCAAAATAATCATCGGGGCTTGCAAGAAGTGCAGCGTGCTGGATCTTGAGGGACTTTATTTTTCTCCCCTCCCTCCTTGAGCCCGCCCCCATCCCTCTCTTCTGCCAGGCGTGCCGCCGCTGTTCTTCATTTCTGGGAAACCATGGACAAGAAGCAAGGTAGATGTTGCAATTTCCAAAACACGTGGTGGGGGAGAGCGAAGGGCTGATTCTGGTGCTAAAAGGGGACCTGTAACTTTTTGGGGTCAAGCCATGCGGTTTTACATCTTTCTTCTTGCTTGGGCGGGGTGGGGGGGTCTGTGTTTGCAGCAGGGGTTCTAGTTTTAAAGTGCTGGAAACTTGTGTGTTTTGGGGAGGGGGGGGTTGAAGCACTGGCATCTTAATTGTAAAAAAAAAAAATAAATTGAATAATAAAATCTAGCATGGCTAAAGGAAAATATTTGAGCATGAAGCTAGCTGCTGGCTCCAGTTCGGGTTGCATTCCTGGGACACAGGGTTTTCCAGCAGCTCTTGCACGGTTCTCCCCTGCTAAAAAAAAGCCTGTTGCATTGGAAAAGTGAGTGCCCACAGCAGTGGGGAGCTCTGATTCAGCACAGGTTGACAGGCTGTTTGGGGGCTGCAAGGGGCTTTTTTTTCTGAAGCGTGCTGCTTTTTTTGTTGTTGTTGTTTATTTTTTGTTTTGTTTTGGTTTTGGGGTTTTTGTCCTTCCTCCTCGCTTCGCTTTTTTTGCAGAAGTGGGGAGCGGTGACCCACAGGAGCCCCTCTCTGCAGCAGGACCTCAGCAGGCCGATGAGTGACAGCTTTCGGCAGGTTGAGAGCCCTTTTTCCATTTCCACAGATAGCTTTTTCCACTCTGGACAGTGGAAAAATAGCATGAAGTGTGCCTGTGAGGAGCTGGCTCTCATGACCAAGGCGACCAAATTCCCCTCTGCTTTGCACCCTGCCTCTTCATTTCTTTCTTTTTTACTTTTGATCCTTTTTTTTAATCTTCCAGCTCTTTCTCTGCAGCAGGGCTGGGATTCACCCTCCAGCCTTCTGCCCCATCCATAGCATTTAACTCTCCTCCTTGCATTGAGGAGAACCTGGATGCACCCAAAACGTTTCCCCCAGCACTTAGTGGTGCAGCTCTGCAAGCGCCGCAGCTGTCCCCAGGACTTCACCTGGTGCTGGGACCAGAGCCCTGGGGAGGCTTGTGGAGAGGTTTCATTTCAAAGGTCGGCTCAGGCAAATAGTTTTATTTGCAGTTCTTTAGACTGTCCTGTTCATTTCTCTCCGCCCACGCCAAGGGAGTGGGAAGGATATACCTCCTGGGGAGAGATGCAACTTAATAGGACTGAAGTCAGTGGTGGGCAAGATGAGGATTCAGATACTGAATGAAGCCGTTCCAGGAAATGTCTCTGTCAGTTCTTAGCTGGTGGAGGTTACAGCATGAGAAAAAAATCGTTTGGCTTTTTTTTTTTTTCTTCTTTAGGAGGAAATGGTTCCTTTCTTAGCATAAAGGATGCAGTTACGTGCCTGGGGCATCACGTGGGTTACAATCTTGTCCGCACCAGGAACTTCTGTCAGCTAATTTTCCCCTGTCCGGGTGCCCAGCACTGTGCTGTGTGTGCCCTGCAGCCAGCAGCCCCTTTTGCATCCCTGAGCACCATGCTGGCAGCACTGTGCCATCCTGTGCACCCCGAGGGCTCGCAGGGGTAACCGGGATGTGTCCCCAGATTGCCTCATCCTGCTGCTCCCTTCTTCACATGGAGGGATCTGTAGAGGGAAACTTGCTCTGTACTTGCAGCTGCCCCTCTTGCCCTGGGAAACTAATGGTTTCCAGGATGTCTGGGTGACACAAACCGTTCTCTGGGTTATAGCAGTTCCTCCTGCACTGGTGGGTGCACGGAGAGAGTGCTGAGGCCTCACTGGTGAGAAGGGGCTGACAGCAGCTGCATGCGGGGGCCAAAAGCAAATGCTGCCCTGGGATGTACTCGGGACAGGAGGGTTTGAATTGCAAGGTCTTGTCACGCCCATCCCACTGCCTTTTTGTTCATCCCATTTTATTTTCTTCCCCCTTTGCCCCCAGTCCTTCCTGCACCCTCATTTGCCCTGAGACAGCACATGGGCTTTATCCGGGGGTGCTGCAGAGGTTCAGGAATGAGGTGACCTCCCAAGGGTTGCAGCGGGCAGCTCGGCACCTCCCAGCTGTGCAGTAGCAGGGAGGCTGTGCCATACCCCCCAGTCCCGAGCAGGCTGTGCAGGGCTTCAGGGCAGGGCTGCTCAGCTCTCATTATTATATTTTTTTCTTTTTTTTTTTTTCTTTTTCCGGGCTGTGCTGGAGGGGAAGTGGTGCCTGCCCACCCAATCCCAGTCCAGCCAGCCCCACGCCACTGCCGCTTGCAGTGAGAGGAGTTCAGAGCAGGCTGCTGGAAAGCTCATGGTAAATTTTGGGAAAGCTGGATTAGGTGAATCCAATCTCTGCTTCAGCTCCCCCGGCAGCATCGTGGCTGGCTTTGTTTCTGCAGGCATGGGCTGAGCTGGGTTTTCCACCCGCGTAGGTGGCCCAGCCGGAGCCAGGGAGTGGTGGCAGAATACCTCCGGTTTAATCGGTGCTTTTTCAGGTTAGAGCTAGGAAATGCACTTTGGGGCTAGGTGTGACAGGGTGGAGAGGGACTTGTCACTAACCCTGGCAGCGTGATGCCGGGGAGCGAACAGTGGCAGATTGCAGATACAGGGGAGTGGGCTGATGTGCAGGACCCCTGTTTGAGCAGAGTTCATGGGGCATGACCAATGCACAGAGATATTAAATGACTTTCCTGTGTGGTACCGGGGAATCTCCCCGCCCCTCAGTGCCCCTCTAACCCACGCTTGCAAATCCTCCTGCCTGCAAGCTTGGGTTCTGCTAACAACGTGTCCCATTGATTCCTGACCCTGGGCTGGGTGCTCCCAGCTCCCTCTGTCCTGGCTCTTGCAGCCAGGGCGAAGGAAAGGCTGACGCCGCAGCCTGCGGGACGCCTGGCCCGGGGAGCCTGTGGACCCTGCTCCTGCCGCGTGAGTCACCGCGCTGCGGTCGGTGCTGCCAGGGCAGCCGGCGGCACAGAAGGAGCTTTGTGCTGGCTACTGGATCGCTGTGGCAACTGGAGAGAGGGAGACCGAATGGATCAGGGAAAATACCAGCCAGGATGGGGGTCGTTTCAGGGCTTCGTGTAGAGGTCTGGCTGGTAACTGCCTGGGGTGTGCGTGCAGACTGCTGTCTGAGTTTCAGAGACAGGTCATGGGGAAGAAACACTTAGTGGAAGGCTCCCAGTGAGCTAAATACACCCCCCTGGACAGTATGTGTGCCACAGTGAGCTCCCCTTCTGCATGCAGAAGGACTCTGGGGACCCCAGTTTTTAGGTTCTGTGGTCAGCCCCCCATGCTGGGCAGCGTGAGGCTGGATGTGGGAAGGGGAGGCATTTCTGAACCCGCAGACAGCATCTTCCCTTTGGCTCCTTTTTGTGTTTGCTCCCATCATTGCTCAACCAGGTATTTTTGCAAAGCATTGTCAGTGAGCATGCTGGGCTCTTGGGAGCCCCCCTTCCAGCCCTGATGGGTGGGGGAGGGGAAACCTTACAGACTTGTGAATTAGAAGCTGTGATTGATGTGGCATGGTCAGGTCTCCAGAGATGGTGTCCAGCCAAGTGGGACTGGCTCTGTGTGGGGTGGTGTGCTGGCTGGTTTCACATTGAGCTGGAAGTTCATGTTCCTCATGGGAACAATGTTGGTCCCAGAACTTATGGGTTGGCTCCGATGCAGGAAAGGTGGCAGATAAGATGGGGATATGGACTGATCTGTGCTGATCCCCTCATGAGGGAGGGATGCTGCTCAGAGTTGGGACCTTTGCAGTGACTTGCAGACTGGTTTTCACCTGCAGCCTCAGCAGGGTTTGTATTTGGGGAAAGTGGGTTTCAGGCACCTGTCTTAGCTGAGGCATCTGGAGCTGGTGGGGTGTGAGGGCTGTGCAGGGCATGCATTGTCCTTCTGTCTTGCTGCTGCAGGACCTCTTGTGCAGGGCTGCGTCTCCTACTGAAATCCCAGTTCCTTGCCTCTCCCCTCCCTTCCCTGGCAGCCTTTGGAGTGCTGGACTTTGTCCACACACCTGCTCCCGACAGCCAGGCAGGTAGGAGCTGATTTGAAGGACTGTGCAAGCCCGTGCCAAGCTGTCTGCTCCCAGCCCAGTGCCTGGAGCACACCTTGCTCTTCGTGCTTTTTAATGCATCTTCTAGGTCAGTGCTGCAAGAAGCACCTTTAGCTGCAAAGTGCAGCTGCCCCTTGGTCTCTCTTTGGGGAATCAGGACTTTGACGCTCTCAGCTCTATCACTTCAGCCCCTGTCCCAGCCCCTCATGGTCTGTTTGTTTTCCTGGTGAGCTGGAGTAGGTGGGTGGGCTGTTTGCTGATGGAGGGGTGGCTGGGGCTTCAGTGAGCAGCCTGGGGTCCATGGCACCACAGGGGACTTAGGTTCTCGGCCCTGTGCAGGTCTCCTCTGCCCATTGCTGCCTGCTGCCCCCCTGTGCTGGTTCTCTTGTCTCTGTAGTTTCATCTGCAGGTGTTTGGCCTGCCCTGGACCCGCCTGAACCCCCTTTTCCTCTGCAGCCATGGGTTACGTTACCTCAGTGCCGTTCTGAGTCGGGGAGGAGCAGGAGGAGAGCATCCTCTCACCAGTCACCCCTGATGTGATGGGGTCATGCCCTATCTGGTGGGGTCTCAGCCTCTGCAAGCCTGGGTTTGTGCCCAGTTTACTGCTGACTGGAGTCAGCTCATCTCTGTTTTTCCCCTGGTTTCCCTTCATTGGGTGTGGGGTGTCCCATCTCCTGCTGGGAGCAACTCCTTGGTTTTGCTTCAGGTCCGAGCTGGATCCGACCCACGGTGCAGAACGGGTCTGGCTCTTCCCAGGAAGGTTCAAGCTCGGGGAGGGGGGACTGGGGGGCCGGGGGAAAGGAGGAGCTGGACAGGGAGCGTTTTCGGAGCATCGCTGATGGCGTGGGGACCTCTTGTGGCTGGAGAAACGGGGCTCGGGCCGGGCTGGGCTCTGGCAACCCTTCTGCCTCCCTTCTGCCTCCTCCATGCCGGGGTTGTTTGCCCTGGGCCACACATCCCTTGTCCGTGAGGGATGCAGGGTTGGTACCCAGCTCACCTGGCGTATGAAGACTGAGCCCGTGTCTCCCTTCTGCCTTTCAGATTCCAAAGGATCTGTGGAGCCACACAAACCAGGTAAGCACCCAGCAGGAATCGCAGCTTTAATCCTCTTCCTGAGCACCAGCAATTAAAATCACCGAAGAGGGGGTACTGTTGATGGCCAGGAAGGGTGAAGAGCACTTTTGGGGTGTCTGAGGAGCGCTGCAAGGCGGTGCTTAGCTCCAAGATTTGGAAAAATGGTCTTTGTCAGCACACCCCTGGGTATTTCCACAGGGAAGTGCTCGACAGGGACACCAAGACCCACTTGAACGCTGTGACCTTGCTGTCATCTTGCCGTAGCTGCACAGTGGGTGGTGGGGGGCTCTATGCCCTGCCTCCCCTACTTGATAGCTGCAGTCAGGAGGATGCCAGGAGGAAGAAAAGTCAAAATGCTGGTTGCTCATGTGTGTCTCTCTTTTTTTCCCCAGTGAAAAGCAAGAAGAAACGGGAGCTGCGGATAACATGTGTCCCTGTCAAACAGCCCGTTGCCAACACAGCGTAAGTGTTTCTGTTGCTTAAAGCCAGACAGCAGCTCCTGAGCTGGATTCAATGCCATGTCAAGGGGAATGGCCTGTGTAGGCTTTGCAGCATCAGCATAGTTAACTGCTTTCTCTTCAGCTCTGGCTTGTGGGTGGTAAGAAGGAATTATAAGCACGTCTGCACGTGTGGATGCACACGCAAACGCAGCGCGTGTCTGTCTGGGAGGTGCCGGTTGGACTTGAAGTGGCTGAAAGGCAAAGGCTGGGAGACTGCTGGGAGACTCTTCAGTCCTTCTGCTGTGGCTGTGCAGAGGCCAGAGGGCAAATCTGCCTGAGGGAAGGAGAGGGGAAGGCTTTTAGTGCAGGGGAAGAGGGGGTGGCGGCAGCTGGACCACAGCAGGAGCAGGGGTGTGAGGGTTGGGAGGTGCTCTACATAGTCTGACCCCATCAGGCCTAGTTTGAGTCGTTTGCAGCTCCCCGCCTTGGTGTGGGGAGGACATGGGTGGCTTGTGTTGTGCTGCTTGGTGCCAGAGGCCAGTGCCCAGCAGTATCTCAGGGCGCTGGAATTTCTCTCTGCCCTGTTTGTTTCGTGTGCCTGATGCTTGTTATGTTGTGGGGGAGAGCCCAGGGTAGCAGTGCCTGGTTTGACAAAGAGCAGACAGCTTAAATTCCTATTCCATGGTGTTCCTCCAAAACACTTTGGGCTGCGTCTCCAGTGCTGACCCTCACTTGCTCCAGAGACCCTTCTAGAGACCTCCTTGGCTCCAGGAGAGCCATGGTATCTCCTTTCAAAGGAGATAAACCCCCAGCTGGAGAGGGCAGATCTGTCGGAGGGGGAGCCAGGGGCATTCCCACATGAATGCTGTGCAGCCCTGCATGCACACACCGAGCCCTGCGTGCAAGAGCCACCTCCTTCCCCCACGGGTGTGTCCGTCCCTGCTCCTATCTGTTTTCCAGTTTCCCCTGGAGACGGTGTCGTGCCAGATGTTTGGGGGGTGCTTGCATTCCCAGAGTGCTCCTGTAAAAGCTGGTGTGAGCCACCCCCAGCCCCTTTTCCCCGTGCTTCTCAAGCTGCAGTGCAAATATTTGCGCAGCACAAAGCCTTTGCCGTGAGCCCTGAAGTACTTCCTTGAACCCAGAGGTTGCCGTATTGCCCTGATGGGAACAGGGAGGCCAAACCAGTTGGGCAATCTCTACTCTTTAGAAGGTTGCAGGGGATGGGGAGAGCAGAGAAGCGAGGCATGAGGGACGTGTTGGCTCTAAAAGTACCGTGCTGCCCGTAATGGGAAGTGGGCAGTGATGAGGGCGGGGGGGAAAAAGCCATAGAGGAAGACTTTCGCCTGCGTGGTGTTGTGCAAAGCGTGACGCTGAAGTGCTGCCTGCTCTGCTGCCACGCTGCCTGAAACAGGCCTGCGAGTGTACACAAATGACTCATGGGTGAGGAATTACCTGTTGTTCCCTCAGCGTGTGTTTCGGGCTACGTGGCTGGTGTTACAACACCTGCCTGTCAAAACATGACAGCTGAGCTGCGCTGCCACAGAAACATCTCATCCCGTCGGTCTTGGCTTCTCAGGCTCCTGAGCGGGGATGGTTTCGTAGCCTGTTGGTTGGATGCATGTCCTACCTCACTGACTCACAGAATCGTAGGGGTTGGAAGGGACCTTGAGAGATCATCGGGTCCAACCCCCCTGCCAAAGCAGCTCCCCAGCTCATATTGCACAGATAGGCGTCCAGACGAGTCTTGAATATCTCCAGAGAAGGAGACTCCCTGGGGTTCTCGTGGGCTGCACGCCTCAGGTGCCTCCTGGGTGTGGGCTGAGGTGTTACCAGCACGATTAAAGCATTTGTGAGAGTTTGGAGGGGACTCGTTTGGACCCATGACAAGAAGGCACAGTGGAAAGCAGTGTCTGGGAGTGCTTAAAGGATTGCAAAACCTGGCTCTGTCCAAGAGGGCTTACAAAGCTGGGCTTTCTCCTGACTCTCTCTCTTTTCTTGCAGGCCCCCCAGGAACTTGGATTCCAGAGCGTTCATTACCATCGGAGATAAAGTACGTGTCAATGTGGTTTATTTTCTCCTTGCTTCCAATTTTATTTGCCCCTTCTATAGGAGATTTTATGGATCATGCCTGACAGACATGTCAGACCTCAAGGTTTCAGAGTGTCCCATGAGAAGGACTGTGCCATCCTGGTGCAGCCTCATGGGATGCATCTGTGCAGGGATGAGACACCCCACAGAGGGACCTTTTCCCTGTGGAATGATGGGGTGTCTTTGTGTATTTAGAGTAGGGAGCTGCACATGTCACCCTGCCTGCAAAACCGTGCGTCTCTAAGCCTGGTCTCTTGCCTGGGGACAGTCCCTGCAAGGTGGGTTGGAGTTAAAGGCTGGGGGTGTGGTTCTGGCTGTAGTAGGAGACCAACATGGTCCCTTGACAGCCCCACCACCCACCTCAGTCTGAATACACACACCCAGTGCGTGCGCCCTAAATCAGCGTGGCCTCACCACGCTCTCTGGCTGCCCCAAACAAAGTCTCCTTTGTCCTGCTGACCTGCAGGGCTGTGTTACTGCCCGTGGCCTGGGAGAGGCCGGGCACAAAGCTGCTCCCTGGCTCTCCAAAGCCTTTCCTTAGTGACCTGATGAAAAACACTGCTAGAAATAACCACTCTCTCTCTTTTATTTCATTCTCTTGTTACGGGCTCTCCTGGGGCTGCAGGAGGTTGTTGCAAATGAGCTAAAAATACCGTGCATTGGATCAGCCCTGTATCTAGCTGCTTACTTTCCAGGCTGGGAGGTGGCTTGGCTAATGGGACCTGGGGTCCTCAGCCTTGGTGTGAGGTTTTAGGGTTAGGGGACTGATAGGGAAGGGGAGAAAAGAAGAAACTGTGGTTGGATCCAGGGAAGAACCCCACTGCCTGTGTAATTTTCTGGCCATTGTGTCATGGGTATTAATAGCTGGGGAGAGAGATGCTTTTTGACAGCCTGCGTATGGTGTGTGCAACAGGAGAGTGCTGTAGCTTGGAGAGAGCTCTCTAGACTTTCTTCCTTGCTCTGCCTGCCCTGTATTTGCAGGAGGGGTCTGGTCCAGGTAGCTTTGGAGCGATGCAATGTGGGATGGAGGAAAAGGGTCTGGACAGAAGGCCAGCTTTGTGCTGTGGGTGTGGATGATGACCTTAGGTCCATCAGACCTGTACAGGTGATGCCCTGCATCCCCACTACTGGCTCAGCACCCCCTGGGGCTTAGGGTGAGCAATGCCAGGGAAGGGAGCTTCTCTGTTACTGGGCAGGGTGATGCTGATTCCTGGCACCGCCAATTTCTGGGGAAGCCTCAGGGTAAATGCCAGGAAAAAAAACCACCACCAAACAATAACCTGGAACAACTGCAGCACACGTGTCCCAAAAAGCACCACCAGATCCTTCCTGGAGGGCCCTGCAGGAGCTGCAGGCCTACACTGCTCCTCTGCCAGCTGCTTGGGGTGACAGGGCAGGGGGGGTGGATGCATCCCCATCAGTCCCACGCTCCTCCTTTCTGGATACACTGTCCTGCCCAGGAAAAGGCCGGCACCTTCCCGTGCTGGGCAGCGCATAGCTCGGTTTTGAGCTCAAGCAGAGGCCTCTCACTCCCTCCTCGGCTGCCTGCCAGGCACATCTGGCTCAAATAAACAGACCCGGGGCTGGCGGGAAGGTCCGGTGGGCCTGTTTGCTGCTGGCCTGGAGCCTGGCAGCCACATCTCCCAGCTTGGCTCCTTGATGCCAGAGGCTGTTTCCTCTGGGCTCTGGGCGTAGCTCGCAGGCCCGGTATCCAGCGCTGTGCTCTGGATGTTTCCCACCCTTGCTGCCTTTGTGGCTACTGGGGCAATTTGGCATCCTGGTATTACATTTTTGTTCCCGGAGACCGGAGGAAAACTGGAGGCTGGATAAAGCCTGGCTAAAAGAAGGCTTGTGACTTATTAGGAGCGATGAACGCAGCATCCAAAAATAGCCCATGTCTCACTCAAAGAGTTTGTGCCCTGCCCAGCAGAGCAGGCAATTACAGGCTAACACAGCTTTAGGGAAACTTGCTCATGGGTTGTCCAGGAGCTCGCTGGCTCCTTGCTGCATGGGGCACTTGCTTGTCTGAGTGCTGGCAGTGGGGTTTTTACACCTTCAAGTGAGGCTCACCTCACCTGAGCTCCTTTGCTGGTGCTAACTCAGGTTTTATTTTGCTGCGTTCTGATGGCAGGAGAAAGTATGGAAAGCAGGTAAACCCCATTTGAACTCCCCAGTAATTAGGAATTCATGTGCTGGGTTGCTGTGTGCACCATCCCATCTAAAGCTTTGCACAGTCGGAGGCGTTGTTATGCACGTAGGTGTGTCTGTGACTGATGATCTCTTGGGATACAGGGTGAAGTGGGGGATCCCCAGCTGCACACGATGATTTGGAGCTGGGCAGAGGCTCCTGACTGCTGCCCATGTTGGCACAGGAGCTGTTAAAATCCTGCAAGTAGTTCAGCAACCGCAGAACTGCCCTGGTGTGGGTAATCCCGGGCAGGCAGCGAGGCACCAACCTTTGGTGCCCTTTTCAGTGGCAGTGTGCCCTGGCTTGAAGCATGGAAGTCCTGATCTCTAGCTGCAGAAGGGGAATTAAATGAACCTTGCTAAGTACGGGGTGAGAGGGTTTGGGCTCTGGTTCAACACAGCAAAAAACCCAAACCCACCCCATTTTCTCCAAGTGTGGCACCTGATACCTGCTGGAGTCCCGTGGGTCCCGTTGTTTGGAGGTGCTCTGCATGACCAAGCTGCGAGCGTTGGACCTCTGCTGATGTCCTTGGAGATAAGCATGCCTGTGTCTGATTTCTGTCTGTCTTCTTTAAGAACTTCGAGGTGGAAGCTGATGATCTGGTGGCGATATCAGAGCTGGGCCGGGGAGCCTATGGCGTGGTGGAGAAAGTCCGACATGCGCAAAGCGGGACCATCATGGCAGTGAAGGTGAGGACAGCTGGACTCTGGGCTTGGAAAGCCAGGCTTGGTGCCTGCAGTTAGATAGGGCAATGCTGGGATGTCAGAGTGTCTGACATTGGGCTACTGGCCTGATCCTGCATCTGCTGAAGAGCTTGCCAAGGATTTGTCAATCATTAAGGTGCTCTCTGGAGGAGGCGGTGTGGGCATCTCCTGGGGTGCTCCTGGCTGTAAAATAAGCCCAAAATGCTTGCCCTGGCCTAAGAACTGTGGTTATTGAGTCAACCTGGGGGATAATGGTGTTACCCCACCTACATCAAACCCTTCTTCTTTCGTATTTGTTTCAGAGGATTCGAGCGACTGTGAACACTCAGGAGCAGAAGAGATTATTGATGGACTTGGACATCTCCATGAGGACAGTTGACTGCTTCTATACTGTCACCTTCTACGGAGCCCTCTTCCGTGAGGTACGGAGCTGAGGGATTGGTGGTGGGCTGTGTGGCACCTGCTGCCCCTGCAATTGCACTGGAGGGATGAAACTCACCCAAACTGCCTCTGCTTTCATCAGCCCAGCTGGGCTCTTTGAGATGCTCCCATGACTTAAAGTCAAAGGCTTGCCTCTCTCAGGCAGCATTGAGCAAGGCCCCATTCCCCACTTCCATGGCAAGTACCCAACCAATCTTGTCTGTGGCCTGGACCAGCTTTGGGGTGGACCTTCAGAGGGAGCCACTGCAGGTGGTTTTGGTGGTACTTAGACATCTGTGTCCATCACTCTCTAGTGTGGGGCTTGTGTACTGGTGGTGTGGCCAACAGAAGCTGTGTGGCTGGGACCTTGACTTGCCCCATGTGGAAGGGGCAGCATCTGTTTGTCCATCTCTCCCCAATTCTCCCTTCAGCTCTCAGGGATTTCCAGGGGATTCCCTCTCAACTGCTTTCTCTTTGCCTGCAGGGCGATGTGTGGATCTGCATGGAGCTCATGGACACCTCCCTAGATAAATTCTACAAGAAAGTACTGGAGAAGAAGAAAACCATCCCTGAAGACATTTTGGGGAAAATGGCTGTGTCTGTGAGTGCCTCTTGGGTTCTTGGGTGGTTTTGTACATCCCCTGAGCCTGTTGGAGATTTCTGTTCAAGCCTACAGCATGTGGAAATGGGTGGTGTGTTTGCAGTGTAAGGCTGGTACTGTGTGTGGTTAATGGATGCTCTTTCTCTGTGTTTGTTCCCAGATTGTACGAGCTCTGGAGCATCTGCACAGTAAACTGTCTGTAATCCATAGAGGTAGGTGCCCTCCTGTGTGCGTGGTGGGTGCCTCTGGGATGCCTGCAGTGGGTTTTGATGGTACTTGGGAGCTGTCCACCAGACCATCACTAGATCTGGTGGACAGATCGAGATGCCTGAGGCCTATTCCTAAGGTGTATCCTTCGTGCATCTGTTTGCATGATGATGTTCTCATCCTTTCCAGATTAAGGGTTGTATGTAACTTAATTCCTTGCTACCTCTATTTTTTTGTGGACCTCTCTCACTCTCTGTGAGTACAGAGCTGCATCTGGGGCAGCCCTTGGGGCCAGAATCCCTTAGCCTTCCTGGCTCAGTAGCTCTATGAAGCTGAGGGCTGAAGGACATGTTGTAAATAGCAGATGGGAATTGCAACACTCAGGTCCTGTTCTTCATCCTGGTATAGATCCTTGTGTAACTGTGAACAGATCATGATGGGCATGAGACAAGCTGTCCTGAGAGCGTGGTAGAGTTGAGCTTTTAGGGCTGTGATGGGTGCACAAACCTCTCCTAAGGAGCTAGGCATTAGCTCATCAAGGTTTTATTTCAACCTTTTGACCTGCCTCCATTAGAGAGGAGGCCTGTTCTGCCTGGAGTGGCATAGTTATAGTTTGACTTGTGAACAACTCTTACTGAAATAAGATGGGTGGGGTTTATGTCTCCCATCCCTTGTGTTAGGGCCTGTCTGCTCCCCTCCCAATTTCTCATCTTGTCTCAGTCTCTGCAATACCTCTGCAAAGGCCCAGCCTGCCCTCTCATGTTCTCTCTCTTAGACGTGAAACCTTCCAACGTGCTGATCAACAAGGAGGGACATGTGAAAATGTGTGATTTTGGGATCAGTGGCTACTTGGTGGACTCAGTGGCGAAGACCATGGACGCTGGCTGCAAACCCTACATGGCTGTGAGTGCTTGTGTGGGGCTGGAGCTGGCAGCCCTCTCCTGAAGAGGCTGCTGCTGTAGAAATCAGTCTTAGTTCACCTCTGCCCCGAGACAAACCACCTCAGAGTGCTCTGGGCTTCCTGACTCGGCAGAGTTCCCCAAGGACAGGATTACTCCCCGTGTAATCCCTGCTGTGTGTGTTAATCCTGCAGCAGGCTCTTCCTCTGCCCCTTTCCATTTGCAGAAGGATAAAAAACTGTCTGGTGCTGGTGGTGATGGTTGGAAGGGCTGCTCCTTGTTGGCTAGAAAGTGCTGAGGCTTTTCTTGGCAGGATTATTTAATTTCATCCTTTCAAGTCAGTGTGAATTTCCCTTTGCCATCTGTGGCATCTGTGTGCTCCTGGGGCAGGGATCGTGCTGCAGGGATAGTACAGGTTTCACTCAGGAGCTGGAGGGGAGAGTTTATGTGGGTTGTGTGGAGCAATCAGTGCTAGATACAACCTCAGACCCTGCCTGCATGAGCCAGGGGAATCCACCCAACCTGCCTTTTGAGCCAGAGATCTGCTCTGTGGGATTTGCCCTGGGAAAACAAGATAGAGTTGTGATATCTTCCCTTTTGCTGTTACAGCCGGAAAGAATAAACCCTGAGCTGAACCAGAAGGGCTACAACGTGAAGTCAGATGTCTGGAGTCTGGGAATCACAATGGTAACACCAAGGGCTTGGACTGGCAGCCCTGGGGTTGGGGAGGGGTCTGTACTGGTGGGGCTTTAAACCTGCTGTGACCGGTGGGATCTGGTGGCTTCAGCTCTGCATGGATGCCCACCAAACGGGGCTGAATTCTGAGTGTTGATTGCTCAGGGCAGGAGATGGGTTGCCCAGGGCACAGGGTGGTGGAAACCTCACCCAGGTACCTGTGAGTTGGGGTGTGCAGCCAGCAATGCCACCACTGCTGCAGCTCTTGCCCAGTTGGCTGGCAAGCTTGCCAGGAGCTAAGCCATCTCCTGTCCTTTCTCTTTCCCCCTCTCCTTTCTTTCCTGTGTGTTCCTGGGGGACCCATAAAGTCCTGTTATCCCAACATGGTTCCCTTGTGCCCCTCTGCTTGGTTTCACAGCGCTGCTAGTGTACAATGCTGGCTCCAAACAGCTCCAGCTAGCTCAGGGCGGTGCTGGTGTGGCTGGCAGGCTCCCAGGGGCCATATCTGGAGGACAGTGAGCTTAGCTGGGCATTTGGGAGTCTGGGTTTTAATTGCTCTGCAGCTCCCCATGTGCTGTCTGGAGAGGCAGCAAGTGGAGCTTGTGGTAGCTGGGTCACAGCCTTCTGCATGCACCCCCACACACCCCCCGTGTTAGCAAAGCCTTGCAAGAGGATTGGGGTGAGATACCCACCCCTGCTGCAGTGAGGGGTGCTGTGCATGGTTTGCAGCAAGGCCTGTCTGCAGGGTAGCTCAGAACACTCAACAGGAAGGGGAAATACTTTCAGTTCCAACATCACAGCTGCTCAGGATGGTTTATCTGCCTCCTGCAAGAAAACACATCTTGCAGAAAGCAGCTGAAATCGTCTGGCACCAGAGGACAAAGGAAACCCCAGCTGTTGGCTCGAGGGGGATGCTGCCTGGGGACGTGTGTCTCACTTTCCAGGAGACTCTCTCCCCGTGGGTAGATTATTTTCAGGGATTTTTAAACCTGGTCCCTGTTAGCTGTGGCTTGGTTTGGGCACTGCATCCTTGTGTCTGTGTGTGCTGCACAGATCTCTTGGCAAATATCCCTTTGCCTGCAGTGCCAAACCCAGGCACCTCTCCCTGGTGTCCTCATGCCAGTGTGGAGCAGAGCTGGGCTGGCTGGAAATGCAGTCTGCTCTGGCTTTTCTCCCGAAAAGGGGAAGGAAACTGTGGGATGGGAGGTTGTGTGAATAACAAAATCTCTCCACCTTTCCAAAGCTGGATGGGAGAGGGGACCTTGCTGAAAGCCTGCCCACCGCAGCTGGATGGAGCCCCAATGTGTCTGACTCCCTCTAATACCTTCTTCCTTGGGCAGGCATCCTGTTTTGTTATTTTTTATTTCTGAGGGGGGGTTGGTTGGTTTCAGACCAGGTGGTTTTAGGGCTAATCCAGGCCTTTCTGGGCTGGTGGCTTTGTTCAGTTGTCCAGCAGCAGGGACTGAGTTCCCCAGGCCTGAGCCAGCGATGGGTGGGGGTCCCTGCATCCAGTCAGGGTTCTCATTCCTCCCATCCCACCCTGCCAGGCAGGTCTGGAGATGGGAGACAGCCTTTGGCATGAGGTGACTGCCCAAAAGCTGTGACAGGCTTTTTCCTGCTCGCATGAATGACAGAGCAGAGGCGACTTGTAGGAAGGACCCGGTAATGGAGGTGGTTTGGCAAAGATCTCCCTGAGTGATGTTCTGCCACTTAGTTTTTCTTGGTTTTGTGGATTTTCTCTTTGTGTGTCTAGCTCATAAGAGTGCTAGTCTGAAGCCCAGAGGCTGCCTTGTGGGAGAGCAAAGCACTTTGGAAGCGGGTGCAGCAATGGTGTGCTGTTATCTTTTTAAATAATCCCATTTTACATATCTTTGGTGGCTTCCTGTAAATGCATTAATATGCTGAGCTGGCCTCAAAAGGAAGTATTTTTGGCCTCTGGGTCTTTGTATTTAAAAAAAAAAAAAAAAGAAAGAAAAGTGGTATGACCCAAATTGAAAATGGTTTGGAAGGAAAGAGGGTTTTCAGTTTGAATCTGAGCTGGTGTCCTGGTGTCTCATGTCAGCCTGTCTCTGTCCTCAGATCGAGCTGGCCATTCTTCGTTTCCCCTATGAGTCGTGGGGCACCCCCTTCCAACAGCTCAAGCAAGTGGTGGAGGAACCTTCACCCCAGCTTCCCACCGATCGCTTCTCCAAGGAGTTTGTGGACTTCACGGCGCAGTGGTGAGTCTCCATCAGGGACTGGGGGCTTCTCCCAGCCTGGCTGAAGAGGAACCCTGATCCGTGGGGGCTGGAGCAAAGTGTGAGGCTGGGTTTATCATCCGTTTGGAGCCTGTTACTCCCCACCTCACCATACAGATGCTGCTGCTCAGCCATGGCAGGAAGCTCTGCCCAGACTGGTTTTTCACTCTGCCTGACTCACCCAGGCTGGTTGGAAGGTGCAGGGGTTTCTCTTCCCTTTTCACCATAGCCACTGCTGAAATTTTGGTGGTTTCTGGCAAAGCAGCAATGAAACAAGAACAAACCCCTGGCAGCATCTGGGTGCTGCTGGGTGAAAGCTGATTTGTGGTTTTGTGGGCACTATGTAGAGTAGCTGCTCCCCTTGGGGTATCTTGTCTGCTCCCTGCGTGCTGTTTGCAGCTGCCAGCCAGGGGGTGAGCCCACCAAGGCTGAAATGACCCTTGAGATGATCTCTCTACCCTATAGATGGTGGGAAACCATCTCCTCATTGTTCTGTTCTGTGTGGACAAGGCTGTGTGAGGCAGACTGCAGTGAACTCCTTGGCTTGTGCTTTTTGTGGTGAAGCACCATGAGTTGGCCTTTCCCAGTTACCTACCTGGCTGCTTTGCTGGTGGTTCAAACCTGCCTGGCCAAGGAGGGTGAGGAGTGGGTGCTGCCCATAAGCAGGGTGTCATATTGCTCAGAAAGGGGAGATCCTTTGTGACAGACCACACAGAGCAAATAGAAATAAAAGAAATCCCACAGCCTCTCTCTCACAATTGTTTTTGTCTTCCAGCTTGAGGAAGAACCCCGCTGAGCGAATGAACTATTTAGAACTCATGGTAAGTCCAGAGCTGCTTCTGCTGGTCTGTATCATGACGTGTTTCAGGAGTCAAATGAATGGCCCGGCAGGTCCAAGGGAAATGGGGTGAGGGGATGTGTGGGTGATTTTTTCAGGCATGGAGTGGGATGGATGTAGTGTTGATTTTGTGGGTGTTAAGGTCAGGGTTTCTATGTGTTTTCTCCCTCTGGCCTATTTGCTCTTGACAAGTGTACACCTCAAATGATGGTAGGACAGCTGCCGAGGTGTGGGGTCCATGGGAAGCCCATAGGTTCATAGGTCCATAGGTTCAACCTGCTGGGGTTGAACCTAGAAACACCATACCCAAAAGTGTTAGTTAATCTTCAAACTAAAGGCTGGTGTCCCATGGGAAGGAGGTTGGTGTCCACCTCTCCCCCAGCACCTCTCCAGCTTCGTGACATTCCCTGGGGACTGCTCTTGGGGTTTGTCTGTCCTTGGGTGTCAGCTGATGTTGTCTTGTGTCTTGTTGGCAGGAACACCCTTTCTTTACCTTGCATGACACCAAAGAGACTGACATGGCCTCCTTTGTGACAGAGATCCTCGGGGAAGACTCTTAACTCAGACCCCACGGCTGCGTGCGGTCCCCTCCACCCCGGCTTCCCCGCAGAAGAGCGATCGAGGACTCGAGTTAACAGTGGTTTGCACAAATCCTACTTCCCCAGCCCATGGGCATCTCTGGCTCCATCCGGCCTCACAATCTCTTTTCTCTGTAAATGAAATCCCACAGGATGAGCCTTTTGAAGCCAGCACCTTCCCAACTAAGCCACGGGGACCGAAGGCTCAGGAGTTCCCCGCTGACACCAGCGTATCCCTCCCGGGGAGAGGACCGTGCCCACGGCACCTGAGCAGGGCCAGGGCAGAGGGTGCCAGAGGGCATCTCCCCTCCCCAGCAGCCTGGTGCACAGCACAGGGCGGTGGTGTTTCTTCACTGCCTGAGGAAGGCAGAGAGGAAAAAATGCTGCTGCACTTGTCCCACTCTTCTCCCCTGCCTTCCCACAGCCCCTTCCCCAGAGCCTGGTCTTGCTCGCCTTCCCTTTGTGCCTGGCTCTCTGCCCCCAGGAGCTGCACGGGGGCTGTGGGGCTCCCTGGGCACACCACTGTTCACACCAGAGGCTGTTCAATGCCTGGCCTGACATCTTAATGACCTTTTGAGGCAGCACAAGACAAGGCATCCACCTCCCTCAATTGATACGCCGTTCCCTTGGGGGAAATGGGAAGGGGAAAGCATTTTTTGATGACCCCACCTTGCTGCAAGCTGCGACCCACGCACTCCCCATGCCTGCCCACAGGACTTCATCCCTTCCCCACGCAAGCACAAGGGGACATGGGGAGACAAGCAGGTCCCTGGGTGCTGCCCTTCTCCCCTCCAGCCTTGGGCTGGCTGAGAGGACACATCCCTCCTCCGGGCATCTAATGCCACTCGCAGCCCCTGCTTCCACCTTCCCTGGCTCCTGGAGAAGATGTTGCTCCCACTCCCAAACCTGGAGCTCACGTAAGACCTCGCATTGTGACACCTGCTCGTTTCGGAGGCCGTACTTGTACCCCCTCCCATCCCAAGCTGCCTTCGAACCCTCCAGCTGCCTGTCGAGGTGTCAGCCAAGATCGAACCCACAGTGACTGCCACGGGGGCTGCTGACAGTTGTACATTTTATGTCTATATATAATGGACTTTGTAACAATTTTCCTAGGTTTAATCTAACTTGCTATAAATTAAAGCCCTCCTGTGTGGGAGGAGGGAGGAGCAATTCCTTCCCCACTAACAAATCCACTGTGAAAACCTGATGTGTTTTCCCCACTCTCCTGGGCTGAACACCCTGCAAGGAGCTACAGGAGCAGAAGGGGTTTCTGTCTTCTACTGTACATGATCACAGGGTAAACGCACCGGCTGTGGATTTTGTTGTTGTTTTTTAATAGATTGACTTTTCAGAGGGATTGTGGTTTTTTTTCCTTTTCTAATATATATTTGTGTGTGTATGTGTGTGTGCAATACATATATTATATATTTTTAAATCAGTGACGAATGTGTGAATGTCTGGGGCCAGATTTGCTGAAATGGCTGGCATTTTTCTGGCTAAATTTGGGGTGGTGGGGAAGGGGCTGCTAGAAAACACTCTGGCCTAAGACTTTTTTTTTTTTTTTTAAAAAAAGAAATATATCTATTTTTTAACTGAATCTTTTAAAAGCGTTTTTTCCTGAAATTCAGGCCTTTGGCTCTGGATTACAGGGTCCATTTCCAATGTTCAGGGTCCCCCACCCACTGAAGAATGATGTCCCTTTAAATGTGCTGCTTCCCTGCTCCAGGGTTTGAAGCGGTGCTGGGGGCAGGGCTGCTTCTGGGGAAAGCTGCTTCAGGGCCTGTGGTTTTCAGTCCTGCATCCCCCTGTGCTGGGGCATCACGCAGCTGCGCTCCCACCCCATCGGCGCTCTGATCCCTTGTCACAAACCCTGGGAGAGCCAGCCCAGGCTGAGCTGCACAACCCCTGTTCAGCTTTTGGTTTGACCCTGACTCCCCACCTCACCTCTCTGCAAAGTAAGGGAGTGATTAATGTTCTCCACCTCTGCCTCCTCGGCCCTGCTCTGCCAACCACCCCAGCGCTCTCCAGGAGCACCTGCACCCTTTACCTGCTTGGTTTGACAGCTTTGCAGCGCAGATGTACAGTTGCTTGGGGTTTTTTTTCCATAGTTGGTTGCTTTGGATTTTTGTTTTGATGTTAAACTTTCTTCCCCCCGCCCCTTCTCTCCTTATTTCAACCCCTTTCCTTTACCTCCCCCTTTATTTTTGGTGCTTTGGGGAATGGTGATTTAATTTTTTTTTTTAATTTCCTTTTTTTCTGTGTGTGCACTTCTCCTGGAGAAAGTCCTGATTCCCCTGTACTTTGGGGAAAGGGAGCATTTCACACACCAGGGAGGTGCCTCTGGGGTGGGCTTGGGATTCTGCGGATGGAGCAGGGCTTTGCTGAAGAGGCACACACACCTTCGTGTGCCATCTGCTCAGCTTCATTCCTCACGGCTCTTACCTGTCCCTCTGTGTTTGACACTTCCCTGTCCTGTGGCCCCTCTGCCAAGGTGGGGGGAGGAGAATGGCAGCCCTTGGGGGGGGAACCAGCATGGCTTTAAGGTGGGCATGGGTTTTGGAGCCCCTCTAGCCTTGTCTTTTTGAGAACGGTCTGTACCCACTGAACCCCGTCAACGTTTTCAATAAAATTCACCCTCCAGCCGCTGCCTGTTGCCTCTTTTGTTGCCGTTTGAGCAGCAGCGGGGCGGCTGCTGAGATGGGACCCCTGGGATGGAGGGGGGGGCAACGTGGGAGGGGTCTTGTACTTACCGTGGGGTAACGCTTGTCCCGAGCCGGGGGCTGTAGGAGCCGGGACCCCGGTACCGCTGTCAGGGGCCGGGCAGGAGGGTGGGTGCTGCTTGGAGGGGCGGGGATGAGGGACAAGCACAGGGGTCCGGCTGCGGGGGTCGCAGGGCGACGGGGTGCTGTCCCAGGGGTCCCGGGGGCGCTGTCTGGGCGCTTGCCCGGGGGTCCCGGGGGCGGCGGGGTGCTGTCCCGGGGGTCCCGGGGGCGGCGGGGCGCTTGCCCGTGGGTCCCGGGGGCGCAGGCGCTGCCCACGGCCGCGAGGGGGAGGCAGCGCCCGGCTCCGGCCCCGCGGGGACGCGCCTGAGCCGGCGGCGGGACCCGGCGGGTTCGGCCCCTCCCCGCGCACCCACAACCTATTATGCCTCCCCCCCCCATTGTACTCCTAGCACCCTCGCGTTTCGGGGTGGGGACACACGCCGTGGCTGGGGCCGAGGGATGCGCCTGGGCATCGCCCCCACGGGCGGTGGAGCTGCCGGGCTTGGGGGGGTCGTGTTATTTCACACCCCCCCGCAGTGGGACAGGGAGCAAGGGGATGGCTCCCTCCCCAAACGCTTCAACACCCGTCAGGCAGGATCAGGCCGGGCCAGCGGGTCCCTCAAGCACCGGGAGCTCGGTGGCGATGGGTGCCCCCGGGGACGGGGCGGAGGGGTCTCACCATGCTGGGACCCCCCGTCCCACATGCGCGGCGTGGGGAGGGGGTCGGACCTGCCGCGGGGCCGGGGGGGCTTGGGGGGGGCTGTGTGGGGTGTGCTGGCGGGCTCTCCGCTTCAATTACCGACTTAATAGCTGCATCGAGACCCATTAAAAATGCATCAGCGCCTCCGAGGAAAGAACTTCAGGAGAGACGGAAAATTCATCACTCGGCGTTCCCTTATTAGGAAAATGATGGGTTTTTTCCCCTCATTTGTCTCAAATACAGGCAAAAAGAGGTTACTGCTGCCTGTTGACTTCCCCGGGGGTCTCCCACGAGGTGTAAGAGGGCAACGCGCAGACCTGGGCGAGGAGGATGCGGCTCTTGCTGCAGAGAAGGGAAAACTCAGCACATCCAACGCAGGGGCCAGCACAACCCCCTTGGATTTAAGAGGCAGGGGCTTTCTCTGCCCTCAGCTGAGCGGCGTGTGGGGAGCCGGGTCCCTCTAAGAGGGCAGCCCCACCCCCGTGTGCTCAACCAGTAACGGCGTGGGTGTCTCTACTGGTCATCCTGGCTCTTTGCAGGGCTGCTGGGTCTCTCCAGGAGCTGCTGAGCTGGAGCTCACGCCGTTCCTGAAGAGCAGCTTGTGGAGGAGGGCTGGCTAATGGCATTAGCAGGGGGCGTGATGATGCAGCCGGTTTTCTGGGGTTGTGGGTTCTTTATTTTACTTAATTTTCCTTCTTTTTTCTGAAGGTGGCTGAGACTGTATCTGGGGCGGGTTGTTTTTGTTTGTTCAGGTGGCCTGTGGGCACCTTCTAGATCGATAGTGTGAATTAAAGAGTTCAGGCAGGCCATTGGTTTGTAGGAGATGTGTTCAATCCTCCCCTAATAGGCGTCTCACCCAGAAACTTCCAACGCTCCCGCTCTTGCAGCACCTAAGTGCTAATGAGCCGAAGCTGCAGAATACCAATGAGACCTCAGGGATATGGATCAGCCTTCCCAGGCCCAGCCAGAGGCTTTAAAATCATTTCAGCTGTTACCTGGAGACACTAGTGTAGCCCATCAAAGAGAGAAGGGGGTTAAGTGAGGTGTGCTTGGGTGAAGAAGGTCTTTGCTGCCTGTGGTGAGCTGCTGTGGATGTCTCCCAGAGCTTCTCTTCAAGCAGAAGGGTGTGTGGCTTGTTTTGGGGCGAGAAGAGCTCAAGCTCTGGTTTAGCCAGGGGTGTCCAGCTGCTTCGGTGCCCTCCATTCTTTATCAGGTAATTGCTCATCCCTGGATATGACTTTCTAAGCTTTGCTGACTTGGATAAAGCATCTCCAAGACTTTTTGGCTCATCTCAGCAGCCTGGTTTGCAAATCCAGCCCCAGCATGTGCGTCTTTACAGAGCGACCCATGGGACCTGTCCACATGCAGCTGCTTCTCTGCCGTGCCCCCTGGGGCTTTGCAGCAGGGCCAACGTGGATGTGGTGCTGGAAAACTGGGATGATTTTCTGCTGCCTTCAGCAGAAGTCCCAAAGCAGGGGGGAGAACTCCCAGCCTGCCCAGCAAACACAGACCTCCTGGCTTCCCTCTCAGCTTGAAATCCCTGTTGATTTGTCAGAGGTGGGAATGCTGGTGGGGAAACGTGGGGGTGGGAGCGGGGAGCCTTAGCAGGGCAAAGCCTGAAAATATCAAAGGTTGCACCCAGTGCTTCTGGGTGGGGGGTGAGGAGGTCACCTCCTACCCAGGAAGCCCCGGCCCTCTAGCAGGTTTGCCTGGATGCTTTCCAGCCCCCGTGAGCGGTGGCTCTGGCCCCTCACATGCTGTGTTAACCTTCTCGAAATACCAAGCAGTGCAGGAACAGGCTGTTTATTTCCAGGCGCTGGAAGCCACGGCAAGCGCTGCAGGCACGTGGGCAGAGGGCTGTGGGGAAGGCTGGCAAGCCAGGGGAGCTTCTGCACTTGATTTACATCCCAGAGTGGAGGAGACAGGAACCTCAATGAACCAATGCAGTTACCTGGCTGTCAGCTGTGTTTTGCTCGGTGTCATTCCCTGCTCAGGGCCACTTGTGTCTCTTCTAGCACAAAACACTCTCCTCTTCTCACAGAAGCGGAGATCTCATAAACCCCAAGGCTCAGACAGGAGCTTCAGCTTGGCTCTGAAGCTGCCCTGGACACCACAGAGCGTGTGTTGTGTGTGTGGCCTCTCCGAGCATCACCCCTCTGGCTCAATGAGTGGAGTACTTCCCTAGGCTGCCCCGACCCTCTGCAAAGGTCCTGCAGCGCATCCCCACCCGCAGCGTCAGCAACGAGGAGCTGTTGAATGAGCCTGAGTGTAGCCCAGGGTGCGACCTCGCGATGGAAACGGTGTCGGGAGAGCTCCTGCTGGTGGCAGGAGGTGTTGAGCTGGTGTGCAGCTGCCCCCACCGATGTCTCCAGCTCTGGGAACGGCAGCCCCAGCGATGCTCTTTGCCTCCCGCCTCCGCAGGGCTGGTGATCGCTGTGTACACACGCAGCAGCTGCCGTGTGACTCCGGTCCTGCCTCACCCGGGCTGATACAGGCTGGTGCAGCGCTGGGGACAGGGAGTGACTTGGCAAAGCCGGGCCAGGGTGATGGGCTGCCTTGTTGCTTGCAATTTTGGGAGCCTGGGGCAGGATGCAGAGGTGTTGGTGGCTCCTGGAGCTCCACCAGCATCACAGAACCATGGTGGGGGTCTCCACTCCCCTTGCACTGCCCCTCCCAGCTGAGCCCCATGGGCAGCAGGACGTGTCCTTTCTCGTCATCCCGCCTCACCCTGAGTTTCTTTAATTACAGCTTTGGGAAGGATCTTCCCCTTTATTCCCCCAAATCTTCTCCTTAATTAAAATCCTGATCTGGGCCAGCAGGAAGCAGCTGTTGCCTCTTTGCTGGATGCTTGGGTGTCTTGCAAGCTGCCAACCTGATTGCTGACCTCACAGAGACAGGGTGGGGGGTGGTGTGGGGACAGGGCTTATACAGAGATGGGGGGCACTGGCATCACCCCCACCCCACCTGACTTCTCCAGGTGATGCTGAGCACAGCTGGCTGTGATGATCACCCTCTCCTTGTCCGTGGGACAACTGAAATCTCTGGAGGTGTGAGTGGGATCAGAACACCCAGTCTCATGTACTGTGGAGCCCCTTCCTGTGGAGGTGCAAACAGCTGCATCACCAGCACCCTGGGGAGAGGGCACTGGACCCCAAACCAGTCCCTTTGGGTTTGCCCAGCTTGTGGCCTGGAGTAGGACTGAAAGATGCAGGTAGATGAAGGTCATCAGGGAAACAGGGGCTAGGATTGTCCTTTGAGCTCAGTTTGACCTCGGGACCCGTGATGTGTCTGGCCAGGGTCAGCTATTTCTCATCCCTCCAGCAGCAGCACCTCCCAGTGCTCCTGGGACACCCCTGCTACCCCCATGTCCCCAGCCTTGCCACAGCTCGGGGCCATTCCCTGGTACAATCTCTGCAGCTTCATTATGGTTTTCTTCCAGAAAGAGCCCAAAGAGGTGACTTTATTCCTCCCTGCCTGCCTGGGGCTGGTGTTTCTGCAGCAATCCATCATCAAAGCAACAGGGAAGTGTCAGGAACAATTAGTGAACTGGTGGTGTTAACTTTATCAGAGAGGATATGGCTCTTTCTAATGAAACTCGTGGAGGATAAAAAAAAAAAGAGAGAGAGAGAGAGAGAGTGCTGACAACAGATGTATTATTTCACCTCCAATTTACCAGCACATGCATTTTTCATTCATGGAAGCAGCTGATATGCAGATTTATTCAGAGCAGAGCAGGTTCAGCCCTCGATGGATCAATTCTTGCAGCACGCTTAGGAGAGGGAGCTGGCTGAGCCTGGGGCTGTGGCAGGTCCCAAAGCTGGTCCCCAAACGTTGTGCCCAAGATGGGCCAAAAGGCCAATTTTTTGGGGCTGTGATACTTTTTTTCTCTTTTTTAATTCCTTTTTTTCCTGAATCCTTGCTCTTCAGCCCCAGTTCTGTCCCTGTTTTAGACCAGGAGAGATTTCCATGGGCCTTTGTGGCTTGACTTTCATATGGGTTGACTTTTGCTCATCTTCCAGCCCTGCTTTGAGGGGAAGCCAGCGCTTGGTGACACCCAGGAGGGCTTCACCTCCACCTCGTTTTGGAGGAACACATCCACCCACAGGCAGTGGAGGCTGGATTAATATGATGGCCATACTGAGGTGCCTTCTTCAGGAAACCCTTCTTTCTTTTGCCAGATGGATTCTGGCTACTTGGTTATTATCATTATCCCTCAAACCTCAATGCCAAAGCCTCTCACTAGTGATCTGAGCTTGGCCTCCAGATGTGTCTGAAGCTCTTCTCCCTCCATACGCAGCGTGTGGTGCTTTCCTGCTGTGTTTTGGGGGAGTCAGCTCCCCTGCAGTGGTGGGGGAGGACACCCTCTTGAAGCCAAGGGCAGTTTCAGCTCCTTGCCCTGATGAAACTGAATCCAAGAGAAATATTGGAGGTCTTTTTCTCTCTCATTAGGAATGGAAGACAGGAGTATCTTCTGGGTACTATACAACCAGCATGAATTATTTAGGACAAAGCATCTCTCCAATAAATAATTTTATGTGGGGAGATTAAATCTGATTTTTTTTTTTTTTAATATAATAACAAAAGCTATTTCTCTCTCATAAACCCTCATATTTCACACAGAAAAGAGATTCCAGGCATCCATTTCTGTATTGATCAGCAAATAGGTCCTTGTATAGATTTAGTTCACCCAACCTTGTTTAATTTTGGATTCATTGATTCAATGCAAAGATCTAGATGAAAAGAAAGTGGGCTGTTTCCAGTGCTGGTGATGCTATTTTTAAATAAATCTAGTGCACGCTAAAATAAATATGCAAAGCATTTTGTAAGGCCGTATATGGGTGGGGAAGAGGAGACCAGATGTACTAAAATATTTAACAAACTTTTTCTTGATTTCTGGAAAGGCATGTTTTATTTAGTAAACACTAGTGAAACTTAATCCCATCCAATATTTGCCGTCCCCCACACCCAGCACCCAGCGCCAGCAGGTACGTGGGACCTTGGAGGAGCAGCCTGCACGGTGACATTGGGGCCACATTTAAATGCAAAGCTCATTAACCGTGTCTGGGATTTTTTTGTTTGTTTCTTTCTCTTCTTATTTTCATGTTTGTTACAAGAGCAAGAGATGAAATACCCATCTAGAATTCCCTTTCATCTCCCAGCGTGTAGGTTTGGGTTTTTCCCCCCCCCCCCCTTCCCCTTTCCCTTCCTTCTGTTGCTCAGATGACAAAGTTTCTCCTTCAGGATTTTATTTGATTTCAAAAGATGAGAAGGAATTAAAAGCATCTCTGGGAGTCTGGGCTCACCTTACTCTAGCTGGGAAGAATCACCCTGAGGTGGATACACCAACTGGCAAAGGCCTTTTGGCCCCAAGGGATGAAGTTCATCCTGGGGCTGGAGCTGCATCCCTGCTTTTCCTTCATCACCCTGCAGATCTCAGCCTGCTTTCCTGGGGAAGGGTGCTCCCCCTCTGGGTGTACGTGCCTGTCTCCTCGAAACCCTCAGCTTTCAATCCAATCAAATTTAATTGAATTGTGGTTTTGATCACATCTGACAGGGATCTTGCTGATAATCAGGTTCCTGTGGGTGACACAGAGATGGGGCTGGTGGAGGAGGGAGGTGAGAAGGGGGTTTGTGTGCCGGCGCTGATGCTGCTCGGTCCTTACGAGACACCAGAGAAGCTACACAGGAGCCAAGCCCTATCCATCCCAGGATCAGGTCACTTGTTGGGGCTCAGTGGATTTAGTGCACATCTTGGTGGGGACTGAGCTGGGCAGGTTGTGCTGCTTCTGGTCAAAAAAAAGCCAATTTTCTTGGCATAACCCCTGAGGTGGCTCCATCTTCCTGCAACCAGGGACAACATGTTGGAGAGGAGCTCCAGCATCCCCCCAGCTGCTGCTCCAGCACGTGTGGTACCCAGCTTGGCTTCATCCTGACCTGGCAGGCATGGTACCCAGCTTGGCTTCATCCTGACCTGGCAGGCATGGTACCCAGCTTGGCTGCATCCTGACCTGGCTGGTGTGTGGATGTGGCTCAGGTCTCTGCCTCCCCTGTGGGCATGCCCTGCCTGCTATCGCTGTGCTGGTGTGGGCTGAGCAGGGATTCATTGTGGAAATTCATGGGTGATTTACCTGGACCCACCTGGAAGCACAACCCCTGGGGCAGGGGGAATATCCCTCACTGAGCCCCCTGCCCCACATGCTTTTTAGCAGGTGTTTAATTAGGTGTTGATTGTGTGTGTGTAATTCTGGAGGTAATGAAGCAGACTGGGATGAGCGAGCCAGCAGCCTGTCCTCCATCCCTGGTCCTCAGCAGCAGCTTGGATGCAGCAGGGAAGCCATCAGAGATCCCAGGTGGAGCTGTGGTCCCTTCCCTGGGACACTGGGCACTTATTCCCCAGGTTGGGGGCAAAACAACAATCCTCACCCTGACCTCAGCCATCAAAGGGATGCATCTGTCCCCCACCCCAGGGTGTCAGTACTGCTTATCCCAGGGCATCTGGAGGTGAGAAGATGGGGCTCTGCAAACCAGCCCAAACACCTGTAGCCCTGTGACACGGTGTCGCCGTTGCCTGAGACCATAAACCCTGCACTGAGTTTGCACAGCCTCAGGTCCAAGGCTTGGAGGACCTGCTCTGTATGAACTTTTCTTGACCTTCCACAGGTTTTTTTTTTTTCCATTTTAAACTTATTTGTTTTCTTCTAATTGAGCCAGTAGCTACAGCTAATTTGTTTTACTTCTGTTTGTGTGGTGCAGCCCCAGTTTCATACAGATAACAGCAGCAATCAGTTATTCTTTGTGGAATGAGATACTTTCTACTCTAATATAATGATGTGGGATAGCACAATGTAAGCCTGGTACAAAGGGAGAGAAATGAGCAGGGGAGATGTGGGATGTGGCAGAAGAGCATGGACATGGATGGTGGGAGTTGGGGTCCCAGGATTAGCAGGGGAGACCTCATGGCTACAAACAACTCGGATGTGAGTACTAGGGGACAGGGATGTGTCCCCTCCTGGCTCCTCTTCCCACCTCTGCCCTGGCCGGTGGGCAGCTGTGGAGGTGGGAGGGGAGAGCAGTGCCTGTGCTGGGGTGGGGGTGCACCCCTGGTGAGGAGGAGGGGATGGAAGAGGTTTGTTGTACTTGGGAGCTGGGGTTGTGCCAGAAAGTGTCACGAGCTGAGGATGCACTGGGTGGCCATCAGCTGTCCCTACAAGGGGTTCCTTCCCTTCTGGTGAATCCCAAGCCACAAGAATTAGGGTAACTTTTCTTGCCTTTGATGACATTAACACTCAGGTAACTTGTTTCTGCTGGCTCATCCTTATCAACAACTTATACAGGGGCTCAGGAGAAACGTTCAGCACAACTGACTCTACCTGAAGTCCCAGGACATGATTTTACCTGAAGCCCTCAGGTGCTGAGCACTGAGGTTGCCCCAGAGGACACCTACTTATATTGTTCTTGGAAGCAGGTTGCTAATCATCCCACTGGAGGGAGAGGTGAAGGCACGGCAGCTTTGCATGGCTCCCAGGGAGGGCTGGAGGCAGCTCTGGAGCGAGGAATTGGGCAACCTTGTGTAGCTCCAGGCCTGAGGTTGGTGGCCCTGCCTGTGGCAGAGGGGTTGGAGCTCTATGATCCTTGGGGTCCCTTCCAACCCATGCCATTCTATGATTCTGCTGTTCTCCAAGAGAATAATCCAGGCTCCCAGGAATGCTGGGATGGAAAAACCTAAAGGGAACAGGAGAAGGAAACTTTGGATTTCTGCAGGGCTTCGAGTCCCTGAGGCACTTGATTCCCTCCAGTAGCTCAGCATGGACCTGTGGTGTCTAGAAGTCGATCTGTCCATCCAAAAGGCTAGGAAAAAGGGAGGCTGGGGAAATCCACAGTTCTCCCTTGAATGCCCCTGACTTCTGTGGTGTTTTTTGTTCTCACTTTGTATTTAAGGCCCCAGACTAACACCCAAGACTGCTCATTTCAAAGACTCTCAGTTGCTTGCCTTTCATTGCTCATTTTTCCCCCTGCCCCCTGTTTATACCTTATTTCCATAGCTCACTCCTTGAGAGGTGCCAAAATACTCAAATCATGGGAAACAAACCCAAGATGACCTGGGCTGTGTTTCCCTGTGGCTGCAAGTCAGCAGATTTCTGGGGATTTTCAGCTGATTTCTACTCCAGTGAAAGAAAAACCAGACTTGATCTCTGTTTTCCAAAGTTTCTGACACTAATTGAAGGTAGCATCTCCTCTCTGTGGGCATGCAACTGTGGTTTAATGCATCTAATTTCCTTGGATGCACTTGTTTGGGTTAATTACACCACCACTTGTCAACAGCAATTCTGCCACGTTGGGTTTTTTTTTTTTACCCAATGTATTTTTCCTGGTCAGTTTTTAACACCTGATTGCTCTGTCATCTCCTGTCACTGCTGAGCTCGGGCAGGACATACAGCACCATCCAGCCTGGCTTGAGCTGCTCAGCTTGGACCCTGCTGAGCAGGCAGCATGTGGGGTGTGGACGTGTCCGTTGGCATCAGAGGAGGATCGTGTTGTGCTCAGGATGTCTGGAAATTGATATAGGGAGATCCAATGCATCCTCACAGCCCTATACCTGCAAAGCTGCTTCCCATCTGCAAGGGGAGCCCCGTAAACCTAACACTCATAGCATGTGTCTGTTCTTGAGTCTGAAGATGATGATATTTTCTATCTTGTCCCATTGCTGCATCCCCCAAAGATGTTTCTTTACTTCCATACCTATGTCTGCAGCTGGGCCTTGGCTGCCTTTAACAAACACCAAGTCTGGTTTATGCAATTCATTTTGTTCATCCTTTAACAGCAGTTCCTGAAAAATAATCCACTCTTTCCTCTTGGCCTCCCCTGCCAAAAGTTCACACAATTGATGATGTCTCTTGATTCTGGCATCCTGGACCGCCGGACAATATCCAATTATATGGGAGCTGGTTTCATTCTCTGCTTGACAATGCCAACAGGATTTAATTTGTGTCCCTTGTCTACCTCTTGCCAGAAATTCTCTTGTTAGGTAGATGTTAGCTCTTAGTCGTAATGCAGCGATGAGCTCTCTGTGAGGTATTTCCTTGGCCATGAAGGTGACAACAGCATCCATTGCTACTTTAAACAAGGAGGTGGTGGTGGGCTTCTTCAGATCTAAGTAACTGGCGTTGGTTTGGCCAAGTAGGGTTGAGCAATGGCTTACCCCCAGGGCTTAGACTGGTGGGACTTGGGTGGAAGTGGCTGAACAATCCTCCAGCATGGCTTGGAGATGGAAGAGACCCATGACAGTAAACTGCCAGGGGAGGATGGAGGGTTGTAGTTGTGGAGGGTGAGAAAAAAAGAGACTCCTGCCAAATTCCCTGTGTTAACTCGGTGCAGAAGATAGCAACAAGAGAAGAGACCCGAGTGACAGAACGTTGCCAAGTCATGCAGCTGTCAAACAGACCAGTGCTGAGCCTGGAGGAGTCTGGAAGGGAAACGGCGAGGTCAAGAAACCGAAGTGTAAGGTGACAGCTAGAAATAGAAGGGACCAAGTGATATTTGTGTCAGAGGTATCACGGGGAAGGAATGAAGAAATCCAACCCTCGCATACCCAACTCCTCACGCTCCAGCCTTTCCCCTTAAACCCAGCACAAACTATCTTAATGGCTCTTCTCAGCTAACCTCAAGTGGGGACAGAGTGGTCATAGTAGCTGGGCACTTACACCAGTCCACTGGTTTGGTTCAGATCACTAATGAGCTAATTAGTTGCTATGGAAATGCAATGTGGGAGAACTTTGGGGAGGAGAAATTATAGGTAATTTTTATTTGTTTGGGCCCTGTTCCTATAGCAACAGAACTTGTCACCGAGTACCAGTTGGTTTCCATGGAGTTGGCTGCTAGTTCTGGGTTATTAATGCCTCCAAGCATAAAACAGGGCGACTTACCTAGTAGGACTTGTGG
The DNA here is from genome assembly GCA_020800305.1 of Porphyrio hochstetteri. Classification (NCBI taxonomy): domain Eukaryota; kingdom Metazoa; phylum Chordata; class Aves; order Gruiformes; family Rallidae; genus Porphyrio; species Porphyrio hochstetteri. The sequence continues at coordinate 12,026,491 of CM036920.1, forward strand.
GTCGTCCTCAGTCACATCTAAGGGAACTTTGCATTTGGCCAAACTCCCGGCCTTGCTTTTGCAATAAGTGAGAACACTTCTAGAAGTTGGGTAGGAGCATTCATCATCAACAGCTATAGTGCTGGAAGGATCCATTAGATTCCCTTTCCTTTGAATTCAAGACATTCTGGAATGAATAATCCATCACTTCATAGCTTGCTCTTCTCTCAGCACTGCCTGATTTTTAATTGGATTTTCTCTGGGTTCAGCTTCCAGATGCTTGGCGTTGATCTGCCTTTCTCTGCTAAATTAAAAAGTCTTTTAGCACCTGGCAGTTTTGCTGTAAAAGGACTTACTGTAATTAAGTCACTTCTCATCTCACCACAACTGGTTCTCCTGAACGAGGCCATTTTTTCCCCTTTGGCTTCTCTCTGTGAGGCATCGCTGGGTTTTGAACAAAAGGGATGTGGTCTCTGCTTTGCAGCAGTGTTGGAGGTCTGTCAAGGGACCTCTCCAGACTCCTTCAGAAGCTGAGCCTTGGAACGAGACCAAATGCTCCTGAACACTAAAGAGACTGGATTTGGGAGAGAGATTGGTTTTATGCTAGGTTATAATTTCCCTCCCACCAGCTAACTCCTCAGCCTTCTGGAGGTGATAATTACCCAGTAGGAGCTCAAATTTCTCTCTCCTCTCCCCACTTATCAAACCATGATCCCCTTTGAAGCCATCATCCACTTCTTCCCAAAGCATCCTAACCAATTCCTGCAGCCGTGTGAAGCTCGGAGCGACGTCGTGCAGCCTCCGTTGGCTTTGAAGGTGGTGCAGTAGTGACCACTTCTCCCTGGGAAGAGACATCATGCCAGCTTTGAAGGCAAATAAGGTGATCAGCAGGAGGATGAACCGTAAATGATATTTGGCTGAGTGTACCACGCAGTCGGAAGGGAGGCATGAAGCAACCAGCTAGCAAAGGGCAGCTACTCATAACCAGCCCTTCTTCAAGTCTCTTGGCAAGCTTTGCTTCTGGCCTCACAGCTCTGCATGCTGTGCTCACAGCTGCTCCTTCACCGTTGGGGAGGCACAGCCCAAATGCCTCAAAATGATGGTGCTGGGGAGGGTGGAGGATGAGTCGGAGATGAGGGCTGGCTGGGGAGCTGGGAGGGGAGTCCTAAGGCACTGATGTGGGGTCTGGCTGGAAAACCTGGGGAAGTCAAACCTGCAAGGTGGAAGAAAGGCTTAATCCAAGCGTGCTTGGATGCCCTTAGTGCCTCTTGAGTTACAGGTAAATGATGTTGGAAAGCCCCCTGCCAAACCTGTCTGCATTCTGTCACGTGTTTCTTCCCAACGGTGACACCCATGGGACAGAGCCTTGGGAAACGCTGTACTTGGGCACCCAGTGACACTGGCTTTAGCATTGAGACTGGTTGTTGGATGGGGAGTGTCATCTGAATGAAGGGGGCATATCCAGTGTTCCAGGAAGCCATCTCCAGGCTGGGAATTCAGGAAGGGGATGTGGAAGATGAGAGCAGCAGGTGCCCAGGACACGGTGTGCTGGCAAGGCCCCTGCCCCAGGAGAGACCTCTGGGGTCTTTCTGCCCATATCAGTGTCTTGGCTATAAATAACAGTGATGCTCTTAGTGGTCATCTCCAACCCAGCTGCAGCCCATGACTCATGGGCTTCCTGTCCTCAGCAACGCTACAGGCTGACTCATGACTATGGAGGAGTGTTGTGTTCGGACCCCACAGGTTTTTGGTTTCACCAAGCACCATCATGAATTTGCAAGTAAGAGGTCTCTGTTTCAGGGCTCTGAGATCTGGCTGGCATCCTGTGAAGACACATGGCAGGTAGTGCTTTGTCCCTAGGTTCACCTAGTTCTCCTCCTCTCCTTCCTTTGCTTGTGGCTGGCAAGAAATGCTTCTTGCCTTGGTTTGATCTGCAGCTCTCCCAAGCATAGCTTTGCTTCTCCTGTGCTACTGGAGTCCCCACTTAATGTTCCAGCCTTCCTGAGCCTGGAGCAGCCATGGTTCTGCACTAGAACCAGCATGTGGCCTCAGCGAGGGGTGGATAGGCAGCTGATGTGGACCTTATTCAGCCAGCCAGGAGCTGTTTGAAGCAGCATCTGCAGAGGCATGGGAAGTACCCAATGCCTAGGAGGAGTGAGACCAGCCTTTGGGAGATGGCTATGGCACTGAGGACAGCAGATCTAGGGTGCTTTGCTCTGAGCATCTGTCCCCATCATGGCAGAGGAGGGAAAGGATGACATGTCCCATGTCATGAGGTAATAAGGCTGGGTGCCAGCTGAGGCAGCCTTGCTGGACTCCTTGGGGATGTGATTGTTCCTGTCATGTCCACACAGGTCTCCCCTTCTTCACCCCACACCCATGTTCTGAGGGGACATGGTGGAGCCACCTTGGAGGGGTGTGACAGCAAAAGTGCTCTTGGCCAGTGAGGCCACCAGCCATGTGGCTGGAGTGCTGTGGTGAGCACTGGAGATACCGCCCAGCTCTGTGGTGAGGGTGGTGGGAGGAGGAAGCAGTGTCTGGTTTTATGACACACAAGCACATGCTTTTAATTTGAGTAACCTTCTCCTGGGAGAGCAAGGAGCCTTCTGTTGCACCCTGTGCTCCTGGGGAAGTCTGTGGGAGAGCCACAGGGGCCATGGGTGTTGTGTCCCAAGGCATAGCAGCTCCATCTCATCTGTGAGAGCTGGCAGTTGGAGGGTGGCCACAAAGGAGTTATGTGGTGGGACAAGCCTGGGTGGCTTCTCTTTGTCACCTGGCAGCTCTGCCTTGACTGGGACCAGTCAGGTTTGTGTTGTTTTCCACAAAGTAGGCAAGACTTGTTTGGGTATGATGTTCCAATCTCCCGCTCCAGATTTCTGCTGTCCCCAGCCCTTTGGGATGCTTTCAGCCAGCCCTGCTGGGGACATCACCAGTGCTGAGGTGTGCAGGTGAGCTTCTGGTAAAGCCTGGGGTCCTTCCCACCACTTACTTAACCTCCTGACAGATGATCCCAGGATTTGACCATGCTGTAAGGGTCAAAAAAACTAGAGCAACAGAAAGCCCACAGCTTGGTGGTCCACGCATTTCTCACCCATGATGTCGGTTTTAACCAGATGCAGCTTGGACAGAGCATGCTGCATCCCTGCAGGGTCTGGTTGGGCCCTGCTTGGCCCCAGGGCAGCTCTGGAAGCGTCAGGGAGCAGCAGCAGTTCCAAGGCCTCACACAGAGCCTCACAGCTCCAGTCTAAAATAAACCTGCAGAGCGTGAAGGTGGGTTATAACAGGAAACACTGGAGGTACTTAGAAGCAAGCCCAGGCTGGATCAGTCCCAGATGAGAAAGCCCTCTATCCTCTAGGAACGGCCAAGGCAGACACCAGTGCTGCAGAGCAGAGAGCAAAAGCATCTTCAGAGCTGAAGGACTTGCTGGCAGCCTCTTCTCTGCCACCGGCTGTGGCAAAGAGGAGGTTGCATCTGCAAAGGGGTGTATCTCCAGCAGTCTCCCATCCACTCCCTGTCCACTGGTGGCCTTGCCTTGCAGGGAACATGTCTTTCCAGGTGAGCATGGGAAGGTGTTTCCTGTGGAGCCACTAACCAGCAGTTGAGCAAGCGTTGCTGGCTTCAATGCAGGTTTTCCTACTTCTCCAGCCCTTTCCCTACTCTTGATCCATCCATGGGAAAACAACTTCTCTGAGCTGCTAATGCTCCCCAGCTCCTCAGCCTCACCCATGGGAGGAGTGGAGGCACGGTGGTCAGCTCTGGGCACCAGTAGCAGGAGAGGGTGGCTCTGAAGAGGTGAGATCTTTCTCCACCAGTGCTTTGGAGGCAGGAGCAAGAGGAGAGCTCCACAAACCATCTTCAGGGTGTTGAGAAGGAAGGAGCTGAGTGAGTGTGAGTCCATGAGGGTGAGTTGGGACGGGACAGGTAAGTGTGCAGCTGCTACAGCCACACTTCACCTCCTGACAGGAGGCTCCTTGCCTGCCAGGAACGTGGAGGTTCAAAGGGATGATTTCCATGCCTGCTGAAGGTGTCCTAGAGGTTTGGGGAACAAACCAGCCCTCTCCCACGGGACCAGGAAGGGTTGGGAGGAAACCAGGTGTTTTTCTCCAGGGCTGGTCTCCTTGTCCACTTCCAATGGTGAAGGGAAGAATGGATGTGGTGGCCTGGGGATTAACTAAGTGCTTGAAGGGACGTGGGGTGGTTTTCTGGTCTACCTTGGGGTGCAGCAACATGCTCCAGCCCCTGAGCAGAGCTTTTCTCTCCCAGCTGCACAACAAGGCAAGAGCTGCTTATGCAGGAACTGTTCCTGCAAAGGGTTCCACTTGCTCTGCCCAGCCCCAGCATGCCAGCAGCTTTGCTGTGCTCGTTGCTGGGGGCTGTTCATGCATGTAGGGATGTGATGGGTACTCACTGGACTTTTGGTCACCAACAGGAATTTTTTTTACTCTGTATGGACAAGTCATTTTGTTTCTCCTATAACTGGCAGGGCAGGTTGTCCTGGGGCTGGTGGCTCTCTGTGTCTGTGCCAATGAGGTGCTCCAGTATCTGGGGTGAAGAGGTATTGCTGTGTGGATCTGACTCTGGGAAGGACCCGTGTCCCATCTCTAGGACACCCTGCTTGGTTCTCCCTTCTCCATCCTGTTTAAACTTTCATCACCAAATCACCTTCTGCAACAGAACAAACATCCTCTGCAAATAATCTGCCCAGATGGGGTTTGTTTGAGCAAGTGGATGTGCACTGGCTGCAGAAGATGATGTGGCAGGGTGCTGGGGTGGGGGTACCTCACCCTGCCCTGCCCTGGGCTTTTCCCCAAGGCCAGGAGATGCCTCAGGTCCCCAGATCTCTTGACCAGTGCTTGGAGCTGTGGGAGGGGGGTGGTACAGGGAGTTTGGTTTTGCTGTGGGAGAGACATGAGAAAATAGGTCTTGTGGTGGCAGAAACCCTGATGGACCTGGGGAAGGAGGGAGAGAGGAGGCTTCTGATCCTCTCTGGGGTGCTTTTTGCCTCTTCTTGAGCTGCTCTGTCCTCTGCGATCAGAGCAGCTGGGTTTGAAAATGAACAATGTTGAGTTGCTGTCAAGGACCTCACCTGGAAAAGCTCAAAGCAAAGGGGCATCTGTGTTTCCCAAGAAAAAAATGCTCCTTTTGGAAGCCCTGAAGTGCTTCGATGCCCTTGAACGTTTTTTTGCTCTCCTGTAATTATTGCCTCACTTTGTGCTGAATTGGTAAAGAGCTCCTGTTGCCACAGAACCTCATTTTTTCAGGTGAATCACCATTATCTGATGTTCTTTGCTGCTCTGACTGCAGCAGTGGGCCGTGGGAGCTCGCAGCAGCCAGGGCCATGACCAAGGGAAGAGAAGATGACTTCCTGACCTCATTAGCGCTGGGTCTGATTCATTAAGAGCAAACACCCGGAGGAGGAGGTGTGCTATCCTTGCATGCCCTGTGCTTTGCCATCAGCCAGACCAGGGAGCCAGGCTGCCTGCGGTGCTGAGCTCTGGTCTGGGGATTGGGGTGGGGGGGTGTCCCTTGCCCATCTCCAGCTGCCTGGGAGACAGGAGCCCTTTGCTCGCTGCAGGCAGGCAGGACCCACGAGCTGCTTCCTCATCTGGGAGCACCTTTTTGAGGACAAACTGCAAACATGTCTGAGGGTCTTTCCTGAGCCCTTTCCTGACTGAGCAGCTGAGCTGAGCGGGGCCAGCCAGGATGGAGGGAGATATGTTCCCCCAGCTATGTCTGCTGGCTGTGGGTGATTGATGTCACTGAGCTGGGTAGCTCTTTATATTTATAAATCATAGCAGAGCAGGGCAGCACTTACCAGCCCCTGAGCCTTCCACCTACCTGGCAGCCAGACCCAAACCTGAGCTGCCCTCTGCCCTGGCCTCAATTCTGCTTCCCTGCCGGCAGACGGGGCTGCTCTTATATTGACTAGAGCGTTTCTAGATTACAGCAAGTGGCAGGAGAGTGATTTGTGATGTATTGGGTTTCCTGCCCTTTCTCTTATAGCCCTGGCTTATAAAAATATACTCCCTTTGGGATTGCTTCAGTTCCATCTGTGTTGGCCAGTTCAAATCCCTCTTTATTATTTGTATTGAGGAGGGCTTGGGAACGCTCGCTGCCTCGTGGTACCGGTGCCCAGCAAATGCCAGGCCCTGCTGTGGCTCCAGGGTGAGGAAGGCTGATTCCTATCCCTGGGGAGAGAAGTGGGGTGCCCTGGGACACGCAGGCAGGGAAGGCTTCACCCTGACACAGCTGGAGGTGAGACCCTGGCCGTCAGTCAGTCAGTCAGTCCAGTTTTGCAGACTCTGTTATGCCCTGTGTACACTTTGCCTTTACTTTGGGGTCTCAGTCTCACTGCCTTTATAAATATCTCCCACTCATCAGGGAAGCTGTTGTGTTTGGTGCGTGGCATGAAGATGTTTTCCATGGGGAATGCCATCTTGGTGGGCCCGGAGCCTCGTGCACCCCCAGCTGTGGTGGGCATGGGGCTGGTGGAGCCAGGAACTGCTGCAGGCCTCACTGCCTCCCTATGTTGTGTGGTGTGGGGCTGGGGCTGATCTGCAGCGCCAGGATCCCAGTGACATCAAATGAGCAATTAGCTGAGGCTGATGAAAGCATTTGAGAGCTGAGCTCTCTTGCAGAAAGGAACACAGGTCATGCCTGCTGATCCCCACCACCCCAGCACACTGTGATCTGCATCTTTATGGCTTCTCTCTCCACAACATCTCAAAGGGCTTCACAGCTATCACCAAATTAAGCTTTTGCTGGGGAATCAAGATTTCTTTTTTTTCCCCCATTAAGAAGAAAGAAATCTGCTTCCCAGGCAGGGAAACAGGAGGACAGGATGAGATGAAGTGGTTCACCCAAGCCCATGTGATACCTCAGTGGCAGGTCTGAGTCCCAGCCTGCAGCAAGGCTGCAAATCTTCCTGCTAATCTTTGCTTTATTGCAGAGGACTAGGGGATTTTTAGTGGTCCTGTTTAGATTACTCATTCATTTTCTTCCCCACCTTGGCAGAATCAATTTCCTTTATTAGCTCTAGACTTCCACCATGGTGACAAAGCTACCAGAAGATCCCTTCCCTCTGCAGGCCCTCCTCTTAAAAAAAAAGAGAGTGAAGCATCCTTAGTTTCTGTGAGTGGATGCAACTGTATTTCCTAGTGCTAAAGGTGCCGCTTCTCCCCTTTGAGAGCACTTCAAGCACTTACACTCCAGCTTTTGAGAGTCATAGCACAGATCTCGTGGAGAGCCAAACATTTCCAGGACCTTAGGGAAGACCGAAGCAAGGGAGGACAGGCAGAAGATGCCATCAACCCCCTGGGGCATGCAAGGAAAGGAGAAGGCATGTTTCAGGATGAGGGAGCTGGGCTGAGCCAGTGCTAAGGACAGCCCTGAGCAGGTTGGGTCTGCTGATGGCTGGCTGTAGCCCTGTGCCATGCTGGGGCCCGGATCGCCGAGCTGGAAGGAGCCCAGAGAGAGAAAATTGGCTGGCAGAGGATCCAGCGAGAAGTAAAGTGCTTGTTGCTTGGGCAGGAAATTGCTGTGTCTCCCAGAGCTTGAGGCTCTGCTAGAGGTCCCCTTGGCCAGGGATGGCACGGGCAGTGCTGTGTTACCCAGCCTGAGTGCTGCCCCTCACCACCCACAGAACCACATCCCAAAACCACCTGGGAAATGCGAGTCCTGGCTGTGGTCACCTGCAAGGGGATGATGCTGCAGTGTCCCAGCATGGCACAGCCCTAAGCTCAGCTCCCAGTGCCACGGTCCCTGCACACACAGGCTCTCAGCACAGTGTAACATCCTCTCTTCTTCGCTGGCAGCCGGTGTGACCAGGCGGCAGTGCTGGGGTGGCTGAGACACTTCTGCAGTGGGAAGGACCTGGCTTTGGGTCTGATCCTGGCCTGGCACAGCTCTGTTAATGCAGCTCCTCTGGATCAGAGCCAGTGAAGCCAGGGGTGGAATTTCACCTTTCCCCACAGAGGGAGATGCTCAGAGGCTTGGATGTGTGCAGGCATCAGCTCTCTTCTGCTCAGCCGCTGCCATGAGGCCTCAAGCCAAGAGGCAACAGGAGCTGCTTGCCCAGCAGAAGTGGTTGGGTAGGACCAGTGTGTGGCACAAACACAGCGCTCAGCCTCCCAACAAACACTTGGGAATAAAAAGCCCTGCTTGCTGCAGGCACAGCACAGACAAATACAGTGGGTTGTTGGTTGGGATCAAGAGATACATACAGAAGCTATGGCAGGGTGGGTGGGCAGAGGACAAAGTACAGCTCGCAGCTAGGAGCAGCCTGCATCCATCCACACTGCCCCGAGCTGTTCCCTGTGAGCATCTGCTGCTCCAGCCAAAGGTCAAAACCAGGCAGGGAGAGGAAAACCTCGCCTGCATTTAGTGGTTTTTATAGAGAAGCAGGGAAACTGAGGCACTGTGAATGTAGAAACATAGATGGTTTGGGTTAAAAAGGATCTCAAAGGCCTTCTAGTCCTAACCCCTGCCATGGGAAGGGATACTCTCCTCTAGCCCAGGGTGCCCAAAGCCCCATCCAACCTGGCCTTGAACCTTGCCACAGAGGCAGCCACAGCTGCTCTGGAGCCACCAGGAGTAGGGCAACCATATTCCAGATGTGCTGACAGTCATGCCAGGAGTTTCTCTGAAGCTCTTGGGTTCCCTTGGCTTACATTGCCCTTTTTCTTCTCCCTCCTGTCAACTAAGGGGGTCAGGGACAAGGTGCAGCCCTTTCTTCATAAAAAAAACCTGATAACTTCATGTTCATAGCCCAGGTATGCGGCAAAAATGTTTGCAAGCTGGAAGGGGTCTGGGGAGGTTGGTTTCCATGAGAGGCTCTTGGATGCTGAAGGACCCAGACATGCCAAAAAATCCAATGGCTGTAGCAAACCCAGAGATCCAGCATGTTTGAAGCCGCAGAGGTGGGTGCTTTTCCAAAGGGGTGGAAAGGGGATTTGTTAGGGGGGGGATTTCCCTGGCAGTTATACCATCCCTCTAAGAAATGGGGTGCCAGTCTGAAGGAAGGGGCTCCAATCCAGCTTTCACCCTCCTGATTGAGCAGGAGGAGAAAATAACAAAAGCACAATGTCCCATCCAATTTAATTAACAGGGAAAAAAAGAAAAAAGAAAAAAAGATTTTTCAGAGTTTGGGTCCTCAGAAAGGATGTTTTATTCATGGCCCAGCAGGGAAGTGCTGGTGGTGCCATTAATTATGGGAGCTGCCGGGTGCTACGCCTGCCCCGGCGAGCTCGGCTCATCTTTATCATCCTGACACCCTGCGCGGGAAATTGGGGCGGCGTGGGGACCCCATGGGACCAAGATGCCAGTTTGGGCTGTTGTGAGCCCCTCTTCTCCACCCTGCAACCATCCATGATGCTGGATCTCCTGCTGCCCCACACCATGGTCAGGGGATGAGCATTGCCTTGCCAAAAATCAGGGGGCAGCGTGGAGGGTGGCTGCCCGCCAGCTGAGCAGCCGCAGCGGATCACCGCCCCGCCGCCAGCAGACGCCGAGGAGATCTTGGCAGCTGCTGGTGAAGTAAAACAAGTTCAGGGCTTGGTCAGGAGCCCCAAATCAAAAGGGATGGTTGAAAAAAAAAGGCACATTCAAAGCACACCTAATGTGCTCAGAGGGACCAGGGCAAGCTGGCAAGGCTGGGGCTGGCTTCTGCCCAGCTCCTGTGTGTGGGTGAAGGTGGTTGTGGTCACCCCTGAGCTTGGTGCGCCCCCAGGAGCTGCTCATGGGGCTGAGTATTTCCTCTTCTAGGAAATCTCACTGGTAACTTTCCAGGGTGGTAATAAAACATTTGGTGTAAGTAAACTAAAACAGGTGTGAGAACAACACAAGGGGGGAAAGGAAGAACCAGGGGATCGTCCCCGTGAGAGGGGGTTGTCACAGCTTCCAGGGATTGGGAAGAGAGGGTCTAGCCAAAACAGGACCAGCCTGGGAGACAGGATGGATTGCAGCAGGACAGTCCTGTGCTTGGGCAGTTCTGAGACCACCTGAGAAGCGGTTTTCAAAACACAAGGCATCTCACTCATAATATTGTCATGAAAGAAACGGCTTTAAAAAAATCTCTTTGAAAGGTAAAAGTGGTGAAAGGCGGCTGGAAGCTGGGACAATGACCTGGGGGCAGAAGAGGGCACCCAGGGGCATCATTAGCTGTGCTCCAGGGTTGCACCCCAGGGGTGCTGGTGCACGCCCAGGCCCAGCACCCAGCTGGTGGCATTGCACAGAGAACGGGGTCTTTTGTGTCTGCGAAGGCAGGTGACAAAGCAGGAGATGCTTTGAAAGCGCAGGAGCATCCTCAGAGGAGCGAATGCTGGATTAATGAAAGAAACAACCTCTGGCTGCCTGGCAAGGAGGGACCATCCTGGGAGTCTAAGGCAGCGGGTGGCCCTCGGTGCTGAGCGGTGGCCTGGGGACCTGCCCAGCTCCCCGCTGTCACCTGCAGTTGGGGGAGCGGGGCTCGATGATGGGGGACAGTCCTGCCTTGCTCTCCTGAGAGGCTGCTGGGACCGAGCGCTGCATTAACCCATCTCTTTTAATCAAGGTAATGCTCACTTGTGCCCAGGCCCAGGCAGTGTCACGGGGAGGATTAATTGCCGAGCTGCAGTCCTGGCACACCAACACCCGACGCTGGCTACAGCCTAGGCTCGGGTGGCCCTGCTTGTCTGTGCCTCCTCATGCAAACAGCACTTTGTTTGTGGAGGAGATGCAGGGAGCAAAGGGAAGTCAAAGGGGCTGTCTGAGCACCTCTGGACCCTGTTCTCAGCCTCAGACCACTCCTAGACCCCCTACCCTGCTGCTCCACAGAGGGACAGGCTCTGCTCCTGCACCTGCCCTGGTTGCTGCTCTAAGAGTGATTAATGTTTCTAATGAGTTTTATCTGGTGGATTCCATCCCATATCCAAGGGGCTCATACCCCCCCAAAGCACAGAGGACCCAGAATCTCTGCCCTGGGGCAGCCCAGACTGCGTGACCAGGGAGCCAGCATCAGCTACCCAGGGGGATGCAATTAGCTTAATTGCTGGGAGCCTTAGAGGGAAGATAGTGTACCCTGCCCAGCTGAGCCTACTAAGGGGAGAGGCGGCTTCCTCCCCAGCCTGCTGGGTTATATATAGGAGAGAACAAAGCGGGGGTGAGTTGGGTGCTGGAGGAGGATGCTGAGGATGAGAAAAATTATGGTAAGGGCTGCTTGGTGTGGAGTTTGGTGGTGGGATGAGTTTCATCTGTGCTCAGCCCCTTGGGTGCCCTTCCCCCTTCGTGCATGGGGGTCTCAGCACAGCATCTTCGGGGGAGGCAGCGTAGGGACAGTCTGTCACTGCAGCAGGGCTGGGCTGGCTCCCAGGCATGTCGGCTCCATCTGCTCCTGCAGAAGAGCCCTCCTGTTCAGCCTCCGCAGCCAGCCAAAGGTAACTTGTAACCCTTGCTCAGAGCTGGCTCTCTGCAAAGCCCTGAGCTCTGTAAAGCACCATGCCCTGTGAGAAGAACCCCCTCCCTCTCTTAGGGCATTCTGGGGGCAGTAGATGTTGAGCAATCCTTCCCTGTGCTGTGGGATGATGCTCCTGGACAGTAGATGTGGGAAGGCAGGATTCATGGGGAGGAAACCCAGGCTGGGAGAGGTGGCTGGATGTAGCTGCTCACCACATGTGGCTGCCGTGCATGGGTGAAGCCCTGTGTCTGGGGCATGTGGGAGGTTGCAGCGTGACTCTGAGCATCCCAGGGCTGCTGTGCCACTTAATACAGCTCAGACAGTGCCTCTGCCCTCCCCAGACTGCTTTGTTTCCATCCTTGGTGCTTTTAGGAGTTTCCCCCAGCACGTTCCTGCTCTGCAGGGGCCATAGAGATTCCTGGTATCTCTTGCTGTCTGCCTGTGGTGTGTTTTTCATGTTAAATTTGCCAGAGAGACTTTATGTTCTCAAGGGGCTGATGGAGGAGATGTCTGTGAACCCTCTGGACTCATGTCTGTGACCTGGTTGCCTGTAACCTGGGGGGGGTCTGTGAGCTGTGTGGTTGTTTCCAGGGTCTCCTCCCCGCAATACAGGTGGTGTTGGATCAAGGTGGAGGGGAATGAGCTCCTGGAGCAAAAATGTGAGTGTGCTTAGAGCTGAGATAGGGTTTGTCTGTGGTGGCCATCAGAGCCTGGTGGTGTTGGGGAAGGGCCTCCCTCTAGCTATGGAATGGCACCGTGTTTGCCAAAAAATGTAAAACTCTTGTGCTAACAGGGTAATTAATTAATTACAGCTCATTAGAGGAATTACAGTCCCATTAGTATTTTTTGGATCATGGCTGATCCTCTGATGTGAGCTCAGGCACTGCAGGCTGCTGGCACTGGGGGAACTGGGGGGTGCTTTGGGGTTGATTTGTGGGGATAGGGTCATGCTGAGCTATCCCCTCAGGACCCCTAATTGGTGGCCCTCTGCTTCCAGGGAAGCGTGTGTGGAAGTTGCCACCATCTTCCCCAAACAGAAGTGCCAACAGCAGTGTTTCCCACCCTGTTTGGTAACTTGTGCTGGGTGTCAAACCGTGCCCCGTCCTACTGTACTCTCCCTACGTCCCTTTTTTGGAGATGCCTGGTTAAACTCTGCCATAGGTGGGGATGGCTCAGGAGGGCTGAGCCTGTGTGGGGCATCCTGGCTCTTCGCTCTCCCCAGGAGTGAAGCCTCCCTCCTGCCCTGCTTCTCCCCTCGAAATCCCATTAGCACTTCCTTTATTCTTTGTTTCACAGTGCTGTCACTCGCTGGTTGCTCATTTCTTTGATGCCTCTAATTTATTATTTTTATTTCAAATAACTTTTTTTTTTTTTTTGAAAAAACCCCCAAAGCTCCATCAGCAAGATAAGGTGAGCGTGGACCTTGCTGATTAAATATAGCAACGAGACGTGCTGATCAAAGCACGCCAGCCTCAGGGTGCAGCAGTTGTCCTCTGTGCACTTGGGCCATTTCCCACCTCCTCCTCCTCTCTGCAGGGACACGGAGGAGTACTAGGGCCTGCCATGACTCCAGATTAATTGCTCCAGACCTTAAGCCCTGGCTGGAACAAACACCGTGTTTCCCCAGTTTCCGTTCTCTGGGCCTGATGCTCAGGATCTGGGTGTTTCTGTCATGTAGCAACACACCTCATGAATAAAGATTAAGTTGATTAAAAAGGAAAACCCAGAGCAAGGCAGAATAAAAGTGATTTGCAGAGATTAGATGCTCTGGCACATCAGGAGTTCCCTAAAGGGCTGAGCTAACATGTTCAAGCATAAGAGCTTTAAGCCCTCTTCCCTGTTTTGTAACTAATGGCTTTGGGTAGGGATGACTAACTCTGCCATTTGATAATTGTCCCTGTGGGACACTGGTGAGATTTCATGCACTGAAAGACCAGCTTGATCGAGAGGCCAGCATCCTCTGTTGTACCCTGTTCCCTGCTCTCTGGGATGGGCTTTGGGCAGTTACACCAGCTGCTCCCTGGGCAGCAGCCAGATGTGGGGTGGAATGGATTAAAGGAGATGTATGAGCCTTGTACCCCAGCAGGCACAGCCTCTCCCATCCTCCTGCATCCTGGAGTCAGGGTGTCCCTTGCTGCTAGGTGCTCCAAAACCAAATCTGCACGAGTGAGCAGAAGGAGGAAAAAAAATTAAGTTTTCCTTTATTTGCAAGAGTGAGACTGAAAATGTATCATCTCCCCACGATGGCCCAGCAGAGAACATTGTGTCCTAGGTCTCTGGTGCAGCCAAGACAAATTGCCTGACTCTCTTTGCTCTGCATCAAACCTTGGGAGCTGCTGGTGTCGCAACCTGAGCTTTCCATCCACTGTGCAAAAGCAAAGGGACATCCTCCCTGGGAATTGGGAGGGGGTGGGAGGGGAAACCCACTCTCTTTTGCCCAGGGTGTCTTCTTCCTTGGTTAACCCCAGGATCCAAAGCACTGTCTGTCCCGGAGGGCTGCCCACTTGTTGCGTGTCTGGAGCAAGCTCTGAAGCACACGCCGGGAACAGGCACTGTGTATTACTTAATGAAGCAGCAGGGAAAGAATGTGCATATGTAATCTAGAAAATCCTTTGTCTGGGATTTACAGGGGTAGATGTAAGGGCAGAATCCAGCCCGCTCCGTTTTAATGACGCAACTTGTCTTCATCAGAATTTATTATTTACGCTCAGGTCTGCAGCAGTGTGTCTATTCTGGGCCAGGACCTTGTCTTGTTAAGCCCTGTTCCAATGAGCGAGGCCATTCCTGCACCCGAGTGATTACAAAGTAATTGACCTTTTAATTCCAGACTGAAAATGCGATGCTTTCTGCACCACGTTTTCCCCTACCTCTCTTTCTAATCTCTCTGTTACTGAGCTAAGGCTGGCTGTGCCCAGCTGAGAATCCAGCCCTGTGGTGGTATGTGCCCAATTGGGACCTCTGTGTGTCTGCCCATGTTGGGAAGCCCACCCCAAAGTGGGCACGCCTGGAGCAGAGCATCCTCAGTGCTCTCAGGAGGTAGCTACAGAGCAGGATGTCAGCAGCAGTGGGGGGTGTGTGAAGAAAATTGAGCTAATTTTAAGATTTCCATGATAGATTTCCGAATTGGATTATGTGACAGAGTTGCCAGTGATGGCAGGGTCTGGAGTTGATGATTCAGGGCCTTCTTCCCCCATCTGTCCCTGTGTGACCTGGGAGTCTTGACTCCTGCTGTTATGTTGTTTTTTATGCGTGAGACAAATTCCATCATGGGTAATTACACTCCCATCTCTTCAAATTCCTTGGGAATCATCGATACAATTTGCTAGTCCTCTTCCTGGCAAAGGAATCTTGGGTTGCAGCAAGTGCTGTAGCCCAGAGGTGGCCGCGCTGTAGATGTGCGAGCCCCTGAGCCTGCGAGATGCTCATGGAAGCTTGTGCTAGTGGGGTGGTTTGCTGTCTGGTTGCCTATCAAAATAAACCAACTGTTTTTCTTGGAGTTTCTGGATGCTGATGTGGGAGTGGAGCTTTGAAGGGTGCATTTGAGGTGTATGTGTTGCCTGTATCAGTTGGGACAGTTGTGCTCAGACATTGGAGGATGCAGCCGCTGTTCCGGGAAGGCGGCGAAAAGCTTTGAATCCAACCAGAAATGCAGCTGGTGGAGCAGCAACTCCCCCCTGCTTCACTCACTTCTCCCTGCAGTCACAACCATTCATCCTGAGCAGTTGTATCCAGCCCTGTATTTTGGCAGAAATTACTAGCCCATCAATCCAGGCAGCTATTTCTTTCCCCCTGCGGCTTCAGAAAGCAATAAGTCCGCAGCAATACAAATATTGAAATGCTGTGCCTGGGGATTAGTGACTTGGCAATTAAAATATTTGACCTACATCTAGTTGAGTACCAGCAAGGTCAGATGGAGCCTTGCTTCTTCCCAAAACTTTTGCCCAAAGGAAATTTATTATTGTGGTTGCTTCTGTTTGAAGAGGCTGTTTGTTTTCTACTGAGTGTAGAGGGAAGGGCTTGGGATCTGGACCTGTGGGGCATTGTGAGGGTTGGACCCCTCAGCAGTGATTTTAGGGGGGTGCTGGGAGTGGTTTCCAGAGGCAGGCAGGTGATCACCACAGAACAAACACCCCTGAATATTTACAGGACTCTTCCCACAAACACAGCAGAGAACAAGCATCATCTTTTGTTCCTGTGGTTGTACGTGCCGAGAATCCTCGTCCAAACAAACGAGTAGGTTTTTCTTCCAGCAAACATCACAGATCTTCTTTTTTTTTTTTCCCCCTTCTTTCTCCTTTTCACATGTTGTTCACTCTGTTCTACAAACAATGTTCTTTTGAAGTCCGGGCAGAAAACTCTATCTGTCTTCAGAGCGTGATGTGACAGCAGAAACCAATGATGTCCTCTTGGCAGTGAGATTAAGCGGAAGTCATTTATAAAGGTCCTCTCATTGCAGAGCAAGGGGAGGGGAGTGGAACAAAAACAACCCCCTTCAGCACTGCTCTGAATGGCTGTGCACACAGCTGGGTTACAGGGACAGTAGTCAGAGGCCTCATGGGTACCTCCCAGCCTGAGGTCTGGCACAAACCCTCCTTGGTTTTGAACAGCAGTGAGCAGCTGACAGGGCTGGAGGATAACTGAATTTGCTCCCTTGGACTGTGGGCTGCTGGTTGGTGTCCCCCCCCACCCCCCCCAAAACCTGCTCGTGCAGCCCCCTGGGGAAGGGGGCTTGGTGTAATATGGGCAGTAGTTTGTGCTGTGGCTGGGTACAGCAGCTCTACCTGCAGCTCCTGCTGCTGGGCAAATGTCTCCTCTGAGCTTACTTGCTCCAGGAAGGGCTGCTGGAAGGCCAAGCTGCAGCAGCCTGATGGGAAGCGTGATCTCAGGGGGTTTGGAGTCTCTCCTTTCCAGAGAAGAGCAAAGGATGCTGATGGCATTTGCTAAATAAGCACAGAGGTGGCTGCAGGCCCCTGTGGGCTGCAATCCTGCAGCAGGGCTGTGCAGAATCGATGTGGCTGGTCCGGGGGTTGCTGCTGGTTCCAACACCCTAAAACCCCTGTGCTCTTTCCCCTACCTGGTAATTGGGCAGGTGCTCAAGGATACTATCTCAGAGAGGTCCTGGCCATCGTCACTCCCCACTGGTGCTGAAACAGGAGCCCAAGAACCCAGCAGGAGTCTGACCTGAGCAGAGATCCTCATCTCCTCATGAAAACCTGACCTTGACATTTTACCTGTCAGCTCTGGAAGCACAAGTGTTTGCCAGGAGACTCAAGTTACAGCTTTACCCCACAGGAGTGATGTTGTATTTTGGCAGAGGGAAGTGGAAACCAGTGGGTGTGCAGAACCCACCAGGCTCTGTCATCCAGGGTGGAAATCAAGTTACTCCTCTACCTTCTCCATGCTAAGGGGCTCCCCAGCCCTTCTGCTGCTTTCCAGTGGGATGATGCTCCCCAAAGGTGTGGGCTTGGGGTGAGAAATTCCCAGTTGCTGCTGTGGACTCACCTTAGTGAAGGTCATTGCTGCTCTGTTTGCAATTATGCTGCCTGCCAGGTCCTGCTGGGCTTTCCTTGCCTCCCTAGGCTTGCTCCAGGTGGGTTCTGATAGAGTGTCTTTATCAAGTCGTGCTGGCCTCGGAGTCCAACAACAGCATCTCTTGCAGAGCCATAAATGTCTTCAGGGATACCAGCTTGTGAGCCAGCAGGGAGCACGGAATTGCTGAGTTTGGGTAAATTTGTCATTAGGGAGAAAATAGTTGTTCAGGTTCCTCCCAGACTGTGACTTGAAAAAAGAGAAACAAAACTTCCCAACAACAGACACACCGGAATGGCTCAAAGGAAAAGCACTTTTAGTTTTTTCTTTAGTCAACATATTTTCCTACGCTCACTCCCTGATTTTCTTTAGAAAATGAACTTCTGGCTAAACCTATTCAATCTCACAAAGCATTTCAGTTTTGACAGGAGTGCATATTCTGGAGGAACGTGGTTCCATCAGAGTTTCTCCAGCCAACTCTAATCCCAAATGCCTTGCTGTGACTAAACCTCATTTCTATGTTAAGTACTTCAGCTTGCCTGTAAGGGCCAGGTAAAAACTCAATCAGTCAAGTAGCCTCCCTGCAGCTGTCTTGTTAAACATTGGGGCTTTTAAAATTTCCTTCTTTTTTTTTTTCCTTTAATGGAACTGAGGTGGAAGATCCCCTGGGGAGAGGCATAGTTTGATTCCCTGATAAACCAACCTAAAAATTTACACTGGGAAGCTCTGTTACATCAAGGGGGATGAAGAGGTGTAGGGGTCCTGGTCCTGAGGGGCTGGGCCCTCAAAGCTCTTTGCTGCTCTGTCTTTTATTATCCAGAATGGAGGGAAGGAGAGGAATAAGCCAAGACATTCTAAGGAAGTATCTTTGAAAGGTGCAGAGGGCCTGGGGTGGCAGGCAGCCCCAGTCTACTGGCTGTGGCCCTTAGAGGGGAACATATATGCATTTCTCCTGTCATGGTGACAGCCAAAGTCCCACCCAGCGGTGCTGAATTCAGGGCATGGGCTGCTGTAGTTGAGAGAAGACATTCCTCTTCTCCCAGGGACCTGGATCACACCTTCCCTGGGTACCAGACCTTTCCTAGGCGATGCTCTTGTCTTCATATGTTTGCTGTCCCTGTGTGAGGTGCACGTGCAGCTTGTGCGTGGCAGGAGGGTGAAGGTCCCCTCTGAAAAAGGGGGTGTAGGAAGATCCCTAGCAGCTCCATTTGGGAATTACATCTCCATGGGCTTTGCAACTCATTGCACTGAAGCATCCCTTAGCAGAAGGTATCACCCAATGTAATCTGTTGTGCAAAACCCATATCCCGTGGGGGACTCCCTAATTCACCCTAGAGGGATGAACACCCCAGGAGAGGAAAAAAGAGCCCTTTCTCACCCCTTCATGAGCTCCCTGCCTTCGGCTTTGCTGGGATGCTCTGCTCTTATGACCACAACTGCAGCTTTGATCCAGCGTGTGCTGGCAGCTGTGTGTGCTCAGCACCGGCGCTGCAGAGGCTGGCGCTGATCCCGGCCTCGTGCAGTGGTTGGGAAATGCGTGTGTTTGCTCAGAATGGGGAAGGGAAACAGCTGAGGCGGTCGTGGGGTTTCACCTTGGCTTTCAGAAACGTGAGGCTTTTGTTTCGAGACTAGTGAGAATGTGGTGTTTGGGGATTAATTCCTAGTTTTAAATGGGGCTTTGCCTGGAAAATGCCTTTTAACTAACCTAGAGGAGAGCTGTCACTTCACAAATGGGGGCAATAGCACGCTGAGGAGCTGGTTCATTTTGCATTGAGCAAACTGTTGTGAGCCTCGTGGAGCAAACCTTTATAATTTTGCCTTTCACTTAATTTGTTTCCATGAGAATGTACACTTTTATTTTTGCTCAGCAAGCCAAAGGATAGCTCAACCCTTTAATCTCCCAGCTCTGGGCACCACCAAACTCCCCTTTTCCAAGCCCCCGCTCTTTGAATACTTGTCACAGGCTACTTCCCTCTTGCCATCCCAGCTTCCCTGACACAGCCCAGGTGCCTGCTGCAGGTCTTGTCCATGGCTTTGAGTGGAGGATGAAAACTGGGATTTTTGTGCTGGTTTTCCAAGTCTGTTTGCAAAGTTTGAGCGCTGGGGTCTAGAGCCAGCAGCTGCCCAGTGTCACTTAATGCTGCATGCTTGGAGATGGGTCTTGAGCATTTATTAAGGTTTTATGTTTATTGGTGTACCCCCGGTCTGTGGCTGCCCCAGACAGCTGCCAGATGGACCTGTTTGCCCCCTCCCAAACCCCAAGAGCTGCCCATGAGATGGCAGCAATGGGGCAAAGTGGTTTTACCAGTAACAGGGGAGCACAAATATTTGCTGTTGCTTCCCCCTCTGCCAGCTGCAGTGACAGAGACCCAAATTCTCTGTCTGACTCTATTTTCTGCCTGAGCTCGGGCTGACTGGCCAGCTCAGCCTGGGGTGACAGTGCTGATTGAGAAGCTGCTGATGCCGTTTCTGCAGGGAGAAGTTTAACTTTGCTCCTTATCCAGGGCCAGCCTGGGTGTGCAAGTAGCATTGAGGCTGCTTTATTTGGCAGTGAGGGTCAGTGTGAAATGCCTCCTGTGAAAGATGGGGACGAGTTGTTGGTGGATGCAGCGCTTAAGTGACCCATCAAAGAGCAGCAGAGAGGCTGGGGCGGGCAGAGGGCAGGTCGTGTCCTGTCTGCTCCCTCGGCCGCTTGCTGTCTGTGTCTCTGAGCATCTTCCTGCTGACGTGCTTGTGTGTTATCTGGTTTGGGTGGAAAGAGATGTCCCACGGATGGGCAAGTCCCCTAACCCTGTGCATACAGACATGTGGGTAAATCCCTTGGAGATGTCAGCCCCGAGGGAGGACACTGAAGGAGGAATCTGCATCTATCAGCACAGCCCCTGCCTGAGTTTCCACCTCACTGAGCAGCCTGGAGGGAAAGCCAGCACTGACAGCTAAAGTGCTGTAGATGCTCACAGGTTGTCCTTTGCAGCCTGGCTGTTTTATCCCTACCTGTGTCTGTCCGTGAGCTGTCTCCAGCCTTACAACCTCAGTGGTCTCCAGGAGGGAAAAAGAGGAAGGACCTCTGTTATGGCAGAAGTGACTTGTCATTTTGACTCCTTCTTCTGCCCTTTGCTGTTGTGGATGGGTGGCTCTTCTCCATACACCAGGATTTCTCTCTGGCAGAGCTTTGTTGGTACGTCACCAAGGTGTCCCACAACCTTATAACAGGTCTGTAGCGTGGCAAAGCCCCTCGGGCCACCTCTTGTGCCTCTATCCAGGAGGATGTCGCTGTGTGTCGATGCTGAGCTGGATCCGACCCCAGGCCAGAGGTGCTTATGTAAGATATTTACTGTGTGCCCCAAGACCATCTTGGGAAGGAGCCAACGGGATGATTAGGTGACGTCTGCTCAGGATGGGGTGGATTTTGCCTCAGAGCATCTGCTGCCTGGTCTGGTGGTCTTGGTGGCGCTGCCCTGAGGTTGTTTATGTAAGAAGCCGGCTGGGCTCTTCTGCTGCAGCCAGCCCTTTGGGAAAGCCTCCAGGTTATATGAGGTGCCTGGCTGACCCTGGGGATGTCCAGCCTGCGTGGGCTCTGCTATGAGCAGCCACTGGTCAGCTGTTTGCTGCTGTTCTTTCCTACTCCCTGTCCTAGAATAATCTACCCTGTGGGTGAGGGAAAAGGGAGCTGAATGTTGATGGTGGAGTGAGGGGAGCAGAGAGGGGATCCATGGTTTCTCCTGGGTGCTATGAGCACTGGGAGCAGCCTGGGGGAGCTGCCCTTCACCGTTCCTTTTGGAGTATCCCATGGTAAAAAGCCAAAGCTGTGCTGGTCCCAGCTGGCCCGGGACGTGGAGCTAACACAAGGGCTAGGAAATCCCATCTGCTGCCCCAGATCCTGGGGGTAGGTCACCACAGCAGCACATAAGCTTCTTGCCTACTGCCCTGCCCTATATTTTCCGGTCAGGATCCCAGTGTGACATAGTCTCTGCCCTCATCTCGGGGTGGTGTCATGCTGACTGTATAGAGTTTTCCCAAACCATCTCTTTCTCCACTCTTCAGCTGCAGATAAGGAGCAGGGTCCCACTTCTGGCCATGGTACAATTCACTGGCCATGGTCTCCTCAAGTGTTTGTCCTACAGATGTGGCTTTGTCTTCCCTGCGTGCAGTGAGGGAGGGTAAGGCACCTCTGAAGTCCAAAAAAGAGTATCATGACCATGTGGAAAATGTACATACCATCAAGTGGGGTGATGTGGGGTCACGTTTCCTGGAGGATGCGACTGTTTGGAGCAGTGCTGCACATGGTGGAGCAAGGATCAGCTTCCCTGAGATGAGTGGTGTGTGCATGAAGGAGGAGAAAAGTGGAGGAAGAGTCAGAGGAGGATGCTGGGGAGTCACATCCCCTCGGGACCCTGCTGAAACAAGCTCTAATGGGTGGAATTAAGCTGGATAGAAAGGAAAATTTCCTGAGATGTTAGAATTTCCCGAGGGATGTGGTGCAATCTCAGCAGCATGGTCCCCACGGCAAAGGCAGGGATGCAAAGGGTGGGAGCAAACCTCAGCATGGGAGCTTCATCCCTGCCACGTGGCAGCACCTGAGTTTGCTGTGAGCCTGAACCTGCGGCGTGGCACAGGGCCGGCCTGATTTGGGACACCAGCGCTGGGGTGCGACGGCTGATGCTGCCAGTGTCCGTGTCATGGCTGGGGCTGGAATCCAGCTGGAAGCTGGATGGAGCAATCCTTTATTAGCAAAATCTGCAGAGTTTCACTGGCTACAAGTGGTGTCTCATTTTGTTGTCTGGCAGAAATACAAATGTCTTTCCCCTCCCCACCCCGTTCTAGCTGTTTTGGGGGAGAAATGGCTCACCTGCTCCATGGCTTTTCATGGGATGCAGACTGTTGCTCCTGGCTGATGGTTCCTCAAGCCCAGTCCTGCCTTTGCTTTTCTTTCCTGGGCGAATGGATACAGAGGTGCTGAGCCTGGGGAGCGGCACCTGCTGGGCCTGGTGCTGCTTGTGCCCAGCCTGCAGAGAGCTGCTTGGCACAACGATGGCTGATTCTTACCCCCACCAGCACTCTCTGGTCCCTGGGACCTTACGCCTGGTCTCATAAAAGCACCGCAAGCACTGACCTCGGCTGCTGTGCTCCTCCTGCCGGCAGTCTGGCTCCTTCCCTGCCCGCCCTCCCTCCCTCCCTCCTGGTCACTCTGAAGCCCAGCCAGCAAACAGAAGTGCACAGGGATGTGCACTCTCCTTTTTCCAGATAAATCCACAGCAGTGCTATGGTTGGTTCATCACTCCTTGTGCCCTGAGTTTGGCTTCCCTGAGCTGTTTCCGTTGTGGCCTCTGCCAACCAGCTGCTGGGATAGCCCTGGAGATGCTCTGGACATAGAGACTAAGTCTGAGCATCCATCTCTCCATCATCCAACTGCTGCTTGATGTTCTCAACTGCTGTCGCAGGCTGAAGCCCCCCCGCCTCAATAACCCCCATCCTTATTGCACAAGTATATTTTCTTCTGCACTGGGCTAGCACCCCTGTTTTCTTCCTTGCTGGGTGACCACGAGTGCACTGGGGGTGTCAGTGATGCCCACAAACTCATGCCATCCTCCCATCCGTCTGCTGCATCCCTTAGCCCATTGTCTTCCCGAAACCTGCCGGGACTTGGCCCTCCTCACTGCCGTGCCGGCCAACAGTGTGGCCTGGCAGAGCCGGCATCCCGCGCTGACAGAGATGCCAGTGCCTGGAGCAGATGGCGGCAGCCGTCCGGTCCCTTCCCCGCAGCCGATTTTTCAGCCAGGAGCACAATGGCCTCCGTGCACGGGCAGGCAGTGAGGTGGGAGCCAGCTCGGCCGGGGAGTCAGGGGCAAGGCGTGTTTATGGCACAGATAACGGCTATTTTTAATTTTGATAGATGAGAGCTTATTTCCTGAGTCAGCTTGTGTGGCACGGTGGCATGCATGTCTCCCACTGCCTGTGCCCAGTAGATGGGGATAGGGGGATGTGGCTGTTTTGGGTCATTGGATAGCAATCCAGAGCCTAAAAATGGTGGGAAAGGAGTGGGGATGCTGGGAGAGCCAGATGGGACCCTACGGGATGTCCTAGAGCCCTGAGGTGGGCTGACATGACTTCGGTTTGGGGTATCTCAGCTGGACTCTGGGGTGGTTGTTGCATCCTTCAGCCTTGGGTCTTTCTCAGCTTGTACTTTTGAGCCCCACTTATTGCCCTGTAATCTCCTGGGGGGCTTCAAGCTGCTTTTCCTCAGAACCCTGTCTCTGTCCTCCTGGAAAACCCCTTGGAATGAGCAAGGGAGATTCCTGTGGGATCAAAACTCTGCCTTGGTGTGGGGAGTTTGGGGGAAACCTTTTTGAGGTTTGGCAAAATCAGGTTGCTTGACATTCCATCATCTCCAGCAGATGAGCTTTTTGACAGACTGGATGCTCCAGTCAGTGTCCCCAGGGCCAGGCTGCTCACCGAGGATGGGGAGCACATCTGCATGGTGGCACCAGGTCTGAGCAGGCCCACGCCACCGGGAGGACCGGTGACTTAGCACGTTTCTTCATCCCTGCTCCCCCCTCGCCTCCCCCTCGGCCTCTTCCTCCAGGAGCCCTGACACTAACGCAGCATGAGCATGGGATTTATGGGCGGCAGCCCTCCAATTGGGCCATCCGTCTTGATTAAATTAGCCCTAATGGCTCTGTGCTGACTTGCTCACGGCCTCGCGCAGCCATGCTGCAGGCATCAGCAAGGGGCCTGCTGGAGACCCCGCCGGGGTCTTCACCCTCTCGCTCTCCTTTCCTCGCTTCGATGCTCCTAAGCAAAGGGCTGAAGCTGGCCTGGCTGCGGGGTGAGGCCGCATCCTGGCCCCAGCTATTCCTCAGCATGAGAGCTTGCGGGGCTGTGGGGGTCCTTCGGGCTGTGGTCCTGCACCCACAGACAGACATGCCTGGGGGGGTGATGGGTTTCCACACGGCTCACCTCAGCCTTGAGACTGCGGTGCCCAGAGCTGACTGAAAATGTGGGGAGCCTCTCCACTCCCCAGTGGGTTGGGTGAATGCTAGGGCTTGTCAGGATGGAATTCCCAGACTCCTGCTTTGCATTCCTGTAGCAAACTGGGGAGTGAGGGGGAAGCCACCAGCACTGCAGGGTGATGGGAACCCCAGACCTGCCAGTTCTGGCTGCCCAACTCCATCCTGCCCTCCCAGCTGGCCCCAAGGGCTGCAGCCCCCCAGGGTTTGGTGTACAAGCCTCAGATATCTCCCTCTGGCTGCTTTGCTGGAGAAACACCCGGATTCTGCGGCTTGAAATTGCCATGGGCCCCCCTGGCAGAGCACCGTGCTGGGGAGCAGCAGGTGAGAGGGGACCATGGCTGGGGACCCTGCAGCTGCTCCCCCTGCTCTGGATGGTGCCTCCCTGCCCGGCCTTGGCCTGTGGCCAGCTGCCCGCCCCAACCCTGCAGCCAATTTCCGGGCTGCCCGGCATGTTAATTATATTTATTGCTGGAGGGAGCAGAGCCAGGGGGGCCAGCATGGGGGGCCTGGGGCTGGCATGGCCAACTGGGCACTGGGTTTGGGAAGGTTTCTTTGGGCGATGGGCGTGGTGGGTGGCAGGAGAGAAGTGAGCCAGGGTGCAAGGGGCTGCCTGATGGGCAGATCTGGGGTCAGGACACTGACAGTCACTCCTAGGTTGTCTGGTTAGTCGTGTTCCCGATCACCATGCCCTGTGTGCGGGCTGGTGTCCTCTCCAACCTGCAAAACCCCAAATGCCCACTGTTAGCTGAGCATCCGAGGGGTGCAGGGGTTGAGGGGAGCAGGCGTACAGTTGCCAGAACAAGGCCCTGCAGCACTTTTCATCTGGGGCTTTTAAAGCGTTGCTTAAAATTCAGTATTTGTGGGGCTGGTGCAACAGGGTGAGATGGGGCAAGCTAGTGTGGAGAGGGGAGAGGAGGCAGCACTGCAAGCATTGGCCTGAGATGCCGTGGATTTTGGGGGTGTTTAGGAGCAGCAAGGGGAAGCATGATGCTCCACTGTCATGCTGGGGAGAGGAGGAGAGCTGTGAACAGATGAGGAGAGTCTGCTCTGCATGCTGCCAAAGGGACAAGGAAAGGGAGGGATTGCTGGTCCCAACCCTATGATGGGAGGCGAAGAAGGCATCTGGGTAGGAGGCAATGTGCAAGGGAGATGGGGCAAGGGTGGAGACAACCTCTTCATGTGCTGGGGGACTTCATGGTTTTTATGTGACTTCCAGCTGTGTGGCAGCCAGGCTGAGCAGAGCATCGCTGTCGAGACTGGAGGTCTCTGGCCTCTGACTTTCTTTTTTTGAGCAAAGCCCACGAATCCCCAAAAAAGGAGCAGGCAGCAGCCCTGGGATCTCACTGGCGACCAAGTGTGGAGGAAGTCTAGCAAAAATTACAGACGGTGGCTGGTTTGCATCTCCTCCTGGCTGGAAGCCAGCTGGGGTTGTGAGGCCACTGCAGCATCCCTCTGCCGCCCGCTCCCCTCCGCAGGCTGTCAAAGCAGGGTTTCACTTTGACCCTCTCCAAGAAGGCCTCGCTGTTGTAAGGACAGAGTGACCTGGAGACACCCAAAGCCTCCCAAATGGCTTAAAGTAATGCTCACCACCACGAAATAAACTTGGGCTCCAACCAATCTGAAACAAAGTAAAATCAAAAATAAATCCCTGCCTGCAATAAAAAGAAGTGGCTTCGATTCCCAGCCCTCCCTCTGCCCCTGACTCCTCTCTGCACACGCAGACCCTGCCCCTTAAACCAGCCAAAAAGCAGAGCGAAGCCTCCAGGGACGTGGTACCCGCCATCGATTTTTCATGGAAGGCGCCCAGAAAGGCCGGTGATGGACTCTGGGGCCGCAACCCCCCGACCACAGCAGCCGGCGTGGGGGAGCTGAGATGGATCCATCGGGAAGGGGTTGTTGCTTCATCGTGGTTGTGGCTGTCAGAGCTGGGGCCGGGCTAGAAAAAGCAAGCGGAAGCCATCAAGGTGGAGGAGAGGAAGCGAGGAAGAAGAAGAAGAAGAAGGGCCGGAGGACTCAGGAGAAGCAGCCATTAGGAAAGTGCTGATGCAGAGGTTCACTTGTGTCTACGGGCAGAGTTGGAGTAGTTGCTGTTCGCGGACAAAGGCGGTAGGAGGGAGTGGAGCTTTGTAGAAGCCGGAGCCTGTCTCACTGGGTGTCTGTGTTTCATTCCCTGTCAAAAGGCTGGGAGCTGGGGGGGGGGGGGGGGGGGGGTGAGAGAGAAAAAAGCAGGGAAGCGGCTGAGCTGAGCTGAGCTGCGGCGCTCGCTCAGGATCAGGATCAGATAGCGAGGAAGCCAATAGCAGCCAGAAAAAAAAAAAAAACAGAAAAAAGAAAACCAACCCACACCAACCAACCAACTCACCCACCCTCCACGCTGAGCCGGGAACAGGCAGGTCCCTGCCAACTCCACAGCACGCAGCGAGCAGGGAAGAAGTCCACCCTCCCCGGGCAGGAGCGGAGTTGAGCCCGAAGGATATTTGATGACAATTTGGCGACGATGGGTCCCCCAGCATCTTCCAGAGCCCATTTGAGGGTGAAGGCTCTGAAAGCACAGAGGGAGTTTGAAGCTAAATTCACCTGAGTCTGGATCTCTTGGTCGCTGGGATTTATCTTTCTTTTTTTTCTCCAGGGGGTGGCAGGGGGAAACTGAACCAAGAAAAAAAGTGTTGCTTTTTTTTTTTAAATCTCCCTCTTTCCCCCCCCCCCTTCATTTTTTCTCTTTTCTTTTGGAAGAAGATCTATTTTTTTTTCCCTGTGGTTGGAATGGAGGGGTTGGGTCTGTGCCTAAGAAGCAGCAGCCGAACGTCGGTCCTGGGAGAAACCCGAGTGGATGTGGGGTCCCCCACCAGCTAACTCTTCAGGACCCGCAGCCCCCACGGCCCGGGGGGGGGGGCTGGATGCAGTGAGAGGTAAGTGACGGCTCTGGAGCCTGCCTGCCAGAGAGCCAGGGGCAACGGCTCCTCCGCTCCTCCAGCTCTGTCTTAATCCTAAGTCAGAGGCAAAAACAGCAGTCTCATAGTGAGTCAATCACTTCCACCTATTGCAGCCCTAATGGAGAAATAAGAGGGTGAAGTTTCGCAGCAGCAGCCTCATGGGTGAAGTTCCCCCTCACCCCCCGATAATGCCAGGTTTAGGGAAGGGAGGGGTAGGGATTTTGCAAAGCTGACCGTCGCCACTGTGCCAACGCCACGGGCCCCCTCCCTCCATGGCCAACGGCGAGGGTTTGCCGCTGCCTTTCAGGGAGCATCGCTACCTCGCTGGGCTCCTGCTCGCTTCCCCCCCTGGGCCAGCTTGCTTTCTCTGCCAAAACTTTTGCACACTGGCTGTTTTTGGAAACACCCATGCGGGGTTATGTCCCTATGCATGTGCACACATGTGTCTGCACGCGCGTGTGTGATGCACGCTCGCGTGTCCCTCCGATTCCCGGCCGCCTGGACCTGCCTGTCCATGCTGGGGCCACGCTTTGGCTGAGCCTAGGAGCTGGGGAGGGGTGTGTGTGTGTGTGTGTGTGTATATGGGATGTGTGTATGGGAGGGGGGTGTGTGTATGTGTGTGTGCTTCGAAGGCAAACTGCAAAGCGCAGGGGGAAAAAAGCAAAGCGAGCCGACGACAGCAGCAGCAGCATAATTGCATCACTGTAATAGTATCAGCGCTGAGAGCAAGCCAGGCTAGTAAAATTGTCCAGAAAATGAGCTGTACTAAAGTGCCTCCAGTTAGCAGCACCTGCACGCCTTCTCTGGGTGCTTCAGGCTATTTGTATTTTTAGAAGTCTCTCTTAATTATAGAGCAAAGAGTGTTAGAGAGAAAATGGTGTGTATTTAGCAGCATTCGTTCCAGGACAGTTTTGCAGCGAATGTGAGTGCAAAAAATCACCAAATAGGGGTTTCTTCCCCCCTCTCCCTCTCTCCCCCCCATCCTGTGTGGTTCTGAACCACCTGTTTTGCAGCGGTGTCAGCGAACGGGGGCTGGATTCTTTTTTCTTTCCCATTCTTAGAAAGCATGGTGATGACTTTGCTGGTGTGCAACAAGGATGGGAAGCAATCCTGTTGCCTTCCCAGAGCCCGCTCTGCTCCCCGAATTGACCCCAATCTCACAAGGGCTGCGAGACCTCCCCGCGCCCAGCCTGGGGGTGACACTGGTGGGGACAGGGGACTCACGTGCCAGTGTGGGCTCTCCTGCAGGTACCAAAGAGCTGGGGATGTTTGACAGCTTGCTGTGACAAAAAATAGATACCCAAACCCTGCAACAACTCGTTTGGTTTCTATGAAGCTCCTTCTCCTCATCCCCTTCTTCTCTCTGGCAAAACTTTCCGGGGCCTTTTGTTCTGAACAGCAGGTGAAATTCCCTTTGTGTGAGCACAAAGCAACGGAGCCACCAGACAAAAATACTGAAAACAAGACTGTAAAAAAAAAAAAGTGTAAAAAAAATCCCTGTCTGCTCCTTTCAGGCCTGGAATAGCAGTGAGCATTCCCAACCATGCCGGCTGGGCTTAATAAAACATCAGCTTTGCTGGGGAATGCACCTTAAAGGCCACTTTATTTCTTGCCTCTGTTCTGCGAGGTGCTTTGATATCCTCTGTTGCCTCTGCTGTTCTTTACCAGAAAGAGTTGCTTTACCTATGAAGTCCGGGTGGATTTTTTTCCTGAGCCCTGAAATGACCCCAGGGGATATGGTGAGTTCCCCAGGACCAGCTGGGGTGGGATGGTGGTGTTCCCCCCTGAGCTGTGCTGTGGTGCTTGGTGATGCTCTGGGTATGACCATGGCTTGCCGTGGGTTCCCCCCTCTCCCTGTTGCTGACCGAGGCTGCAGGGGTGGCTTTGCCAGCGCAGTGGGAACCGTTGGCCGCTGCAGATAAACTTTGGAGGAGATGTTGGGGGAATGGCATGGTGAGCTTGAATCTGGCATTTTTCTCCCCAGTTAACATCAGCTTTTAGGGTGTAAGAGTGCTTGAGGGACACGGGAGCCTCACCCAACCTCTGTGCAGGTAGAAAAGAGGATGGGTTGGCAGTTTGGAGGATGCTGTCTCTAGAGAGAGCGGGAGAACCGTCACTAAGAGTGATTGCTGGAGGGACGGATCCGTCCCCCTCTCCCATCACCACTCAGGCACGTGGCGCACGGAGCGGGCACCTTATGTAAGCAGTGATGGCAGAGCTGTGTCCTGGCCATGCCCTGCTGTCCTGTTCCGACACTGCTGGGCCCTGCATGGCCTTGACCACTTCCCTTAGCCCCATTTTGGAGGTTATCTCTGGATGTGGGTGCTGTTGTATCACTATGGCTGGAGGGTAATCTCCCCCCACCCCCCAACAACAGCTGTGGTGGCAGGGTGGCAAATGGCTGCAAGCCCAGGGTTTTGTCAGTGGTTTCTGCAGAGTTTATGGTTGCATCTTTCCTGGTGCTGGCTCTGGGGTCCCCAGGCCTGGGGAGGTGGCACCTGGGCTGAAGTCCCTTTCTAGGCTTTTCGGTGCCTCTTGGCTAAGGTCCAGCCTGGTTTGGGATCCACAGTGCAGGGTAAGGGCTGGCTCTTGGGGGTGACAAGGGAGAAACCAGCCCAGCTTGCAGCCGTTCCTCATGCTGCCAACTTGCTGCAGGAGCTGGGAATTGTCCTCCAAGTGTGGGGACACTGGTTGGATAAGGACCTGTGTCCCTGTCCCAGGTCATGATCCTGTCCCTCCGTCCTTCCTGTAGGTGCCTGTGTGACCCAGCACCCACTTCTCCGTCTGCCCTGTGCCCAGTGTGCCTGAAAGGGGGGAAAGGAGGAAAAAAATCCTGAGTGTTAAAGGGCTCACTGAGCCCCTGAGTCCTGGCGAACAGACCATGGTGGGTGCCTCACTGCCCCAGCCCCACTTCAGCTTCTGAGTTGGAGTGAGAAGGAGAAAGAAGGGAGTGACGTGGCAGGTGGCTGGGGGAGCTCCTGGCGCTGTCCCCACAGCTCTGGGTGAGCGTGGGCCTGTGAACTCACTGGGATGTGCTCCTCTCCTGCTGTTCTTGCCTTGTTGCTAGCTTGTTCCCTTGTTCTAGCATGGACCTTTGGTCCCAGCTCCATCCCTGGTTCACAGCTCACTCCCTGTTCCCAGCTTGCAGCGAGGCAGGACTGATGGTGGGCGATGGGTTTTTTTTCGCAAAGCTCTTTCAAATTCCCCTGTTGGACTTTTGAAGCATCTGGTATCACTATCTCAGCGTCATTATGAATTAATTAACATTAATTCCCTGTTCTGGTATCTCCTATTGCTGGGAGCCTTAGCCTGGGGGTTTTTCCCCCCATCCCCAAACAGAAGTGGCCAGATCCAGACTGTGTCTGGCAGAAAGCGTGAGAGAAGCCACGTGGTTGGGGGGCCATGGGCTCCAACGTGCACATGGGCTCCAACAGTCCCACACTGTGATGGGGGATGCTTCTAACCCCCTGCCAATGTGTTAGCCAAGGGAGGGCTTAGTCCTGGGAGAAGCCTGGTGCTGCCAGCACTGCCTGGCTGCTCGCCGTGCCACCGGCACAGGGCACAGGGTGCTTTGGGGATGGGTGATGGCAGCTGCACTGTTACCTCTGCTCTCCCGCAGGGCTGTGGGGTAGGTGATGTTTGGGCTGTCTCACAGAGAGAGGATCTTCCTTTTAGCTCTGGGAAGCCCGGATCCTGGCTCCCTGTGCTGGAGGGACCAGGGATGCTCTCCTCAGGGATGCTGACCCAGAGGTGCTGATGTCAGGGATGCTGCTCCCAGGAATGCTGCTCCTGAGGAGGTTAACCACAGCGATGCTGTCCCAGGGATGCTAATGCTGAGGATGCTGACCCTGGGAAGTCTGTCCCCAGGAATGCCGACCCTCTAGAGATGCAGGCATGGGGATGTCCATAGCAGGTGGGTGCAGGCTGGGAAAGGGACCAGGATCCTTTGCCCTGGCTGTGTTCATCCTGCTCTGTGAGTCACCTGACAGAGGCGCAAGCCAGGAGCCACAACCTGGCCACCCAGCTCCATCCCTGTGCTCTTGCCTGCACAGATGAGACCCAGTAAAGCTGTTGTGAGGGCTGCAGAAGGACTCAGTGGGATGTGTGTGCAGCACCTACTGCCTCCAAACCCAATCCCACCCTACTGCCTGCTTCACTCCCTGCCCCACAGCAACACAACCCTCCTGCACACATCTGTCCCCCTGCTTCTGCCCCCTGCCGCCACCATGTGTCCCACACTAGGGCCACAGCAACCCCCAAGCCCCCCTGCACCCCTTGCAGTGCGGGCTGAGGCAGTGGGGCAGCCCCGTCCCCCCCTATGCTCTGCAAGCCCTGAGGCTGAGGTGGGGTGGGGGTGGCACCCCCCGGGCAGGCTGGGGGGATAACCCCGGTGTCCTACATCCCCGGAGCCCGGCTCGGGCTTACGTAACGGCCGTGCTGCAGTCTGCTCTGCTCAGCCGCCAGTGCCACCGGCAGAGCTGCAGCGCCGAGCCCATCTCCCTGGATATTTGCTTTTTGGGGAGAGGGGGAGGGAAGTGGACTCTTGCAGGGGACAAGTGAGCCCCAGGGGGTGGCCAGGACCTGGAGAGGGTGGTTGGTAGGGCTAGCGAAGGTGTCTGCCCCCTGCCCCAGCTGTCCGGTGACCTTGGAAGTCAAAATCCTCCCTGGGTGGCAGCACCCTGTGGAAGGAGGGGGAGAGCAGAGAAAGCCCTGCCCCAGTCTGAAGCAAGGAGTCAGGTTAGAGATCCTGCTGGCATCTTTTGCCCACCACGCTCCCACCTCTGCTCTCCTCAGAAAGCATAGCCTCACTGTGCAGGTGGGGAAACTGAGGCACGAGGCTGTGACCTTCCATGGGGACCATGTGCCAGCGTCCCTCTGGATGGCGAGGAGGACATGGGACATTCCCAGCCCCTCAGAGATCCCCAGGCTGGAGATACCCTGGTCCAGCCTAAGGTCTGCCCCTAGAGCCAGTGTCCCTGCTTGGGGTTGACAGGTGGGTACAGGGACCTGCTGGCGCCTGGTGCAGGGAGGAGCAGCTCCAGAGCTTGCTGCATGAGCCAAGAC
The DNA here is from genome assembly GCA_020800305.1 of Porphyrio hochstetteri. Classification (NCBI taxonomy): domain Eukaryota; kingdom Metazoa; phylum Chordata; class Aves; order Gruiformes; family Rallidae; genus Porphyrio; species Porphyrio hochstetteri. The sequence continues at coordinate 12,058,438 of CM036920.1, forward strand.
CCGGTGACATGGGACGGTGGGGGGGAACAGCAGGCCGGCTACAGCACCCAGTGACATGGGCAGGAGGGGGGTTGTGCCTGGAGGCACACAGAGCCCTGTCTCTGTCCCAGAGGTCACCCAGTACTGTGGGGATCTGGGGACTTTCTGTCCCACCCTGAGGGTGCGAGGTCACCAGTGCCACTGGCAGCTGGGTGCACCTCATGGCAAGTGCAGAGATGGTCTCAGTGGGGCCAGATGCCACCACACATGGGTGCCGCCCGCCCGCAGGGCTGAGGGCAGGGCAGTGCTGACATGGCTGCAGCACTGCAGGAAAACCAGTGTGATCCCAGTGCAAAATGAATGTGGTGTCACCCGCCAGCGAGAGCCAGCACTCCCCGCAGGGACGAGCCCCTGAGACCTCCCCCTTCTCTCCCCCTTCGCCCCTCATTCCCAGGCTCGGCTGGTGTTTCTCCTGGGGCTTGGTGGGATGGATCCCAGGCACCCCCAGCATCCTGCTAAGCCTGCTGCCCTCCCGAGGCAACCCAGCCAGCCCCGGCACCCGCAGTGCATGGCAGAGGGACCCTGCACCCCGAAGCCAGGGAGAACCAAGGACGCCAGTGAGCTCATCCCTCCTTCCCAGGCTGGGAAAATCATCGCATTGTGCTTGCTGCAAGAGGCTCAAAGGCCTTTGGTTCCCTTTTAGGACGCTTCTGGAAAGGAGCCACCAAAGCAAATGCCAGGAAAAATAAGCCTTCAGAGCAGCCACTTTCTTCGTAGGTTTAGAGGGAACCAAATGTGGATCCTTTGCTTTGGGGAGCCCTTTGGGGACACTGTCTTACCCTCCCAGTGCTTGGGCTGCAGGGATAAACCTCCTTCATTGCCAGCAGGTCAGTGTTCTGACATTCCAAGCCCAGCCCAGCCAGAGGTTCAGACACTGGGGAAAGGGCAGTCAGGTGCTGCTCTGGATCCTGAGGGGCCCTGGCACTGCCAATCCCCCCGGGGGTCCAGGACACCCTGCGTTGTGGGGTCCTGCTCCCCAGCCTGGGGTGTCCCAGGGCCAGATCTTGCAGCGTGGTGCTCAGCTGGGCTGAGAACGCCCTCCAACTCGTTACACAGGGACCAGCTAATCTCCATCTGACAGCGAGTCATCCTTCCTACCGCGCTGAAGGCTGTAATGACAACGCACTTAAAGGGGCTGATGAATTAAGTGCATCTTATAAATATATCAGATATTAAAATTCCCGTATAATTACAGTGCAATGGATTGTGTGTGGTGCTGAAGGGGAAGCGATTCAGCGAAGCAAAGGAGTTACAGTTACAGAGGAGAGCCAGTGAAGTGTAATTACACACAGCTCGGCTCGAGCGGTGGTGTAAAGCCAGGGGCTGGTTTGGAGGCGCAGCGGGAGCGATGCTGAGTGGCACCGGGGCTCTGCAAGGGTTAAGGGACGTGAGTGTGGGACCTGAAGGGATTTGTGGGGTGGACAGGGAGAGAGAACTTTGCTTTATCCCTGCTTCTCCCAGGGGAGGAAAGCAGCCTGCTCGCCGCAGGTTGGTTTTGGCCACCCAGGTCCAGGGGCTTTGTCTGTCACTCTGTCCATCACCAGCACGCTGCTGCTCTCAGCACTCCTGTGTGCACACGTGTGTGTGTGTGTCATGCAGCAGGCAGTGCTTGAGTGGATCAAACAGGGAGAACCTGATCTCTCCTTTCTCCTCTCCTCTCCTCTCCTCTCCTCTCCTCTCCTCTCCTCTCCTCTCCTCTCCTCTCCTCTCCTCTCCTCTCCTCTCCTCCTCTCCCTTTTTCCCTTTTCTTCTCCCCTTTCTCCTCATTCTCCTCCTTCCCTTTCCCTCCCTCTCACTGTTCCCTGGCTGGCTGCAGGTGCATGAGGTGCAGGCAGAGAGTGCCACATCACCCTACACCCTAAGTGTCACTGAGCAGCCCAGCCAGTAGCTCACATCCTCATGCTGTATTTTCTGGTGGTGCAGCGGGGTGTCCCCGGTGCTTTCAGCACCCCATGCCCTGGTGAGGAGGTGCCACAGGGGAAAGCATGTCCCAGCACAATTTGGCAGTGTGGCTGCTGGAGCAAAGGCTTTTCTCTAACGAGCTGGTGCCGGTTTTCCCGTTAATTATATGGAGCAGTGCCATCATCAAACAATTAAGTAGTGTTGTCCCAGGCTCTAATAAGGGAGCAGAGACAGCAGGGCATGGGATGCTGTGTGATGGCATGCGTGCGGGCACGGAGCAGGGCTGCAGCCAGGCACCAGCTGAAACCCTGTGAGCACCTAACCCATCCCACCACCACCTGCAGCAAGCACCGCTGCCTCCTCCTCCTCCTTCCCCTTCCCAAAAGGAGCTGGAATCCTGTGGGACCACCATCCCCATTGCATCTGTGGCCACAGCCTGCCCTTGGTGGGGAGAGGGGGGTCGTGTGACGCCTGCCTTTGCTTTTGCAATGGTGCTTGTTCCTTAATTAATGAAATCTGGCAATCCACACTGTTCTCCCAGTCATTAATTATTATTAATTATTTGTTATGCAAATAAAGTTGAAGAGCAGAGCTCTGTAGGCAACACAAATGAAAACAGTCCTGGCTCCAGGCAGTTTATGTAACCGTGGGTGGGTGGGCATTGCAGGAGCCCCCAGGGCCACATAGTGTCCATGTGCTGTCCCCTGCACAGGAGTCGCTGCACGTCGGCGTCCCCTGGGATCTGGGGACACATCGATGGCATCAACCCGGGATGGGCGCTGCAGGGCTGGGTCTGGAGGGGACTGTGGGAGCCAAGGATACAGGATGTAACGGGGAAAATGATGCTTTTTAGGGTCCTGGGGGATGAGGGTGATGGGGAGGACCCAAGGGTGGAGGGGGTCGGTGCTGGTGTCTGAGGCGAGTGCTACTGGTGGAGGCAGGAAAGGCAATAGTTGGTTGGGTTTTGTGGGTACTGAGGGGGTCCTGTCCCACCCCTGTCCCTGGGGAAGGTGTCTGGGGAGAAGCTGAGACGTTTCACCAAATGATGCTGTTTCAGTAAGTGGCAGCCTCTTGCCTCCATCCTCCCGGCTGGAGCCAGGACCCTCCCATGCATCCCCTCCACCCCACTGCCTGGCCAGGGATAGCCCTGAGAATGCTTCCCTCCCCTTCCCCTCCTCCCAGGTGTCTCTGCCCCATCCAGGACTCCCCTCTCCTGGAGCACCTCCAAGCTCACCATCCACCCCAAATGCAGCATCCTCCTGTCGCAGAGCGATTACGCCAGAGGCACCGTGCTGCAGGGACGCAGGGTGGCGGTGCTGGGGCTCTGACCCAACCCCTACCTGAGCAGCTGGAAAGGGAACCAAGAAAAAATGGAAATTAAAGAGAGGAAGGAATTAATAAGGATCCTGCCTCGACCACAATGGCTGTGTTTCAGGAGAGCTGATACCACACGCTCGCTAATGCCGTTCCTCAGAGGCCTTTGGAAAGCGGTGGGGTTTTGGAGATGCTCAGGTGTATTTTCGGTGCCCTGTAGATGTGAGTGTGGGTTAAGAGCTGTGCTTGGTTCCTGCCCAGCCAGGGATGAGCCCTGGTACCTGGCTGCTGTTCCCAGCCAGGCTCTGCAGCGTGAGGCAGCCACCATCACAATGCCACAACCCGGCAGAATGGAGATTTGGGGTGAAAAATGTGTTTTCCCAAAAGCACCGCCTGTTCTGCTGGGTGCGGCCGTGGGGCCATGCCCTGAATTTCCAGAGTGCCTTGCTGGAGGGCTGCAGGCTCCTGAAGGATCAGAGATCCTCCTCTGGCAGCTCTACGGTGCACCCCAAACATGCTGAGCATGAGCCAACCTCCGTGCTTACAGCATCCTCTCCCGCCGTACCCCAAGCGCCGTGTGGGTTGCTGGGTGTCCCTCCCCAACCCCTGCTGTGTTTTGCTGGGGTTTCTTTTTGCAGTTACGAGATTCCCCTGGTTATCACCTTGCTCAGAGAAGCCCTTTATTTCCTCCATCCCACAGTCCTCGCCCTCTGACAGCACATCGCTTGGGGGAATTCAGAGCGGGGCTGGGAGAGGAGCGGGGCTCTGCACAAGCTGTGCTCAGAGCTGTGGCCAGCATCCCGCAGAACTCTTCCATTATCCTTCTGCCTGATGTCCGTGGGGAGCTCGGCCTCTTTTCTTCCTTCTCTGCTGCAGGAATCAGCTCTAGTCTCTGCCAGGGTTATCTCCATCCTCCAGCTTGCTGTGTGCTCTGCTAGTTCTCTGTCCCCCTGAGGGCTGGGGCTCAACCCCAGCCGGGCAGCACCTGCCCCTGAGGAGGAGAATGATGTCTTTATTTCCTTCTGACCAATAAAGGGTTTGGAGATAGGTTTGGGAGGAAATGGGGGGGCTCATGGAAGTTCTCTGCCTGCTACCGCAGTGTCCTGGACACTTGTGCAGGCTCCTGGCCCCATCCTGAGCTTGAGCCCAGGCTGGTGGCTGTGTTGGGAGGGGAGGGTGCTTGAGCCAGATGCCTGTTCCTAATACAGCTCAGCTCCTGCCATGAGCCACACTCATCTTACCTGCTCCAGATGATGATGGCAGGGATGCTGCCGCGGCACAGACCTCATAGTAAATGTGGAACGTGGCTGAGGGTGAAAGGACTGAGCTCTGTATCCCTGCTTTGCTGAAAGGAGGATGCTCTGAGGAGACAAAAAGAATCTCATGCCCCAGTCATGCCCCCCGTGGGGGGCATCTGGGGGCTGTGGGGGGCCGGAGGCAGCAGGCAGCAGGCCGGGGCACTGCGTGGAGCTCAGCAGGAAGGAAGCACTCAGTGAGGACACAGCCAGCACTGCGTGCACGTCCTTACATATGTGCTATTTTCAGCTTCACGGGGAGCAGGCCAAGTTCTCCAACAGATTGAGTTTGGAGATGAAATCCTCCTCTCCTCCTCTCCCTGCCCAGCACCCACTGCCTGCAGGCACGGGGAGTCCGAGTGTGCCCCGGGCACCTCGCTCTGCCCTGGTCAGTCTGTATCCTCACTGGGGAGGTGCATGCACGCTGCACATGTGGTCCCAGAGCTGCTGCTGCTGATCCCCCCACAACCCTCCCCAGGATCTGACTCTGCCTGGGTGGGGGGGCAGCAGCTTCAGCTTCTCTTCTTCACACTTTGGGCTGGTCCAGGCACTGACATGGCATCCTCCCAACTGGTCCCCACTCCATTATGGACCTGCAGCATCACCTGAGGCTTTGCACACTCATGCACACTCCTACCCGCTCTCCTGGCTTTTTTTCCAAGCAGAAAATATCCTTCCTTCCCTCTCTCCCCAAATGCCCCTCCTTCCACCTCTCCTCCCCTCCATCGCTGCGACCCCTCCAGAAGTGCAGCTGCTTTTGCAGCCGTGTCCTCACCCTGCTTGAAATGCAGGGAAGAAATCCATGTACAACTTACTGTCTCGGCACCCTGTAATCATTTTGTCAGCCAAAAAGCACTTTTGTCAAACCCCCACAGGCAAACTGGGAAGGGATGGATTGGGGAGAGGCACCTGACACCACTCTGTGCTTCTTTACCCCCCTGCCCTTTTTCATTCTGGGTTTTGCTTTATGGGTGGGACGAGCATTGGGTTTGTCTCTCCTTTCCCTCTCTGGGTGCTTCGGAGACTGTCCAGGGAGAGTGAAAGGAATAAGGAAAACATCAGGGGAGAGCAGTGAGGCTGGAGAAAATGCATTGCCAGCGGCTGGGTCTGCTCCACAAAGTGCAATTATGCAACGGGAGGAGAAAGCCATCCGGCTGGAGAGGGGCTTCACTAATGGAGCCCTAGGCTGGGTCACCTGGGATGGCCCCAAGAGTGGCCACGGCCCCTTCTGGTGCTGGAAGGGGGGTGATAACTGGATCCTTTCTGTCCTGTGCGTGAGCTGCTCTGGGGGGTCTTTATGGTGGGAGGTTAACGTCGTTGGGTGGCAGTGGACCAAACCAGGGAGCCGTTCCTTTCTCCCGGGCCAGGCTGACAGTCCCCAAATGGGATGTGGTTTCCCTCTGTGCTGGCGCTAATGCTCCACCCCTGGGGTAGGAGATCCCTTTTTCAGCCCCCACAACACCCCCGATGAGTGCCTGGGATCACAGCAGAGGGTGACACCAGCCCTGATCCTCTGAGAAAAGGGTTGAGGGCATCTCATAGAGCAAGGAGTTCATATGGCCTCCAAGACCTGCTTTACCCCAGCGTGGGATTCCCAGGGACAGGTGGATGGGGTGGAGGGGACAGGCTTTTACTCCAGGACCTGTGATTCGGGCACTGCAAGCTGGCACCGTGGCTCTCCCCTCCCTGCTTTTTTTGTGTTTGGCTGGTGTTTGCTGGAGCATGGGGGGAGCTGCCTTTGCCAGCCTGCGTCATGCAAGCACCACGGAGAGTTTGCACAGAGCCCATCCGTGCTCCTAACCTTTCCACTAATGAGGAAGCAAATGCCTGGGATGGCTGCGGCACTGGAAGGTCAGAGCTCTCGCAGCCTGACAGCTCTGCCACGGCTCTGCCCGTGGTCCCACCCTCCTCATGCCTTTCCCAGGTCCGTAGTGATGTTTTTGGGGTGAAAAGAGGGCTGGGAGCAAGGTGCTCCATGGAAATCTTGCATTCAGGCTGGTACCATAGGCTGGGAAGATGATGAGCTGTAAAGCAAGGCGCTCTTCGAGCCTTGCCTAACGGAGGGGCGGTCGTTAACCCTGCACGAAGTGTTTGCAGGTCTCAAAAGTGAGAAGAACACTCAAAAACTCGCTTGTCTAATTAGGGTACCAGGCAAGGCTCATCCATCCTTATGTGTCCAGCGTGTCCTCATCTGTGCACGTGAAACTCGGGCCATCAAGCACTTGCAGCCGCCGTCGCAGCACGGCGCTGCCGTCCGGAGACAGGTCCTTAAATCATCCCTGAGCACTGGGAAAATTGCAGACAGCTCAGGAGTGGGAAAATGAAACAGCAAAATGTTGTTCCTGGAGCTTTTGCCCTGAATTATTTGCTCAGCTTTAATAATAAGTCGCTTACAAGGAAAACTGAAGCGGCTTGGATGATTTTCTAGGGAAAAACTAGTCTGGTAGATGCTGTGGAGCAGCACCTGCTTCCCAGCTCCTCCAGCAGCCTTTGGGGACAGGGACCAACATGCTTCAAGAAGATGGGCTGGGACAAGAGTTTAAAATATAACCCTCTCTCTGATGTGTTTCAGTGCTGTATCCAGGTACAGCAGCTGGGATTGAAGCTTTTAATTCATTTTTCTGGAGGCGGTGGGGAAAGCAGCGGTGGGGATGCTCCCACTCTGTCCCCTCTCTGCTATCCCCAGTACTTCCAGGGGCTAATACCTCACAGGCATCAGCAGGGCAAACTCTGGGCTGTTTTCCCTGCTAGTTTGACTAAATCTATCTTGTTTAGGATGAATCACTCCAGCACTGCTGGTTGTGACCTGCTGGCCACTGTGCTTGCTGGAGCCTCTGTAATACCCCTTTTATTGGTTAGAAATGAGAAGTTGCCTTTTTTTCCAGCCTTTTTCTCCGGGATCACAGATTGCAAATAACGATCACCTTAAGCACAGGCTATTTCACAGCTTGCTGGTGCTTCTGGGGATGGGATCGCTGGGTGTTCAGTGTCGGTGACACCATGAGCCAGGATGATGCTGTGTCGGCATGGTCCAACGGGCACCTTAATTTAACTCTCCTTAATTTAACTCCCCTCAATTTAACTCTCCTTAATTTAACCTCTTTTTCTTCTTTATCTCTTTTAATGAAGGAGAGAGGATGAGGTCTTGCTGCGAGCTGTGTGTTGCATACCCCACACACCGCCTGGGGCTCTGGGTTGGTTTGATGTGCTGCAGCTCATAGAAGGGTGGTGGTTGTTGAGTTGCATCCTGCTCTGTTGAGCTGCAGTGGACCCCATTTTCTCTTGTGCCTGATTGTACAGGGTCATGTGGAGCATGAGGACCTGTTTGCACAGCGCACCCATAGCCAAACCCTTATCCCTGGGTTTATTGGTTTCTATTTGCTGGTTTTTTTCCTCCTGTTTCCTTTTCTGGGGTTATTTATAGCTGGGCCAACTCTGCTCCCCGTCCTCCCTACCTTCATACCTCCCCAGGTGCTGCCTTGGGGATGCAGGTAGCTCATGCTCAGCGAAGGATGCTGTCAGGGCTTTGCCCAAGGGCACAGGTATGAAACTTCCCACAGGGACAATTTGCTGCAGAAATGATGCTGAGCCAGCCAAACTGGGTGGCTTCAGGGGAGCAACCAGGAGCGCACTGAAATGATCTTCACTGCTTGCTTCCCAACCAAAAAATGTCTTGAGAGAAAAATACTAAAGTGTTGATCCTTTATCCTCTGGACTAGCTAGAACCTGATTTTGGCATTTCTGCAAATAGCAAAGTATCTGTTCCTCCCCCCCCCCCCCCCCCCCCCCCAGTTTCTTCCCATAAGAGCTCTGAGGAATTTACCGATGCCAAACTGCATCCCCTGCGATCATAGAGGGTTTGAAAGTGGGGTGTGGGAAGGCAGGGAGGCCTTCAGGAGCCTAGAGAGTAGCTCCACATCTGCCTGGCTGCTAGAGGGACCCAGCAACCTTTCCCCCAAATTGAAAGCATGATTTTTTAGGGGAAAAAAAGAACACAAAACACCCCAACCCACAACAAAAAAAGTCAGTTGCTGTGATGCCATCTGTGTCTGCAGCTTTGCACAGCAGGGACAAGCCGCCCGAGCAGGCTGCCATGCATGGAGCCTCCTGAGCACCTATGCTGGGTAGCTGAAAGAGGTGGTACAAGCCTTCCTCCTCCTTTCCTCCCCCTTGGAGAGGAATGTCCTGTTTCTCTTGGGAACAACATATCTCCTTGGCATCTCTCTCTTTGGAAGCTTTGATTTCTTTTCCAACTGTGGCTCTCCAGCCTCAGCAGCATGTTGTGGATATTTCTTTCCTCCCTGCGGTCCCCCTCCCCTTGATCCCAGGGGGAAGCCCGGTTGGAAATCTCACCAGCAGCCCTGGCCGGAGGGGATGGAGAGCTGGGGGGGGGCAGCGCGTTGCCACTTCATTTGCTTTCCTCAATGGGCCTTCAAAAAGTGATGGGCTGATGGGTTTGGAGTCTCAGGGGGGCAATTTCCCTGGCAGCATCCAAGTTGTGTCACCTCTCTGCTTGGCTCTGTGACGACAGTGTTGATTTGAATTCTTCCAACTTAAGACTGATTTAAATGATGGTGAAGTTGGGGGGTGGCGTGTGGGAGTAGAGCACTGAGCGCTATTCTTTTTCGGTTGTCATATGCCTCCATAAAGACTTCTGCCTGGGGGATTTGCATAGATCCGTGGTCCAGATTGTGCTACAAAACCCACCGGTGGTCTGCAAAGCTATGGCAACGGCTCCGGCGCTGGCTCCTGAATCAGATGAAGCTGGAAAGTTTAGATGTGTCTGCAAATCTTGTGCTGTGGCCATTCTGCTTTGGTTTAGGGGCTGCAGCCAGGGCTCTGAGGGGAGCCAGGAACCCCCTCTCTACTCCTGACCCACAGCGTTCCCCCTCTTCTGTAGTCCCATACCCTGGGAGGTACCTGACTTCAATTCCTATTCTTATTCCTATTCCTATTCCTATTCCTATTCCTATTCCTATTCCTATTCCTATTCCATCCTATTCCTATTCCATCCTATTCCTATTCCATCCTATCCTATCCTATCCTATCCTATCCTATCCTATTCCTATCCTATCCTATCCTATCCTATCCTATCCTATCCTATCCTATCCTATCCTATCCTCTGCCACAGTGTGCCGCTTTGCTGAGTGCTCCCAGCCTGGAGAACATTAAATTGATGGTGAGGTCAGGGAAAAAAAACAACCCTGTTCTCCATTCTTTTGTGAAAAATAGGTGTTTGGGTAATGACCTCATGGGGAGGGAGGCTGCAGAGCGAGCCAGTCTCCTACCAGCAAAACCACGGGAGGTGAAGGAGGGGGATCATGCAAATGTCCCAGCCACAGGGAAAGCTTAATTCAGCCAAGGACATGCATATCTGTAGGAGAGCAGGCCCCCTTCCTTGCACTGCTCCTAGAAGGGCTTGTTTGTTTAATTTTTTCTTGCAGAGAAAATTATAAAAGGGGAAAAATAAAATGCAAACCCCAAACCATCACCCTGTGGTTTTGCTCAGCTGCAGCACAAAAACACCCCAGAGAAGCCCGGAGAGCATCAGGGAACAAATCCCTCACCTCATCCCAGGTATTTCCATCCAGGAGAGGGGCAGCCAAGGGGCTGCACAGCAGCTGGCAGCACCAGTGTCCTGCCTGCCCGTGTGGGGCTGGGAAGGATGTAGCTGGCTGGAGGAGTCACCAGATCTGGAGGAATCCAGACATTGCACTCTGCCCCGTTCTCCCCACTGATCAAGGCCCCATTGTGAAGAGCAGCTGTGTACATGAAAGGGAGATATTTTCTCTCTGGGAGACTGGAGGAGGATGGGGTCTCGCTGGAGACCCCAGCACGGCAGCCTCACTTGCCCAGGTCCTGGCAATGCACTTTCTGACTGAGCAGAATGGGAAAGGGTGCATTTGGGGGCAAAAAGTCAAGACCTTTGTGATGGTTGGTGCTTTGCAGGCTGCCTTCTAAGCCCTACCATGGTCCTGGCTGATTGGGGCTGGTGTGGCTGGATAACGTGGGAGCGCTTGTGCTCTGGCTTCAGCTAATTTTCTTCGCTGTCATTAGTTTAAATTTCTGAGGGAGTCTGGGCTTGGCATCAGATGCTGACATCCTTTAATTTAGAAAATGTAAAAATGGGACCTTTTCCAACTGGAGCGATTAGAAACGTCCTGCTCTGTTCCTCTGCTGTGGTGTCGGGCACTGGCCAGGCTGTCGCCCCGCGCTGTCAGCCACTCCGCTCCCCACTGCCGGCACGACTGTGGCTGAGACCTCCCACACTTGTCACACGGGTGTGATGGCCCGTCATCGCCATCCCTGCTGGCTGCTCAGCCCAGACGGGAGCTGCCAATGGTCCCGGCTGGCAAAGAACAATATGGGGGGTGAGGGGCTGGATGCAGGAGGGGAACTTGCCAGAGGGGAGGGGTGGGGATGGAGCTCTGCCCCCTGTGGCACCCCCTGCAGCACCCACTGAAATCCGATCCCCATCGGTAACACCCCTTTGCCCTGACAAGGGCCTTCTCCACCTCCGGGTTTGCGTATTATGGCGCGTGTCCCCCCTAAGCTGCTTAATGAGGGTTAAGAGGCTAACAGGCTTATTACCAGCAATTATTTCCACAGCCCCGCAGGTGTCCCTGAAACAGCCAGGCCCGCGCTCACCAGGAGCATCCTGCTGGTATTGTTGCCAGCCAGTCTGGAGTGCCACGAGGTTGTCAGTGCTCAGCCGGCTTCCTAAACCAAGCTGGTGGCTGTTTTCAGGCTGGTTTTACACTGTTACAGTGATCTAGGCTGTGGTTTGTTAGGGTATTCTGAGGGGGAGGGGGCTGGCATTCCTATGGATACCTCCTCTCCCTGATCTGGTCCCTCTTGCTTTGCCTCCAGAGCGGCTCTGCAGCATCCCTGCGCCCGCACAGGCTCGGGCGGTCGCCTGGAGACAGCCTCGGTGGGTTGCCACAGCGACAGAGCCCTCGCTCAGCATCCCTCTAACTCTGCTGCCTTGGCTAAAGTTGGGAGAGAGAAAAATATCCCGGGGAGGGGACACCTCGCTCTGGGAGGCAAGAGCAGGCTGGGTAAACTGAGGCACGGCTGGTGGAGTTGGAGGCAGCTGTGAGGTGACAGAGGAGGTTTTGGAAGTTGCCTGTGGGTGTGATGGAGCCAGAAGTGATGGAAATGGGGGTGGTGGGGGTACCCATAGTCACTGAGGGTGTGTCAGTGCTTTGGGGAGGCAGGTACTGGTGCAGCATTTCCGCACGAGTCCCAGCAGCAGCAGCGTTTGATAGTCACCATGGCAATGTCAGCCACATTCGGGCTGTCATCCGCTGTGACATCCAGCACGTGCCGGGATGGGCTGGAGGGGTGTGCACACCCCAGGGGGATCAGTCACCCAGAGCCCAGCCAAACCCCTGGGCACCCACACACAGGGTGGGGGGAACCGGCTGCAATACCACCCCAGGGAGGGGGTCCCACGGGCCACGCGATGGCATGGGCTGGTGCCTGGTCCTGGGGCCATGCCGTGGTGAGGAAGAGGAGGGTGAAGCCCCTTGGGGTGACACTGGCAGTGGTGCTCCCTGCCAGCCCCGCCAAGGAAAGCTTCTCCCCGGCCCCAAGCCTGTAATTACAGACAGTGTCCGTGGAGGGCAGGGGGAGGTTACGTAACTTCGGCGTTTGGAAAATTCTTTCTGCTCCCTTATCGGCTTTATAAATACCTCCAACTCGGGCTGGGCCAGGCTGGGGGCTGCAGCCAATCCCCATCTTCAGGCCTATCCAGCTGCCATGCCTCAGTTTCCCTTTCTCCATGGGTGAGAGCATCCCTGTTGCACCCTGCCACTGCACTATGGGTAAACTGAGGCACGGCTGGTGGAGTTGGAGGCAGCTGTGAGGTGATGGAGGGGGTTTTGGAAGCTGCCTGTGGGTATAATGGAGCCAAAAGTGATGGAAGCACCGGTGAGACCAGCAAGTGTTTGTCACCTCCAACAGAAAAGGAGGGCAATTTTTCTTCCTCCCTTGGGGAAGACTTGAAGATGCTTTTAGGGTCACGATGGACACAGGCAGTCGGTGGACACAGGCAAGTTCAAAGAACCAAAGTCCTGCCTATGGCCACCGACTGCCTTCCCCTAATCTGGTGTCACATCCCCCAGGTTTTTATTTGTTACATCCCTCTGGCTGGTGCTTCACATCCTAAAAATCCCCAGGTTGGGACGATGTGGTGCTTTAGCTGCTGTGATGGCTCGGTGGGTGCTCACCTTGTTCCCCCTGCCCTGCACATCCCCGTCACAGCCCTCCCAACCATCAGCATGGCCCAGCCAGGGGACAGTGGGATGCTGGTGAGTCCCAAGCATCACTGGCAACCACCACAGGAGGTCTGGGGCTGAGGCAGCGGGGCTGGACCAGGCCCCCCCTGTGCTCACGTGCGCTGACATTTATGCCACTTGCAAAGTTATGTCCCTGGGGGGATGTTGGAGGGCGGCTGGGGCCGTGTCGATAGGAGCGAACACGGCGCACGCAGCCAAGGGCGGCCAGGGCGTTGTTGTGTAACTCTCCGTGCAGCTCTTCACCAGGGGCATGTCGCCATGTCCCACCCTCCCCAGTGCCACCAGACCTGGCTGCCGCTCCAGCCACAGGGCACCTCTGCCCTGTGCCCACCCATTGCCACCCAGCCATGCCGGGATGCTGCACGGCGTCTGGCTTGGTACTTCTGAGGGATGCTGCCAGCCAGGGCTGGGACCCCGGGGGTTAGGTTGGCTGTAGGGGCTGGTAGCAGTGTGTGGCACTTTCCCCACCCCCAAATTCTTCCTTTGCTGGTGTTTTGGTTTGGCTTGCTGGTGAAACGGTGCCCTGCTCCTTGTCAACCTGTATGTGCAGGCACAGTGGTGCCTGGGCTCTCCAACACCAGGCCTTGCATTCACCTTGTTTATTGCAGGGCTGCCCAGGGGCACACATGGGGATTGGATTTTAGGACTGGCAAAAAAAAAAAATTAAACAAAAATGTAGGGATTCCTAGCTTCTAATTTATTGCTTTTGGGATCCTTTTGGATGCCTGGGTCTCTGCCCACAAGTCCGCAGCTGCCTGGCCCCTTAGAGAAGTGATGCACAACAGCTCCCAAGGCTGGGGCACAGAAATAGTGAGGGAGGTATTTTAGGGACTTCCATGTCTGCCCGGTGGGTTCCTTCATAGCCACCCCTGTTTGAACAGGGTTTCCCGAATGAGGTGGGGAGCCCTGAGTGGTGGTGGTGGGGTGGCCCCCGTGTCCTCACCCTCGGCTTGTGGGGAACCAGCCTCGGTGGATGCTGACGTCGGACAGAGATTTGACTTCTTGCTGGTGGGGCTGGGCTGAGAGGGCACTGGGGGCTGGTACCCATGGGCAGGGAATGAGGGAGGATTAATTGAGCTGCTGATCCCTGATGGCGAAAGGGGACGGGGAGCGGTGAGGCCCCCCCGGCGTTATGCAATGCCTGTGCTAAATCTTTGCTGCGGCAGATAAAGACGGTCCCCAAAATACCCTGCCCTGCCTTTGCTGCCCTTGCAGCTACTAGGGTTTGGGGTGATGTTTGCAATCTGGGGGTGTCCAGCTCCCCAGTGACATCAGCGCAGTGTGGAAAGAGCAGAAACCCAGGGCCAGAAACATGGTACCACCCTGTGAAGGCGAACTCCAACCAGGCTCAGCTCAAGGAATGCCAGCGTTAAGGGGTACATTCGGAGGATTTAAAAGCCACTGAAACTCTTGAACTGGTGTGTGCAGAGCTATGAGCTGGAGGAAAACTAGTAGCAGGAAAAAGGCGCAAAGGCCTCGGTCATCTTGAAGATGATAGGCAGCATCGTGTGTGTGCCAGGGGAATTTGTCACCCCCCAACAGAAAAGGAGGGGGATTTTCCTTCCTCCCTTGGAAAACATGTGAAGATAGGGGTTGGGTCACAGCCATCATTAAATGCCAAAATCGAAGAACTGAGGTCTTGCCTTGGACCCCCAACTGCCTTGTCCCAGTCCAGTGTCAGCTTTAAATTCCTTGCATCCTTACGGCTTGTCCTTCGCATCCCCAAAGGCTCTGAAATCCCCTGCGAGCAGCTTCTCTTCCAGTCCCCTGAGATTAAGACATTTTGGGCTTCCTACACTGCTGCAACTGCAATGTCACTACCCCCTTAGCAGTACCACCAAAGGTGGATGTCCCCCTCGCTGGAGGTGGCTCCCCAGAGCTGCAGCTGAGGTGCCAGCTCCTGTACATTTAGGGAAGAGGAGAGGCTGTAATCTGAGCTGGGGAGCAATTAGCCAGGACGGCGGCGTGCTGCCCAGCCAGGTCCCTGCCACTCGCTGGCTTGCTCGGCCACCGGCATCGGGCTCGGCATCTGCGGCTCTCGCTGCGATCGCAGGGTAAGTAGGGACAGGAGCATGGCATGTCCTTCCTCCCCATCTCCTTCCTCCTGGGATTCAAAGTCAAGTTTAGGGCTTGGCCAACACCTTAACCCATGGCAATGCCGAAGGGCGCTGGAAGCACAGTCATTTCTGGGTTGGAAATGGCGACTTTATCCCGGCGTGGCCAAGGAGCCAGGAAAATCAGCCAGGATAGTGGGGCACAGGTTGTGTTTCTCACCAAGAGCTGAGCAATTGTTAAGGCTTGGATGGAGCAGGAATAGCCATGGGTTTAAAGCCCCTAAAAGACTGGAGGATGCCAATGAGTGGTTGATGGCTCAACGTCGCTCACATCCCATGGGTGGGGAAGGGACCTATGCATCCCGACCTGGCTCTCATCCTCATCCCACTCCTCTCTGTGCCGATTCCCAGCCGAAACGCTCCCCTGGGGTGGGAGCCAGTGTCGAGGTGCTCGGCATCGCTCTCCCCATGGCTCCACCAGCTCCGGCTGGCAGCCCCATCGCTCCCAACCTGCGGCACACCGCGCCTGCAGGATAAACATTTCCTGGGCGCAGGCTCTGCCCACGCACACGATTTGCCTCAGGCAGGAGACATGGCTCCTGGAGGGGGTTTGCACTGGGTGAGAGTAGAGCTCCATGGCCAAAACCCACCTTGGGAGTAGTGGGATTTGGGAAAGGGACATTGGTGGGAGCTAGGGAAGTGGGAGGCACAGGATTAGTCCTGCCGCAGGCAAGCTGGGGTTGAACAGGGTCCAGATCCATCACCTTCTGCCTCTAACCCTTAGGCACAGGCAGCAATTGCTCTGTGAGGGGTCTCTTACAATAATTCCTGCCTGTGATACCCCAGCACTGTCCCTGTGCTGTCTGTGGCACGAGAGCCCCTCGGTGTCACAGCCCTTGGCTCATTTCTATCTGGTTGGTGATAAAATCTGCCTGAAGACATTTGCCCTTTCAGTGCCCTTTTCCCGTTCTTCCCATGGTGCTTTT
Organism: Porphyrio hochstetteri; assembly: GCA_020800305.1. Lineage (NCBI taxonomy): Eukaryota > Metazoa > Chordata > Aves > Gruiformes > Rallidae > Porphyrio > Porphyrio hochstetteri. The sequence goes on from CM036920.1 coordinate 12,074,328, forward strand.
TGGCAGCTGAGTGATCCCCCCCATGCTGGGTCTGGAGAGGGGTTGCTGCCTTCCTCCCCGCCGAGCCTCTTGGCATGTGCTGGATGGGAACCCACCATCCCCAATGGGAACAAGAGTCCCTGCAGAGGCCCCAGCAATGGCACAATGGGGATGCAGGGCAGGCAGGAGGGTAGCTGGATGATTTCGGCACTGCCATCGTCTGCCCGCGGCCCCGCTGCTGGCGTTTGTCCCTGGGATGGTTTGGGGCTGGGGCTGGAGCGCAGCATGTATCCAGATTTGGGAGCATGCAGGAGAGACCAGGGCCATGTGATGGAGGAGAGGGCACGTGGTGGGTGCAGAGACAACCCAAGGTCACTCTCTGTCCCACGCGGTCCGGGGATGGGGCTTTTCATGGGGGAAGGCACTCACTGCAACCCAGACAGGGAGGGGACTTGCTTGGTGTCTTGTACATCCCACTGGCACCCTGGGCACAGCCAGGCTAGGTGACACATCCATTTGAAGCCCCAGACACCTCCCAGCCAAGACTCCCAACCAGGGGGGCTCATCTTCACCCCAAAAACATCCTGTAGCCAGCTCCCTCCACCCAGTACCAGGCATCTCCATCAAGCGTGTCCCAGCCCTGCCCTCTCCAGGAGGTTCTCAGACACCCCTGGTCTCTGTGGCAGGGTGTGGGGAGAGGGGACAGGGCCTTGCCACTGCAGAGCCTTAATTCCTGGGAGCGTGGGGCTGCCGGGAGCAGATCTCTGACGTCCTGCGGGACAAATCCTGCGAGGCGCAGGGTCCAGGACATCAGCAGGCTGGGAAACATCCCCTCCCCCTTGCTAAATCCCTTCCCCTGCACAGGACAGTAGGTTACGGGACTCGACCAGAGGTTGGATTTAAGGAGATTACAACTTCTCCCCCAGGATAATCTAGAAATTCAATTAAAACTCTCTGTCTCTTGCCCGGGCTGCAGCAGGGCCACGGGGCACCCTGCGCCCCGCAGCCATGGCCGGGGAGCGCTGGGGAGACCCTCCCAGGCACATGCCAGGTAAGGACTGACCCCTTCCTCCCAGGGACTGGCTGGAGCCCCCATGATCGTGGGGGCAGCCGGGACTCTGCCCCTTTCCAGGGCCATTTGCTGGGGTATTAACACCCGTCCTCTGAGCTGGGGCAGCCGGGACTGGCTGCGGGGGGGTTGCAGGGGGGTGTTGTGGTGAAAGGGGTGTGGGGAAGGGGCTGTGGGTACCCCAGAGGTCTGGGTAAGGGTATTGCAGGGAAAGGGCAGTCTGGATGCATCCCTTGGGGTTTTGGGGCATCCTTCCTCAGCTCCCAGTTTGGTTTGACCCTGTGGAAACCTTCCCCTACCCTTGACCTCATCGTCACCCCCAGCCATGTCCTGCTGTCTGGCCATACAGACGTGAGCAAACAGACAAACAGCCAGAGTTTTCCAGGTGAGTGAGACAGGATTTCAGACCCAGTGGGGCAGCAGGGCTGGCTACGGGCTGGGGCGACCGGGGGGTGTTGTGGTGTTTCCTGACCCTCCCATCCTGTGCTACAGCTGAGCTGGGGGTGGGGGAACATCACCCAGTGGGGGGGGGGCAGTGGGGGCAGCTGTACAACTGTGGGGTCCCATCACAGTGGCGTGTGAGTACTGGAACGGGGCTGGGTACTGGTGGTGTTGGGGCTGGAATGGGCACAGAGGGAGATGTTTGGTCCCCCTGTCCCGGCACAGGGTTGGGGACTGACCTTGTGCTCAGCACAGCCTCCAAAGGGATCTTTGCCAGGATCTCCTCTGATTTAGCAGGACTTTTGGGGTGCTTAAGCACAAGCCACCTGGTTCCAGCACTACTGAGTGCCACACGTGGCCCCTGTTCTCCTCCCATGCCCACCAAGGCATCTGCACATGGCTCAGGGGAACAGGGCTGAGCCGGCACCTCTCCAGGCACCCTGGTACCTCTGGTCTCCCCACCAAGGGCCGTCCTTTTCCCCCGTGCCTCAGTTTCCCTCCTCTTGTGCACCATTGAGTCTTGCAGACAGCAGTGTCTCAGCTGCTTACTGGAACTGGTGGGGTGCTTGGGGGTCCGGGGGAAGGGTGCCAGCCCACGGCTGTTTGCTACCCATGTCCCTGCAAAACCAGAGCAGTATTTCCTCATTAACAATGTGCTGTGGTGGGAGTCTCTCTCCTGTTGTCCCTGGCAGCAGAGGCAAAGCAGGGGGGGTCATTTATCCTCCAGATTTGTCAGGGCCTGGCCCGCCCTGTGTCAACCCTTATTTTATTGGAAGAGCCCAAAGACAGGGTGTCGGAGGAGTGAGTTATCCAGGCAGGAGCGCTCCTCAGCATGGTGGGGGCTGCGCTTGGTCAGGGGCTGGCTGCAGGCTCCCTGCTTTGCACCTCAGCTTGGGGAGCTGCCCCCTTCACTGCCCAACCTCCCCCCACCCTCCTGTTTTGTGGGTGCTCAGTGCTGGGTCTCTCTGTTGGGATGGGGTGAGCAGGAGCAGTCAGGGCTCCCTCTTCCCCGCTGACATTGCCGTCCTGCTGCTGGGGCATGAAGGGCATCGCTGCAGGAGATAGCAGCCATATCACCCAGCCCAGGGCCAGCAGCAGCACTGGGGGTGACCTCCCTGTGCTGTCCCCTCTCAGACCATCACCTCTCCTGCCAGGGGACCCATATGTCCCAGCTTGTCTCCTCCAAGCCAGCACGCATGTTGATCCCACTCAAATGCAGCCCCTCTCCCCGTGCGCCTCCATAAGCCAGGAGGAAATCCTGAGCTGAGAGGTGCAGGGGATGGGCTGAGCAGCAGCTGGTTGCTGCCTCCCTGGCCCCAAAAAGCATCCCCTCCAGAGGAAGAGGGAAAGGTGTGGTGATAAATCTCACTGACGTGTTCAGCCGGCTCGAACTAATGACCTCCCTGGTGCTCGACACGTTTTCCCGGTGCGCTGGCTGTTCGGAATAGTGTTGGAACATCTAACTCCCTTTAAAAATATATATAAATAAATAGAATTAGCCGTGGAGTTGGCAGATTGCTGGAGACACTTGGGTTCTCTGCAGGAAACCTCCCTGTGGTGGGAGTTTGGTTGCTGCAGCTCAGTGGCAGGAGCCGTCGCCTCTCATGTCAGCTCATTAGCCAGGGCTGTTGGTGCTGCACAGGGCACGTAGCGCGAGTGGCAGGGGATGGTCGTGGTCCTGCCCCACACCCATGCGGGTTTGTGGGGCTGGTGCTGGGATTAAGGGGCTCCAGGTATTAAAGAAAGTTTGGAGTTTGTTCCCAGGGGTATGATTGTGATGGTCAGGGATGCAAAATGCCAGGGAATGGGTGGTGAGGGGGGTACAACCTTCCTAACTCCTCTGCCAGCACCCTGGGATAGTGCCAGTTGTGGGGCGATGCTGGAGGAGGACCCAGGGAAATGTAGGGTGACTGTGGGGCTGGTGTCCCCAGCTGGTGCCAGCAGCAGAGCCTGCCCAGCCCTGGGTTTGCACACATTCACACGAGCCCTCTCCCAGCCTGAGCCTCCCGCGGTGGCAGCGTGGGGCTCCTGCATTCAAATTAAAACCAAACCAGAAATTCAGCTTTCAGCAAACTCGAGGACGTGTATTTCCAAACAAAACTGTGCTAAATAAAGGACGAGCCGCAGGCAGCCGCCTGCTCCGACAGAGCCACTTTGCTCGCCTTTATTTAGCTGCTGTCTCCCCGAGCTGCCACTGCCAGCCTGGGGCTGGGGGCCGTCCCCCAAGAGCTTTGGTGCTTCAGGGAGGGCTTGGTCCCATGGCCGAATGGATGTGGGGTCCCACGTGGAATGTGGGGTGTGTCATGAGCTGCCCCATCCCTGAAGCGGTGTCAGCCCATTGAGTCTGTCCTGGCATCCCCCCTGAGGCAGAGGGTTGTGCTTGGACAAGGGGAAACCCTGAGTGATAGGGAGGAAAAGGAGGGAAAGGAGGGAAGGAAGGAGGGAAGGAAGGAGGGAAGGAAGGGAGGAAGAAGAGGAAGGGAAGGAAGGGAGGAAGGGAGGGAGGAAGGGAGGAAGGGAGGAAGGGAGGGAGGAAGGAAGGAAGGAAGGGAAGGAAGGAAGGAAGGAAGGAAGGAAGGAAGGAAGGAAGGAAGGAAGGAAGGAAGGAAGGAAGGCAAACAGGAAAGAAAACAGGAAGGAAAAAAGAAGGAAGGAAGAGAGAAAGAGAGAAAGGAGGGAAGAAAGGAGGGAATGGGAAAAGGGGGAATGCGAAGGGAATGGTGATGGAGACTGGGGAGCCTGAGGGTTCCTGGGAGCATGGGCAGTGCCACTGCCTCTGCTGTCACCCGGGTACACCTCCCCTCCCAGCACAGTTAATCCAGACCCCTCCTAATCCTCTCGCAGGTCACTGGGAGCTCATTGCATTTTGTTCACTTCTCAAATGCATCTAGAATTAATTAAAAAACAAAACAAAACAAACCCCATGGTAAGTTCATCCTGTGGCAAAAGCATTTGGCATATTCCCCTGGGTACACCGGTGGGGAGAGCTGGAGGAGCGATGGGGAAGCAGCCTTTTTTGTCTCCAAGTGCTTAGCTCTCATTAAAAAGGGAGAGAAAGCCTTCAGGAATGTAGCTGGTGTGCTCAGGAGGAAAACTCAGGATGGGTGACCAGGCTAGAGTTTGGTAGCATGAGCCTGCAGCCAGCCTGACATATCATCTCCACAAGGCCAGTTTGGTCCCATTTGCTTTCCAGTGAGTACAGGGCTGTAAATATCAACCCTCTGAGCCCATTTTACCCTTCCCCATGGCTGTAAGGAGGGAGAGGACCTTGTGCTGGCCACCCCAGCCAGATGCAAGCAATCGCTTGCTCTGCTGACGCACCAACAAATAACCCTCGTGCTTGAAAAGAACCCCCAGCTTTTGGGATGAAAAGTGGTTGTGCCTGGATTACAGCAGGTGGAAACACATCGTTTGGAGTATCAGATGGTGGCATGGTGTGGGCCTGTTTCCAGCACCGGGGAGGTTCGGCCAGGTTGTTAGTGCTCCAGCTTGTGGCGCTGGGATGCTGCGAGGACCCTCAAGTCCCAGCCAGGATTTGGGGTGAATAAAAGGCAGCTCAGTGTATCGTTGCTGGCTGGGCTGATGCAGCCCCAGGCAGGCTGTGCCTGGCCAATGCTTCCCAGCACTGGGCTGGCCCTGGCCACCGTGTAATGGAAAGGGTGTGCTCGTCCCAGCGTGTCCCCGGGTGCTCGGGCTGATTGCAGGAATCGACTGTATCGATGGGGCCAGCGGATCCGACACAGCACGTACAGCCTGGTGGGTTCACCTGCACCCCTAGGCACGAGCCAGGCACCTCTGCACTGGGGAGATGGGGTGTCGTGTGGGGCTCTGCGCCCACTCCCCCACGTCATTGCTGCCCCATGCGGGTCTCATCGCCAGAAGGTGGTTTCGTCCCCGGTGACGCATCCCATGTCACTAAAGAACAGGACAAGCTGCTGCAGGGGGTGGCTCGGGGAACGTTTCTGCAGTGCCATCTCTTTAGGGTGCTTGGGACCTGCCATGTGGCTTCTCTGCAATCCTGGTCCCTGCCTGATGCAGCCCCACATGCCATTGCAGAGGGGTTGGGGGGCAGGCAGAAGCCTGGCAGGTGCTGCTGAGTTCCTTCACCATGGGCGCACCTGCATCAGGGAGCCCACCCGGCTTGGGCCACCTCTCCCATGTCCATGCCGCTTCTCTCCCAGGCAAAGCTGAGCATAGGTCCCTGACTGTGCAGCTGAGCCTTCCAGAAGAGATCAAAACAGCTCCCCATTCCCTAGTGGCAGTTGTTCCTTTGTAAGACTTGGCCAGGAAAACCCATCTGTGACCGTAGATGGCTCCATGTCCCAATGGATGCATTTGGAATGTTGGTCCTCAGAACATCTGTCCTCAGCAAGTGCCTTCCTGGGGCCTTCTTCAGCTGGCTGCACGTTGGCTGTGTCCTCTCCCATCCCTGGGCGGGGGGACAGAGGTTAAATCCACATCTCCCTGTGGTTTCCCTCAACCCCAGAAGAGCTGGTGCTCGGGAGGTCAGGCAAGTGCTGCTGCGATGTGCTGGGCAGAGGTCCATCTGGCACGGGCAATGTGAACTGATGGAGCTGCTTTCAGACATACCTTTATTAATATCTCTATGCTAAGGAGAGCAGCTTGGCCTCTCTGCTTTCCTCTCCAGCCACGTAACCCCACTCCAACGGCAGGACTCATGAGAAAGGTGGGACTCCAGTGCTACCCAAGGTTTCTCACCCACTGGTGTCACTGAGGGTCTCACAAATGCTGCATTGCCCCAGTAAGGTTTGCTCACATGGCTCATAGTACAAAAGAACTTTAAGACCTTCTCCCTTCCTCATGTGTGTTTTTTGGGAACAGCCTAGCCATAGGAAGGAGACTAAGGGCAGTTGGTGGGGATCCTTGCTCAACATGCAGCCACCCATCCCATCAGACCCATCACTAAACACCCCCTTTGGTCCCTTTGCCGTGGGAGGTAACAAATTTGTCTTTGTTTTCTCTTTGCAGAGCCTCTCACAGCATCATCGTGGTGACGTGGCAGCCAAGACGTGGAAGCTTGGGACTTCTCTTCCACTGCAACAGAATTTGGGGGGTGGGCAGGGGTGGGCTAGGGGGACGTTGGGCTTTGCAAGACCCTTCACCTTCACTGTGGGCTTGGCTCAGGGATGACTGCAGGCAGAGTCAACCCTTACAGCATCGTGTCCTCCGAGGAAGACGGGCTGAGGTTGACCACCATGCCAGGTATCAACGGCTTCGGCAATGGGAAAATCCACACCAGGAGAAAATGTAGGAACAGGTTTGTAAAGAAGAACGGTCAGTGCAACGTGGAGTTCACCAACATGGATGACAAGCCACAGAGGTACATTGCAGACATGTTCACCACGTGTGTTGACATCCGTTGGAGGTATATGCTCTTGCTCTTTTCCCTGGCATTTCTGGTGTCCTGGTTATTGTTTGGGCTGATTTTCTGGCTAATTGCACTCATTCATGGAGATCTAGAAAACCCAGGTGGAGATGATACCTTCAAGCCTTGTGTTCTGCAGGTCAATGGCTTTGTGGCTGCTTTTCTGTTCTCCATCGAGACCCAAACAACTATTGGCTACGGCTTCCGCTGCGTGACAGAGGAGTGCCCGCTTGCGGTCTTCATGGTGGTGGTTCAGTCCATCGTGGGCTGTATAATTGACTCTTTCATGATTGGTGCAATAATGGCAAAGATGGCCAGGCCCAAAAAACGGGCACAGACTTTACTTTTCAGCCATAATGCAGTAGTGGCAATGAGAGATGGAAAACTCTGCCTGATGTGGAGAGTTGGGAACCTCCGGAAAAGCCACATAGTAGAAGCCCACGTACGAGCTCAGCTAATTAAGCCCAGGATCACAGAAGAAGGGGAGTATATACCCCTTGACCAAATAGACATTGATGTGGGCTTTGATAAAGGCTTGGACCGTATCTTCTTGGTGTCTCCCATCACCATCCTCCATGAAATCAACGAAGACAGCCCCTTGTTTGGGATCAGTCGCCAGGACTTGGAGACGGATGACTTTGAGATCGTGGTCATCCTGGAGGGCATGGTGGAAGCCACCGCTATGACAACGCAAGCTCGGAGCTCCTACCTGGCTAGCGAGATCCTCTGGGGCCACCGCTTCGAGCCCGTTTTGTTTGAGGAGAAAAACCAGTACAAAGTAGACTATTCCCACTTCCATAAAACCTACGAGGTCCCATCCACCCCCCGTTGCAGCGCCAAGGACTTGGTAGAGAACAAATTCCTCCTGCCCAGCACCAATTCCTTCTGCTACGAGAACGAGCTGGCCTTCATGAGCCGCGACGAGGAAGAGGAAGATGACGACAGCCGGGGTTTGGAGGACCTGAGCCCAGACAACAGGCACGAGTTTGACAGGCTTCAAGCCACAATAGCGCTGGATCAGCGGTCGTACAGGAGGGAGTCAGAAATATGACTCTGGGCCCTTCCATTGACTTTTCCGAGGGTATTTTTTTTCCTCCTCTAAATCTCTTCCCCTACAACCCGCTCAAATTATGCAGAACAATGCAAGTGCCATAGGAATGCTTGAGAAATTAGTATCGTTCATAGTTTTCAGTTTCATCGCAATAACCACTGAGCGGTCTGCAGGAAGGGGCGGCAGCGGGCCAGCGGCACGGCTCCCGTGCCCGGTGCCTGCGGTGGGGCCGACGGCTCCAGGGGGACGGACGGACAGACAGATGGATAGATGGAGAGAGAAGGGTCTGTGGGGCGCAGGCGGGCGCTCGCCCCACACAGCCCCACGGGGCTTTGCTCTCCCCGTGGGGAAAACGCCAGCGTTTTCTTGGAGCCAAGCACTGCGAGATCCAAAAAGAGGAAATATCAGGAAATAATAAGTCTTTTCTTTCTTTATTTTATTTTTTTTTCGGTTGGGTTTTTGGGGTTTTTTTTTTCCTTTTCTTTTTTAACTGAGCGGCAACAACAAAAAAGAAATCGCTCCTTCCAGCAGGTGGTCTGATTCAGTTGCACAAGAACAACACTTGAAATAACATGCAACATTAATGTACTTCTTTTTAATTTGGGGGGGGGGGGGGAAAAGTTGGGGAAGGGGAGGGAGGGGGAGGGAGGGAGGTGAGAGGTTTTTAAATTTTTTCACCGTTCCGTTTGGGAGACTGTTTACCAAAATAATAATAATAATAATAACAATAATATTATTAATAATAATAATAATATTAAAGCTGAAAGAAGTGATTCAGTATTTTTTAAAACTGATCAAGGGAATGAATAAGCCACCGGAGTCCTTTGAGGGGGTGACTTTGCTGGGCAGATGCAAGAGCTAGAAGTCAAGAGCGCATACGACTTTGGGGTGGTGTTTTTCCCCACTGGCATGGCTTTGTAGGCTTTGTAGGCAGAGGAGAGACATAAGTGGCTGGAGGTCTGTGGCAGAGAGAGCGAGTAGCATAATTACTGGCAAAGTAGCTAATAAGGAAAAGGCAGGCTGTGCTAGAAAGGATTGTTGTAAACACAGTAATTAGCTGATTTCTGGAAATATTGATCTTCAGGCTGGAGATTGGGTCTGGGGCATCAGCTGCTGAAGTGCTGAAGTGCTGGGTCTCCCCCAACATTTCTGATGGGGAATTCATAAGTTTCACCATAACTGGGATAAAATAGTGAGAAGCACAAAAAGGGGAGCTGAAAGCTCTCAACTGTGGGTATTTTCCTACTTTTCTGACCAATTTGGTATTTTCTCCCTTGAAAAAAAATGTCATTTCAAGCGTGGCAATCAGTGTGAGTGCAAGTTGTCTCGTTGGGTTGCACTTCCTCTAGCACAGGAGCCGTCTCTGTGCCAGACTGGGATTTATGAGTTCCCCATTCACCAGAGAGTCCTGCTTCAGAGGCAGATGCTTTTCCCAAAACAACAGATGCCAGTTGAGAAAACCACCCTGTCTTGTGCTTCAAACCGTCCCCGCATCCCAGCCTCAAGGTGGATTGTGCCTTAGAGATGCAAACTCATCCCATACCCCAGCCCTCCCCCTTGGCACCCTGCTTGCACAGCCCCCCCACTCCTGGGGCAATGTCTCCTTTGCTCTGCCCCCCGTGGCATCACCTGCATCCCACCACCCACTGCGTTTTAGGCTGGCCTCGATGGCACCCTGGTTTAGCTTTTGCTACAGCTCAAGGCAAACCACCCAGTGTAGGGGAAACCTTGGCTCCTGCCCTGCTCCCTGCCTTTGTGCAGAGGGAAGGAGCCAGCAGGATGCAGGCTGTGGGTCCCTTCATCTTGGGTGTGCTGCTCTTTGGTGCTCTGAGAGCCAAAACCTGGGTCCCTGCTCCCTCTGGCAGTGGGAAAGGCTTTGGTACCCACAGGCATCCCGTTACCGACCCTGAGTGCAGAGCCCCAGCAGCACCTGGCCTCAGGGAGCAAGGGTCAGGAGTGGGGTCCCTGGCAGTGTTCCAGCTGTGATGGGCTCCCAGTGTTTTCTCCCCACTGCCCACACCAGGAAAACTGTATCCCAGGATTACAACCTGCTGTGGCATGTCCAAACATCGGTGGCAGAGGCAGGATTTGTCCTGTATCCCCATTCCCATCTTCTTGCAAAGGGCTCTGGGGAGCTGTTGCCCTGGTGCCCCCCCTGCCCCATGGTGCCCTGTGCCCCCAAGCATCCCATCTCGCCAGCCGGCTGCAGGATGGGGACCAGGACTTTGTCCCACCGAGTCTCTCCCCACCCAGTTCCCACCAGCGTCCATCACCGCCACCCCACGCTGCCCACAAAGGGGCTGCTCTATTTTTGGCTTCCCCTAAAAAAAAGGCAGCCACTGGGAGAAAACATGCCCAGGGGCAGCATCGGGAGGGAGCCAGATGTTTTGGCACCAACTCCCCCAAACGGGCTGTACCCAAAAGCAGGGGACACGTAGGGACACATCACTGAGCTTTGGCCACAACATTTGTGTTTCTAAGGCAGCAAACGCAGCCGCCATCCCATCACCAGTCCCTTTGCTCCTGGGGGTGGGGGGGATGGTTTTGCCACCCACTTTTTGCCTCATAGCATCTAGGGGTGGGGAGGCTGGAGGGGAGGGCAGAGAGATTTTGTGTGCGCACTACTTATTTATTATTATTTTTATTTTTAAAAAAAATGCTTTTACGTGGTTTTAGGTTCTTTTGAATAAATAATAATTATAAAAAAGGTGCACATCTTGCTGCTGTAGGGTTCTCAGAGGGTTAATTTCTTTATAAATATATATATATATCTATCTCACAGTAAATATTTGTATAAAAATGAAAGAGAAATAGAGATGTCTTTAAGTAAATTATTGCTTTTAAAGAAACTTCTATGACTGTACAGTGTTACCTGGGAGAATAGAATAATATATACAGATGTATTTTTAAATTGCTGTGTAGGAGGATGTGAACTGGGCTGGGGAGTGCCCATGGCTGGCATGGCAAAGGGGGGATGTCGGACCCTCCCTGGCCCCCGTTCACGCACCCCCTTCCCCAAACCCCACTAGTGAGGATCTAGCTCCGGCGAGTCGTCGTATATATACTGTATAGTCCTCGTCCTGGCCATGGACCACGCTGGTACATAGTGTATAAATATTATTTTTGCCTACCTGTGAGTGCTCTGAGCTACTGGGTTTTTTTCCTACCATCAGGGAGCGTTGGGAAGGCTGCCCAGCGGTACCGTTCATCACAGGAATTGTCAAGGAAAGTTTGGGGCAGGGGGGAGAAAAAAGGGTGAAAAAACCCACCAAAAAAAAAGCAAAGTGTTCTTTTTAGTGTTCCCTGGAGGGTCTGGAGAGGCACAGGGATGCTCTCGGGGTGTGGGTTTTGGTGTTAGTCATGGCAGGGATGGAGTGGGTTGCTGATGGGAAGGGCTCCCTGAGCCAAGTGAGGGGACAGATTCCACTCCCCCTGGCCCCTGAATCCAGCCGCCGGCCATTTCCTCCAGGCTGAGGCTGCTCCATCCCTGGAGTTAACTCCAGCGTTACACTTGATCCCTGGAAGATGGCGGGAGTCCGAGAAAGGAAAGAGCTGCTAATCCTCTTGGCCAGCATCCCATAGGGATTGCCCTCGGCTGGGGTTCAGGGCAGCCTCCGGCAGCAGCAGCCGCCCTGGCCAGGGACTGGGGGCCATACCTGCCGCTTCTCCCTCTTGGCTTCACCCCAAAGAAGGTGCATCAGTGAGGGCAGAAAGCGTTTGCATCCCTGCACCCCAAAACCACCTCTAGAAAGGGCATCCTCTCCCCCCTGAGAGGTGTGACGTGTCCCTGCTCGGCTGGGCGGTGGGTCCCTGGGGCCGGGAGCCGTCCGGGACAAGCCTTAGCTTCTCATCACTGAATTTAGTGCACTTAGTCTTTAGGGCTGGGACAATCACTTAGCGCTTAACCTTTCGTGATTCGGTGCCTGCTTGACCTTCAAACCTTTTGTAGGAGATGAATTCAGAGCCACCTTTTCTATCTTTAATAAGGCAGAACAAATACGTTTATTTTTAAACCCTCCTGCTCTTTCCTTTCCTCTCATGCTGACAACCAAAAGAGTCCCCCCCCGTGTCCCCCCCCACCCCATTTCTTGCACACCGAAACAAGTGTGTGGCAGCTGGGTCTGGCTGGAGTGCTGGACCCTGCTCTCCCACCCCCCCCTCAAATTCAGGGATGCCGCCATGGGGAGGGGGGTTGGCTCAGGGAAGGATCCGGCCGCATTATGAGTGGGGAGGGGGTGTGGGATGGTGCCTGACCCGATGCCACCTGTCACCTCACTGAGCCCCAGCTGTTCACATCTGTCCCGCTGCCCCACTCCTGGGGGCACCGTCTTTTCTCCATCCCCCCAAAACACACCCCGGTGCTCCCCCACGCATGGTCCAACACAATTTTGGGGGCCGAGACCCGGCATCAGTTCACATGGGTGGGTTGGCAACTGGGAGCACTGGTTTCCCAGGAGTAAAACGCCGAGTCCATTTGCTGGGGATCGATGGTGATGCGCAGCGATAGAGCAGCTGATGGATGCAATGAAAGTATCTGTACCTTTTCCACCTCTGGTGTTTCTCTGTCTCATTGCACATATATTTGAGATATATGTGACAATGTATATATATTTGTAAAATGTATTTCAGATGACAAAACTGGCCAATTTTATGTTATTTTAAATATATTATATATATTATATATAAGAGTCTCCAAAAGATATAAATAGACTAGAGAAAATAATATAAATATGTAATAAATGTATTTTGATCTATTTAAAATATCTCGCGTCGTGCTGTATATTTTAAAGATCATAGTGAAGTGTCTGCCTGCAGCAAACCTCAGACATGGGTTTCGAGGCTGTCAGCTGTCAAACATACAGTATTTATGCCCAGCAAACTTTGAGCAGGACTGGGGGCCAGCAGGACAAATATGGAATAATTTTTAGGAGCTGTTTAGCAAAAGTCCATCCTGCTGCCCTGAGGTAGGAGTGGAAACCCCAAATCTGAATTGTCCTTGTTATCCCGCAGGAGAGGGTACTTTTTTCCTCTCTGCCAGGAGAGGGGCTGCAGGGATGCTCTGTGGGATGGGGGGGGCTGCTGGATCCATCCCCTTGCACTGCCCCACATGTGGGTACTGCTATTTTTGCTGGGGGACTCAGCCATGCGGGGAGCCCGGAGATTGGAAAATGTGTCTGGAGCCCAGGCAGAAAGAGCCCAGTCATCCGAGACTGACCCAACACAACTCACAGCGACTTTGGTCGCCCTTGGGGCTCCGTGAGGATCTATTTCCTATGGGCATCGGCTCCTCCAGGGACCTCAGGGGACACCACGCCACGGCCAAGTGACAGTTTAAATGTCTGTAACGGCACGTCACAGCCGAAGGAAAGCAGAGCAAGTCCGTGGGATGCTATTAATGGAGAGGTTAATGGCCTGGTGGACACAGAGCCCCTGGATCTGCCAGCCTGGATTTTCCTGCTGGCTTTTGCACCTGGCTGCAGCAGGGAATGGGGCTCGTGTACCAAGATAACCTGGAGAAATTACTCACCGTCATTTCTCAGGCTGATCACGGGTCTGAATCCAGGTCAGTCGACCAGCAATCAATAGCTGCCACCCACCCACCCACGATGGTCAGTTGGGTCCCATCAGATCCATCCCTGCCCCCATAAAGGAGTTTTTTTTTTTACTTGTTAAAAAAATCTCTGCCAGCCACTCACTCTAATCACCAAAGATAGGGCCAGGCTAAGCTCGGTTTAAGCATGCAGCCTGTTTAATTTATCAAAGAGGGAGACTGAGAGGTGACTTGATTGCAGCATTTGTCATGGGGAAAGTACACTGGTACCAAGACGTAACTTAATCTACCAGGGAAAGGTACAATAACCACCTCTTCCTGGAAGCTGAAGTCAGACAAATCTATCTTGGAAATAAGGAGTGATCTTTTAATAATGATTAGCTATTAGAACAAGCTACCCATCTCTGTCTCTTAATGCCTTTAAATCTGGACCAGATGCTTTTCTGGAAGCTTTTCTCTTGCTGAGGAGAGGAGCGTGGGGTTTATTGAGGAAGGTAATGGCCTGTTACAGGCAGGCAGGAGGTGAGACGGGATAAACCTCCCTGCTCTCCTCCAAAACGTGGGCTGGATCTTGGAAAGGAAAACACCATGGAGGGCGTGGAGGGGGATGCTCTTGCAGGGTCCTGCCAGCATCTCTCCTGGGGACAAGCACCAGCCTGTGCAGCAGCTTCCCAAAGCTCTTGTGCCTCCGCTCTCAGGGTTTGCTTTGCGTGCGGCAGTGAGTCCTCGCGCAGCAGTTTGCACTACGAAACCCATCGCTTCATTTGTGGAAGCATTTAATGATTCAGGAGCCGGCAGCTCCCCAGGGACGGTTTCTACTGCCTCCAGAATTCCTCCCTTGGTGGCTGCTTGTAGCAGAAATCCCTGGGGAGCCAAGCTGGCTGCTGGCACCGCGGGAAATGTGCTACCGGGACGTTCGGTCCTTGCTTCGCTTCCACTCCAACCACCCTCGTCTTCAGGGTTTAGAGCTAAACTAAAGGGTGGTGGCCAGGAGCAATGGGATGGGGAAGGCAGTGGCTGCCTCTGTGGGGAAGGACCCCCTCACAGGCATGGCCGGGGTGGTTTTGGCAGGGATGCTAGCTGAGGGGCTGAGGTTCTTAGCTGGCAACCCCTGCTTTTAGTACTCAAGGTGTCTTTAAATGCTAAAACCCTCTCTAAACCCTAATGGTGGGCATTACACCAGCCCCTGCTGACCACCCTCCCACCTCTTTTCCTTTGGGGGCACCTCTTGGTGCCCTCCAGAGGTTTCTGGCCTCCCCAAAAGCAGGGTGTCTTTTCATCAGCTTGGATGGGCTTGGCTTGAACGCACCAACACCAAAACCTGGGTGCGCTGACCCCCTCCCCACCGGGCAGAGGGACCTCTGTTAGGTCTGAACTCCTGCTAGGATGGAGCCAGCATGGGTCTGCAGGCTGTGCTGCCTGGCCTGGCTGCATGAGCCTGTGCAGGGTTTGCTGTGTCTCACTGGATAAAATCACAGTGCCACACAGGGAAGGCACCGCGTTGGTCTGACTCCCAACAAATCCTCCCTAGCCGTGCTAAGGTGATGCACCGTGTTTCAGAGGGATGGAGGCAGGAATTCTGCCCCAGCCCCACTGGAGATGCTGCTCCTCCATCCAGCCTGGATGCATCCTCCCTCCTGGCTGCTTCGTGAAGCCCAGACCCTACATACCCCTCCAAATCTGTTCCCTCTCCCACCTGAACTGCCCCAGTGCCATCCCTGGGTGGCCAAGAGCAGCTCAGGGTATGCAGGGCGATACCCAGGGATGCTGGGTTGTCTCTGGGGGTAACCATAGTAACAGAGCAGCATCTCTGCTCTCCTGCTGGCAATTTGCTTTTTCATCCTGCATTAAGGTGGACCCTCTGTGACTTGTTTCTCCCCCTCCCCCTCCACTTGCCCTGAACAGCAATGTCAAGAGCTCTCCCACTGAGGGACCAGCTTTCTGTCTCCTTGTGCCACATCCCACCCTATCCCACTCTGGGGTTTCATCCTGCTGTATAATGGGATACTGCCTGGGATTCATCCCCCAGCATCCTGCAGGGAAACAGGGGGGTGGTGGCTGGAGTTTCTCCTTAACACAGATTCTTGAGTAGGACAAAATTAGGGGTTTCCTTACACCTGTTGTTAGAAGGTCACTGCCAAGGTTAAGAACCTTAAACACTTTCTTCTCTTTTCATTTATTTTGTTTTTAATTGTAGAAGGCCTCTATTAGCAATGACATGCTGGGTATATTAATATGGATTGGGTTTTTCAGCACTGAATGTAATTATCGCTCGTTAAGTACTTTGTTCACCTTTCACATTTCTCCCTGCTCAGGGAAGGCAAACACATGAGTCAGTGTCCCTTTTTCTGTCAGTTTTAGGCAGCTGCAGTGACAAGCCTGGCGTGAATCAGCACAACCCTGCAAAGTTCAGGTCGCCAACACCTGCTCTGGGAGAAGAACAGTGATTTAAGGGAGGGGATGTGGAGACCCACCCTGTCCTGACCTTGAGGTTTTGAGGAGAAAACCCCCAGGAGTGAAGCTGGGCATGGTGGTGCTGCTTTAAGGGTAGATGTGCAGATGGGTTTCTGATGGGATGCCGGGGTTGTGGATGGAGAGGGAAGAGGAGACCTGTTGGAGCTGGTAGACCCTTCCCCAGCCAGTCAATGCTTCCCCTCCTCTTCCCCTGCAGCTGGCACATTTGTTTTGGCAATACCTCATTAGCATGTAATTAAGCCTTCCCCTCTGTGCCAGCACTGACTGATGACCCCTGAGCATCACACCTGTCCCCCAGGCTGGGGCACTTCTTGCTGTCCCCTTCCAGTCTCCTTGCTCACCCGGCTGCAGCACCCATGCAGGGTCTTGCTGGGGGTGCCAGGCACTCAGGGATGGCACTGGGGATGACCCCAAAAGCCTGTTATCTGGGGGTTGGCATCCCTGCCTCGTGGGCTTTGCTGTCCGTTTGGGTTCGTGGCTGACTCAGCCCCAGATGGTTGCTGCGAGCTCTTATATAACGGCATGTTTTGGTGGGGGCCGGGGACGCGGTGCACGGCGAGGAGGTGGGCGCGGGGGCGAGGGAGGGAACAGAGCTAAAGATAAGCCTGGCAGCTCTGGCAGTGCTTTGCCAGGCCCCACAGGAGCTGGCAGGGGAAAGGCTGCTGGGGATCGGGCACCGAGCTCACAGCCATCGCGGCCGCAGGGGCACAGGCACGCTCGCCATCCTGGCTGTGCGGCCCAGGGGAAACAGCTTTGCATCCCCTTGCCAGCAGCTGCCTTCTCTCCTCCCTGGTACCCACTGGGCACTGCTGGTGCTCAGCCATAGCTCACCCTTTCCAGGTTCTTCCCCTTGCTGCAGCCTCTGCACTGCCATTTGCAAACAGACCCACAAATATCCCCGTTCCTTAAAACAGGGTGGGTTTTTTCCTCTCCTGGTGTCTCATGACCTGGCTGCAGCTGAGAAGTGATTCTGCCTGGTTGCAGGACTGGACTGAACTCCAGAGAGACACCCCCCCGCCTGCATCCTTCAGCTCAATGCCTCCCTCCCTCCTGTACCCTCAGCCTCTCTGGCAACTGCCACCCAGCACCAAAGCTCATGGTTGGAACAGAAAACTGATGCTTATTTCTCTTAAAGGGATGTTTTGAGTGACCTTTGACCTCTGTAGAAGTCTTCCTCTCTTGCCCAGTTTACGAATTCAATGTAAACACAAAGATGACCTTTGTTTTATGGGAGTTTTATTTTAATGCTCTGGAGATTTGCTAAATAAAACCGATTCTAACACGAAGGATGCGCTGGGTGTGATGATGGCTTTTCTCAGGCAGGGCACCTGGTGGGTTGGGCCAGGTAATTGATAACTTGAGACCCTGCTCCATGCCTGGGGGGGTCCTGCATGTCCCTCAGCACTAGGGTTAACCACCAGCACCCAGGGATGGCTTTCATGGGTATGAGGGCAAACCCTTACAAGCCCCGGAGCAAGGCAGATCTCCATGCCTCCAGGGAGAGTGCTGGATGGTTGAGGGTCCCTGCTGCAGGAGGGATGGGGAAGGTCCCCTGCCATGCCCTGACAAGCCAAGACATCACCCACTGAGTACTCCATACGGCAGCACCATAATGACGCCGGCTGTGGGGGCGACGGCAAGAACAGGAGCTCGGTGTCAGCAGGAGGAGCTGGTAACAGCGCTCAGATGGTGGGGGAAGTCCATAGCTCCTGATAATTAGGAGAAAGCCTAAATAAATCCCTTTGAAAAAGACAATGTGAGGGGGGGGCAAGCTCAGACCTGGGCTCCTGCCAGCCATGGATTTGCAGAGCGCTGCCGCCCATGCGGGATGGAAGCAGAGAGGGGCACTGTCCCCTCAAGGTCAGGGTGGCACAGCTGCAGTGGCAGCAGTGACACCTGGCATGTTGAGGGCTAGCAGTGGCCATGGCAGTGGCTGGTGGTTGCCAGCCCAGGTGGTGAACATCTAAGTGCCCTCTCCCATGAAGCTGTCCGCATGCCCCCCCTTCCCCACCCAGGGCAGGTCTCCATCCCACAGCTCCCAGTGCAGAGAGAACTGGATTTATGGGGAGCAGGAATCTGGGGATTATACCACCGGAATCTGACCAGCCAAAAATTGTTAAAAATGAGAATATCCGTAGCTCAAATCCAGCTTAAAAGTCAAACCAATCATCCAAACCATCTGCCTCACCACTGAAGATAATACTACTTTTATTGTTTCCATAAGCTGCTAAGCAGCTTTTCAGCAAGAAAAACCCTCTCTGCTGGGACATTTGCTGCAGTGGGACAGCACAGTGGCCTGCCCAGTGGCAGCCAGGTCCTGCTGGGACATGGAAGCAGGACACGATGTGGTGACATGGAGGAGACAGTGCCAGGATGGGAGAGCAGGGGCTGGTGCTGGGGTTTACTGCATTGCCCCACACCATGGTGGGGATAACTGCTCATGGCCAGCTGCCATCACCTTCCCTGGAAACCCACTGCTGGAGGAGAGGGTGTGGTACCCCTCCAAGGGGGTGCAGCTCCCCTCTGAGACACCCCAAAAGTTTCCTGGAGGCTCTGGCAGATGAGGGTGACAGCCCATAATGGGAACTGCCCTTGCTGCTGTCTACTTCACCCCTCCCAGAGGTACCACCAGGCTGCTAAGAGCAGCCAGCCCCAGCCACAAGCTTTCTGTCAGCAAGAAAGCCAGCTTCAGGCCAGGGAGAGGAGCTGTGTGTGATCCTCCCCAATTCCCCAGGGAGATGCACCACATAGAAGCCTTCAAACCACTCTCCCAAGTCTGCTCAGCAGTACCTGGAAGATGTCCATGCCCAGCAGAGAGACCAGCCTGTCCTGCCTCTTCCAGCCCCTCCCTGTGCTGTTGCACCAAAGTAGCTGCCACACAGGTCACCCTCTCCCAAATCATCATTCCTCTCCTAAGGCCTCACAACAACCTCTGAGGCAATATAAGCTGAGGTCTCTATTCCCATCTCCAGCTTCTTCAGATGACAAGAGCATCATCTATCAAGCTGTGAACTGACATCCCTCCTGACATACAACTGTCACCCCCTTGGCCCATGGATTTCAAAACAGGACATGTATGGCTATGGAAAGGTCTAAGTCACATTATTTGCTCCAGCCTGAGAGAGCAGAACTTGTGCTCAGGTTGAAGACACATCCAGGGTGAAGATATTCTGCTGTCTGTGAGTTTGTACCACACAGTGAGAGCAGCAGCACCCCTTAGTGAAATCACCCCCAAGTCACTTACATTACACATTTGTGCTGGCATCTGGCTGCTCCTCCTGGCTCCACTCAAGATGAGGTTGCTTGGAGAGATTCTCATCCCATGATGTGGTGGTTCAGCCCCAGACAGTGGCTGAGCACCACATGCCACTCGCTCACTCCCACAGGAGGGACAGGCAGAACCTCCCTGGGTTGGGGTAAGGACACTTTACTGACAAAAATCACCCTGAATGTAGAACAATAATGGCCAATTACACTCACACCCAGTGCTAACACAGAGTGCTGCCCAACAGCAAGGGCTGACTGACTGACCAACCTGACACCCCAGCCACACTCAAGACTGTCCTGAAGGCAACAAACCCCTGCCCTTCCCCAGCCAGCTGCTTTTATGGGGAAGTGGTGTCAGGTGGTGTGGAAAACAGCCTGGGCTAACTCAGCTCACCTGTGCTTGCTGCTTGGGGAGGTTAACTCTGGCCTGGCCAGAACCAGGACACATGGGAAGACACACCTGAACCAAAACTGAGTCATCCTCACATGGAAATAAGGGAGGAGAAAGCTGTTAGGTCAGTGTTCAACAACCCAACAGGAAACTGCCCTTCTAAGATCATCCAGCTTTCACTTACTCTGGGTGCCTGGCAGCGAGCTGGCCCTTCCCTTCCCCTGGGAGAGGCAGAGTGTTGCTGGCTCATGTGTCTGTCGTGGGATTCTCTACCTCTGCTGCAGAGCCCCAGCTCCCAGAGCAGCGTGGTTATGTGGTTATGTGGTTAGCAGACACTCACCATTGCCACCTGCAAGGCGACTTCACAGCGGGTACAGGGCATCTTTCCAACCAGCTCAGCACAATGCCTCAGGGGCTGGGCACATCCCCAGTGCTCCACGTCTCCAGCAAGGTTGGCTCTGATTTTATTCCTCCTTTTGAAGGCTCTTCTGGGTGCTTGGCTCCCCTGTGGTGCCCAACTGTGGCTGGGCAGGGAGCATGCCAGGCTCCAGGGATGACCCCGTCCTTCTTCACCACCCAGCCCCTGCCTGGGGTCTGCCTGCAGGATCCAGTGTGCAGCCACCCAAAGCCACATCGCTGACTTTTAACTGGGGAGAGTTGTAATTAGCAGCACAGCAGCAGAGTGAGAGGAGAGGCCCTGGCCTGTCAGCTGTGGCTGCTCTATGTTGTTAGGCTGCAAGATCCCTGAACACACCTTCCCTAGCACACCCAGAAAGACACGTTACTTCAATCATGGCGGTCCAGAAACTGAGGTGCACATCACCCCCCGGTACAAATCCCACCAGGGTGCACCTTGTGTGCAACGCAGGCAGCTCCCATGGGTGAGATCAACATTAACTGTCTGCAGATTTCACCCAGCAGAGCAGGCGAGTGACCTGCAATGGGTGATGCCCTCAGTTTTGTTTTCCTTGTGTGTTCGTGCCTCTTCTCCACACAGCAATGTGAGGGTTATGCTGAGTGCAGGAGGGGACTTTCTGCCTGCATTCCTTCCACTGGGTGTTTCCAGGCCTGTAGAAGAGCTCAGGCTCTTTGATTACAACATCAGAGATACCCAAACACAGTGATCCAGGGAGATGCAGCTGGGAGGCACCGGCAGGGTCAGTCCCTCGGAGCTGTTAGACCCACTGCAACTGCTGCCAGAGGGGTCCATAGATTTCCATATGCAACAAGCCATAAAGCATCCCTTGGAGACCCCACAGCAACATAGATCATCTGTTGCACACATGACAACAAGCCACAGAAACCACAGGCAGCAGCAGGCAAGGCCAGGATTGTCACTGTCATGACTTCCTGACGTGGGAGCAGGTCCCCCTGTCTCCTGCTTGGCAAGGACAGTGCCAGACTGGCAGAGGGACCTGCTCCCTTTCCATCCATCCTCATCCTCCTGCCACTCCGAGCTGCAGAGAGCAGGTCCTCGACTGACAGTGCTGTGCCTGGGCTGCAGGGCACATCGGTGCCACTTCCAAGATGCTGGCAGCCAAGCCTGCAGTGACCTGCTGGGGCAGGGTAGGCTCCTTCCACTCTCACATCCGATGCTGGGATTTATATACAAGGGGTCCTTTGCCTGAACTACAGAGGGTGGTGTTTGCAGTGTGCTACTCACAGACTGCAGCTTGAATACCCCCGGGATGAGGGAGAGCCCCAGCATCTGCCACAGAGTGCACAGGTCAGGCTGGACCCATGTGTGGAGTCACAGGACAGAGCCTTGGGCCAATTGTGCCCATTAATTGGCTACACGTGCCTCTAGCACTACCTGGGTCCCCAGCTGTGACACAGCACACTGGTCCTTCTTGTCCCAT
This sequence comes from Porphyrio hochstetteri, assembly GCA_020800305.1. Taxonomy (NCBI): domain Eukaryota; kingdom Metazoa; phylum Chordata; class Aves; order Gruiformes; family Rallidae; genus Porphyrio; species Porphyrio hochstetteri. Next base: position 12,095,797 of record CM036920.1, read on the forward strand.
GCCTGCCCCACACCCAAGCCCCAGTGCTTTCTGGGGTTACCAAGAAGCTCAGGTGCCTCAGGATTTATTGCTGTCTCCAAGGCTGCTGAGATTTGGCTACCTTGCCAAAGCTGCCAACTCAAGGGTAATCTCAGCCACATCGGCAGGCTGACTCCTCTTTTGGGACAGCATGAGGGAGAACTGGGTTCCCAGTCACTGCTCAAAGGCAACTCAGTGTGGAAACCGTATGGCAAGGAGGCAAGCTCAGAGAGGAAGATATTGCACTGGTCCTTGGGAAAATGGGCTTCCCTGGCTCTGCTACAGTCTCTTTGGTCTTCTCCCTTAACACCCATGTCACGATTCCATCAGATACTGGTTTCCAGGCCCTAATCCCAGTGCCACAGTCACTGGTTTTGATTCCCCATGCTGTAAGCAAGCAGGAACACCAGTGGTCCCCATGCTGTGAGAGAACATCCCTTCTCCCACGAGCTGGTCACCAGAGCGGGCTGAGTCAGGAGAAGAGGAGCCAGTAAGGAGAGCACAGCCACCCCTCCTGCCCAGACCCGCTCCATCCTCGCTGCCTTCTCACTGCTCCCGCGGATGTGTGCACACCGGGCGGCAGGACAGGCGATGCCAAGTGCTCCTCAGGCATCGTCACCTGATCTCCACAACCCGCTCCAAGCCCAGACAAAAATAAATCTGGGAGCACTGCAGCGGAGAGGCGCTGGCAAGGCGGGCCTGGGCTGAGCCCATTGTTCCAGCGATAATGCTGGTTCCAGTGACTGATCCCAGAGAAATGCAGATATTCCCCTCGCGCCTCCCCAGCCTCCTGCTGCAGAGAAACCATGGCTCAGCAGCCCGGGGCGGATGGAAGTGTTTGCTGCTGAGCAGAAAAGGACACGGGTTTTTTCCCTACCATGTGAATTTTCTCGTTGATAGAAGGTTCCTTCCTTGTGGGAGAGGCTAAAGTTTCCACAGGGTTTTTGTTGGTTTTTTTTTTCTTTTTCCTTGGAAGTTTTTATTTGTTTGAGCAGAAGGGCAAAAACACCCTCACCTTGTATCCTGAAAACTAAATGTTTGAAGTCCCAGCTGCCCCAGTCCTGGCAGGGGACATCGCCCCTGCTGTGCAGCATCCTTTTGCTACTCAAAATGGGCATCTCCTTGCAGCTACCATGTCATTTCCAAGCATGTAAAGCAATACCCATGGAAGGGTGTGCTGAGGTCTGCCAAACTCATTTCAGTCACGGCCTAAGCTGGTGCTTGGTTGCAGGGGCACGAAGTCAATGCTCTGGCAGGAGCAGAGCTACAGCTGCGTGGTGACCAAGGGGAGACTATGGAGTCCCAATGCAATGAGGGCTGGGGAGGACCAGCAATTTGGGGTCATCTTCAGCACTCACCACCAACACACCCAGTGCAAGGCAGCCCAGCAGCGGGGATTCACCCTCCCGCTGGTATGAGCTGGGGTCTCACATTCCCTTGGGGAGGATGCGGAGTTCCCCTGCCTCCATGATTCCTCCAGTGACACAAAGACAGTGTTGAGACTCTGCTGCAGAGGATCTTCACTGGCAGAGAGCCTGGCTGAGGTGAGGACTGTCTGACCCTGCACAAGGTCATAGAATCATAGAATCATAGAATGGTCTGGGTTGGAAGGGACCCCAAGGATCATAGAGCTCCAACCCCCCTGCCACAGGCAGGGCCACCAACCTCAGGCCTGGATCTACACAAGGTTGCCCAGGGCCCCATCCAACCTGGCCTTGAACACTTCCAGGGACAGGACATCCACCACATCTCTGGGCAGCCTGTTCCACTTTGCCACAGGAGCCTCCCACCAGCAAGACTGGCATGGAGGCATCAGCTGCACCTTCTCATGCTCCAGGCAGCCAAGTGGCTTCCAGGGCCCCTGCCCTGAGCAGAAGATATCAAAGTCCCTCACATGTGCACCCCTTCCAACCAGCCCAGCACGCTCATGGCCTGGCACGGGGATAAAACAGAAGAAAAGAAGCCAGATCTGAGCAGAAACCTCAGAGAAGAGGCTGCAGCAAGTTGGTCCTGGAGAAAACAGAAGCACAATGCCTTGGCTCCCCTTCCTTGCCTGCTACCCCCGCTTTCCAGCGTGCCTCAAGCTCTGAGCCTCTCAGCTCTGCAAAGAGCAGATCTCCTGGTGTTTGCTGGGCCACGGTCCCATCACGTGAATGACAGCTTGGCCGCCGGTGCACGCACCAAAGAGCTTCCTGCCTCTCCCAGCAACATGCCGGGGAAATCACAAGGCTCAGGGGTAAGCAGTTCTGATCCCAGCATGGTCCTGGGACACAAAGCCTGGCTGCCCCCATTGTGATGGGTTCTGTCCCTCTCCCCCAGCCCTGACTCCCCTTACTCCTCTCTTCCCAGGCCATACCTGGTGGTTCTTCTGAAGGCATCATGACTTCACTGCCTATTTTTATCCAGCCCACTGCTAAGGAAAAGCAGAGTTGACACTGGCTTTTGGAAACAAAAAAAAAAAAAAAAAAAGAAGAAAAAAGGAGAAAAAAAAGGGGGAAAAAAAAAGAAAAAAGGCATTTTTCTTATTGTGTGGGAAAAGATCCATGGGTTGGGTTTTCTTTTTCTTCCCCCTTAACTTGGAGATCTCCCAAAGCAAACAAGTGCGGTTGACTGGAAAATAGGATGATTCACCAGTCCCCTGGGCAGATGGTACCCGGGTCCTCTATTCTCCAGCTCCTGGCAAGGGAAAATGCCCCCTATGAAACTTAAAATAAATAGATGACCCTGTATTCATCACGGGATCTGTTTTGCAAAGCTGGCACATCTTCAATGACCTCCTACATACGCCCAGCTCACTTGGTTCATTCCATCTTGGTGTCCTGCACCGTTTGGGGTGTGCAGGCACAGCTTGGGGGCCGAGGAAGTTTCCAGAGGTTGCAGCCTGCCCATGGGTGCTGGAAGCTGAGAAACACACTGGGTTACCCCAGAGCAAAGGGATGTAGCAGAGCTGTTGCTGCACAACAAGGTGCCTCCTCCTCTGTGGAGCATCTGCTTCACGATGCCCTTGCTCTGGGGCGGTGAGAAGATGCTGACACACAGAAAAGCTGGCCAGAAGATCCCTGTGGGTGAATGAACAGTGGGGAGAGAGCAATGAAGCAACATTTCTCTTTCCTGCAGCCTCTGATGTGTGCCACAAGAAGACCATTTTCCTCATGGTGTGACTCAAATCCCATCTGGATAGTGCAGGAATTGGTTGTCCTTTCCAGAGACAGGGAAGGTCTGTTTTTAACTGCCCCCAACTCCTTCCTCCCATGGGCACTGATTAAGTTTATTCATCCTTATTACACTCCCCTTAAAGACACCCAAATTCCAGCCTCAGCAGCAGCAGGGCTGTCTTTGCAAGGTGGCCTCATCTCAGGGGCGACCTGAGCCAGCGATGCAGCAAAGTGAAGGATGTTGGATCCTGGGGGATGTTGGTACATCACATCCCCTGAGGCACATCCCACAGAAGAAGTCCTGTCCATCACCAGTGTCTTTTCAAGGCAGGAGCTGTGATGGTGATAACACTGGAACAGACTGGGGTGACAATAGGAGTTGGAGAGGGTCTTGGAGTGACCCAGGAGCAACCAGTTCCCTGTTGAGATGCTGGTTCCTGGATATCAGGAGCAGGGCTGTGCTCAGGGTCTGCCTTTCCCTGCCTGGGACACTATGACTGCAGAGCCTGAAGAACAGGCTGAGAGGCCAAATTCCCAGCACTTTAAAATTCCCCCTTGGAAGCTTTTTGGCTGCTGGGAGCCTGGGTTATTTCTGTCTGTGCTCGGCAGGAGCGTTTCTCTCTCGCTCTGTAGCAGCGCAGGGAAGAACAAAGCTCTCAGCTCCCCCCTTCCCTGGGCACCGAGCCCTGTGCCCTCTCCCTGCTTCCCAGGCCAGGGATGAGCCCTGAGAGGAGGAGGATCGGCTCACTGCATGAGCTGGAAACACATGAAAGGTTCTTCCTTCCTCTCGCCCTCAAATCAGCCCTTTCCATCCCAAAAAGGCCAGCAGCCCCCCCTCGCTCCTCACAACAGGTCCTGTCCTTTTCTCTGCATCACTGCTGGGGCCAGATCAGAGGCATTCGAGTTGCAGAAACGCTTCAGCTCCTAAGAGGGCTCTTGGGACACAAAGAACAAGGTTTCTTCAGCAAGCCAGAGATGATAAACCTCAAAATAAGCAACAGCCAATTGCGGTGTCACCTCATCGCCACAGCTGCTCTGGGCATTTTTATCAGCTCTGCCTTCCTCCTGTTGCCTTAGTATTTTATTCAGAAGCACCCACTCACCCCCCCCTCGCACCCAAGGGTGGGCAGCAACCTGCTGTCTTGGTACCCACTCCTCCGCCTCTGCCCAAATGCGAGGCTGTGACAGCCACCAGGTCACCCCTGGGCACGCCTGGAGAGGGATTAAAGGAGGAATCACATTTTTTTTAAGGCCAAATCTCTCAAATTGTGCTGTTACAGGTTTGGAAGGCAAATACAGCCAGCAGCCCGGAGCTCTGGTTTGACAGCAATGTGAGTGCCCTGGGGACAGGTGGTGTTTGGGTCTGGGGGTGAGGAGTGGTTTTAGGGCCATCAATTGCTCCTCTGGTTTCCCCCCACCCAGCTCCCAGCAAGGGGTCAGGAAGCACCAGCTCTGCACAAGGCTCTGATTTCCCAGAGAGGTTCAACAGAGCCAGGCTTGACCTGGCAGGGTTAAACCCACCCAGTTCCCCCAGCAAACCCACCCCACTCCCCACCAGCACCCAGCAGCACGGTGTTTAGCTGCAGCAGCAGGAAGGGGGCTGTAGCCCCTGGTCCACATCACCCACCCAGCTGAACAGGCACCCAGCACCTGGGATCGTGTGTTTGGTGGTCCCCAGGGCAGAGCAGCGAGGGAGGCAGCTGTGACCTCACCCCTGGCACCCAGAGCCAGGTGGGTGGTCTTTCCACACCACTGGAAAGGGCAGAGAGTCCACTGCAAGTCCCCCTGCGTGGGGAGCTGGCAGTAGTGCAAACATCCCCAGGCTGGGATTTGGGATTGCTGGGATTCACTCTTGCCACCAACTTTGTCTGGCCTGGCTGCAGCTCAGAGCACAGCAGAACCCCAAACTGCCCCAAAGCTCCCCCAAACTGAGCCCTGGGGACTCCTCACTTGGGTCCAGTCCCCACCTGAGCTGACATCAGTTAATATCTTTCCAGAGGGCTCAAGGCAGCAGGAGGACCCCTTTCACCACACCCCAGCCAGCCCATGGTGGCAGTTCTCATGGGCAGTGGGGACAGGAGCCTCTGCGATGGCAGCTGCTGTGTTGCCTGCACAGAGGAGTCAGTACGACATCAGGCAGCCCTGAGCACCCACATGCTGCTGTGATCACCCCATGGGGGCTGCCTCTTTGACCCTTCCTCTCCCAGACCTTGCTCAGAGAGAAGGTGAATGGGCAGAGGAGAAAACAGCCCTTTTTAGCCCAAGCTTCTAGAGCAGATCCACCTGGAGGGGCTCACATCTACCACAGCTTCTCACGGACAAGGATCTTTTCTCCTGCAACAGCCCTGTGAGTCTAAAATGGGGTCCAGCACCAAGTCCCACAAGGTGCCAAGAGACACGAGCACTCTCCTCGTGTCCCCACTCCCCCACACCTCCTGCCCCTCCCATCAGCTGCTGCTCTCCATGGAAATTTGCTATTTTTCCCCCTGATAACAAACCCAGTGCTGGGTCTCACTGGAGTCCCCCTGGAGCACTTCAGCCTCCCAGCATCAATCCATCTCCCGGGCTTAGTGTCACCAGTGCATCATGGAAAATAGTATTGATCCAGCAAGGTGATGACTTAATTTGAGGGCTCTAATGAGGCAGAGATTTAACCTTATTACACAAAGGTAAGTAGAGCTGCTGGGTGCCCTGTGCAGATTGGGGAGAGGAGGGGAGGTGGTTCTGCTGTTGCCCAACTCCTTATGTGGGAAGGTGCCTCCAAGGACACGTCAGTGTTAGGGAAGAGCTGAGGTGGTGGTGTCCAGAGCTGAGGCACCATCTCATGCCCCGTGGCTGGAGTGTCATGCCCAAAGTCACAGGGGAGCTCAGACCCAGCATGATGCTCAAGAGCAGCATCTCTCAGCATTGTGCTCTCTAGTGCTTCCTTCCATCTCCTGGCTTCTTCCTTCCCACCCACCTCTCTTTGCATTAATGTACTGTCTGAAAACAGCACATCCTGGTTTCACAGGAAGGTAGAGAACCCAGGGAGAGCACCCATTAGGAGACTCTCAGCCTCCCACCAATTCACTGTGCATCCCTGAAAGTCCTTTAACTCAATTTCCCCATTAATGCATCACACTAACACCATCTCCCCTTAACCCAGCTGTATTTGCCCTCCCTTCCCTCAGGCCATGCAGCTTCACTGTCTGGACATCTCCTTTGGCTCCCTACAGCTTTCAGGACAAAACCAAGGCAGACCTGGGGGCCCTCAGGACTAAAGCACTGCTGCAGGACACAGCCAAAAGCCCCAACTCTGCCCAAAAGCAGCCAGGAGGGTGATGGGGGCAGCTGGGGTGCCCCTCACTTGTGAGCAGCAGGCACTGCAAGGAGGGAAGCTACAGCCTTTACTGACCCGTGGGCTGGGGGACATGTCCTCTGGGCCCTGGGGCAGCTCACACTTACACCAGCAGCTCAGCTCTACAAATCATCAGGGTGATGACTTTAATTCTGAGTCCTCTCCTGCTGACAGCAATGATTTTTCCAACCACCCTGGCCACAGCCTCTCAGTATCAGTCTCTACCATGCCAAGTCCGACAGAGCCCTGAACTTTCCCGGACTCCTGAGACACCACCATCATCCTCTGCCCCTTCCAGAAGCATTTCCTCTCCTCAGCTGGAAGCAGGTGCAGGCTCCTGATAACTCTCCTCTCTGTCCACAGAGGAAACGGGGCGTGAGAACAACCCTGTGCAAGTGCAGGGTGACGGCCCTGCTCCCACAGGCCTGAACTCAGACTTGCTGGTGACTTTCCCCTGCTCTCTGCCAGGCCTGGGAGAGCAAGACACAGAACTGAAAACAAACACTTCAATCTCCCCAAGCCAACGATCCCATTGATGTCTCAGCACAGCCTAACAACAAGGATCTCCTCCTCCTCCTTGCTGGTGGAGGCAGGCCACGAGCACACGTTGGTATGACTGTCCCTGCCTCCAGGAGTGTTGCTCCCAGCTCACAGAGCCTCAGTGCATGGAGAGCAGGCTGTTGCATTTGCTAGTTGTGGTAGGCATGGGTGTACCTGGGATATTAGAGATGTGCTGTCCGATGAGCTCTTGCTGTAACCAGCATCATATGAAGGTACTGTCTTAATAGTCTCAGAGGCAGGCAGCTGGAAACAACATCCTGATGTTTGTGCACTTCCCATCTGTGTAGGAGCCTCTTCCAGATCTGGGCAGTGAATGTAGATCCCCAGGGAGAAGTGCAGCACAGACCTGGCAGCCACATGTGGGGGAAAAAACCCAAACAGATCAAAACCAAACCAAAAACTCCAAACTAGAAACACTCCTGGAAGCTGGGAGTCACAGCATGAAGAGGAGGGGGAGTAAATGCACTCTGCCTTCTAGTCCTTCAGGCACATGTCACCTAAAGTGGACCCAGATCTTCTGCAACACCTGAGCAACTTCACCCCTACTCACACAGGAGAAGCAGACCACCAAGGAGAGGGTCATGGAGAGATTGCCTCCTCCCTGCTTCCTCCCACACATCCCCAGCTGTGGCTGGCAAGGACAAGGAGCAGGGCTAGTGGGCTTTCTCAAACAGAAGGGACTGGAAACACCATGCTCTTAGCCAGTTAACCACCAAACCCAATCCTCTTGTCTCTGCACGTTCACCACACAGTCACTGCTTCAGAGACACGTTCTCCCAAACAGCCTCCCCTCACCACCTCCTGCGTGCAGAGACTCGTACGTCATCGCCTGTGGAGGAGAACCGGTGGGCTGGAGACTGAACTTTGGTCTGCGTGGGCAGCTCCCCGCACGCAGCAGTAAGGGTGAAGTTTAACGAGGATGTTCAACAGGATCCAACAGTTTAAGAAACCCCAAGATCTCTCCCGTGGTGACTGGACTCTTGAACGCAGCAATAACTCATTAGCAGCACAGGAATGGCAAAAGGAAAGCTGGGGGGATGTGGGGAGAGGGAGAGAGACTAGAGGAGGACAAAGAGGCTGGAGAACCGCCGACCCCTGTCCTCTCTCACTCTTTGACATGCAAATTGCATTTCCATTTCAGGGAGCAATGAAAAAACCTCTCCATCTTGGCAGGGCTCGGAAAGACCAGGCTAAGTCAGATCCATGGAGTAGCTGCCCCCCCTCCAGCCAGCCTACAAACCGTACCACATACCCCTGCCACATCCCCAGCAACCCCCAGTTTAAACCTGGTCAGCACTGGGATTTCTTTGCACCAACGTGCACATAGGATGCCAGGAGAGGCGGATGCCAAGGGAGAAAGGTTAAACAGACATTGTGCTCTGAGGGGAAAAGAGAAAGATCCAATTCAGCTTTGCAGTTTCTAAAACAGTCTCATTAGATCCCGAGTGAAGTGCACACAAGCAGTTTTGGCAAGGAGAAACAAAAGACCTGAGAGGAGCAGGAGAAAGGAGGAATGAGCAAAGGACAGGAAAGCTGCACACGTTTTCAGTCCCCAAAGTTCCCTGATCTCTCTTTTAATGCCCAAGCACTTTTCTTCAAGAGGCATCTTTGGGAAAGGTAGGAAACGGGGGGTGGGAGATTTACTGCTGCCGGTTTTCTCGCTAGATCCTATTAAATAAGAAGAATGGCAGCGAGGAGAAATTCCCAAGGCGAGAAAAGATCCAGCGTTAATTGGCGGGCCCCAGGGAGAGGGGGGGTGAAGCGGAGATGTTGGGTTGAATTCAATTACAGACCCGGTCAGAATCAGGCAGGAAGATGTGGCTTCTTTCACCATGTCAATTAAAGAAGTGACTGGGAACGATGGACTTCTCTGCACAGCCCCTGAACCCATGAGTCAAAACGTGCTTCCATCCGGCACTGCCTGATGGCTCTGTGGCTCCCACTGGGAACATATGGGCTCACGGACAGAGCAGGGATGCCAGAAGGCTTCTTTACAAGCTGGGCACTGGGTAAAACCAAGCCTTATGCCCTCTGCAGAAATTGCTGTTCTCTGCAGGAAGGTGGCATCGTTAGCAGTAATTAATTTGCAGCCACTGTCCTTTTCCTGTGTGCTATCTGAGCAGAACCGGGCACATTCCCTAGCTGCATTACTGGGATTTGGGGGTATAATTTCTGGGGTCCCTGTTTAGCATTTCCCATCAGGAGCTGGCCACACTGCCCTGCGCAAAGAGCCAAGGTGGAGAAGTTTTCAAGGGGTACCTGGGCACTCAAAGCATCACCTCAAGTCACACACTTGCCTTCCAGGCTGATGGCAGCAGGTGCAGCTCCATTCACACCTGCTGGGTCCTGCCCTGTCCTATTGGGAGCTGAAAGCTGGAGGGCATGAGAACAAAAGGCTGATGCCAGGGATCCTCTCCCTTCTCCACCCTCTGCCTTAGGCTAGGTGTGGGCATCCCCAATTCCCACTCTTCCATCATTTCCCTTGCAGGGTCACCAGACAGTTTAAGAGCTCCTGGGCATGCAGAGCTGCATGGCTAATCCACTTACCTGCTCTCTCCCTGCTGTGCCACGGTCCTGTCCTCAGAGCAGGCACTGACAGAGGATAATGAGCCCGCAGCGATCACTGCAAGAACAAAGCACCCAGGAACGGGGCTGAGGGAACTCGCTAGGCAATGTCTTAAATGCACAGCAGAGTGCACGTGTCTGGGGAAACAAACAGGAGCAACCACGGGAAAGGAAGGAAAGCAGCAAGGGAACGCCAGGCTCAGGCAGGCAGAGCTGTGAGCCACATCCCCTGCCCCTGATTCCCGCTGGCTTCAGGTGAGCAGGGCTGTGTCCTTTCGCTGTAGGACCAGAGCACCTCAAAGGAAGCTCCACTCTATCACTGCTTTCTCCTCCTGCCTGGGATAACCTGGAAGTCCTCCCTTTGCAGCTACCTGCTCTCATCAAAGCAGTAACGATACTGTGTTCTTACTGACACCATTTTACTCTTGAAAAAGGATCTCTCTTTCTCCAGATTCCCCTTCAAGGGCTGAAAACTCCCTTTCTTCTGCTGATTCCTGTTACTTTCCTTCTCACTTGAAAAGATGTATTTTATTGAACGCTCTCCACCACAACACATACAGCTTACTTCTTACCACCCAGGAGCCATCCCACCTGACCAGGTGACAGGATACTACCTCTGTTTCAAAGCCTTCCTGGCATCCTTGTGCACTCCCTCCAATGAAAGGAAAGAAAAAAATCTATGCCAGAAAGGTCTGAGTCCCCTCTGCCAGCACAGAATGCATGGCTCTGAGCAACAGAAAGGAGATGGGCTGAGCCTGAGCTCTCTGGGGATGAGCTGAAACCAAGAGCACCATAAAGTTAGCAAGGACAAATTGGTCCTGTACAAGCACTTATGTAGAGAGAGCTCTCTCTCATGCTCCTTTCTTGGTGCTGAAGAGGCATTCCTAGCACCTTGGGAAGGAGAGCCTCAAGAGATGGGCTAAGTGATGGAATTATTCATGGCCAGTTAATGGGTAACTGCTAATTGGTGGATGATGCTGAGCAGGGTGGTGTATTGTTGGAAGAACTTCTCTGAGGCCTTGGGAGGGAGAAGGAAGCCAAGAACAAAGGATCTGTGCAGTGTCAGGCAGGGCCTGGAGCCGGAGGAATTTCTATTTCTCATGTTCTTGGCTTATTTACAGAGATTCCCAAAACTCCCGTAACAAACGGATGAGCAGGATGAGCAATGCTTCATCCCCAGCCCCGGAGCACAGGCCCAGCTGCCAAGGCAGAGGTTTGTTACAGTCAACAAACCCAGGAGTGTGTAGGGAGAGGAGCTCTGCTGCTGCAGCTCCACCTTTGCAGTGACCCAAGCCAGACCTTTGGCCTGGGGGAGGCTGATGGTGTGGGGACCCTCACTCGAGGCCTGCGAGCTCCTCTGCCCCGCCTCCTCCCATGGCTGCTGAAGTGGAAAGGACAGGCTGTGGTGTAAGTCAGAGCTCAGTGAAAAAGCAGGGAGGGAAAATGTCATGCCTGAATCACTTCTCCATCCATTAAAGCATCTCCATGCTTCAAGACAGCTCCAGCATCTCTCCCCTTCTTTCCCTGCCTTTCTTGACTTCCTTGGAGCTCAGAGAGTATCGAGATGTCCTGGAGGTAAAAGAGAAGACAGCCCCCACTTGAGGTGCTCTCAAATGCTCTCTTGCCCCAATCAATGGGCTCGTTCCTGATGAGAGGCTCCCGTGCCGAGCAGACACCACGTGTTCTGGAGAGCTGTCAGCAGGAATGAGAGGAGGGGAGACAAGGAAAATGTATGTGCTGGTGCTGACTAAACCCCAGGACTTTCTGTACTTGGTCTCTGCAGCCCTCATAAAAGTCAAATGAGTTTTTTAGCGCAGAGCTGGTGGGGAAATGGAGAGGGCTGGGATAAGTGCAGCAGTGTGGGCCATCACCTCCTGCATGTCCCCATCTGAGGTGGCCAAGAGAACCATTCCCAGTCCTTTGCTCTTACAGGAACTCCTTGGTCTGGAACTCCTTCTTCCACAAGTCTCTCCTTCCAGGAGAAAATCAGTAAAGACTGTAAAAACGTGGCCAAAACCTAGATGTCCCAGGAGGCCATGGGGAGCGGGGAACTTCCAAAAGGCTCGGCTTGAAGCTGAGCAGGGAGTGAGAACTGATAAGGAGAGTCAGGCAGGCTCACCAGCTCCTTTGTCTCACCCTTCCCTCCTTGCTGAGATGCCAGGCAGGACCAAAGGGCTGCCCAAGACAAGGCATGTTCCAGAGTGCCCAGGCAGAAAGAGCACAAACATTCCCAAGCCCGTTCCTCCAGCCTGGGAATGACCACGGCAGCAGCCGAAGCAGCAATTTCCCCTGTCAGGAGGAAGGGAAGGAGTGAGGGATGCTTAGCAGGGAGGTGTAAAGGGAAATCCCATTTTACAGGGGCCCAGGCAGTCCTGCCTGTGACAGACCTGACAGCAGCATTTAGTGACAAACACAAACAGTGTCTGGCGGGTACAAAACAACAGCGGGGACTCAGTGATCTCTGCCCCGGCGGGTATTTGGATGCTGAGAGACAGTTCCCAGGTAACACGTGGGGCTTTTTATTTGAAAACTGCTTCTTTTATTATTATCTTTCCTCCCACTGCAAAAGCAAAGAGGGAAAAGAAAAAAAAAAAAGACAGGGAGAAGGAGAGTGGTTTGACAAGCTGAAAACTTTTATGGGGGAAAAAAATGAATAAGTGGGAAAAAAAATCCTCCTGAATAATTTGGGGGGGGGGGAGAATTAAAAGTACAAGTCACTTTGTAAAGAAGGAAAAACAAAGTCAAACGGCTCAGGGCTGAGTCAGTGAGTTGCAGGGCTCGTGAGGGAGACTCTCTGTCTTTTTTGGAAATCAGTAATCCGAAGGGCTCAGCAAGGAGGGAAGGGTGAGACAAAGGAGCTGGTAAGCCTGCCTGACTCTCCTTATCAGTTCTCACTCCCTGCGTGTGTGCGCGAAGCTATTGACTGGCTGCATTACAGCCACTTATCCCCCATTAAGCAGCAGGCTTCAGCTTGATCCCAAACAGCAAGGAATTAGAGTAACTCTACCCTGCGTTTCTGCCTGCGTTTCTGGAAAGGTTTCCATCTCCCAGGAATCTGAAGTGCTTCAGCAGCCCTCCAGGGAATGCAGGACTGACATCCAGACGCTTCTGGGGTGGAGGCTGGCAGTGGGACAGGCTGCTGCATACAGCAGTGATGGGAGGGAAACCCTTGTTCTCCTGTAAAAAGCTATAGGATCTCTATTATGCAAGTGAAGTAGAACAGGGTTGGCTTCCAAGGACGTGGAATATAATTAGCTGATCTCAGAACAGGATTCCTCCCCTGCTTAGTTTCTCCCTGTTCAGCTTCAAACAAATCATCTCTCCTCTCTGCTCTGCTGCCTGTGTCTCCACACACAAGGACCAGCCAGCTCCTGGAGTCTGGAGGGGACAAGCAGCGATGGGTCTCCATATAGTTACAGGAAATTTTCAGTGGTAGAGCCGACTTAGAAAGTTATTGTTCGTTTCTGCCCCCACTTCAGTTTTCCACCCCCTCAGCTGTACTGATGCAACTGCTTGTGGATCTGTGGGGAAATGAGACCACAGAAATGATCTTTTTTATTAATAAAAAAAAAAATCCTCCTTTGTTTTTTTTTTTAAGACGCATTTGCTTGCATCACTCCAGCAGAACAGGTTCCTTGCAGCCCCCAGTCTCAGAGCAGCACAAAGTTTGGTGAAGAGGTGGGAAGAAGCTCCTGGGGGGTGAGAAGGAAAGTGAAGGGGACCTCAGGGTCCCTCCTCCAGCTCAAAATACCCCAAGGTGCTCTGCTACAGAGTCACCTGCAGTGACCACTGCAGCTCCACCAAGCCACCTGCATCCAGATGTTGCTGCAGCTGGCAAAGGAGGACACTTACATGCTCTTGTTTCAAAGGTGCTTTGCTTTGTGTCTCTGGCTTCACTGCCATGCCCCAGCTGGCTGCCAGTATGGCACAGCCGCTCTATAGGAGATGCTGCTCAAACTGCTGCTTCTCATGGAGCTAAAGAAGGACCAGGCAGCTCAAAGAGTAGAGGAAACTGCAGCTCTTTCCAGGGGAAATGGAGGTTCCAGATCATCCCTGGATGTACCCCAAGGGCACATCTGGGGAAAGACCTTGAAGGAATGGATGAAATCAGGATGCTAACCCCTGTGGCAATGGCAGCCATGCAGGTCCCAGCACCTGCACACTGCCATTGGGCTCAATGATCTTAAAGGTCTTTTCCACCCTAAATGATTCTACTGCCTCCTCTCACAGCACAGCTGGGAGACTTCACTTCTGCTGCAACACACAGCAGTGGTCCTTGATGACATTGCCTCTGTCCTGTACCGCTTCCCAAATCCTCCAAACAGGAGCTGTGGGTGATGTTGCTTGTTGCCTTGAAAACAGCTGGTGTCCCAGTGCCAACTAGCCAAAGAGGGAGCTGTCAAACTTCCCTGCACACCCCTCTGCACCCTCCACCAGACAGTGCATCTGAGAGGCACCTTGTTTATGGGCTTGACACTAGCTATGACTTAACCAGCTTTGACAGGGGTGATCCTATTTATAGGAGGACCTCCTAATGCCTCTCATTCAATGTCATGTTTGGGAAAAAGTGAAAAATAAAACAGAAATGACCCCTGAGTTTCTACCTTCAGTAATGGGACTTCCAGCTGCTGTCCTGGCCAGGATGGGCAGCATTGAGCCAGTTTCCTCAAGGTCACCCAGAAGTTCACATCACAGTCCAGCTTTCCCTCTTTGAATGTCCTTACCTCCTTGGCTTGACACTCCTGATGAGGTTCATGACTGGACCCCCTGCATTTTGGAGCCTCCCTGCAGTTCACTCCCAGCTCAGCTCATTCTGTAGGGATGGGCATTGAGGAGGTGAAGGAGAGGTGCTGCTGTCATAGATCACCACTCAGGAGTTGCACAAACGTTTTGCTAAACACCCCTGAACATGGGGCAAGCAGAGGAATCACAGAATCATAGAATGGCATGGGTTGGAAGGGACCCCAAGGATCATAGAGCTCCAACCCCCCTGCCACAGGCAGGGCCACCAACCTCAGGCCTGGATCTACACAAGGTTGCCCAGGGCCCCATCCAACCTGGGTTTGAACACCCCCAGGGACGGGGCATCCACCACCTCTCTGGGCAGCCTGTTCCAGCACCTCACCACTCTCTCTGTAAAAATCTTCCCCCTAATATCTAAACCTTCCTTCCTTTAGCTTTAATCCAGGAACATCCATTCAACCACCTTTATTCCCCCATACACACCAAAGACTTTGGCAGATATCTGTGAACGAGTCTTTGGGGATTTTCCCCCCCGCGGGTTTTTCTAACATCTCAAAAGACAACTGGCCACCCAGCTGGCCACCAGCACCAGCCTTTTCAAAGGCCTGGGGTCAACTCCTGCCTCACAGGGCAGCATCCAGAACCTACAGAAGGTGCATTGCTCTGTGCTGAGCTGTGCTGGGAGACAGCACGCGTGCCAGGCATCTTGAGCTCCAGGCGGCTAGGATGAGTCAGAGCCAGTCGCCTTTTTCCCTGCGGTGCAATTGTACCAGGCCCTGACAGCATCAGCTGGCTTTTATCACTGCTCCACATCAGAGCTGTCAGTCCCAAAGACAATGGCAGGTGTGTGGAGGGGGAGGAATTGAGCATCTCTGCGCTCCGATGGCTTCCCAGAATGATGCCAAAGTGGCGAGCAAAGAGTTTTTGATTAGCAGCCTGCTGCCGCAAGAGGATTAGCGAGGACGTCAGTGACTGTGGCAGCGTTGAAATTAAAAAGCAATACATCTTGAGCTTCCTCCGCTACTGTTTTGTGGGGAAGAGCTTGACTGACAGTGATGAGAGCTCAGGAGGACATGTGGCCACTGGAAGTTTCACCCAGGCTTGTGGCCCGATGGGTGGATGGATAGCACCTGCCTTCAGATCTGCTGGCTCCAGCGGGGTCTGCAAAGGATTTGAGCCCCCTCCCCAGTGCAAACTCATCTTCCCCTGCGTGCACCTTCTCTGGCACACGTGTTGCTGTGGCAGTGACAACGGGAGAGAAGGAAAAGAGACCTGAAAAGCCCAGTCCTGGGGCATTCAGCGAGCAAACAGAAAGCCTCGAGTGAATGAAAAGATCAAATCTCACCAGCTGAGATCTCTGCTGAGGAGGGGGGTGTTTGTGCCTCCTTCAGACACATCACAGAGCCTCCTGTCCCCCAGGCGTGCTGGGAAGATCACCCACGTGGATTCCCAAACCGCCCCTCGCGTGCGCTGTCCTGCGCCTCTCCCTCGTGCTCGGGGGTAGCTTCCTGCGAACGCCCCCAGAGTGATTCGTTCCCTCCACACACACCCCTGACAAGGCTGACAGCAGCTGGGTGGGCAATGCCCGGGCTCTGTCTGCCTCCCCTCAGCTCTGCTGCATTTCAGACCTGCGCCTGCCCACTGTCCCCATCTTGCACTTAGGCACTGAAGTCCCTCCAGCACAGAAATCAGCTTGTTATTCTATTTGTAAAGCAGGGAACACAAGGACTTTGATGCCATCTAGATGTTTATCCTCCTAAAGCCTGAGGTAGGGAAGGTGGTGTTATGCTTGACTATCCTCCAGGGACAGAAGTTATGTCCAAGGCAGGGTAAGTGATTCGATAAAGGTCTCAGGAAATCTGTGAGCACTATCACAGCAGGGACTGTTTCTCAGAGATCTCAAACCAGCACCTGAAGCATGCATCCATCCTTCCCTTCAGAAAGGACTCTGAACAGGCCCGTTTCCCTGACGTGCTGAGGCATTACGTAAAACAAATGCCTTGCTCTGCACAGGGCCAGGTACAATGGGTTTCTATATTAAGCCCATCTAATTGGAAATGGTAGGACAGGTGTGAGAGAAGATGTCAACAGGCTGGAGAGCTTAATCAGAAATGGAAGGTGCCGAACGGCCCAGGCACAGTCACTTTCCTTAGAACCACGTGGTGTTGCTGCAGAACAGCCACACAGTGGCTGTTGTTTTAACCATGCCATGCAGCCTGCTCCCCTCACCTTACAGAAGTACTCAGGCACTGCATCACTGTGTCCCTGCATGCTGCTGCAGTGACCAACTAGAGTCACTGTCTTAGGGTCCTCAATGGTCCCAACCTGTGGCTTTCCATCCATGCCCTGCGATGGTGTTTCATCCCCTCTGGAAGTGACACATGGGGGAAAGAACACGTTCAGCTTGGGGACTAAAGCTACACAATAAGCAGAAAGAGAGGAAGTTTAAAAATTAATCAGAGCTCAAAGTGCTGTTGAGTTTCTCCTCCTCCCTCTATGCTGACAGGCAGCCATCACCAAAGATTAGAACTGATAGACTGGCCAGGTCAGGGCAGAGATGTGATAATAACACAGGATTCCAAGAACTGGCACAGAGGAAGAAAAGTCACAGCACCCAGCACCCCGTGCAATGAACAGGCACCATATATCCACCATGTGCTGAGCTGGGAGCAGCCATGATAGCACCATGCCAAGCCAAACCAGAGCAGCTTTCAGCATTAGACTCTCCTAGAAGACAATTTACAGATCTCTTCCTCCACTCCCCCCCCTCCTCTGTAGCTTGTTCCTGTTCTCTAGCTATGAAAAGTTTGGTTGTCTTCTCCTTTTTCTGGCTGAATCTTTCCACAGCAGTTAGCTACCATGGTGATAGAAGTTACAGAAATTAGTAAGAAGAAGAGTCATAATTAACAATTGACTGACAGTCCCATCTGACCTGAGACAGTAGCTGAAAGCTGCCTCCCACTTCAATCTGCTTGCCACAAAACAACCAGGAACACACAGATTTGCTAGCCAAGGTGGTTTGGCTATTTGGCTACATTCCTACAGAGGCTGTCCTCAGCTGATTTGGTGCTCAGAGCATCAGTGAGGATGTGTCACCATTGCCCTCTTCTGGATTGTCAACCAGGTCTGCTCCAAAGCTTGGGAGATGTCACCGTCTAGTGATGGCAACGTGCGGTGACTCCAGGGGAGCTGTTTGGTAGGTGACCACCAGTACCTCTTGCAGGTTCTTTGCACTACTGCCTTCAAAGTCCTTTGAGCTCTTCTGCACTTCTCCTTCCAGCATGGTGACTATATCACAGTGCAGATTTACTGCAGATAGCAGGTTCAAATGGATGGAGAGAGAGGACAAACTTTACTGCTAAATGGATGGCTAATTGGAGATCGTTGTGAATGTGTAGCACTGCCAAGCTAAAAGGCTCGTGGTTCAGAACCTCCTGGGAACAGGGGGGTTTCAGGTTCAAATGAAAGGGGATGTGTGGTCAAGCTGAGGAACGCCTTGCCATAGGATGCTGAAGAGGGTAAAACTGTGCATGAACTTAAGAAGAGTCTGGAAAAGTTTGTGGAAGAGAAATCCACAGAGAGTTGCTAATTAAATAGAACTTCTAACCATTTATGTAAGTTATTTTGCCAAAAAGTCTTCCTAGTCCTTCTAGGCACCCTCTTTGGGGCTATATATAAGCCAGGATACTGAATCAGCCCTTTGCTGACCCAGTATAAGCACACTGCCGTTATGAATATGGAAAAGCACACAGAACTAATCAGGGGTCAGGTCCTCAGCTTCTGCCTCAAGGTTTTATTCAGCTTGAGGCAGGCAGGGACTCAGTAATTGCTTAGTGACACACTTGGGGCCTGGCCCACCATCAAGCTCTTGAGATCTGGTGTTTTTGTAACGCACAGAATTATGCAGAAACTGCACTGGTTTATATGAGGAGGAAAATTAGCTAGACTCAACGAGGCACACTGCTTACAGACCCCACGAGGCAATTTTTCACTCTCAGTGTTTCTCTGCTTGTCTGTTTGCTGGGGTAGGTACAATATGGTAACCCAGAGCACCAAATCTCGCTGACACTGGAAATTATGTGGCTGCCATCAGCATCCAAGGACTGAAAACAGGCAGAAAATAGGAAACCGGTGAGGAGTTTCAGCAGCTTGACCTACCTCCATAATGGACTTCAGTGTCAAGAGCAGGTTGATGACAGCTGTTAATCCCTTCCAGCACAAGCCAGCCTTCCTCTCGGCTCTGCCTCTGTTCCCCTCTGTTTGAATGTATCTCCCAAACAGGGAAATAATGGGAGCAGACATCTCCCCTTTCACCCAGCATAGGGGAAAGGAAAAATGGGGGGAATGATGAGCTCCTGTCAGTGGGGGAGATGTAAGGAGAGTGATGGGAGAGAGAGGCAGGGGATGCACGGAGTGGGGTGGATCCTGGAGGAATGGGACTAGTGGGGACATAGTAGAGGGGCACATGTACCTGAGCTGAGGATACAGGGCAAAGGATGGCACACAGACCTCTTGGTTGAAGGGACGGATCAGAGGGATGGAGGCTGTTTCTGGGATTGATGTGGCAGACCAGAACTATCTGGAAAGGAAAGTTCCTCTTGTCCAATACAGTCAGTCCCAGCATGAAGTCCTAAGTTTGAACAGTGGGACAGAGGGGCAGACCCACAACTGGGGTCTACCAACAGCATCTCCAATGGGTGTCTGCCAAACGAGGACCCAGACACTGTACTGCAGAGGTCTAGAGAAGATGGAGCTGTTGTCTGTCGTTTTACAAGGGTGATAAATGGGATACAGTACAAGCAGTGCACAACACACATAGAAGATCCTCTTTAGAATCTGGATGATGGAGTGCCTGGCAGATAGATCAGGGATGAAAAGTCAGGATTCCTGATCCCTCTTTAAACTTGAGAATTTACATCAAATAAAAGACATGCTCTGCTGCTGTTCCCTGCCTCGCAGCGAGCGTAGCAGTCATCACCTGCCCTAGCAAAGCTGCGTGCTCCATTCATGTTTGGGAGCTCCTGGAGAGCAGAAACTGTGCAAGTGCAAAGCGTTATCTCTTCAGCATCCTGCAAGAGCACACCAGCAACATTTAACCTCCCCTCAAATCCGGTGGCAGGTCGCAGCGATTGGTGGGTCTCGCATGTGTGTGACTGTGAGTCACCCAGCATTACTGATCTTCATATTAATCTATTGTTGTAAATGACTTGGAGCTGCCTACAGACAATCCTTCAGAATACGGAACAATGGAGAACCTGCACATCTGAAGAAAGCCTCCTCTGCATGGCAACTTATTGCCATCGTAACCAGCATAAACAAGAGCAATTAAGACAATTTCAGAGCATCACCTCCTCCCTCTGGGGTCTTAATGAGAGCACGCTCAGAAGGGGGCTGGAGCAGAAGCAAGCAAGGGCTGGGAGTTAACTTGTGTGGGAAAAGAAGGGTAGGAGAGCTTTAGATTCAGAGGATTGCTTCCTCTCCACCCCATAGCGTAATGCAGAGGGAGAGCAGGGGGAGAGATTCAATCAACTCTGTGGCAGATAGAAAAGGCTCAGAGAATCAGAGCTGTTCTGCTGCTTAACCCACACCAGGTGTCAGGACCCTGAGGAAGGTTTCACTGACAAGCCCAGGTTAACCAGAAGTAGCTAGAACAGGTGAGGGGCACGGGCATCACTCAGAAGTACACCGGGGTTCAGAGCCGTAGCTCTTGGAGAAAACAGGGTTGGGTTGGACTGATGGCCTTGTAGAAGCCAGGTGTTAAGGAAGAAGCTCTTCTATCATCTATCCCAGGAAATAAGGACAAGCCTGGACATGGTGCTGTTGGATTAGTATACAGGTTGTTTGCACATGCTCCTTAAAGCTTTGCCATATGCTAGTGATCTGTGAGCATTCAGATAACTGAAAAGCTGTTCGTGGGTGGCCATGCAGTGAGGAGAGAAGGAAATTTGGGAAGCTCTCCCTGATGAGATGAGATGAGATCTTCCGTATTAGAGGGACTGACCTGTATAAATACTCCAGGGAAGGAAGGGAAACAACTCCTACCAGCTTGGTGATAACCCCTTTTCTTTTGGAAACCTGGCCCCAGGCAATGGAGAAGAAATGGATGGGGCTACAGAGTTTTGTTGAGGTTTTCCTATGATCTAATGCTGCAGGAACTATATGATTTTCAACTGACTTTTCTCAGATTTAAGGGAGAAGTCGGAAACTAGGTTCCTGCATTGTCATAGTGTATAAATAGCCCTGATGGAAGCATAACAGGAGCTCACTTAGTTTTTACCCAGTACAGCAAATGATGGGCTCAAATATTTTTATTAAGAAAACTAGAGGGTTTTATCCAGCTACTCTTGGGACAAGCTTGCTAGCTTCTGTTTAATGTGTGTGTAATGACAGCTACCCATGCTTCAGGTGGGTCATAAAATTCACCCTAGAGCCAAAATGGTTCTTTCCATTCTCTGCAGAGATAATCTTTTCCTTTTAACTTGAAATTTGCTATCACAGATTTGATTGTCTGCTTAAAAAAAAAAAAAGAAGAAGAAGAAGAAGAAAAGCGGCACATTAACTTGCAGAGAGAAGAGAGGAGCTAAATCTGAGACCTCTTATCTGAATCTTCTCGATGCCTAAGTGCTGGATAATTGGAATTGCTGTCTGAGCCATAAAAGCTGTTTTGCTCAGATGTTGCTAACCTCATAGAGTCTTCGTTCTGCTTTTCCAGCACAGCAGAACCCTGGTTCTAGGAGCTCAGAAGATACATTAAAACCTGACCTTCAAGAGAGATCCTACAGAAACTTCTAATAAGCCAGCAGAGGATAATTGCTTTGCAAAATGAGGAATCCACTCTCTGGAATCAGGAGCTGCTCAGAAGCAAGGCATTGCTCAGCCAAGCCACGTGGACCAACTTTCCCTTAGCCAGGACTTTTGACAACCATAGTTCAAACTGTCCCAGCTGCAGGACTTCCTATCATCAGGTGGGTCTTTAGGAGGGATGTGTGAAATAGTCACGTTGCTGCTAATAGCAGTTCAGGAAATTGGGGCTATCTGCTGTGGTCCTCCTTGTCCTTCTGCGTGCATCGGATTGGGTGGGTGCACGGAGCTGGAGTCCACCTGCAACACACACCTGTGAGTGTCTGAAGGGGAGCAGCTTAGTTAGTGGTTGCTGGTATTCAAGACAAGACAGCTTTCCTCACAGATACCTTGTTTAGGTAACGCCTGGAGGGGAACTAGCGAGAACTCAGCAGTTCTGAACATCAGCTTACATACTGAGGAGCCTCATGTCAAATGCCTTCTAAAAAAGCAGCAAAAGGTCATCTGACAGAGAAAAATGGGGAGAGGTGAACAGCTGAATCTGTTCTCTACCACTGACTCACTGACGTGGAGCAAGTCATCTTCTTTCTCTCATAATGCAAACTCTCCTTTGCAAAATGATGCCAACAGAGAAGCAGGCGCAGCATTTTCTGTAGCGCCCTGGTTGGTACCTGCTGATGGACATGTCTGGGTGGGTTCAGCTGCACAGGAGTTTTCAGTGCAGAAGAAAGGCCTGTAGAGAGACATCAGTGTTTGTTGACCCATGCTTTATAATGTTCTGACATCTGGAAGGGCAGAGCAGAATCGTTATTGTTAGGATGATGACCAGCATTTGCCTTATTAAGAGGAAATTAAAAATAGGAAGTGGTTATAATTATCATTTTGGACACCATTCCTGTGGCATCATTCTCAACACACTGTCAGGATTACAGTGTAATAGCAGAGTGAATGTCATGCTACAATTCCTTTTCCCATGGCAGCACAAGTGTGAGCCAACAAGATCCCTGCTACCTCCTTCCCCGACATGCAGCCGTGCATTCCTCAGTACGGATTTCTCAGGTCCATTGTAACATTAACAAAGGCAGCCAAGTGGTATTGTTAACATCCAAATGATGGAAGGGGACATGGAAAAAACCCAACCCAGCATCTCTAGAGATGAGAACAATAATCTTGCACCACTCTAGAGGGGAACAGAAGATTTCGCAGATAAAGACTTACCCCATCCCCATCTCCTGCTCCAAGGCAAGGTGCTGTTGCCCCCTCCAAGCTCCCTAGTTTTGCTCACTGCTCCATGCAAAGAAGAAGGAACTTGCCTTTGGAAACTCCTAACCTTTCCCTGCATGGAAAACCAAGCGAACGCACTTTGTTTGGGAAACGCTTGCGCTGGGATTCATAATAAGCCATCGTTGACGTGACAGACCTTGTTACTGACTTGGAGCCAAATCTTGAGCTCCTTGCCTGAAGGATCAGAAGGGTTTGACCCCAGGACTGTTATTAGCCTTGACATCACCAGCTCCTGACATGGGATAGTTTTCCAGTGAACTTGCTTGAGAATGTTTAGAAATGTCAAGTGGATGAGCCACGAGGACACAAGAACGAGAAGGTGTCAAATTCGCCCAATTGAAGGGGAGAATTTCAGTCCTCCCCCTTGCTCTCGTTGGCGACGGCAGCGCTGCTGACAACGTATGTCAGGGTTACACTGCGCTATCAGACCCCCTCTCAGCCCAGGCATCCTTTGTCAGCACAGTCCATGTGCGAGGTCCCTGCTAAGTGAGCGCCACGGGATCCCTGCAGAGGCTCAGAGACCCGCAAGAGCAGATTCTCAGCACTGATTGCATGGCGGGGGATGGAGCTTGCACCAAACCTGTTTAAGCAAAAGATGGACATTGTGTAAGCTGGACAGAAGCCTACAAGTTCTGGTCATGACATTTTGACAAAAGAAACCTGGTGTCACACCACACTAACTGACAGCTTTGAGGGTGGGGAAGGTGAAGGGCAAAGGAGACTAAAGAAGCCAGATAGCTGTAGGCACTGACGTACCGCTCTTGAGGTGCAGTGATCCCCATACGTTTCCTCTATTTCATAGAGGCAAGACTCCTGTGTCTGAGCTCTAGCAGAGGAAAGGCTGTGTGTAGGCTAGAACTTCTGGCCAGACTCCTTCTCCGTGCTGGGAACAGCTACTGCACTCTCTCTGATACTTGCAGAACAACTCAGCTCACCACAGTTTAAACCAAACTTCTCAACAACTTTTTCCATTGTCCATTGTCTTCACTGTGTTCAGTGCTGCCAACTTCCCTTGGGTACATCCACAGCCTGAATTCTACAGTAAATCTCCCTGGGGCTCATGGACTCAAGCCCCATTCTGGTTGCTGACACTTGTCAGGGTCTGACAGGATCTATCATTCATGTCTCCAAAACACTTAGACCATCAAGATGCCATTATCAAGTGATACTCATGTTGCTTCATGCAGCTAAAATCAGTCCCACTAACAAAAATGATAATGGGTCAGAATCCCTATTGGTCAAATATCCATCCATCTGTCTTGCCATCTCTCCACAATTTCCGTAATCCTGGAGAGCATCACTTGTTAGTGTGCTGCAGGAACTCATCCAAAGTGCTTTAAGACCCCTAAATTAATCATGGAGGATTCACCTTCCTTTCCATCAGGGAAAACAAAAGCTTGAAATTCAAGGGGAGGGCTGAAATCTACTCGGCTGATTGGCTGGAGGATGCCTTCTCGCCCACACGTCCTCCTCAGTAACATTTCCAAATATTTTTGAGCAAGCTGAAAACAATTGTGTTGGAGGGGCAGAGAGGGCCTGCTAATACCCTATCGGTTTCACATTCTTAGGAGAGTTCCCAGCCCACCGATCTGCCGCCCTATATCAGGCAATGAGCCTTCAGCTGGAAACTTTACCCTGACCCTACCTATTGTCCAATGTTTTCCTTCCTGCCAGATGATTGGAACCACACCAGTTGTTAATTTTACACCTGCTGTTTGTGAATATCCCTGGGTGACCTTTCCGACAACAGCCAGCCCAGGGGATTTCTCGGTGAAGAGATGCACATGCATGCAGGAGCAGATAGAAAGAGAACAGGAAGGGGCCTCCCGATGAATGATGAGGGATTAAAATAGCTCTTGCTGGGGCCATAGTGGGATGTTGGACAGCAGGAATGATGAAGCGGATGTTTAAACTGGAGCAAAGTGTCAACCTAAGCACAGAGGGCAAAATATTGTTATCAGATCCCTTCCTCTTCCCAGCTCTCTCCTTGTGCCCAGTTGGCTGAGCAATGCCACCCTCAGAGCTTCTTACAAACGAAGAATGTCTCCCTGAGGTGCTGAAGCCAAGGTCTGGAAAGTGGGAAAACTGTTTCATTTGGGAATCTGAAAGGAATACCTGCCCTACAGCCCCACACATCTCTTCCTTACCTTGGTGTAACTGACCTTAACACTGTCCCTGGAAGGTATTAATCACCCTGAGAGGGATGTGTCAGTACGGCATGGACAGGAAAAGCCATTGGCTTCACAGTCCTGGTCTGAGGAAGTCACAGGTGCTCAGATATCATTGTGACTGTGGCCAGCTTTAATACTCAGATTAGGTTAAACAGATCTAGTCCACATTAGAACTGCTGCATTAAGCGCACTCTGGTTATTAAAAATTATTTATGGGGCCAGAGATGGATCAGAGGAGAAACTGGCCAGGGGCTGTAGCCAGGTCACCTCGACATTTCCTACAGCAAGCTGGTACTTGGCTGCAGAAAGGGGAGCTAGTACACATGTAGGAGCAGAAGATGGCACATTTCCCTCTGAGGAAATACTGAATATTGGATAAATATCTCAACACAGTGGTGGATGTCTGAGGAGTGGTAGCAGATGTTTGAGGACAGGCAAGCCTGACCCTTGCGGAGGAGAAATCATTGATGTGGATATCAATACGATTCTGTGTGTCTGCTGCTCAGCCACAGGCCTCCATCCTTCCTGGTGCTGCAGTGATCAGCGTGCCAAGCAATCCCTCTCCCAGTGATTTCAATATACCCTTTCACCGGAGAATGGCTGCGGCTCCAGAACTGATTCTGTTCAGAGATGATGGGGTGAATCTCACTGTTTGCAAAGCTCCTGTAACTTGGCCAAGCACCACTCATATGGAAAAAGCCTTCTCAGATCTAAACCCAGGTCCAAAGCAAGTTGGGAGAGCTTGGGGCAGCAGCTCCCAATTCCTGTGACTTGTAACTGTAACAGGATGAAGGGATCCCATGCTGTTCTAGATGCCATGTTGCAAATGGGGCTCTCACCACAGCTAGGCTAATGATTATCCCCACCATTTCTTGTGCAAAAAGGGAACCCTGAGGGCCACTTCCCAAACTGAAGAACAATATCCTGACAATCTAAACTCCTGCTGTAGCTTTAACTCCAGAAGACATTGCTCACATCTCCTGGCCAAGTTTGGAAGACAGGACTGGTTCTGCAGAAAGCTGGTCTATGAGCACCAGATGCCTCTCAGAAGAAAGGATGTCTTTGACTAATCATTTTGCTATGGTATTCTTGTGATTCCTTCTTCTGAGACTTTCCAGCCAGCAAGCCACCACTTTTTAAACACTCTTGGCTAGAAACTCACTCAAATGCATGGACAGCTGCAAACAGTATGATGGAGCACCGGCAGCATCGGAAGGGGTCTCTGTGTCACACATCTCCATACTTTTGGAAACTGGGGGGGGTGAAGAACAATTGTTATCCCCCCAAAAATGATCCCTCTGTGAAAGTGAAACCCATCTTTGAAGACTAGGGACTGCAGAGGAGCTTCTCTCTGCAGCCTCACCGACATGCTAACAGCCATCTGCATCTCCAAATTCAGTCCTGTCCTTGGCCAACTCAGTTTAAAAAAGGTTTTGTTTTTCTTGGGCTGTTTTTGTTTACAGCCTCTTGACCGAGGCAAAGAGTTCACCAGCAGCTGAACACAACCCAGGCTCTCCCAAGTGTAAGTTCTCCAGTGAAACATCTGGTTACACGGCAAGGTCAAACGAGCCTGAAATGGGAGAGGGCCACAGGCTCTCTCTGCAGAGATGCAGCCAGCTGGGAAAAGAACAGGCTTTTCTGGGTATGCTGGAGCGTTTGGCTGGGAAAAGGGAAAAGAAAGAATGAAACAGATACTGTGAAAAAGCGAGGGATCAAGAGGATAGTTCTTTTATTGGTTAAAAATCAGGACCACCCTAGTTGCCACATGAATTGCTGAGTCTTATTTAGCAGGAATTCTGGTTGTTCCCAAATAGACAGACAGTCTGTTCAAGTCCCTCATCTATATATATTTACCAGTGTATAAATATGAATTTCTCCATTCCCCACTATCCCAGAATTACCTCAGATACACATCTAAGGCAGAAGACCTTCTTCCCACTTTGTCCCTTCTCTTATTTACCTCGCACAACTGCAGCAGAGCTGGAAGGACAAAGACAGACCAGCCCTGCGGCACACTGCAAACCTTGATCTCACAGTTCCTTAGAACACGGACCACCCAGTTGCTCTGCACCACTGCTGCCCAAGTCAACGTCGACACAAATAACAGCATTGTTCTTGAACGGTATGAGAGCTGCTGGGAACCAAAGAAGCCATCCAGGAAGGAAGCCTACAGAATGATCCCTTCCACACAGCCCCAGGGAATGTTAGCAGCAGTTGAATATTTGGGGTTTCCTTGTTTTTTTTAAAAAAGCTTCGTTCCTCAGAACAAGAATCAGGAAACCCCCATGTGAAGTGAATGAGCAACCAAGCACACAGAACACCTACCAAGAGAGAAACCTTATCATGGAGACACAGTGGGAACTGTCTGGTGAACTGGGATTGATTCATGGACTACCAAAAAATAGCAGAAAAGACTGCATTCCTGTTATGGTGTTCCTACAGCATAAACTGACCAGCTGTAGTAACACTGATCCTTAGTGCAGGATTTACAGAGAGAAACAAGTGAATAATAATTGTCTGAGCACAGGACCAAGCACTATTACTGAGCTCTGATGCTTCCTCCTTTAGGGACCTTCGCTATATCTCTCAACCTTTTTGTGCCTGAGCATCCTCTCTAAAAGGATAAGGACAATAGCAGTCACTCACCTACTTCACTGGGTAATGAATGATTCAGGCAGCTCTCATCGACCTCTTCAAGTCCTATACACAATATCCGATGTGTCATGCAGCAGTTCCCATCAGCCAGAAAGCTATCCTCTCTTAATGCTTCAAGGGTGACGGTCAGGGCAAAGCTTGTGGAAGGACCTGGCCACTGAAACTTACTCCTCTGGAATCTTTGTCCAGGCTGGGACAGAAGGATCCACTTTCCTGTGGAGGGAAGTACAGAGGGAGGGGTGGACAGCTTGTGCTGAGTGTGGGACTGTCATCGCACCAGGTCACGTCAGGGGCAGAAGCATCTTTTGAGGCACAGCACATCAGCTGCTGCCTTCTGCACCAGAAACAAAGTTGACTTCAAATCCGAACCTGGAAGCCAACCAAAATGCCAGAAGACTTTCATGGTTTGTATGTGCATAATCTGATGTCCAATTTGCATGCACTTCTTGTGTATCTTAATCCCAGTTTTCCAGAGGATGCTGTCCCATCCCCGATCCCATCAGCAGATGGACTACATCTGCCCAAACCAAAGCCACAGTTCACCCTACCCAGAATTTTCCCACCAAACTGCTGGATGCAGCTGTTACCCAGGCCCTGCCTTATGCAGTGTTTGCTCTGAATGCAGAGAGACTCTTTCACAAGCTCATCACCATTTCAGTCACCCTTCAGGCTGCCTGGACATGAGCAAGCTCTGCTCTGGAGTCCCACGCTCCACTGAACACCATCATCACTCCTGAGCACACAGTCCTGGCTAGTGTTTGCCTGGCTTGGAGCACAGACCCTGTGCAAGCCTGTACAGAGCAGATAGTTATTCCTAACAGTCTGTAATGGGCACACCTGGATCAGGACTTCACTCAGACACGTTTGGGAGTGGAAATGCAAGTCATTGCTTACTTGAACACAAACCTCACCTTCAAAAAGGTCTTTGCAAAGAGTCAACCGTATCACTTTGCTGTTTTCTGCACCCCTCATCTGTAGGTAGGATCAAACAAAGAGACGTGTTTGCTCTGACCCCGTGGGACCCTGAAAATAGTATCAGAGGGGTAAAACAGAACCTGGTCCCATGCTTTTGCCAGAAAGCCCAGGGGACAACCCAAGACACATGTTCCATCCCCTAAACAATAAGCAGTAACAAGAATACAGAGAATCACACCCTAATTCCTGAATTAGTGCCTCCCAAAACCGAGCCAGTGGCATTAGAAGGTGTGTTTGCAAAGACCACAGATTTACTTAGAGAGAGCAAATAGTTTAAGAGTAGGTAAAGCCCTATGTATGCACATGTTGGAACCCACTGCCGAAGCTGGACTTGAGAAGCAACACAGTAAAACGTTGATTCATCCTTATCCCCTTCTCTTCTGTCTTCTCTCTGACAATGGGGAAGAGTTCCTCTAGAAACTCTCATCTTGTATCTTTTAGTTGTGATAAAACGACCTTCCAGCTGCCCACCCCAAACCTACCTGTGAGTGAATCAAGAGTGGAGTTTTGTCACAGCATAAAGGGTCAAATAGTTCCCCTCCATTTATTTACCTCCTACAGGTGGATTCAGGTCATTCCATCCTCTCCTGGGCAAAAGGGCTTCCTTGCTTGTTGAAGTGGTACTGAAGTAGCCAGCAAGGTTTGGTGAGGCTTCCCCCCTTCTCTAAGAGGGAGTGAACCACACTGACAGGAAATGTCTGTGACTTGGGCATCTTTCTTCCTCTTCCTTTAAGCAGAACTATTTTGATTAAATTAGTAAACCTGTTCATTTTCTCTGCCTCTCCTTAACTTTATTTTTGTTACTTCTAGCCAGCTTGAAAGATCCTTCCTAGGTAACACTCACTGTACCTGTCTCAGAAGCCAAACCTGCTGCCTTCCCGCACCCAAGCAACAGAGACACTCATGTGCTGTCAGATCTGGTATTGGCTGGGGAGCAGCAATGAACCCACCGATGGGGTTCATCGGTTCTCCTCCTCTCTGCAAAGAGCTCCTCCTGCCCTCTGCTCCTGGGAGCTGGCATCCTCCAGCACTCCATCCCAGCTGGGAAAGGTCCCTGCCCTACTCCCCATGGCTCTGATTTGGGAAGCACCATCCCTGAGCTGAGACCAGGGACCTGTGGGTACACCTCTATCACCTCCCTCTGCCAGTGGTTTAAGGGTGCTGTGCATGGGCAGCTATCCAAGGCCAGGTGTACTTCATGGACTAGGGTCACACTCCTGGATGGCAGCACAGCCAACCCTTAGTCTGCACAGGGCAAAACCCCAAACCAGGGAAACAGCCCTTAAAGTTTGTTCCCTCTCTAGTTATTCACAGCAGGGATAAGTAAGGCTTCATCTATAATCACCTAAAACCATCACATGATTCATGCTCTCGCAGTACAACAGCTGAGCACGCTGCAGGATACACAGCAACATACATTGGTGATGCACCATTACACACTTCCCCACTGCAAGCCCTGTTGAAATACTGCCATCAAATTATTTCAACTGATCAAAGTAGGAAAAAAATAGAATATTAAAGCCCCAGATAACAAATTAATAAGAATAAAAGCATGTAGGTGAGAATTAAGAAGGCATTAACATTCTGATGGCATCTGCTGCCTAAATTAAACTACAGGGAAAAAAAATGAGTTCAGCTGACGCTCAGGATCAGGACAAATAGTTCTCAAATGGAAATTACAGTTTTGAAAATTATGCACCAAAAAAGGATCCAATTTAGGACATTTCTGATTTGTGAAGTTCTTTCTCCAGGTGGGGATCTCAGGCTTGACTGGAGGGCTGGCGACATGATTGGCAAGATGCTGGAGCTGCTCAAATCCTGCATCCTGCAGCAGGACCAAACTGGCCCCTGGACCAGCTGGGCCAGTGTCTTGTCACCGCTCCAGTCCCTCTGGGGCTCTGTTCCCTTTTGGAATGAGACCATATGGACGTGGCGTGTAAAGTATGTTTCATTCAAACAGGCACCAGCATGGAAAAGGAGGAGGAATTAGGCCTGGATTTTCATAGGATCTCAGTGTTAAATTATGTGGATAACTGCATCCGTAATTTACATGGGCAGTTACTGTGACAACTAATAGTGAACGTCATAAGTAGCCAGTTGAGCATGTAATGACCTGAGTTATATTCACCATCATGCCTCTTTGGCACACGAAATTAGGTGTGCATACACATTTTGCATGCCCCAAAGGACTTCTACCCCAGCAAAGAGCCTTGATTTCACAGCACAAGCCTGATCTCAGCAGACTAGCACAGCTCAGACAGTTTATGCAATGCAAAAGGCTGGCAGAAGCTCCATGGCCCAGGTCGGTATGGATCCTCAGACAGCTAATTAATTTTTACTGCTCCTTTGTGAACTGTAAATTACCCTTCATTTCCTAGATTTCTGTCCCATTTTTTTTTTGCCTGCCTTTCTCTGGTGAAGCAGTAAAAAGGGAAAAGTGCCAATAATGGGCTCTCGTCGTGATAAAAGCAGCCGCAACTCGCTCACACTTTGAACAACACTCAGCTTATGACCAGAATACAAAGGCAATTGGGTTTCAAGAAACTGTCCAGAGATAATGACTTTTCCTGGAGATGGGAGAACACAAGGAATATTTTTTTGAAAAGAGAAGAGGAGGGAGCGTCTGCTTTTGCAGGACAAACACAACCAAGTTCTGCTCTTGTAGAGCGTTAAAACCAGGATAAATTATCTTCACTTAGAGACTAAGTTCATCAGTATTGCCTGCAAAAAAGCAGAGGGAAACTGCTTACACCACTGAACAGGCTAACAGCCCCCCCTTCCCACTCAGACAGGAAAGAAGAGCCTCTCTCTGAGAAGGAGTGACCTTCAGACCACACACACACACCAGAGTCTTTAGAGAGCAGCCCCTGAGCAAATGGTGCCAGAGCAAGGATGGGCGTCTTTTTCCCAATACTCCCATGACCCTGTTCAAAGACCTAAAGCTGCTGGTTCTGTTGAATCCAGAGAGCAACAACCCTGACAAAGAAGACCTACTAGTACATACAGACCTGCCAAGGCATGGTTCCTGTGTATGTTCCTTGCTGATGCCACTGCTATCCAAACCCGTTACCTTCAGCCACGCACCCACGAGAGGCAGAAGGAGCTGTAGGGAAGAGCTCAAAACACACCTGAGAAAAAACTTTGCACAGGCTCTGCTGAAATTCAAGACAGCTTCAGCACGGTGAGAATCGTTTCACCCTTGTGTCAGGACACCAGTATTTGCATTAGATCTGGACAGCAAAATGATATTGCTGGAATTTTCATGTCATTGCATCTACCAAATGCCCCTTGAAAGGCCATGGCCACAAGAACATATGGAAGATCTCTGGGTCCATGCAGTTGGGATGCTGCAGGAATGAGAACACAGCATTGTTGGGGTGCCTTTATGGGGCCTTCAGCATATTAGACACTTATATTGCAAAACACCACATTCCTCAGCTCTGACAGAGCCTCTTTTATCTCAGCTGCAGATTCCTGAGTCGAAATCGCTGCCAGATGACTGTGCACAGTAAGTTAACGGCCACAGAACCTGAGCTTCTCCTGCCTCAAGTCACTTACCCATAGCATCAATGACGTTATCATGTTCAGCCCATATTTACTACAGCTACAAACTGATTCAGAGAAACCTGGAGTACAGAATTAATCATTACTCTTGGGATGTTGAAAATGGATACCAGAACGGACTTCCAAATTAGGTATCTGAAAGTCCTGCATCTCCCAGGAGAGCCCCATTACATCTCCCTACTTGTTCTAATGGAATCTATAGTATGTGAGAGTGGCTTGCCTCCCACAAGCCCTCCCTGCATAATGAGCCCCAGCTCAGATAGCTGCTTTCTGTAATGGCCAGAGAACCACTTTCTTCAGGCTACTGAGATGTAATGAGGAAATGTTCATTGCAAAATGCAAGTCAACCACAGCCAGTGGGTCTGGGCCATGGTGGAGGGATACAGAAATGGCTTCTTCTTCTTTTTTTTGCCTCAGAAATAGAACTCACTAAAAATAGCAGTTCCTCAGGAACAAGACTGCCTGAAAATAGCTGTTTCTCAGGAGCAGGGCTGGCTGCTTCTGAAAGAAGTAGCTATTAATGTATAATTGTCCCTGAGGCTGGTTTCTGAGAAAATGCTGTACATACAGAGGGCTGTAAAGAGATATGTTCACAGGCGGGAACCACAAGCCCCCCTGTCTTGTCAGAGGTCCTGTAAACTCCAGTAGCTCATGGAAGTGCGTTTGGTCCACTCATCTTAGGCACAGTTAGATCCAGCACAGCACTGGGAGGTTATTTTCCTCCGTACTGGTTAGAGCAGAGCTCTGGGATGCTCTTTTTATCTGGACCAATAAATGACAAAGCTTCCATCAGCTCTAACTAAACCTACACTGGTTCTTCTCCTGGGGCTGAGAAAACCTTAGGAGCTAGAGCCAGCTTTAAGCCTTCAGCACGCTCTTCCCACAGAAGGGCCAAGAGCTGTGTTGAATTGCAGGTTGTGCAAACTACTTCCAATTTCCTGCTCTACTCAGCACTTGGAGTTTTCTCACACAGATGCTACAGGGCAATAAATCTTCTGCAGAATGGTGCTATGCTTCTCCCACTGTGGTGTTACCTTGCAACAAGGAGAGACAAATTGCTTGTGAGATTGGTTGATTGGTTGGTTATCCCTAAAAATGTCTTGCTCATCCCTCTCACATCACCGTGGGTTCAACAGCTCATTTCTTGTGTCTTTTTCTTCTTTTCGTGTCCTTTTCCTGGCCATCCTGCTCCTCTGCTTCTCCCCTTAAGGAAAACTCCAGCTGGTGCAAAGAAACAGGGATTATAAAAGGTCCAGAAGAGGTGAATCTTGCAAAGTGGCAGCTTTAAGGAAATGGTGGTGTTAATGAAGTACAGGGGGCTCGGACCGATTGCTGCCACCATTTCAGTCCCATAGCACCAGTGCCACAAACCAGAGAGGCCTCTGCCAAGAGCATCCTTAGATCCTAAAGGCTGGGTAGGACTGGGCTGTGTCATCACCGGATGGAAATCTATGGTCTGCTTCTTCCAGACTCTGCTTTAAGTGCTGCTGCAAGTTGTATCTCTGCTCTGTTTGCTGGTGACCTGACTCCTCGATTCAGTGGTGATCTGACACTTCAGCATTCCAGTAACAGCAGCAGCAGCTTTCTGGAGGAGGTGTAAGGCTGAAGGTCTAGCCATCGAGTAGCCCCAGGCAAGTATTTTAGCTCAAGAAATTACTCTCTTTTTTTTTTTCCAGACTGAATTCCAGCAAAATGAATGGCCCTCTGCTTGCAATTAAGAGCAGCCTGCAATTTTCATTGCAGAAACTACCTTCAGTTCGGTGAGTGGGTTTATACCATGGTGTGTGACAGACAGACAGACATCCCCAGATGTCAGTTCAACCTTGTTCGCTGAGGAGGGAGTGCCAGAGCCAGGCTGATTTCATATGCCCACAGCTGTGGGAAACTTGTAAAACACAAAATATATGATGCCAGAACACGGGTGCCTGACGTGGCCAGCCAAAACTAGAGCAGGGACACATGTCCCTGCCACACAGCCACAAGAGCCAGCCCCACCATTACCTGCCCTCTCCCTCCCCTATTGCCCAGTGGTGTTATGCAATCCGACCCACAGACGTGAAGGGAAAGGTCTCTTAACGCTCAGACACACACATACACTCCCCGTCTTTTTATTTTGATAAAGTTTCAAAAAACGCCTTGGGACCCTCAAATCAAATAGCCCATGAAAGACAGAGTGCTTGGCAACATTTCTGTTTGATAGCAGCAGGGAGAGGGGGTTTTTTTGCAGCTCAGATCGGTTTGATTAAACAAGCTTTTTGTTGCAGGCATCATACAGTGCTCATTAAAAAATACTCTACATTTGTGTAGCATTTATCACCCAAGAATCTCATCGTGTTTTACAAAATGTAATTAATTAAACTTTACAACTCCCCTCGGAGAGGGATAAGGAAAATGGAGAGTTGCCTTAATCCATCACCGAGCTGCTGCAGACACTGGGTTAGAGGAAAGCAGCTGTTCAACAGCATGCAGCAGCACTAGGACAAGGAGAGAAGATCTCCAGGCAAAGTCACCCAGGGAAGGTACCACACACCTTGTTTTTGCCTGAACTGCGCACTTCCACTGCAGGTTAAATCCCAACCCTTGCAGATAAGAGGGTGATTTTTCTCCCCCATCCCAGGTTTATACCTGAGACCCCCGGCAGTGTGATCAATATTCCATCTATTCAGCCCCCAGCAGTGCTAAAGACCAGGGGCAGCCACAACCCTCATCAGAACAAAGGGAGGCAGAAGATAGAAAGCCATACAGCCACAAATTGCATCTCACGGTGCTGGAATGCTGTGCAAGCTGGTGCTTAAAGTGGAGGGAGGGTAAAGTCCCCTTAATCCCTTGCTTACTTCTCTCTCCCCTCCCTATCAGTAAATCCACACCTGTTAAAGGTCACCCTGAAATGAAATACATTTGAATACTTCCTGCTGCAGCTTGGCTCCCCCATCCCAGTCCCCTGCGGTCCTTCCCAGTTCATGCCGCAGAGCTGGAGCCTGACTCTTAGCTGATCTTTAGAGAGGAATCTCTCTCTCTCTCTCTGGCTTTAAGCTCCTTTCTTGCCAAGCATATAGGATAACATGGGCACTGGGCAAGCCTGATTAGACAGATGGGTTATGCCACTGTCAGTACCTTGTAAAAAGCTAGAATTTGGGGAGGGGGTGCAAAGCATTGCTCATTTGTGAGTGAAGTATGACAATGAAAATACAGAGATATGTCCAGGGGGAGAACAATGCAAAGAAACACGTGTGCATTCACGCTGCACCACTGGGAAGCACTGAGAAAGGGCAGACAGGTGGAGGAGCAGGTATCTTACCAACTCACTGACTAACCAAACAGCCACAAATCCTGTGCTGGTGACAGCATCTACTGATGGGAGAAGGAGGTGTGGTGTAACCCTCCAGACATGCGAGTACCCAACTGGAAAGCCTGGGCTGTGTGTGTAGTGAGAGACAGTGTGGCTGGTGGGGGCTGAGCTGTGGCACTCCCACTGCAGGCCTGCAAACCTCCTGATTCCTTTGTGTCTTCAAGGGAGATGCTCAGCTCACTGTCACAAGTTAAGCAACTGTAGCCATCAGGAAGAAAGAGAAACCCAGAAGAGAAGCCCTTCCAGATACACTGCGTTGAACTGGAGACTCTCTGTGGTCTGAGATCTGCAGGAAGCAACAGCAATGGGCACCACAGGGCAGTGGAAGTAGCAACATCCCATCCCAGCTTTGGACTGAGCAAGACTCATGCCAGCAACTGAGTTTCTTCAAAGTTACAAGGCAGCAGAGGGAGAACAGCCATGGACTGGTTCAGCAGGGATGGTCAGACGGACAATTTCCACCCAAGACTGTGAAAAGTGATGAGTATTTTCATCAGATGTAAATGTGGGAAGAGAGAAAAAGTCTGAAGGTTGTGCTGGAGGAACTGACAGTGAATTTAAAGATGGTAATGAGGTGATTTTTTTAGGCCTCTGTCACACTATAGTCCCCAAATCCTCCCCCCAATAATGCGAGGCCCGTTTGTACAACCCTCATGCTGGGTCGCTCACACTTTGCCCAGCACATTGATAAGACAGGACTCATCACACCAATCCTCCCCATGCTCATGAGAGCAGATGCACTTGCAGAGATGGCAGATGTGTCCAGCCCTGTCCTTCTGGGTTGATACCACAGCTTTCCCAGCAGACACAAGTCTCTTTTTAGTACAGAGAAACTGGTTTTGATGGGCCTCTGGTTTTATTTCCATGTTTGTCTGTGGGAAGCAGGCAGGCTCAGATACAGCTGTTGCTGCAGCACATTTATCTGGGTGGAAATTCCTGCTTTGGTTTTGCGAGTGTGTTAATTAACGCAAATTATTTTACTACACTTTACTACTGATAGCATGTAATTATCTCCCCACAGGTATATATTTAGCTAACCAGCAGGCTGATCAAAGACCTACAAAATAAGGTACTTTAGCAACTGACTCTAGATACAAGCAAAGGCCAGCAAGCTGGGACTAAAGGAGGAGGGAGGAATTCCCCCTCCCCAGCCCTAAGCACAGGGCTCAAATTCCTCCACTGGAAAAGATCATCATAACATTGACCTACAGATTTTTTCAGAGGGGCATGAAGATGCATCGATATGCAAGTGCTGTGAAGGAGAAAAGAACTATGTGCATGCTAAAGTATTAATCACTGGTAAGTGATCTCCTTTGTAAAGTGTTTTGAGGTTGACTAAGGAAAATGGGTCCATAATAACACAGAGCAAGCAATCTGCTTACAGTCATAGGTTAATACTCTCAACTGCTTTTGCTGGGTCAACCCTAGGTATTATTATCTATTCACCATCTTCCTGAGGAAGTCTGCCCAAGGAAGAGGTTCCATCTCCACACCCCTGTCTCTTCCTATTCAACTCTGGAGTCTGGTTTCCACTGCAAGCACAATTTTAGATGAATGAGGTTGACACCTACGCTGAGCAGCTGCACTGCTCTCACTGCATCAATTAAAAAGGAACAGACAGGATGAAGCTACCTGAGACCACGACTTTTCTGCAAATTACTGATTGATAAAGCATGCACCTCTCCCTTGACCTTCTGCAAGTGCTGGTAGCCCATGACTTCTCTCTCTCCTTGATGGCTGCAGCCACTTAACCTGTGCTGGTGGGAAAACATCAGATTGATGAAACAAGCATTTAGGAGGCAAGAAGCATCCCATGCCGAACCGCATGTCTCTGAACCACATGTGTCTGCTTTGGGCAGGTTTGAGCCTTTATTTCAAGCACTGGGTGCTTTGTCATCAGTTTCAGTGGGTGCAGGATCAGGTAACTAAAGCCTCCTCTCTTGCCTTTCTTGAAGGCCACCCTGTGCTACTTTACACACCTGCAGGTACGTTGCTGTGGCAGCACTGGCCATGTGAGACCTTGAGTTTGCAAAGGGTGGCACACAGAACGATGCAGTTGAGAGCCCATTTACTTGCTTAGAGCCCCAGACCTGCTCCAGGCAGCAATGTGACCCCAAATCCCTGTTTCTGGTATTCAGATGCCAGCGACACCAGCCTCTGAGGTCTTACAGTCTGCAGGAGGTTGTGTTATGCTTTTTACTTCTCCTTTGCAGCAACCTTACTGAGGAGCACTACTCCATCTTTCAGGCCACAGATGATGCTCTGGTCTGAAAGCTGCAATATTCTGTGTTACAGTTGCTACTGGAAAAAAAAAAAAAGGAAATTTCTTTTGTATCTATTGATGTCTTCTGCAGACTACTCTGGGTGTTCTGGGTGACGTGCTCCCTATTGTTTCCATGCCATTACTTAGAAACTTCGCAGCATTTTCTAGAGGGGTCTGCAGTAGGATGAAAACCTCAGGGCAACACTCCATTAGGCTTTTATTTTTGTAGGTTGGGCTAAACCTTCTCGAAACTGGTAGGTTTAACTGTACTCCTTTATTTAGGGTAGCTGAAGGAGACATTAAGTCTGTTTCCACCCACAATGCGAGACTGCTCAAGTACCTGAAGGCTCTGGGAGGACAGTTTTGGGTAGGACATTAAAAGGAGAGAAGGTTATGTGTGGATGGACGATACAGTTCAGGTGGAGGAGGAGAGAGAAAGACAGCATATTGAAACAGGCAGGGAACAGAAACTTCAAACAGCCTGAACAATCACTGATATAAAACCTGGACCGAATACCAGAAACAGGGATTTGGGGTCACATTGCTGCCTGGAGCAGGTCCGGGGCTCTAAGCAAGGAAACAGGCTCTCAACAGCATGATTTCTTCTGTGTTCAGGAAAGGGGGGCAGTGAGCATTCTTCTAAGCAAACAGAAACACATTCACAAATACCTTTCTTCGTCACTCCTCCTCCAATCTGGAGCAACCAACAAGATCCTGAATTTTGGCCAGCAGCACAGGTCAAAGGGAGGAAATGTGTGCTGCAAAAGCCTCCCTCATGTCCATACCATTTAACTCTTCCTGCTTAGTTCAGGATTAAGATGGCATAAAGACAACAGCACCATTCCTCCCTTGCTCTACCAGAGCGGGCAGTTCAGGACAAGGTTTAGGTCACTGCTGTCCCTAATTGCATTGGAGGTGTGTCCTTGTTACAGACTTCCATTCCTACCCTAAGAAACCAAATTTCTCCAGACCTTGCTACAAGCAGTTAGAACAACTCTAGAGCTCTTCTGCTCTGCAGGGAACTCCTTAACATGAGGCGCCCGCCATTGGCTTTTTTTCCTGTAGGTGAATTAATCTGCCTTGCATGAGTAATCCTATTTAAAACAATAGGTTGCCTTGCAAGAATGAGGGAAGCAAGTTTGCAGCATGCTTTTATGCAAGTACTGTAAAAGGCCACGTAGTAGTTCATCAGGGGACACTTCAGCAATAAAAGGGCAGTTACCGGTAAAGTTCAATAATAAAATAAAGGATAATTTAATAAGGGGATTTTTTAACCCATTTAACGGGAACTAAATTTGGAACCCTTTCTTCAAGGGATCAGGCATGCTGTACTCTCCCAATCCTACTTTCTGTTAAAAAGTAAAAGAAAAAAAAACCCCAGGCATTAAGCTATTCCTTGTGGTGGTTTTTTATGGGAAAGCACTATTTGATGTAAATAAATGTCAGTAAAATAGCAGGTGAAGCTAAACTTGTAGGCCAGTCTCTGAACAAGATGTCTTACAGAGTACTGAATCTCCTGAGACAACGGAGGGCCCGTGCCTTGACTCACTTCACACCAGGTAACACAAACCCTACAGATCCTAATGCAAGAATCCTGCAGTGGCAGGCGGAAGACACGTGGAATAAGACTCTGTGACCTAAGAGAGGTGAAAGCTACAGAGATCAGTGCTTACCTAGCAGCCCTGCAGTCCCCCTCCCTTTTAGCATCTTTAATTTAGTCTTCATCATCTCTGATCCATTCTAACAGTCCTCTGTGGGATGGAGACTTTTTATCTGGGAAATCTGGGGTGCTGGCTGTTCCTTGTTTCCTGCTGCATCACTTTGCTTTCCCGACTCGGCACAATAAACAACAACAAAACCTGACACTGCTTTACGGACCTGGTTGGTAGGATGTGAAACCTCTAGAGGTCAGGCTACGGAGAGCATCCTCCCAGCAGCTGCGTTCTTCTGAGTGCGAGTGACACCTGCTGGGGTCCTCGTCCCCAAAACCCACCTCGTCCCACCGCCACCAGCTCTTGCAGGGGTTTTATCTGCTCGGGGGAGCCTTTTGGGGTCCCGTGGGACCAAATCCCCGCAGAAAGACGCTTGGACAACACGGAATAACCCCGGGTGGCTGTTCCTCATTGCAGGAAGGCAAGAGTAGTCTTCATCTTCATACCCTAGTATGTTACCTCTTCCACCCCTCTGGTTATGCAGGTTTCCAGAGACCTGGCTCCTCTTTCTGCCTTCGAGCTGTAGTAAAATGGGTGTATTTCCACGGGGGAAAACCCTGAGTGGGCACTGAAACGGGTCCGCATGATACATTATTCATCTGTCCCCTCGTCCCACTGAAAACCGGCCTAACATTCCTCCTCTTGCCTGCAAGCCACCTAAGAATGCAGGAGAGGGCAGGTGACCCCTGGAGAGGCCTGAGAAGCCCTCACTTCTTCCATTACACTGTATGTTAACAAATGCAAACGCCTGTTGCGATGTACACTGAATGTGAGGCACATCTGCAGTGCCAAGGGCTGCCTGGTCTTCAGCACTGGGCGGAGATGCTTGCCTGTGGGGCGAGCAGCCCCCAAGGCCGCTGGTGAAGGCTCGGGGCGGTGCTGGTGAAGGCTCGGGAATTCCTCCCTCTGCCGGAGCCCTCACCTCTGCGTCCCGGGCAAGCGCCGGTACCCCCCACCCCGCGTTTACGGCAGGGATGATGCGGGGCACTGGCGCCCGGGGGCACCGGAGCACAGATCTCCCCGCGTCGCTGGGGGAGAGCTGCTGGGCAGGAAATCGCCTCAGGGCAGCCCAGCCCCGTGACAGGCTGCGGCGCTGGGCAAGGCTCCCCCAGCCCTCAGCGCTCTGCCCGTGGCAACTGAGGCACCGTGCGCAGCCCCCGCTGGGGAAGCGACCCCGAACGGGGACAAAGCCACACCGGGGCACCCGCCTCCTCGGCTCGGCCCGCCCCTCCTAACCCGGGCTCCCGCCTGACCTTCCTCCCGTGAGCCTCAGCGGCGAGACCCTTCCCGGCGTCCCCTGCGGCGACGCAGAGCAGCAGCGGCAAGATGGCGCAGCCGCCCGGTGAGTGCTTCGGGCCGCCAAGGTGACCGGGGCTCCCCCGCTCCCCCCTTCCCCTTGTGACCGGGCTCTGTCTCTCTCTGTGCCGCAGTTCCCCTCAAGGACATGAAGCTGCTGGACGTGAAGCTGGGCCAGCTGCCCACCTGGCTGGCCATGAGAGACTTCACCCCCGGGGGCATCCTGGGGGCCTTCCGAAGAGGTATGGGGCGCTGGGGGAGGCCCGCCCCGCCGAGACGGCTCCGCGGCCCTCGGAGGCCCGCAGGGCACGGATCCCTTCTCCTGTCAGATCGGTGCAGCGGCACCGCTGGCGGCCGGGGCGGGGGCCGGCTGTGGCGGGGGGGCCGAGCCGCTTCAGGGCGGGTTTGCTGTCCCAGAACGGTGCCGCCGGCAGCGTCTCCTTCCCCCGTCTGTAAAGGTGTTTCTCGCACGGGCTCTACCTGCCCGTTTGTGTTCGGTATTCCTTCTCGTGTAAAGAGGAAATACGGTGACCTGGCCCTATTTACTGAAAATCTCAAGGTTTCCCAACATCACAAGTAAATAGGAGGGAAAGGTGATGCCTGAGGGTGGTGAAAGAACACGTGGCTTTTATAGGTCGCCTGGCAAAAGTTGTGACTGGCACCCTTTGCTATAGCTACAGATGTGGCATTCAGGTAGGTTTAAACACAAAAGAACAAATCCAAAGTGTCTACATAATATGTGTATGCGAGTTTTAAAGAACTAGATAATTCCAAAGTCATAGTAATGTTTCAGAAAAGTAACAAATGGGGTTTGGTTTTTTTAAGGCTTAGTGCTACTAACCTGAGTTCACCTTGCCCAGCCATCACACAGGCTGCTCGCTCTCAGTCTTGCTTCCAGGACACTCAGATATTTCATTAGAAATGATTTCCTGAAGTTCTGTGGAACCAGGGTGCTGCTTTCCAAGACACACAAACACACAGCTCATCTGGCTGCTACAAAACCAACTTTTCTCCTACACAGGTTATGACAGATACTACAGTAAATACATCGATGTCAAGAAAGGAGGCCTTGGAGGTATCTCCATGGTACTTGCTGGTTATGTTGTTATCAGCTACATCTGGAGCTACAGTCACATAAGTAAGTAAAAGCAGCGTGGCCGAGTGGGTATGGCGCAGCTTGGAAGGTTGCTGGGGGCAAGAAAACCAGGCTGCTGCTAGAAATAAAAGGAAAGGCTGTGCTGACCACTGCTGCTTGAATCCAAGACTGTGGGGAAGCAAAGCTGTTAGCTCTTGAGAATGTGAATCTTTTAGGTAGTTACCAGATGGCCAGTATTTTCTTGGTGAGGAAGAAAGCTTAGATCCTGACCTGGCAGTACTCAAAAACCAGTCAGCTGTTTTTCTTTCCTGTGAATTCAGGTGTGATGATTTTTTTTCCCCCTTCCCTGTGACTTCAGTAGAATTAACTTGCTTTACTGTGAATGATACAGAGCATGACCGCCGCAGGAAGTACCACTGAAGCGTGAATTCCTGCAAGTGAAGGTGCAGCTCTAGGAACAGACTTGGCTGCTGGAACAGTTACCCTGACAGAAGACAACTAAAATCTGTACTATTCATACTAAAATCTGTACTATTGTGACCAATAATAAAGCATACACGCTTGAAACTCGCTGAGGTGACACTCTCAATTGATTTCCTTGTATGGAGTTTATAGTCTTAAGAGGTTCACCCCTTGAGGGTAAGTTCAGAGATGGTGGGGAAAGTATCTGCTACATGAGCTGTGCCAGAAGTGGGGAAACTATTACAACTGGTTCCTAATTAACTCTTTGATTAAGGTAAAAAGCACTGGATTGCTTCTTAATGGCTGTTACAGAGGGCGCAGGACTAGCTGAAAGGAAAGAGCATTCTCTGAGCTTCAAGAGGCTTGTTGGTGTGCTTGGTTCTCCCTCAGGCTGTCACCTGGGGACTGGAGGTACCTGGGCATTTTCCTGCCTGAGCACTGCCTCAGGTGACAGCTTTCAGCCAGCAGCTCTCCTTCCATCCCTGGGATTCTAATGCCTCTTACCTTTGAAACTCTGCCTACTTTTCAGTACTAAAAGAAGCTGGAAGGTTTTCTGAATGGGTATAACATACCTTTAATGTAACAGGGTCTGTGAAGTTAAACTAAAGAAAAACAACACAGCGGTGAGGAGGTTAACAGGAGACACAATGTGATAAACGCAGCAGCAAGGAGCACCCAGGGGCTTGGCCCCAGCCATGGCCTTCCTCACCGCCCTCTAAACACATAGATTCCATCGTCATGCACTACCTGCTGGTGCTTGAAACTGCGCTGCCTTTTCTCAGTGGGAGGAGAAAGAAACCCCCTTCTTAAGGGATGTGAAAGAGCACCCCTGGAGCTTCCAGTTTTGGAAAGCATTCCTTCAGGTGGTGAAGCCCATAAAGGGGCAAGGCCACCATACGCTCCCTCGCCCCGTGTCTAGTTCCACCCAGACAGCACATCTGGTTTGGCTGATCAGCCCCTGGGGCCACAACGCCTCAGGAGGAGTCTCTCATGGTCTGTCAGACCATGGTCACTTAGACTTGAAACTTCTATTTTAACCAACTCTGTCCCTCTGCAGTGAAATAAATCCATTCAGTCAGCGTGGGCTCCGCTCGCTTCTCTGGAACCAGTCGTGTTACCTCAGTCTTAAAAAAATAAATTCACAGCCAGCTTTTTCCATCAGTACATTTGAATAAAAACAAAGTATAAAGGCA
The DNA here is from genome assembly GCA_020800305.1 of Porphyrio hochstetteri. Lineage (NCBI taxonomy): Eukaryota > Metazoa > Chordata > Aves > Gruiformes > Rallidae > Porphyrio > Porphyrio hochstetteri. The sequence goes on from CM036920.1 coordinate 12,138,997, forward strand.
GTCACCAACTGACAGGGGGTTAGAATCAATCAGGCTCACATTCTAGGTGCAATTTTTTTTTTTTTTTAATTTCCCATTTTCTCACTGGCCCTTTTGAAACAGTCTTCTCCCAAAATAAATGGGTTTCGGCTGGCAGAAAACGCTCTCGGAAGAATGCTCTACCACTCCTAAAAGCAGTGTTCTGGAAGAATACACATCTCCACTTCTTGGGCTTCTCTAAGCTATGGAAATACCTGCTCAGTGTGAGCTGGACAATGTGGGGGGCTGAGACAAGGCTCTTCCATTCCTACTCTACAAGCCACGTTCATTTCCCTCCTTGCCTTTTTGCACGTGGAAAATGAGCGTGGACGCAGTTTCCCCATGATCATTGTTTGGGTAACCACAGAGATGGCAATTTATTCTCCCCTTGATCGGTTCTCACCCAGAAGATTGATTTCTAACCTTCAGTACAGCAAGAAGCACAGAAGCAAAGCACGTGGAGGAGAGTTTTACGGCCTGATGTACGTGACACATTAAGTCAGCCACCAGGACGAGCTTACTGCCTGCAACACGGACCTGGAAACACGATTTTGCTTTTTAAAGGGCTACAGGACAGCAGAATCCCTGCTTCCTCACTGAAGGGAAGGCATTTCAAGTTCTAGTTTTCCCAGTCAGTCTTCCTGCTTCCACAGGGAGGGCTAAAACGCTGCAGGTTCTCCACAGAGAAGTGGCAGAAGGAAAACACTTTAAAGAAACACTGGCGTAAGATGCATTAACGTAGAGTGCTGCACCGGTGAGGGGATTGCAAATCTATTTGCTCTTAGATCTACCTTTCAGCAGGGCTCAATGAAAACAGGCGGAGGCCAAAAATCTATTTTAAAAAGGTTAAAACATAAAAAAATTTGGGGGCAATTACAAAAATGTTGCTTAGCAGCAGCCAGCCTCTGACCAGTTCTTTCAGTAATGGCATTAAAAAACAACCTGATTAATAGTTCAAGACATAGTGCTGGGCAGAAACCTTTTCTCAGTGTCAACAGCTCCCTTGCGCTCTTCGTTCTGCTCTTTCACTGTCCACTGAGAAAGGCCAGATGTCCTTTGGTGCATCTGTTGGCATAGTGACCTTTTTCACCACACTAAAAGAGAAAGAGAGAGAGAGAGAGCGATTATTACACAGTTACAGTGTTTTTCCCCTCTGGCTGCCTTAAAGGTAGCTGTCAAGTGTTGATTTGGAAGCTTTTCAGCGTATGGAAGATGCAGCATTTAGCAAGTGAAGTGAAACATAGTGTCACAAGGGATGAGATTTACGGGCTATTTCTACTCCTTGGAGCAGCCTGACACCATGTCACACCACCACCCTGTGAAGCAGAGAGCTCGCAGTGCGCCACCACAAACAGCAAAGGGCTCTAACACACAAGGAGAAGTTGGAGGCCTCTGAGACTACTCCATCTGACACACACTGCAGCACCAACACACGGAGGCTCTCTCGGTTGGCTGTCCTGAATTACACAGAGAAAAGTGCATCTGAACAAGAAATTCATGACTTTGCACCTTGAAGCTCTCAAGCTCAGAGAAAAATGCCAGTATCTGATGCTGCCCCATTCTCCAGATAATTTACTTGCAGCTGAAATAACAAGCAGCTATTAAAGGTTTTCAGCAAAGTAGATTCAGCTACTTAATATCCCCACCCAATCACAGTAATTTTTACCCAAACAAGCACCTAAAGGCACAGAAATTGGCACATGCAGCCCTGTAACTGTCAAAACTGATGGGACAGGAAGATTCTTTGCCCTGGCTAGGGTTGGGGCTTTTATGGAAAAGTAAATATTGTGTTCAAGTTTTACTGGTGCTCCTCAATGAGCAACCAGGGCGAACAGCTCATTCTGTGTCTGACAACAGCGGGGTGCATTTACAGCTGAAACACCGAACAGCCTTTGCATGTTCAATTTCTGTTACTCACAAGGACCTTCCAGGCTGCCAGGGGAGAAGAAAATGTTTCTTCAATCACCAAGGATAAGCAAATCAGCTCACAAGACAAAGCTAGCATTAGCTCTTCTTTTGAAAGGCTCAGTTCAGCAGAATCCTTTAACTGCCACTGTGCTGGGGTTTCCAAATCTTTAGGAGAGGAGCAACCTTAACTGTCACAGCAAGTCCATGAGCTGGCAAAGCAGTAACCTCAGAACTCAATGCCAATTCCTGCTGCTGTATCCACGCACTGGAACATGGCATCTATTGAGCAGAGCACACATTTCCTGAGCCTGTCTGTGAAAAAAACCTCTTGCCAGACCAACACCCCTCGTCACGACAGTCTGTTCCTGTGCCAGCAGCAAAGCAGCATGCCGTAGTCCTGGTGACATGCACTCTGTACTTAAATCTAGCACCCTCTGGTTCCTCTCCTTGTCCCTCCCCTCTGCATTACCTTGTAGCAGGTGACCTGCTCCAACGGCCGGGGTCCTCTGTTGCCAGTGTTGTTATTTTGAGACTGCATGACTCCGATGACTTGGGGTGTCCTCTGTTGGTTAGGAGAAGAGTTCTGACTTGTTAAGTGCATCAAGGATAAAGACTCTTATGGCTGTTAATTTGTTAAGAAGAGATAAGAGTACTTTGTATATCAAATGACCAATTTTCCTCCAAATCTGCGTGTGGGTGCTCTGCCAGCTGGAGCACCAGAGAGAAGAAATGAAGCACTGAGGCTCACAAAGCCCAGCAATCCTGCTTTTCTCTAGAAAGCAGATTTAGAGAGTAGGTTTCAGATGCTAAAATATCACTGCCATCACCAAGAGATGTCACACAGTTTACAAAGCCTGGCAGATTGCTGTCCAACCACGTCTGATGTGCTTCCATGTAACGGGGGAGCGTTCTGTGACCAGACCTCCACGTAAAGCTGGAGCAATCATAGGACTTTCAGCTCTGTAATGGCACTGAGGGTTGCTCACTGTTTAACTCCTGCATAGCACCCACCCTTCCAGGCAGCACCCCACACCACAGAACTGCCTCTGAGCTGAGGACAATACTGGTTAACCAGGTGAGGGGAGTAACAAAACAAAGCAAAACACTGCAGTCCCAGGACAAAGGCAGCAGCAGTCTGTTGTGATCAGATGGTGGACATTAGAGGGCTGGAAGGAAGAGAGAAGGGACAGTGCTTTGCAGTTCATTAGGATTTGTCTCCGAGGTCTTAATTACAAAAGAATATCAAAGCCTGTTGTAAAATGGGAAAGGCTTTCCCTTGTTCTGTATTGCTCCAAGACTTTCCAGCAAGCCAGATCCAAGAGCCCAGGTGCCCAGTTTTGACAACGTGACCATACACCCTCTTTTAAAGCACTGTGGGCAACGCTCTGAGGGCGGGTGTGCAGGGGAGGGAGGGGAGTTGTGTACCTTTTGCTGTGTTTGTGTCGGTTGAGGCAGTGGTGGTTGCTCTGTGGTTCCCATTGGCAGTTCAAACCGAGGGCTGGTTTAGATGGAAACAAGAAGATTGATTCTCAAATCACACAGCAACATTTTAGCATCAGCTCAGTTAGTAACTCCAAAGGACAGAACAAACATTCAGCCAATTAGACCCAGCTCACAGGAAACAGACCTCTCCCTCCCCACTTCTCTTTGCAATCTGAACCTCAGCGATTACATGTACAAAAATGACAGTCCAGTATGTCATACATCCCTCTACCTGTGACACCCTGTGGAATTGAAACCCACGTGATCCCACTGCACTGAGGGCAAGTGAACACCAGTCAGAGTCTTACTGGTCACTCCCTGCAGAGGTTCCCATCCCCCATATCCTCAAATTGGTACAACTAAAGGATGGTCAGATCTCCACAGCCATTGGGAAGCACTGGAGCAGCCTCGTTTGACACATACCAGATTACAAGGGAAACATGGGATTACAGGACAAGCCTGGAAGGATACTCACTGCATGAATTTACAGGTAGGGCCTTCTGGACAGAATCCTACAAGGTAATTCACACAAATGACTCTCCGAGTGTGCCGGTGCCTGCAGAGGGGACCTGCAACACACAGCTGGGTAGTTCACTTTCCATTTACACGTACCCCAGCATGCAGTAGTAGCAAGTACACAGAGAGAGAACAGCAAACACCCTACCCTCAACTTATAGGCACAGAAACTGCAACTGTGCAACGTACATACCATGTTTACAGAAGCCTCTGTCATACCAGGGACAGTCTTTGATCTTAGATTCCGGGTCAATGTGCAAGAATGGACATTCTTTGTTACTGCATTCGCCTGTACCAAAGGCAAACACACTTCTTAGTCAACTGTGCAGGTTCGAGATGAAGCAGCTCTCAAAGCATTACCTGCAGCACGTAGCTCCCACAAAGCTCTTAGCAACTGTCACAAGTTCAGGCAGAGTCTTACTTGCCTGCCTTAACCTAGATGAAGGTCTCCAAGGACTCGCCCCCCAGCGAGTTAAGTTCTACCAGACTGGGTTATTTATGTGTGCTTTTAAAAACAATGCTTTTAAAAACTAACTTTGAAGGAGCAGTCATGGTAACAAAAACCAAACATTTAGTGCACCAGAAGTGTGGAGAAACTACAAATTGCACACTAACCTCAATCCAAGGAAACCTACAAGTTTCTGACAGCAAGTTGCCTCATTATGTCCAGATCTCCAGAGCTGGAAAGCAAGTGCATAAAAGTTTTGCACCCCCATGCCCTCTGCTGCTCATCAACTCCCCAAAATAAGAAGTCATGCAACTGCTCAGCCTACTCGTCTCATACCCAAAAACAGAACCTAAGGCATAAAACCCAGTAAAAAACTTGAACTTCCCCCCTCATCCCCCAAGGCACAAGCTCTTGAGAGAGAAAATATCTACAATGTGTCACACATTCCAGGAGATAATAAGGTGAAGGGCTAAGCAGATTTGAAAAATTAATCTAATGGTATCATCAGGCACAGAAGAACTGCAATGCTCTCAAGATGGATGAGTGATGTATCAGGATCCTCTTCACCAGACTCTCACACTGGCAAGGAACACTACGTAGGAGCTACAATGCCCCTTACCGAATTTGGAGTAGAAGTAGCACTCAGGCATCTTGGTCATGTCATACTCATGCAGAAACTCGCACTGGTCTCCCTTTTTGCACAGTCCTCGTAGCCAGTGTTTGCAAACAACTGTCTTTTCCCCACTGATGTGTCGGAACGGGCACATGCCACCTGTGGATGGATGGGGCCAGAAGGGGAAAAGAGCAAACAATTAAAATTCTCAGCATAAGAAGGCACAGGGCAACAGCAATACTTGTTCCTCTCTAGGAGAGGGTTCAGAAGGCATTGCTTTTTCTTATTAATTTAGCCTTTAGTAGCATTGGCCACGTGCAACAAGTCTTATTTTACACTCTAACAAGCTAAGCAAGGTAGTCCCCAGCTCTTAATCCTGGTAAGCACAGCCCACAGCAGCTAAGCACATCCACAGCAAGGTCTGCTTGTGGTAAGGTCAATCCTTCCTTTACCAGTAGCTTTGCTTATTCACCTCCCAACTTCTTCCAAAAAATACCATTACTGCACCCTTGCTACCAACATCCTTCATTTTTAGTCTCTATCTACATTATCTCTCCATCTTCACTAAAAAAGACAAGTACTGTAGACAGTGCCAGTAAATCCAGTTTCCCCACCCTATCCACATGAGAATAACTGTAGTGGAAACATCACTTGCCTTTTCCACAAGCTGCTTTTAAAAAAAATTCACAAACAGCTGCGCCTGATTCTGTAAAGAGAACAAAGAAACAGAATTAATTGCAACAAAATTTTGTGGTGACTTCTAAAATATTTCCTACCCCAGAAAGACAATCTGATCCTCAACACCAAGACAGAAGCAGCATTTTGGTTTCAGGAATTTACTTTCCCACATAAGTTCCCTGTTCAAAACTGACTCCCACAAATATCTGTATTTTTCTTGGGGGACAGCAAGCAGAATTTGCAGAGGTTTGGTGGTGCTTGGTTTGCTTTTCAGCTCTTTAGCTGTAATTGACTGGGTTTTCTTCTGCCGTTAAGTTAATCTCACCCAGGAACCCTGTATTTACAGTCCTGGCAATGACAGACTTAAGAGTTTTTTTGGCCAGAACAACCACTCGTGTGTTACCCCTTGCTGATCCTGACCAACAGGAACCACAACACTCCAGGGAGCTAAAACACAAGTTCAGTAGTACAGCCAGAACATTTCAGCAAACTAAGAGTCTACTACCCGTGTCAGGTTGCTAGTCTGAAGGAAAAGGTTGATACACTGGGCTGTGGATATACCTAAAAAAGCCTCCCTGCCATCAAAAGGGAACCAAACCAGGGGATCAAGAGGGAATGAAACAAACAGTAAAGCACCGTGCAGGAAAGGGAAGTTTATTCGCAGCAACACCTCAACTTTCTGGCCGGGCACTACCTGCGGCTAAGCAGGGAATAAAAACATCTGGTTCGCCACAGAAGCGGGGTGGATCTAAGGGTAAGACCTCAGCGAAGCGCTCAGGCCCTCGGAAATCTCCCTCAACCCCGCCCCACGCCTCGGCCGCGCCCGGTGAGACCCCCGAGGCACGGCTCCGGGGACGGGGGACGAGAGCCGGCCCGCAGCACCCCGGGGAAGAAGGGGGCCCACACGCACTGTCCATTCCGGGGAAGGGAAGCGGCTGCGCCCCCAGCTGCTGCTCCACGGCCATCTCCAGGTCGAACTTGATGTGGTCCACGCTGGCGATGAGCTCCTGCATGGTGGCGGCCGGGGGGCGGCGGCAACGGGAAGGTAGGGGGGGTATGGTGGCGGCAGTGGTGCCAGCGGGCGGCCGGGCCCGGGCTGGCCCGGCCCGGCCCGCTCCGCTCCTCGCCGGCAGCGCCTGAGGAGAGGGGAGGCGGCGGCGGCAGCACCCGGCCGCCCCGCGCCGCCCGCCCGCGGAATGCCGGGACTCACCCCCGACCCCGCTGCCCAACGGGCCGCGCGCGCGCAGCGACCAATCAGAGCGCGCCGGCCGGCTCCGCTCCCGCCCCTTCCGCCCGCGCAGGCGCTGCGGCTGAGGGGAGCGGAGCGGGGTCGGTGCGGGCCCGGGAGCGCTCCCCGCTCCGCAGCCACCGCCGGCCTCTCGCCCTCCCGGCCGCGTCATGAGGTCCATGCGGCTCCTCAGCCCCCAGGGGCCGCTCGCCCCGCTCTGTCGGTGGGCCTCTTCCGGTCTCCCGCCGGGATGCCGGGCAGTACCTGAGCAGCCCGGTGAGGCGCCGCGCCTGCTGCGCGCTCCGGGCCGGGAGCCTCTGCCTCACCGGGGGCCGCTGGTGGGCCGGAGGCCGTTCGGCTCGTCTCAGGCGTGCTGCAAGCTGCCCGGTGGCGACCCGAGAGAGATCGATGCCGGCAGCTGCGCTGAAGCTGTCAGGAAGGAGGAGGAGGAGGAGGAGGAGGAGGATGAAGGCGTGGAGTTCGGGACGCTCTCCGACAGATTTTCTTCTAGGAAGTATTACCACAAAACCACCTCGCGCTTTCAGAATTTAAAGCTTCAGGAGGAAGGGGAGGAAGAGCCGGAAAGCAGGCCTCGCCGCGGTCCCAAGAACACCCCATACTGGTACTTCTTGCAGTGCAAGGCCCTCATCAAAAGCGACAAGGTTTGTTCCCAGCTCTGCCCTCGCCAGCGTCCTAATAGCGCTGGTGAAAGGTGCAGCTGGGGAATTCTCTCCCACCTGTGTCACCCCATGTGCTCGCTGTGTGTCTGTACAGAAAGGAGTGAAGGAAGAGTTGTGAGGAATCCTGTGCTCTGTAGGACCTCTGCCAGGCCCTGTGCCCAGCTGCCTGCCTTAATGCCCATTGTTCATGCTTCCCTTGTTATGTGACTGTGGATTTTCCTCTTCCCTGCAGCTGGCAGAGGCTCTGGAGCTGTTTGACGTGCAGATGCTGAAGGAAGAGCGTGTGCAGCCAGAAGAAAGCAACTACACTGTGCTCATTGGCGGCTGTGGCAGGGCTGGCTATGTGAAAAAGGCATTCAGGCTCTACAATGATGTAGGTTTACATTCTCTCTCAAACCTTCATTATGTTTTCTAAGGTAACAAGCATTTGGTCGTGTTACTTTGTCTCTAAAATGCCTCTGAGTTACTTTCTGCTTCTTAGCCTGGAACACATAAAACCAAGTTAGGAAATGGCAGAAGTCCTTCTCTGGTTCCCATTCTTCTTTTCCCTCAGATGAAAAAACGTGGCTTAACCCCCACTGAGGCCACTTACACAGCCCTGTTCAACGCCTGTGCCGAATCGCCCTGGAAAGACTCAGGCCTGCAGAGCGCCCTCAAACTGCGGCAGCAGCTCAAGAGCAGAAACGAAGAGCTGAACCTCATCACCTACCACGCGCTGCTGAAGGTCTGCGCCCTGTGCTCCGACCTCAGGATGTGCTTCGACGTGCTGAAGGTAAAGACATGACTTTCCTCATGTGAAGTGTGGGGTGCTCTGGTTAAAGCTCCTGGAAGTTGCCGTGTTGCACAGGCTTTCATTTCCAGCAGAGGTAAAATTACAGATCATGTGTTTGTATTTGTATTGCCCAGAGATGTGGTGGATGCCCCATCCCTGGAAGTGTTCAAGGCCAGGCTGGATGGGGCCCTGGGCAACCTAGTGTAGATCCAGGCCTGAGGTTGGTGGCCCTGCCTGTGGCAGGGGGGTTGGAGCTCTGTGATCTTTGGGGTCCCTTCCAACTCATACCATTCTATGATTGTATTTCACTGATCCTTAGTCTTGTACAAGGAAATTGTCTCAGTACACACAAAACATTAAGCTGCAGTTTGGCCTTGAAACTCTGCTCAGGGGTGTTAAAGACTCAAACAAAGATTTTTTGTGGGGCTCACAGCTACTATGTCTGTGTGTATGTTTTGAAGACCCACATATTGATACCTACTGCCTTTTAGAGCTCTGAGAGCAGTTCTCCTCCAAAGGGCCAGCCTGGGAGTGGCTAAAAGGATCTCTCTTTCTGTCTGCAAATTCCTTGTGTCTCCCGTCAGGGAGAGCACTGGGATCTACGCAGGGAGCAGTCATTCTGCTCGTGGCACCAGCAGTTCACCTTAGGTTTTGTTGCTGCTGTATGCCCAGAAGACAAGAGCTGTATTGGAGCTTCACAGCCAGCTGTGACAGTTTGGGTAGCTGTGAAGTTTAATGCTCTCTCTGCTTTCTTAGGAAATAGTGCACAAGGGCCACGTTCTCACAGCTGAGACGTTCAGCTTCCTTCTCATGAGCTGCATAAAGGACAGCGAAAACGGCTTCCGGTACGCCTTGCAGGTTCGTCTTCGTGTTCTAAGTGGGGAGGGAAAAGCAGCTCTGTATGGTAACTTGTCACTTGAATGCACATAAGGTGGTTTAAAGTGATGAGTTCAGCTCCTAGGACAAGTTCTGTAAGCTGGCTCTGTGTCAGGACATCTCATACACTGGTAAAACCACTCTGGATGATCTTCCAGGACTTTGCTAACTCAGGGTGGCTGTTCACTGTCCAACAGCAACTCACTGCTGTAAACTCACTCCTTTTCCACAAGTAGATACAGTGGCCACAGTAAACACACTTACAATCTGCTAGAAATGCTCGTGTTAGTTACTGTTGGGTACATCTGGTGTTTACCTGGTGTTCATCTTCCCTTCCACAGGTGTGGAAAGAAATGACTAAGCTGGGAATAAAGGCCAACAGCCACACTTACAATCTGATGCTGCGTGCAGCGAGAGACTGTGGAATAGGTGATCCAGCCTTGGCTTCTGAGCTCCTGCTCCAACCCCCCCATGAGAACTCAGCTCAGCTAAGGCTTGGACCTGGGAAGCTGAAGGTGAAAAGTGAGAGGAAGAGGAGATCAGAGCGTGCAGCTGCTCTCCAGCTGGATGTGGAAGCTATGGAAAAGCAGATATTTCAGGAGCGGTCGGTACAGCCTGAAGAACTGATCCAGGAACAAAATAAAGATGTGAATCAGGCTGAAAGAGAACCAGCTGCTCTCAGCAGCCCCAGCGTAGCTCACAGCAGGACTGGAGCTCTGCTGAGGGGAGGCCAGGACAAGATGAAGCAGAAACCAAAGCAAGAACCAGCACAACTAAGCCAGAAGCAGCATTTCTGCAACCTGCCCAACTTGCTGGATTCCAGGATGCCCAACAGAGCCGTGGTTTCCTTGAGCACAGCAGCCACACCAGCTGACAGACTGGCTCTGATGGGGGGTGTGGAGGGCTTCATGAGTAAAATGAAAGAGGACAAAGCAGAACCTGACATCAAAACGTTCACGTTACTGGCTGAGCTGGTGGAACCCCAGAGCCCCTCGGAGTCCTCGTTGCTGGCACTCCTAGATGAGCATAAAGTGAAAGTAGATGTGACCTTCTTTAACACTTTAATAAGGAAGAAAAGTAAACAGGGAGACCTGGAAGGAGCAAAGGTGAGGAAAACCTCAGAATCAGCCCTCTCACCATCTCCTTGCCTCAGGCCTCCAGCATTACCAGTGCTTTGCTGAGACCTGTTTCTGTTCCCAGTAGAAACTGGGAATTTCAGAGTTTTCCACAAGCCAGTGCTGAGGTTAATTTATAAGTAGTTACAGATTCTGTTCTAGCACCTTCAGTGCTCTGTCTGGAAAGCTCCAGTGAGACTCTGGAAACTGATGTCACCACTTGTATCTTACAGAGCATGCTGCCAGCTCTAGTGCAGAGGGGACTGTCCCCTAACCTCCAGACCTTTTGTAACTTGGCAATTGCTTGCAACCAAGAGAAGGATGGACTGCAGTTACTCTCTGATTTGAAGGTAAGACACTGCTCCTTAGGGTTTGAGCTGCAGTAAGAGGCAGGATGAAGTGTTAGTGCTTATAAAAACACCTGCTGAGGTTTTAGTGGCGAGGGGTGGTGGTCTCACTCCAAAACCACACAACTCCAGGGCAGGTTGCTCAGCTGCTGTGGGTTCTGGAGTGAGAATGCACCTTTTCCTCCTAGGAGTCCTGTGCTGGTTGGCAGATAAACATGTTTAACCTTGCTGCTTGTTGTTTCCAGAGGTCTGGAGTAACTCCCAACAAGTTTATATACAGCACCCTCATTGCTGCTGCTGTGAGGCACCTGGATTACAGTTACCTCACAGAGATCCTGCGAGACATGAGGAACAACCAAGTGCCTCCCAATGAAGTTATCATACGCCAGCTGGAGTTTGCAGCACAGTACCCTCCAAAATTTGACAGGGTAAGTGCCACAGCTGGTCCCAGTGCCAAGGCAGAGAACACCAACAAGGGAGGGGACATGTAGGTGCCTGGAAGTGAGCTCCCTTCTCATAGAACCTTGTTCTGTCACATTTCTGTTCACAGTACAAGTCAAAGAACCCATATCTGGAGAAAATTGATGGCTTCCGTGGGTACTACTACCGGTGGCTAAAGGTGATGGCAGCAGAGGAGACCCCCCACCCCTGGGCAAAGTACAGAACAGCTAAAGGTGCAGAAGGTGACAGTCAGGAAGAGGCTGTGCCCCAGCAGAAGTCACAGTGAGCAGGACTGTAGTGCTACATCTTCCTGCTGCTGGAAGAACGTGGGACTTGCTCCTTTAAACTGTCTTGTAGTAAAGCTACTTCATATTTCCTTGAATCTGTGTTCTCCTGGTAACTTAAATAAAATTTGTCCTTTGTTTTAAGAGGCAAATTGATGTTCAGTGAATTTCCTGTAACTGCAGGAGAGTAGCTACACTGTACCTGCACTACACAAGGGGAAACAACACAGAGTGGGTAAGTCTCTACAGCCTGCTACCATTCTTAACTGTATCCACATTAATTCCAGGTCACCAACCTTAGAGTTCAAGTGAAATTTAGCTTCCTTCTATACAAGGTGGGCTTGAATCAGACTTGGATATCTGAGAACTGTATTATTTCCTGTCCTGCAGCCTTTTAAATTCAGATAGCTGAGAAAGAGGAGTAAGAGCTGGTTAAGAAACAACCCACGTGTACAACACCTGCACAGTGTAGAGCAATGTTCAACCAACCCAAAGGAGAAAGGGGATGGAAATGTTTTGCCACAAGATCACACTCTTCTGTCAGGAGGGCAGATTTTATTTTAAAATAAATGGCTACACAAAAGCATATTCCAACCCAGCCACCAGTGTATGTACATTCCAGGGGAACAGCTCACTGTACAGAGATACCCAATCATGGGGAAGGTGGCTTTAACTGCACAAGCAGTCCGTTGTGTAGGATGATCTCTTTCAGAGTTCAAAAAGTAGTCTGATGGCTAAAGGCTTCACCCAGAGCAGCCTCTGCAGCCACAGTGAGTGCATTCAATGATTCTCCCCTGAAAAAGAAAGGAGAAGGGGGTGTCTCAGGCAAGCCCCAGGAGCAGACAGACCAGCAGGCTTGAGCCTCAAGGCTGGGAACAGGTCTGCAGGGGGAAGGGTTTCTGCTGTTGAGTTTCCTGTTGTTCCCCATACTTCAACAACCTCAAACAAGCACATGCCAAAGCTGACAGTCACTAAACCACCAACTAGACACCAACTCTACCAGCAGAGACTGAAACTGTTAGCACTAGAGGAAGCTACCCTAAAGAACAGCAGTACCTCCTCTGCTGCCCTGACCGGGGAGAGGGGGCAGGAGGGGTTAGACCAGACACCACACAGGGGTTCAGACAAGCAGAGGAACAAGCTGAAAACTCTCACCACTTCCAGCTTGCTTTTGGGGACCCTGCAGATGCAGTTGGTTCCAAAGTTGGTGTCCCGGGTCTGGATACAGCGCAGGCAGCAGAGGTTCTCATAGCCCTGTTTCTTCCACTTGGCAATCAGGTTCTTGTCAGCGTATCCTTCCTTGATGCAGTATTCATAGAGCTCTGCAGAGGAGACACACCATCACAACTAACTCCTAAGAAGGGCTGGAAGACTCATTATCAGGAATTACTAGCTGTAGTAACTAGCAGTGGAAGCCTGGCAGCTGCCAACCTTCCCCCCACCTCCCCTCCCCAGAATCACAGGGGTTGGAAGGGACCTCGAGAGATCATCGGGTCCAACCCCCCTGCCAAAGCAGCTCCCCAGCTCATATTGCACAGACAGGCATCCAGATGGGTCTTGAATATCTCCAGAGATGGAGACTCCACACCCCCTGGGCAGCCTGTCCCAGGGCTCTGTCACCCTCACTGTGTGAAAGTTCTTCCCCATGTTGGTGTGGAACTCCCTGTGCTCCAGTTTACAGCCATTGCCCCTTGTCCTGTCCCCACAGACCACTGAAAAGGGGTAAAAACCCCTTTTGTGTAGCCATTTATTTTAAAATAAAATCTGCCCTCCTGACAGAAGAGTGTGATCTTGTGGCAAAACATTTCCATCCCCTTTCTCCTCTGGGTTGGTTTGGTTGAAACCTGATCCTTCCCTGCAATGTCCCAATTCAGGCCCTTCTGCAGACATCTCACCCTCTTCTGTTTCCCCCTGCCCAGGGCAAAGCATTTCCACTCCTCACCTCTGCTGATAGCTTTTCTTTTATAGAAGAGATCAAAGATGTAACGTGTTTTCTGGTGGTGAATCCTGAAGATGGGCCAAAGGGATTCCACTTTCCTCTTCCCTTCGTGAGGCTCAGTCTCCGCTGGAAGGAAACACAAACACCAGGTTTCAGCTGACTGCTTCAGGCAGCCAACTTAATTCCTTAAAGTCTCTTTGCAACAAACTGTCCCAAGAACATTATTGTAACTTTAATACATCAGAGAGATAAGACTGAGCTCAATGGGAGAAGATTCAAACAAAGGGACCTGTCTTGGAATAGCTCCTTTAGGAAAGACAAGCAGAGGGACAGTAGGGATGATGTGACCCACATTGGGATGGTGGGTGACTTCACAGCTTCCTTGGCTCGTCAGACCAGAGCAACAGCATGGACAAGAACCACCACTCCCTCCACACATACCAGTGTGGTCAGCCAGTGCCTGGCCGTGGAATGCCCTAAAACAACTGCACCCTGTGCTCTGTAACCTCCATACACCCAGAGAAGAGCAACCAGTCCCTGCCCAGTCTCAGTCTGCAGCACCACTGTGAGGCAGAGGTATAAAAAAAGTCCCTCTACACTTGCACAGTCAGCTGTGCTTCCTGAAGCAGTGAAGGGCGAGCTTGTCTCACAAACACATCGCTGGGAACACGCAGCCTGCCACTTACCTTCTCTCATCTTCTGATCCAGCTCATCCAGCGTCGGCTCAATCAGCTCCCAGCCATCCGGGGGAGGCTTCCTGCTCCGCTTCACTTTGGGCATCGCCTCAGGAACGAGGAAGGCAGAAGGGTCGGGTGTGCCCACACTCCGAAGCGTCTCCAAGCCCCGAGAACCGCTGCGGAAAGCCAAGAGGGAAACAGGCCTCAGCGGTATTTCTCCTGACGGCCCCGAGGCCAGAAAGGAGCCCTGTCGAGCTCGCCCGAGGCGGCCGGGGCTGCCCGCAGGCCCCGGGAAGCGCCGCGCCACACGCGACGCGCTTCTCCTTAGCAAAGCCCCGGACCGACAACTTCCGCCCGCTCCTCTGAACGCCCGGCCCAGCCCCAGCAGCCCCGGGGCGCTCCCCACCCCCTGTGGCCGGGCCGGGCCGCGCTGCGGAGCGCGGGGGGAGCCCCGGGCCCCGCTCACCTCCCGAGCGCCGCCGCTTCCGCACCGTCCCGCCCACGGGGGCCTCTCGCACGTTAGCCGCCCCGCCGGGGTGTCCAGCGCAGTGCCTGAGGAAAACCCTTCGCGCCTGCGCGCTCCCCCTTAGCCGGGCCGAGGCGGGGAGCACATCCCGCCTGGAGGGGAAGGGTCCCCAGCTCTCCGCTACGGTGGGGGGGGGAACCCTGAGGGTGGGCGCTGCCGGAGTTCAGGCGGCTCCGACGGCAGCCCCGCTGAGGGGGCCTCGCGAGCCGCGGTGACTGGGCGGGGGGCGCGCGGCGCGCGCGGGGGTGGGGCGGCTTCCGCTTCCGGGTCACCGGTCGGGGCCGGGGGGGGGGGCCTCAGCCGCAGCTGCCGCAGCCGCCATCGCCGCCGCGATGCCGAAAGGAGGTGGGGGCCGGGCCGGGGCCCTGCGGGGCTGGGACGGGGGCTGGAGGCCCCTCGGGCCCCGTGGGGAGGAGGAGGAGGGGCTCCGGGGGGAGGCCCCGGCTGCGGAGGGGCGGGGGGCAGCGCTCGCCCTCCTCTCCCGCCTCGGCGGCGGGGTGGGGGCCGGGAGCGGCTCTGGCTCCGCGCCCCCGGGGCTGAGGAGAGGTCTCCGCCCCCCCTGCCCCGAGCGTGCGGGGCTCGCCGGGGAGGTCTCCTGCCCCGCTTCTCGGCCGCGGGGGGAGGGCCCCTTCCCGCAGCCGGGGCGGCTGCGAGCGGGCTCCCGGGGAGGGCTCGGTGCCTGCCCCTGGGCCGCTTGGGGAGGGTTTTGGGGGGCGCGTCCCGTCCGTGAGAGCCCGCAGGTTCTTCTCGTTTCCCTCGGGGGTGGGGGTCCTATTTTGCGCGCCCCCCCCCCCAGCAAGCGCCGTGGGGTCGCAGCAGCCCATGGGGGTGCCCGGCCTTCCCGTGCGATCGGGAGCGGGCCGGGCCCCACGTGCTCCCCGCTGGGCTGGAGCCTGCAGCCGGTCTCTCCGGGGCAGCGCTCGGGGCGCACGGAGAGGGAAGTTTACAGCTACACCAGAGATCCCGAGGAGCGCCCTGGGGGGCACGGGGGCGGGGGGCGGGGGCTGAGGGCCTTCTCCTTCCCCCCTCTTCGATGGCGGAGGCCTTTGGGGCTGGGTACGGGGGGTCTGGGCGGCGGGGGTAGAGGGTCCATCCCTGATGGGCAGCGCGGGGGGGGCTGCAGAGGTGGCTTTGGATTTAGGGGCTCCAAGCACAGCTCCTTTCATGTGGCTCTGGCAGCTCTGAGTATGAGGGAGCGGGTACCAACTTGCTCCTGTGATTAAGGAGAAGTAATGAGGGACTGACAGGCTGTCAGGGCTGAGCTGGATCCACCCAGAACCTTCTCCAGATGCACCATCTGCATAATTGGCTCCTGTGCATGCGTCTGTGAAACCCCAGCCATATACATTAATGTAAACCCTCCTCACTCAGCTTCTCTGTAGTTTGCTCCAGGTTATTTCATCAGCATTTCTCGAGCTTTAGTACCAAATCTGCTCCCCAGTTCAGATTTTCTGTAACCACTTTATTTGTGGCCATTTCCACAGCGTTACTAGCCAGGGCTGAAGCTTTCCAGTGAAGGCAAAGGGCTTGTGGTGGGTTATAACCCACCACAGTGGGTTATAACCCCAGTTGCTGTATTGAAATGCCCAGTAAGCAGGGATTTCCCACCCTGTTGCTCACTGAGCAGTGATAAATGTTTGTTTCAAACCTTCTGCTGCTTGGAAAAAGCATGATCTTCACTCACCCCCAGTCAGTAGGAGCTCCTGTGTTGTGGGGCAGAGTTACCTTATTGAGGGCTTTGGCACTCCCTGTTTAATAGAAAATGGGGGGGTTGAACCAGCCATTAATAATTTAATTACAGGATAATTCCTCATTCTTTTATTTTGGGTTTTTTTTTTTTTTAAAGAACAAGTGATTCCTTCAACATTCCTCCATTCTCCCTGGTTTAAATGCCTCACTTTTGCCTGCTGAAAGCTGCAGGCAGTTAGCAGTGTGCCTGCCTTAGGGGGCCAGTGGTCTTGCTGCAGGTGATTTGTCTTTTCAGGTGCTCACAGGAGCAATAAGGATCACTGTCCCTGTTTTACAGATGGGGAAACTGAGGCAGGGAGCTGCAGTGAGGTGCATGGTGTGATGTGGTAGCTCAGTGGCAGATGTAGGACCAGCACTCACTTGGCTGACTCTGGGTTTGGATCCCTGTGAGGAGCAGAACCCCATCCCTGGGGAGCAGAACCCCATCCCTGGGGAGCAGAGCCCCTTCCCTGAGGAGCAGAGCCCCATCCCTGGGGAGCAGAACCCCTTCCCTGAGGAGCAGAACCCCATCCCTGGGGAGCAGAGCCCCTTCCCTGGGGAGCAGAGCCCCGTCCCTGAGGAGCAGAGCCCCGTCCCTGAGGAGCAGAGCCCCGTCCCTGGGGAGCAGAGCCCCGTCCCTGAGGAGCAGAGCCCCATCCCTGCCCCATCCTGAGCTCCCTCCAGCTTACTTCTCCACGTGCAGGCTCAAACAGAAATGAGACTGAGCCACTCTTCAATTTGCTTCTCTTTAGACATTCACTGTGAGCTCATTTCTCTCCTGTTCCTTTCCCCCTGCTGTCTTTGCAGCTGGCTGAGGAGGCTGCCTGTCTCTGGGCTGGTTCCTTTAGCTGTAGCTCAGTGTTATGTAAGGAGCCAGGGATGCTGCTGTGGATCCATCCAGAGTGATGTCACTTGCTGGGCAGTGAGGTAATGTCTCCTGTGGCAGCTCTCCTTCCCACAGGGTGTCAGTGTTGCCACGTGGGATGGCTGGGAGCAGGCCAACAGAAAGCATGCTGCTTGGGTGCAGCAGAGCTTTTCCTTGGGCTGCTTCTTGGAGTGCCTGTGATCTTCCAGGGTTCAGAGAGAAGAGCCTGGTCTCTGCCCTTCCCCATTTCACAGGAGAAGAACACCTCAGGAGTCTCTGCCAAGCTCCATGCTGGAGCTTTGGAGATAATGCATTCCACAGCTCAGCTCCTGCTCAGCTAACAGGTGTGAGAGTTTGTCTCTGCTGGGCCAGGAGGACTGGTCAGAAAACGCTGAGTTTCTCCAGAAAACACTGAATTTCAAGAGAAAATGCTGAATTTCTACAGGTCTCAGCCTGCAGCAGCCCCCAGCCCCTCCATGTGCAGCCTGGCGTGGCCGTGGGGCAGCGATGCTGGACTGACACATCTGTGCAGGCCCAGGGAAGGGGGATGATCCTCTCTGCTCTCCCCACCACTGTGAGGTTTCCACTGTCCTCAGCAGGTGAAGTGGGGAGGGACAGAGCTGGCACAAGTATTTCCTGCTCCTCCTGTCAACGCCAGACCCCCCCTGGGAGCTGAGACCCCCCCGGGAGCTGAGACCCCCCCCCCTTGCCTGAGCTGTTTGCTTCTCGCCAGTCACACCCAGGGGCTGTACCCTGAGCTCCCTAACGCAGGGCTCAAGACTGATGCCCTTCAGTTTGCTTCCCAGCCAGGCTGGGAGCTGTAGGGAGTCACTTGCAGGGACCATTAATGGCTTCAACAACTCATGAATCAACAGAATTTTGAACTGGAGAGCAGATCTTGGCCGGGCAGGGCAGCTGGATAAGCTGATTCTGGCCTCTTGTTCCTCGAGCTTGTTTTTCTCTTCCCTTATAAAGCAGGAAAACATGGAGGCCTCTTCCATTAGCTCTTCAGCTCTTGTTATAATTCCCAGAGCTGTTGTCCAATTAGCTCCTGGTTTCTCTTGGCACAGCCTTGGTGTAGGGGAGGGGTTAAGGAAGCAGCCTCATCAGTTGGTTGGGATCGGGGCTGCGGCAGGAACGTGCTGTGATTCCTCCTGCGCAGGAAGCGGCCCTGGGACTGAGCGCCCCTTGCCAGCCTGGGAAGTGAATCAGAGAGGCCACAAGCTTAGGCAGGGAAGGGTGGGGAAGGGTGGGGTCACCCAGAGCTGCTGCCTGGGAGATGGTGTGAGACAGCCCTGCTGGGGCTGAGGGGTGGGGGTACCCACTTTGGGGAGCGCCTTCCCGGCTGGCTCTCTGCGCTTGGTTTGGAGAGCACCCTGCAGCTGATGGGCTGCTCTTGGTTCTGGTGTCTCCAAAATCAGCCCAAGGGAAGGAAGGAAGGAACTGATTCACCAAATACCCATTCTATGGATCAATAATCATGATTCTGCATGCAGTTTACCCACAATCCTTGGGAGTGTTTCGCTGAGCCTGGCAGGTTCAACGTGGCCTTTGTTGTTGTTTAGATTCTATCAGAGGAGCTATTTTGGTGTGTCCTATCTCCTCCAAAACTCCAGAGAGAGTGCCACAGGAGGGGATGACCTTTCTGGGAGGTTATCACTGAAACATTTATTGCATTCTTTTTTTTCTCTGCAGGTAGAAAAGGAGGCCACAAAGGCCGAGCAAGGCAGTACACAAGTCCTGAAGAGATCGATGCCCAGCTCCAAGCAGAAAAGCAAAAGGCAAGGGTATGTGTTTGCCTGGGTTCTGTGCTTTGCTCTCAGGAGTTCTGCCTTGTACAGCACGTTGATGAGAAGTGGCAGCTTCATCAAGTGTTGCAGATCATCCTGTCAGCAATGACAATGTGAATTCTGAGTGTCTCTGGCCAGGGAGATGGCAAGGTGGGAGCCAGTCTGGTTCCTCACAGTTGAGGCCAGGTAAACCACCTGGTTTGCAGTTTGAAGGGTAAAGGATGGGGAAGGGGGTTACACAGCAGACCTAGGCATCTTTTCCTCCTGTATTTCATCATTCTAGTCTCCAGTGCCAGCTAGGTGTTTCTATTTGTGCTCTGCAGCTTGGCTGTGGAGGGAGAGGGCTCACATCTCAACATCTTACCAAAATTACAAGATTTGCCCTCTTTCTCTTGGGTCTTAGAAGACTAAATACCTTTAACAACTTTAGTTTTCTTGTTTGCATCTGACTTGTTGGGAGAGGTAACAGTTTTCTGGCAGGAATCCTTTTTTGGATCCTAACAGCTCCTCTCACTTCCACAACCACCTGGCTGGGTTTATAAAGGGCATGGCTACTTTTTGGGGTGCCTGCTCTCCTGTATTCCCAAATCCCTGCAGTAGTGGCAGCACTCTCACTGCTGTTTCCCTGTGACTTTCTGAAGTGCTGCCTGAGCCCAACCACACTCCTCCAGCTGACACCTCACAGCTCTGACCACAGGAGGATAATTACACCCCATACAGGAAACACTGCTGAACACCTCTGAGGAGATCACACTTTCAAGCCACTATGAGCCACATTGTTGGCTTCTTCTGATGTTCTGACCATCTGTAGCTCCAGATGATGGTGTGGTTTGCTGCTCAGCCACATATCCCAACCTTGTGTGGGATTTCTTCCAAAGTGTAATTCTCTGGGGTTTGTTTTCTGCTTCCACCTTCTTGGCTTCGTGCCATCTTTCCAGATTCTGAAAGAAACCACTTATGGGTCTCATCCTGTTTTCCAGAACAATTCCAACTCCCACTGGTGCAGTGGCACTCACAAACCTGATAAGCATTCTCTGCTTCCCAGCTGTTAATACCAACTGGAAATGGAAGAGAACGAGCAGGGCCCCACTTGAAATGTCTGTCTTGTTTCAAACCAAGCCAGAGAACCCCTCTCTGAGAAGGATTTCATCTTTCCCTTCCATGATAATCCATGCTGCACAGTGACAGTCACATCTATCACTATTTCCTTAGGGAAAGCTTAGAAAAAACAATTAAGAGAATTACTCCTCTGCTTGCCCATAGCTCATCCTCTGTGCTCTGCTGAGGAACACTTGGCAACAGTAAAGCTATTCACACCCATGTTGGTTCTTCTAACTTTCTCTTCTCATCAATTACAAAACAATTCCTAGACCTCTGACTGGTAAAAGCTGTGCTAAAAGGTTGTAATTACTGGGATAATAATGTCCTGGTTGATGCTTGTCAATTGGCTCTTCTCTAGGGTGGGTCTAGGATGGGATCCAGCTCTGCACTGCATCCATGTGGTTTCCAATCCCTGAGATGTTGTGTGCTGGAAACCCAGGCCAAAACATCTCCTGGTGATCTTTCATTTGGGGGAAATAAAGTGCTGGTTCTGATTTTTACTGTAATTTTCCTGGCCTGTTACACAGAGAGAGCAGCAGAGCTGTTTAGAGGTGACCTGCCAGGACAGGTGATGCATGCTGAAGTCTTCAACTCTTCTTTTCTAACAGCAGCACACCTCTGGTGTCGAAAGGTGCCATGAACAGCGACACTCTCAGAGCTCTCTAGTCCCCCCAGAATGATCTCATTTAAGGGTCACTGTTGGATTTGGGATTTTTACCAACACAGATTTTCTCTGGGATTTTGTAGGAAGAAGAGGAGCAAGAAGAAGGAGGTGAAGGAGCAACAGGAGACCCCAAAAAGGAGAAGAAGTCTTTAGATTCAGATGAGAGTGATGAAGATGACGAGGATTATCAGGTACTGTAATTCTCAGGGCAGGTAATGCATTTGCACCACCCAGATTCTTGGAGCAGGGGAGAGATGCACACTCTTGCCTCCAAGTTCTCTTCAAGAGCTGCCTGCAGTAAATTCTTTAGGGAAGGCAGATAAAAACCCCTTTACTTGATTGAATTTAGCCCTCAGAATGAAAAGCTGTGTATTTTTATAAGGGAAATACACAAAGGCAGTTTCAAAAAAGGCTGAAGGTGCCTGGTAGGTCAACTCTTGGTTCCTGAGTGGTTTTGCTGCCTGGTAGTGAGAACATCTGGGGTGTGTGTGCAGTGCACTGGAGCTCTGACTCCAGGCAGCCTTGGGGCTGAGGGAGCCTCTTAACCCTCCTCTTGTTCTTGACCCTTCAGCAAAAGCGCAAAGGAGTGGAAGGGTTGATAGACATAGAGAATCCCAACCGTGTCATTCAGACCACCAAAAAAGTCACTCAGCTGGACCTGGATGGACCCAAGGAGCTCTCACGACGGGAACGGTGAGTCTTCCCCGCCGCCTCGGCAGGAGCTGGGGCTTCCTGGAATTCCATCTGCCAGGGGGGAGGTTTTCCCCTGCTGTGTGTCCCTAGGTGTTGCTGGGAAGCCTTTTAGATGTGTTGCTCTCACCAGGCAGGATTTGAAATGGCTTTTCCTTGCAAACTTCACAGCAGTTGTCTGTCCCTACCCCAGCCTGGAGCCAGGCAGCTTGGCTGGGTGCACTGAGAGGGTGAAGTTTGTTGCTGTGAAGTGAACATCGACTGTTCCTTCCCTGGAGTTTTATGCCCAAAGCCAGAAGTAACTGAAACCCATTAAGCAGAGGTTACCTTGGGGTCTGCTTTAATCTTCCTGCAGAAGTTGCCCTGGTTGACAGGGAGCTGGGTCCCAGAGTCCCAGGGTCACGGTGCCATTTTGCTCTGAGACAATTTGTAAGATGAAAACCAAAGTTTAATCTTCTGGTTTCATTTAGCAGAGGAGAGGTTCAGAGCCAAGGATGTGAGCTTGCTTATTTGGGACAGATTGCTCCAGCAGAAGTACACCTTTGAGGGTGAGGCTGGGAAAAAACACCTCAGGGTGCTGTGCAGTCTGGGCCTGATTCACCTGACCTCCTTGTGTGGTGGTGTCCTGATCTAGATTAATAATCTATCTCATCACCCCTCTTCAAACCCTGCAATAGATAAATGCCCCAGTCTCTGTGGGCATTCCTACCCTGTCCTGGCTGTGCTTCCCAGTGAGAAAGCCTCCCCCGTGCTGCCTGTACCCATGTGTTCACTGGGATGCTCTGGTGACTGGTGTGTTTTGCTCAAACAGAGAGGAAATAGAGAAGCAAAAGGCAAAAGAGAGATACATGAAAATGCACCTAGCTGGCAAAACAGAACAAGCCAAGGCAGATCTGGCCCGACTAGCCATCATTCGGAAGCAAAGGGAAGAAGCTGCCAGAAAGAAAGAAGAAGAAAGAAAAGGTTAGAGAGCAATTAATCATCTCCTCTTACTTCTCTTTGCCATGGCTGTGCTGCCAAGAGGTGTGATTTCTCCTGTCACACACGGTAATCCCTCATCTCCTGAGACTGCATGGTGTTGCTGAGTGGCATTACCACTTCTCTCATCAAAACCAGGTTCAGCTGCTTCATTCTTCTAACGCTTTAGAAAGCTCTAGGGTGTCTGAGCAGGGAGAGAGAGGAGGGAGTCGCCCCTGGCCACAGAATCACAAGGTTGGAAAAGACCTTTGAAGATCATCAAGTCCAACCATTCTCATCCTAAACTAAACCATATCCCTAAGTACCTCATCTACCCTGTTTTTGAACACATCCAGGGAAGTTGACTCAACCCCCTCCCTGGGCAGCCTGTTCCAGGCCCTGACAACTCTTTCAGCAAAAAATAATACCCATCTTGTCCTCACACCAATGCTGCTCCCATTTGCTGCGTGTGATTTATCTACTTCTCCTGCTGGGGACCCAAACCTCCCAGCAGCAAACTCACAGCCCTCCTCTCCCTGCTCCCCCCTAACTCTGGAGGGCACCTACCCAGGGTTGGCAGGGAGGGTCACATGCTTTCCCCTGACCTTGGTGTGCTTGGCTAGCAGGGCTCTGATCCCTGGGGCTGTCAAACCTCCACCATCTCCTCCCCTGCACCGTGAGATGATGACACCTCCCTTGTTTTCCTCCCACAGCGAAAGACGAAGCGGCCATGGCAGGTAAAAGACTGCAGTCACTATCCCTTAACAAGTAAGCACAGGATACATGCAAGAGGAGGAAACACCAGGGAACTGTGCCTGGTGCCTGCCAGGGACTCTGTCACGTTGCATACCATCGATGTCACATAGGGTGTACTGCGGCACCTCCACCTCCAAGAGACACCGACGATGTGTTTGTCCTCATCCTGGCACAGAATTTTCCATTTGGGGTTAGGGGCAGCCGCTCTCTTGGGTGCAGAACTGTGCTGAGCAGCAATTCTCTCTCTTTAACAGTTTGGAAACCTGAATGTTTCTTTTTTTTTTTGCTGTTTTTAGGATTTAAAACCTCATAGACAAAAGGGGCAGGGCGGGAGGGGAGGCGCTTCACATGTTAGATTGTGAGCCAATAGATGGTGGGGGCATTGTGGGGTGGGGAACTTGGGTTTGCTAGTGAAAGCCCAAGGGATAAGGTCTCCTAGGAATCCTTTTGGGCAGGTGGCCCATCAAATTTTGCTGCAGGGTCCTGCAGTATAATCAGGAGCTTGACTTCATGGACACCTGGAGTGCCGTTCCTTCTTGGTCCAGCCCTCCTCTCTTGCAGCCAGTCTCCCCTTTTCCCTCCTCTTCATATTTTTTTTTTTCCTCCTTCTTAGGGATAGTGCCAGTTTTTAACCACATCATCCTTTGTTTAAAGGAAACAGAAAACAACCCCAACATTAATTGTATCAGACCCAGATAGAAAAAAAAAACGCCCCAAAAAACTTGATAAAGTTTAAAAACCAACAACAGCAAAACTTGTATATTTGGCTGATTAAAATTTAAATTATCATAACCACTCTGTCCTGGTCATATGTGTGTGAGCAGGAGTGGAGGGGCTGCTGCTGCCAAGGTGTGGTAGCAGTGTGGTGGCATGGTGACTTCTGCCACTTTGGTTTCTCTGTGTTTGTGGTGTGATGTTTGGCTGGGAGATTCAGGAGTTCCCTCAGTCAGCAGATGCAGCCTGGAGGCACAGAGCTTTCCCCACTGCCTGGCAGACACCTTGTGCAATCTGGTTACCCACAGAAAACAGCTCCCCTCGGGCTGCTGCCTGACCTAGTCACTGTGTGGGAAGGAAGGTCCCGGAACTGTCACCCCTGTCACCCTCCCACTCACAGTGTAGGGCTGCTGGAGCTGGGGATGCTCTAAACTGCTGTGTCCCAGGCTGGCTGAGGAGTCCTGCTCGCAGCCCAGGCTGGGCACGCTGGCGCTTCCCAGACCTGCTCAGCAAAGGCTGGAGGAGATTCAGCCTGAGAGCTGAGCCAGGGGCTCTTGATGCCACCAGCAGAGAGGTGACAGTCACAGAAATGGTTCTCAGGATGACAACCATTGTCATTTGTCTTGTAATGCTCGGCTGGGCTGTTGGCACTCGGCTGTCACTGAGAGCTGCCTTCACACCCTGTGAGGGCATCTCACTTCCCTGGTGCTGGAAGCCTGGGTCACCTCTGGATGGAGACACAAACCCTGGAGCTCTTCCCTGTGCTTCACGTGCCCCCAGATGGGATTTGGGACAGGAGATACCTTGAGGGAGCTCCACAGGCTGCAGTTCCAGGAGCTGAGCCCTTGCTGTCAGCTCTCAGTGGGGAAGAACTGATACGGTGGGGACAGGGCCTGGGGAGTGTGGGGACCTGGGAGCGCCGGGAGGCAGATGGAGCCCATGGCATTTACCACACAGGGTTCAACCCTGCTCTGAAGGGTGGGAAGATGGGTCTGCTTGCTTAGAGCTTCTCCAAAGGCTCCCTGGCTCTCCTGGGAGCAGCTGCAGCCTCTCAGTGCAGCTACTCACACATAGAGGTGAGGAAGGTGGAAGCCAGAGACGCTCAGATCAAACCTGCCAGCGGCCTGTGATAACCAGCTGCCAAGGGGCAGGAACGGTGCAGCAGCCCAAGGTTCCAGAGCTGGCTCCCAGGGCCTGGGATTGCAGCCTGCCAGGCCTTGTGTCTGGGAAGGAGCTCAGTGCTGGGAGAACTCCCCTTGCCACCTCTCCCCTTGCCACCTCTCCCCTTGCCACCTCTCCCCTACCTTTGTGCTGATCCCAATCCTGGTCTGAAACCGTGCTGGAGCAGGGAGGTGACGTTCCCCTCATCCCCACAGTCCCGATCCATCCTCAGGCTTGGTGGTGGAAGGGAGGTGACCCTGCTCGGGGAGGTGCAGCGCGGTGGCCGGGCTGTGGTTCACACTGAACTTGTTTTTTAAAAACAACAAAGCAAGGAAAAGACAAACCCCCTGGATCTCCAGAGGAAAACCCTTCCTTGGCTCTTTTATTCCTGAAGCGATGTCTGACCAGCAGTGGGTGAAAGAGGAGCCTCTTTGCTTTGTGGGGCTGGCTGGCAGCCGGGGCAGCGCGCCGGTGGCACCGCGGCCAGCTCGCGTGGCACGGGGGGCTGGGGGGGGGAGCAGGCAGGCACAGCGTTAGCAGGGCTGGGCTGGCAGCCAGGATGCCCTTCCCTGGATGGTGCCTTCATTTGATCTTGAGATCCTTCAGCGCTGACTCCAAGCTCTAGAATGAAACGAGAGGTCGCTCAGCATCCACTGTTTGGCTTTCCAAGGCAAGTGGGCGTGCTTGGGGAGCTGAAAGGGGGCTCAGGTTGGGGGGGAGCTGTTCCCTGGGGTGCCAACCTGTCCCTGTGGGGAAGGAGCTCCCAATTTTGTCCTGGTTTGGCTCATTTTTCAAGCCATGTGGGCAAAGTCAAAGCCAGGAGAGGGGGCCAGGTCCCTGTGTGAGGCTGGCTTCACCCTGACAGTGAGCTGAAATTGCCACCCAAGGGTCTCCCCCACCCAGGAAGCGTGGGGCCCATGGGCAGGATGAGCCCCAGCACTGCAGCAAAGGGCTGCACAGGGGTGGGGTGAGGGACTGCAATTAAAGCTGTGGCTAACGAGGGCTCAGAGCTGGGTGCTTCCAGCCTGGAGAGACACAGTGGGGGCACCTCACCTTGACGTCCCAGATGCTCATGCCACCGTCCATCCCCGTGGTGCAGAACTGAGAGCAGTTGGCCTTCCCACCCATCAGCACCGAGATCTGGCTGTGGGGCACAAAGAGGGGTACAGGAGTCAGCCCCAGCCCTCCCAGCCCTCAGAGCCAAGGTCATCAGTGGATGGGGGTGGAGAGGGACCCCTTGATCTCCTCCCCCTACCCTCCTCCACCCCCCATGTGCAGAGATAGTCCAGGGATGCTCCAGGGTTGTCCCAGCTCACAGCTCCCAGGGCTGGACTCCATTTCCCCCACCCCTGTGCAGGGATGCCCAGGAATACCCAGGAGTATCCAGTGTGAGCTCAGGGACACCCAGAGATGCTCAGGGATGCTCCAGGACTGTCACAGCTCCTGGGAATGGATCCCTTCATCTCCTCCACCCACATGCAGGGATGCCCAGGGATACCAGGGGGATGCTCCAGGGCTGTACCAGCTCCCGGGCCAGACAGCAGCACAGACAGAGGATGCTCAGGGACCAGCACCCCAAGCAGCCACCCAGGGTGACACAGCCTGTCCCACACCCCTGCCCCCCCCCCAGTACACACCTGATGCTGTTCTTGTGCAGGGTGTCCAGCGTGGCGTTGGCAGTGTCCGAGCTCGCCTTCTTGTCCAGGTTCTGGAAGCGCTCACGGGCGGTGAGGCCGCGCTGGGAGCTCTGCTTGGGGACATCCAGCTTCCCCCCGAAGGTCAGGGCACCCTGGCTCTCATCGTAGGTGAACAGCATTGGGTAGCAGTCATGGCCCTGGGGAACATCCTGGTCAGAGCTCTCCCACCAGCTCCCCATGCTGCACCCACCCCGTGTCCCCAGCCCCGACTCACCGCAGCTACCAGGCTGTTTTCGGTGATGAAGGTGACAGCCAGGAGGGGCAGGGTCTCAGTGAACAGAGAGGCGACACTAAGGGGGACAGCAGAGCACAGGGTCAGCAGGGAGCCAAGCTCCAGCCTCTGTGTTGAGCCTAGCACAGCTCGTGACACAGGTGGAAGCCACAAGGCTACAAGGAGAGGACATGCCACCTTCCTCTGACCACATCTGCTTGGCCTTTCACCCCCACCCCAACCCAGATGCTTCCATCCCCAGATCAGTTTTGGGGTCAACCTTCCCTGCTACCCTCAGCACGGCCACCCCCAGCCACCCTGAGCCCCACCCGCTCCCCCACCCTGCTTACGCCATCTTCTTGTTGGCATCGGCGAGGCAGAGGGTGCTGTCGTGGCTCACCCAGGCCACGCGGGCACCACTGGCTGAGAAGCAGATGCTGTGCACCCACCCACAGCTGCTGCTCGACTCGAACATCAGCTCCCCAAAGGGCATCTTGGAGCCCCATGGCGTGGGGCTGGGCCTCTCCTCCACCTCCTTGATGTAGGCCGAGAAGATCCTGGCAGGGAAGGAGAGCTCTGCTTGTTCCTCCAGGCACAGCACTGGAGCTGCGCCATCCCCACCCCACTGCGTGCCTCAGTTTCCCTGCCGGATCCCATCGGGCACCCAGCACCGCTGTAAGGTTGGAACGGTCCCTGGGGCAACTTGAACCACCCCCCATCTCCCCTGCACCCCATCCCCGGCTCCCAGAAGCACCCAGAGGGGTGAAGCCGGACCCAGCGACACCCCTGTGCTGCGCTGGGGTGGGACCCCAACCCAGACTTGGAGGGTCCCCTGCCTCATCCTATCCCCCCCAACTCCTCACCGGCACTTGAAGTCGCAGGAGCCGGCGGCCAGGAGGACGTTGTTGGGGTGCCAGTCGAGGCTGAGCACCGTCGAGCGGATGGGCTTCTTGATGTGCTTGCACACCCACCTGCGGGCAGAGTGGGGGGCTCAGCGGGGAAGCAGCAGCATCACCACCCCCCAGCACCCCCCAGCACCCCCCAGGCTCTCAATGGGCTGGCTGAGGGTGGTCTGGGCTCCAAGGGCCCAACCCGCCACAGCAGCCAGGGTGTGGAGACAGCACATCCTAACCCCAGCAGAAGGGTTTTGGAGCTGCTCCCTCCATCTCCCCACATCTCTCCCTCCACCTCCTCCTCCTCCAGCTCCTCTGCCTCCCCGCTTTCTTCCTGCCCCACCTCCAGCCCCTCTCCCAGCCCCTCTCCCTTCCCTCCCTCCCTCCATCTCCCACAGGACAGGCCCACCAAGGCCTCACCAGTCATTCTCCTGCTCAAAGTAGCAGATGGAGATGAGCCGGGAGCCGCTTCCCACAGCAAACTTGTTCTCCTTGGGGGACCACTTGACGCAGCGGGCGGCCCGGTTGATCCGCAGGATGACCAGGGTGGGTTTCCAGACGTTGCCCTTCAGGGTCCAGACGTAGGCGTTGCGGTCGGTCCCACACGTCACCAGCCGGTTGCTCTCAGGGGCCCAGTCGATGCCTGGAAGGCAGAAGGGGGGTGATGGTGGCCCAGGGGGATGGGGGGACAGGTCACTTAGGGATGGAAGCCATTTGAAGGCAGAGCTGTTCTGGCTGGTCTCTGCCCCAGAGTCTGTCTTTGCTCCAATCCCCACACATCCTAAATCATCCCTCCCATCCCAAACTATTCCATCCCAACCCATCCCATCCACCTCACCCCATTCCACCCCACTCCATCTTTCCCATCCATCCGATCCCTGGGTGCCTTCTGATGTGCTGGATCGGTGCCCTCTCCTCTACCTGCTGCACATCCCTCATCCAGCCAGGGACCACCTCTAGGGCAGGGCCACCTGTGAGCTGTGTCCCTGTCCCCTCTGTTGTGTGGGACTCACCTGTCACTTGCCCGTTGTGCTCCTTCAGCTCATGGACTTTGTTCCACTTGGCTCCATCCTTGTGGTAGATGTGAACCTCGTGGTTGTTGGGGCAGAGGGCGATCTCTGTGGGGTGAGAGCAGCCAGGACAAAGCCCCACCGTGGGTCAGGGGCTCAGCTGGGAGAGGGATGGGGGCCAGCCAGCATTGACCTGCCCCTTCCCATGCTCCAGGCTCAGCGGCGCATGGCGAGACCCCACTGAGTCCCACCAGCACGGTGGGGTCCCACCAAGCTGCCCCAGAGCTGTCACTGCTCCCACAGACTGTCCCTACGGAAGGCAGAAGCTCCCCCAGACCTGACAGCCCAGCATCCTGCCTTCCCCAGCCTGTGGTCCTGTGGGGCGGGTGGGATGAGATGGGATGGGAGGGCTGCTGGTGCTCAGCTCCCGCCCAGCCCCATCCTGCCCTGCCCACCCAGCTCTCCAGCCCGGCAGAGAAAGGTCTTTTTGTTCTCTCCCACATCCCCTGTGCTGAGGCCGGGAAATGCCACCGGCCATGAATCACCCAGCTCTGCTCTCCCCTCCGTGCTTCGCCTGTCCCTCCCGACGCCGCCTGTCACCCTGCCACAGCACCAGACGCTGTGCTGGGACCAGGGGGCTGCAGGACACATGCTGTGCCCAGCCCCAAAACCTCCCCCCCTCCCCCCCCCCCCCATGGCAGGACCTGCTTCCCCAAACCCAGCCCCAGCCCAGCTCTGTCCCACCACGGGGGCATCACCCACTGCAGGGATGTTCAGCAGGGACAGTCCTGCCACCCCTGGGGATTTTGGGATGAGGTGCCCCAGCCATACTTACGGGTCCGGTCCTTGTTCCAGGCATGACAGCTGATGGGCTCCAGCAGGAAGCTGTGGTAGGCCATGGCTCGCGGGCTGGGGATGGGGCGAGACCCCCGTGGGTGTCAGGAGATGCTGCTCTGGCTGTGGGGATGAGCCCCCAGTGGGACTCCCCCAGCCAAGCCCCACCAAGCGTTCCCTCCCACTGGGATCAGCCCCACAACTCAGCCCACCTTGTCCCCCTTGGCCAGGGAAGGATTTTCCCTGAGGATTTCCAAGCTCAGAACCCAAGGGAAGGGTATCCCAGCAGGTCCAGCTTGGGGGAAGAAGGGGAGGGAGGGTCTGGGTGGACCCACGCTGTAGCCAGGTGCCAGACAGGTGTCTCCACAGCCAGATGCCCACAGCTGAATGCCCCACAACTGGGCACCCTACAGCTGGGTGCCTCATGGGTGGCCAGATGGGAAGGGGGATCACTTCCAAACCATGCCATCATCCTGCCCTGGCTGGGTGAAGCCTGATGGGCAGGAGCCAGCCGGGCACACTGGGACCCTGGTGCCAGCACCACCAGCCCCACGCATATCCAGGGGGGCCCCACCATGGGCAGCACCCCTTCCCTCTGGCTGCTCCCACCAGCCCTGCTTGGCCAGATCCACTTGCCCTTCCCTGCCTCTCATTTAGGAAGAGCCAAAGCCCCACGGAGGGTCCTCCATCCTGTCCCATCCCATCCCATCCTGTCCCACCCCATCCCTCCCTGCCTATGTGCAGTCCCACTGAGCCAGTGACTCTTCCCCTGGCCGAGCTCCCACCAGCACCCACCGACTGCTCTGGAGGGAGCAGCTTCCTGCAAACCCTCTCTGGGTGCCACAGGACTGAGAAGGGCTCAGAGCAGCAGCACAGCCCCTCGCCCACCCAGACGAGGCAACACACAGACACAGGGAAACACCTCACCAGGGCGTGAGGGACAGGGATTACTCACTTTGCCTCTCAGCTATTTTGGGAACAACCTGAGTGCTGCCCGTTTTCTTTGGCAGCTCAATTCAGTACAGGGGAAGGAAAAAATTCCCTCCCAGCAAACTTCTGTCCTTAGGCTGGTGAGAAGGAAATCCAGAGAGCTCCATCACCTGCCTTTTTCACGTGGGGAAATCCCAATGCATGGCACGACCCCTGCCATCCCCACCGGCTCAGGACGTGGGCATAGCCCAGCAGGCAGCTGCCCAATCCCATCCCCAGCCCCACTGATCCCACTGGGACACAGCACAGGGGGACCCCGGGAGGGTACAAAGCCCCTGGCACCCCCTGCCTCTGCCCTGAGCCCCACAGCCAGAGCTGTGCTGAATGAATGAGCTGGCAAATGGGGCTGCTGCTGGGGCTGCCAAAGCTGAGGAGGAAAAACCATCTGAAATGGGGACCTGGTGCAGATGGGGACCTGACAGAAACGGGGACCTGGCTGAAATGGGGACCTGGCTCAGAATGGGGAACCTGCCAAAAACAGGGACCTGGCTGGAACGGGGACCTGGCTGGAATGGCTCCCGGGGAGGAGGGGTGGGAGGCAGGGTACACCATGGCCCTTTCTGGCTTCAACCCTAAGCAAACAGCGATGCTTGCTTTGCTTTAATTGGGTTTGGATGCTCAGAGCCTCCTCCCTGAGGGGGGTCTTGCTCCTCAGCAGTTTAACAGCAGCCCCGAAGGGCCGGGCTGAGGCTCATCTGCTGTGCTGGGGAGCGGAAGCCGTGAGCCGGCTGCTGCAGGAGTGCTGGGTAAGAGGCAAGAGCTGCGGTCCCCCCTCTCTCCCCAGCAGCTTCAGTGTCACTTCCCCAGCAGCTGGGGTACGGCCAGTTCCCTGCTGACGCCTGTGGGCTGAGCCGTGATCCGGCCGTGGGCGGTGGGGAGCTGTGGGGTGACCCACAGGGAGTTTGGGAGCCCCTTTCCCAGCAGGAAAGAGCACTGGAGGGGCCAGGGCTACACCCCTGCTCGACACGAGGCTCTGGAGGGAGGAAAAGGGGCATTTTCAGCTGGCCAAGCAGGGCGGGATCGGGATCTGCCTGGGACTCGGTTATCTCCCCAGCCAGCCCCGAGGCGCCGAGCCGTTCGGAAACATCCTTGGAGGAGACAGCCAAACCCTGGCAGGAGCCGAGCGCTGGGGGCTCCTCCCGGCCCCGGGGAGGAAGCTGCTCGCTGAGGAGAGACGTAGTTTTGGTTCTGCTGAGCCTGGCAGAGTGGTGGGAGGTGGGTTTGCACCCACTAGTGCAGGGACACAGGGAGGGTCCTGATGGGAGCTGCGGGACCCCGTGAAGCTGTCCCCAGCCACCGTGACGGCACGGTCCTCCTGAGCCCCCGGCACCAACCCTGGGAGCCCCTCTGCTCTCCAGAGGGGCTGCAGGGGGTCGACCACCACCCCTGCTCCTGACAGCCTGGTTGGGGACACCCACCCTTGGTCCCTGACACCGGTGTGAGGTACCCCAAGAGCCGCCCTGGCTTGTCAGGAACATCGCTGCCCCGGGGCAGATGAGGGGCAGCTCTGACCCTCCTCTTCCTCACACAGCATAAAGCCAGAGGCAGCAGATGCCCGAGGAGAGGACAGGTTATGGGCAGCCCTGGCCCTGCCAGCACCAATCCCCGTGGGACCCCCACCAGAGCCCCCTTCCGACACCCTGCAGTTGCCAAGCCCCTGGCAAGAGAATAAAACTCAAACTTGCTGGAAAAATCTAAAAAACAACCCCAAAATGCAGTGACAGCCAAACCCATGCATAGTGAGGGGCTGCCTGCACCCCCCTCGGATCCCAAAGCAGCCCCAGCCAGGGGGGTTTCCCTCCCCTCGAGCAGGGTGTGAGCACTGGGAGAGGTGACGGCCACATTCCCCCCCGTGGGCCAGTCCCAGCTCGTCGCCAGAGTGGCAGAGCTGCCTCCCCGCTCCTTACCTTGCTGGGCAGCACGGGCAGAGCGGGGGTTAGTTCATGGACTCTGGGCAGTCGACACGAACGGCAGCCTGGCGCAAGCGGCGGGAGCTGCTGGCTGCCCCGCCGAGGCAGCCCGACTTCCCTTTTCCTCTCTGAGAAATGCAACCACTTCCTTACGTGGGCGTTGGGGGAGCGCAAAAGCAGCTCGGCGGCCGCCCTGCCCCTGCCTGCCTGCGAGCCAGGCCTCTGCCATCACCGCACGTGGACGACGGGGCCACCGAGCTGGGATGCTCCCGGCAGCCCTCGCTGCGCGGTGGGATGTGGGCATCGCACCCCGGATGCGCTGGGGAAGGATGAGTCTGGGAGAGCGGAGAGGAAGGAGCTGAGCTCTCTCCTATCCCTCAGGCAGCGGGAGGGATGCTCAGCCCCTCCAGTCCCCAATGTGTTCTGGGTGGGGGATGGATGTGTCAGGGAGGCCCTGCCTGATGGTGCTGGCTGCAGTTGGAGACCACCTAGGGAGAGACATGCACCGGCATCGCCTCCTGCCGCCGGGGAGAGCGGCAGCTTGGCAGGACCCCGCAGAGCCCGGATCTGGTCACCCAAGCAGCAGCTGCTGCCAGTTCCTGCATCCCACTGAGCCCAGTGGGACCCACACCAAGGCTGGCAGCACTCAGCACTCTGCACCCTGGCATCACCACGCCTGCACCCCCGCCTGACACCCCTCTGCTTTCTTCCCCTGCTCCAGAACAACTAATTTTAATCCCTTTCCCCCCCATGCTGGGGAACTCCCCGGAGTTCTGCTCCTGCTGGAAAGGAGAGATGGGCTCCAGCTTTTTGCTGCCCTGCTGCCAGCAGGCTGCAGAACCATGCACAGAGGGATGCACTCACCCCTTCCCTCCCTGAGTAGAGGCGCAGAAGCAGGACAGCAGCGCACCAGGGTCCCATGCAGGGAGGGCAGGGTCCAGAACATGGACACGATGACCTCTTGCTGAGCCACAGAATTAATTTGAAGTGAAAGTGAAAGGGGTCAGCTGGAGATAAGGGTGGCCCCGAGCCAGCTGCTCATCTCTCCTGGAGTCCATTAGCCATGCTTCCCTTCGCATGCGGTGCCATGATCCCACGCAGACCTTCATGAGGATCCCCAGAGGGAAGCAAGTCTCTGTGGGTCCATCCAGGTGGGAAAAGCCCCTCTTGTAAGCAGCAAGGCGCCCCATCCTCTGGCAGCAGCTTGGCCATAGCAGCGCCCAGCCTCACCCCCATCTTTGCTGCCACCCCAAATGCAGCAAAAGGGAGGCAGCAACCACAGCAGCTCACACACAGCGGAAAGCAGCAGCTTCTTCAAATGTTTCCTGCTGCCTGCACATTTCCTCTGGTTCTCCTTGGGCTACAAGCTGCTCAGCCTCTGCACTTCACCAGGAGGGTTCAGGTTTCCCAGGTCTCCTTCCGCTGCCTCCTGCACCAAGACCAGTAGCTCTCATCCACGCGTGATGGGAGGATGCAGGAGAGGAGATCATCCCTCTGCCATCCCTTCACGTCAGATCGCTTCTGGGCAGGTCAGCTTAACTTCTCTGGCAGGACTCAGCAGATGATATTAAGGAAGAGAAGAAGAGCATCACCCCCAGCACTGCCTGCAGAGCAGTTCCTCACCTGCCATCATGGTTCCTCACCTGCCATCATGGTTCCTCACCTGCCATCATGGTTCCTCACCTGCCATCGCGGTTCCTCATCACTTCTAGCCTTGAGGCTACCCCTCTGAGCCTGCACTGCCAGCAGCCTCCACCACGGGCACGCTGAGTTTGAACAGTGCCTGTGTTTTCTCTGCACTCAACGTCCCACAGGGAATAAGCCAGCGCTGCAGAGATCAGGGATGAAGGCTCAGCCTGGCTGGGTCCCTCACCAGGTCTGACTCGAGGTCTGGCCAAATCCTTGACCTGCTTTTGCCCCCATTTTTTTTTCAAGTGAGAAGATCCTCCTGCATCCATGGGGCACATCTTGCAACCTCCACAGAAAAGGCTCTAGGGGAACTGTCCCACTCACAGAATGGTGTTTTGCCAGGGGTTTCTTCGGTGCTGGGGCAGAAGGGGTGGCAAACAGCAGCGATTCTGTGGCTTTGTAACATTTAGAGGCTGGGGAGTTTTCCAGGCAGGCTCCAGAGAATGCTCTCTGGCATCCCTGCCCACACAGAGCCCCACTCCTTGCCCCCAGCAGCCTGGTAATTGCTGCAGAGCGTCAAGCACACACAGGCAGCAGCTACCCTGCCATTAGGACAGGAACCATGAGCCTTACTGCGAGCATTGCTTTCAGAGCCACCCTTAGCCCCAGCACACAGCAGCACGTGCTCAGAGCCCAGTGCTGCAGGTGGCTGGTGAATTCTCACCCACGCTGCTCACAGAGGATGTCCTGATGGTGGCAGAGATGGGGGAGGAGCTGAGTAGAGTCAAAACCTCCACCTACCTTCACCCTGGCTCACAGAACATCCTCCCAGAGTAGAGCAGCAGCCTGGAAACCCAGCGAGCCACCCGCTCCCACTGCCATGCAGGAGGCACAGAGCTCTGCCCACAGGGCAGTTTTAAGTTGAATTGTGCTTTGAATGGTGGTTGTGGATATTTCCAGTCCTTTCCCATTATAAATGGCTCTGATCTTGGACTCCTAGGGCACACTTCTCAGACAGTAACTGGGGGCAGCTGACTCAAACAGCAGTCTTGTTGGCTTTTTGGGAGCAAACGGGCTTTTACCTTCACTGACCTGACTTGAGAAAAGAACAAGACATAAAATTGGGAGATACATTTTCTCCACTCTCATTAGATTTCCACCCCCCCCTTCCTTTTATATTATTTGAACCATGTATTTTAGAATCCATTTTTGGAAATAACCCACTACACTTTGAAGAGAGAAACAAAATCATTGCTCTCTGCAATGATCAGCATCAAGCAGTACCCCTGGAGATGGGCAAAGCCAAGCCCCTGCTCCCTGCTGGCGGGGTGGCTCTGACCCAGAACACACTTGGACCCCATTAGCATTGTGTCCTACCCAATAAACCCTCACACACTGGCCTGTGAGATGAGTGCAGGTTACACAGCTGCTACTGTGTGCTTAGAAGGGAGAGGAAATCACCAAGCCACACTTGACTGCCAGGGGAGGAAGGTGGGAGACACAAGAAGACCAGAACGAACCAGGAAAACACAGAACCAACATCACACCTGAAAACAATCCAGCTCTGTGAGGGACACAGAGCAGCAGCTGTCAGCTTTGTGAGCTTCTCCTCCATCCTCCCTCTTCAGTCACCCAGAGCTGCGAAACGAGCAGAGTATGAAGCAACTCTGGTTCCTGAGGAAGTGGTAAATTTAGTCATTGGGGTTTTTTTAAAGACACTTCTGCATTTTCAACCGAAATTACGAAGCCTTAAAACCTTCTAAAGCAATGCTGTGAGCCAGATAATCCCCCCCAGAGCTCAGCCTGGCCTCAAGGCAGCAGCACAGTTAATCTTACCTCAGCCATGTGAATAAAGCAAGTTATGTGCAAATGCCTCAGCGAGCTACCACGGCTCAGAACTGAGCTTCAGAAGAGTCACCTGGAGACAAAGGATCTGCACAGAAGCAGTGCGTGCTGGTACCTCTGTTAAGCATGCTTCATTTCTCCACCAGTCATTATAAACAGGGGGCTTCATGGGCTGAGCACTCAGCTCTAACACAGCACGGAGGCCTGAGTGGCTTTGAGGCCTTAAAAAGTGATTTGCTTTCAATTTGTCCTCCAAAGAGCTGGCTCAGCAGATCTCTGTGAGGGTTTCCACATGCCACCTTCCAGCCCGTATCCCAAGCAGTGCACTGGGAGAAGTCTTCAGTCCAAATCCTAAGGGGTAACTGCAAATAATGCTGGTGATTTGCCTTTGGAAAACTATGGCCCACTAAGCAGAGAGAAAGGAAAAGGCATCCAGGTGACTTTGCTGTCAACACCAGAGACACAGACATACGAGTCAGCAGGACAAAATCATTCACCCTCCAAAATCATCACCTCTGGGGAACAGTACCCCAAAAGAAGCCCAGAGTCTCCACACCCAGAACTGGAGGCTTTCATCTCTTGACTTTATGAAACTTTCAGTTAAGATGAACTCTTCCTGTTTTAAGGCCATAAAATATCAGTGCAGGGCTTTCCCACCCTCTCTCTCTCTGAGTTAATTTCCTTAATACCCCCCCTTTTTATCACCGTTAATGAGCAGCAAAACAAAGAATAAGTTTTTCTTTTTTTTTATTATTATTATTATTTCTAGCAGACAATTTACATAAAATTCCCCTTTTAAGTTAGTGATTCAAAACTTCCTGCAATAAACTACTGAAGGAGCAGCTTTGGTAAAGAATGGAATGAAACAACCAACTGAAAAAAATAATAATAAAAAAAAAAGAGAACAATCACAGCTGATTTTGAAACCAACACAATTCACCAAATTTAGATTCAAAAGAAAATCTGCCAAGCTGTATTTTCTCAGTGTTTCCAAACATTCCACCTTCCTCCTCCCTTTTGGGGTTTGTGCAGATGTGGGAGCTGCGTTCTGTCAAGCAGTTTGTCCTGCTAGATCACGGAAATCCATCTTTACATGATTCGTAGACCTTGGATAGAGGACTCTAAGGTCTTGAAAGAGAGAAAGTTTTAAATCACAATCTGCTACAGTATCCTGGGTTAAATAATTCTGTGTAAATGCTGATGGTAAGGAAAAAAAGAAGAGTAAAGCCTCTGAATACCTGAAAGGAGGTTCATGTTCAAGAACCAGCGACCACGACCATCACTCACTCCGACCTCAGGCATACACAGACCAACAATTCCACCCCCTCTCCCTGAAACTGCACTGAAACAGCTTAGACATCACTTCAATTCCTCATGGCTCCTGCCCCCACCAGGCTTCCTGGCATTATGGAATGCAGACAAGCTGTTCTTTTTGGAGGAGGCAGTGCACAGCTCCCACTAGCTCGGGGAGGCCAGTGCAGAGCTCTGCTGGGCTGCGCTCAGCAAAGCCAGCCCTTCCTCTAAACCCTGTCTGCCTTTCAGCACAGCGCTCACCCTATTTGTTAACTGTCTGAGTTAACTTTGAGTAGTTAATTATGAGAGGGCAGGACCATGTGCTGCAGAAAGACAGCAAGCAGAGTCCACAAGGAGAGGAGCAAGAAGAAACAGAGGTCTTGTCGTACCATTGGTGGTTCCAGCCTGACTGTGGCTGAGGTAGAGGTTGGGAAAGGTAGTGGGATTCTTACAGGGACATTGAGCAAGTCCATTAAAAAAATTAAGTCTGGATTAGCACCATCTGCTAAACAAAGTATATCTGCATTTATACTGAATCTGGGATCTTTCTTCCTTACAGAGTTCATTAATGCTCTTGAATATTCCAGTCTGGACTTCCTACTGCTAGTAAAACCCACCTAAGGGCTGAGCCCCAGAAGTTGACACCAGAGATCAGAATCAGAGAATCACAGGATCACAGAATCGTAGGGGTTGGAAGGGACCTCGAGAGATCATCGGGTCCAACCCCCCTGCCAAAGCAGCTCCCCAGCTCATATTGCACAGAGAGGCGTCCAGATGAGTCTTGAATATCTCCAGAGAAGGAGACCCCACCACCTCCCTGGGCAGCCTGTCCCAGGGCTCCCTCACCCTCACTGTGTAAAAGTTCTTCCACATGTTGGTGCGGAACTTCCTGTGCTCCAATTTGCAGCCATTGCCCCTTGTCCTGTCCCCACAGACACTGAAAAGGGGCTGCCCATTCCCCCTGCATCCCATACAAAAAAAATCCAGTGCACATAAACAGAGGAGTAAAAGCATACCTTGAAATCCCAGATGGTCATTGCTCCATCGATGCCGGTGGTGCAGAATTTACGGCAATCTCGTTTGTCTATCTCATAAATAGACACTTGGCTGAAAACAGAGAGTGATAGCTGTAACACAGACACCCATTCCAGAGAGCCAAAAAAATGGGACATTTGGGATGAATTCAACTCCTACTCTCTCAAAGGGAGACATGAGTAGAGCAGAGCTTATGCTAGATTCCTTGCACGATGTTTGAGAAAAATAAGCAAAGAAAAAGGATGCTGAAAGCTTTTTTTAGGCCAGAGCCTAAACATTTTCCTTGAATAAAGACAAATTGCTTCAGAAATGTTAGCATCTTCTGGGCTCACATATTATTTTTTTTAAATGCAAGGGTATTTTACTTGATTGGCCTGAACCAATCCTTTTGCTGATGGAAACACCATCTGAAATAGGAAGCTGGAATGTGAATTCCAGTCTCAGGTGAACTTGGCTGACTGGATTTTGCAGAGCAAAAGACCAAGACATTGTACCAACCTCTTGTGAACTAGCTGCATGTTTGATAAGATAAAGTGTGTTCGAGTTAAGAGTACACATTAAACTCAAACAAGCAGAAATAGTGTGCACACCACGTTAATGATTGACTCTGCCAGCTTCTGAGTGCCAGAAACAGACAGCTGTTAGTGGAAGGTAAAAACGGGAAGGGGATAGCAGCTAAACCCATCTGGCAGAGCAAATTCCAGCTCTCCTGGGCTTGCTGTACATCCTGGGAAACTCTGTGTGGATGGCCAGGACACTCACGTTATACTGTTTTGGTGCAAGGTCTCCAGGGTAGTGTTACGATCTTCTGTAGTGGCTCTTTTGTCCATGTTCCGGAAGCGTTCCATGGCGGAGATGTTGCGCTGGATGCTCTGTTTTGGAATGTCTAGTTTGGAAACGAAGGTCAGCAAGCCACGGTCATCACAGTTAAAGAGCATCGGGCAGCAGTCGTGGCCCTGCAACCAGACATCATGGAAGCATGTCAAGAAACACAACCAGCCCAGCCACTGTTTCTTTTCTCTGCTGCTGTTAAAGGCCCAAGTGCAGAGACAGGCGCTGTGGAAGAGCTTGCTTGTTCCTAACCTCACACCGTGCCGTGTTTCTCCCTCTCCAAAACACTACACCACTCAACAAGGAGAAAATAATAGTTACTTACAGCTGCCACCACGCTGTTCTCAGAGACAAATGACACGCTCAGGAGTGGGAGGAACTCTGTTTTCAGCTGCGAAACCCTGAACACAAGGACATTTGTTAGAGGACTTCATTGCAACCTCTCACCTTTGGCTCCAACAACAAAAAAGAGACCATTCCCACACAAGGATTACTGAGAAGTTGGTGAAGCTCAGCTGTCTTGGGCGACACCAGAAGGCTGTAATTTGTCATAAAGTTTTAACCTAACAAAAGTGTCCTGGAAAATCTGTAACAAACATGAAGTATTCCACGTGAAACACTGAAATAACCTAGCATCATGTGCAAACAGCAGCAAGAGTTTATAAAGAATACACCCAAAAAATGCTTCAGCTTAATTTTCCAGCTGGGGATGGGGTCTGAGGAGTTACAGAGCGAGTGTGTTTCTGCAAGACTCTTGGATCCATTTACAAGGCAATACTTTCCCCAAACAATAGTACAGAATGGATTTTTTTCAAATGCACCCCCCCCCCCCAAGTAAATGGCTGTACCCCTCTTAGAAGTCACCCTATAAGAAATTTAACTTATATATCCTAAAATTCAAAGAATCTACCTCATTACATTATAGACACCTCAAAGAGACTCCTGGAACCTACAATAAAATTGTCAAAACTGGAAACACCCATCACAGCTTCCCTCTTGCTGCTGCAAGCACAAGGTTCTACACACAGCTTCTTCCTAACACCAAACAGCTAATGCCTAGCAGAAGGAGCACACTTACATCATATTCTTTGAGGCATCAGCAACTGACACGGTGCTGTCATGACTGACCCAGGCGAGGCGGTTACCACTGGCAGAAAAACTGACACTGTGCACCCATCCACCGCTTCCAGCACCCCCAAATTCTGACATCAGCTGCCCAAAAGGCATTTTGGAGCCCCATGGTGTACTGGCTGGTTTTTCATCCACTTCCTTAATGTATGCAGAAAACACCCTGCAAAGGAAAGATTTCAGCATGAACAAAGACAGTAAAAAACAACCCTCCTGGGAGCTGCATACATATTTCACATTGGAAACAAGGGGATGTATTCTAATTCTACCATAATAAAATGCTACAGGATCTTTAAAAAACAAGCTGCTGGTGGCTGGGAAGCGTCCATGTACAGAGAGAAAGGAACAGAACAAAGGATGTAACGCATACAGGTGTCTCATAAATGCCATGTCTTGTATCTCTCTCCTTTTTTCCAGAAGATGGCACAAAAATGTACATTATCACTGCATTTTCCACTGGTCTCAGGTTCCCCTTTCATCCTTTTGTGGTGCTAATAACTCTCAGAGTCGATTCTTCAGTTAGAGCAAACCCACGAATCGCACCGTGTAATTAGAAGCTAATACAAACACCTACAAAATTACCCACTTTTTAAGAACATTCACTTTTTAAGCACCATTTCAAAGAAAGAAAAATGATGTTCAACTGCCAGCAACGGGGCTCTGAGCCACCTTATCCTGGCTCATTACTGAAAGAATGCCTTAAAACCCTGAAATACCAGGGCGTTTTTATAGGTTTTTTCCCAGCACTCCAATTTTCAAGATATGTTTAAATAGAAAGCCTCCCCCTTCCATCAAATTCCTTCTGCATGATTCAGACATGCCACAATATGGTGTTCTTGACTGTTACCATGGAAGTTACTGGGACGTCACCAGCATAGGATTAGAGTCCATTGAAGAGGAGGAGCGAGTGAGCTACGCCATACTACTACCAAAGAAATGTTCCAGTAGAAACAAAAAGGCACAATCAAATGGTCATGGTTGCCATCAAACACAAACAGGGAATTATTTTAGGGTGAGTTTAAGGAAATGCTGCTTCCCCCTCCCTGCTTTTTCAATCTTGTACATGTGTGGGGTATGCACTTCAAAAGGTACCTACATTCAGCTTATTCAAATCAAGCTGATCATTTGGAACCAGAAGGGTTTAACTGCAGCTATATTAGGTACAGACTTTCAGGGAATTAAGTACAAATTTATATTCAGCTCTATCAGTTTAAATATAATCTAATGATAATCCTCCAACAAACTTAATTTTATAGAGACATCTGAAAGGACAGTTCTCTTAATATATGGAAATAGGGCAAGATGTTTAAAGCAACAGCCTTTGACACAAAGCAGAAAAATTCCTAAGTAGTGAAAGACCTTGAAGATAACAGTTAAAAAAAAAAAAGTAAGTAATTTCCCTTACTAAAGTCTCCTGCTCTTTTAAAACCAAATTCATCTCAGCTTGAAGGCCCCAGCCTTCAAAGAACATAGGCAAATGACTTTCATTCCCACAGCAACATTGTTCCAGCAAGAATATAAAATTCACACCTATGTGGTGCTGTTGGAGATATATATATATATATAGTTCTAAAGACAAATGTAAGAGAAACTCATCTAGGCCAGCTACCAAAACCCCTCTGCTGAATACCTATCAACTTGGAGCTTCTTCTGCCCTCCATTCTTTTTCCAAAATGTCTCCCATTTAGCTGCTTATTAGTTGGCAGTGGCTCTAGCTGATCCATTTCATAATTTGCTTCAGAACCACCTATCAGAACAGATGCATACTTCAGCCCTGATAGCTTTATTACATTTAATATGTAAATGAACACTCCCTAGAACTGGAATTCTAGAGATCCATATTCATCATTTACCAAAGAAAACATACTTTCATGGTTTAGGGGAAGAATTACAAACCTAAACCCAGTACCAATCTCCATTACCTTTCCTTTCTTTAATGTTTCTATATGGAGATTTCCATGATATTACCAGCAAAATTACAGAATGATTCATCCTAAGGGACAATGTTAAAGGAGACAGAAAGTTTTCCCTATGTTTTAAACCAGTATCTGGGTTTTTTTGTTGGGTGTTTTTGCTTGGGTTTATTTTTGTTTGGTTGTTTGTTGGGGTTTTTTGTTTGTTTGTTTGGTTGGTTTTTAAATATAGCCTATTTTCAGAGAAATAAGATTCAGGACAGAGTTTTCTGATGGGAAATAGAAGACTAAGCAAGTCTTCTAAAGAATGCTCCTAGGAAACTGATTGAACCACACCTTCACTTTCTTTCCCTCCAAAAATAATTTTATACATATATGTGTGCATGTGTA
Source organism: Porphyrio hochstetteri (assembly GCA_020800305.1). Classification (NCBI taxonomy): domain Eukaryota; kingdom Metazoa; phylum Chordata; class Aves; order Gruiformes; family Rallidae; genus Porphyrio; species Porphyrio hochstetteri. Next base: position 12,181,580 of record CM036920.1, read on the forward strand.
TTTATGTGTATTTATTTATCAGGTGACCTAATGTCAAAGTGCCAGGATGCTTTCTGAATGCACATGAAAACATTTCCACATGTGAAAAGCAGCCGCTTCTGGAAGATGAATAACGTTTTACATCACACTGTTTGTGAAAGGAAGGGAACACATATTGTTTATCCAATTAAAACTGGAGATAAGGCAGGAAAGGGATACAACTCTCCTCTTCTTCCCAGCTTCCACTTAACATCTCTCCTTACATAAAAAGTTATCAAAGGAAAGAATTTAGATGCATGGGTTTCATTCTGAAATAAGGAACGTAACAGTCAGTCCCACCTCCCCCTCCCACACCTTCTTAGCCATTTTTAGTACACACTTTGAAGCTTAAAAATTGCCCCATTACATAAAGAATTTAAGAAATAAAGCTCTGAGTATTACTCAAGGTACGAGTGATTAAGTAAAATATGAATTAAAGCCAACCACTCTGCAGACAGTGCCCCGTGCAGGCTTCCCTGCAGTGACCCCCATCACTCAGCACGGAGCACTTGCAGGACCTGTCCCTCCTGGTGTAATTTCACAGTCAGGTTGAAGAACTACCCCACCCATCTCAGGTGCCAACCTGCCTTTAACTGCCTCTTTCTTAATGTTCTTCAGAAATGTTGCACTGAGTTTGAGGAGGATGGATTCCTTCATTCTGCTCACCACAGGGCTGCAGGAACACTGAGGCTACTGCAGGCGAAGGGGTGAGTGACAAAGGGAAGAAAAAGGTGAGATACCTTGTTTGGAAGTGCTGAGTTACCCTGATTTTGGAACTGCAGCACCAGCATACCATTTTTTAAACTCAAATTAACTAGCAGTGCTGTTTTTCTACAAGACAGCACTTGGTAGTATAACTTCAGACTACTAACTAGATCTCAGTGCTCAGTGCTGACTGGTCAGACTTCCATGTACTTCCAGTAAAGAAACCCACCAGTTCACTCAATCCAGATGTTTCCCTCGACAGACACATGTTAGTAGTCCAAAGTCTGCCTCTAGTAGCACCAAAGCCAAAGTCTACCAAGCTGGATAGTTTATTTTAGTGACAACAGTATGCAAGGAGCTGTCTGCTATTCTGGTAGCAGACAGACAATCAACATGCTCATGCTACTAACTCCAACCAGTAATCCAAACCAATTTACAGGTGCTTTATTTCCTCTCACCTGCACTTGAAGTCACAGGATCCAGCAGCCAGCAGAACATTGTTAGGGTGCCAGTCCAGGCTCAGGACAGTGGAACGAATGGGCTTTTTAATGTGCTTGCTCACCCACCTAAATGAAGAGAGGGAGAAAATTTATATGAAAATACCTTACCAGACTCCCCCAAATCCATGAAATACTCCTCAAAACAATCACCCTTTGCCAGTGACTAAACAAATCAGTCTTGCAATAAAACTCATATTCTACCCAAATCGTTCTATTGCCTTGTGCTGTCTGTGAACTTCATATGGTTATCTTAATTAAAACTTTAAAGATTATAAACAAATTCACGTTAAATATACATCTCTTCACCTAAATCCTACTGCCCTTTTAACTCATTTTTGAAATGCATTGGACTGAACCCCTTAATGTGAATTTTGCACAGTAATTGTATGGTCCCTTATATCTTATGAGCAAGAGTTCAGCTTTCATGATGGTATTGGGTTAAGAAACACTGTTATTTTACACTTTTTTACTTTCCCTCCAGCTCTTTCCAATGAGTTTTACAATCATCACCTCCATCCTTATCAACTTTTCTACTGTTTAATAACACAGTAACTGTAGAAGGCAAAATGTAAATGGGTGAACTGCCAATGAGAAAACACATCTCAATCAGTTGAGGTTCAACTTCAAGTGGTCCTGATGTTGACTGCATCAATATTAGCCTAAACATCCCAGCATATTTGGTCTGTTCAAACTATTTACAAAATATTAATTAAATTTGTTATTCATTTGATGGCCTTTGGGATGATGGTGCCTTTTCTTTAAATTTAGGCACAAGGAGTTTTAAAGATTGCATTAAATTGCTTGTCTTCAACATATGGGGTTTTGATTTTTCCACAGACAAGTGAGGCAAAGAAAATGTTAATAACTGAACATGTTGGAAAGTGTAGAAGTCCAAAACAGTATTTAAAATGTATTTTTAATAGGTCTCATTGTTTATCATCTCCACACAGAATGGTGGGCACAGACACTCAGTTCTTATGCATGTTTATGCAGCCCAAAGTAATGGATACTTAACATACTGATTTCACCTACAGATGACACGGCAAATGTAGCTCTCACATGAACAGCTGCAAACATAGACCTGTTAAAGGTCAGAAGCACTCAGATGCCAAAGAGAGAAAAATGTTAATGGTGGAAATATTTTTGACAGTCCTATCCAAAATCCATAAACTGTGAAGAAATTTGCAACAGAATATGGAACAGGTAGATTGCAAGCCCAAACATCTTCCAATAGGCCACCTTGGAGATAAGTGAGACTTTAATGACAAGAAATGGCCCAAAATAATCTCTATGGAAGAAAGACTCAAGTCAAGGTTTCTTCATTCATTCTAGAAGGAGGAGGGGAAAGGCACATTTTATTTATTCAATTATACAGCTGTGGTAAAGGAATTTTTACTCTGCAGAAATTCCTGCTCTCTTAGAAAAGCACTGTAGGTTTATGGCAGTCAGCTGGAACACACCCACACCGAGATGCTAACCTGAGAATATGCCAAATCAAAGGCCTTTAGGTGCTATGCCAAGGTAAAGATGTGAAAGAGAGAACTCTTCCCCAAGATGGAAAAAAGTCCATGAAAAAACCAACAAGGCCTATCCCTCTACATCTCCTGGAGATTTCAGAATAAAATAGTAACCTAGCTACCACCATTCAATGCCAAGCTTTAGCTTTCCCATGCAGCCCTTCAAGGCTTCAATGGAAATGAAACAGCTCACCAATCGTTTTCAGATTCGAAGTAGCACACGGATATAAGTCGAGCTCCACTTCCCACAGCAAATTTGTTCTCCAAGGGAGACCATTTCACAAAGGTGGCTGCACGATTGATTCTCAGGATCACGAGGGTTGGTTTCCACACACCGTCCTTCTGACTCCAGACGTAGGCGTTACGGTCTGCGCCGCACGTTACAATGCGATCGCTCTTGGGAGCCCAGTCAATACCTGCAATTTAGAATTCACATGAACAAACTTCTCCCTTTATACTGTCTGCTTTAAGTCAAAACAGAGAGAGTCTCACAGAGACATGTCAGTATTCCCCTTCTTCACTTGTTCTCCAGGCACCATTTTAAGCAGTTAGAGAGATCAGTTTCCCCCAGCAGCTTTCATTAAAATTGCAGATCCTCAATTTCCACAGGGAGTTTGCCGGCTGAGGAAGCCAGCTCTGGGGCTGGCCAACAGGTGGAGTGCTGCAGACCAACTAAGGCCTGTCCTCCAGCACCCCATAACCCACTGACTGCTGCAGGAGATGCATTTCAACAGCCGAAACCCAACAACTCTGAAATGATGCACAAACCACTAACATCATTGTCCAATTCCTGCCAGACCACAGTCATGGAAGTTTAGATAGAGGGATGTTGGGATTTTTTTTTTGTTAGAAGTTATCAATCTTTAGGTGCTGATACAATCCCTACATTTTTTCCATGCCAATTTAAGCTGTGCCATAAGAAACAAAAGTTTACCAAGCAAAAATAAACTAAACAAATAAAGCAAAGCCTTTGATAAGCCTGCCATTGCTTCTTGCCCTTCTTGTGCAATGAAGGATGTTCTCAACTGGAAACTCTCACGGCAACATTATTCTTCATGTTTCCTGTAGCAGCCCTCTTTGAGATGCAGTGTATAATCCTTAACTCTCTTGCCACAAATTTGTATCTCAGTGGTTTTCCATAACTGTGTTCTGTATTAAAACCACTCCTTAAGCACACAAACTGAAAAAGGCTAAAAAGATATGGAAAGAATTTGTACTTCTTTTACCATGCCAGTCATGTATGGCCCACTTCAAAATAAGCTTATGCTTAGAAAGCTCAATTTTGAGGAGGCTGGAAGTCTGAAACCAGTTACACAAATCAATCTAGTACTGCTTTTGAAAGGGGCACTATCCTCCCTCTTTTCACTTCTCTTTCACTAGCATTCTTCTGACCCATGGTAAGTTCAGCTTTTTAACTTGGCAGAAAACTAAGCCAGGAAAGAGAAGTGAATAATGTTCTCCCTGTAAGTGAACTGAAGCAGCTCACCACAAATATCTGAATGAAAACACAGGAAGGCAAGACAAGAGACCTTGTCCCTTGTGATCCAAAGCTGGAGTGGCAGCAGTTGAATCACTCCTGTTGGAGACAACAAGCGGTTTGATCAGTCTATCTCCTTGTGTTTAACCACAGTTTAAGTCTACTCTTTACGACAACCACAGCGTTTAGCATTCCACAGGTACAGGATATGTAGGGAAGCAGAGTGTGTTCTGCTCCCAAGTCATGAATATTTGGCTTCTAACACTAATATGTACAAGAAAAATGCAGAGAAACGTCTCTGGGGAGCAACATGTCACTTGTAAATTCAGCCCAAGTGACTCTTAACAGAAGAGCATGCACAGTTGTGCTCTTTGACAGCAAGGATGGGACATAGTGAATAAAATTCCTGGAAAACCTCTGCCCATTAGTGACTTGGAATAAAGGATATCACTGTTTTGGGCAAGTACTTGTATTAATTACTTTAATTTCCTTAGAGAATAAAGTCCTTGTAAATATATCATCATGGTAGGTGATTAAAAAAAAAAAAGTAATATAAAGACTACCACAGGACAATTTAAAAATAACACCTTGTGACTCATGGTGGCAGCTATTCTTGGATTTTCACTGTGGATCTACAGATGCTCTGGGCCTGCAGTAAAATGTGCTCATTGATGGTTTGTCCCAAGTATGGGACTGACCACTTTAAGTGTTTATACAGTCCATAAGAAAGAGTATTTATTGCTGTCAGAAACCACAAACCAACACAACAGTTGTATACTTGATGGAAGTTTTAATATTAGCACTTGAAAGAGAACAGCATGTATCACCAGGAGAGTGTGACACACAACTTGATTAATTCAGAGGACTGAAAACTTATTCTCATGCTGTTATTACAGATGAAACATGAGCAATAGATAGAAAGGCTCAGTGACTCTACTGAAACGTCTGGAAATGAAATAGGGCTTTTTTCTTCCTAACATGCAGTCCAGAAAAAAGCTGCAGATCTCTCTAAGTGGGAATGCCAACCTATAAAAAGATCTATTTACTCCACACTTGCAGATTTCCTGTTCAGATTCTCGACTGGGGAAAACAGGGGGCGGACAAACCTCATGTCTGACACAGCACGTTCTTCACTTACCTGTAATGTGTCCATTATGTTCCTTTAGCTCATGAGCCTTTACCCACTGGTTCCCACTCTTCTTGTAGATGTGGACTTCATGGTTATTAGGGCTAATGGCGATCTCTTGAAGAGGAAATAAAACAATCCCATAGAAACAAATGCTTCACTTGGAAAGGTTTTCCAATTCAAAGCCTGTATTCTCTAATTTCAGAGAATTATGCAATTTTTTAAAAATAAAAGGTCAATATCCCTGGATTATTTTAAATAATTATGGCTATAACATGGTCATGAGTATACTGCACAGAAAGACAATACATTTTGAACACAATTCATGTTCTAGTAGAAAAGTAGGCTATTAAAGGGCTGCTTTGGGGCTATGGAAATAGTCAAAGAGAGGGAGGTGTAGGTCATTCTCACAAGGTACAGACCAAGAGGCAAAGCTTTCTGCAACACTTGCAACACTGGATCTGCTTACACGCCAGAGTTCCAGTAACGGGTTTAGAAACGTTCAGATTTAGGAGATGTGTGTTTTTTGGATCATATGAGGAATATTTAATATTCAGTGCTGTGTATCTGGCCATACCTCCCCTAAACGTGATCCAGAAAATTACAAGATCACAAATGGACAGCAAAGAACAAATAGCCCTGAGAAGGAAAACTCTAACATATTACTTACGAGTACGGTCTCTGTTCCAAGCATGGCAGGTGATTGGCTCTAGTAAAAACTGGTGTAGAGACATTCCGAGTTTTGAAAAAGCTGAAAAGTGTAGAATTGAAAACAAACCACTTCAAAACCAGATAATTATTGAAATAAAATCAGCCTTTAGCATTCACTGAAGTTGTTTCAGCCCACCATTACAATTTACTTACAGAAGATCACAACTTACTAAATACATTAAGGCCGCTAAAGAGCTGCCTTTGTCATCCATACACCCTGGCTGACGAATTTTAACTGTTTACTACAGCTAATTGTAATCGCCCTACGAGCCATATATGCTGATTTCCTGGCGTATTGGCACAGGGGAGACATCAGCTTAGGAAATGTAAGGAACCCAGGGACACAGCTCAGTGAACAGATTCAAAACCCTGACAGGTATCCAGGCTCACAGGCAGCCCTACAATAAAACCTGTTTCTTCTTTTTCAGGTGGTTAAATTGGTGCATCCAGAACATCGATATGTAACTGCAATTTGCTGCTGTATTATTTGATAAAGCATTCTTCAAATTAACCCTAGGCTTTAGCCTCCCATGAGATTCAAACATTGAAAGAACAAGCTGAACCATTCTAGTTTGTAAATATTTTAGTTAGACACCTAGGTTTTACTTTAACCTATAACTGCTACAAGAGATAGTGCTGAACAGCTGCAATTGGAGGCGCACTGACCCACAATTATAAAGTTGTTTCTCCTGAATTAATCAAGGGTGGCACAAATGGATGGAAAACAGCATTGTAAAAACTCAAGGTCACCTGTAATAATTACAATGTGCATAGTTCAACACACACAACTTGGATTCGTCAATTCCATATATTCCTTTTATTTTCACAGCAATTTATCGTTGGCTGATGAATCAAAGTCTTTTTACCCCTGCATATACATCTAAAAAGAAATATCTCTGTGATGTCATTCCAAGGCATCCACACCCATTATAGCCTGAAATTACAGCACACCCAAGTATGGCTGTGTTAGCAGAGGGTGGAGACTTCAGGCCCAGGTAGGAATTTGGAAGCAAACAGGAAATGAACAGCAGTCCAACTCAGGAGGGAATGAGAGATGAGTAAGTTCTTACAGAGCTTAGCAATCACACTACTACTTTTACAAATACACTGAAAGTGCTGAGCCTTGCAGCAGAGATGATATGGTACTTTGCCAACACATATAACTGGAGACTTTCTTTTGAGAAATCAAGCACTGCTATTTTAAAGAAATATTACTTATGGTTACATTTCAAATGTACTTAAACTATAACTTTTAACTATATGACCTTTAAGTCCAGCTCTTAATTGTAACCAGCGTGATCTTCATCCTCCTTCTATCATACTCTACCAAATGAAGCTGTTAAATATAGGCAGTCCTCAGCAGAATAATTAGTTCCTTTTTATGAATGTGAAAACATTGACATAATCCAAGTTACCTTGGACGGCCACTGTTTGAGATTCCATGTGTTAATATAAGCAAACCACAACTGCAAATTGCTCCTTCCACGATCTTGCTTTCATACATGCCAACATTCAGTAGCAGTACATTTCCATATACAGGAAAAGCTGAAGTGCTGTTCTACCAACAAAGAATGCTCAGGCTTTTCTACTCCTTCCGAAATAAAACGTAAAAATACCCAGCCTCCCCTCCCCAAGGAGCACTGCTATTTTGAAACACTTTCTAATACAGCCCTGGTATTTTCTTCACAGACTGGCACTACGTATAAATGATACAGTCCCATCCTAATTTCTAGTTGAGATATTTTTACTAACCTATGGGCTGTTGCCAAAGTCAGCCTAGACAAGCAATACCATCCATTCCTTCCCACTGGTTGAGCTTCTTGAGCACCGTAAATTGTAGCAAGTGACTAATTTCTCTTTTAGTTTGGTAACAAACTCATGAAAAACAAGAGTGGTGATAATCTCAAAAAGCACTACTCTGTCTCCCATCTGATAGGTGCAGTGCTACTTTGTTCAGGAAGATAAATCTTAATGAAGTCCTCTCGTTATATCATACTCACATTTCACAAGAGAAACTGGCACTACGATTCTTAATGTGATTCATATGGAGTAAAGCCCTCGATGCCTTCCTGTCAGCCAACCTCAGAATCCCACAGAGGAAAGACACTGCTGTGATAACTTTGTTAGCCAAGCTACCAGCATAGCTTATCCCTGACCCTTTTATCAAATGCAAACTAACTGTCCTTGAGTTTCAGTGAATTTTTAAAGAAGGAAGAAAAGGGAAATCTTGCAACCTTTGTACAGCAGGAGTATGCAGACTGAGAAGATCAAGGTTGGGAAGTACAGGATTCAGCTGTTGTCATCTCTCAGTGGGGTGATATATGTGGTGTAAGGCCATCCCTGGACAAGCAGTTAGCAAGAACACAGATTCAAAAGTGCAGAGAGCATATGTGTGTGTGTGTGTGTGTGTGTGTGTGTGTGTGAAGGAGAAAGGAATCTTTTAATTCTCGCCTATTTTCAGAGCATTTTTACATCACTTTCAAGCACCTGGAAGAGAAGTGCCTATAATTAAGGACTGCCTCCTACTACTGTCATTCCCTTCCAAGACACTCAGCGCAGCTTTTCCCAAGAGGGTGACTCCTCACGGCAAGCCTATCGACACAGGACACCATTAGCATTATAACGCCGACCGGTTTGGGACGGATTGCGGGCTGCGGCCCTGCCCTACGCCGATAACACAGGTGCAGAGCGCTGCGGCGGAGGCCACGGCGGGGCAGAGGCAGGAGGCAAGGCTGCCCCGCCGAGGCCCGCCCGGCTGCTCCCTCCCCGGGCCCATCCATCCCCCCGTGCAGCTCCGTCCCTTCAGGGTGAGGGGACTGAGGGGTGCCCAACGCCTCACCCTCACAAGGGTGCCCTCAGCGCCCCCGCCCTGCGGCAGGTCCGGGCACGGCTCCCTACCGCCGGGAGGGACGGGGCTGAGGGGACTCCCCGCCGCCACCCCCTCAGTACCGGCGGGCCTGCAGGCTCTCCCCCCGCCTCCCCCCCACACCCCCCCGCCATCTCTCTCGGGGCGGGGGCAAGCCAACCCTGGGGCGCCAGCGACAGCCACCCCCGATGCGGTGACTCACCTAAAGCGGCGGGAGCGGAGCGGGACTCGCGGACTCTGGTCAGTCAACGCGACTCCGCTCCGGGCGGCGGGAGAGGGAGCGGCCGGCGGCAGAGGCCGAGGGGGAGGGCCCGGCACTGACAAGGGAGCCAGGAAACGCGCTCTGCGCCTGCGCGCCGCCCCGCGGGCTGCGCCTGCGCGCTTCGGGGCGGGGCAAGGAGGGGCGCGCCGGGGAGCCGCTCTGCGCTCGCGCGGTGGGCGGGCTCGGGGGCCGCGCGCCGTGCCCGCGCCTCACACAAAGGCCGGAGCGCGGCGGGGCGCTCTTCGCCTCAGAGGACTGGGCGGCGCTGGGGGTGCTGAGGCGTCTCATGGGGCTTTGTCATCCCGTGAGGTGAAGGAGGTTACGGCCGCCGCCGTTGTTGGAAAGGCCTGCAGAGCCTTGGGGTGTGAGGAGAGCCAGGGTGCTGCTGGGGGGGCTGGTTTGTGCCAGGTCTCCTGAGCGCGGGGTCGGCAGGGCTGTGAGCGGCAGCGCCGGAGAGGAGCTGTGAGGGGAAGCTGTGAGGAGCTGGGAGGATATCACTGGTGTAGGTTAGCTTAGGGTTGGTGAGCAGTGCTTGTGGCTGCCCACTATTTTGGAGGCTGAGGGACAGAAGGAATGTGCTCTCCAGGGCAGGGAATGACAACACTGCACTGACTCAGATGCTGTAAAACCTTCCCTTCTGTCTGGCTGGAACGTTCTTTGCCCTACTCTTAATCCTCTTGAGGAGCTGCTTGCTGTTTGGGGTCTTGTGGTTTGGCTCCTGTAAAGCTTCAGTCTGTTGTCTGTGAGGTTTTGGTAGCTCCCCTGCAACAACAACAACAAAAAAGAGGAGTGAGGGGAATGGGGAGAGATTAGGGACTCTTGGATATGCTGAGGAGCGATGGAGTAGTAAGTTTAATTTTAAGTCTGAAAGAAAATAATCAATTTATAAGCATCTAAATGGAAACAAGAAGGTGAATGCAAGGCAGTATGGCTTTGCTGTGAATTAATTGAGCCAATGTAATTTCCTTTTCTGGCAGTGTATCAATGCTTGCAGATAAGGCAGAAGCAGTCTAAGTCATATATCTTGATTTTTAGTAGAGCTTCTGACACTGGCTTGCAGGATATTCTAATAACAATCTGGCAAACCAGTCTCGATGATACCACTCTAAGGGAGTTGCAAAACTGGTTGATACGTACTTGATATGAGTACCTTTACAGGGAATTACCCTGGGTCCATTACTCATCCATGATGAAATAGAGTGTAATTACTGCATTTGAAGATGAGGTTGGGTTTGAAGGCAGAATAAACACAGCTACAGAACTAAGATTCAAAATAGGAGCTCTGTGGAAAATGTTGATGTGGTTCAGTGGCAGGTGCAGCACTGCACAATTTATTGTCATCAACTCCAGGATTACCAGACGGGATAGAATCAGGTAGCTGGCTGTGCTGCAGGAAAGGATGGAGGGGCTGATGTGGGTCGTTAAGCTGAGCAGGAGTCCATTATGTTTTGCTGTTGCAGAAGAGGCAAACATCATGCAGGTTAATATAGGTAAGCAAGTGATAGTAATGCATACGCAGGAATCCTGTGCTGCTGAGCCGTGCTAGGAGACTTATGTCCTGTCCTGGGCTCCACACAAAAGAAATATGCTCCTTGAGAGTAGCCCTGCTGAGAAGGACTTGGGGATTCTGGTAGATGAGAAACTTAACATGAGCCAGCAGTGTGCTCTTGCAGCTCAGAAGGCCAGTGGTATCCTGGGCTCCATCAGAAGAGGGGTGGCCAGCAGGGACAGGGAGGTGATTGTCCCTCTCTACTCTGCCCTCGTGAGGCCCCATCTGGAGTCCTGTGTCCAGATCTGGGGCCCCCAATACAAGAAAGATGTAGAACTGTTGGAGAGGGTTCAGCGGAGGCCACAAAGATAATTAGAGGGCTGGAGCACCTCCCCTATGAAGAGAGGCTGAGGGAGCTGGGCTTGTTCAGTCTGGAGAAGAGAAGGCTGCAGAGGGACCTCATTGCAGCCTTCCAGTACTTGAAGGGAGCAGAGAAACAGGAGGGGATTCAACTTTTTAGAAGGGTAGACAATGGCAAGACAAGGGAGAATGGATTAAAACTAAAGGAAGGAAGATTTAGATTAGATATTAGGGGGAAGCTTTTTACAGAAAGCGTGGTGAGGGGCTGGAACAGGCTGCCCAGAGAGGTAGTGGATGCCCTGTCCCTGGGGGTGTTCAAGGCCAGGTTGGATGGGGGCCCTGGGCAACCTAGTGTAGATCCAGGCCTGAGGTTGGTGGCCCTGCCTGTGGCAGGGGGATTGGAGCTCTGTGATCCTTGGGGTCCCTTCCAACCCAGACCATTCTATGATTCTATGGGTATTTGGAGAAAAAGGTGGCAATAATGATCACAGTCTTTGAACACATGACATTTGCTGAGCCTGTTGATGGGACAGAAAACTGAGGAAAGATGTAAGCATACAAGTAGATAAAAGGCTGCTGCTATGAGGAAGAGAACAATTTGTTCTTTTATGTCCGCTGAGGGTAGGGCGAGAAGTCATAAGATAACAGCAAGGCAGATCTAGGTTACGGTAAAAAAAATTCCCAGTGATTCGTTTGAAGTAGTCAAGCCCTGTGTTGGACTGACTTAGCGGTATTTGGGGCTCTTTTTACTGGTGTTTAAGAGTGGATCAGGCAAATGTTTGTCAGAATGGCAAAAGTGCAGTATAAGATCTTGCTTTCAGGAAGGAGGCTAGAGGCGATGGCCTCCTAAATCAGTGTTACTGTGGCTCTCTAACGGTGAGATATGTAACCGTTGCAGCCCTTACTGGCTTAAAGATAAAACTAGATCAACTGCACAGATAAAAGATATTCAACTAGGCCAAGTAAAATTACATAACAGGAATGAAAATACATTTAACTGTGGTTTTATGTTTACAAAATCATTTTCACCAGATGGGGTAAAAGTATCTAAATGAGGAATTCGGCAACGTTTTTAAGCATTAAAAGCTAAGGTGCTGTCTCCAGTAAAGTTTTCCAGAGAATTTTCCACCTTGGTTCCTGCTAGATTGCTAATACAATTCTGCTGTGCCAATTCCAGAAAGGATGCTAATGTTTTAGAGATGAACACCTCAAATGAAAGTGAAAGTAGTTTAGATGCAGTCTGACCTTAAGGTATATATGGAAAAAAAAATTGGGCTATGACATCCTTTGAGGGTGCTGGTGTTACTTTTTAATTGGTGAATGTCTGCAGCTGGGTAGCAGCTAGTCAGAGGTCGTTTCAAAGCAGGCTGTTAGATTTGCAAGCAGGTAATTGCAGATGGAAATACTTGCCTTGAGAGGCATTCTGGATGTGCATTGTTCATCCAGGTATTTGAAAATAGAGCTGTTTCCAGTTCCATGTGGTATCATGCCTGATGTTTAAAAGGAAGATACAATGAATGTAGGGTTTTTCTTTCCCTAACCATTCCCTGTTTCTCCAGGCCTGCTGTCTGGATCACAGTGGTTTGTCAAAATTGGTTTACATCAGCAGTATTCTTGAATTATCAAGAACATTGCCTTAAGGTAAGGTAGTGTCACTGATGATCTAAATAACTGCAAACTTCAGATTTTTAAGCAGGGGAATACAGTGTGTCCCAATATCCTGCTTTTTTCTTTTTCTACCTAATACTGTGTCCCCTTGCCAAATTCTGTTTTATGTTCTGTGTAAGTTTGCAGGCAGGCAGGGAGGCTGCTCCTGCTGCATGCAGCCAGACCAGACCCGTACTGTGCAGTCTCTTCATATACGGGCTTTCTAGGTAATGATGAGCTTGGTACTGACTGCTTCCCCCACTGCCAGAGAAGATCTGTGGTGGAGCAGGTAGGAGCCTGTGTTTGCAGGCTGGCAGGCCCCTAGGCTCAGGCTCCAAGTGACCAGCTTCAGAGCAGAGTGTAAAGTGTATGACATCTGGCAGCATCTGTGTTCTGTTAGCTTGCTTTTCAAAGGTTATATGCCTAAATGCATTTGTTCAGTTGTCCAAGCAGGGCTTAGTGGACCACAGCAGGTTAGATGACAGCAGTGTTTTACTCTAGTTCCTACAGAAAAATGATCACTAGAAGAGAAACAGCAGCAGTATTTATCACTGGTTTTTACATTATGGCAGTAAAATTGTACATTGACATTGTCAACATGGGCTGGTTCCCTAGGAGTCAGCTCTCCTAGTTTGGGAGTAATTCTCCCACAACCAGTGAAGTCTTGTGTCCTACAAACTGTACTCCAGTGCTGTCCCAGGAGCTGTTTCTGCCTCCCAACTTGCCTGAATTTCCTCTTTCTGTGCTACTCTCGGCTCCTGTTGCAGTACCCTGCTATCTCTAGTATCTTAGGTTTGAGCTGCAGCCTAGAACACTATGTCCTGCTGTCTTGCTGCTAACGATTTCAAGTTTTTCCCCATACAGTAAGCTTTATTAAGACTATGAATGAAAGCTACTGATGAAGGGAATTAGTTGCAAGAGATGAACCAGAACTTGAAAAATCCCAAATCTCTGTTATTACACTTTTTTTTCAAGTAGTATTGGATGTCTTCTGTCATTCCAGATATACTCTAGAAGTGTTATTTGTGAGGTTTTGGGTCTGACACACAGGTAATTCTTATGTCTGCAAATCATTACACACTTTTTGCTCTCTTCCAGTCTTTTTCCCATGTAGGTCACTTGCTATCTCAGTAATCAGTACATGTGAGTTAACCTCAGCTGGCAACTAAGTACCACACAGCTGCTTGCTCCCTTGCCCTCAGTGGGCTGGGGGAGAAAATAGGAAGGCTAAAAGTGAAAAAACTCATGGGTTGAGCTAAAGACAGGTAAAAGTTTAACAGGTAAAGCAAAAGCTGTGCATGCAAGGAAAGCAAAAGGAATTAATTCATCACTGCCTCTCAGTAGGGAGGTGTTAAAATCATCTCACCTGATGGGGTGAGAAGCAGAAAAGGCCTTGGCTCTGTGTAAGCACTGCTCAGCAATAACAAAAACATCTCTCTATTATCAATGCTTTTAAGCACAAATAAAAAACACAGACCCCCAATAGCTTCTGTAAAGAAAATTAACTCTTTCTCAGTCCAAAATTGCTATAGCAATTTTTTAATGGGCAGCTCTTAGCAAGATACACAGTACTCTGGAGAACAAAAAGAGGCTGAAGCTGTGTTGCAGTAGCATTTTATTTTCCTTTCAAAACCTTACTAAGAAAAGGTAGAAATGCTATAGTGTCTAGGTATATGTGCATCAAACCTCTTGCTATGTAAAGAAATCACTTTGAAAAGTAAAGATGTTCAATCCCTTTTATTTAGCCCAGAGGAGGGGAGTAGGAACTGGGTGGTACTTGCTTTGTATAGTTTTGGTCCCTGCCTTTCCTGTTAGAATGTACAGAAGTGGCCTAGAGTACCCTGCCAGGATGAGGTGGGCTTTTGCCTGAGAGGTCCTTGCTGTGCAATTTTGGTGGCATTGAGAAAATATTTAGCCCTTAATGTGCATCCCTTTTGGAAGTATAACAATGCTGCTTTTACCCCTGTTTCACCATTAGTGAGCACACATCTGCACTAACCGTCAGCCATTTCAGACCTTGATGAAAATATGTGCATAAAACTGTTCCCTTTGTAGGGAACTGCATGAGTCAGCTGGTGTTGGGAACACACCTATGTTTTCCTCATCTCCATCCCACACCCTTTTCTGTTCTAATGAATTCATGGCAGGTGGGTCCAAACATGTGAGCTCTATCTTTGGTGCCTGTTCCAGAGCCACTGACATGGAGGAAGAGGGTTTAGGTGCTTTGATAATCTCTCCAAAAGTGAGCCCTTTGATTGCTGAGATACAATGTGTGGCGTGCATTTTTTTTAGAGCTGATTCAGCTGTCCTGCCTTCCTCCTTTGCATCATGCCATTCATGTATGGTCTTTCTTTACTTGGCCAGTCTCTGGTTAGACTCCTGCTCCTGTACCAGAAAGAGTTTGACTTCACAAGAGAAAACTTTGCACTGGACAAAACTCACCTGCAATGTGTCTGATACCTGTTGCATAATGACATCAAGGTGAGGTTTATAGTCATGACCCTAAAGAATGGTAGTTAATAGGTATTTTTTAAATTATGTGTTCATATTTGTGCACATATTAGAGACTGTAAAGATTAGGGAGGAGGGTAATCCTCTGTAGAGAACAATGCACACTTCTGGGTGACTCAGTAAGTATATGCAAGTCAGTAGTGGGCCACACAGCTAGCGATGCTATCAGGAAAAACTGTGTGATTGCTCAGCATGTTTTGGAGAGACAAAATGCCCCTGGTACATATAAGGTACAGGTGTGCAACTGCAGAATACCTCAAGTTTGGAAGGGAACTGCAAGGATTATTGAGCCCAGTTCCCAAGTGGGGAAGCAGTCAGCTGTAGCAGGGAATATGTACAGCCTCCCCAACTTGCCTCCGGTGAGTTTTCAGTTTGTTCATCTCTTCTGGTCCCTCCTGCATCCCTGTGTTTGTTTTGTGGCCTCTTGTTCATGACCAGAACTTTCACGTGTTGTTTCTGTTTGGAGTCTCAATCTATTTCCAGTTCTTTAATCTGAAAAGGAGCAGAAGGATAAATGATTATGGAGGGGATCTGAAGTGTACATGTGGAATTACGAGGATTAGAAAAAGAAATAGGAAGATGATATCTA
Source organism: Porphyrio hochstetteri (assembly GCA_020800305.1). Lineage (NCBI taxonomy): Eukaryota > Metazoa > Chordata > Aves > Gruiformes > Rallidae > Porphyrio > Porphyrio hochstetteri. The sequence continues at coordinate 12,197,358 of CM036920.1, forward strand.
CACCAGGAATTTGAAGCTACTCATGCTTTAGAGTTTTGTAGCAGCTGAAAAATAAGCAGCAAGTCATGCCACTGATGACAGTACACCTTGCAAACTCTCCTTCGTGGGTATAGATCACTGCTGATACCAGTGGCTTGTTACTGCTGTATTCAAGCACCATAAAGATTCTGATGGAGGATTTCTGCATGGGGTGGCAAGTGCTGAAGTTCTCTTGTGCTCCAGTAGGTTGAGAGCATTCAATCTGCATCCTTTCTACAGTCTGGATTTCCTTAAATTAACGTATTCCCTTTGGGACATGTTGGCTGTTAAATCAAAATGTTTCTTTTCAGGTATTTGTGATGAATATGGAAGCTCAGATACTGGAAAGAGTTGCATAGCTGCTCTGTTGGGAGTTATCTTTCTGATGTATTTGTACATGGGTTTGTTACCCTGAGGTTTCACAATGATGGATTTATTTTTTTCCCCCCTTTCAGGACTAACTGCTTAGCCTATTCCATCTTGACTTGCAGGTCTTTTATTGCATTTTAATCGTTCTTAATCTTTTCCAGGTACACATAGTGATCCTGCTCCTGACATGGATCTTTTGCCATGCAGAAAGCCTGTGAAGAAGGTATGGAACAAATTGACAGCACAGCTATTTATACAGTGTGCTGAAAGAATGGACATATAGACCTGATATCTGTATGTTACCCTCTGAGAAATTTTGCTCTATCTTTACTTTTTCTGTGTATCATAGGCTGCCTTTCTAAAGACTGGATCAGCAGTTTGCTGAGATCAATGAAGGTAATCCCTAGCTGACTGGGTCATAAACCAGGTGGTGGTATGCTTGCTTAGTACCACTGGACTAGTCAAAGGTATGGTCCCCACCTATTTTTAAGTCAATACCTTTAGTTCTAATGGCACTTCAGGCTTTTATCCCTACCCCTGAATAGAAAGAGGGTGGTTGACAGTGTGCTGTAGATGGAAGGTGATGATATTGCCTGAAAATGCAGTAGCTGAAAGCATGAAGGTGGCAGAAGGCTCAGCCTCACTTGGAGGGAAACGCTGTGCATTAAATCCACAGCTAGCTATGATATTTCTGAAGTGCCAGTTGTCAGCACAGTGCCAAAGGAGCAATCTGCTCTGTGCTGGCAACTTTTCTCCCCTCTGTGCCAATTATGGATGCCATTGACTAGCTAGAGAGGGAAGCTGGCCTAGTCTTTGTTGGAGGCCTGATAGGTGTGATGAGTGGAGTTGTGTAATAAGTGAAAGAAAGGACAAATCGAGAGGAAATGGAGGAATTCCTTAGGGTGCCATCTGTGATGTAGATTACCAGGGAGGCAGAGAGGAAGTGGATTTCTTCTTTTGGGGATTAATTTTGCCAGACTGCAATCAGTGAGCTAACATACATTCTGCTTTTCAAGATCATAAAAAGCAATGCAAGTGCTAACATGTATTATTAACGCTGTGCTTTCAAATCAGCACTGGAGAGAAATAATGGAATATATACCTTAAGGTTTCCAGCTACCAACATAAAGGGCAGAAATGTGACATCTCAGCCACAGCTGCACAATGCTCACTGATGATTTCCTCATGCTCATTAGTAGTGTGTTGGAGGTCAGGCTCCACCTTTAATTTAATAGTAAGCAGACTGATACTAGAGGGCAGGAAGAGGTCTTAGAGACCCAGAGTGGCTTATCTGCTCAGCTCTTCCATTTGGCTCTCAAAGAGAGATAATTTGTGCATCACTGTTGTCAGTGGAGTTTGTTTTTTCTCTAGAAAATAGAGCACTGTTAAACCAAGTGGGATTCATCCCCACTGGATCTGCATTGCGGAACGTTAGGACCGAGGTATTCACTTGCACACTAAATGAGGTAAAATGATGATACACCTCGGAGGCAGAAATAGACCTGGTTGTTTATGAAGGCCTGGAGTCTAAGTCTGTTTTCCTAAATTTCTGTGTATGGATTTGAGTTTATATACCAATATTATTTATTTCAGAATTATGCTGCAGTAGCAGCAGCTGGCTTTAGACCCAGCTCAAACAGTATTTGATTGCATTCTCCACAAACATAGTCTCTGCTCCACAGTTTACAATATGGATGTGTCTTTCTATCTCATGGAAAATATGAGCCCCACAGCTCACTTAGTGCTTAGTGTTTACTGATATGAATCATTGGAGGAGTGTTGTTGTTGCTGCTGTAAAAATAATAATTTAAAAAAAAAACCCCAAAACACTCTAAGGAAGGAGATCTGCAAAGGCTTTAATAGAAAAACTGTATTCTAGCAATACAAGCTGCTCTTCAGCAAAACAACATCATGTAAATGTGCCATTGTGTTCCAGAATGCCACACAAGCTCTGTACTATGTAGGTTTTGTATAACAAGTAAGTTTAAAACACCAAATTTGGTATGGAGATAGCAGTTCACCTGCTACAAATGTATCCATTCATTATCAGTCAATTGGAAGTGAATGCATCGGTTGCATTTTTTAACCTATTTGAATAAAAGCCACATTTATGACTCAGTTTTTATAACCAATGTCCCATAATTGCAGCTGAGAAATGCTTCTTGTATTATCAGTCCTTTCCAGAAGTTATACTCTTTTCCTTGTAAATGTTAGTATGTGTGGTCTTTATGGAAAAGAACTGCAGACTGTAATGGTGAATGTTAAAGTAGCTTCTTAAATCTATACACAAAATGAAATGGCAGGTATGTTATTTCATACTGCAATCTGTAACGTGAGGATGCTTAAAATTTCACTAAAATGGATCTCACTGTGGGTTACAGTCTATGGAAGAAATCTGAGCACCATGGAAACAACAACTAGTAAAACTATAGCTTCAATGGAGGCAGAATTTTATACTGTCCATTTTAAGGTGGGTTTTTCAAAAGTTCTCAGCACTGAATTAACTCTTTCACCTCAAGTGCTGTGTCCAGTTCTGGGCTCCTCACCATAAGGAGGACACCAAGGTCCTCAAGCGAGTCCAGAGAAGGGCAACCAGGCTGGGGAAGGGGCTGGAGGGCAAATCCTCTGAGGAGCAGCTGAGGGAGCTCGAGGTGTTCAGCCTGGAGAAGAGGAGGCTGAGGGGAGACCTTATCACCACCTACACTGACCTGACACGAGGGTGCAGAGAGGTGGGCGATGGTCTCTTCAGCCAGGGGACAGGAGATGGGACAAGGGGAAATGACCTCAAGCTGCCCCAGGGCAGGGTCAGAGCAGATGTGAGGGAAAAGCTCTTCCCTGAAAGAGTTGTTGGGGCCTGGAACAGGCTGCCCAGGGAGGGGGCTGAGTCACTGACCCTGGATGTGTTTAACAGACGGGTAGATGAGGTGCTCAGGGATCTGGTTTAGCACAGGACAGGAACAGTTGGATTTGATGATCTTAAAGGTCTTTTCCAACCTTGTGATTCTGTGAAATTTTCTAAAGTTCTTTCATAGATCTTGCTAGCAGCAAAGCTGAGCGAAGATGATGCCTTTTAAAAAATTCTATCAATGTAATATCTCTAAAGACTGAGCTTGTCATGTTCGATAGAGTTACCAGACCTACGTTACAGAATACTGTTATATTTATCCATTATTGGCCTAATCCTGCACTTCTTACCCAGAGTTAAATTCAGAGTTAAATGACTGACATATAAACTCTCTGACAAGATAGCTGGTTGCATAAATAGTTCTACTTTCTCTGTACATGGACATTGAGTTCATTATGTCTTCTCCACAACTTCAGCCTGCTCCAGGAGTTTGTGAGAGTGCTTGTTGCCCTTCAGGCCAGTCTGTGCCTCTTCCAGTTCTGTCTGGAGCAGGCCGAGGTGGCATGTACTGCTCCTGCAGCTCCTCTTGGTGCTGGCAGGCATCCTCATCCCTTTACATCTGAAGATGAAAGATTAATGTAAATAATGACGGGAGAGGAAGCTGAAAGATCTAGGAGGTCTCTCTGCAAAGCTGCTCTTTAAGGTGATGCCAGATTTTAAAAGAATTTAAAACAACCCTCTCCCAAAAAACCCCATCGCTTGATGCCAGTATTGTGTGTATCTGTCTTACATCATTGTAGTCACAGTGGCTTTAAGAGAATTACTTCTGACTGAGGCTGATGTAACGGAGGGCAAGTCGGGTTTGCGGCGGGTGTGTTTATATATACACACGTATAGAGAGAAAGAATCCTTGTTGTTACTGTTTAAATTACTAAAATTGGATTTTTGGCAGCAGTTGCATCAATTTATTCCAACAAAGAGATTAGCCTTTTACTAATTTACTTACTTAGTTTTACTTCAGAAATGAAAATCCAAAGGAAGCTCCGTAGTTTTGCATCTCTGTTAGTTTCTAGTCCACTTCTTGGCTACCCTGTTCCAACAGCAATTACAACTGCTGTTAAAAGCAGAACTTTCTTGGTTTAATTACATATGAATATTTCTTTGGGTTTCTAGTTTGATAAAGCTGATAGTAATGATTGTCTTATATAAGGGTGGAACTACTGCAGATTGAAATTGGTATGAGTGGGAGAACTGGGGCTTCTGAATATATATTCTCAATTTGTTCAAGATGTCTGTCTAAACAAGAGTACATAATCTACTGCTTTGTTGCTTAAGCTATAAAATAGAACTGGTAGCTTTCCATCCAGGGACTTGTTTTCACCCTCCTCAGTTTACCTTGACATGCTGTTGCAGTTTATTTGGTGTCCTGGCAAGTTCACTGTTCCTGTTGGTGTGATCCAGCTGCATTTCCATTCTTGTCAGTTCAGAGTCCATCTTCTTGAGCCTGTGAGCTTCAGCATTCCCTTTAGTCTCCAGACTTGCCTGCAGAGACTCAATTGCATGCTGGTGATTATTTCTGCAGAGTCCAGTGAAGCATATGGTACAGCATTCTGTTATGTTGAGTCTGATCCAGCCTTTGTATCAAATTATTGCCCACCAAGTAATAAAATACAGTAACTTTTCAAACCTGTTTAAAACTGAGATACCAGCATTTTGCACCAAGCCATTCATGAATATATTCTTTTAAACACAGGGCTGGGGCAGCTTTCAAGAGGTCATCTTAAAAATCTACTGCCTAAAATCTGGATCACATCCTGCTAAAATAGTCCCACTAGACAATGTGTGACTGGACTGCACTTCCAATAATGGAGAGTCTACAACCACCAGATAATGTGGTCTAAGGAGCAATTCCCCTTAATTATTATAAAATTTTCCTAGTGTCTTAAAGCCCCCATTCTGCAGCCTTCACCTGTGACAATGTCATAGCATCGCTCTGCCTCATTGTTTCAAATTCTTCCATGTTCTTGGTCAGTTTTAACCCGAGCCAGTTTGAGCTGAATGCAAATCAGTTTCCTTCCTCCAGCCTGAAGGAAGGGTGCAACAGATGGATGAATATAAATGCCCTTTGTGGGGTTAAACGTACAAAATCCATCAGATGGAATGTGGGGAGCAGCCACCGGGCTGGCATGCAGCTCTCACATCTGTAGCACTGGTACCTCCAGGGAAGACTGCTTCCTCCAGTGCCACCTGCAGTTCATCCTCAATCTCCTGTCTCTGTCTTTTCCATCTATGAATGCTCTTCCCTCCCTCCCCCAGCTGATTGATTAGATCCTTAATTTCCTCTAGGGAAGAAAACAGATACTTCATATGATAGGTTTATTTCAGGACTATGAACTTTACCGAGTGCACCCGGCAGATTATTTGAATAGAAATGGCATGCAATGATTCCAGTCACTTTATATCAACTGCCCTTTTCTTTGGTTGCTAAATATTATCCTGGATTTCTGAATGAGCCCTGCTCACTGTGTGTGTTCATGGAGGTGGAAGAATGAAGCCTATTAAATCAAGAGATTTTTTTTTTTCCCAGTTTTTATCCAGCCTTCCCTTCTCCCCCTTTCAGATGGTTGCTCTTACAAAATGCAAACAGGATGCCACATCATCTCTGTACAGCAGAATGGGGCACTCTGCCAGCTGATGTAGGCCAGAGCAAAGGGTTGGGGGACATAGCCCAGAAAACACTGGGTCTGAGCCAGGGAGTCCATCACTGTTTTCTGTTGGCTGTAAGGGCAGCAGATTGTAGCATCTTCTAAATATTTACAGTGTCATCTTCCAGCCTCCTGTAAGAGATCAATTTTTGCAATTTACAGAAATGTTTCTAAATAATAATAATAGTAATTTAAAAAAAAAGTCAAGGCAGCTGGTCTCCCTGTGCAGCCAGTGGGGAAGTGATGCAAAGAGGGAGACTCTAAGCAGGAGTTAAACTGCCTTGCTCTGAACTGATTCCTGGAGGTGCCTAATCCTCTCCACTGAGGTTAAAGGGAACATCATCTTCCCAGGATAAAGCTGGCCATTGTTAATAGTTCCCTGAGTGAAGTGCTCAGAGTTAGAGAGAATGCTGGTAGCCAGAACCAGGACTGCAGCCTGTCTTATTTCCAGTCCATTATTTCCTGATGCGGTGCTCTAGTGATGGTATCTGGCCCAGGCTGGAGTGATGACCACCTAGTAGAACAGTGAGTGCAACCAAGGTGCTATTGTGGTCTTGCTTTGAGGGTTCAGAAAGGGCCTTGATCCTTAATGTTATCCCCGGAGTCGATTCCCTGGAAGCAGTACGTGGGTGCTAGTTACAATTTTGGGTGATCCCATGGGGTGGTTTGTGTGAGTGCAGACTCTGTCCCAGGAGCAGACTTTAACCTGTGACTTTAAGTGCATCAATTTTATGTCTCCAAAGAATGAAAGCACTGCTAGAAATGAGAAAAGTGGAATTGGTGCTGGAAGACACACCAGGATTTCTTCATTCAGTAGGAACCAAGGGGCTTATGATCTGCAGAGTTTAACACCAAATCATTACTTACCCTAAAAGGCCTTGTTCTCCTTCTTCAGAGATTCCAACTGCTCTGAGGACTCAAAGATTTTGAGCAGTCTTAAGCTCAAAATTTTCAGTTGTGCACATTCCTCCTGTGAACTGTCTGCTTCCACCTGCAGCTCTTGGTGTTTTTTGTTGCCATTCTGTCAGTATCTCATCAAAGGCTCTCTGCTTCTTCTCCATGGCAGCACAAGCAGCAGTGGCCTAGAAAGATAAAGCCACACGTTCACTGGACACAAGTTTGCTTTACACTTCACTTCTCTGCATGTCCTGCCAGCTAGTCACAGTTAAATTGGCAGCCAGGCTAATGGCTGGCAGAGCTTCTCTTGGTCACTCTGAATGGATGATTAAAATGTTTACGAGGCTTTCTTTCCTCACCATTAGGAATTTAACAAGATCACCCAGTTCCCATCAGTGTGATAGTCCTTCTTGCTCCTGTGGTTATAATGATGCTGCTGTGGAGCAAATGTTTTCCACTTCAGATATTCCTTGTGCAGATGTGCTGTTAGTAATTGCCTGGGTTGATTAGTGCGACTCTTTCTATTTCAAAGACTATTGGGTTACAAACAAGATGTTATTCAAGACTATTTTAGATTGTGTTTGACTGCTTGTCCTGAAGGGAAAGAATAAAGGTACATTTTTCTTTCCTGGGAGCTTTTAATCACAAATATTCCACATACCCTTATGATCCGCACATGCGTTCAGATACCATGGTGACAAGCACACCACAGGAACCATAGAATAAAGAACTGCTTCATTAAAGAAAGTGATGGTGGAACAGATTTTCAGCCCAGTAATGTAATGATGTATGTGGGATTTTCAGCTCTTGAGACCCTGTTCTAAAGCCGACTGCAGTTGTTGGCAGATACCCAAGGACTTCAGTGGATTTGGAGCAGCCTTTGTGCCTATTTTAAGTAACGTTTTTATTCAAATGTCCCACAGTTGCACTACTATTCATGCTCTTACACTAACACTAGCAAGAGGAGAAATACTAATTTAATGAAGGAGCATTTGTTGCTAGTGTTTAAACTGCATGTTGTTTAGATCTCTTTGAGTACTGTTGTTAATAACCAGTGGCCAACCCACTGGTACTGCAACACTGAAAAGCTCAAAGCAGGATATCATTATCCTTAAAAAGAAGATGAATACCTTGCCTTGCAGTAAAGGAGGGGTTGTGCTTTAGCTATGCTCTTGTTTTTGGAAGTCAGCTAATGAGCTTACCAGAAGCATGCTGTGTACTCCTAGGAATTAGCTGTGGCTCTCATCTGGGTTTTCTCTTGATGTGATAAATCTTAGCCTTACTTCTCATGGTCATGCAGATTACTTGACATTTAATAGAGAGATCTTAAAATATTAAGAAATAAGGGACCAATCCAAAGCTGACCTGAGTTAACAGACTCCCAGGGCCCCCAATACCAGGACTTTACTAGTCAGGCTTGTGCGGGAGGCAGTCTTGACTGGATGGATTTCTTGCTGTCTTGAGGTCAACAGTGAGGTTCTCTGCTTCTTCCTGAAGTTTCTGCTTAGCTTTCTCTCTGTTGGAAACCCAGGCTTGGACTGAGTCAGCTGTCGTCTTCTTGGAGAGTCACAGCCAACTTTTTCCTGAGGGAGAGAGGGCAGAAACATCCTGGTGAGTAAGTTCGTGGAGTAAGGAGTGGTGGCAGTCAGGAGCCCTTACCTCAAGCACCATCACTGTTTCACCAGTGAAAAGGTGAAATCCTGGCAGCAGTCTCAGAAAAGGGACTGTTAAACCATGTCTGGGATGTGACTGGTTCTTCCCCTCTGCTGCTTGATGTGGCATATTGGACCACAGCTCAGTTCTTCGTTGCAGGATCGTTACCTGGTGATAGACTCTTCCACCTCCCATTCAGGTATCTCAAGGACTGGGAATAGTGTCTAAGAGCAAAGTGAATATCCCTGGGTCTCAGCACAAAGTCATGCTGAGATGTAGTAGCTTATTCCATTTCTCTCAACTTGTTCAGGCACACAGTGAAACCCTACAGCTCTCTTAAACTCTTGTTGCTATTATGGGAAAGCACCTTTATGTCTGCTACGAAGATTGGCCCAACTTCTAGCCTGTAATACCAGCTCTCAATGACCAGATTCTAAGGGGTTTAATCTGATTTGGTGATTGCTTTTTTCTTGAGAAATGTTAGTGGCTTTTGTAGGGCTGCAGGAAGAGTCAAGTCCTTGCTGAACTAAAGAAAGGTTATCCAAATTCAAGCCTTTATCAGAAAGGATTAGTGCTGGTTTTCTGCTTCTGTGTACAAGTAGTAGGTCTCAATGATAACTGTGATTATTGCAAGTTACGTTTTTTGTTTGGTGGGGTTTTGTTTGGGAGTTTTATTTGTTTGGGGTTTTTTTTAATCTTGACTGAAGCTCTTTGCTTTCTGTCTGTCTTACCAAATGTACCTCTCTGTCCTAAGAGATCACATCTATAAGCTCAGCAGCTAGACTAAATAATGAGAGTGCCATTAAGCCCCACCCCAGGCTCCCTGAAAGCTGAGTGCTCACTTGGTTTCTACCAGCTCTTTGGTTCTTTCAATGGCATCTGCCCTGTGTTCAGTCCTCTAGCTTGTGCCTTCAGTATTGAGTGTAGAGACCAGGCACTGCAGTTCAGCTTTGCTCTCCTCCTCTTCCTCCAGATACTCTCATCATGTTCACTGTTGGCCAGGCTCACAACAGCAGCAGTGCAGGACTAGAGATAGCACAGTCATTAGTGTGTGTCTGTCCTATTGGAAGTATGAAACCCAGAGCTGGAGTGCTCCACTTGAACAACTCAGTTCTGGACCAGCTAGAAGCATCTTAGACTTCAGAATATCTTCCTGTTCAGGAGCCAAGTTTCTGTTCTCTGTACTTGTTTTTTGTTGCACTGCAGTGAATTGAATTGAGCTCATACAACTGAAAACAGAACTTGGCTTGTCATCATCACTGTTTTCTCTCAAACAGTGTTGCAAAGGAATTGTAACAGAAAACCCATTTGGTGATTGTTCTGAACACAGAGGGGGTTCTCAACAGACTTCTGATACACAGGTGCAGCACTAGAATCACTCTTTGGAGATAAGCAGAAATTTCCAAGACAGATGTGTCAGAGACCTGAAATGTTGGTATATTTTGAGCCAGACTTGTGTGATCTATGCAAATAAACTGGTCGACAGTCCACTGAGTGGACAGTGGACTGAGAGTCAAGAGGTTTGTGTTCTGCTGTTTTGCTGCTGACTCATGGGAGATTCTGTGTCTTATTTTCATAGCCATACAAGGTTCAGGTCTCCCACGCTGCCTCCAAGGTCAGCTGGTGAAAAGCCCAGTGATTAATTTGGATGAGAAAGTTTTCCTCTGTGAGATATAACACTCTGAGTGCAAAAGAACAGCCACTGCATGTCCCATCACAGCAACAACCTTTGCAGTCAGTGGTCCCCGGTACCTTTGACTCTTCATCCAGTTACCTCTTGAAGTCATCTGCCTGTGAGGTGAGAGAAGTCTTTATGCAGACAATCTGGTTAAGCTGCTCTGAGCTTCCTTGTGCTCCCGACTCAGCCAGCTGTTCTGAGCTGTGGGAAAAGCAGGAGAGGAACTAATTCAATGTGACTGGAGAGAAAGAGAAGTGAAGGCTGGAAGGATTGGGCAGATTTGCTAGAGGAGAGAGGGCAGGGCTGCCAGAGCTGGATGAAATGTAGGGGAAGAGGAGGATCAGAGGGAGGTAATGTTGCACAAAGCTGTCAAGGAGTTTACCTTGGAGCCTGATGGCATTAATTTCAGCTTGGCTTTTCTCCACTTCAGCCTGCTGGGCGTTGGCTTCAGACAGGTGATCTTCTGGCTTGTGAACGTGAGCATCTGAGTTCAGCTGTAAGGAGTCAATCAGACAAATGATGCTGAGTAAGACCACAATATCCTTTCAAGTTGGAGCACAGGGCATTCCACACCAAGACGCAGGAGAACTTTTTCACAGTGAGGGTGACAGAGCCCTGGGACAGGCTGCCCAGGGGGGTGTGGAGTCTCCTTCTCTGGAGATGTTCAAGCCCTGTCTGGACGCCTCTCTGTACTAGGGACCCTGCTTTGGCAGGGGGGTTGGACTCGATGATCTCTCGAGGTCCCTTCCAACCCCTACAATTCTGTGATTCTGTGATCTCTTGAGGTCCCTTCCAACCCCTACAATTCTGTGATTCTGTGATACTTTCTCTCTTGCAAACTCAGTTTATTCCAGTTGGTTGTAGTTACAGTGGGATGACTGTAATCGATAGGGGGAGTGTAGAGTGTCCTGACCTTTAGTGAGGAGGATGCCCACCCCATCGGCTGATCAAGCAATGTTCAGCACCACCTGCAAACAGCTGCTTTCTGGTATTGGGTAGCTCCCACTGCAGAAGGCTGGACGCTGCCTTGCACTGATGACTGCACCCATGCCTGCACTGGTGATTCATTGAGGAATTCCCTGCCTGCCTCTCGCCTTGGATTTCTGCAGAGACTCCATGCTTGCACTGAGGTTATCCATCTGTCTGTCTGTCTTCAGGCGAAGCTGCTGAAGAAGTTTCTCTTTCAGAGAATCACAGTGATGTTTCTTATTCTCTGAGGAAAGAGACAAGATGCTTGGATGCTGGGAAGGTGTCTGACCTGGGCAGCTGTTGCAACATCAGCTTCTTCCAGGCAATCTTCCTTGTTTCTCCACCTAGTGGGAAAGACGGGAAGAAATTTTTATTCCATCCCACAAAGCCTATGTATATCTAGAAACATACACATTTTGGACACAACAGTGACAAGTAGGAGGCATAATCAGAAAGGGAACAGGAATTCCCAAGTGGTATGCTAGGATTTAACTGGCTTTGCTGCTTTTTGTGTCACTGGACAGTTCCTTTTCCTCTGTTTTCCCACCTGTGCAATGTGTCTAACACTGACCTATCTCCTGATATGATTGAGAATTAATTAGCCAGCATTTCTAAAGTGAAAAGAAATGTTACTTCTTATTATTGCTGTCAATTTGTATGAATCATTAGGACGTGTTCAGAGCATTCTATTAAAATATAACTTTTTGGGGGACTAAATTATCTTTGGGGTTTTCCTAGTGTTACTGTATCTCATTATGTATTTAACAACCACATCCTGGCAATTTACATAAGATTTATTAGAGTAGATCTAGCCATCACTACAGAACTGTTAAATGTGGATGGTGTGATTTGATAGCTGAAGCACAGGACAGAGAAATCCCTGACTTGCTACTCCCTTGCTCTCTGGAGGACTGCCCCATCAGTACCTGCCTTCTTCAGAGGTTTCTATGAAAGGAGCAGCATGTGCAGTTTGTAACAGTGAGTTTGCATAGGCTAAATCTAGAGTTCAGGATTGTTGTCCATCATCTTATTCTTTCATGAGGAATATTGGCTAAATCTGTTGATGAAAAGGTCTATCAGCAGTCTTTGCAAGCAGAAGAGGAGGTCCCTGCAGCAGATGCCTTTCTTCTGGCTATAGCAACATGGCAGGAGACCTGCAGTGAGCATACAGTTGCTCAGACTTCAAAGGAAGTGGAGTTTAGAGTGAGTGGATTAATACACAAGACAAGCTGGATCTCAGAGCTGGCTGAACTATTGATTCACTGGAAGCTAAAAAGGCAAATGTTTTGAAGCTGAGGGATTTCAGGAGTCAGGATCTGCTGTAGAAAAAACCTCAAAATCTACCTGGGGGAAAAGAAATACTGGGTCTCAGCTGGTTCTGTTATTTAAGTGTTTAAAGAGTGATAGGCTCCAGACTCCATTTTAACAGGGCAGGTTTAAGAAGTCTGCATTAATCTCTTATGCCAACTTAGTCTTACCAAAAAACCAAAGCAGCCTAAACAGGCTACTGTGGGGTAAGGAAGGGTAGGATGTTACAGGAAATGAGTTAAACCAAGTTAAGTGTTTCTACTCTGTTGTGAACACGTTAATCTTTGCTGAAAGTGGGTTGAGATCTAGTGCCCTGTCTCCTTAGTGGGACTGGCAGGGCACTTAAGTCCCCTTTTCCTTTGTTCAAGTTCCTCCTTTACCCCATCTGTAAGTAAAGGCACAAGCACTCTGGGAAGCTGGGTCCTCTGCTGCAGCTCTGAAGTACTAACACCAGCACATAAGTTTTCTTCTGGCACTGAAGTGTCCCAGTGGCCTTGCTCTGAAGCACAAGTATCTTGTATTCCCTGTGGAGCACTGTGTTAGAATTCGAACTAGCAAAGCTTGCCAGTATTTATTAATGACTGTACACTTTGCCTTAGCTACTTAGCTCTTTAACTAAGTAAATTAATGGTTTGGATAATACAGAGTTGGCTATTTGTATTCTGGGAAGTTAATTTCTAAGGGGAGGTTTGTCAGAGAAGTGCTGGCAGACCACTGCTGAAGTAGTCAATAGTGACACTAAAATAAAGTTCTAATTTGTGATAATATTTTGCATTTCTAAACCAGTTTTTATCTGAGGATCATAAGGCCTTACATAAACATGAATCATTTAAGCCTCATAACTTCCCGGTGATTATACACATTTTATATGTGGGTGAGTGTGGAAGATGAATTACAAATATCAGACAATGAGTCAGAGAGAGACTCAGGAAACAAAATCCTGTATTTCTGATTCTGCTTGCCTGAACTACTGAACTGTCCTTCTGCTTGTTGTTTGGGTAATACTGGAGAGATTAGGGTACAAATGTGGGTTTTCCCAGTGACTTTCTCATCAAGTGACTTTCCAGGTGTAGTTAATGCTGTCAGAGCTATGATGTAACACAGCTGCACCCTGGGAAACTCTGCCACAAGTGACACTTCTTTTTACAGCCTCTTCCAAGCTTGACTCATTTCTTCTCACTGAGGTTAGCAATTGTCCTTTGAGGTCGCTCGCTGCTTTATGATGAATGAGCCTCTTCCACCTTGCCATGGGTGGTCTTTTCTTGTTCCCTCTTGTCCTCCAGCTAGTTGAAAAAAGTGGAATCAATGTGAAAAATAACTTTGTAACACAAATAGAGGTGGTATTTATCAAAAGGGCCATCTAAAACATAAACCATAGCAACTGCACCTCACTTCATGCACCTGAGCAGTAGGTTTCCTGTTGTTCATGGTCTCGTGGTTCACCTTCTGTCTTCACCTTGCAGATTTCTAGGGAGAGACTGGACTAGTGCACAGGGTTGGGTGAGAAACTAAACCAACCTACCCTGGAAACAATCTGAAAACCCAAAGCACAGATTTGTCTGAGGTGCTTCCTGAAAGCAGCACGCACTTGGTGCATTTTCAATGGCCTCAGAGGAACTTGGTCCAGCAGCGACCCGTACAGAAGAATCCTGCTCACCCTCAGCAATTCACATAGCTTTATTTTGGGCAGTGGCACAAATTGGCACCACCTCACTCTGCTGCCAGGAGTTGATACTGTTTGTGTAGCAAACTGTAGTCTTGCAGTATTTAAGCAAGCAGACAATGGTGGGTTTTTTCCTTTCCCCAGACTAAAAGAATGAGAATGGGAATAAAGTAAAATAGAGCAGTTATTTCTGCCTGATGAACTTCCTCCAAAGCCCTCTTCTCCTTTAGGAATTCAGTGACTGAGCCATTCTGAGCAGAAAGATCTGAAGTCAGAGTTCGAACTCTGTGGTCTAATGCCTGCAGACAGGAAAGGAAACATCATGCAGGTTTTGTGGATCACAGAAGCCTTTAGCAGCATCAGGACAAAATGTCACTGGAAGCTTATATTTCTTTAGAAATCTGAGATTCAGTTAATAAATTCTGAGACATATGAGGCATCTGTGAGTTTAACATCCTGTGGATGTTAACGCTGACTTCAGAAGAAGCAGCAGACAGCCACATGGCTGCTACAGTACAGATTTAAAACTTCTCCAATTACATTACATAAAAGCCAGTTCAGGTGCAGGAGAGGGAGTATTCCCCAAGGCTAGGTGGGAAGGAGTTACATGACTGTGGAAAGGGACATTTTATAAGTAGAGGCCTACCAGCACCACTGTGTAAAACTGAGTACAATTAGTAAAGAATGTAGCTGGAGGTGTCTATATAGAAGGATCCCTAGAAATTGCCAGGAAATGACCTGTTTATACATGCACAGGTAGGTTCTAAAGAAGAGTTTGCATTTTTAAAAGATGCCACCCTGACTGGCTGTAGATCAGGAAAAGAACTCAGTACTTATGACAACAGCTCCTTTGCTTTCACCATGAGGCCTCTCAGTATCCCCTGTTTTCTAAGGATTTAACTGTATTTAAGATCTAGTCAGACTGTCTGTGAATTTCATGCATCATCCCCATATGCTCTTTATTCGTTCCATATTCTGAAAAGGAGCCTCTTATGAGTCATTTGAGAAAGCCGATGCCCTGCCTCAGTGAATACTGAACCTTTAACTGTTCCTGTGATAACTCTCAGCCTGCTGCTGGATGGAGAGGTCACTCTCCTGGCTGGTGGTGGCTCTCTGCTCTTCTGTGTGTTCTGAGAGCTCCCAAGTCTTTTACATGATGCTTTGCAGCTCCATTTCCTTCAGTTAGTTTTCTTCTCCTGTTGGGCCACATTCGTCAGAGGCTTCACCTGAAATTCAAGGAGTTCAAGCAAGGAGGTTCCCAAACCAAGCCTCTTCTGTTATAATGGCACCTGAAAGCCCTGAAGCAGTCCTTTTATTATCTTATCCTAGTATTTTTTGCATATCATTGGGAGACCTGGTGTCTCTTGAAATACCTATTTAGTGTAGAGGGTTTCATATCTATAGTGTGAGTAATGCAACTCCTAGAAAAGGTTGTTATGGTGCACAGTAGCAGATCTGTGTGCCAGCATAGAAATCAGGACTGTATTCCACACTCTGAACTGATATAAATGCAGAATTAATCTTACAACGACCTAGATTTATACCAGTCCATATGGGACCAGAACCCTCTGAAAGCTCGTTCTTTGTAAGGCTGTGGAAGTGCATTTCGTTTGCACTGGAGTTGGGAAGGTATGTCCCTAGGTAAAAAGGCACATTCTGTTTCACCTATATGTGCACAATTGACTCTAACATAGCTGTTTCACTTAAACTGGAATATCTTGGTCAATGCTTCCTTTCCTTTCTTACCAGAAAACCAACTGAATTGGCCATCCTGGGACTACGTGAAGGCAGTCTGAGCAGGAACTGGCCCTTCATGCTGGCAGCGTACTCCTGCTTAAGAGAAGTCAACCAAGCAGCTTTGTTTCACCTTTTATATGCTAGTGAATAGCAAAATCTTGTATTCCCATGCTCAGACCTACACCTCACCACTTCTCTCTGTTTTTGGAGAAGTCCTGGTCTTGAATTTCTAAGGCACTCTCTTTCCACTCCTGGCAGTAGCAGGCTTAGACTGATTTCAGGGCTTTCTCCATTTACTAACCTCTCTGGCATTGATTTGGAAATAAATAATTTGGGTTTGCCCAAATAAATAAATAAATAAATAGCGCTATTAATAATTAACAAACAATTTAGCTTTCAGTTAGTAAAAAAATAGCTTTCTCAGTGTCTTTACTTAAGTGATCAGGACCGTTATTTTTTTCCCTGCCCAGACAGCCCAAGGTTCCTGGTGCCTGTAATTGCCACTGTTTAATTCTGCAGACCAGGACAACCTCAGAATATTTCTCTCACCCTGCTGTACAATTTCCACCCTCCCCAGAAAAACAGCAGCAGAAACTTCTCTACATTCCTTTGAATTGCCATCAGGCTGAACCTGTAGCAAACAGAGTATACGTGGCTTAAACCAATTGTTTTCAGGGTAGGGAGACTCAAAGTGTCCAGGCTCTGTTGTATGCAGCACAATGCTGGGGTCAGTGTGTAATCTCAGGCAAATGGGGTAGGTCTCAGCACCCCACAAGTTTTTGGCATACAAGAAGAGTCACAGCAGTTTGCTGAGATAGGAAAATTATTGTATTTGTTTTAAAAATGCTAGTGTGGATATAGAAATTGAGGTTTTCATTTACTGGAAGAAACAAATACTGCTCATAAATGAGAAGCTAATTGAAAGGGTCTTTTTTGCCTCCCATCTTTTCCCTCCTCTGTCCTGCAGCCGCAGATGCCACAGGCATTGACAAAAACTGCACAGATCGAAACCAAAATCTTGTGACTCAAGCGTGTGTGTTGTGGTTGAGTTCCAGGAGACTCACTGCATCACCATGTGAGTTGGGGTTTCTGGACAGGGATAATGCTGACTACCAAATTCCAGAGATCCTGCAGCTGTTGATCTTTGGAGTGGATGCACAGGACGTAGTGGAGCTACCAGCCGTCCAGCTGCATTATTGTTCTGCTGCATGGAGCCATGTGGAAAAAGCTGGAAAATTTTATTGCTTTACTGTGTACTGGGATGCAGATCTTGGAAATCCCAGTTTAATTTCATGGTTCTTGCTAGTAAATGAATTACATTAGGTGCTGGTTTCTAATACCACCTTGGATTCATGGAATAGCTTCTATCTTTTCCCCCAAGGATACTTTCTTTGCAGCATGTTTTTGTACTCCCTCCTCATCAGAAAGCCGTGAGCACAACATTACAGCATGGTCAGGATCTTTGCCAGGGGTTCATCTCTCATGTCCTCCAGTGTGGCCAAGATCCCAGCACTGAAAAATATGCTGGAAGACAGGAGACAGAAGCTGGAGTTCTAGGTAGTCTTCAGGACTATCGAACTCTGGACATGCTGTGTACTGGCACTCAGAAATGAGGATATAATACTTCTTTAGTCTTTACATGTCAGTTTATCCTGTTGTGATTTTGCCTGGCTCTCCACTTACATTTACAAAATGCAGTGTTTGGAGAGGTTATGGGAATGGAAGACTAATATCTAAGAATTGAGTTTCATGCACCTTCACATGGACTTTCCTGGAGTTCTGTCACCTTTTCTGTGCCTGAAGTGTCTGGCTACAAAAAAATAACAGCAGGATCATCATAATATCCTGCAAAGTGGCATATCATACAGCAGGAGTGGAAGCCTTTTCCTGATGAAGCACAAATACACCTTGTGATCTCCTGTGTTAGGAAGCACACAGAGTAGTTTCATAGAATCATAGAATACACTGAGTTTGAAGGGACCCATAAGGAGCATCAAGTCCAACGCCTGGCTCCACCCAGGACCAGCCAATGAAAAACTAGTAGTAGTAATGTGGATGTTGGCTTTAAAAGTGAGATCCTGGGCTGTGTCTGGCCTGCTTTAACCTCCATCCATGAGTTGAAATTCAAGGATAGAATAGGCTGTAGGACTTATGAATATTGTGTAATTATTATAAAAGTTGGGAAATGCAGATTTTAGGTTCATGCACAGAACAGAATGCTCCCTTTTGCGTGGCTGTTACAATAGCTACTTTCATTATGTTATGACAAAAACATATGTGCAAAATTAATGATGTATGCTGCTAATATTAGACAGCTACAACAGTCTCTCTCCATTTTCCTTTCCAGTCTTAAATTGGATAAATGATCAGTTAGTAAGATTTTTGCCTGACTAAGGAATAGTAAAGAGCAAGTAGGATTTATTGCATAGCTTAAGGTGCACTTCATTTGCATTATATTAACTGCGCTGTCTGATTAAAAGTCAGTTTTGGGAGCGTGTGTGAGAGAGAACATTATATGCACGGGGAAGTGGGTTGCTGTAGAAACTCTAACTCTGCAGCTAGATCTACACTGAAGGCATGCTGAGTCATAACTGCCATCAATTTATTTAGCTCACTTTGGTAGGAGTAAACAGTACCTCGTTATACCGAGTTCTGTACTCTTTCTCCCCCAGGTCAGTAGAGCCAGGCAGCAACTCTGATGCTTTCTTATTGTTCACAAAGCCTGGAGGGATTACGCTGGGAAGACAGGTATAATGATCTAAGAGGTGCAGTTAGCTGTAGTGCAGAAAGGCTAATCACTGCTTAAGATCTTCTCTGTTTTGGCTTCCTAGCCCCAGGGGCATGGCACTGAGCTGCTGGTAGTAAGGAAGCTGGTGGACCTTTCTATCTGTCTGTGCAAAGTGGAAGCTCTTGGAGGCGGAGGCGGAAACCTTAGGAGGAGGAATTCATCCCCACTCCCTCTGATTCCTCACGGACAGGATCGCTGCACAGGATGCACACCTCCCTTATCTGAGAGCGGCAGATGTGCGCTCCGTAACGGAGCTGGAATTCAAACAACATGAGTAACTGCCTGTCCGTAGCAGATTTGTTTGCGTTTCACTGCTTTCCATTCCTTGCCCTTCCACTTTCTTATATATCACAGGTGAAAGCTTGTGATGCTCTTCCCCTCTGCAACTCACTGGCTCTGTGAAAGATCCTGCTAGAAAAAAAAAGGTTGCGGAAGGCAATGCAGTCTAATAAATAATGGTGCCGGTTTGTCTGGTTCCAGGTCCTGTATTTCCTAATTTTTTGTGCTTCTCTCATGAAATGAGTGGTTTATTAGACATCCTGTCTCTAGCCTTGGTGTTTGGAAGCATCTCAGACTAATATTCCCTTGAAGGGGTACAAGGTAGTCTGTGAAGCAATGACCCAAGTTCTTTGATTCCTGAATAAGGAGCTGCTGTTGAGCCAGCCACAACTTCTGCTTAAGGCACTATGTGGCTTTGCCTGAGGATTGCTTTACCAGCCTGTTTGGATTCATTTGGAACAATGCTGTGGATGAAATGAGGGGATGTGCTGTGCAAAGCGGTCATCAGCTAGTTCAGCTGCTCCTGGAATGAGACAAAGACGAATGGACTGAAAAAATTAACAGCAGCTATCAAGGCTGGAGAGACAAAACCTTCTGTTTCGTAAAGTCCTATGCATTTCACAGCTGGAATCAAACAAAATAATCCCACACAGAACAAGTTAGGAAGTGAGCCTGGTCCTCTGTGGCCCAGGAGAACAAGCTTATGTACATGGAAGCATCCTTGGGAATGGTGTGAACCTGAGAGGATTTTAGGTAAATGTTGTTTTGTGATTCTTAACAACAAAAGTCCTGCTCTCCAACAGCAAGCCTAGAGGAGTAGTTCCATGAACTGATGACAGCAATTGTCTTTTATTTGCTGGGTGGACCAGCCTCTGGACACAGAAGCCACAGAGGACAGAGAGTACACAGTAACTTCATTTAGGCTTCTGTGAAAACTTTTGCATGGCTGTCAGCAGTCAAGAGTGGGTGAAATGGCAGCATGATGCCATTTCAGGATGTCTGAAAGGGGCGGGATTGAACTCATGTATAACTGTATCATCTGCCATTCAGCTTTGGATACCATAGGAATAGCAACCCAGGACTCTTCCCTTAACTTATCTCTCTTCTTCATTTGTGACTTTCAAGCCAAAATACTAACAGACTTCTTCAGACCCTTCTTGTCCTGTTTCTAGCACTCATGACAGTTTTAAGTACTGTGACACCAGCCCCAGAAAGGCATACCACATCCTCTGGGTGCTGGCCTGCATCTCAAGAGACCGACTTTTAACCAAATAAAAATATGCATCATTTTAGCTGCATTGTGCTTGGACCAGAACTGAATGTCATCTCTGGAAGAGAAGGGAAGCTGCGCTCACAGAATGTTGGCATACACCATTTTTTGCACTCTCTCTCTCACACACTGGTGCTGATTTGCCAGTTTAGCAGAGGCTGAGATGGAGTTGCACATGCAGGAAGTACAAATAAAATCCAGCCCTTCCTATTTGATAGTTCAAATTCTGAAGAGGAGTTTTCTAAAACTGTTTCCCATTCACCTTTCAACTGTCGAGGCCTGGTCTGGGCTGATGACAATCCCAGTAGGCAGCAAGTTTTCTGGTTGATAGAAACCTGACATTTGTCTGGGCAGCAGAAGGCCACTGACTGCCAGGAGGGGATTATGTAGCTTGTTGTTAAGCTGGGCCTGCGCTCACGCTCCCATCTGTGCGGGCGTGTTTCTGCAGCAGGGCTGCTGGGGCCTTCACTGAGCCCAGTGAACAGGCATCTGTCTCTCTTGGGGCTGGAGAGGCACCATTCTCAAGGACAGAGGCTTTCAGCACGGAAGAGAAGCATGCAGAAGCAGACACAGGCTGGAGAAGGAGAGTGCTACAACGACAGACTTAATCCTTTCCAGTAAAGAATGATGGGGAAGCACTGGGCACCAGAACCAATGACATTTGCTTGCCAACACCTTGAGCTGACAGTATTGAGTGTACAGCGTAACATTCACTCCACCTGCAGCCTTCCCTTTAAAGAGGACCCAGAGCCAGGGGCATGCTGGATTTCTGGAGCAATCCCACTATGGCTTCATTCAGGGATCCTCGCTCTTCTGTAGCCACCCTGTGATATGTGGCACACCTGGAAAGGAGCAGGGGAGAAAAGGCATGGCCAGTTCAGGCACTGCAAGGGAATAGCCCAGTCACAGCACACGAGGAAGCAGATTTCTGATCGTTAACCTGCACAGAGAGAGGGAGATAGGCTCTGGGGCCACAGGGACAGGAAGCAAGTTAAAGCTGCCATGGGAAGAGCATTAGCACACTCCCTAGAGTTTCAGGACTCCTGGGGGGACACCTTACTGTTGAAAGCCCATTTGCACTGAATAAATGATTCTGCAGGACTGCCGAAGGAAAGGGTGTTGTGGAGAGATTACATCCCTACCTTTTAGGCTCATGCTTTGATACACTGACAGAGGGGGCAACGTGGCTTTACAGACTGTATAACCAAGCACAATCAGAATGTATTTTGGCACAGTCAAATGTCACTTTCTAAAACCTGCTTGGTAGCAAAGAAATAAAATAGATGCTGAGTGTAAAAAAGATAAAGGGCCTGTTATTCTTGATCTGATCGTGTTCTGTCAGTGTGTCTGTGCAGTGGAGTATATGAATAACTGGTGGGGTTTGATAATATGCTTAAAGACTGTTCCTGCTGCTAAGCATTAGCATGGCTGCTTGACAACACAGCAGAGAGGCAAGTCACATACACCAGGAAAGGCTAGACAAGCTGCAGTGAACTGCAGGACTCTGGCTCTCCCAGCAACGTGTAAGCAACAGAAGCAAAAATGAATTTAATCCTTTAGCTGATGTGCTTTTTTGGGTAGCATTCCTACAGCTTTGTGTTATTACAAACAAGACTTGGCTTGAGTTTGAGGCGGGAGGGGGGGGGGGTTTCCTTTTCAGAATATCTACAAGGATTATATTTTTAATCAAGACCAGTGGCAACATGTTGAAGAGTCATGGAAGAGCCTTGCTATTCTCTGTGCAGTAAAATGCTCCACTGTTGCATCACTGGTCAGACATTTGCACAATCAGTGTTTTTAATTAATTGTTGCTGGAAAGGATTTCTGAGATGCACATTTCTGTGCAGCAGAGCCAAGCTCTGGCTGCAGTGATGCTTTATGGCAACAGAGTCACATTAATTTGCACCAGCACAGTACTCTTCCCAGCACTGGTGAACATTAAAGTCTACGGAAGTTTGATGTGATCTGTTCATGGCTTCTGCATCTTGGCCTCATGTCTGACCTCGCTGCGTGCATGTTGCAGCTTACTCAGAGCTACACACAGGGGTATGGCAGAACCAGCACTGGTCTGTACTTACTGTGCTGATGTAAGGCACTGTGGTGAGCAGTGAGCTTCTTTCCCTTTGCCTTTGCCTCCCCTGGGATTGAGTAAGTTAGGTGATTTGCTCGGATGGCTGTTAAAATCGCAGCCTTCAGTGGCCATCCGTGGCCTTGGGGAACATGTGCACACTGGCTAAATCCCTAGTTCTGGCAGTACAGTGCTAAGAGGGTATTTCTGCTCCCACTCATTCCCTGCTGTCTCCCTGGGCACAGTGATCCCCACTCTGCAACTCTCCAGACCTGTGAGCTGAGTAACTGTCAGCTGCTACTGGAGGGAAGATTAACATGCTCATCTGAGTAACAGGAAGAAAATCACTCATTGTGCGGACATCCCCTTGCTCATACTCAGGAAGGTGGTTACAGGCTCTGCTTTCAGGGGCAGGGCAAGCTCTGCAGCCCTGCTGGGAAGTCACTGGGAAGGACAGAAGGGAAGCAGGTCTCAGCTCTGTCCCTTCACACACGTACACTGTTCAGCAGAGCTTGCTGGATGGAGCAATAATACACACTTCAAACAAGGTGTTGCAGCAACTGCTCTGTGTATGGGCTCCCATATGCTCTGGGAGGTGTGTGCCTGTTTGCTCCACCATGGCTCCCAAAACACCTGCAATGCAGGGCTGTTTAACAAAGAAGGATCAAGTCCTTAGCTGACAGCTCAGCCATCTGGCTAGGCCTGCTGCCCTGTGGCAGCTGTGAATGCCAGCTCTGACTCTCAATACACATCTGTTCATTTAAAAAAAAAAAGAAATCACTGTGTTGTTTAAGGTCATTTTATATACCCTGGAAACAAGAATCTGGTTTTAGTGGCTTTTTCAATCTTAACAAAGTTGCTGAGCTCTTGGCATGTTGGCTTTGTCCTGGTTTGCTGTCACCAAGCATGAGATGCCATCCTACCTCCGTGTTGTCTACCTCTGCCTGCTCCTCTCTTGGCTTCTGCTTTAACTTCACAGTGCCCAAAAGCCCAGTACCCCTAGTCAATGTAAACACAGATCTTCTCTTCTGGACTGGAGCCCAGGACATCAAAGGCCACCTGGCAGAAGGGACACAGACCCACATAAGGGAATTCTTAATCTGCACCATAAGCTGGAAGCCAGCCCGTAGCACTAAACATCTAAAATAATTTTCCAGCCCATTGAAATCTGACCAGCCAGGTCCCTTCAGACTGCCTGGGACAGAGTAGCTTAGTGTTGCTGTAAACCAGCGCTTCACTTTTCTTTCATACACTGATTTATGCTCACTAAGAACCACGTGCTTTGACAGCAGTTGTTCTAACTGTGGCTGCTACCAGGAGTAAAACACAACATATCAGCTCATTCCACTCCTCACCATGCTTTTTAAAATCAGCAGGACAGGAGCAGTGCCATCCCCCTGTAGCAATTATCCCCCACCTCAGCTAGCAGCACAGATAGAGGGGGGGAGCACAGCTCTGCTGGGAGCACTGTGCTGTGCTCGCAGGCTGTGCCCGCAGAAGGGAGAGCGCGTGACTCTGAGCGTGCCGGAGAGTCTTGCAGGCAGTGTGGTTACTCATGAGGCATGATTCGGGACTGCCTGCCTTAGTGGCTATGAAAATCATATCTGCTTTGTACAAAAGGCTTGTTTGCAATGTATAAAATCCTGGGAGCTGTAAAATACCAACAGCTGCTGGAAAGGGCACTGTAAGTTCAGCAGCTGGAGACTGTTTGATCTCTGTGTAGCTCAAGTCCTGCTTATAATAATAGTCTCAGGAGCCAGCAGATATTCCCAATAAGCTCTTTCCAGTAACAGATACTCTTCAAAATTATATTAAAAAGGAAAATATGTGTCAAAACCAGACAAAGCTGCTCCTTGAGATTACATATGTATGCGAGATGAGCAGGTTTAACCCAGGGTCTCTGCCACGGCTTTCAGATCTGTCAGTTTTCAGGCTTCAAACAAACCTTATAACTAGCTTGTTTGAAGCCCTGCAAACCCCAGGCCATTGAATGTTAACCAGAAATTCCTATGTCAAGCTCATTTGCTCTGGAGCAGATCTTCTGCATTCAGGCTTCAGCTCACAGACAATTGAACAAATCTTTAGGCTATCCCTAGCTTCTCTTCCAGTAGCTTATTTATTCTCAGGTTGAAGAAGCTGAATGTTATTCCTAGGGGAAACTCGTGCCAAAGCAGCAGCATCCTGTTTGCTGTATTTTCAATTTCACTGATGTTTCTCCAGGCTTACATTAGTGAGAAGTGTCTCTTCCCCATCATCCGTGTTGTCTGCCGTGATCACACCTTGATGCACCCCGTAGTAATGACTAGGATTGGGCACAAGAAGCAGCTTCTGCAGCAAGAGACAGGCCAAGAGGGGATCACACCAGTTGCCATCAGTACAATCAAGGTATGACATGAGCTTTTTTGGCTGGAGACTGAGGGTTCTTCTAAGTTTCAATTCCTGAGCACATCTTGACTGTATCACTTAAGAAAAAAGCTTTTTGTGGGATGAGTTTCTTAGGCTACCTAGGAGATTCTGACACAGCAGCTGCGTCAGAGTAAGTGGGATTGAACACCCAAACCTTTTCAGCAGGATTAAAAAACTTGTCCTGTCTCTCTTTCCTGTCCTGAGGAGACATAAGCAATTGACATGAAGCAGCTCAACACTTGTGTTTGAAATGATCATTTTTACCTTAGTGGCAGCCCTGCCAGGTCAAGAGGGACCTCACCACGCATTGATCAAGATAAAGGAAGACAGTTTTCCTTTCTCACTCTGGTCTGCCTAAGGAAAAGTCACTTGCAATCGTCTTCTTCCTGGATAATTAGTAACAACCCCCCACTGCAGAGAACCTATTTCAATCTCTAGCCAACCACAGTTCTGGTGAGTAAGTTTCTTATTCTAGAAACAGAGGATTGAGCTGGGATGTGTGTGGTGAAGGGAGTGAGTAACACACACAAAGTGCCATACCAGTAAGATCAAGTTTCTTCTTGGATGGAATCTGATGGAAAATATGATGGTATCTCTTAGCTGCTCCCCAGGAAATGGCACGTGACTTCTCTAGACCTGAACCACAAAGGGAGACAGGGCCAGATGTAGGTAGCTGACAGAGACTGGAAAATCATGGCCCTGTGGATGTCAGTGAGTATTTTGCTTTTGATATCAGTGACACCAGCATTTCACCACTGTCCTTTGGCAGTCCTGTGAGTGCAGCAAGAGCTGTAGCATCTTCCAGGGATGCTCTCAGATCAGGCTTTTAAGCTTCACAACATTCCCACTGGCACAAGTTTTAGCACAGCTGTTTTGGCAAGTGAAATGGAGGCAAAAGATGCCATCACTTGCCCAGTTATGTCAGTGCTGGGTTCAGGAACCGATCTCCAGACTAATGCTAATTTCTAAGCATCCCCTAGTGCATGGTTTGTAAGACTGACCTGTGAAACATGTCCTTACATCACCCTTTCTTTCTAAGAAGAGCTCTGGAAAAGATACTCTGCACCT
The DNA here is from genome assembly GCA_020800305.1 of Porphyrio hochstetteri. NCBI lineage: Eukaryota > Metazoa > Chordata > Aves > Gruiformes > Rallidae > Porphyrio > Porphyrio hochstetteri. The sequence goes on from CM036920.1 coordinate 12,223,079, forward strand.
TGTGATCACTCTATCCATAACTTCTGTCAGGTATGATGTCAGGCTTCTGATCTCCACAAAAACCATCCTACTCTAGACCTCACTGTAGCAATTCATTTGGCTGTACCAAATCACCAGCTCTTGCTGGCAGTCCTGCCAGGGCATTTTTCATCCCTGCCCCTCAGCTGAAGTCTTCTGTCCATATAACTCTGCTGGTGGAAGGCATCATGTGAGGTCTACAGAAAAATTTGGGTTGACTGAACCCATCTTTTTTGTCAGTTTTAGTCCAGGTGACTTCAGGGAGCACTCATACAATCTGTTCTGCCAGCAGAGCTGCAGGGAGGGTGCCAAGGACCTTGAGCCAGCGCTGCTGCTCGCACAGTGTCTGTCCATGCCCCACTCTCTGGGCCAGGCTGGAAGCAGCCACAACCTGAAACTCGCCTTGGTCCACTGTCCAGAGAGGCAAATCCAACATATGGTCTCTGGGTGTGATACAAATCTGGGATGAGTTGAAAGTAGGAGGGATGCAGACAATCCCACATTAAAGAATAATCGGTCCATATGTTTCCTCTCCCTTTTTTCTGTATGCTGAAGGGCTTTAGTCAGGAAACACAATGGAGACTTTTTACCTTGAGAGCTGGGATTTGTGGTTCTCAATTTAGTCTTGGATGCACGTGTGCAAACAAAGAACAATGCACCTTCCCTGGATTGCTATTTTTAGGGTCTTGGTTGCAAGACAATTATAGAGTTGGACTGATGGATGTGAGTAATGGTTGCAATATAATCCTAGAATGGAAAGGGTACAGCTTTTGGGGGAGCCATTGTGTCTGCTGTGTGTTCACACAGAGTCTTGTAGGCAACTAAAGAAAAAATAAATTTCTCATCATGGAAAGTGTGTGACTTCACTGCTGAAGCAGGGGCAGGTTTTGGGTTCAAATCATGGAGGGCAAATCCTATGAGGAGCGGCTGAGGGAGCTGGGGTTGTTCAGCCTGGAGAAGGGGAGGCTGAGGGGAGACCTTATCACCAGCTACAGTGACCTGACAGGAGGGTGCAGAGAGGTGGGCGATGGTCTCTTCAGCCAGGGGACAGGAGATGGGACAAGGGGCAATGGGCTCAAGCTGCCCCAGGGCAGGGTCAGCTCAGATGTGAGGGAAAAGCTCTTCCCTGAAAGAGTTGTTGGGGCCTGGAACAGGCTGCCCAGGGAGGGAGCTGAGTCACTGACCCTGGGTGTGTTTAACAGACGGGTAGATGAGGTGCTCAGGGATCTGGTTTAGCACAGGACAGGAACAGTTGGATTTGATGATCTTAAAGGTCTTTTCCAACTTTGTGACTCTGTGCTTTGCAGCGATGCTGATCGCTCCAGTTAACACAATTCAGTTCAGATTTGCACATCTGAAACGATTGGAACAAGGTCCCTTCAATGCAAGAAAAAATCCAAAGCAAAGTAAATAAAAAGAATTATGTACTTACTTAGAGCTCTCAGTGCCAGCCCCAGCCGGCTTCCCTGTGCTGCCAAAGTGAAGTCAGATAAATTTGCCCTAGATGAGAAAATAAAAGATGAGTCTGTTAATCAAGATTGCAATATCTGTAGGAAAACAGAACCTAGCTGAGAGGTTCTGAGTGTTCATCAGGGACAGACAGCGTTGCCTGTAGGGGCAAATTTGCAAGTCAGTGAGAGGAAATTTAATCTTTTCAAAGATCAGATCTATAAAAAACCTCTTTCTTCTTGGATTCTGTATTAGAGCTTAAAGAAATCCTCCTTTCTCTGCAGCATATGGCAGAAGCATGTAGCACAGAAACAGGGGGATGAGGAGACTTCAGTTACAAACCCCATCGTTTTACATTTTCTCTGTCAGTGTTAAAATCAAAAATCTTCTGAAAAAAAAGTAGAGCATTTTGTGTCTTTGCAGCAGTAAACACTGAAAGGGCGTTGGTTTGGGGTGGATCAAACTGATTTTGTTTTCTTCTGACATAGAAAAATATGAAGTAAAAACCAGTATCCACTGACAAAGTTCAAGCAAAGGGGAACCAGTAATGGCTCACGTGAAATGTTGGTAAATATAACCTGAATGTAGTGCTTGAGGAAGCATTTCTTGGTTTATTTCTTCTGGGGGAACATCTGTCTGTGACCTACCAGTGGCTTGGAAGTGAAGGGCTGATGCTTCCAAAATGTGAGGAATTTTTCTTCCTTGTGGTTTTAGCATTTTCAAGGGTCTCCAGAACAGGATTCACCTGGATGGTTTGATCTTCCAGGGATTACTACAAAAAGAAGATACAAGTCAGCAGCAGCAGGATGCTCACCATGGAAGACTGAGGCTCTGAGCACACCTCCTCCTCCCCATCCAAAGCAACCTGGTAAATCCATTTCCTACCAGTCAGCTCCCACAGAAAGCTGCATTACTGCTGGGAGTGGGAACTCCTTCTCAGGCTCAGCCCTACCAAAGGCTCTCCACAGAGATCCAGCCTTGTGGATTTGGAGTAAGCAGGAGTCTGTCTAATCTCCCTAATTCCAAGAACCAACTGCAAAGTGTAATGCAGCTTTCAGTGTGAAGTAATTCCATCTTCCAGAGAAGAGGCTTTGGGATGTGCCAGGATTGAGGGCAATGGGAGGGCAATGGTAGGATCTGCAGGTAGAAAGTTAGGAAAGAGGAGTGAGGTTTATTGCTTGTAGGAAGGAGAAGGTTATTCCAAGGATAGAGGGCAGCATACGACAGGCTAGGGATGCGGGTAGGGCAGGGAGAGCCTCGGGAGGGAGGAGTTGTGCAGGAGGAAACAGGCGCAGAGGTACAAGCTGGGACATGACAAGTCAGCTCTGGTGGCGAGGAAGCTGGAAGGAGAAATAGGAAGCCACCGAAGGAATCCCACAAGGCCAGAATAACAGGATTTTTGCTGCAAGGCCAAATGTAGCTGCTATTTATGTCCTTAAATTCTCAATTGTTTTACTGATCCCCATAGCAGAGGCAGAGGGGAGAGAAAAAAGAAGGGGGGGGTGATGCACAGAAAGAAAGGGGAAGGGAAGAAACCATTGTGCTCAGCCAGAAGCTGCAATGCCTCTGCATGTAGAAGCAGCCAGTATCATAGAGGGCTTCTTTCTATCTGATGCCAAACAACATACTTCACTGCTATCAGGAGAAAAAAGACCAGCTCTCCCTCCCTGATTATAGATGCTTAAGTCTCTTTTATTATTTGGATAACTTGCTCTTCACATTGCTTTACCCAGATAAAACACTTTTTACTATGTTTGGGTTTTGCAGGTGGCAGGAAATAAAGTGCTGGGAAATCCCACCTGGCTGAGGATCCCCGAGGCTGCTCCACAGCCCTGTTCTCTAAAGAACCTCCACGCTCTCTGTAAACACTGTGATTATTCCTCCCACTGCTATTTATTTCAGTTTCCAGACCACCTGCGAGCCCCCAGAGCTCCGTGTGAGGGTAGATTCATTGCAGCCACAGATCAATATCACCCTCTGGTTTATGAATGGGAAAAAAGAAATGCAGGGAATTCATTTGAAAACAAGGCACAGCAAAGCTGAGGGCTCAGATGTCCCAGTGCTACGACAGGCAGGGAAAACGAGCTAGGGCATGAGCTGTCATTGGAAGGTTTAAGTCACGTACACAACTTACAGCAGCACAGACTGGCCCTCTGAGTCAGGACTGGTTCCTGTCCTGCTGTTACCCCACATTGCTTCCCCTCTGCCCTTTCAATTCATAGATCCTCATGTGGGTGTAGAGCTGGCACAGGTTGTCCAGGACACTGGCCTCTTTCAGGAACATCCATCTGGGTGAACTTGGATGCATTTGTCATCCATCATCTTCACCATGATGTCTGCAGTGCTGGGGAGCAGGAGGAAGGTGGTGTTAGCCCAGATAGGCCTCCACATACCACACAGGAAGGCACTCTCTTAGACATGCTGCCACTTCAGGTCTTCTAGCTGCCCTGGCTGGTGGCCTCAGGAGAGGAGTCCCACACATCCACTGACCCACAGAGCAAAATAGATCTAGACTCAGAAGTGGTTGCACCTCTGGGGGCAATAGGCTGCTGCTTTCCTGTTGAACTAATAACATATTGCTTAGCTGGCTGGTTACCATTTTCCCTGTGACTTTGTCATCTTTTTCAGACTGGATCTCCACAGCAAGGAAAAACCCCTTTCTCATCTGTCCCCCAGCAGGACGTCTTGATGTCATAGGGCTTGCTCATGGATCAGTCTTCTCTTTCTCGGGAGGAACCAGGGGCTGCATGGGGTCAGCATCATCTATGCACTGTTCTTTATAACCATCTGACATCTTGGCTTCTCTTTTAGGCAGAAGGTAAAATTAGAAGGAAAGGAGAACGATACTTCCCACATTGCTGAGAAAGTAGAGATTGAAGAAGCCTGGAATTTCCTGTGGTGCTGTTCTCTTCACACCAACAATACATTCCAGTTCAAAAGAAACCAGCAGCAGAAGAAACAGGCAAGTCAACATCCCAAACCTGGGTGGTAGTTCCTAAGAGGGGCCAGAAAATGAGAGATGAACTGGGGAGAAATAGGGAAAATATTCCCACTTTCCCTTCAGCCTTCTTCACTGTCCAGTGCTGGGCCATTGGGAACCTGTGCGTGGCTGAGAAGGGGGCGTTTCTCCCATCTCCCGTCTTTTGCTCTGGAAAACTAAACCCAGCAGCCCAGTTCTGGGCAGGGGGCAGTTCTTGGATGGGGGTGACTTTGGCAGCACTGAGGGTGTTTGATGATTTTCTGTGGTTCCCAGAGAAACTCACAAAGTCGCATAAGTCAAAGCAACCACAGAGCTGCTCACTCCCTCCCCTGGGCAAGGTAACCCCTGTGCAGGTGCCTCCTCGAGTGTGGGCATAGACCCTCGTAGGGTGTAAAGCTACAGCAGTGCACAAAACAGCACAGCGTGGCTGTAAAAGGGGTTCAGAGGAACCTCAGAGGGAGGGCCTGGTTCATCAGCTCTTGTCCTCAGCCATCAAAAACCACCAGGCTCATCCAGAAGAGTCCGTGGCATAACCACTTCACATGGCCCTCAGTGTTTTGCACCCTTGTCATGACCTGAGACCATTAGGGAACTTAAACCTGTGGCAAAGCCATTCCATGGGGAGGAGCAGGGGAGTTCAAGGACATGACTCATGTCCCAAGGCTTTGCATTTTTTGGGCCCTGTTCCATGCTGGGAGCAGACTGTGTCCCACACTCCAGGCAACGTTCCTTCCCCCACCCACACATCTGAACTAGCTTTAATGTTGTCAAGGCAACTGTCAAACCGCTGATGCTGAGCAGTCTTTGGCGGTGTCCAGCTCCCTAAAGATGTGCCTCCTGGGGACCTGTGATACCTGCTCAACTTGTTGCTCTCTGCAGTGATTTCATCACCAGTGTGCATTGCATAGATTAAAGGGAACATGGGCTGTGCTGTGGCTTTGTTCTGCCCAGTGGACACACTGCCCAGGCCAAGGGCTATACGCTGTCCCACCTTTGCAGCCCCCCCAGTGACAGCCCCAAGCAATGCTTTGCCCAGCCTTGTGAGTCACAGGCTTCTGCACAGGAGTTAGAGTCTGTCTGGGGGAAGAGGGAGAAGACCCTGGGGTGGGTGGGGGGCTCCTTGCCAGCAGGGTCTGGTTTGAGAGGCTACTGCTTGGCCTGAAGTCAGAATAGCTTGGCACTGGTCAGAGATGATGATGACCCTTCTGGTGATCTCATTTTCCCCACCATCCTCCTGAAAACCTTGGGGGTCTAAAAGTATTAATGTGTGAGAGCTCCAAGGCAGCAGCGCTGCACCTTTGGAAACTCGTTTCAGGGCTCAGGAAGGTCCTGGTGTCACACTATCTATTGCAGTCTGCTGCTCTGGGATGAGTTTCACCCATAAAGCAGGAAGGAGAAACTTTCCTCTGTCTATGTCCACTCCTGCTCAGGCAGAGGTGAGGGACTCTGACAGCTCAGCAATCACGTCCCTCTCTGTCTGTATAAATCTGTAAGACCTGCTGCGTTTAGGCATTGTGCTTTCTCCTTCTGCCTCTGCTTGCAACTGCTGCCCATAGAGCTGTAAGGTCCTTGCTGATCTCCACCCCTTGCCTCTTCCCAGCAATTACACACATGAACCAGGGAGATGTGTGTGTGCAAGGACCAGACAGGCTCCTTTGTAGCAGTCCAAAGGTATGCTGAACATATGACCATCCATATATTCAGCAGTCTGGGACCCTGATTGGGAAACCTTTGGTCCCTCAGGAGAGATAATGCAGTTTCATGAGGATTTCTCCTTGTTTTTCCTTTCTTACAGGATGTTTTATGAACTCAGCTGCTGGAGTATAGGGACAAGAGGCTGAAATAGAAAGACTGTCTAAAGAAGCCTTCAGCTAAAGTCACATCCTCAGCCATACCCTTCTTGCCACGGTGGGCTGGGGGATTCCATCGGTGAGGGAAGCTCATCTTTGGCAGACAAACCAAATCCTTGGCAGGAGCAGCCCTGTCAGTGACCTGCCTGGCTTGAGTTGGAACTTGCTTCATTTTAAAAATCATTTCCAGACCCCGTGTTTGCGATGAATAAATTCTGTGGGTTTGCTACAAGCGGAAAGGATAAAGATTATTCTTGTGTTACAGTCTTGCTGGTTTCAGTTGCTCAGGGGATGTGAACTGCCCAGAAAGACAACTCCTTCTGTGTCAGCTTTCAGTATTTCCCTGCTGTATTTGCCTCAGCTGGAGTGTCCAGGACGTGGCTGCTCTGCAAGTGTTCCCATCGTGGGTGTTTCGGGTGCATACACTTGGGATAGACTTTCCAAGCAGGAAGATTCAGATAAACATCCGCTTTGAGGTGAAAATTAGAGAGTTCACGTTACACCCACCTCCTGAATTTGTTACTGACTATTCACCCTGACAATCTGATCCTAAGAGCTCAGCATGTCCTGTCAGGAGCAGGATAATACCGCAGGAACCCTGGCCAGCTTCAGCACTGGCTAGTGAGAATTGTGTTTACTCAGGAATGAATCTGGAGCAGGGCTGATTTTCTGGGCTTTTTTGGGTAATTATTTCAAACTTTTGGTCTGCAAATGAAGATTGTGAGCAGTTCTCAGGCAAACACCTCAGAGAAAGAGGTGAAATGCATCAGATAAACGATGGGCTCTGAGCTGTTCGCTCGTGTAATGTGCAGAAGTGTCTGTTTTGACCACGTGAGGGGAGTGAGCTGTGAAGGGAGCGATCAGACCTCTCTGTGAAGTGATACGGCTCAGAATGGCAAACCTGAAATAGCCACAGGCTCACTCAGCCCATGGACAGGTCGGCCATGGGTAGAACTCAGCCACGCTGCTTCCTAGGATGCCGCTTGCTGAGTTTAATGACGTAGCACAGGGCCTGTCCTGTGTCGTCCCTGGCCACGCCGCTCTCCAGCACATCACCACGCTCCATGAACCCCCCTGTGACAGCCCGAGCTGGCTGCAGCTGGCTGGTCTGGGCACATCCCGTTACAGTGATGATGTTACTGGGTAAGGGGGTGTTTGAAGGTTCCCCTAGAAAACGAAGGAGACGTGTTCTGCAGCAATGTGTCCTGACAACACTCACAGCAAGCTCTGGGGAAGGAGTTGCCTGCTGAGCACCACGTTTGCCTTCAGTGTGGGTGCAGTGTCTTGCCCTGGCACAGGTTTCTTCATCATCTTAAAGTGGGATGAAGAGTCCAGCTTTCCCTCTTCTTAAAGTGAGATGCAGAGTCCAGCTTTCCCTCCCAAAGGGATGGGGACCATCCCTGTTTCACATTGAAAAATGGTCGTCAGATCGGGCACAAATCAGCCCACAGAATCCAGAGCCAGTGGGAGGAAGGCTCTGATCTCTCCCCCTTAGCCCTGCCAGGGATGCCAGGCCAAACACAGCAGCCCTGGTGACCATAATGGCATTCCCAGTTAGAGAAAAGGAGGCTGTACATGTATGGAGGGCAGGGAGAGGAGCAGGGAGCACACCCCTGCTTTGGACAGCTCGGGTTGCTGTGGAGACTCAGCCTTTGAGTGACATCAAGGAGGTGGCACAATGAGATGTAATTAATGGGGGCCCAAAAGCTCATTACCAAATCGGTGTGTGCCTGAGACGTGGAGCAGGTGAACCAGAGAGGAGTATCACCCCTGGGCTTAGCAAAATGTGCCTTCAGCCCCTAGGATCAGGTGAAATACACACTTTGAATCCTCTTTTTAGCATTTCCCAAGCGTGGCTTTCAAACAGAGCCCCCAGAATACACATTTTAAACACTGGCACTGATTTCTGTGGAGGTGCTGTCCTGGCTGTGATAACCAGAGGTGTCGGAGCAAGGTGACCTCACTGCCGAGGACAAGGGAAGGCCCATCTTCTCCCTTAATTAAAGCTGCACGTGGACACCCTGGCAGTAAAGTGGTACCCAGAGGCTAAAGACTCCGTGGCTGATGTGGGTTTTCTGGTGTTTTCACAGGATTTCTCCCCCTGTGTGATTTATGAGATGCTCTGCACTTTGGCCTTTCTCCCACCAGGTGCCATGGAGCATCATGCAGGATTTATACAAAATTATGTGGGGTTTTCTCACCAAGTCCAAGGTTTCTCCATCACTGCTGTGCCTCATCCCCAAATTCACCATAGGTTTCCCTGTTTCAGTTCCCCAACTGACCAGTTCACCCTAAAGGAATAATTACTCCTGGGCCCTGATGGGAAAAAAAAAGCAAACAAGATTTTTGGCTGTAGGTTATTATAGTTTCTGCAGCTGAATAAATCAGTGTCCCACAACTCAGGGAGGATAATGGATTTAATAAATAGCTCTGATTAAGTCTGGTGTTATTTTTAAATAATTTCAAAGCCCGTTGCTCTGATCCCCCTGTGGCTGGCACAAAGGATGCTGCTGAGAAGTTAAAATTAGCTCCTTAACGTTCAGGCCGGTGTGGAGTTACAGGCTGCCCAGGGCTGTGCTGCTGTTCTGGGGCATCCGCTTACCCGGCGGCCTAAAGGACATTGACAGCTGCGTTGGGCGAGCGGGAGAGGGTCCCACTGCCCCCACTGGCACTGTCCTGCTCCTGGTCCCACCAACCCAGCGAGCTGATGGGATCATTGATCGGTGCTGCACCTCACCTTCTCATCCATGTTACAAGCTTGCTTCCTGCACAGCAATTCCCTTCTCCTGAATTCGCAGGGAATTCCCAGCTCTGCTGGGTTTCTATCAGTAAACACCAGTGTGACTTTTTCTCTCTGAAGCAGGAATCAATATTTGCTCACCCAAATAAAAACCCCTACCAAACCTGGGCCAGGATTCTGGGAATGGAGATGTCCTGCAGCGTAGCAACACGACATTTGTGGCATTTATCAAACCCACTTTAACAGGCCAAATTCCCAGGTATTTGGGAGAAAATTAAGCCTGCCTTTAAAACAGGCTTCCCTGCTCTTGGTGCCACCCCATCGCAGAGCTCAGGTATGTTCCCACAGGGATGAGGTCCCGGGACCAGTTTGCTCGGCCCTGCTGTAACTGCCATCGCAAGGTGCAATGCTGTGCCACTGCCCACCCTCGGGGACACCTCTCCTCATAGAATCACAGACTGGTCTGGGTTGGAAGGGACCCCAAGGACCACAGAGTTCCAACCCCCTTGCCACAGGCAGGGCCACCAACCTCCAGGCCTGGCTACACAGGGTTGCCCAAGGCCCCATCCAACTTGGCCTTGAACACCTCCAGGGACAGGGCATCCACCCCGTCTCTGGGCAACTGGTTCCAGCCCCTCACCACTCTCTCTGTAAGGAACTTCCCACTTGTCCTGCCATTATCTACCCTTTGAAAAAGTTGATTCCCTTTATCAACCCTTTTTAAAAGCTGATTCCTCATCTACCAGCCCAAACCAGCCCGTGGCCAGCACTGGAGCTGGGTTCCCCGAACTGATGGCAAACCACACCGCTCGCTTTGTTCTCATGGGCTGCTTGTCCTTCAGATGAACTGCCTGAGCTGACACATCCCCACGGCTCCCCAGCTGCAGGGACAAGCAGGGGGGGCCTGGGAGAAAAGGCCAAGGAGGGGGAGAAGAGCAGGACCACTTTTCTGAGGCCGCTATGCTAAATTAGGGGAAACAACAAGCTGCATCTTGAGCCTTGGAAAATCCAGCTGCAGTGCTCAGCTTTGCCTCTGGCTCAGGGATAACAATAAATCCCTTCTCCCACCTTCTGCACGGCCTGATTAGATAGACTGTAAGGCACGGGGATTGTCACTTATTATGTGCTTGTTTGGTGCCTGGCACAATGCAGCTCTGATCTCGGCTCAGCCCCGTGGCTGCTGCACGAACAATAGGCCTGAAATGAATCCAATGGCTGGCGCTGGGGAGGTCACCGGCTGCCTGGCGTCTGCCTCCCCGGGAGCAGCCAGTGCGGGGTTAGCAGTGCTCCCACTGGGATCCTGCATCCCAACTGGAAAAAGAAAGAGAGGAATTTGCAGGCTCCATCCCTGCCACACTTGGGAACTGCCCCACATCCACCAGCAGTTAGTTCAGGAACCCACATGGATTTTTTCCTTGGTGTTACTGTAACTAATGAGTAAAATTAATCTGCTGCTGTTAATGGACTGAATTAGAGCCGACAGAGAGAACACGCTGCCTGAGAGCGGCGTTCGGGGGTTGGCAGGAATCCCTCCCTTCACTCACTCCCTGCCAGGTGAGGTTCTCTGCTCACAGCCGGACTGCTGATCGCTCTGACCAGCTGCCGTGGCCGTGCAATCTCCTGTGATGGAGCTGTTCCTGTCTCCTCTGACCCTGCTGTGGAGATGCCACGTGCCGACATCCTTCCTGACCAGCACCTTTCTCCACGTGCAGCGAGGACAAATCTCATAAAGAAATGGATCAGGGGGGAAAGAGGAGGAAAAATCAGTGCTGTTCTCTCAGGCTAAAACCAGGGATTTTCCAACCAGCCTGCAGTGTCCCAGCTGGAGCATGGGGCAGAGGGCGGCGCGGTGGGACAGAGCAGCCGCAAAGGAAACCTCTGAGCAGAGAGCACAGCTCTTCATACCTGTCACCATGTGGATTTTCAGCTTGAGCACACAAGGCTGAGCTGGGGGGACACTGTCATGTAGATTTAGGGTTTTCTCTCCTTTCCCCTCCATTCGCTGTGATACCTTTTTGTTATGCTGAAAACCAAAACTGGGTTGGGTTTCTTTCCCCTCCAGCAGTCAACCCTTTTCCCACTCAGCAAACATTGATCAGCCCGTGTCCTCAGCACGGGGTTAAATCAGTCCCACTCATCCTCTGCCTGCTGGGGTGGGGCTGTGGTGCCACCTCTCATGCCATCAGTGCCTGAAGCCCAGGCAGGGAAGGGAATGGGGGGTTCACTAATCAATTTACACGCATTTTCCTCTCCCCATCCTCTCCCTCCCTGCGCTGGCAGGGACAGAGGATGGAACAGGATGGGTCTGATTGTGCTTGGCAGGTGGAGCTGGAACAGAAAAGGGCAGAGGGGGAAAGAGCAGCCCAGGATGAGGGGAATAACATCTCGTATCCTGCAGCACTGGGGACGAGAGCTCTCCAGGCACAGGAGCGAATGCTGGCGGCAGCGGCCTGTGCAGGAGGCTGCCCCTGCTTATCTCGGGGCAGGATTGTAAGCCAATTTAATTAACTAGCTTGGAAAGGTTGGGAGGGCTCGTGTGATTCAGCTTGAGCCAGGCCTGGTTTGATTTAGCGCTGGCTGATTAGGAATTAGCTGAAACAAACCACTGAGAAAACAAAATTAGAGGGAGCACGCTAACTTTTGCACCAGATTAAGTCGAATTAAAAAGCAATTGAAATGTAATTTTCCGGTCTCAAGTAGCAAAGGAAGGAGATAATGCCACCGGTGGCACTTGAAGCTGGAAACAGCAACATCTGGGATTAGCCCAACAGGCTCGTTAATGCCCACAAACAAGAGGTTTATCCGTAGGCCTTCTCTCCAACCTTCCCCCAGCACTTTCTGCACAAAGCTTCCTTCCATTCATTGCATTTTCCCTGGAAGGGAGCACTGGGGTGACCCCAGGGCCTGTACCTCTGACCTGAAGCAGCCTGGGTGTCCTGCAGCGTGTTCCTGTCAGGGTTCCCATACCACAAACCCCTGTGTGCTGAACCAGCTGTGCCCTGGAACTCGGATAATTCAGCTCTGAGCAGTTCCCATATCCAGGAGGGCTGGAAAGCCCAGGCTGTGCTCCCGGGGTACGCAGGGTGCAGAGCCCGGCACTGGGGGCTGTTCCCACCTCACCCCCACCTTCCTGTGCATCCCCATCTCCTGTGCAGAAGATGTGGAGCACCTTAAAACCAGGTTTCCATTGGGTGTTTCAGTAGCTGCTTTCCCAGCCCCTTTGGGAAATATTCCTTCTCCGCTCACCATCAGCTGGAGCAGGCTGGGACGTCTGTGCACAAGGAGGAGCACAGCCTGGGCTTCCTCTGGCTTTGTGAGACATGGGGGTGGCTCAGGGGGGCTGCAAAACCAGGGTGCCTTCAGCATTTGAGTCCCCAACACACCTCAGTGCTGTAGCCTGGGTTATCTCGAAGGCCGGGACCTCAGGGTCTCTGCTGGCTGGAGCAGTGGCACAGGCAGGGTGCAGCCCCAGAGCTGGGGCACAGGATCCCCTGACAAAAGCTGGCAGAGGCCGTGACAGGCAGTCACAGTGTGATAAGGGCTGCCCAGCAGCTCTGAAGGACTCACAGAGATAACAGGTTCCTACTGGGTTTCTCTCTGGGCTACCTCCTGCCGTGACCCCACCAGGTCCCCCCCCTCCACACCAGGCAGCAGCTGGGTGCCTGCTGCTCCTCCAAGTCTCTTAATCCTGCCTCAGCCCAGCTGTAACCCCCCCAGGGCCGATTCCCCCCCGTTGCCACCCAGCTCCGTGGTCCCAGTCCCTGTCAACTGAAGGTGGCTGCTTTCTGGCCTTCATCCCCACACACAAACACCTTCCAGCTACCTGGACAAACAAGGGGCACCCCCTGCACCCCCTCACCTGCACAGCAGTGGGGAGGCAGCACCCAGACTGTGCCCTGTGTTATGGGGCACATACGTTGGGTGGCATCTCCCATGAAGGGTCCAGCCCCAAACCAGCCCCAAAAGTCAGCAAAGCATGAATGTGTGGAGGGGGGTGAGTGGGACCCCTCCCAGGGAGAGGCATCACCACCCATCCTCCCCCAGGTGCAGCTGGAGGTAATTGGGAGGCTGCCCTGGGAAGAGCCAATCATAGGGAGGAAACAGAGGGTATGTGGCTCTGTGGGGCCAATAAAAGAGGCAACCTGAGGGTGGTGGGGTATGAGAGAGAGTTGAGGTGAGTAGCTTTTGGGTGCTGGTTGTTCCTGCTCACCTCAGGGTGAGTCTGGGGCTGGTGTTGGCATGTAGGTTGTGGTGTACATTGATGAGGCTGGAGGAAGCTCCCAAGAAAGAGGCCTTTTGGGGTATTAGTGTGGTCCCCTGATGGAGGGGAAACAGGGGGAGGGGAGACTGATGCAGGTTTTGAGTGTGGAATGTAACTGGCTTGAGCCAAGAGGTGGCTCATCCTGGCCCCTCTGAGCTGGGGCTGGAAATATGGAGAGAGAAATAAAATTACAACTTAAAGATGGAGTGAAGGGGAAGCTCTGGGAGGCTGGTCTGAGCCACGGGTGTTGCTGTGAGCCTGGAGGGAAGGTGAGGCTGCATCTCCTGTGTGTGATCAGCCTCTGAGTGTGTCTGTGCAGAGCCTGGCTTTAGGGAGCCTTGGTGGTGCCTGAAAGCATCTCTGCTTCTGCTGGGTGGAAGCCTTGTGGCTCCTGGCATGGTCTGAAGGCCAGTTCTTGGTCTTCTTTGTGTGTGTCAGGGGCTCTTACCAGCAGAGACTTAGAAATAACTTATACTTGTCCCTATTTAATGGTCTCTGCCTGGTCACTAGCAGCTGGCTTTCCAGGAGAGCTCTTTGCTTAGTTGAACTTGGTTACTTTGTGCCACTGCAGGTGACCCTGTGTCCTCCCCAGGGGGTCCTGGTGTGGAAAGCCAGCCTGGGCTGTGTGGTGGGGTGAGAGTAGGCTTGGATGTCCTTAAATCAGAGCTGAAGCTCACACTTTTGGAGGCCAAGAGCCCTGCAGTGCTGGGACTCGTGTCTGAGGAGTCCCAGAAGCCCTATGGTCAGAGCCAGAGGATGATGGTGTGACTGGGGATGAGAAGCAGTGTGTGTCCAGCCCCTCTGGGCACTGCAGCAGCTGTGACTCTTGTAGTCTGGTACTAAGTGGTGGTTTGTGCTCATGTGTAGTTGGTGGCTCAGCTGTGGGGTGTGAGGATCCTGCTGAGCCCTGCCTGGGGAAGGGAACCTCCAGCATCTCCTTTGCTGGGGGACAAAGTGTGGCACAGGCTATGGGTGGGGATGGGGGTGGTTCCAGACACCTCTATGGGTGGAGGTGGCTGTGCTGTTGTGACCTGACCCTGTCCTGAACCCCACAAGCACGTGCAGGCTTTCAGCTGGTACCCCTCTCAGAGCTGCCAAGATGCCAGTCCTGAAGGAGCACAGTGAGCGGATGAAGAAGTTCAAGAACAAGGGCAAGGATGCTGCTGTAAGTACCTGCTGTGCTGTGCCACCCCTGCAGAGCTCAGCAGAGCTCACTGGGGGGTTGCTCGTTGGCAGGAGCTGATGGAGAGGCCACTGCCCACCTCTCCCTGTGCAGGGGTGGCTCTACCAGCCAGGATGCTCAGCTTAGCTTCTGAGATGTGGAGCTGGCTGGGCTGTAAGGAGTGTGGTGGCCCAGGCAATGGGGACATGAGTTCTTGGGTGACTCTGAGCAGTGCTGGGGGAAGGAGATAGTTCAGCCCCAGCATGCTGAGCTCTCTGCAGTAGTTATCCCTGCAGAGAGGTGCTGGTGTGGGCTGTCAGGCCACGGGATCTGTCAGCTTGTTTTAAGCCAGCAGAGGAGATGGATGATTTGCCTTTCTGGTTCAGCAGATCTACTTCTAAAACCCCCCATTGGCTGCTGGCTCACCCAGCAGCCCATGTCCTTGGCGGGTACTGGGTGAGAGGCTCTACTGCCCCATCCCCACAGAACCCTCCAGGCTGTGCTGAGGAGCTGGAGAGCAGATGCTGGTGCCCTGCACTGCTTACACAGGGACCTTGGGGCAGAGGGCTGTACAGAGAGGAGTTCCTTGGGAACTGGGTGGTGTGGACACTAGTGGGACAGTGCTGTTCCTCCCACCCCCAGGCCCTGAGGAGACAGAGGGTGGAGGTGAGCGTTGAGCTGCGAAAGGCCAAGAAAGATGAGCAGATCCTGAAGCGCAGGAGCATTTCATTCAGCATGATGGGCAGGGGTGCCTCTCTGGGAGAAGACAAGGGGAATGAGGTGAGTGCTGGGTGCTCTGCACCTGGGCAGGAGCAGTGCTGTTGTCTCCTTGGGCCACTACCAAGCCCAGCTCAGGTGACCTGGGTTAAACAGTGGGTGCAATTCCTCATCCCCATGGCCAGGGTGAGGAGTGTTTGGCTGCCCAGCCTCTTTCTGTGCTCTTTCCATGGAGATGATGCTCTGTGTGGCTTCCATCACCAGCAGGTAGAACTGGTGCTCCAGCTACCTGGGAGCTGGTGGAGCTCCTGTCTGGCTCCCTGTGTGGTGAGGGGTAATTACCGAGCTCCTGGGCCCATTATGGTGTTGGTGACTCTTCCCATGCTTGATTAGAAGGATTAATTGCCTCCAAGGCTTTTGTGGATTCTCTTCCTCTGCCTCATCATGAAACTGCCTTGCATAAGGAGCAGACACTGCTCAGGAATGGAGTGGTGACTGACCTGGGTCTAGACAGCTGATTGAGTGTGGAGATTAAACCAGAGGGAGTCCTGGCTTGCCACCTGACTCTGAATCACTCCCTGTGCCACAGAGTATTCAGCTGTCCATGGAGGAGATCGTTGAAGCTGTGAATGGCAGCAACACTGAGCTGCAGCTGCAGGCTACACAGGCTGCCAGGTATGCTGCCCTGTGCTGGGGGGGGTGGCTGCTGGAGCTGCACTGAGTCCTCCTGGCATCCCTTCCCAGTGCTCTGAAGAGATGTTGGAGTGGGACAGAGCCTGGTAACATGAACAACCCCAAGGGACCCCCAGCTGGTGGCTGGCTTGTGCCCTGTGTGCCTTGGTTCCATCAGTCCTGTGTGGTGCCTGTGGCAGGGACCTGTGGGGTTGGAACCCACCCCAGGGGTTGTTGGTGGCTGCTGGGACTGGGATCACATTGGACCTCCCAAGGAATCAAGTGCTGAAGGTGTGGGTGTGTGACAAGGGCTGGGGACACTGACTCTGTAAGGGCCAAAGCTGAGCAGGGCTGTCCCCCCTTCCACCCATGGCCTATCACAGCACCACACAGAGCTGCTCATAGCAGGCTGTCTTCTGCAGGAGGATGCTGTCCAGGCAGAAGGACCCACCTATCAATCAGATCATCGAGCTGGGGATCATCCCCAGACTGGTTGAATTCCTGAGCTATGCAGACAAGGCTCCTCTGCAGTTTGAAGCAGCCTGGGCACTGACTAACATCGCCTCTGGCACCTCTGAGCACACCAAGGCGGTGGTGGAGGGAGGTGCCATCCCAGCCTTCATCTCCCTTCTGTCCTCCCCATACATGCACATCAGTGAGCAGTCTGTGTGGGCACTGGGCAACATTGCAGGTGAGCAGAAGTCTCCAGACCTGGTGGCATGTGGGGAGTCACTGCCTAAGCCAGTGCTGGGAAGATAAACCTTAGATGTTCCTCAAGATAGCCTTGTCTCCCTGCAGCTTTGTCTCCAAGCTGCTGCCCTTTTTGAAGCCTGTAACCCTCCAAGTAGCATAGCAACCTTTGAGACCCTGTGCTGGCTCTCCAAGAGGGCTCTGTCCAAAGCCAAGCACAGGACTCCATCCTGCTGGGATGGTCTAACCTGCTGGTGAGGTTGGTAGGGAGAGCAGGATGGGCTGTGCCTGGCTACCTGCCATGAAGGTGGCCCAGCCTAGCTGGGAAATGCTCCCCACTGAAGATGTGTGGGGCTGTGAGGGGGCCTGGCCACCTGCCCTGGTGTGTGCCTGTGGGTCTGGCTGATGTTGGGTCTCTTGTGGCTTGGGCAGACTCAATAAACAACCCTTTCATCTGTGCAGGTGATGGTCCTCTGTACAGAGATGCTCTTATCAACTGCAATGTGATTCCTCCCTTGCTGAGTCTGGTGTCACCTGTAACTCCAGTAAATAGCCTTCATTTTCTTAACTGCTCCTAATGCCTTGGGTGATGGGTGCCTGGTGGTCTATCATCTGCCTGACAAACACCAGCCTGTTTGTATTGCTGTCCTGAACTGGTTTTAATGGCCCTGCCTCCCAGCTATATTTGGAGCTGGAGGTGCCAAGCAGACAGTCTTCAGGTCAATGTGATGTCTCCTAGTCTGAGCTCTCCTATCCAGCTTTGATTATCTTGAGCTAAGAATAAGGTGAAACTGTGTGGGCCATGTAAACTTGCACATGTGTGGGCTGGACTTGTCCTTCAAGCTTCTTTCTGATGCTTTTATGGCTTCTCTGCCCTTCTGCAATGGGGCCTGCCCCACTGCTTCCTTGGTCTCTGGGGCAGAAGGGTCTCTCGGAACCATAAGGTAGATGGAGAAGCTCTTGGGCTGTAACAGTGGTGCTGGCACTACCCTGGGTGTGGTGGAAGCTGTATGTTTACCTATGGCCTTTCAGGCTGGTGTTAAGATGCCCTCTAGACCTTCTGTGAGTTTCCACTGTGAGGTTTGCTTTTAAAGCCAACTTCTCTGGCTGCTCTGTTCTAGCCCAGGTCACCCTTGACTCTTGGGGAGCCCTGTGGAAGAAACATGACAACACCAATTGATAAGCATGCACCTTGGTAGCTATGATGCTCTGAATGTAGCCCCAGTGCTTTCCTGGGAGCATCCTTACTGGGGTGAGCTGTCCAGGTGATACAGCTGGATCTAGACCAGTGAGCTGCTGAGGTTAAACCCCACCAAATTCCTGATCTTGTCCAATGAATGTTCTGTAACTCATCCAAGGACCTGGAAAACAAACTGCTTGGCCCCTCTGTTAGTCACTGTAGCTTGTCCCACCAGCAGAGCTGAAGTTTCTGGAACTTGATATTGGGGAGGGAGAGGGTGAATCTTGGTCACTCACCTGTGTCATCTCCCTTCAAATAAGCAGCTTTAAGAGCTGAGGGTTATGGATAGCTTCTCTGAGCTCAAGGGACCAGAGTGCTACCTCTTGCTACTGCAGTGAGGATCTTACCCCTCTGTTGTGTTTCAGGTCGGGTTCCTGAGGAACATCACATGGACACTATCCAACCTCTGCAGGAACAAGAACCCCTACCCTCCTCTGGATGCAGTGAGGAAGATGCTGCCAGTCCTCATCTGCCTCATGCAACATGAGGACAGGGACATCATCTCTGATTCCTGCTGGGCTGTTTCCTACCTGACTGATGGCTCCAATGATCGCATCCAAATTGTGGTGGATACAGGGATTCTCCCAAGACTGGTGGAAATCATGGCCAGCCCGGAGCTGATTGTGATGGTAGGAAACAATCTGCACTTTCTGGCTTCTTGTCCCTCAATGTAGGAATACCTGAGGAGAGGGAAGGCTCTTTCCATCCTCTGTGGCTACCACAGTCTGCTGCCTGCTCAGACCATGGTGTCTGTCAGGCTGCTGCTCTGTCCCAGCTGGCTGTGGCTGGCAGACTGGACAGAGGCTGTAAAGCTGCTTAGAGCAGAACAGGAGGAGGGTAGGTCTGTGAAGACAGCAGTAATCACCCCCAGTGCCTTCCTGATTTGAAGGATCAAGCACTTAGGGAGGGATCTTGCTGGACTTTCTGGCATGCATCCCTTGAGGCAAGGATTCTCCTCATCTCCTGTAATCTGTCTAGACTCCAGCTCTCCGCACCATCGGGAACGTGGTCACAGGGACGGATGAGCAGACCCAGGCAGCCATTGACGCTGGTGTCCTGGCTGTCCTGCCCCATCTCCTGCGGCATGCAAAGCCAACTATACAGAAGGAAGCAGCATGGACACTCAGTAACATTGCAGCAGGGCCTTCCCAGCAGATCCAGCAACTCATCACCTGTGGGTTATTGCCACCTCTGGTGGAGCTGCTGGAAAAGGTAAGGGATGGCTGCAGCACTGCATGCTGCTGCTGGGGAAGCAGTGGTGAGGTTCATGAGGTCCATGGGGCCTCCATCACTTGTGAAGCGCTCAGCATGTGCCCAAGAGCCACCTGAGCCCTGAGCTTCAGAGCCATTGGGATCCTTGGAGCAGCCTGGGTGCTCAGACTTGTTGGTATACCTGCATGGAAGCATGGTTTGATGCCCACCCATCACTCAAAGTGGGGGGGGAGGGGGGTCACTCCAAATAACACAAGGGAGATGGCTGTCCTCACCTCACACTGGCCCTGGGGGCATGCTGAAGCTTGGGAGTGCCCTCACTGTGCTGTTCTTCCAGGGGGACTTCAAAGCTCAGAAGGAGGCTGTGTGGGCAGTGGCCAACTTCACAACAGGAGGCACTGTGGAGCAGGTGGTGGAGCTCATCCAATCTGGGGTCCTCAAACCTCTGCTCAACCTGCTCTTGGCCAAAGACAGCAAAACTATCCTGGTCATCTTGGATACTATTTCAAATCTCTTTGCGGTGAGTTCTGCTACAACCTTCTGCATCCTTCCCCCAGCAGAGCAGGAAGGGGGGGTGAGCCACTGTGTGGTTGGAACAGCTCTTCCTAGAGTAAGAGTTCAACTTCATGTTGCCTGACTTGTTCTTGGACAGCCCAAGGATGCCCAAAGGGCCTGACAAGGTTAAGTTCCCAAAGTGTTTGTCTGCCCCCTGTGAATTTTAGCTGTCTTCTGGAAAGCAAGAGGTTATGTGTTAAAGCTGGATGGGTCTTGTAGAAATACAACTGCAGAGAAACTGTGTGGTTCCAGGGTCATTTAGGTTCTGCTCCATGCCAGCTGATGTCTGCTTGTCTCACCTGAAAGCCTGTTTCTTGTAGCACCTTTGAACCAGTGGAAAGGCTTTAGCAAATTAATAGTGGTGGCAGGTCACACCTGCTGTGGATGGGACTGAGTCAGGGCTGGCTAGCTGCTTGGCTGGGAGAAAAGCCACCACATGGTACTGAGTTTCATGGGCAGCAGTCCCATCCCTGGGTTCCAGCAGGGACTGTGGTCCTCTGGTCTGTAGATCAGGCTGTTGGAGTGAAAAGACTCTCGGATGTGTTCCTGAGATAAGGTCATGTTCTGCTTGGCTATCTGATGCTGCAGGCAGCTGAGAAGCTGGGGGAGACAGAGAGGTTGTGTCTGCTGGTGGAAGAACTTGATGGTCTGGAGAAGATTGAAGCCTTACAAACCCATGACAACAACATGGTCTACAGAGCTGCCCTGAACATCATTGAGAAATACTTCTCTGAGGTATGGGAGGTTCCTGCTGTTTATCTGCAAACATCAAGCTGTTACATGCTGGGATGAAGCACAGACTTTAGGATGCTGAAATGAGTTTTTGGGAAGAGACCTGTAGATGACCAGAGCAGTCCTTGCAGCCTACTCCAGTTGCTTTTAAAGGTCTGTGAAGCTTTGAGCTGTGAGTTGAGGAATGGCACAACAGATACAGGTGCCTTGATAGCATCTTGCTGCTGGAATTTGAACTGGCATCAGCTGGAGTTACTGTTGCTGCTGATATGAATACCAAATGTGGAGAGGCTTCCTCCTTGAGAGGTGAGCAAGCTTGTCACTGTGAATGGAAGCATCCCACTCATCTGATATCCAAGCACAACCTGAGCAGTTTACTTGACCCTTCTCATGGTAATGAACTTAAGGGAAAAAGTATAGGATACCAGCTAGCAGTTGCAAGAATCCCATGACTGTCATGGATGCTGTGCTTGGTCTTAGCCTAGTCTTGGAGATGGGAAGACATCAGGGAAGAGGCTTAGCAGTCTCTCAGACCTCAGAGCTGAGACCCAGTCTAGATGTGAACTGCAGCAACAGGGAGCAAATGTCTGTGTTAGTTCTCTGCCCAGAACAGGGTCTGCAGGATGTCCCTGCAAGAGGGTGTGGAGGAAGTTCTCCTGCACACAGGACCTGCCTGAGGGGCTGGGTGCTGGTGGAACATCTCTCTGAAGCAGCCCTGGCTTTTTGTTCCTCCAAGCAGGTGTTTAACTTGAGCAAGCTCCGCCATGCTGGACACTTTCTTCTGCCTTTGGTGTCTGAGATGTGACTGGGTTTTGTGCATGAGATGCAGGGACAGCAGCTTCAGTGTGCTGTAAAGATCAGGGGGACTTGGCCTGGTCTCTGAGGGTCCTGATAGTAAAGCTGATCTAACAAGCTGCTTGTGAGTTTTTTAAACAAGAACTAAAGCAGTAAGCTGCTGTTTAAAAAAGGCTTCAGGCAAACTCTGGAAGAAGCTTGGGTTCGTGAAGGTGCAGAACCTCTAACTGCTGGCTGTAACTCTTCCCTAGGAAAATCCAGATCTGCAGCCTGGGACAGGCCAGGATGGACTGTTTGATTTCTCAGTGGAGAAGCAAGACTTCAACTTCTGAAGGTGAAGCATTGCACAGCTCCGAGGTGGTGGGTGAAGGTGTTCTGGTAGAGCTCAGACCTCCAACCAAAAAGGAGCAAAGATACCCAATCTTTTTACTTCTGAAACCTGTCAATAAATTGCACTTCTGACTTTGTACTTCTTGTCCCTGACTCTTTTCTTCATAAGCTGCTGTTCTGAACAGTGCAGACTTCTCTCCACAGTGTTAAGGCCTTGCAGGAATAGGTAGGAGCTCCTGGGCATGTTTTCTGGGTGCAGAGGACAGCCAGGAGCTCTTGGCATTAAGCTGCTGGAGTGGGGGGAGTTAACCTCCAAATCCAACAGGGTCTTGGTGCTTGTGCTGAAACTTCTAGGTTTGGCTCTGGAGCAGCCCTGAAGCTGCTCAGAAGGTGTGTTTAACCCTTCTGTGACTGAAAACACCTCTAAGAGGAGATGCTTCTAGCAGAGAGGGGAAACTGGCTGGGGAAGGTGGGTCAGTCACCCCTGTTGGGGTCTGGGCACAGGAGCTGCTGAGTAGATGCTGGTCCTATGGCAGAGGGTTGGGTCAAAGGCAGCTGTTGTGGGAGCAACACAGCAGCTTCCCAGCCTGGAGCCCCCTGAGCTGCCCCTAATACTGAGGCTATGTATTTTGGGTTTCCATTGTGTGTCACTGACCTTGGCTGTGAGGTGCCCTCCAGCTTCAGGCTGAGCAGAAGGTGAAGATGCCACTGATGTGGCTCTGAAGTGCAGCTTGCAGCAAGTGTTGGTGCCCTGTGTTCATCCCAGCAGCTGCATGTGCTGGCCCATTAGCACAAACACTGTGCTGCAGGTTTGTAACAAGCTGCTGGCTGCTGCCCCAGCCTTGCAGAGCTCATAGAGGGGAGAGGGTGCTGCTCTGTAGCCTTTGGTACAAAGGGGTTGGAGCATTTCAAGGGCTTTGCCCCCTGCAAGGTGGGGGTGGCAGCTTCCTCCTCCCTCCTCAGGGGAGTTTGATTTGTCAGAATGACCCTGGGTGGTTTTAGGGCTTTGCTTCCTCAGCTGCAGTGGGAGGTATGTGACACTAAGCTTCAGTGGAAGGGAAAGATCTCTCCAGGAAGCAAACCTCTTCCCCCCACCCTGAATCTCCTCCCCAGGGGGTTTATAGGGGATAAAGGAGTTAGGCAGCTACAGTCTGGCTGTGCCCCGTGCCCTGCAAGGAGGTGTGCAGCCCTGCTCCTGGGGGCCAGAGCTGGGTATCAATTAATTAATATAAAAATGCTGGAACTGATGAGCTGCAAAGTGCTTCTGGGGTTTTATTAGGGATCTAAAACCATTTCAGTGTGACAAAGCAGCGCCTGAGTGTGCAGCTGAAACAGGCACGGGTGAGAATCCTTTGTCTGTGCCCCTGGGTCAGCACAAAGGGCTCTGGCTGGGCTGCCTGCACCTTCCTGCTGCTGACAGGGCTGATCCAGCCTCTGGAAACGGTTGGGTTTCACCAGGTAAAATGAACCTGAGCCAGGTGCTTCCTCAGTGTAAATGGAGATGCAGACCGGAGCTGGGGTCTGCACAACCCACCCCCTGACTTTGGACCACGATCCAGCACAGGACATCCCCATGGCTTTTCCCACAGCTGGGCTGTCCCTTAGAGATGCTCAGGCAGCGGGGCTGCTGTTTGCTGCTGCTCTGCTGAGTTAGAGCAGGTGGGAAGAGAAAGGGCAGAGCTGTTTGCCTTTCCCCTGCTTTTCTGTGCGTGCTGGAGGCGAGCCTGCAGTGGATGGTGTTCTGTAGAGCCCTGGGAGCAAAGCTGCAGGCATCTGCTTGCCTGGTTAATCGGAGCTGCTCCCCTCTGGTGCCCACCAGTCCCAGCTCTCCTGCCCTGGCTGCAGGCAGCAGCCACCGTGGCGATTCTGGCTCTGGGGGGGTTGGAGCCACACACATCTCCCAGTGGGATGGGGAATCCCAAGGGTGAGATGCTGCTGTGCCAGTTCCATGATGCTTCCCCTGAGCAGCTCAACCTCCCTACAGTGGCACACAAAATAAGGAGTTTTTTAATTAAAGCATCCTGTGTCCTGGCCCCAGAGGAGCCCTCCACCAGCTGTGCCATCCCAATGTCCTTGGAGGGCTGGAAAAGGTGCTGCCAGTGCTCGTGCCGGCGTGTTTGCCCCCAATTAATTTGTGGGTATGAAGCAGGGTCTCTTCTAAAACACTTCAATGCCTAATTGCTCATTTCCTACCCTCACTC
Organism: Porphyrio hochstetteri; assembly: GCA_020800305.1. Classification (NCBI taxonomy): domain Eukaryota; kingdom Metazoa; phylum Chordata; class Aves; order Gruiformes; family Rallidae; genus Porphyrio; species Porphyrio hochstetteri. The sequence continues at coordinate 12,246,683 of CM036920.1, forward strand.
TGGCACCCCACAGCCCCCCCACCTTGTAACCTGGGTCTGGCTTTGCAGGAGCAGGTGGAAGGGGGTTTATGTGGCTGTCCCAGAGGCTACAAACCAGGAGCCAAAAACCAATGGTCGGTGAGAAGGAAGAGGAGGTGGGAGATGAGATGGCCTGGGGCAAGTTCAGCTGGGCAGGAGGGAGGGGTCTGAGGCAGGGGGACCAATGCAGGTTTGTGCTGTGGGCTGGGGAGGGGGATTTTAAGGATGAAATTAGATGGTGAAAAGCACCGCCCGAGCTTCCAGCTCTGCTGTTGCACCTGATGCTTGGCCATAAATCGTTGAGGCTTTCTCCTGTTCCCTGTCCCTGTTTTGCTTTCTCCCTGGAATTTAAAGGGAAAAGCTTTTTCCTCCCCTTGCCCCTGGGAAGGGTGGGCAGAGCAAGGAAGTAAAAGCCAGAGGCTCACTGTTGTGCCAGGCACATGTGGGAGCAAACAGGACAGCCGGGCCTTGGCCAGTCGGCATGACACCAGGCTGTCCCCATGCAGGGGGATGGGAGGATGCTCATGCCTCGGAAGGGGTTTGGCACCTCCAGTGCTGTGTCCAGTTCTAGGCCCCTCACTGCAAGAAGGACACCGAGGTCCTCAGGCATGTCCAGAGAAGGGCAACCAGGCTGGGGAAGGGGCTGGAGGGCAAATCCTATGAGGAGTGGCTGAGGGAGCTGGGGCTGTTCAGCCTGGAGAAGAGGAGGCTGAGGGGAGACCTTATCACCACCTACAGTGACCTGACAGGAGGGTGCAGAGAGGTGGGAGATGGTCTCTGCAGCCAGGGGACAGGAGATGGGACAAGGGGAAATGGGCTCAAGCTGTGCCAGGGCAGGGTCAGAGCAGATGTGAGGGAAAAGTTCTTCCCTCAAAGAGCTGTCAGGGCCTGGAACAGGCTGCCCAGGGTTGAGTCACCATCCCTGGGTGTGTTTAACAGACGGGTAGATGAGGTGCTCAGGGATCTGGTTTAGCACAGGACAGGAACGGTTGGACTCAGTGATCTTAAAGGCCTTTTCCAACCCAGTGACTCTGTGTTTTAGGGATTCTTCCATCGGACGGGGCTGTGTCTCTGGTGGGAGCAGGAGGGGTTACGGCACACTCGGTTGTGGTTTATTTGTCTTTTGTTGTCAGTTCACTAAGCAACAACTGTGTCTGGGTCTGGGGGATGACAGACAGGTGGGGCACAATGGAGCTGGCGGACGGCTGTGAGGCTGCACTGGGGAGGGGTGTGTAGGATTTGGGGTCCACTCAGGGCAGCTCCTGGGGGCTCAGCTGGTGGTCCCAGCTACCCATGCTCGATCCACACATGTCCACTCACATCCCCTTGCCACCTTCCATGCCACAGCCGCCTCACTGCAGCGGGGGTACCTCCTACAGCACCCCTCCACGCCCTGATGAATGCCACCCGCCATGTCACCCCTACACCCAATAAGTCACCCCCTCCCCCGTGCCACACCCACACCCTCCCCTCACCAGGGGGCGCTGTGGCTCTCGCCAGGCGTATCCCCCCGCGCATGCGCCGCACCCACCCTCCGACCTTCCATCGATGGCGGCCGGGTGAGGGGTTTCCTCCCCCCCCCGCTTCCTCCTCCTCCTCCTCCTCCTCCTCCCCTCCCCGCTGTGCAGCGCCGCGCGCTGACGTCACTACCCTCCGGCGTACGTAGGGCGGGGGGTGTGTGGGCGTGGCCAACGCGCTCTCCGCGGCCGGGCCGGGCCGGGAGCGTCGGTCTGGCGGTGGCGGCTGGTTGAGGCGGCGGCGGGTTGAGGAGGAGGAGGCGGAGGAGGAGGCGGCGGCGGAGCTCAGCAGCATCGCGACGACCGGGTGTTCCCGCATGGCGGGGGTGTTTGGCGGGGCCGCCGGTTGATCTCGGCGTTTACCGCCGTTTAAGCCGGCGCGATGTCGAATCCCGGTACCCGCCGGAACGGTTCCAGCATCAAGATCCGCCTCACAGGTAACGGGGTGAAGGAGGCGACGCTCGGGGTGTGTGTGTGTGTCCGTGTTCCCCGTTTCCTCGGGCCCGGCCTCCCCTTCCCCTCACGCCGCCAGGCCGGGGAGGGGGCGACCGCCCCCTCCCCGGCCTGGCGGCGTGAGAGGAAGGGGAGGCCGGGCCCGAGGAAATGGGGGGGGGGCGGGAGGCACGAAGGGGAGGCCGTGGCGACCGAGTTCCGATCGCTCCTTAACTTTTATCCTCCTTCTAAGACCCGCTTCCCCATCCGTGGCCCGGTGGAGCCTCTCTTATTTCTTATTGATGCCTGTTTATACCTTGCTTTCTTCCTCCTCCCCCGGTGTGGGCTCCACCGGCTGTTTTAGCCTTCTTGGGCTGGGGAAGGGGGATGCGTTTTTGAGGGGGGAAAGGGGTGTGCGTTTATGAGGGGGAAAAGGGGTGTCCCTCCCTCCCTCCCTCTCTTCTCTCCTTCGCTCTCTTTCCCTCTCTCTCTTTCAGCAGGTCAGGGCACCTTTCCCCTTCGCTGGGTGCCTTCTGCACTGTCTCCATGGTGAGAGGGGATATTGTGTGTTGTCCCCCCCATTCCAGGAGCGTCTTCCCATTCCCAGTGGGGTTTCTTATGCGCTTTTCCCAGTGTAACACACCCCTCCTGGCAAACCAGACCACCCTGCCGCTTCTTGGGGTCTCTTCCCCACCTAGCCTGTGAGATGGAGGGGTGGGAGAGCTGTGTGACACTCCCCTCAGCAGGCAAGGCCCCCTGGCACCTTCCTTGGGTCTTACCTGCACCTTCCCCAGGAATATTTCCAGGGCCACCTCTCTTACAGGCTGGCTTTCAGCAAAGCCCTTTGTGGTTTGCCTTGCTTCTCATTAGTTAATAACACCACCCCCCTGTATCCCCCGTGTGTGCCAAGGAGGATAACTCCGTGCCTAATGATAAAACATGCATTTAGTCACTGTGAGATGTTTTTGGGGGGTTTTTTTAATGCCTTTGGTTTGGTTTGTTAGGATTTTTTTCCTCCTTCCTCACAACTTGCTCTCTCTCACTTGGCAAATCACGCATTTAACTTTGGAAGTTCCTTCCCCGAGCGAGAGGTGCCACCGAAAGCGGTGTGTGTCGTGCCTGTGGATAAGCCAATTTATGTTGCACCTTGAAGGATCTGGATTAAGTCTTCTGGAAGCTGCTCCGCTCCATGCCGACGCTGCTTCTTTAATGGGAAGAGACAGGGTTTCTGCTTCTTGAGACTGCTGTGTGAATTATTAATAAATAAGGCCCTGTCCAGTCGTTCAAAGGCAACAGGTGGAAGTTTGGAGATCTCTGGGCCTGAAGGAGATACAGTGCTACAGTGACTGGTGTTGATCTGTATAGAGCTGCTTCTGTGGGTGCATAAAATGTTGTCAAATAATGAGAAAACGGCACTAGTTAAACTTCAGTTACAGGTTAACTCACTTCTGGCATCTAACACAATCCATCAGAGGCAGCTCTTAAAAAAGAAAATCCTGGGTTTAATCCTTTTTTTTCTTTTTTTTTTCTTTTTTTTTTTGTTTTGATTCTGCACTACCTGTGCTTTAGAAGACCCAAGTTGTGAGGATAATGTGAATCTGAAAATCCTTTTCTTGGACATGAGAAGGCTGAAAATATTCTTAGGGTGTATGGATGATCTTTGATCTGAAATTAGTTTTTGTGGTGATGTACACTAAATGTCAGCTCGGTCATTAATGTGGCTTATTTTTATGCGAGTCAGTCAATAACGTTGTTGTGAGTTAAGTAACTTAAGTGTGGTTGTAGCTCTTCTGAGCTGGAGGATATCATTTGAATAACAGACAGAAGCCGTTGGTTTTAGTTCTAAAGGATGAATGCTGCATCAAATGCTTCTTTGCTTTCAGTGTGCAGTAGTCTTCTCTGCTAGCTGAGAGCGTTTTCTGGAAGAAACAGAAGTTTCAGTTTATTGAGCAACTTGGTAGATTAGAATTAATTTTTTAAACTTTCTTTTAAATATATTGCAGAAATCTGCTTGCTTAGACACATGTTCTGTTTTTACAAGCAGGAAACCTGAGTGATGTGACAAAAAGTGGCATATTTAATCAAAAAATAAATTCCTTTGGGAGAGGTTTGGCTTTGGAATCGTTAGGCAGTGCTGTACTCTTGGCTTTGCTGGAGACCTGCATGCTGACTTACCTGTTTCAATTACCTGTAGCTAGCACGGCTTTTGAGTTTACATCTGGTTTGCTACTGGGAGGTTTGAGCAGATTTAACTCCAGACAGAGGACCTCTCCTGTTATGACTTAGTACCTGCATTGTCTTTCCTGTGATTAGAAACCGTTTATGTTTTGCACTACTGAAAATAGCTGTGTAAATACCACTTATCCTGGAGGTGCCTGTGAGCGTTACTTTGTGTGTGGGAAGGGAACGGTGGTGGAATCTTTCCTGTTTAAAGGCATGGTTATGTTCTGGTATTCTGACAAGGTGTTTGTAAAGCAGCGTGCTGGGATTATTTTATTCACATATGTCTAAAAGTTCTGGGTCCTGTGGTGGCTATTCAGGCTATCAGAAATTATCTTCCAGCTTACACTGGTGTCAGTCCTACCCTGGTACAAATTGTAATGAAGTGATGTGTCAAGTTACACATCCTGGTTAGGAATATAGGGAAAAAACCCTCAACATCAGTAAGTTAGAGGGCAGGTTACAATGGCTTTGAGTCCTATGGATCTCACACACACTAATCTCCCATCATATCTCAGTTTCTCCAAAAGCCTGTGCAAATTTCCTCATGTTTCTGTGGGAGCTTTCACTGCTGCCGCTGGTGTAGGAGCCAGAGATCCCCATGGCCTTGCCTCTTGCTGCTTGGAGCAGTTCTAGGCAAAGTAAGGTAAAACTTACTAAGCCCACAGTCTCTGGGGATCCCGCGGTCGTTGGGGTGGTGCAACAGTGGCAGAATTACCGGAACAATAAATCATGAAGCTTGGGATTTTCTGGGTCAGGGAGGAACATGATCTGCAGGCCAGGGGACCTTCATGGAGCACGTGTCCCTTTTTTACTGATGTCCTTCTCTAAAAGCTTTGTTTGCCGCTGCGGTCGCTGCTCCCTGGGGAAGTTCCAAAGGGTTCAGCATCTCCAAGGCTTACGTGCGTCTTGCTCCCGCTGTTATATCACCCAGAAGTACTTGTGAAAACTGCAGTCTCATTGTGCTGGGTATCAGAGAAGGTCCTATTCCAACTTCCAGGCGAAGGTTGCGGATGGAATTGGAAATTCCGTGAAGAAGTGGACTAAACATGTAACTCAAAGCTGCAAGTTTTGTTCTGGCTTCATCAGCACTGGGGCTTTTTCAGCAGCGTCTCAGCTGAGGTGTTAAAAGCTGGCTGGCTTCTGGTACAAGTGTGGAACTGAGAAAAGATCGGGAAGGAAAAGGCATTAGTTTAAACTTTATGGATCACTTCATAGATGGAGCAGGAAGGGGGGAAGATCTTGTGTGTGCGGTCAGAGGGCTGTGTTGAGGGCTGATGGCAAAACCAGTTTCTTTAACAGAAAAGCGAGAGTTGGTTTAATAGGAGAACACAAACAGCCGTCTCCAAGCATCTCCCTTGGCGAGGTTTGGAAGGCTCCAGAGTGTCACAACGTGGTCCTCCTTGGCAGAGCTGGGCTGGGAAGGCGCTGGGCTGGTTGTTGGTGCAGCTCTGAGGCTGGGGGGAGATAGGTGGGAGCCCTCCCTGGAGTGTGGGAGAGCATAGTGCAGTGTCGGAAGCATCGGGGAGGAGTGAGGAAGATGATGAGGAAGCAGTTGCTGTCTGTGAGGTGAGGGGAAGGGCCAGAGGAGATTTGTAGGTGGCAAGTTTGATTCTGGTAGGAAAGGTGGTGCTTAACAGTGATGAAGAAAGAGGAAAGAGGAGATGCAGACAAGCATCCTGAATGCTGCTTTCCGCTCGTTGTAGTCAGCACAGTTTAGGGAAGTCGCGTCTCCAAACCCTGCTGGGTCTTTCTGCAGACATGCCTTTGTCATTCAGGGAATCCATAACAAAACACAGAGACTTCAAGTAGACAATAAAATACAGTGTTACCTTAAGAGCAGGATTGTGCTAACAGTATGGGCTCAGATGTGTCAGAAACATCAGTGCATTTGGCTTCCCTCTCGTGACTAATGTACTGATGGATGCAGCAGAGTTAACTGACTGATCAATAGCAACACTAATATTGGTGACCTGGACAGTTTTATGTCCTGTGTTCAGAAGGAATGAGAGTATCTGCGTGGGGATCTCAGTATCACACATGGTAAATACTTCGTAGGCTGGCTGAAGTGTTATGTTTGTTTGTTAGGAAGACCACGGGTTACAGGGTGAAAGCACTGGTGCAGCAAGGCAGAAGCAGCGGGCTGGCCAGTATCGAGCTGGTTTGGTGCAATAGGGAAACACAGTGGGAAGCAGCAGTTTAGTAGCTCCAGATTTACTTTGCATGGTGATCTGTGAGTATGTCGAAACCTACGTCTTGTTATTTTCTTCTTGTCAGGATTTTCTCTGCTCTGGCTCTTCTGGGAGCGGGTTGCCTGGCTGTGGTTGGAGCGCTGGGCTGGAACTCGACGCTGAGCTTTGCCGCAGGTTTCCTGTGCGATGCTGAGCGAGGCACTTAATCTCTCTCTGCCTCTCTTCCCCATTTGTGTTACAAATTAGTGGTGTTTTCCCGAAGGTGAAGCTGTGGCTGTTCAGAGGCCCTTGGATAGGGATGGCAAAGGGACTGTGGGGACTCCAAACAAAAAAAATCTTGTTTTCCTGGGGGGAAGTGCAGAGAGCCACCTTTGCAGCCGGCCAGCTGGCATCTGAGGGCTGCTAGAGTGGGAATCCAAAGAGCAGCCTTTTCCTCTGGGCAGGCAATGGGTAGTGAGTCTCCCCTTTTTTTTTTTTTTTTTTTTGTTTCTCCCAGTAAGTCAAAGCTGTGCCAGAACCATTGTCCTCGTGGAAGTAAATCAAATCTCCAAAAGGAGTTTGTTTGAATATTCCCCCTCAGGAAGGGAAAGTAGAAACAATAACTACTTTATTTGTAACTTGAAACTTTCTTTTTCTCAAACTGAATGTCTTCATGTAAAGAAATGCAGTTTGGGATGTGGCTGTGCAGTCAATTAATGATTTCTTCTTTTTTTTAATTCCATGCTACCCACCAGTCTAACAGTTTTTCTTGTCCAATTCCTTAAATGTCTTTATCACAATTCTACGATTTTGTGTGTTCTTTGTGTTGTGAAATTAAGCATCAATATAAGCAGTGTTTCCAGTTGCTCAGTTGATTTTACACCACAGTGATGTATGTGCTGTGTAGCTGATCTCTTACAGCAGCTTGGAGACTGCAAGAACTGCTGCCATAAATAAGCAAGGCCTCGTGGATGTCTCTGTCACTGGCTGGAGGTGTGCTCAGTGGGCCAGAGAGAAGTACAGTATGGAAATACAGCCCCTGTGCATGTGTTTTGGAAGTTTACCTGGAGTGTTGCCCAACTTGAAGCAAGTCCAGTTGACATGCTTAAAGTTGGATTAGTCTGGGTAGATTACTCGCTGCTATTTATGGTGCCAGAGATAACTACCTGCTCGGCTGCCTCATTGGTTTGGGCTGTGTTGGTTGAGGTGGCGTGGTGGGGCAGAGTGGTTTGGAAAAGCTGCCTTTAAAGCAGTTGGTGTAGTATACTCTCTGTATGTATACACACATGCATGAAGTTCAGGTATGTACACAGCAGAGCAGCTCATTTATGACTTGAGTGAAGGGAGTATTAAAAGACAAAGCTAGAAGAGACCGTTCCACCTGCCATCTTTTTCTCTAAATTAGGAATTGAATCTTTTCTGATACTCTTTTCCATTATCATTCTGCTGAAAATGTTCAAAACATTCCAGCATTTGGTCCTTTTCACAGTAATACTGAAAACTTTTACCTGTATTAGTGCTTTGATATGAAAACTGATGCTGATTTGTTCCTGTATTACCCTCTTCCTGAAAATGTTGGGGTTTTTTTCCTTTACTGACATTTGCAGGGCAGGAGGAGTCTGTGAGAACTGGAGTCTCCAGATGGTTGTTGACAACCACTGTGGTGTTTCTCCAGTCGTGGATCTGTTTAGGTTTTGAGGTGTGTGTCTCTGTCCAGGTCCTCACTACTCTTGCTGATGCCAGGATGCCTCCTCTGTTGACAATGAGGATGGCATTACAGTTGATGGTCTTCCAGCTTTTTTACCTTGCATCACTTCACCTTCTTTAGCATGTATATTAGTGAGCCTGGAGTTGGGCATGCAGGTGGTGGGTGCTGTGTTACGGCTGGTGGTGAGGAAGCTGCACCACTCCCAGGTTGTGATGTTTCAGGTGCTTACAAATGGTTCCTGCAGATACTGCTGCAGTAATTGAAGATGTTATCTCCTTGCCAGTCTGCTGACCCCCTCATTGCCAAAAATTTGTCACCCACTGTGAGAAAACTGGCAGAAGAAAACCTGTGCTCATACCTCAGCTGCTTCAGCACAGATTTGCCTTCTCCATGTAAGCTTGGCTGAAGAGTTTAAACGAAGATGCTGGACCTTGAAAAGCTGAGGTATGTGCATGTGTTGCCTTCCTTTAGAGGGGGAATTGACTTTGGGAGGGGGAAAACAGAAAAGAGAGTAGTGTTAAACCAAGCAGTCAGCTTTGCTAGAGCTTGTTTGTTAGTATATATCAACATATAAAAGATTTATTTAAGTGTTAATGTAGTATAAAAAGAAACCTGCACATACGTTTGCTAAAGAAGAGTCAGTAGGTCCATAACAGATTAAGATGCTACATGTTTTTAAACTTTGTTGCACATCTCTTTGAAGGGAAATTCAGTAATCTCAGAGAGGAGGTCCCTGGGGATATTTTTCCTCTGTTTTCCATCTCTGTCTTCCTTTGTGAAAGTGGTAAAACACTATGGGAGGACAGAGCAAAAACATTGAGAGTTTTTCTTTCAGATATTCTCTTACGAGCCAGCAACTACACTGGGAATATTTGGGGGTGTAGGAGCTGGCTGATAAATTCAACAATCCTCTAGTTGAATTGGCAGAATAAGCCTGCATGCTGTTTTAGAAAGAATCTCTCCACAGGGCTGTAATAGCTTGATGCCTTCCTCTTCAGTAAGTCATTTTTGTCAAGTTAAAGGCCAAAAATCAAACTGGCTTGTTGTCAAGGGCACTAAGCACAGCAGGCAAAAAATCCCCAAGGCTACCCAATTCACAGCATAGCTAGATAAAGCTGGCAGAGCATGGGTTGCTCTTCCTCCCCTCCCCCCTGAAAAAATCCTCTTGCCTGTTGGGGTTGGTGTTTTTTGAGGATATGAACACGATGATGCATACTAATACAATTTAATGGCGAGTATTTAAATAGAGGGTTTGTTCATCTGTTTTGTGGGTAAAACAATCCAGTATTGTTTGGGAATGATGCAAAAATAATGCACAATCCCCCCCCCTCAGTGACTGTGTGGTGCCACAGGCTGATCCAGCTGTGCTCACCTCCGCCACAGCTGGAGGGAGCTGGCTTTGGCAGAGGCCTGGCTCCAGCATCCCCATCCCGGTGAGCACCAGCCTTTTAGACTGGCTGTTGTTCGATGAAGCAGTTCATATGGGTTAAGCTCATAATCCTAAATCGTGCTGTTATGACCATAAGAAACGATGGAAAATCCTGTGGAATTAGGTGTTTGTAATAGCTTTCTGTTTTACACTTTGGTTCCTGATTCCCTTGTAAGAATATACAGCAGCCCGTTTAGGAATAAAGGGCAATGTTAAACCACGCTATTAACTTCAAGTATTATTGACCACTAGAATACTCCAGGAACATTATATGTCCCTCAATGTCCTCACTAATGTGCAGTTTCAGCCATGGTTGGGGGTTTTGAATGGTAGATGTTTCTTTCCCAATTGATTATGAAGAAGTCTGGCAAGAAAACAGAATTTGATTCTCTCTTTCATATATAACACTGTATTATCTTTCTGTTGCAGTAGTTTTTGCTTTTACTGGCAACCAGCAGTAGGCAAAAAGGTATTTTTTTCAATAGGATGCAGCCTTTTTTTCTTGAAGTTGATGAGGTCTTTCTTGGTACGTTTTATTATCTGGAGTAGGATGGTATTTTTGTATGAGTGAATTAAGAGGAATAGCGTTTTCTTTGACCTTTTCATGTGTTTGCATTTTTGCCTTCCGTAAAAATCTGCTTATTTCCTCTAATGGCTAAACTAAAATAAACCATGTATGTTCTTAGCAACTTAAAGTTTCCATCTCTTGTTTACTTCACAAAACAGCAAATTCAATTTACACATATTAAAATCGATTCTTCTAATTAATCTCTCTAGTTTCCAGGGCACTGCATTAAAAGCTCCCCTTTGTCATTAGGAAAAAAAAAAGGTTAAAACCTCATTGAAGATAGTTACCTTTTCATTTATTTTGAATTTGAGGCAACTGCTAACTGATCTCTGGGGTTTTTTTTTCTCCCACCATCTTGACTTTTCTTCCTTGCACCCCGAATGCCATCTGTATTGCATCCCAGAGCAGTCAGTCCCTGTGGTTGGTGTTTTTACATCTTCTAGTACACAGGATGTATGACCCAAAATGGTTTTTTGGAAAGGAAGCATCTTTTGAAATGCATGTGCTCCATCTTACTGAAGAGCAAAAGCAAAAAAAGAAAAGTCCAGACTGCTTCAGAAAATTAACTGAGTATGTGGCTTGTGCTGTTCCTTTAACACCTTTATTTTGACTACACAAGTGCAGAGCTTCCATTTGATTCAGACCTGTAGTGATTGATGTGCTTCCAGGGAAGCCTTGTTCTTTCCTTGCAGCTGATGTAGGGCTGGTTTTGTTGTTGTTGTTGTGGGGTTTTTTACCTCCACGTGTGCAGACATTTTTATAAGCAGGGGGGGACTTCATTTTCCACTTAGAATTAAAATCCGGAGGTGTCATAGTCTACGGGTGTAAGTCAGATGAGCGGGTACCTCGTTGAACAAGGCTTCTTGGGTACTTTTAATGCGAGAGAATCCGTTAGATCGGGTAAGCTTGGGGTTTGGAATTGGGTAGGTGATGTAAGCTAAAGCTTTGCTGTCAGCCTTTGAAAGAATAATTTGGTGCATTTCCTGGGTTTATGCAGTTGTGTTTACTTGAGCGTTGGGTAGTAGTAGAAATTCCAAGCAGTATCTCCTGCGTCTCTCCAGTGTCTGTAGATAGGTAACGTCAGGCTAAGTACTACCATGGGCATGTTCACGTGCAGCGTGTCTGTAAACACCTACTGAGCATTGGAGCAGAGACACCAGAAATGGCCTGCTGAAACAAAAAATAAAAGAGAAGCCTGAAGTGTTGGGGCTTTTGGCATTTGCAGAGAGCTGCTGTGTCTAATTTCTCAACTCCCAGTTATTTCTTAATGTGACGAGTTCTTATGCTGTGATCTGCTGCTGCATTTAACCCACTACTGAAGTTGTTTTTAATCAGAATGAAAATGCTTCTGTTGGAGTTCCCCTTTCACAGTGAAGTACAGGTGAAATAAGGTTAAAAGGTGTTAAGGGAAGTTAAGGCTTTTAGGTATGAATAGCACAACTGCTTGAAACACAGCATGGCCCATCAGCCTGTGAATGTTCTGGAGTCAGAGGGGTCCGAAACATGAACTCACTCCTTAATGACTTTTTTTGGACTTGGTAGTTGTGCAGTGTAACCACGTTAAACTTGGGTTTAAATCTCAGCCCCTGCACCTTTTCCCAGAGATCCCATAATTAAATAACATTAAATTTTCTACTGCAAAAGCACAGGTTATAGGAATAAATGGCTGGCTCTTTGTAAGATTGACTTCTGCCTACTGTGCAGTAATTACCTAAAATATAATACACTGCATGTACAGCTAATACACCGTAGTGGGAGCACCTACATCTTTTATTCCTTCTTTCCAAGTTTTTTTTAGGGAATTGAATGTTAATAGACTTTGTTTTGAGACAGATTAATTAGGTGTGTCTGTTACCTGTGCTGGTTTATCATGCTGTGTGTCAGCTGGCCAGACTGACACCAACCCCTAGATCTGCGTAGGGTAATGTAATCAGTTCCAATAATTGTGCTGTCACCAGCTCTGATTAGTAATGCTTGTACATGGCCTAGAAAGACTCAGGCAAACAAAAGCAGCATGTAAATAGGCGCTTTTCTGTGTAGTGTTCTTCAGCTTAAAATTAAATACCTACTCAGAGTTAAAGGTCTGTCTGGTAACAGGATAAATAATACTTCGGTTTAATCCGGCATCTTGGCTTGGACTTAGTCACAGTGATTTTTTTGTTTTGTTCAGTCATAGAAGTAATTTGACTTGTCTGCAAATAATGTTTTGATAAACTTCAATAGGAATTAGCACACCAGCCATCAAATGGGAATTATAAAAAGTTGCTTGGGAAAATGTGTTGTAAGTAGCCTGCAATTCAAGGCATTTCCTTCGCAGGATGCTTATCACGTCTGCATGCGCTACTTCCAGATTGAACTGGGGCATAGATGAGAACTATTTTGGATTGGGGGGGGGGAAGAAAGTAAAGCCCAGTTGGAAAGTAGCACCAGTTTTTCTTATCATTGCCTTAGGATGTAAATCCTACAAGTGTGCAGAGAGAAAACAGACTTCGAAACACCAGAAGGCAACAGCTTAATCTGTGATGTGTGAGATGATGCTGGTAGCGTAAACGTGATTGAAATAGTCATTGTAGGAGTGGTGAGTAAATATACTAGAAGCCTTTAGATAAACTGACTTCTCTTTCATAGTCTGTATACCAAGTAAAGAGAAAGACTCGTGCTTGCCTGCTTGTTTCTGTCATGTTTCTTCACCAGGGAGGCTGTACCAGGCGGAGCAGCTGCCAGTTTTAAGGACATTCATGCTTCCAGATGCTCTCTTTTTGTGATAGCAGCATGCGGGAGGTCCCGGTCATGGCTATGTGTCTCTTCTGGGCTGGTAGAATTAAGATGTTGCAAGACCAAGGGGAAAAGGACCCAGCAAATATTTCTGCAGGGATCTCTTCTACATCAGAAAGCTGATTTTAATGTTTTCTAGGAATTTGGTGCTTTCACAAATCAGTGGTGAAATCTGGAACATGGAAGCTGTCTTCAGATTTTGGGAGATGGTTCTGCCTAAGTTCACCATAATGCTGATGGATAAACATATGGGACAAGCTTAATCGTCTTTCCAGGCTAAAAAATTACCAAGCTGAAAAAGGACTGCACCTGTCATTCTCCCCTGACCACTGTTTGGCTCTGCATCTGATTTCAGTCCGATTTGATAAGGACAGAGATAAGTATGCGTAAGAGTTACGCATACTGGGTCTCCAAGACTCAAGGAGATGAGTGGGACAATTCCACCTCCTGTTGTCCCCAGTGCTGCCCGAGGGTGTGAGGAGGGGTGTGTGGTCCTGGTCCCAGCCATGTGGACAGGAGGGGGTGGGAGAGGAGCTATGAGGTAGTGAGGGGAGGGATCTACATGTATTAAGTTCTGTACACAGCTGTAGGTAAGTCGGGCTTCGTGAATTAAACTCCCAAATGCACAACTGGACTGAGAGTATTTTGGGGTTTTGTTTGCCGCCTGGACTTGACATTCTCAGAGGCAAACACCCAGATGACTTTATCAAGCACCTGTAATAACACTCCCTGTATGTTTGTTTGGACTTGGGGGGTTGTTTTGCCTTTAACCCAGATGAAATTGTGCGTTAATTCCTTACACAGAGATTCATCTGCATCCTATGAGCATGTCGCTTACAGCATCAGACAATGCATCAACCTCCTACTGGCGTTTTTTAATTAAAAGAACAGCACTATCACTTCAAATTAGTGCCACATAGCTTATTTTAGTGAGGAGTGAAATGGTGTTTAAAGGCTTTTCTCTTATGAAAGCTGTTTATTACATTTTGCTCTCTTTAGGTTCTATCTCGTAGTTTTCATTTAGTGCTTGGACAGTATCAGATTCCAAGGAGTGTGAATCCTGGTGGTGATATGAGTGGAAATAAAGGGCTTGCTTTTAATATCTCAACTGTTTGATAAATAGGAATCACCTTCTTACTAAAGAAAACAACATTGCTTTGGTTCCCACAAAACAAACCTGTTTCCAAGCACATCCCCCATGTTGAGAAGGTAGTGAAGGAACAGGCAATTCTGGGATCATCATCAACTGAAGCCATGGGCTTTGGAATCCTGTTCAGGGAAATTGTTAGGCCTCTGTTACACTAAATTACTGTGAGAGTAAGTAATGTATCCAGTGAGAGCTAGCCCTGGTGAGAATTTTCCTCATACAGCATTTCATTTTGTCTGGAATATTAGCACTGTTAACCATCCGTGCAAAATGTAACCTATTGGATCGATCTAATCAATGGAAAATGGGAAGCAAACGTCTTCAGCTTTGACTGAACCAACTGTTCTCATGTATTGCCTTTTTTTTAAAGATACTAAATTTTGGACTCTGTGTTAATATAATAGTTTGATAAAGAATTTTTTTTGTTTAGGAGAACTTTCTTCATATTTTTTGTTGCAGGATCCTGCAGCCCAGTGGTATCACTTGCATTAAATCCTGAGCCTGAATATGAAACGTGTATTAAGGTCGTATAGCAAGAGACATGGTATCTTTTCATTCAAGCTCCACTTGATTTATATAATACCTTTGATCAAGGTATTGCAGAGCAATAGTGGGATTATACTTTACTGATGTAATAGCCACTGACATCTTGTAGGAGGAAAATAGCATACAGTTGCTGTTACAGGCAAAGGGGTGAATGCATAAAGCTGAGAAAATTGTAACCGAACATCCTAGTCAGAATAATGCACTAAAATGCTTTCCCAGCCTCTGTGACTACTGATTCACATGGGATCAGAAAGGGGGTTTCCTTTACTGAGTAACTTGCAAGTTATTCTAAAAAAAAACTTGTCCAGGGATGAGGTTAATGTAAATTGCTGTTAAGCCACTGTTGAGAAACTGACTTTGCAATAAAAGTGTTTATTTTTTTAATTTAAAAAAAATAAAAATTGCTAGAATGTTGCAGGCCTGCTGTACATTATCCATTTTCTTTCTAAATGCTATTTTTATTTTGCTCTCTGAAGCCAGTCTGTAAGTAAAACATTCCTAACATCTTTTGGCTGGAGGTTGTCACGGATGTTTTTCATCCTGCTTTCAAGAAGATGGTTCCAGCCTTTCTTGAAGCTGCTCCAAAGGAAATTTCCTTCTGTAGCTTGTACAGTGGCAGTGAGGGAAGTCACAGCTCATGGTCCAAAGGCTTAGTGACATCCTCTTGTTGCTGTCATGTCCTACCATGCTTAATCTGAAAACAGATGGAAATATTTAACATAGCTAGATGGTACAAGATAAGGGCTGGAGTCATTCTGTATCTGTGATGTTAGTTCTGCTTGAGCTCACTCAACTCACGAGTTGGTTGTTAGCAGAGTAATGTGGACACACGTTTTGTGGGCACGAAGAAGAGGGATCTGGTCGCTGTCTGTAGGTGACAGACCTCCCCCCCCCCCCCCCTTCCCACTGAATCGAAGGGTGTTTGCTGTCCCGGATTGGTTTTTCTTGCTCAACCATAGATTGGCTCTGACAAGTCTGTTTGTTTTGTTGTTCATCCCTGGTGACTGTCAGTAGCGCTGGGCTGAATAAACAGAGACTATTGATCAAATTTGAAGTCATTAACTTGGCAGTTTAAATAGATGCTGTCCTATATAATTAGAACAAGGGAGTAACACATAGGCTGATACAGCTTTATTCTCAGTAACAGCCTTCTTTTCATGAAATTGTGTTTGGTGCTATTCAGCTCAGTTTTGTGCCTCCTGTAGGTCACGCAAGAGTGAGACGTATTTTAATTACCTAAAGCAAAGAGGATGGCTTTGCTTGTGTAAGAGTGGTGACACTGATACAATGTGGATCTGCTGAACTTTGATACCAGTTGGAAATTGTGTTTGGAAGAAGGGGGTGCTAACTTGGGGTTGTTGGTTAACCATGTCCAGCTAGTGCATACCCTGAGAGCAGTGCTGCTCAGGATTGCCTTCCATCTGCAAGCAAGTGGCATTGCTTCCAGCTCTGCAACAGCAGTGAGTTTGGGTTGTCCATCTTGCTGCTGCTCAGCTGTGAGAAACACATGCCTTTTAGATCGGGATGTTTATACTCAAACACAACGGGTGATTAATTATCTGAAGTGAGACATTTCCTTTTAACAGCTACCGTCCTGCAATGTGCCTGTCAGCTTCCTAAATCATTTTAACATTTCAGCTGGAGCACAGCCGTAGGAGAGGCAGAGTGTTTCGCCCTGTGTGTGCTGGACTCCTTGAAGATCTGTTGCAGAGGACTGGCGGTGTAGTGTGAGCACACCGCCGAGGAGCAGCGATAATCTCATTAATATATGTGCAGCCTGTGCCTGCAGCCAGCCTGGTGATCCTGAGTCACACTGCTGCAAGTCCCTGGAGAGCGTGCAAATTCAGCAGTAGGATGCACACGTATTGACCCACATTTCCTCGGGCAGAGCAGCGGTCACGGGTATCTCGCTGCTCGGAAATCAGATGAGAACTGATGGAACTTAGTTCATCCAGCATTTGCATGACCTGAGCCAAAGTACTTTTAGGGATTTACCACTTGTGTGACTAAGAAGTGATTAGGTGGATTGTCTACAAGAAGCACATACGCGCTCTCTACAAGGCTTACTGTGTAAGGACAACAGCAACAAAACAATCTCTTGTGCATCATTCTTCTATTGTAGCTTTTAAATAGGGCTGGTTATTATATCAGATGTGTTTTTTTTCTCTACATAAAAGCCTTCCTGCCAGTTCCTAGGAAAGTTTGTTACATAGGGATGTTTTTCCCAGAACAGATGGACAAATGACCTATTGAATAAAATGGTGGTTCTGTATTGGGGTTACTAGAACAAAAGTAGGTGAATAAATCATAAAAATTTTGCTTCCCAAAGCTATTAATATCGCTGTAATTGCAGGCTTTTTTTCGAACAAGCCTCTCTTCTGTCCCCTTCTCCTTTCCCCTCCACCACAGCTTCCTTATTCCTGCACATACACAGGCACCCCACTCCTTCCGCCTGAGCTGGTGCCACCACTGACCCCCCCTGCTCCCCACACAACCCCCTGCCAGGTCAGCGCTGGCACAGAGCCTGGGCTAATATGCCAAGGTGAGCTTATTGACTGGCAGTTACCCAGCATCGCTGCTAACCTTTTAGCATCTCTGCCCTACACAAATACAGGTTGTGTGTTTGGTCCTTCCTCTTTTTTTTTCATTTGCAAACTGGGAGAGTTTGAGCTGAACAAATGAAAAAACTGGAGAGGGGTTTGTAACATCTTGGGCAGATGTTAAAAGGGATTGTAATGGGCTGAATAATCACAAAACAAACTACTGAAGGGTTTTTTTGAGAGTAGAAATTTTCTAGGAATTAAAACCAATATTCTAAACCAGCTGATGTACTTTATTCAAAATCAGAAGCAATGCCAAGAATTTAATTTGGGTGAACACAGTTTTTCTTTCCTCTTGCTGAATGGAAACATTGCACTTTTATTTTAGCTTTTGTATGGGAAATTCCCAAAGTATTTTTCCCTCTTTTTACCCCCAATGTCAGTACACAGAGTTGCTGTAACAGGCTTGTGATTAGTGTTGCCCCACAACATGGATCTGACGGTGGTGGCAGCAAGGATGATCCTCCTCCGTTTTGATCACCAGGTGGCTGTGCCTGTACCAGTGACAGAGCTCTGCTCAGCCTGACTGAAAGGACTGAGAAAACCACTGGGCTGTGCTGGATGTGAAACCCTGCTCCTTTATCATCATATGGTGTCAGTTGTGCATGGCAAGCAAAACCACTCACCACCTTTTTGGTGCAGATTTGCTACACCAGAGTACCCGGGGGGTGTTCTGAAGAACTCTGTCATTTTTTGTGGTAATAGTGTTACCTGAGTGAGTATTTTTAACACAACTGAGTCTTCCTATTTTAGTAGTCTGTCCTGCCCTTTATTTACTGACAGCAGCTAAAACCCAGTGAAGGAAAGGGTAATCTACTCACAACTGTTGACTAAACATCACGGCCAGGAGAGCTGGTAACAATGCAGTCATCAGGAACAGAACTCAGTAGAACGTTTTAATTCCATCTAGCTTGCACAAATCCTATGCTTTTCTCCACAGGATACTAAAAGCATTTCTACCTCAGTACCAAGATCAAAACTTTGTTTATTATGGGCCATTAAGCTATGCCACTTCTTTCCAGCACCACCTCAATCTATGGTGATCTGTGTGTTTGCTAGCCTTAGGTTGATACTGACAACCCAGGGAGCTATGGAAGAAAGAAGTACTTCTGAATGAACTGCAGCTGATTCAATTCTTGGCTGTCCATTCCTTAAGTAGCCTAGAACAAAATGAGCTCATTGCTCTAGGTTTTTGTACACTGTTAACTCTTCACCGCCCTGATTTTTAAATCTGAGCTTGCTCTCAGTCTGTTCAGAAAGCACTTCTGCTTCTCATCTGTTTGTTATCATGCTTACCACAAAATGAACAACAGATTTGTGAATAAGGAAGGCAAAAGCTGTAAGAGCATGAAAAAAAGTTTCTTTGGCACTGAGGCCCATGGCTTTGAAAAGCTTTATATGACAAGACTCGAGGCTTTTTATGTTTCTATCCAAACATGCCAAAAACCAGTCAGCATATACTATACCTCAGCTAAAATACATGCATGGAAACCAGCTAGAAATTAGGGAAAGCTTGTAAGTCGTTAGTTAACCTGAGGTATGTGGTTTTAAAGCAGGGATAGGTACTAATGCCTTGCTTGAAAGAAAGAATGCTTTTCATTTACTTGCAAAGAAATTTGGGGTGTTGACTGTGCCTCTTGAAAAGTCATCCAGTACCTGTTGGAATTTGTTCTGGTAGCAGTTACGGAAGCTGTTAGTAATGTTAGAAGAGGTGCTTGGTTAAGTGTTATTCTTTGTGGTTGATTTCTACTTGTTATATGACTGTCCAGTTATTAAAGACTTATAAAACGTGGCAGTTTTACTAAAGCAGCCTAAGCCCAGTCCACTGCTTTTCCTGAGGTTTATTCTTTTTATATATCTAATATTCTGTAGGCTAAATTTCTTTTTCTCTGGAATTTCGTTATTGGAGATTCTTCACTCCAATGTTTCCAAATGAATGAAAAAAAAGTGGATTCTTGATTATTGTGACCACGGTGGTCATCAGTCTTTTATACATTTAACTGCAACTTCTAAAAATTACTTTAGCAAAACTTGTTGTTTCTCATTTTCAGTGTTCTAAAGATTTTAATTATTTTTTTTTTTAAGTTTCATTTTTCTGGCAGTTAATTTCAGCATCAGCAGCATCCTGGGTCACCTACGCAGTTCCCTTGCCAGCTTCTCCTTCTTGTTTCGCAGTGCTGCTTTAGTTTACAGCCGAGTTGAGCAGTCCAACTTTGACCAGAGCCAAACCTGTATATTTAGTTTTAAGGAAATGTTCCATGTGAATTGTTTAACTGAAACTCTTCTATGGATACATTTAAGCCCTCATGGGATGAACTAATAGTTTACATAGTTTACAACTTACACATGCCGCCATTAATTTTTTAAATAACACTGTTCTTGCTTTTAAGCAATCTACTTAACACTTGATGAAAACCAAACATTAATTTTGTACTGTTTATTGCAGTATTCCCCTTTGGAAAATTTTATTCATATAAAGTTGATTTTCTTTGCGCCTTATTTAATTGAAGTAAGATATCAAAGAAGCTAAAGGCTAGTTCTGTCTGCAAAAACAAATCTCAGTTCTTCAATTGAGAATGTGTTAAATTGCATTTGGTTTTCCTGCTTTACAGTAGCGTTTAACGTGCAAACTGTTTTGTTGAAATATTGACAATACCTGTATGTGAAAGGCTGCAAATACCAGCCAGTCTTTGGAGGGAGAAAACATATGGTTTAGGATTTAAGCTGAAAAATACACTTCATTTTTAGCTTGGAAGTTTTAGACCTTTTACTGTTTGACAGAAATTCAGTGTGTCTATTGAAATGCTGCTTGGCTGTATCTAGTCAAACTTCGCCAGGATTTCCAGTACCAAGGTTTCTGCTTTCACAGGTTTTATGTGTTTTGCTTTGCAGTGGAAAGCCAGCCTTTCTTTTCCTCTGCTTTCTGCAAAACAGGCAGATATTTGGAGGCAAGATAATGTGTGTATGAGGAGAGCTGGAGATAACGCAGGATTAGAAAGCACAAAAGTTGCATGTTTCTGTTCTTATCAGTTAAAATATGTTTTGCTCCATGGACAAGACCCCAAGGCTGGATCTGTTTTAATTTATATGGTTGCTTGGGCTACTGATTCCAGGTGTACGGTAAGCATCAGCACGTGCTGCGCCTGGGCTTGGTCTCTACTTTTTCCTCCTTTAAGAGAGCAGTTGTGTAGGTTTTCCTCCTGGACTTTAAAAATTGATGTGTTGTCAAAAGTCCATTAATTGGATGATGTTTTGTGAGGGGTGGAAAAGCTGCTGTTAATGCAGAAATGTAACTGGAGTCTTGCAGCCTGGATACAGAGCCAGGTATGGCTGTAGTGGTGTGGGATGGGTAGTCCCAGAGAGAGTATCTGGCAAGAAGGGGAATCCGAATTTGTGTTTTATGGTGAGCATAATATTTAGTGCAAGAGCCTTTTATGTACTGAATTAGTAAGCAAATGATCAGCTGCATGAGACAGTCCTTGTAAGCTGCTTTCTGGTAATGAAAATAAGGTGTTTAATGCTTTATAAATTTAACTTATGAAACTGGAGATCAGAGGCATGTTAAATTAAACACACCTCACTGAAACGCTGACTGTGCTGCACAGGGGCTCTCGCTCTCCGTTACAGGAGTGTCAGCTATTCAACACGTAATTTCTGCCTATCTAGAGAGTTCGGGGGGTTATTTTCTGTATTTGATTAGTAATTCACTGTTGTTCATCTAGCACTTTCCAGAGAAACAAATCTATATGTCTGAGCATTTGGCCAGTGTTTCTAGAAAGGACCTTTTGTTTCCTGGCACTGTGGGAGTAGGGTGAGGTTTGAGTTTCACCCCCAGCACTGCCTGGGACCTGCCGTGAGCAGCGTTGAGGATATGGGCCTGTTAGGTATCAACATTAGTAGGGATTTGGAAAAGGTGCTTTGAATACTCCCAAGTGTTAAAAGTGCAGAATATTTTTGGCAATCTTAGTAAAATTCAGTTTGGAATCCGAGTTATGAGTGCATGTGGGTGGAGGAACATGTTTTTCATGCTTTAGGAATTTTTTTCCAGATGCTTTCTCAGTGCTTGGGTAACTATAAAAGCTAAGTATTAAGACTTCAGCATGGATTTATTCCATAGTTTTAATGTGATTTAAGAAAATTGAGCCCCATAGTTTCATGGTGTGTTTTTAACTTTATTATGGTGACGATGTCACAGGGCACACATGGGTGTCTCTTTCAAATGTGAGCACAAGTATGTGCAAGATGAGCCCGTTGTGATAGACACTCCTTATTCAGTGTGAGCATGTGTGGCTGGAGATACAAGATCCAAGGGAAGAAATCCAGAGTTGTGTTGATCCCAGTAAACACAATTTGCACAACAAAGTGTACTGTAAATGTAAGATGCCAATTTGTATTTCCAGTAGGAATTTTGTCATTGATGAAGTTGTTTTGTTTAGCTGTCAGCTAAGGGATTGTATTTGCCCTGAGAACGGGTGGTTATTTTGTGTGGTTAAACAGAAATTTTGAGTTCTTCCTAGATACTTCTGTTTCTTACCAGCACATACAGTAAGCTGACACTGTAGCTGAAGCCTGAGCATATAGTTTGTTTTCAGAGATTTGGGAGACCATTTGTGGACACTAACAAAGGAAAACCTTGACTGAAATTGGGAAATCTCTCTCTGTGGTTATTACTCCACTTGGCAGGTGTGTTGGTGGGGGTGGAGGGCTGAGCTTTAAAAACAGAACAGTGGGTATAAATGACTTGATGTTCTGTTAATCTTTTCTCTGTTAAAACTGTGTAATCAGGAGAGTGTTTTGAGCATGGCTGTAAAATGGAGATAGTACCTTTTGAATTACGGTTCTGTAAGAAAATGGTTGGGCTTTGAACGTTTTGGGAGATGGTCTGCAAAGAAGAGGTGCAAGGATATGAGAGAAGACATCCCTTCAAGGGCATGTTCTTGATGACAGAGGAGGCTTCAGCAGTGATGGTCTCGCTCTTGCCTCGGCATCTCTGACTGTGTTTCCTACAGCTGAGCAGCCATGTAGAGCCAAGAAAAATGGTTGGCTGAAGGTAGTGAAGCAGCAGTTTATGAAAGGCTTGCCCTAAAAATAGACTTTAAAAAAAAGCCCCTGGATATACAATTTGAGTGAGAAATAGGAATTTCCTGTAGCTGGAATTTGCCCTGTGTACCATGGGGCAAATAACTTCCATGGGCAGCTTCTGCTTTTGGAGTTGAGGCTTGTGTGTAAGACTCCAGCAGCCGGGGATGCTCGGGGTTTGTGTCTAGCTCTAGGAAACAGGAGACTCTGCAGAGTATGAGAAGGTGCTTGGCCTGGATTAGAGGAGGGCATAGCAAGTCATAAGAAAACTGATGTAATAGCCAGGATTTAATGAAAGATTTAATCTGGGAGGTAGCCTTTATATCAGGTATTTGTTATGGATGAGCAGAGGGGGAAGAAGAGAAAGAAAAGTTAGTGTGACAGATAATTGGATATGCTTGTTTCCACCTCTGATTTGCGTGCCCTTCTCTGGCTCTGTACATCAGCATTCAATCAGCTTCCTACTGATCTCCCTTTTTTCATCTCTGCAAAGTTCTTCGACTAATTCCATAACTCTTAGCATTTCTCCAAGTTTTGCATCTCAGTCAGTTCATTCTTAAACATGCTTTACTGGTCTTGTGTTGCATAGTCTCGGGTAACTGGGAACTTCATGAGCCTTGTTCTTCCAGTGGTCCTGCACAGGTTTTTGTAATGATTTCTGTTACTGAGGAACACATCAGCCCTTGTTGGTGTGTTTCTGTGTATATGAAGATTTACTGTTGGTCAGTGCCCAGGAGGATTTTTCAATTTGAATAATTCTTAAGAATCCTGGAGATGAAACTCTTCTGTTTTGTCAACTTGGTATTGTTTGCATGACAAGGACTGACTCCTGTTCTGCTTAGGTAGGAGGGAATTCTGATTCTTGGCTAAGCAGATACTTTAATGACATGGTAATGGACTAATAAAAATGGCTTTTTCTGGGTGTGTGGTTTTTTGAAGGTCTCTTCAAAGTTGTCTAGTGTTTGCAACTGGCTGCACGAAGCCAAGTTCCAGCCCACGAGGAAAGCATGCCTTGAGAAGAGGCTTTGATTTTTACTGCAGCCTACACAAAAGGGCTTCGTGTATCAAATCTAGCAACTCTTTGAGAATTGAGGGGTTTTAATGAAGCACTGCTTTAATCTGGTAGTCAAGGTCTGTTTTAGCAGGCGTTCAGGCAGCCTTCCAGTGTCAGGGCACGATGTACCTACTGGTCCTGAAGTTTGAAGGGTCTCGGGGGGGTTTATGGTTGGCTTCCGTGTTGGATTGGCAATCTTGTTGGTACCACGATGCTAAGATCAGTAGTGAAGGCAACTCGATGTACATGTCTGTATAAAATTAGTGCTGTACAGCTAATTGGTTTATTTGGCAAATGTAATGGAAGACTTGGGGTTTGTTTATCTCTCTCTGCATGCTCGGCGCTGCAGCGGTTCGGATTCGGTTACTGAGAACTCCCTGGATTTATGCATTTCAGTCTCAAGCAGACGGAAGGACGGACCAAAAGTATTCCTAAAGCAAACAAAAAAAGGACTAGAATAGAAACCTTGGCCTTTGTGGTAACAATTTAAACTCCAGTTTGTGAATAAAGTGGTATATTTCGCTTCACTGATGTGGCTAGCTGGAAAAAACCTGCATTTTTACACACTTGGTGCCTTTAGCCATCTTTCCTTTCCCATTAAACTCTTTCTCTTGTACCCTACCAAGCATAAATGATTGCCACCCTTAGAGAAAAAAAACCAAACAAACCAACAAAACCAGAACACTTAAAACCTTCATGGGTTGCCTGGTAGGAGAAATGAAACCAGACATTTATCTGCAGTGAAGTCTCATTTAAAGTTCTGTGCAGAGGATAGGGACAGTAAGCAGAATTGTTCCTGAAGGCAGGTCAGAAGGGCTGGCTCGTGGTATTCAGAGTATTTTCCACAAAATACACTGAACTGTTTGGACGAGACGTGATTTCACAGAACAGATTCAGCAGAGACTTTAATTGCAGACCGTGGTGCTCTCAGGCATTAGAGCAGCATGTGGTCAATAGCTGATGTTTGGTTGGAGGGGGAGGAGGGTTTGGAGGCTTTTTTACACTTTGAGCACATTATCTTTGCCATGCAGCCTTCTGAAAACTGTTTTTTTCAGACTGGCAATGTCTTTGCTGTGGAAGCCAGCCCGTAAGCCAGCGGTGCACGGGGAGGGCTGTCCTGTCCTACAGCCCTTACCTCCCACACAGGTTGCCACCTTAATAAGTCAAAAGCTACACTGACTTCGACTCAGATGCATCAAAGTTGACCTGCTTTGCAGCCTTTTATGTTTTTCTGTATTGCAGTAAATTTAGCTTCATTTTATGTCAAGATCTTTATTCTCCACCAAAGTCTCATTGTTCTTTGCTTCTTGCTTCTATCTTAAAACAAACCAACCAACCTGTGATGCTTTTAATGATTATGCTGCATATCTCTATGATTAAAGATGGTCTACACAGAAGTAAATATTAAGTAAAGTCCTTTCTACGTCATCAGCCTGCTGGCCTGTGTTTGCCTTCTGTCAGAAAGTAAAACGAATGTATCCTGGAATCTAGCTGCCTGTTTGTACAAGCACAAATGATTAACCTGGGATATCAAAGGGGAGGCCGAAGATGGCTGAGAGGTGTGTTTGCTAGCATCGTTCAGCATGACCTGCCTTACCCTTTCCTAAGGAAGACACGGACCTGCTGCTGGTTTGTCTCGTCTTCAAAATTAACTTGAGTACTAAATTGAAGGCCATCGTTACCTCAGATCCTGTCCACGTGTAAAAGTCCTTAATTTGAGCAAGGAGGCTCTTACCATTTAACTTGCAAAGTGAATGGACGCAGTGCCTGGTGCAGATTTCCCTGCTGTTTTGCATTGGTGCAGGCTGGGACCTATGGAGTATTTTCATCACTTACCTTTTTTTTTCCCCTTTTTTATTCCCCTGGGTCCCAAAACCCAACTACCTAGTTTTTACACTGTGCAGCTGAAAACAGTTGTAGCATCTTAGCCCAGTGCTGTGGGATGGGGTATGCCACATGGAAATCAATCCAGTGTTGGTGCAGACAGCGATGTGCGGGCTCTCCTGCAGACTAGCAGCCAGCCTTTGAGCACTGACAATTCAGGAGGAACTTGCACACAAAGGCTTTGATTTTGCATGTTGGGTCTGTTTACTTGGGCATGTTTGAAATGGTTCCTCACCCGGGCTGCCTTTTCTCTGCCTCCTTGCTGAACTGCTAGCCTTGCCGCAGAGATAGGTGTCTGGGTGATGAAGCAGCAGCTTTCTGATGCAATTCTCGGCTGGGTTGTTCAGACATCGGTGCCACTCTGTGCTTCCCTTACTACACCCGTCTGTAGTTGGCTCCTGCGGCACCTCCTGAACCACAGCAGCAGATGATTCATTTCTGCTTTCACAGAATCACAGAATCACAGAATTATCAAGGTTGGAAAAGACCTAGAAGATCATCCAGTCCAACCATTCACCTATTACTACTAGCTCCCACTAAACCATATCCCTCAATACAACATCCAGTCTTTCCTTGAACACCCCCAGGGTTGGTGACTCCACCACCTCCCTGGGCAGTGCATTCCAGTGCCTGACTACCCTTTCTGAGAAGTAGTGCTTCCTAATGTCGAGCCTGAATCTCCCCTGGCGCAGCTTGCTACCATTCCCTCTAGTTCTGTCACTGCCTACACGGGAGAAGAGGCCGACCCCCAGCTCACTACAACCTCCCTTCAGGAAGTTATAGAGAGCTATAAGGTCTCCCCTAAGCCTCCTCTTCTCCAGGCTGAACAATCCCAGCTTCCTCAGACGCTCCTCGTAAGGCCTGTGTTCCAGACCCCTCACCAGCTTAGTAGCCCTCCTCTGAACGCGTTCCAGAGCCTCAATGTCTTTCCTGTAGTGAGGGGCCCAAAACTGAACACAGTACTCGAGATACGGCCTCACAAGTGCTGAGTACAGGGGGACAATTACCTCCCTGCTCCTACTAGTAACACTATTTTTGATGCAAGCCAGGATGCCGTTGGCCTTCTTGGCCACCCGCGCACACTGTCGGCTCATGTTCAGCCGTGCATCAATCAGTACCCCCAGGTCCATTTCCTCCACACAGTCCTCCAGCCACTCCGCCCCAAGCCTATAGCGCTGCCTGGGGTTGTTGTGGCCAAAGTGCAGGACTCGGCATTTGCTCTTGTTGAACCTCATGCCATTGGCTTCAGCCCAGCTCTCCAGCCTGTCCAGATCCCTCTGTAGGGCCTCGCTACCCCCAGGCAGATCCACACTCCCAGCCAATTTAGTGTCATCTGCAAACTTACTGAGGGTGCACTCAATGCCCTCATCTAGGTCATCAATAAAGATATTGAAGAGGACAGGCCCCAGCACCGACCCCTGGGGAACACCACTCGTGACCGGTCGCCAGCTGGATTTAACTCCATTTACTACCACTCTCTGAGCCCGGCCCTCCAGCCAGCTCCTTACCCAGCCGAGGGTGTACCCATCCAAGCCACGGGCTGCCAGCTTCTGCAGGAGAATACTGTGGGAGATAGTGTCAAAGGCTTTGCTGAAGTCTAGGTAGACCACATCAACAGCCTTTCCCTCATCCAGCAGATGGGTCACTAGATCATAGAAGGAGATCAGGTTGGTCAAACAGGACCTGCCCTTCATGAACCCATGCTGGCTAGGCCTGATCCCCCGGCCATCCCGCACATACCGCATGATCTCCCTCAAGACTATCTGTTCCATAACCTTCCCTGGAACCGAGGTCAGGCTAACAGGCCTGTAGTTCCCCGGATCCTCCTTACAACCTTTCTTGTAAATGGGAGTCACATTGGCAAGCCTCCAGTCTTCTGGGACCTCACCAGTCAGCAAGGAGGACTGATAGATAATGGAAAGCGGCTCGGCTACCACCTCTGCCAGTTCCCTCAGCACTCTCGGGTGGATCTCATCCGGCCCCATGGACTTGTGGCAGTCCAGTTGGAGTAGGAAGTCTCTGACTGTTTCTTCCAGAATCACAGGGGAGTTAGCATGCCCCCCAGCTGAGACTACCAGGTCAGAGAGAGGGGTACCCTGAGGATCTGTTTGACCTTTAAAGACAGATGTAAAGAAGGCATTCAGAACCTCCGCCTTTTCCTTATCCTCAGTGATCACATTCCCAGCCTCATCCAGTAAAGAGTGGATATTCTCCTTTGTCCTCCTCTTACTGTTAATGTACTTATAAAAGAGTTTATTATTCTTTTTCACCCCAGCGGCCAGGTTAAATTCAAGCTGGGCTTTTGCCTTTCTGATTTCACCTCTACACATCCTGACAACTTCCTTGAATTTATTCTCAGTTACCCGTCCCTCCTTCCACAGGTGGTAGATTCTCTTTTTCTCACGGAGCCTCAAGAGTAACTCCCTATTCATCCACGCTGGTCTTCTTCCCCGCCGGCTCATTTTGCGGCTCAGGGGGACCGCCTGCTCCTGCGCCCTTAAGACTTCCTTCTTGAAGAGCAACCAGCTCTCTTGTACCCCTTTGTTCGCTAAGACTGAATGCCAAGGGACTCCCCCTACCAGTCTCTTGAACAAATCAAAGTCTGCCCTCTGAAAGTCCAAGGTAGCAGTTTTACTATTCCCCCTCCAAGCTCCACCATGAATTGAGAAATGTATCATTTCATGGTCACTCTGTCCAAGGCAGCCCCCAACCTTCACATCTCCTACCAGACCTTCCCTGTTCACGAACAGCAGGTCTAGCGGGGCAGTTCCTCTTGTGGGCTCTCTGACCAGCTGCATCAGGAATGCATCCTCTGTGCACTCCAAAAACCTCCTAGACTGCTTCTTCTGTGCTGTGCTGTACTCCCAGCATATGTCAGGGAAGTTGAAGTCCCCCATGAGCACAAGGGCTGATGACCGTGCAGCTCGTGCCAGCTGCTTGTAGAACACCTCATCTGTCTCTTCATCCTGGTTTGGCGGTCTATAACAGACGCCCACCAGGATGTCTGCCTTGTCAGCCCTTCCTCTGATCTTTACCCATAGGGATTCAATCTTATCATCCCTAGTCACAATCTCAGTGGCAGAAAAGGATTCCCTAACGTATAGAGCCACACCACCACCCCTCCTTCCTTGCCTGTCTCTCCTGAAGAGTTTGTAGCCATCCATTGCAGCACTCCAGTCATGGGAGCAATCCCACCATGTTTCTGTTATGGCAACCAGGTCATAGTTTGCCTGCCGCATTATGGCTTCCAACTCTTCTTGCTTGTTGCCCATGCTGCGTGCGTTAGTGTAGACGCACCTCAGCTGAGCCCCTTGCCTCTCTCCTAATCCCAATACCACTTCCCCAGGCCGATCTCTAGCAGACCTGGCTTTATCCCCTTCCCCCTGCTTTGGAAGGAGGGTGGACAACCGGAGACAACCGGAGACTGGCGGAGGAACCGCTCAACTCACTCAAGTTACATCTGCATCAAAGACATCCCCAGGGTGAATTCTGACTTTGTGTAAGGCTCGTCCTTTCTTCACCTCCTGCCAAATATGCTTTCACACTAGTACTTTACCCAGCTGGCTAATTCAGCCTTTGAAATTATCTCAATAATGTCGAGTACCTAAAAAAAACATTCCCATCCCTTTATAAATATTATAATCTAGGTGGAAAGACATTGTTTCAGTGTTGTTTGCAATGTGTTGCATTAAAAAAGGGAAAAAAAATAATAGTTCTTTGGTGCTGTGCAGCAATCCAGAGCGGAGTATAAACAAATACTGTGTCAAGCCGAAACAAGTCGGTTGACTTGGAGAAGGCAGAATGTAAATGCGCAAGAGAGAATTAGTACCTTTTGTAACGTTGCAAGGAAGGCAGGGAGATTGTTCCTGCTGACAAGCCCTAAACCTTTCTTGTTTAAAAGAAAGAAAAACGAAGAGAAAAAGCTCTTTGGAAAACTGGAAAGTAGGGAGAGATGGGGTTTGTGCAAAGCTTGTGCGGAGCATGTCTTGGGTGCCTGCTTTGTAGATAAGGATCCACCCATTCTCCTGCACTGCTTCTGATGCAGGGATAAAATGAATAACTTTTTAAGCCTTTGTAGCTACATGTACCCAAGTTCATGCGTTTGGGGCTTGGGGTAGCAGCGGGCAGATCCTGCTTAGCAGTCTTGCTGAGGTCCTGTTGGGAGGCAAAGATTTTAAGGTGACAATCTGGTGTGTACCCAGCTTTGCAGAGCAGGGAGGGGCTGTCTGCTCCGCCACTGGCATGGTTTCGTGTCCAAGTCTCTCGTTGCTGACCTTTGTCACCTGCTTCTTTACTGGAATTCAGAAGTCTATGGCTTTTAAGTGATAGAGCACTCGAGAATAGTTTTTGCTCTAGTGGGTTTAATATGCAAACGGTGGAATAGAGCCAATGGTCCATCTCTGGCAGCCTGATTCTAGAGATTGCTCCATAAAGGTTTATTTCTCCTATTAGCTGTTGTGCCAATATTTTTCTTGCAAGGAAGAGTAATGATTTTTGCAACCTAAAATTGAGGGGTTCACAGGCTGCAACTGGAAAATTGGCAGCCGTGCTCCTCGGCTGCAGACTGAAAGCCTGTGGCAGAGGGAAAGGAGTTAAATGAAAAAAAACACGATTCTTTGGTCACAGCTTTAGAAACTCCCACTGCTAGTTAGCTCTAGAAAGCACACCTGAAATACAGAATAGAGCTAATAATTATATAGTCAGGCTATAAGCAGGTAGTTATGGATGGCATACTTTTCCAGCTTGGTAATGGATTCTTGAAATTAGGGATGGGGAAGCAAAATGCATTCTTTGATTTAAAAATTAGAAAAAAAAAAAGAAAGCAAGCAAAGCTCCACCACTCCCAAGGATGTTAAAATTCCTTTTGGCTGGTATTGGAGCACACAAGTTCTGATTTTACCTGTACTTATTCCCTGTTTTTCCTCTGAAGAACTCGCGAGAGGAAGAGGAAATGAAAGGTTGCTCCCTCCTGTTTCCATAGAACAGCACCGGGCATTCTGTAATCCTGTTTTGTTTCACATGAAATTCCTATAGTCCTACAGGCTCCTCTTTTTCTGGTCAGTTGTTTAAAAAAAATAAATATAAGAGAAGCTTTTTCTGATTCTGCAGTTAGCCAGTGCAAGAAATAAGCTTTAATCCATTCTAAAAATAGTTTTCTGGTGTTGCTGCTTTAATTATTGCTAAGATGGAGGATTTGTATGGGTTTTTTCTATGAACATCTGGGTTAAATAGCGGAGGGCTTTGGTCTGTGTGCTTGATGTGTGAGGTGGTTTTCATTCTGCAAGCTGTGGTCTGTGGGGGATGTTGCTCTGAAGATCTAGAAGTATTTAAAACAAAATTATTTGGTCCCATATTTCTGCTGCTATGTGTCTTCATGTTCCTTAGTATACAGTTAAGGTGTGTAAATGCCCTGAACTGTAAGTCAGGAGCAAGGTGGGGTAGAGATGAGGACGGGTCTGTATCAGGGGAATGGCCTTTTGAGTATTTTCTGAGCATTCCTTGCGCTGAAAGATCAGGACTGGGTGGGGAAAGAGGCTCCCTCAAATAGGTAGGTCTCTTCTTGTTATCCCCCTCTCTTGGATCCTAGGTTTAGATAAGTTAGAGCTCTAATATTTTCATCTTTGGCTCTGTAGCTATTTTTCCTGGCCTGTTAGAAGAGTTTAATGGCTACTGAACAACTTGGATTGCTGAGATCGTACTGAGAGTTCTTATTGAAAAGCAAAATTAGGTTTGTAGCTGGCAATAGACTAGTAGAAATGGAGATTGATGTGAGTTTCCTGATCTAATTTTTGCTTAAACTACTGTGCTATTTGGTAGAATTGGAGAGAGGGAAATGATGTCTCATTTGTGGCTCTTTCAAAAAGAAAGGTATCAATGCCATTTCTTTTTACTATAGTTTTTTTTCTGCTGAGTGAGGTCCTATCACACTTACCACAAAACCTTTTTGTATTTGCAAACTGCTTACAGTGTCACAGCATCCCTCCTGTGTTGTGCTTTACCATGTACCACATACCTTCTGTGTGCAAAGAGCTGGAGCCTGCACTGGGTTTGATGGGACATGACACAGAGGTGTCCTCCCCGAGTCCCAGAACCGTTCTGCGTTCAGAAACAGTTCAGCCCTCGCTGTGAAGTGGGCAGGTTCTGAAACAGCATCATAAACTTCTGACTTGGTGTCTGTGGAAGCACAGTATAGAGAATGAGGAGGTTTTAAGACAAAGGAATGTTCATTGACTCTTCTGTAACACTACAACAAAAGCAAAGGATTATTTTTTTCCTTTAAATATATGTTCCAATCACAGATAAAGAAAACAATGCTCACATCTAATATTTGGGTGGTTTTTTGAGTTACAAATAAATAGTATTGTAGCTGGTATGATTGCAGGAAATCTGCTTTTTTTTAAGTGGTTTTAAGATTTCTTTATCTGATATTTTGTTTTGCAGTATTATGTGCCAAGAATCTTGCAAAGAAAGATTTCTTCAGTGAGTATGCCTAATTTATAACTTTTTTGCTCTTGATTAATCAGATTTCTGCTTAGATTGCCCATTACTGTCGTGGCTCATCTATGTATATCATTCTTTCTGTAGTAACATTGTGTTACTATGTGAGTACACATTACCCTGCATTATATTTAGATCATGCAGACTCCAGGCTTGGAAATACTGAGGACTTCACAGTCCTAGTTGGAAGTCTGGCTGGTGAGACCACAAGCAGGTGGTTGCTTACGGTTCTGTGCGGGGCACCAGGAGCACCCATCTCAGCTGGCTCTATTGTAAATTGTGCCAGGGGTGTGAGTGAAGTATCCCAGGGCTTGTGGCTCAATATTGAGAACTGAATCAAAGTGCCTGCCTATCAGTGTGCATGGGTGTTAAGCCTGTTTAATAGTGCTTAACCTTTTGTTTTCTAAAACCTTTCACAGTTCATGGCTGATACCAATCTGTATGGCAGAAGAACATCATCTGTTCAGGAACTCGGTTCTCTATTTAGGATTTACTTAAATAGTTTTAGGATAGTGCCAGCTTTCCTATCTTAAGGGGGGACAAGCAGGAGCTCACAATAGCATTATCTTGGAAGAAACAAACCAACAAGTACTATGTCTAATAGCACCTTTTCCCTTCCACAGGACTTCCTGACCCATTTGCAAAAATCGTTGTTGATGGGTCAGGTCAGTGCCATTCAACTGACACTGTGAAGAACACATTGGACCCCAAATGGAACCAGCATTACGATCTGTGAGTTACTTGTAAAGTCATAAGTAAAAAAATCCAAAAACTCCAGGGATTTATCTAGTAAACAGTAGGCAAGGGGTTGGCACAGCAGCATCCTTGTGTGTTTGTGAGAAGAGTCGTGTTTGCTGAGGATGACTGATTTTTTGTAACAAGAAATCAACTTGCTAATAAAGGAATGGTACTTGGCTTTAAGGTGTTTGGATTTGGAAGTACTTGTGTGCCAGGTACACTCCACAACTGTTCAGGATAAGCTCTACTGCAGCAGGGCAGTCCAGCTTGTACCAAAAATTGTCCTCATTGTAGTGATTTATTTCCTTTAAATTATTGGAAACATAAATCTTAAAGTTTTGTACATTGATCAGCTTGTTGCCTGGGTTTTAATGAGGCTGGCTGTAGTTAAATTCATGCTGCAGCAGTATCAATTTAACATGCTGTGTCAAATCATAGTGCAGTAATTCATTAATAACACCATTTTGGGCTTAAGCACTTCTGTATTTATAATAAAGTAGCATGACCAATGTACTAAAATGTGTCCGAATTTGCACCAGATGAAGCATAAAGAGATTACTCTTTCTAAAATTACTCTTCTGATATGTATTTTTCTAGATATGTTGGGAAGACAGATTCCATAACCATCAGTGTATGGAATCATAAAAAAATCCACAAGAAACAGGGAGCTGGCTTCCTGGGGTGTGTCCGACTCCTCTCCAATGCCATCAGCAGGCTAAAAGATACTGGATGTAAGAGCAATTCCTACCTGATGCAATCAGGAACCCTCAGTGCTTTGTATCTGAGTAGTGAATAGTATTTCCTCACCTGCTCCAGTGTTTTGTTGATCTTTCCAACTCTCATTTGCAGACCAGCGTTTGGATCTATGCAAACTCAATCCCACAGATACCGATGCTGTACGAGGCCAAATAGTGGGTAAGAATAACCTCAGCTAAACTCCCCCCACCTTGGGTAAATACACAGACAAATGTTGGATTAAAAAAGAAACCTGTAGTCATTATTGCTTCTGTGCCTTTCTGTGTTGTTTCTTCTGACTTTAATGGGATTAAATTACCTAACCTGGAAATTTTCATTGTGCTCCTATGGAGGAGTTTGTTTTCTCTCAGTTGATAATGGGAAACAATATTAAAAAGAGGGAACGCATCTGGCAAGCTTTCTGATGCTGCTCTGGAAGGGTAAATGTTGCTGTGAAGCTGAATGCATTTGGACCAATGTGACAAGCAGAGTAACTCTTACATGGGAAAGAGGATCTGGAGGAGTTAAAGGAAATTTTGCACGTTTCTGTTTTAATCCCTTTGACTCACGTAACCCATTTCCAGATTCCACCGAGGCAGTGCTAGCCCCAGCTTACCCCGGTTTTCTGTCTGCTCCCAACCCCAGCTTTTTCATTGATACCTAAATATCATTGGCAACCCCCAAATTCTCACTGATGATGACATCTAGTGGCGAGTCATTTCTTTCCAGCTTACCCTTCTGGATCTTCCTGAAATGCAGGTGTAGAACCCGGACAGCTTTGATACTTACAGAAACAGACTCAGCTTAAGTTTTGAGGGGGTGATGCCTCTGGTTTCTCTTCTCCCTTTTTATAAAAACAGTGATGTTTCAGGGTTGTAGGAGTTTTGGTAAGCGGTGTTCTCCCATGTAGGATACAGCTTTCCTTAATATTTTACCCTGTATAAACGTGGGTTCTTCAGCTTTCTGCTGCTTTTAAGCAAATAGTTATTCTTCTGTTATTTACTTGTGTTTGTTTGTTTTTTCAATTTCAGTCAGTTTACAGACACGGGACAGAATAGGCACAGGAGGTTCTGTAGTAGACTGTAGAGGGCTTTTGGAGAATGAAGGGTAAGTATTGTTTTCTTTACACTTAATTAGAAAGATGGTTTATGTGTAGAAAGAATGCAATTAACACTAGAAATATTTAATATTGGTGTGTCTAATATATTGTCTGGGAATATATGTCAAGTTGTAAGGTTATAGCTTATTTTCTTCAAGTAAGTGTCCAGTTAAACTGGGTAGAACTTGATCTTTTTTGTTACTGGTGCTTCTGGCACCTCCATGAGAAATTTGGGGAATAAAAACATTAAGAAAGTGGCATATCTTTGGTTAAAAGTTGTAGTACTTAAAGTAACGGAGAGGGCGAGAGAGCAACAGTTATTTCTGCATTCACTTCTCTTGTGATGGAAACTCTTGAAGTTTCCCCATTTTCAGAACGGTTTATGAAGATTCTGGACCAGGAAGGCCCCTGAGCTGCTTCATGGAAGAACCAGCACCATATACAGACACTACAGGGGCTGCTGGCGGAGGCAACTGTCGCTTCGTAGAGTCCCCCAGTCAAGATCAGAGGCTCCAGGCACAGCGGCTTCGGACTCCTGAAGTCAGAGGTCATGTACAGACACCTCAGAACAGACCCCACGGTCACCAGTCACCTGACCTACCGGAAGGCTATGGTAAGAGCCTTCCAGAACTATCAAATTGAATTAATTTTTTTTTTTTCAAAAGGCTTCAGAGAAAAATTCTCTTGCTTTAATATATAGATGTGGTTTACCTGTTAGAGCACGCAGCATCCACGTGCATCTAATGGACTGCATTTTGGAAAAGGAACTAAGCAGTGCAGATGGGAGTTTCAGACTGGCTAATTAGCAGTTGGTTATGCCAGGATACACTGAGGGCTTGATGGTAAATTAAACATGAGGTTGTTGTATGATGCTGTTACAGAAAATTCACTGCTAATCTTGGCTGTGTATCTAGGGAGAACAAATGTAAAGAGCTCTTTAAACTGGAGCAGTAATGCTATTTTTTTCCTTCTCTCTTGGCATGTCGTGTAGGTTTGAGCCCACATTTGAGAAAAGATCAGAAAAATACGAAAGCAACAAAGAAGCCAGTAGTAGAGAAGATTAGGGAGGATGAGATTAAGGCGAATTTAAATCTCGGAAAAGAGCACACCAAATCTAGGAGTAAAGAAATCCAGTTTGGGGGTTTGGGTTGTCTCAACAGCTAAAAATAAATATGCAGACTAAAACATACTGGTGCATGGATTTGTGAGTTTCAAAAGGAGCACAAAATGTGTAGTCAAGTAAATTTGAAAGATGGTGTTTAAAGAGAAATCAGTCTATGCTGCAAGAGATCTGGCGGGATGGCTCAAGTACTTCCTCCTGGCTCTCACAGAACGATGACATACTTTGAACAGCTTTGAACAAACTGCCTGTTCTGGTGTTTTCAGATTTGTAATCAAGAATAATCTTTCTTCCTTTTTCATAGAACAAAGAACAACGGTACAGGGACAGGTTTATTTTTTGCACACACAGACTGGAGTTAGCACGTGGCATGACCCTAGGATACCAAGGTATGTATTTATAGTCACAAACTCAGGGTTTTTAGTTTGTGTCTGTGTGGCAGTAAGCTGAATACTTAAGAGCAAAAATCTATGAATTAGACTGTCTAAATTTAAAGGGAGAGCTATGAGCAGAGGAATAATTTTGGATCTTTCTCGTTACCTATTCACCAAACATTAAAGATTGCTCTTTTTGAAAGAACAAATTCTCTACTTGTGAATTGTGTGAAACAAAAGGCAGGAAAACAAAGTCATCCTGCAAGAACTCCATTTGACAGATTCTTCCTAAAATGTCAGTGTGACTTTGGTTTTTTGGTGAAACTATGTGTTCCTGAATCTTAGCTAATTTTCAATTTCTTTTGGTATGAAAACAGTTTGGACTGCGAATTGAAAGGGGAAAAAAATGACTACTTACAGCCATTGTTCCTCAATTATTGAACTTGTAGCTTTTCCTGGAATAGCACTCACTTACCTATTACTGAAGCAGAGATTACTTGTCATCTTTAAACCTGAAGTGGTGTTGGGGGGGGTTTATGCTTTAGACCAATGATTTGCAGCTAGAAAATCTGAATCCTCCACGTGATTAGTTTGGTAAAGCCTCTTTAAACATTAACCTGCAGTTAATCCAGGTCTTTTTGACTGTGACTGAGGAGCTCTGAATCTGGGCTGTTTCCCTGGACCACCTGCACACCAGATTGAAGAGTGA
The DNA here is from genome assembly GCA_020800305.1 of Porphyrio hochstetteri. NCBI lineage: Eukaryota > Metazoa > Chordata > Aves > Gruiformes > Rallidae > Porphyrio > Porphyrio hochstetteri. Next base: position 12,283,104 of record CM036920.1, read on the forward strand.
AGCACGTTTATAACTCTCCAGCTGCCACGCTGACTGGATAAGACATGAATGGGATACAGGATATTAGAAAAATGATACAAAGCAGTGTAGGCAAAAGTGTTGATAAAGCCACAGTATATGGGAGGATATGAAAAATAAAGTTGAGAGAGAGGGAGAAAATAGCTGATGTTAGATTAGCTGTATCTTTGGAAGGAGAAATGACACTGCTCATTCCCTCATGTCAGGCTTGTGTGCCCAAAGCCTTTTCTCTTCTTCAAGTGATGCTGGTTGGCCTAATCAAAGTATTGCTGCTTCTCAACTCATCTGAGAGCCAGGTCTCAGTGGACACAGCAGTGTCTTGCGAGACACAGGTCACTCTTATTTTAATTAAAGGTGGTTTTCTTACTACCAAAACCTAACCTTGGCATTTAGCACTGATGTAGGTTAAAACTCAGTGTAATCAGATCTCTAAAGTACTTTCAGATGCACAGCTGATTGAAACAAATGGTTTTAACCATAATCTTCTTTAAGGAGCCTTACAAAGGCTTGTCTGTCTCCCTGTGCACTCCCTGCTGGCTTACACTCACTGATGAAGCCTTGGGTGTACAAAGTGTTTCTACCTTTCCTAAAGCCTCTGGGTTTACTCATCTACACCGGTGTTGCGCAGTTAGATTGAGGTAAGGAAATGCAGAGAGCGGTGCCTTCCACCCTGGATCATAGCAGAATCCGTGCCAGCTCTCTAGAGAATACCTTTTTTAACAGCAGTTTTTGTGTCTAAAAATAATCCTCAGGTTTCCCTCCTTCCTTTTCTTGCCACTCTGTGGTTTCCTCTATTAGGTGTCTGGGGCTTTAAGTGTTTTCAATTTTCTAGGTGCAACTACATCCTATGTATTGATTTCAAATGCTACCTGCTAGTGAGTGACTACCTTTAGCAGCACTTAGAATGATCCCCAAAATTGATCCAGGATGAAAGGCAGGAATGTGTTGGTAAAGCCTCACTCCCAATGATTTATAAATCATAGTTAGGATTCTAACCATGTGTAATTAAAGAAGAGATTAGGGCTTTTTAGGTGATTTTGCTATTTGGCTGCTTTAGCTTCTTAACTTACTGGGTCTTTGGAGACAGTGGTTGGTGCAGAGGCTTTTGCTTAATTGTTCTGTTTTCTGGACATGGATCGTGTTAGTGTTAATGGAAAATTTTGTGTGAAATACTTGCTATGAAAAAATCCCTCCCAGCCCTCTGAAGTGCTGTCATGGCCTAAATGACATTGCATATTGAAGTTACTTCTAAGCAGTGTGGATTTATTACCTTCAAAGCCTCTCAAAGGCAGAAGATGTTTTGCTGAGTTTACCCTTCTCTGTACATAGGGCGCTGCACTGCTTAGACTGAGGGTTCACACAAGACAGCACTAAATCACTATTCTGTCCTTCCAAAGACTTTCACAGTCTGGAATCACTGACCACTGAATTCATTTTCCCCTGAATTTAAATTGTTTTGTCTTCTCTTCAGGAGTGCTCTAACTTTTTATTTGCTTTTCTCCTCAGAGACCTTAACAGTGTGAATTGTGATGAACTAGGACCTCTGCCTCCGGGCTGGGAAGTTAGAAGTACAGTTTCAGGAAGAATATATTTTGTAGATCATAACAACAGGACCACACAATTCACAGACCCACGACTACATCACATCATGAAGTAAGAACCTGGCCTGATAAATAATTTGTCTCAAGTTTGGATTCTTAAACCTTTTATTTTTGTCCAGTTTCAGCTATAGCCTGGGAGTCATGAGGGGCTGAAAAACTGCATGGTAACAGTATTGGGGAGCAGGTGCAACCACAGCTCTAGTCAGGGTGCAAGCACTGGTTCTCAGTGATGGCTTTATCAGAGCTTTTTGCAGAGACAGAGACTCTTACGAATATTTTTACTATGCTTTTAAGTCCTCAGGTTTAAGAGAGGGCTTGCTTACTTCAGCACAATGCTGATCTCTTTCAGCTGGTTTGACAAAATTGCACCAAGCTGTGCTGGAGCAAATGTGTGGTTCTGGGGATGCTGGTGTGTGGGGCAGAGGCTCTGCCAGGTGGTTCCACAGTGGACAGCTCGTGCCTGTCTGGCTTCACAGTTCTAGCTCTGTGCTAGACCCAAGCTGGCTTCCTGCTCTCTTTAGCTCCAGACAGACAGGAATATAAAGCCAGCTGGAGTCTGGTTTCCTGGTGCTGTGTGCAGCCAGCTTGGGTTTAGCAGGATATAATAAGCTCAAGGTCTGCATCGTGCAGAGACAGCCAAACTGCTAGAGAACTGACCCTGAGAGCAGCAGCATGGTGTTTCTTGTGTCCAAGATCAGACTTGTGTCTGTGCTTGAGGCCAGCTGGAGAATCTCTGTATCTAAAAAAAGCCCCCTTGCTCCACAACCCAAATAAAGCACCGACAGATAAGGATAGATGAATGTATGAAGCTGCAACTATATGGGACAAGTACAGCTTTCTTTGTGAATAACTATAGGTGCAGTAATTTTACTGTGTCAAGAATCCTCAGCGTGGGACTGGAATGAAATTCATTGCAGCTGTGAGATGGTTCCATTTATAAAGCTGCTCTTTGTTCCATTAGAGGTGTCTCTTTGTATCATGCTCTTGAAAGTTGTTTCCATATGGGACAGATACCACACAAACTTTTTAATTACTGCTCAGTCAGCATTCAGTGACCATGCTCTGCAGCTTCCACAATATAAAACCTGAGCTGAAAAATGCCAGAATTCTTGAATGTAAATATCTGTGTTCCTCACATCCCTGAACGTAGAGTAGGGATGCTATAGAACTTACCCAGCTGAATATCCATTTTACTCTGAGTTCCTCTTAGAGAATCAGTTCTTCCATCATTGTTTCATGCATCTGTTATTGTTATGCTACTAGAATGAGTCTCTTTTCTTTCAAAGCCATCAATGCCAGCTAAAAGAGCCCAGCCAGCAGCCTCTGCCAGCTCCAAATGAGGGCTCACTAGAAGATGGTGAGGAGTTGCCTGCACAGAGATATGAAAGAGACTTGGTACAGAAGTTAAAAGTTCTTAGACATGAGCTCTCTCTCCAGCAACCACAGGCTGGTCACTGTCGCATTGAAGTATCCAGAGAGGAAATATTCGAGGTATGTGACTTGTTACTACTATTAGCACCTTAGTGACTCAATAGTGAGGTAAAAGTGCTCTTCTGTACTTGAGTGACAATCTGTGCATGACAGTAATGCGTCCTAGAAGACTTAATTATAGGAAGGAAATCAAAAGTCTAACTGTTCAAATACACATCCAGGAATCCTACCGTCAGATCATGAAGATGAGGCCAAAGGACTTGAAGAAGAGGCTGATGGTGAAATTTCGAGGAGAGGAAGGCCTGGATTATGGAGGAGTAGCAAGGTGAGATTTGGGAGTTCATCTGCCACCTTTTAACTGTAACATTGTCCTTAAAGTGGCCCGTGTCTGCTGTCATTCCCTTTAAAATTACCTGTTAATGTTATGAGTTATTTGTGATCTGGTTTATAGGTTGTGGTTGTAGCTTCCTATCACTGTTAGGTTGGAACGTGGAAGGATGTGATGTGGCAGTTGTTCCACAGCCCTCCTGGTGTCAAAGGCTCATTCTGAATGACCTGGTGTGCGTTGTGTTTGGGAACGTTACTGGAATTAGCACCAGACTGAGGTGTTTCTGTTTCCCCTCCTCCCCATAGATGCTCTGTTCTCATCACCGTTTCCCAGTGAGCACAGGGCCTTGTTTAGGGCAGGCTATTGATCTTACTGCAGCAAGTGCTGATCCCAGCAACAGCCTCCAGTTTCCTAAGTGGGAAAGTGTGATCAGCTCAGATGGGGAAGTCTTTGAAGAAGGATATAGACTCTGAAGTAAAATCCAAATCACAGTAAAGGTTTTGTTAAACACCCCTCTCTGATTTCCAGTGAATGGATTGCAAGATGGTAGGGGTTCTTTGTACATCCAGCCACATTCAGGAGAGTCCTCTGATCTGTCAGAGCAGGAGTGGCAACGAGCTAATCCTAAACAGAGGCTAAAATTTTAGAGAAGACTTTCCTCCCTCTTAAAAATAACAACTCCTTGTGGGTCACATCAGATCTGAAGCTCTGGAGCTGATTCTATGTCCTGGGATTTTTTTGTATGTCCCCCTGCAGAGGAGCTGATCTCTTACTCTCCAAATATCTGAACTCAGTACAAAGCCAGGCTGTTTTGGAAGCGGGTCTTGTTCAGACTCTTACTTGTTTAAGCATGTCTCTGATAGTGTTCAGGAACAGGTGAGGAGTATAATGGCATTTCATAACAGCTTGCTGGAGTTTCTCTAATTGATGTTAATCCTTCAGTACTTCCAAACTAAAACAAGTTTGCCTGTGAGTGGAGTAAGACACTTTATAGTTTTTTAAGCACACCTCTTTGGGCTGCACATGGGGGGCAGTGCAAGGTGATCCCATTTTGAAATAAGCATTTCATAACTGATGACTAGTTTGATGATTCACAGTAATTATGTTGTCTGAAACTTAAGTGGAAGTTGCACCCTTCTAAAATACTTCTTTTCTTTTTTTCCCCCAGAGAATGGTTGTATTTACTGTGCCATGAAATGTTGAATCCCTATTACGGGCTCTTCCAGTACTCCACAGATAATATTTACACACTGCAAATTAATCCAGACTCTTCTATCAATCCTGTAAGCATTAATTTCTGAGTGGTGTTGTACCTACTTTTAACAGATGTCCTCTGTGGTTCTTGTTCTAGCTGTTCTTCCACAACAGGACCGTGAACTGAAGGGTGAAGCCGAATAAGAATGTGTTAATGAGTCTGATGTTGATAAAGTAGGAAGCAGAGAGGGTTTGTTCACAAACTAAAAACGTGAGAGAGGAGGTGTCTTTTCATAAGGATCTGATTCCTTTGAGACTCCTCTGTAGTCACTGGGATGCACAGTGATTATGAGAAGATACACGGGGTGAAATTCATCTCCACTGTGGACACAGCAGTTGTGTAAACAGCTTTTTAGCCTAAGCAGTGTTCAACCCATAACTGCAGTGACCTGTGTGTCTTGCCTGCCCTTCCTCAGCAAGCTGTTCTGCTTGCTTTTCTTTCCCCCTTCCTGGAGGATTTGTATGATGCAGACCCTGGAAGGAGCAGCAGTTGTGAGGGGATTTTTCCTGTTCTGACGTTTCCTGACATCTCCCCTGTAAGCTGGGGGAGAGATTGGAAGCATCTCACCATAGGACTTGCTCCTCAGTTTTCAAAAGTCAGTTTTTAAGTCATATGAAAGACATGAATATTTTTATGATTAAGGAATAAACTAACTTGTTTGGAATCATCATATCTTGGATTCTGAGGGGTTTAATTGTGATTTTCTTTCCAGGAGTTTTGCCCTTTGAGAGGGCTAGAGGACTTGTGTCCAATTGATTAGTCGGAGACTTGTTGGAGGCATTTAATCGTTAAATGCTTCTGTTCTGGTTATGTTATGAGGAAGAATGGTGGCTCTCTCTTGCCCAGATAACTTTCACTGTGTGGGACCGACGCCGCAGATATAACCACAAGATGTCAGTGTCTTCCCGCTCCCTGACTTGTCTCTCCTCTCTCCCTGCAGGACCATTTGTCTTACTTCCATTTCGTTGGTCGGATAATGGGTTTGGCTGTGTTCCATGGACACTATATAAATGGGGGTTTCACAGTTCCCTTTTACAAACAGCTTCTGGGGAAGCCCATTCAGCTTTCTGATCTGGAATCTGTTGACCCAGAATTACACAAAAGTTTAGTCTGGATCTTGTAAGTACTGTACTTACCCATTGCCTAGCTGTAGGTGGGGCAGGCTCTGGTGGTAGTAGAGAAACAGTGCTTTATACAAACCATTTGCAGGGATCCTGTAGTGGAGGAAATCTGTACAAAATAATTAAGCTGCTGTTTCTGTGACAGAGAAGCGAAGGTACTTGTGGAAGAGTTCTCACTGCAGACTCTGTGTTAGGTCGCCTGCAGCGAAGAGGGTATTAAATCATTAAACGTTGTGTGGGTGTGGTAGAATATCAGAGTATCAGTGCCCAAACTCAGAATGGAGTTCTAAGGGGAAGTACAGCCTTGTTCAAAACAAAACCAACTGTGATTAAAATGGAAAGTAATTTGGTCTTCTGTATAATTACAGTTCAGAACAAAATCCAGTGTTCAGTGTAGCCTTGGGACTCTAAGCACTGCTTTGTGTTATCACGATTTTTGTTTCCCCTAAATGCTCTTTTGAGTTGTATTTAAAGTTACATGATCTCTTCCCTGCTTGATACATGGTAGCAGATCAGTTTATTGCTCTCTTTCTGTGTGTATATAGGGTTTAATTAGTTCTTCATTGTCCTGGCTGCTGCTAGAATTTGAACAGCCTCACATCTGGCCAAGCTATTCATTAAGCCCTACAGAAACTGGTGATTGGGATAATATTCCTCTAGAGGTGTGAAACGCCAGTGGCTAGTTACCAGCTTTATCCTGAAGACCAAGTGTTCACAGAACAAACTGTCATCATCAGCACTGGGAGTTATCAAGATACAAAAAATCAAATCAAAAAAAATTTTACCCTCTGTCTTTCCATTGCCAGAGAGAATGATATCACCCCTGTTCTGGACCACACCTTTTGTGTGGAACACAACGCTTTTGGGAGGATTTTACAGCATGAACTCAAACCAAATGGCAGGAATATTCCAGTGACAGAAGAGAACAAGAAAGAATATGTCAGGTATTGTGGGACAAAAGTATATTCTGCAAATGTAGTGGAAAGAAAGTAGCAGAATAATTTATATATATATATCTCTAAAATCGAAGGAAATAAGTATATGGGGGGAAAATACCTCAGTCATAAATGACCAGAGCATTTTTTATTCAATGCCATGTTTTAAGACCTGGGAAGATGAAGCTGTGAATTGTGGTTTGGTTTTTCTGTTGATGGTGCAGTAGTAAATTGTTGATGGAAAAAGGAACTGATTTGCACTTCTTCCATAATGCAGAATGTGTGTATTGAAACAAGTTCCTCTGGAAAACAAGCATTTTCCAGCTGTGCTCTACAAAGCCCAGTCCTGTCTAGCTCATCATCCCTGACATTTTCTTTCTCCCCCCCCCAGGTTGTATGTAAACTGGCGATTTATGAGAGGAATAGAGGCACAGTTCCTGGCTCTGCAGAAAGGTTTTAATGAACTTATTCCTCAACATCTCCTTAAGCCTTTTGACCAGAAAGAACTTGAGGTATATGTTTTAGCCACATGGAATATTGTTTTGTAATTTGCCTGCTCCTCAATCAAGCATCAACATTAAAAACCCTATTCCAATCTACGTACCAGAAGGCTGTGGATTTGTTTAACCAAACCCTTTCTGGTTTGTTCTAGACATTCTTTGGGTTAACAGGGAAAGACAAATACAGCGTGTTGTCTAACAAGGAGTAATGCTGAAAGCAGGTGGTCTGGGCAGGGGGAGAGCTGCAAGCCTGAAGAGTTGCTGGCAAGACCTGACATGTATCTACCCTCGGTGACTGCCTTCATACGTGGCTGTTTCTGTATACATGTAGGGCATGGCTTTCAGGGGCTAAAAAAAAATATGTGGAACATACAAAAAAGAAATTAATTGGTCTTCTCATTTAATCCTGGGGTGCAGAATAATGACTTAAAATAATTCCTGTTGTAGCAATTTTTGCAACCTGTGGAATACAGACCATTTATGGTATTGGAAGCCCTGGCTTTGTGCTAGTCTTGTGCATACTGATTAATCCCATGAAGTTATTGTACTGTTTGCTAGCTGCTTGAAAAGGCAGATTAAAAATCCATTAAATATTTCAATACTGCCTGCATCAGAACAGTCACAGCTGTCCTAGTAATGCTAATACATGCAAGTGGGTGCTGTCTTGGTGGCACAGAAAGGCAGCTGCGAAATGGTAGCTCTCAGAAACGTGACCCTCAATAGGAAACACCATGGGAAATTTAAAACACAATGTATGTTTTGTTTTGAGCAGTGAAATTTTCTCTGTGCCGTTTATTTGTCGTTGCCAGGGGAGGTGGTTAGACTCACAGCCAGCAGTGACTTCCTTTCGATGGTATTCTGCAACCTAGTGTCATCTGAAAAAGAGATTCAAGTAATATGTCTGGTCTGTGTCAGAGCCTCTCTCAGACAGCATCAGAAAACAAAAGGAAAAGTTTCTGTAGTTTGTTGGGGGTTATGGAACAAGAAACCAAACAGGATGTTACCATAAACTGAGCAGGATTCTGCCATGGCTGGTACTGGGACAGTGATGCGTAGCGCAGTGGATGGCACACCTCCTTCCAAGTCATTTTTAGCTAGGATAGGATTTATTTTTTAAAAGCAGATTTTGGATGGGCTTTTGACTCTCTTTTCTTATGAAAATTCTAGTTCTGGTAAGCGTGCTCCTTGGCTTCAGTTTCCTTGCAGTTAACTGGAGAGATTTACTACCTGTTGTAAACTGTTTTGGAGCGTTACCACGCATCAGAAAGGTGGTTCGAGCGTGTGAAGAATCCTGGCTTCACGAAACAGTTGGATGGGTGTTTTTATAGCTACAAACCTGCAACGACTCTGAACGCTGAAGGGTTTTTCTAATCCTTTAACAGCTCATCATAGGAGGCCTGGATAAGATAGACCTGAATGACTGGAAGTCAAACACACGTCTAAAGCACTGCATGGCAGATAGCAATATTGTGAAGTGGTTCTGGCAAGCAGTGGAAACATTTGATGAGGAAAGAAGGGCAAGGCTGCTGCAGTTCGTGACGGGTTCCACACGTGTCCCGCTTCAAGGTTTCAAGGCTTTACAAGGTGACTGATGTGGAGGCCGAGTTAATCTGGGGTGGGAGACAGAGATAAAAATTGTATGGTGTTTACTAGCCCCTTGTAAAATGTCAGGGTGTTACTGGGGAACTTGAGCACTTATAAAATTTAGATCCCAAGAGCAGATTTTCATCCGTCAGCAGCTCTGCTGTTGGTGAACACTTCAGCCATTTCTGATAGTGGTGGAAGCTCATAAATCTCTCATGGTGTAGCACGGTGATTGGTGTTGATATTAGCTGGTCAGTCTCCTGCAACTCTGGGGACTGATGTTAAAATCACTGTGTGCAAGCATGCAAATGATTATAGAGCTGAATGAACAACTTTTTCACATGAAAATTGTATTCCCTTCAATTTTTGGCAACAAACCATTAGATTTAAGCAAGTTCCTGAAAATGGCAATTTTTTTCATCAGAGAAAGGTGACAGAGTCCTGGGCTGTTGTGATTCTCCCAGTAACATTCCATCTGTTGGGTGGCAACAAACTGATGCTCAAAATGAAAATGAGCATTTCAGTTTTACAAGGAAAACCTTCTTCCACTTATGCCTTCCCAGTTTTGAAGGTGCAACTTGGCTAATATAAAACTTACCAGCTTTCCAAAATGCTGGTCTGCAGATTCAGTGTCTTGAAGAGCCCAGCACCTCTGCCGTCCCTCCATCAGCTGCAAATCTGATCCACAGATTTAACTCTGACATACTTAGTTTGCAGCTGGAACTGTAATTTTCTGTCTTGCCTCTTTATAAGCAGCAGAATCTGTGTGCCTCAATGATGTTTTGTTGAAGTGCATTAACTAGAATGTCTGTCTGTAAGGTTCTACAGGCGCTGCAGGACCCAGACTGTTTACCATCCATTTAATAGATGCAAACACGGACAACCTTCCAAAAGCCCACACTTGGTAAGACGAAAACGTTCTGCATGTCACTTCTTGCTTTCCCTTTGCATTGGCTTAAAGGAGTCGCCTCTGCTTGTCTGGGGTATGGATTAACCATGGGATAGGCAGAGATGACTCAAAAGTGTGTTCTGCTAGCTTGGAAATACCTGGACTCTGCAGTCAGCAAAATAATCAGCTTCTCTTCCAGCTTGATTTGCCTTCTGTGCTGTCTGCAATTTCTGTCTATCCCAGAGCTGATTATTCTGGACAGTGAGATGTTTGTACAGTTTATTTCTACATGTTCAGCACAAGTATTCACTGAGAAATGACACACAGTGATGAGTCCTCATCCAGGGTTACACCGAATAGACTAGTTTCTGTATGACAGGTAGGTTTTGGGCACAGTACAGGCACAGAACTGAGCACTTGTACAGAATCTCACCCTGCCAGAGACAGGAAATCATCTCAGCGTGGCTCTGCTGGCAGAGCAGGGAGTGGGCCTGTCTCATGTTGCTTTATTTGTGAGTCTCCTACATCTGCCACCTGCTGCCTCCTCCCAAACACCGTCCTGTTGAGTCGTGCAGAATGGTTTTACCTCGTCTCCTTTGCCTGCTGAGGGGGCTGAGGCTTTCTTTGATTTTTCGCTAGTATTTTTCTCTACAAATTCTAGCTGTACATAGCTGATCTAGATTATTTTGTTAATAGCTCTATTAGATTGATTTTTATAGCTGTATTAGATTCATGTGTTGCCCTGTGTTGTTCTGTTACCTCCAGCTTTAACCGGATTGACATTCCGCCTTACGAGTCATACGAGAAGCTTTATGAGAAGCTGTTGACAGCTGTGGAAGAGACATGTGGGTTTGCTGTGGAGTGAAAAAGCAACCAAAGGAAACAGATGCTAGCTCATGGACCACCAAATCAAAAGCTAGAAGAAGCTTGCTGTGAACTTCCTGCTAAGCTGTCTGAAGCATCGGAACTCTAGACAACTTAGAGATGGGGCTGTTTCCCTTCCGCCGCTGGTGGATGAGGGTGGGGGTAGGGGCTTTTGTTGGTGGTTTCCAACTCTTCTTTTCTCCCCTTTGTTACAATAACCCCTTCCCTCTTCTTCCATCCCCTGTAAAACAAAATGCAGCCAAGTTCAGCATTTGGCTTTGGTTACACAGGATATTCTGCTAGATTTGTAACACATATTGTGATAGGGTCAGTGACCTGTGGGGGTTTTTTTTAAATAGGAGACTCAAACTGCAATTAAGAATGAGCTTAATTTGCTGAGGACTTGCAACTGGTAGGTGTACCTGGTTAGTTTGTCTTAAATCAAGCTTGAGCCTTTGTGGAGTCCGGCGGGTGTGGAGTGTCTGACTGGCACTAGAATTTGCATTGCACATTTTAAACACCTGATTAAAAAAGGAAACTTCTAGCAGAAAATACCTCCATATGAACATTTAACTGAAACGTGAAGAAATCCCAGTTCTGCCTTAGCAGGAAGCTCCCAGTAGAAGCTGTGGCTCACCTTGAGAAAAAGTGAAGGAATCTGGGACAGCTTTAACCGGTATTGTGTGATTTCTTTTTGGTTGTCCTGGCTGAAATCTAATTGTTTTGCACACAAAAACCAATTATTTCCTCCTGCAGAATTACTTTCCATAGTTTGTTCAGATGTAAGTACCTTGCAGAGAAGCCTTGTGAGGAAGAGACAGAGGATAAAAATCCAGTTGATCCCAAAGCTGTGATCTCTGTGCCCCACTGTCTTACCCGAGGTGCATTTGTGTGACTCAGATCCTGAGGCTCACAGGGAAATGGCTGAAAGCGAAGTTACCAGAGTGTACCTCTGTTGTGAAGCTTACAGCCTCAGGAGAGGCTGAGGTAAAAGAAGGGTAACCATACAGTGAGTACACTTTAAATGTTCTGGAAAGCTATTGGAAGAATTTATTACTTCAGTTCTGTAGGGATCAGAATTTCTCCAGAGAGCCATATAAGGCTGTTTATATTATTTTTTTTTTTCAAATATCTGAAACTAATATTAAAAGGTTTGTTCTCTAACACATTGCTAAAATGACTTCCCAGGGGAAACAAAAGCAAATCAAATACCTGAATCACTAACATTTCTTTCCAGTTTGCACACCAGGATGAGACATTATTTTAACACATAACACAGCTTCAGAACGACCCGGTTATCTATCAAACGTGTCTAAACCTAAGTGAAGCAGACTTGCCTGTATAGGATCTGTTTCTCTTTGGCAAGCCTGATTTTTAGAGAGATTCATTACTGAACCATTTAACAGATGTTATGTTTATGGAATAGTGCATTGAAATTCAGCTGTGGGTAAGAGATCGTTCTTAGGAGATGTCTACTGGAATACTTCTATTTTGTCTTTTTTTAATTGACTTTGATAATAGCTTTAAACTGTGATAGAACAGAAAGTAGACACTTGTCAAAACCCTGGCATCTTTCTCTGTTTTGTTTGTGGTTTTCTTTTCTCCATTGACCATAATCCTTGTGATTTGTTGTTGGGAGTGAGGGTTGCATCGGAGGTGTAAAATTGTTCCGTATTGTGAGGTTTGCACAGGGTGGCTGAAGATGCTCATCCTGCAAGACTTGTACAGGCCAGGCCTTTCCAGACCCTGGTCTGGAGGAATCTTTTGGCACTTGGGGACCTGTTTATGCAGTACTGGTTGTTGGCACATCAATGAAACTGTGTGACTGAGTCTCTTGAAGAGAGAGGCAGCGCAGCTGTCTGCAGAGAAGCATCTGTACGGTCTCAGGCCGAGGAGCAGAATCCCCACAGCCCTGGCTTTTCCAACTGGCTGTGAAGCTGTGCCAGTTCAGAGAGTGTATTTAACCCTTTCAGTCCCTTCAAATGTGTGATAAACCAGTCAGAGAGGGAAAATGCAACGTGGATTATTGCCCGGAAGCTTTGCATGCCATCTCACATGGATTTTTTCACTAAAGGAGTTGAAAAATAACAGATACTAAAGCCCAGCACTAAGGGAAACCCTATCACGCAAGCTCTACGTGCAGCACAACTGGCTCATCTAACCCAAGCAAGGTGAAGGTAAAGGCCCTTGGTTTGGAGATCTGTAGGTCAAGTAGCTTTATGTCAGCGACGTGGTTGACATGATAGTTCCCAGTGTCTTTGCTAGGTCAGTGTTTATTGGATGCACAGAGTAAGAATAGGCGAGGATCGTTGTTTTGAAAAGTCCGTCTGGTTTTTGCTGTATTTGAAGCCCTTGTCGAGGTACCTCCGCCATGCTGGCAGCAAGGAGAAGAGGGCACGTCTTCTTCATGATTTCAGTTCTCCCTTGAACGGCTTCACCCCCTCTCCCATTGTGTTGTCTTTGTAGTTTTGTGCCACTTCAGTGACGACGAAGACCTGTTTATTTTGTGTTGTTCCGTACATGCGTCTGAGGCAGGCCTGAAGGCTGGGGGGGCATGGGGGGAAATAAAGAAGTGAGGTGGGGTGGGGTTTAAGCCATGGCTTGTTCTTCCCATGGCTGGTTTCAAAGCCAGGGAAGGAGGTGAAATGCAAACAAGAGTTTGCCCGGCTTGAGCCATTGACTCTCGGAGGTCTCGGGAGCCATTTGGATAACCTCAGCTGTTGGAATTTGTACCTTCGCTCCCACTTGGTCTGCCAGCACTGGAACTGGTTGTTACTTCTCAAACTTGCCCAAAGAAAACATCGAGTCTGGTGTCCATTTCGTCCTTACACATTCCACCTTGTACACGGATACTCTTGGATCTGACCTGAAGGAAATAACAAGGTACAGCGTGTGTCTTTTGTTCCTGTCCTAAAGGCAAACCTAAAAGCTGGTCCGTTGGCACAGACCTTCAGTGCTTGCCCTGATACTGCTCATCAGCCTATACTATATGCTCAGGGATGTAGGAAACCACCACTCTGCTCATGTTTTAAATCGGGAAGAAACGAGACTGCTTTCCGAGCGTCAGCGTCCTTCACTTGGGCATTACCTTAGACGAGACCCTGCTTCAGAGAGGCTGCTGGAAGCTCTGGATGGTGCAATCCCCGTTTGCTCAGCAGTTTGTGCTCAGTTCAACTCCAGGTGGTTACGAAATCCAACCGATTTTGTAAATCAGCGATCCGGCCGCCGGGCCCTCCGGAACCCCGGTGCCCAGGTCCAGGGCCACGTGGCACAGCAAGTTCCCAGAAACACACAGTATGGATCTGGTTTGAATTTGTTAATTTTTTTTTTTGTTCAACCACTTTATAATGTATTTTTTTTTAATTTATTATTTTGTAATGTCATGTTTAAGTATTGCTGCTATCCTTGTTATTCTTCCCCACTGTTTTTATTGCAGATTTATTTTGTGAAAGTTGTACACTAATGTTTCATTTTATGTCTAAATCAAAGTATTTAAAGAAATACTAGTTCTATTTAATGTGGTTATGGAACCAGCTGGAATAAACAGTGATTGTATAGTAGGCTGGACCCAGGAGGTCATGTTCATTTTTGTTACATATGCAATAAACTCACAACTTTAAAATCTTGGTGCCCCCCATTCTGTTTGTTAAAATATATGTGAGGAGTCATGAGGAAATCAAAGCGTGGTCGTGGGGTGGAGGATGAAGGCAGCAGCCACAGGAAAATGTGGGTTCTGTTAAAAATCCAGCAGTGTCACAGAGCACAGGGCAGCAGTTTGCTGGCTGGGGAACTGTCCTGGTGTCAGTGACACTGAGCGTCCCTGTTGTCTCACGAGTGGCTCACACTGCTGCAGGTACCAGCGTCGCTGTGGGGAGAAGGTACAGAAAGGCCACTGACTGAAGCCAGGAGCACCCAGTGCTCCTCCTTTCCAGGTAGATGATGTCATTTCAGTCCTCCACAGCTGATTTGCCAGCCTTAACCTTCACCCCTCTTGATTTGTTAGGCCTTGTTAGTTACTGAAAAATCTCCATTTGGGGAAAAAAAACCTGGTAATTCCTCCCCTTAATGAGTGCTGGAGAAAGACTGGTTGATGCTGCTGAATCTCTGCTCTTTGTGTTTTGCTGTAATTGGTGTGTGGCAGGGGAGAAGGATGAGTGCAGCGGTGCTGGCGATGGTGTTGGTGTGTGCTGCGGCAGCGCCTTCCCTCTCCAAAGCCGAACACCAGGCTGGGATGTCTTTGAGGGAAGGGAGGGAACACAGACAATTCAATTGTTTTTTATTCTTTGAGTAACTTCACAGTGTGATCACTGAGCAAAGGGCTGGGGAGCTGGTTTCGGCCACCCCCTCATCTCAGCAGCAGGGAGCAAACAGCTCGTGCTTGGTGGTTTGGAGCAGGAAATGCTCCGGGTCCATCGGTCTGTCAGACACTGGTCCTGCTTTGTGTTTTCTTTAATAAATGCTTTTTTGGGAAGGATTCCTGGTTTCTGGCCTTCTCTTGAAGAGTGAGGAATTGGCTGGGCACTCATGCTCAAGAGTTGTGGTCAATGGTTCAATGTCTGAATGGAGACCAGTGAGGAGGGGGGTTCCTCAGGGGCAGGACTGGGGCTGTTCCACATCTCTGTCAGTGGGACCGAACACACCCTCAGCACGTGGGCCGATGACACTGAGCTGTGTGGTTGGCCAGCACCCAGGAGGGAAGGGGTGGCATCCAGAGGGGCCTGGCCAGGCTGGAGCCACCGCTCCATGAAGTTCAAGGCCAAGTCCAAGGTCCTGCAAATAGGTTGGGGCAATCCCAAGCACAACAGGCTGGGTGGAGAAGGACTTGGGGGTGTTGGGGGATGAAAAGCTCAACATGACCCAGCAATGCACGCTGACAGCCTAGAAAGCCAACTGTGTCCTGGCTGCATCCCCAGCAGTGTGACCAGCAGGTTGGGGAGGGGGGTCCCCAGTAGAAAACAGGCATGGACCTGTTGGAGCAAGTCTAGAGTTTGCCACGACAATGATCCCAGAGCTGGAGCACCTCTGCTCTGGAGACGGGCTGAGGGAGTTGGGGTCATTCAGCCGGGAGAAGAGAAGGCTCCAGAGAGACCTTCAAGCACCTTTCAGTCCCTAAAGGGGTGACAGGAAAGCTGGAGAGAGGCTGGTGCCAAGGGCAGGGAGGGCCAGGCCAAGGGGAGCTGCCTTCAGCTGCAGGAGGGCGGCTGGAGAGGGGCTGGGAGGCAGAAATCCTTCCCGGGGAGTGGGGAGCCCCTGGCACAGGGTGCCCAGAGAAGCTGGGGCTGCCCCTGGATCCCTGTCAGGGTTCAAGGCCAGGTTGGATGGGGCATTGGGCACCCTGGGCTAGGGACGGGTGCTAGTGAGGGAGGCACTGGGGGGCTCCAAGGTTCTACCCAACCAGTCTGGGTTCCTGCAGGCAGCCCTGGGGGCAGTGGCGTGCTGTGAGGCTGCTGCAGGACTTCTGCACAGGGAGAGCCCTTTGAAAACACAATGAAATACTATTTCTCATAAGGAATCTTACAGAGCTGGAGGAACTGACTGGCTCTTTGCTGGAACCTCAGCAGGTCAATTCAATGCCTGAAGTTGAGTTTTCCAGTCCCTGCCTCTTTCTGCAGGACATTTGAAGCCAGGCTATGGGCAGGAGCACTGGTCTCTTAGCAGCAGTTCTGGTTGTGACTGCTGCTGCTGCTCCTGTATCCCAGGCACCCTGCCTGCCTGGGGAAGGACAGCCCTGCCCGCTACCACGTGCCTCAAAAAGGCACAGCAGAACGGGTTCTAATTCCCAAACCAACCCCTTAGGTGTCCCGTTGGTGCTTCACAGCTCGCTGCTTCCCTCTCACTTCCCTTTTCAGCCCCTTCTCACGTGTGGCAAGACCAAACCCCAAAGCTTTGCCAATAAATACTGACAGATTAAATCCCTCCAGGGGTCAGGAGGAGGAGCAGGCGCTGTGTCTCTTTCTGGTCATGCTGATCTGAAACAAGATCGATGGAGATGGGCAGGGGGTTATATGTGTGTATAACATGGCCCCACAGCTACTTGCTGGCTGGATGATGCAAATGCCTCCCACCAATCCCAGCCTTGACTCCAGCATTGTTCTGTTGTTTATCTCCCTCTCGATAGCCAGAGTCCCTGGCTTGGGACTGGGATGTGCTGTGCTGCAGCATAAATAAAGATACTGTGTGTGGAGAGCCCATGGCTGGGTGTAAGACAACGGGATGAGGCTGAGGCATCATCAGCAGAAGAAGGGCAGATGTTTTCCTGGCTGTCATGGCCCGCAGAGGACTGTTTCAGGGTGGGTGAGCGTGGCCTTGCAGCCGGCTGCAGGAGAGTCATGCCAAGCTTGCTGATCCCTGTCCCGGACTCAGAACTGGTTGGCACCCGACACAGAGGTCAGCTGGAGACCACAGAGCTGAGCCACAGTGGTGCCTGGGCAGGGAGAGGGGAGAGAAACGTTCCTGGAGGGTGGGGGAGCCCCTGGCACTGCTTGTGGCATCTGGCCGGGTATTAGGACAAGATCTGCAAGAGAAACTCGGACATGGTGCTGAGGCTGGGCAGAGAAGGGAGCAACCCGAGCCTCGCTGCTCCAACCTGGGTTGTTCTATGGAGGTCACCCTGGTCAGAGAGTCCCTGTGCCTCCCATCTTCCTGCACCCAGACTGGGAGATCCTGAAATTAAACTTTAATTGGGTGCTGATTAAATGAGCCTGGCTGCCTCCCTGATTCCAGTCCTGCACACAGGCAGGCAAGACCTGCCATGGAAGTCCCACAGGCGGTGGGCCTGGGAGCATCTGGCTGTTGTCCCACACTGCCCCGTGTTGGGGTCCCTGCCTGAGACCAGGGGCAGATGCCACGTCCCGGTGACTCCATGGCCTCAGGTATTGATGGCCACAGCACGGGGTCTACCAACGCTCTGGGTGAGTTGGGTGATGGCCCCCCCTGTCACAGGGCATCCCTTTGCTTTTAGCTCACTCCATGGCTCTCACTGACCTCACGTGGGCAGCAGCAGCACCACGTCCCCTGCAGAAAGCTTAACACACACTGGTGTGCGACGGGCACCCACCTCTCATAGGGAGCACCCATCCTCTCCACAGCCCCCCCGGAGCTGGATGGTGGCTGAGGGGGACAGCAGGGGGTGGGGATGGGCAGCTCTGCAGGTACCTGCTGTGAGTCAGACAAAGGGGTTGGGGCAACTGCTGCTGTGGGCCACCAGGTCATGAGGAAGGTGATGGAGGTGGTTGTGGTGCCACCCTGGTTTCCCTGGTTGTACCAATAGCTGCAGAAGACCTGCCAGAGCCAGAAGGGTGGGGAGCAACCCCAGCGAGTGAGCATGGCTCTGAAGACCACACACATGACCTTCTGCCTGGGACACTGGCCAGCTGAGAGCAAGAGCCAGCTGGGTGTGCAAGCAGGAGATGATGATGCCCAGGATGAGGATGCAGGTGTTGAAGAGGATGGTGAACTGATACCTCACCCAGGTAGGTTCCCATCCATTGCATGGGTCATCCCATCACAGTGGCTGGTGCACAGGGTAATCACAGAATCACAGAATCATAGAATCACAGGGGTTGGAAGGGACCTCGAGAGATCATCGGGTCCAACCCCCCTGCCAAAGCAGCTCCCCAGCTCATATTGCACAGATAGGCGTCCAGACGAGTCTTGAATATCTCCAGAGAAGGAGACTCCACACCCCCTGGGCAGCCTGTCCCAGGCCTCTGTCACCCTCACTGGGTAAAAGTTCTTCCCCATGTTGGTGTGGAACTCCCTGTGCTCCAGTTTACAGCCATTGCCCCTTGTGCTGTCCCCACAGACACTGACAAGGGGCTGGCCAATTCCCCCTGATGAGGATCATGGTGAGGAGGAAGGCCAGTCAGTGCTCCCTTGCCCTGTACAGGGTGAGCAGGTAGTGCTGCGTACTCATGCTGGTGAGGGTGAAGGTGCTGGTGTGCACGGTGAGGAGGTCGAGGCTGAAGAGGGTCCTGAGGCCCAGGTCTCCGAGGTGCTGCTCCTGCGTGAAGGGGATGGTGGGTAAGTGCAGGAGGTGGGTCAGGGCTGAGCTGACGATGTGTGATGTGTACGTACGTGGAGCTGGCACACCACCTGGACAGGGTGGTGACCACCAGCATGTAGATGTGTCCCACCACCCCAGCCGTGCGTGTGGTGGCCAGAATGCAGCCGAGGAAGGAGGTGACTGAGCAGCTGCTGGTGCTTTCGGAAGAGGAGCTGGGCTGGGTGGTGGCATTTTTGGGCACGGAGATGCTCCATCCTCCCTCACTGAGGCGCCCCAGGGAGCTCTCCTGGAGGAGACCCCGGGGTGCAGAAGCAGGGCCTGCCAGTGGAGCTGTGGGCTGGCAGCTGAATGGTGCAGCCACTCCGCACTCCCACAGCTGCTGGAGCTGCTGGGAAAAGCCTTCCCGGGACACAGCGAGGGGCAGACCCCCCTCTGCAGACCCCCCCCACCTGCCCAGCTCCCTCCCAGGAGCTCTGCTGCGGGCAGGGTGCTTCCCATCACGTCAGGGTTTAATCACCAGCCTTTTTAGCTTCCTTTCCCCATCTCCCGAGTCTATCCCAGTTCGTGGGGCTGGGAGGCTCCCGGGAGCAGGATGTGGCCTGGACATTGCCCACCCGGGGGGCTCAGCCCCCCTCCCGCCCCGGGATCCAGGTGTCAAAGGTAAAACCGATGTGACCAGAAGTTCTCGGTGGTGTCTTGTCCCCAGGCTGTCCTGTCCCACGGCTGGGGGGGAATACGGCCTGCTGGGCTTTAGAGGGGGGAACCAGCCCACACCAATCTGGTGCTGTGCACCCCTCCTGGCAGAGCATCCCAGAGGGGACCGACCCCTCTCCCTGGAGCACCCCGCAGGGGTCCTGCACCACTCCCCCAGCACCCCCAGGTGACCTGAGCCCCCCAGCACCTCCAGGTGTCCTTAGCCCCCCCCAGCACCCCAAAGATGACCCTAGCCCCCCCAGCAGCGCAGCCCCATGTGACCTGCCCCCCTGGCACCCCAAATATGACCTTAGACCCCACACCCCAAAGATGGCCTTAGCACCCCCCAGCACCCCCAGGCGTCCTTAGCCCCCCCAGCACCCCAAAGATGTCCCTAGCTCCCCCACACCCCAGTGATGTCCTTAGCCCCTTGGCACCCCAAAGATGACCTTGGCCCCCCCAGCACCCCAAATATAACCTTAGCCCCCCCCAGCACCCCCAGGTGACCCTAGCCCCCCCAGCAGCACCGCTTCAGGTGATCTGCCCCCCCCCCAGCACCCCAAATATGACCTTAGACCCTGCACCCCAAAGATGACCTCAGCACCCCCCAGCACCCCCAGGTGTCCTCATCCCCCCCAGCACCCCAAAGACGACCCCAGCCCCACCCCCCCCGTACCCCACCGATGACCCCGCGCTGCCCCCCGCCCGCGGCAGCACGTGCAGCGCTCGCCCCTCCCCTCTGGCCCCGCCCCCTCCCCAGCGCCCGCCCGCCCGCCCGCCCGGAAGGGGGCGGGGCGGGGCCTGGCCGCGCCGGGGGCCGCCTTCCCTCCCGCCCTCCCCCGCCTCTATGGTAGCGCTGCCGAGACGGGGCCGCTCGGGCCGCCCGTCCCGCCCCTCGGCGCGCTCCGCTCCCCGCCGCTCCTCTCTATGGTGCGGGGCGGCGCGGTCACGTGGCGCGGGCCGGCCGGAAGCAGCCGGGCAGCGGCGGCTAAATGAAGCGGGGCCGGCGGCGCGCAGCGGGTCGGGGCCGGCGGGTGCTTGTTCGGTGGGTGCCGGGCTCCGGGCTGGCGGGCGTTTGAGGGGTGCCGGGTTCAGGCTGGGGGCCGGCGGGCGTTTGGGGTGGGGGGTGCCGGGCTCGGCGCGGTTTCCGCGTCCCGAACGGGGCGGGGGGTTAGCGGGGTTAGCCGGGCGGCGGGGGAGGGGACGGCCCCGGCGGCTGGGGCTCCTCGCCTGTCCCCCGGGCCTCGCCCTCGGCGGTGTTTTGGTCGTCGTGTCCCTCCGCCGGGGCCGGCTCCGCTCCGCCGCTCGTCCCCTCAGGGCCGGGGTCACCCCTCCGGTCCTTCCTCCACGCTCCGTTCCCATCCCAGCGGGTGTGAGGCCCTCGCTTCCCTCCCGGGGTCCCGCTGAGGCCCCAGCCCGGAGCTGAGCAGGGCGCCCGGGCGCGGTTTGCCGGCGCTGCTCCCCGTGGGCTCCCTCCGCCGGGCCGTGTCGGGCCCCCCGGCCCGCGTGTCCGCACGCAGGAAGAAAAACAGCGCCGGTTCCGGAGCTGCGGGGAGAGGCGGGGGTGAGCTTGGGCTTCGCTCCTGACCTCCGTCCTGCTGCGGAAACAGCCGCTCCGTGACACCCGGACACTGTCCCTGGAGCTCGGACACTCCTGCTCCTGGCCCCGCTCTGCTGGAGGGGGACAGTGCCAGCTCGGCTGGGAAGAGAGCGAGCGCTGGAAGCCCTGGCGTGTGTGGTGTTCACAAAGTGGGGTGTCCCGGGGTGTTTATGCATCTGGAGCTGCACAGCTGGGGGAAGGTTGGCCCCTCATGCAGAGTCTTCTGAGGCTGAAGCGTTGTGGCAAGCTCTGGGGGGGGGTGT
Organism: Porphyrio hochstetteri; assembly: GCA_020800305.1. Taxonomy (NCBI): domain Eukaryota; kingdom Metazoa; phylum Chordata; class Aves; order Gruiformes; family Rallidae; genus Porphyrio; species Porphyrio hochstetteri. The sequence goes on from CM036920.1 coordinate 12,304,191, forward strand.
GTGTGTGAGGGGAGCGGAGCTTGAACCGGCCTGGGACAGGTGAAATGTAGGTCGGCTTGTGAAGCTGCTGTCAGCTCTGTGGGTTCTGCAGCTGTGCTCGCTGGAACCCTTGTGTGGCCATGGGGCCAACAGCAGCCTCTCGGCTTGGCCTGGGAGGTTTTCTTCTTAGCTTTATGGCCTGAAGCATTGTCTTCAAATGTCTCCTATGCCTTGTCCTGGAGTCTTATTGACAACACTTAATGCCAGGAACTTAGCTTTCATGTGAATAAGTTTAGCTGTTGGTGTTTGTTTCTGGCTTCGTTACTGCTCATCAAGGTTCAGTGCCTTACACGAAGTGTTAGGGTTTGGGTGCTGTTCTGAGGCCTCTGATGCTTTAAAAAAGCAAAGCTGACGTTGCTGCAGGGCACTTTTATTCCTGTTACTGAGGTGTAATGCTGAGGGACTGCAGCTGGGTTGTCTGTGTGCTTTTCCATGTCTCTTGTTGTGTTTCTTACTGACTGCCCTCCAGAACAACAGCCTCTCTGTGCTTTACTTTGAGGAGCAACCCTAAAGGGTTAATTACCTAATTGTGCTAGTTACCTCAGCGGGCTAGAGACCAGGGTAGTGTTAGTGCTCAGGCCTGTGAGCAGATCCCGTTTCTCTGTTCTGCTCTGTGGCAGTCGGTTCCTCTTTCTTACAGTTCCTGCTCTCCCGCTTGATGTCCTTGGGAGCTCCGCAGGCTTCCAGGTAGCGGCGGCAGAGAAGGCCGGTGCCCTGGTCGGGTGGATAGATGGGACTTGGTGTGCTCTGTCACGAAGTGGCCGCCTCCTGCCTCTGGAGAGGATGGAATGAGAGCTTTTTTCTTCTTCCAGCGACCTGTGTGGAAGGTGAGGGGGGGAAGTTTGAGGCCCAACACATTGCAGACCCAGATCTTGAGCAGGTTCGGGTAGGCCCGTGTGTAGGTGCTGTGCTGTTCAGGCAGGTCGGGCCTGCGGCACAGGCTGTGTGGTGGGCCTAGTTTTCTTTAGGCCTGGAAGAATTATGGGGACAGCTTTTAACTACAGAACTGTGGGATTTGCAGCTTTCACCTGAGCTTTTAATTGCTAGGCTGTGCAAAGATTCCACTGCCTTACATCGGGCTGCTCGATAGCGTAAATGTCTTAATAGGCGTCACATGTGGGGTGTCTGTGTGGTGTGACTCCATGTTAATAAACAGGAGTCTTGACAGGAGTCTGTGCCTGGAATACCAAGGTTTGGGGAAGGATGCAGACCCGCTTCCTCAAGAAGGTCTGTGGAGATGGTAGTGCTGTGTTTGGTAACGGGCCTCCTTCCATCTCTCGCTTTCCTTCCTACAGCGTTCTCCTGTCGGCCTGGCCACAGGCTTCCTTCTGGGGTAAGCCAGGGCATGAATAACAGCTCCTGGAAGAGCGGTTGGGGCAGGTTTTACTGGTGATAAGGTACGTTCTGGTTTGCAGCGGGGTGCTGGCAGCCTGTTCAGGGCTTGTGTTTCAGAAGCTGCCTCGGAAGTCCAAATTCCTGGGTAGTCCATGCTTTGTCTGCCTGAGAATGCAGTGGGCGTTACTGCCGCCGGCAAGCTACGATCCCTGGCAGCGTGGCCTGTGCTTTGAAATCGGACACAAATCACTAAAGTTCTGTGGCAAAAATAGGTGGAGTGAGCACATAACACGGGTGGCTTGGGTGCAGCTGGAGAGGCAGGAAGCATATCTCAGGGGCCAGGAGCCCGTTAGCGAGCTGGAGTCCCACAAACCGCGGTGTGCGAGAGATGTAGAGTCCTTGGGGTGTTTAGTGCCTGCTGGGAGAAACTCCCATTCATTAATTTGAAATGGGTGTCTTAATTTTCTTTCTTTTTAAAGTCATTGTTGAGTGGTTTACTGTGTCACAGCATGGGTATGGGTGTCGGGGCTTGCCGCCAGCTGCATTCTTTTTGGGACAGTCAGAACCTCACTGCTAATTCGTCCTGTTGGAAGCCTGGTGGGGTGGGGTTGTTTTTGCACGTGGATTTGGTCTGGAGATATTTTAAGTCTCTATTTAAATTACTGAATTCACATCTCTCCTTAAAGGAGAGGCGATAATAGTCTCAGAAGTCTGCGTGCACGCTAAAGTAGTTGCCTTTCTTCCTTGCTGTTCATAGATGGGTGGGCTTTTTCGAGCTGCTGCATGTAACTTTGGTTACTCTCAGTAGCATCTGTCCCCAGTTTTATAGGTGCCTTTTTTTTTTGCTACAGTGAGCAGTGGAAGGTGTGAAACACGCAGCTGACTCAGGACAGTAGCTATCTTCCAGTAGCAGCCCAGGAAATAAGGTTATTTATGAACAGCCGTGGTAGTTCCTGTGTTTGAAATTGAGCTAAATAGCATCCTGACCAGCAGTGGTCTGATGAGAAGCTGAGTAGGTTGGTTTTAAGGAGATTACTGGGACGAGAGAATCAGGGAGGGGTAGGCAAGGAGAATGGCAATGGCAGCGTCCTGGTGACAGGGATAAGTTATCCCTGCCAGAGCACTGAGAGGTGAGATAATAAGGAATGTTTTACTGAGCTGGGATCATCTGGCTCTCAGCAGCCTTCGTGTCGCTTTGATAAAATTTCAGGTTTATTTTGGAGGATCTCAGGAGTGATGTGTTTCTCTGGGTCAGTGCTTAAGAGGTTGTGGTGGTTTTAAATTTGTAATGATCCTCAAGAAAGCTTAATTCCTGAGGACCAGAAATCGTACTCCTTCTGAGTGAAGCTTTCCTCCTCGTTACCAGCACTGCCATGGTTCCTTCCCCGTGTTTGTGAGGGGAACTGTCAGTGTGTGGTTACATGGAAGAAGCTCTGGGCTTTGGGAAGAGATTTTTTGGTATGGGGCAGCTGCTACCCCGAGTGGTGACACTGTCTTGTTGTGTTTCTGACCTGGGTCTGGGGGGAGTTTAAATTTAAACTGGGGCTTCCTCGCTGGCTTTGGGAAGCCCAACTTCATTGCTGATGCTGACGGTGCCTGTGTGGTCACAGGGTGACTTCTGGAGGCTGTTGTCACCACTCGTAATGAGAACCAAAGTTGATGAGCTGAAATGAATCTGGGAGTGTACATAGGTGTCAGGGTGACCTGAAATGGTTTCAGTTGGCTTCTGGGGCCAAGTGCCAAGTTGCTCACCCTCGGTCTGCTTGTCTCTGTGAGGAGGCCAAGCTACTGTTTGCGTTATTCAGATAAACATTTGGACGAGATCTGTAGAAGCATCATGTGATACTGCCCTGTAGTATAAGGTGATAAGGATTTGTACTAGCTGGAATCTTTGTCTGGGGAACAGAAGATGGAAAATGGCCTTGAGTAAGATATTTTGTCTGAAGCACTTCTCACAGGAGGTTCCTGTGCCCCTTTGTCAGTACCAAGCGCTGGGCACTGTTCCTAGGGCAGCGGGTGGCTTTGTGCAGCCTTTGCAGAACCAGCCTTAGGAACAGATTGACACATGTATTCCCAAATACCCTCACCACGATGTGATGCGCTTCTGTGTGTGATGGAGGGGGAGAGGGAGACCTCTCTTGCTTGGAGGCAGCTGAAGGCCAGCAGCAGGAGGATGACTTACCCATGTACCCCCAGCAAGTGCAAAATGTTGTTGGATAAACCCGTTAGGGTGGGATAGCAGAGAGGAGCAGGCAGTGCTGTTGACAGCTGCCTGCAGCAAAGCGGTGATGCTGCTGAGAAGACTTTCCTCCCCTCTCAGTAGCGTGCTGTAATGCAATCTGAGGCAGATGACAGCAGCAGCATACCAGGGAGACAGGAAAGAAAAGAAGATTCTTCTCCCTTGCAAGAAACCAGCAGCATAGGGCGTTTCATACCTCCCCTGCTGCTGGGATTTCCAGCTACAGATGAACGAGACTGGCAAGAGCCATTAGCAGTAACTTGGCTAGCATAAATAGTTCGTGTCCTCTCTATATATTGTTAAACCAGAATCCTATTGTAGCAGAGCAGGCTTCATTGTGTGTAAACTGGGAGGTGCCCTTGGAGCAGCCAGGACTAGCACAGACCAGCTTATGACAGCTGGAACGCACCTCCGACTCGAACGCCGTGTCTGAAGAGTGCTCCTCAGCTTCATGTTCCTGTGTTTGTTTAGCAGTTTGTGGCTGCTTTTACTGACCCTGTGTCCCAGATGGTTAAATAATGTTTGATGTTGCACTGTTGCAACACCCAGGAAAAGAATTTCTGTTCTGCTGTGTGAAAGGCTTAAATAGTGTCAGAGGCTTGCCTGGGATGACTGAGGGGTAGGCACACAGATCTGCACTGTGGAAACAGTCATGTCCTTAGCACACAGTCTGGGCTGGCTGCAGCTTGTGTAACCTCTTTGCCTGTAGTGCTTTTTGTAGACTTGCTGATGTAAAATCCTTGTTTCCCTTGGGATGAAATCATTAGGTGCCTTGCAGTCTCCTAAATCTGCGTGACTGTGGACTGAGGAATTAACATGTGGTGTGGCTTTCCCTGCTTTTAGCTGGGCAGCAGATAACTCATTCATTTGTCAACTCTAATAGGCTCAGGACCTGATTGTCTAAACCTGGCTGTCATCTGATTTCCCTCTTACCAGCCCTGATGTAGCAGTGTGTTTACCTCAAATACAACCACCTCCTTGATTTTCTGTTATTTTAACATGTTCTGCTTAAACCCTGCAATGGCTGCTGCCACGTGGCCTGGATGAAGTCAGGCTGGACAACTGTCTTGAGCCTGGAAGGCTGCCCTTGGTCTCTGCTGCTCAGAGCTTGCTTGCTGGGCTGGAATCCCTTGGCTGCAAGGCTATCGTGTGGCTGCAAACAAAATAAAACCTTGTTTTACAAAAGCACTTGCTGGCAGGCTTGAAAGCCTTGTAACAACAGGTCATCAGCAGCCCTTGAGCAGTAAGGACAGAACTACCCTTCTTCAGATGGGCTGGTGACAGTCCTTCCTGAGCAGCAGTGTGCTGGGCACCTTATCTCTTACACTTTCCAGCAGGAATCGGTGCAGACCGTGGTTGTGCTGCTCAGATATTGCATGTGCCTTGCAAGGTTTCTACCAATATGCTGTTACTTTCAGTCCTTTAAGGCAGTTTAAGACTCATTTCACTGCAGGTGAGCTTGGCCTGTTGGCTGTCAGCTAGCTCCTGTGTGTCTTGAATGTGTAAAAGCATCTTTCAGAAGCAGCACCTGCTCTTGGACCAGGAGCACCTATAATCTGAGTGCCAGTTGGGTGCCTTGGCTGTGGGTGCACAGCTGTGAGCTGCAGTTTAAGGTCTCTTCTCCTCTTGCAGTTTATTTTAGCCTTATTTCTCTCTCCCAGTTACGCTGTGGTGGATGTGTGAGGAGAGAAGGTGTCTCCTGGGAATTAAAGCTTTCCAGGGCATTTCTTTTCCAAGCTGTACCAAATGTGGGTGGAGCTCAGCGTGTGAGGAGGTGACAAGCTGTGGTGTGGCAGTGTGACCATCTCAAGTAGGTATTGCAGCGAAACCCTTCTTAACATGAAGCCACAGCTTCTGGCTGTCACTGGCCACTGACTTTTGAAATGATGACAAGTGCAGATGCTTAACCTGGCTCAAAAAAACCAGGGAACAGCCACAATAAGCAGAGTATGTGACCTGTGAAGCTGTTCTTTTGGAAGTCCCTAATTTTGGACTGTTTGACACCTGGAATGGTTGGTGGCAAACTTTCATGTCAGTGCTTCTAAGTGCTGTGTAGATGGACACAAAGCCCTTCCTTTATGCCTAGGTGGGCTACTGCAGCATCTTGTGTTTTTTCCTTTCTGTGCCACCTCAAGGTCAAGTCTTAGCTGTTAGATTGTCAGCAGCTTTGTGAAGTGAGGTGAGGTGTGCTTTGCAGCCTCCAGCCATCCTTGAAAGCAAAGTTTCTTGCCATAGTTTTGGGTCATGTATAAAATAAAACCTAAAAAGTCCCCCCTTCCTTCCCACACTTGCTCCTGGTGATGCATTATGTGGTTTCTGGAGCACAGCTTCCCACGTGCAGCTTAGAGGGCTGTTTCCAGACTTGGGAAGCTGGGCAGCAGCTTAATGCCTAGAATGCCATCACATCCTCTCCATCCTTCGTGATTGTAAACTCCTCTGTTCCTCTCTGGTGAAGAATGGGGCTAAGAAGGTTCCTGAAGCCAAGCATCCAACTTGTTAAGTAGCTATTTAAATAGCTGCCCTTGGTTTTCTTTGTTCTGTTACACCTTTTCAAAGTGACATTAAGGGTCCCTTAAAACAGTGAAAGAAAAAAGGAGGGGTGGGGGGAAGCCATGGATTTGGAGAGGAAACGCAGCATCCTTTCTCCTGGTGAGCTCTTCAAAGTACAAGTGACAGTAGCACCCATGTATATCCTGGGGCCCATGGGGCATTTCTCTTGTTCTTTTCTTTGTGGCCACTGGGTTGGTGGGGCAGAGTAGACAGTTGATGGTATGTGGAGCACTCTGAAGTACCTGCAGCTCCTGGCAGCCTTTGAGCCCGGCTCTTCCAGGCATCAGGGGGGTTAATACCAGTGCTGCTCAGAGAAAGGAGCCTCAGCCCCTTGATACATGTGAGTTTGGGGAAAGAAAACTGGAAGTAAAAGTTGCTCTGGGTGTGGCAAAACTGCACATCACATGGCTTCATGTGGCTTCTGGTTCATCCCAATCCTTATACCACAAAATCAGAACAAAACTCTTATTTAAAATCATAGAATCCCAGACTGGGTTGGGTTGGAAGGGACCTTGAAGCCCATCTAGTTCCAAATCCCTGCCATGGGCAGGGACACCCTCACTAGCCCAGGGTGCCCAAGGCCAGGGTTAAAGGCCAGGCTGGATGGGGTTTCCACACCCTCTCTGGGCACCCTGTGCCAGGGCCTCAGCACCCTCAGAGTAAAGAATTTCTTCCTAAGTTCTAACCTAACCCTGCCCTCTCTTAGCTTGAAGCCATTCCCGTTGGCCTATCCCTGCACTCCCTGGTGACCACCCCCGTAGGACCCCTGTAAGTTTTGATAGGCTGTAGTTAGGTCTTCCCAGAGTCTTCTCTTCTCCAGGCCGAACAAGTCCAGCTCTCACAGCCAGTCTGAGGTGAGGTGATGGTTTGGGAAATAGTCTGTGAACCCAAAGAGGTTGGGGGGTGTGTGTGTGCCACCGTAGTGAAGCGCTGTGCTGCTAGTTGGTGTTGGAATTGTTGGTTGAACGTGAAATACCAAGTTGGCACCTGTGTTTGTGATGTGAGAGGGAGGGTTTGGGTTTTGGATTGTACTGTATTATCCTGCACATGCCACAAGCCTGAGACAGGGAGTAGTGCCCTTTGCAGGAGCTGATTGCAGAGAGGCCTCCCCCCGCCCTCAAGGCCTTGAATTTTCACTTTGCTCTAAAACATGTAGCTCAAGGCAATGCTGTTAACTCCCATTTCCAACCAGACTTCTTAAATTTTAATGGCCTTCTTTTTTTAGGGCTCAGTTTGACAGGGGAGGCAAATAGTGGATCCGAAGCTCCCCACCTCTTCAACCAAGTGCAGAGGGATTTTTGCATCAAAATTAGCAGCCTTGTGCTGGTTGGAGAGATGTGGTGATATGGAGCTCTGTTATTTAGCAGAAGGCACAGAGATGTCCAGCAGTTGACCTTGAATAGCTTGAAGGCATCAGAAACTTCCAGTTATAGAAAACAAGTACGTGTGTTTCACAGCATTAGAGAAGATGATGTTTGTAGAGAAGAGCTCACAGAGCAGAAGTGGGTTTCACTAGGAAAACTGCTGGTGGTGGCTAGCTGTTAGCTGAGCAAGATGAAACAGGGCAGATTTCTTCCCCTTGTACTTTGTGTAGTATTGATGCAGTAAAAAGGGACAGTGGGCATTTCAAGAACATTGCAATGAAGTGGTACTGTCACCTGAATGGAATGACAGGCTGTCAGTGAGGTTGATTGTGATGTACAGGCAGTCCAGATGTTTCCTGAAAGTCCAGAGTCGGCTTGCAAAATGGGGAAATACAGTTAGGGATCCCAAGGGATCCTGACCAATTTTTGTTAGGCTGGAGCAGTGAGGCATAGATGTAGCTCACTCCCTGTTAATCTGTAGCCTCTCTTGTCAAAGCATCTTTGGTACCTGCTTGGTAACACCATGGACTGAGAGTTGGCCACAGAAATGGCATGGTGAAGCACTACACAAAGCTGCACCATGTCCTCCTTGCTCTAGCCACGAGCAGGCTGTAAGGAAAGCTGGACAGCCCCATGCCAGTGAGCTTGTGGTTGGCTTTGCCTGGATGCAGTGATCACTGTGCACTCTGCTGTTACCCAGAGAGCTCACACTGATGGGAAGCCTGGGTGGGAAGGGCAGTGCTTGTGGTGGTGTGTGTGGTGCAGCTTTTCTTTTTGGGCAAGAGGGTGTGAAGAGTAGGGAATTTCTGTAAGATAACTGTAGGTTGATTGCTGCCAGAGAAGCTGGAAGATTCCTTGTCCCTTTTGTCAATAATATTCCAGCCTGGACTGCTGCTTCTGAAGCCAGTCACAATGCTGGTGTGGGCACAGAAATCAATTGTGGCTGCTCTTCTGAGGTGTTTCTGAGCAGCCATGTGTGAATGGGGAGGTAAACATTCAGCTTTGATTTACTTGCCACAAAACACCTCTGGTGTTGCACTGTCTTGTGTGTTGGTGTGATGAAAGCGATTCTCTGGTGGCCTGTGCAACCACTGCCTTACCTGGCTCTTAAGGGAGGAAAAAATCGTTCACTTCAGCTTCTGTTCTTCAACTTACTTGTTTTTCTCAGATCCCAGGAGTCCTGCCTTCTCAGAGAACATATATGTGTGTCCAAAATAATTTGGTAAACCAAGCCAGCTGCTAACATCTTCTGAAACACTTGAGGGGTGGCTTAAAACTTCCAAGCCAGTTCTGTTCTTAAATGGTTTTCCAGCATGCTGTTCCTCTTGACCCCACACCACAGGTCCAGAAGCCAGTGGCAGAGCTATGTGGCTGCAGTTGCTGTGAGTCTACCCCTGCTCTGTGGTATCTCTAGCAGGCTGCTGCTGGAAGCCATGCAGTCATACTTCTGTTTCCCTGTGGTCTCCTGCTTGTGCTGGAGCTGTGGGCTGGTCTCTGTACTGACCTGCTCAGACGCTGTGCCACAGGTCTGTGTTTTAACCTCTGGCTTTACTCCTTTGCAAGGTGCAACGCAGGGGTGGTAGCCACACTGTTCAGGGCCATTAGGACTTGTTCATGCCCAGTGGTTCTTGCTGGTTATGATGAAGGGATTTCTAATTTTCAGGTGGGATGATGCTGCTTAAAAATGCTCACCCACTGCTAAACTCTCCCTGCTTTTACGAAGTGGCTGTTAAAAGGAGCAGCCCCAGCGAGCCATGGACCCTTGGAAATGCTTCCATGAAATGCCCAGCAGTGAGTCAGGCTGGTTTGTTTCCCTTTCCTTGTGCTGCTTTCTTTTTAGGGCTGAATTTTTAGCAGTCCATATTACTGGCTGTCACGAGCCATGCATTATTTAAGTAGCTTCTCTTTGTTTTAGCAGCTTGAGCAAGTCAGAGGTTCACCTTGCTTGCAGGCTACCAGCAGACACGTTTGCTGCCCACAGGCACAAAGTAGGAGTTGATGCTCTTCTGTCAACGTAGGTGAGCAACAGCGGTGTTGCTGTACTGGGGAGAGGCTAAAACGTGCAGTGATTTCATGTTGCTGACATCTCTTTCAAGTCATACTTCCTTTTTTTCCCCCCTTTATCCTCCCTGTTCGGTTGGGATTTCAGCTCCTACCTCCCCCATGGTGCTTTCTGTCTGGTCCTCTTGCCTTGAGCGAGAGCCAGCAAAGAGCACTTTGAGTCTAGCCGTGTCTTGGGTATGTGAGAGTTCAAGATTTCAAATGCTGTGAGGGGGGAAAAATATACATTACACTGTGTCTAGGAGAGGGGGTGTCTCCCCTCAATTATCACTTTAAATTCCAGCACTGTCCGAAGATGCTCGTTGCAGCACCAACACAAGGTGGAGGGTATGGATTTGAGTCCTGCTTCAATTACTGCAGCCCAGAAAAGCCTGCACATACTGGGAGTTTAAATATATGCACAGTACCGGTGCTGCTATTTTTAGGTTGGGCTAAAAATATCTAATGAGGTGTGTGCAGTGATTTCAGATGGGCTTTGGAGATCCTTGTGTCAGCGTTTCATGTGCACCTGTGACCTGCTTCACCTCTTGGCCGCTGATCCATCGACTCACAGCAGCAGTTGGGACCAGGGGGTTTGTACACTGTATTGCTGCATGTGTGAGGAGCTTGTCAGGAAATTACATCCAACCTCAACTGTCAGGCTGAGATCCTGTTGGTTCAGAACAGTTGCACACAAGTCCTTGATGGTCTCTGTTTTTTTTCCCCAGTAGCTCTTCTGTTAATAGGTGGCTCTCATCCCAAGCTGCTGTAGGGAAAACCTTAATGGGGAGGATTTTATTGCTTGTGTGGTGAAACAACTTGGATGTGTGGAGTTGTGACTACATGGAGTAATGCAGGATGTGGAGCAGAGATTGGGTGGGATCTCATCTTCAGTGTCATGGCCTTCACTGCACTGTCAGCAGGTGGCTTCAAGGTTGTGACCAGGGTTTTGTGTCACCCTGATACTGTTTAGGGATTTGGGTCTCAAGTCTAGTCTGTGTGCCATAGTGTAGGAAGGAGTTTCTAAGAAAAAGGGGAGGGGAAAAAAAATGCTTGCGAAGTGTTTCTCTGCCTGCTGCCAGGTCTTTTTCTTTTAAAGCAGTTCTAAGAACCTGTCCTCAACTGTATTGTCAGGAATGGTGTGACCAGCAGGAGCAGGGAAGTGATGATTCCATTATACTCAGCTCTGGTGAGGCTGCACCTTGAGTACTGTGTCCAGTTTAGGGCCCCTCGCTACAGAAAGGGTGTTGAGATGCTGGAGCATGTCCAGAGGAGGGTGACAAAGCTGGTAAAGGGTTGTCCTGGTTTCAGCTAGGATGAAGTTAATTTCATTTCTAATAGTGGATGGCATGCTGTGTTTGGGAGTTGGGATGGGAGCAGTGCTGATAACACCCTGAGGTTTCTAGTTGTTGCCAAGCAATCAAGGACTTCTCAGTTGTTCATATTTCTCTGCTAATGAGAATGGGGGGCACAGCCAGGACAGGTGACCCGAACTGGCCAAAGGGGGTATTCCATGCCAATTACATCATGCACAGCATAGAAGGGGGGCTGGTGAGGGGAGGAGCAGGCAGCTCCAGCGTGCGTGGTTTTGGGGACAGTCTGGTTTTCAGGATGGCTCAGGGCTGCACAGCCTGAGCTGTGTGGTTTGGTGAGAAACTGCATTGTGTATCACCAGTTTCATATGTTTTGCTATAAAGTCCTGTTGTTACATCTATCTTTCTGCTATTCTAGTAAACTCTCCTTATCCCAACCCATGAGGTTTTGGTTCCTTGGTTTTGTTCTTTTTCCCTTTTCCTTCCCTCTCCCTCCTCCCTCAACTTCTTCCCCCCCCCCCCCCCCCCCCCCCCCTTTTAAAGAACAAGCATCTGCCTGGTGCTCAGCTCTCAGCTGGGGCAGAACCATGACAAGGGTCTTGAGCACAAATCCTGTGAGGAACAGCTGAAGAAGCTGGGGCTTTTTAGTCTACAAGGCAGTTGCAGAGATGTCAGGGTTGGAGTCTCAGGTGACAAGTGAGAGGACAAGAGGGAACAGCTTAAAATTGCACTGGGGAGATTTAGGTTAGATATCAGGAGGAATTTCTTTACTGAAAGGGTTGTCAGGCATTGGGACAGGCTGTCCAGGGAGGTGGAGTCACCAGGTATTTAAAAGACATGTAGATGAAGTGCTTAAGGAGGTGATCTAGAGGTGGGCTAGGCAGGGTTAGGCTGTGGTTGGACTGGAGGATGTAAAAGGTCTCTTCTGACCCAGGCGATTCTATGATTGTGAGAAAGCTGATGTTAGAGCTTGGCTGTATGTCCTTATTCCTTACCTATGAGCAGGCACTGAAAGCAGAGGTAGCATGGGATAGCTTCTCTCCATCTGCCTTGCTTTTCCTTATGTTGTTTATGTAGGGCAAGACCCTCGGGTGCTTTGATCTTGTTACTTCACGTTCTTGGCTGCCTCATGTGATAAACATGAATAAACTTCTTACTCGAGCCGCTAGATGGAACCAGCCCATGCTTGGAGATATTTGTTTAAACTTGAGCACTGTGTTGAGTATTGACAAAATGAACTGCTAGCTCTTGGTGGAAGCTTGGCTTTTACCCTCAAAGCAGTGCTTTGTGAAGCTGCTTGGGTTTGTGTGCAGTCTGTTTTGAAACAGAAGAGTGGTACGTTGCCAGTTCTTTCCAGGCTTGGGCTTTCTGTTGTTGTTGCCTTGACTGGGGATTGCAGTTAATGTTATTTATTCTATTTCTGCTGGTTTAGACTGTGAGTCTTTTGGGGATGTGTGCTTGTCTTTCTTGTATGGGGCAGGGGGGAAGACAGTGTGTTATCCTAAACTTAATTTCACATTATTTCCTGCAACTCTTCCTTGGTGCCCAAGGCCCTCTCTGCGGGGACTGGAGTTGCCTGTGGACAACACACTCTTCATGTTGGTCTTGTTCACATCCCCCTTGTTCCTGGAAGTGAGCAGCTGTGGTTTAGCCAGCCTTGGACAAAACACCATGTGAACTATTTGGGAGAACCCCTTTTTTGGTGACTGTGCTGAGCATTTCTGGTATTAATTCACCCACCTGTGCATACAGAGGCATCCATACCCCTCTGGGGAGGAACATCCCAGCCATGTAGCTTTGCACAGGGCAAATCTGAGCAGATGCCTGTCTAGGTTCTGTCTGCATCACTTGATGCTGCCAGGGCTGACTGTGGCTTTCATGATCGACCTTGTTCCTCCCCAGCCAGCCTGAACTGAAGGCCAGGGTGCCACTCCGGGCTTTGCTGCTGGCCCTTTTGGTGGCCTTGGCTGTGCTGGTCCTTTCTGCACTTCCATCAGCTTTTAAGTGGCACGAAGCTTATTGATCTTGTTTTCTGAAAGGTACTTCAGTGAGTGCTAAGGATAGAAAAAAGCGGTGTGGTTCTAGGTGGCAGCTGTTCATGAGCACCAGGGAAAATACAGATGCAGTAATGTGGATGTGACCTTTTAAACAGGCCAGGGGTTTCACCAGGTAGACTTACAGCGATCCAGCTCCTGAGCTGCTGCCCCAGTGCCTGTCTGCAGTGGTGAGAACAGCACTCCATGCCATTCTGGCAAGTAAAGTAAGACTTATTTCTCCTTGCTCACAAGGAAGAAGCTGAAGACCCTAATGGAAATGCTTCCAAAATCTTGATTATGAAGCCATTTCAAAAAGCATCAGTGTGCCTGTGATACTCTTGTAGCTGTTACTGGAAATAGGGTGTGCCACTGAGGTTTTGGGGCTCAAATATAGAAGTAGTTGGGTATTTGTAGCAGTGCTAGTTAGAAGAGGTCTCTGGTTCCTTAGCCCAACATCCCACTCAAATTTAGACCATCACCAGTGCTGGGACTAGGTGAGAATGGCTGTTGGTAGCCAAGCCTTGAAAAACCTTTGTGGCAGAGGGTCTCTCTGCAGGAAGCTGCTTCAGGCAGTGAGCTGTGCTGCTGGCTCCTTAAGCAAAGCCCTGCCCTGCTAATGGGGAAACGCTGCTGCCTTGCTCACTTACCTGCTGCCGATGGTGTGTGGCTGTGGCCCGTGGCTGCGCAGGAGGGGGTGTACCCTGCCCAAAGCTGGCCAACTCTTGTGCAGCCTGTGCTTTCTGTGAAACATGGCTTGGGTTTTGGCTTTTGATTTGCTAAATTTGACTTCTAAAACTGTTACTATTTTATCCTGTATTACAGTATTTTGATGATAATGACCAGTGCCTTTGGGGAGGGGATGGATGTTAAGTACATGGTATGTATCTGAACTGATATCTTCTTCTGCTGTCCTGCCTGCAAACCCTGTTCCCTGCAGAGAAGGCCAAACACAATTATCCAGGGGGAATTCATACTGCTCTTGTGCACTAGAAAACAGGATGAATGATTGGTGTGAGTGAAATGAGTTAACTCTGGTGTGAGTGGTGAGTGACTGAACCACAGTGTATCTGTGAGAGAGAGAAAATTACCTGCTAGAAATTTACAGGGTTTTTTTATTTTTTTATTGGGGGAATGATTCAGTGAAATGTAATCATGCTTAATAGATTGATATAGGTGTAGCTTAAGAGACAATTAATATAACTTTAATATAAGAATTTTCATGGTTTTAAGAATAGATTAGTTTAGGAGAAAGCTTTAACTGTGTAGGCTACTTGTGAGAGCACCTGCAAAACTTAACCATAACAATGCAATGGTAACAGCCTTGAAGATAAAGTAGTAAGAATTTGTGTGTTTTTAGGAATAGATTAGTCTTGGATTTTAGCAGTCATCACATCAGCGGCTTCATGAAAGCGGCTACAAAACTCAGCCATAACAGTGCAACAGCCTTGAAACTAGAGGGAGCAGGAGATAGAGGAGTCATAAATAGTAAGACTAACGACCAATTAGGAGACAGAGTATATCTTGTTTTCAGTGAAGCACTAACTAGTCAGTGCAGGTGTTGGGAGCCCAGATAAGCATGGAGGAGAAACGTAAAGAGCGTGTGCTGAGAGCGAGGAAGACGTCCAGCCTTCATCCATGAAGACCACAGGAAGACCCCGAGTGTCACTGAGCATGCTCTATCTGGGAGGGGTTAATGTAAATGACTTCTTAGGAATAATTAGCATAACTCTGCCTTTTCTTAGAAATTATAATGAATATGTATAGTTAATCTGTATAAATATGAGAAATTTGGCTTCAGTAGGGGCACACATTGGGAGGAGCGATCCCCTGTGTGCCCAGTGCTGCAATAAAGGATACCTGCTTAATAGTCACCAAGGCTAGTGAGTTTTGATTCCGGCTTTCCAAGGCATCACATGGTATGTATCTGAACTGATATCTTCATCTGCTGTCCTGCCTGCAAACCCTGTTTCCTGCAGAGAAGGCCAAGCACAATTATCCAGGGGGAATTCATGCTGCTCTTGTGCACTAGAAAACAGGACTTTATAGCAGACCCACCATCTTCTTCCAATGTATTTATCAGTAATATTAATAACACAGGTTCCTCCATACTATAATACTGAGAGAAATACTTCTCTATAAAAAGATCTCCTTTGTCATTCCAGTGATCAAATTGTGGTCTGAGTTCCTGTAGGTATTCAGCTGCTCTGTGACAGCGGGAATTGAGAGCTGTAAGCTGACAGAGCAGAAAATGGAAACCTACTGTTCAGGTTGCAGTGATTCCTCTGATCCCCTAATCCTTTTTGGGAGCCTCCAGCCAGCTCATTGTGCCTCTCTGAGAACAAGTTGTGGTAGCAAGTTTTAGTCCCTAAAGCTCAGTCCTGTGAAGGAACCTGATTCCTGTTGTGCTCTCTTTTTGGTTTGAGAGCTGGTGGTGTACCTTGGAGTTTGTATCAAACCCTCACTGAGGAGGGGATGTGTTATAAATAAGGGAGGTCTCCTTTAAAATAACAGGTGGTGGCAAGAAAGTGTGCTCTGTAGATGTGACCTGTGCATGTTCCTAGTGTGGGCACAAACCATGCACTTGTACGTGGCCCTGTTGGTTGCAGCTTCCTTCTGACATGTCAACAGCATGGGTGTTGTGGAAGTGAGCTCAGAGCACCTCTGGTCCCTCTGAAGTTGTGCCTTAGCTTGGTGGCACGCAGGGAGAGTCAGGGTGTGATGCCTGTGTCTCTGTTTCAGCAGCCTAGCTTGCTTCACAGTTCGACTCCTGGGCAGCTGGGCTGTCAGTCCTGACCCATAATACTGGCTGTTCACTGTGGTGATGGCGTTTCCACAAGCACTCATGTGTGGTATGACATCATGGCATTAAGTGTGATAGGGGATGGCTGTAATGACATCAACTGGAACGTTGTGAGATGTGGGCTTACATGGGGTTGCCCTCTGGCAGCTCAGGCAAGCGGCTTTTGGTCCTCCCACCAGTAGCAGGTGGCAGCAACACCACTGTGTGAGTTGGTACATCAGGTTTGACTTCTTGGAGATAGAAGAGCCATGTAATGGTGGTGGGGGGTGTGCAGTGAGTCCTGGCTGAACAGAATTGCGTTCCACACACACTTTCTCTTATAGTGTCGCTATAAGTATCTTTGTTACTCTCCAGTGAAGCTTCTGGGGCCTGGTGGCACTCTTCAGTCTTAACTATCAGAACAGAAGACAACTGAAACATGTCTGCTCTTAGGTGCTGAGAAGGTGGGACAGGAAAGCATTCTCATGGAGAGGTTTTGCTGGGGGAGCCAGGAGAACCCCTGAAGTATCTTGCAGGGTTCGATTGGGAAGGCTTGATTCAGGCACTGCTGCATTGGCCTTACTCTCCTGTTTTTGTGTCTCCTAGTTCCTGGTGTGAGCCTGCCTGCGATGCCTCGGCCCTGAGGCTCTGAGGTGCAGCTGTTTAAAATGGCAGAGAGGGGTGGCAATGAAGAAGTCATTAACCTGAACAGCTTCCGTAATCACCGAGGGAAAGGTGAGTACCCACCTCTGCGTGTCTCCCAAGCGCTCTCTGTAAACTCTGCCTGTCAGCAGCAGGATTCAGACACTGACCTCGGAAGAGCTGCTGACAGAAGCCAGCTGGGGACTCGCTTTGCCCTGTCGTACACTGCTCTGTTACACCTGCTGCACCACCACCCACAGAAAACTAATGCTGACACGCACAACACTTGGCTCTTGTCTTTCTCCTGTGGTGCTGCCTTAAGGCAGAGCGTGAGGTTCTTTAGCACCATGCAGAGGTATTTCAGCAGATCTGAGGGGCTTACAGTGTTCCACCCTTCTGAGGAGCTCCTAGGAGAGGCTGGCTCTACATTCATACCCTCATAGGGCTGTACATGGTGACACCCCTTCCTCCACAAGTGGAATTCAAAGCGATCTTTCTGTGTATGCCTGGAAGGTGATAAATGAAGACTCATGAATGCTAAAGCATAAGCCAAACCATTGTGTCATATCACAGGGAGAGCATGGTCATACACGCTCTCTGCAGCACAGAAACCCTCTGTTTCTGGCTTGGGGTGTCCCTCCTGCATTCCAGCAGCTGCATTCAAGTATATGCCACCCTTGTCAAGCCTTGAGGGACAAGGCTGTCATCTAACAACAGGATATCTTCTGCACCCACAGTCAGGGACACTGTCTCAGCCTTGCATAAGGTACTCCTGCAAGGTCTCACTCTTTCAGAAGAGCTGGAATTGCACAGGGAATCTTACCTCTCCTCTAGAATGCTCTGTACATTAATAAAAGAAAATGGCCCTGAGATACTGAAAGCTCAGGACTTTACCCCAAAAATTAGGAAGTACTCTGTATGTGGCTTGTTTGGAGTAATCTTTACAGCAGCTTGACTCATGCTGGAGCTTGGGATAGAAGAATCCCTGCACGAGTGTTGGAGCATTTCATGCATGTGCTGTTTGGTTAGCTGTAGCTCATGCAGGTTGCTCAGAGGGCCATGGGATGTAGGAGTGGCTGTAACAGTAACTTGCCGAGGAACCCGTGACCTTTTGAGCACTGCTGCTTGCTGCAATGCAAATTTGGAGATTGCTTTTTCATGTCTCAGTGCTGGTGCCCTGTAATTTCAGTTATTTACCTTGAGCAAACAGCTGCCTTCACTTGCTTTACTGCAGACTGGATAAACCGCAGGGACGACGCTCTTATCACAATATCAGATTCCTCGGATGAAGAATTACCTTTGTTTCTGGAAACACCAGCACAGCAGCATGAGGAAGATGATGATGATGTAGTGATCTTGGCAGAGGTAATTTTTTGTTCTTGTACTTGCCCTGCTTTACTCGTGGCTCTTATGACTGACTCTCGTGTAAATACTGGATGTGTTCCTTTGAGAGCCCTATCCAGTTAGAGTAATTTACTTAGGATGCCTGAAGTTAACATTGAAATGACAGATTTTGCTGGCTTTAAGTGCTTAATTGTATTTTGGGCACAGAAGGGGTGAACTAGACTGTTAAACTCATTGTATTTAAAGTTCTTTAAGGCCATAGCTCCATAAAATTGTCTGTCTAAACCCAGAAAAGTGGAGTGCTTTGTAAGAGGACTTGATGTTCCTTAGAAGGCAAGTTTTCAAAACATGGCTTGTTTGACCTTGTATGCTTTATATTCCTCCGTGCTGTTTGGATTCTTGTTGGGCTGTTGCAGATGCTTATGTTGCTTTTTTTCAGTAGTACAAAGCCAGCCCACCTGATTAAATCTCTTTCCACTGGCACAAGCAGTCACACAGAGGAGGGCCAAAGGCTTTGGTTTCCCATGGTTAAGTGTCTCCTTTAATATCTAAGCTATGATAAGAATATATTCCTCTTTCCTGTTAAAGTAACCAGAGGCATTGAGAAAATGGGTTGTGAATCTGACCCTTCTGGTTCTGAGTCAAAAACAGGAGCAGGGAATTTTCAGACTCTGGCACACAGCAGTCCTAACCTGCCAGAGGCAAGAACAAGGCCAGAGATTAAAAGGTTTGAGCTTTGGTTCCTACTGCCTGTTTAAATAAACTGTTGTGAATCCAAATGTCCCATCAGGTAGTTCACCTTTCCAGACTATTTTATTGGGAGTGAAGTGGGGACTGGTGTAAGCTCAGGAAATCATTCCAGTCTGAAAGTCCTGTGCACCCCAGTTCTGCCAGATATTCTCTAAGCACCCAGGGACAGACTGAGGAGGGAGTTCAAGGACACAAAAATATGTGAGTTGCAGTTTTATGCCTTAAGCTCCTTAAAGAGAATTTCTACGTTTCCCATCAGAAACTATTAGGTGCAAAAGATCATCCAGAGTGAGGATTCTGACATCCAGGCAAGAGCTCCCATATTTACTCTTGTCTGTCTTCTTTTTAGACCCCAAAGCATCAGCAGCCTCTGCGTCCCAATGTCATCAGACCTGCTGCTCAATGGCAGGGTGCAAACCTTGTGGGAGAAGGAGGCTCTAAAAGTGCTGTCGGGCCCTTGAGGAACACGTATCTGCAAGATGAGAACTCGACTGTGCTGTGCCAGGGAGACCAGTGTAATCATGCTGTGGAGAGCAGTGCTGGACCAAGCAGGGATGAGAATGATAACTTTGCCTTGCAGCAGCCTGGACCATCTGAGCCTAATGGCCCCAGGTTTGAGCTTACAGGTACGCAGGAGCCTGGCCCAAGTTTGCTTCCAGCAGCAAAGATCACTCCACAGCCTGTTAACAGAGAAGCCAATTGTATGGAGAAAGCAGACCTTCCACCACAAGAAGTGGAAAAGGTGGAAGCACAGGAGTGGCAAGGAGAGGACTCACAGCCAGAACAAAACCTTGCAGCAGCAGCTGCTGCAGCCACTGCAGACCAGGAGGTGCAGAGGAACAGCCAGCTGGATCACCCATACTTCCAGCCCTTGGAAGCCGAGCCACATGCTGTAGTAAATGGTTGTGCTCCTCAGCAAGGGCAGCCTGAAGCAGAGCCAGGACCTCTGAGAGCATATGGAGAGGAGGCTCCTGGGCCAGCCTTCCCCCGACCTGAGCCACAGCAGGATGGGATTCCAGGTCCTGCTTCACCCCAGCTGGCGCATCCACCAGAAGAAACGGGTCAGCAAGCAGCAATAGACAACGAGCAGCCAGGCCCAGCGTTCCCCACACAGGGTTATCACGAACTTGGCTTTAGTAATGTGCCAGAACAAAATGCTGCTGGGCAGGACCAAGACCTCACCGCACTGCTCATCAGAGAGACAGTAAGTATACCCAGGGCTTCAGTGTGCATGTTGCTTTCAGACAGGTTTTTCAGGGCATGTACTGTTTCACGTGCCCAGAGCACAGCCCTGTTGACTTCAGTGGCAAATCCTCTTTGTTTTGGCTGGGACTCAGCTATGCACCAGGTGAGGAACATGAATGAACTGTCTTGGAAATCTTTGGTTTGAAAGACTGAGCCCAGCACTGTGGCAGAAGTGGTGAGAGGATGTGGATATGGAGGCGGCTGTTTGATTGGGGATGGGCTCTCAGCCAGAGAGATTTACCAGAACTGATTGCAGGGAATGGTGAGGTAACATGGGCCTGTTCCCTTAAAGGCCCTCCCAGTTCTGCCAGCTTGGTTGTGTCTGGCTGATTCCTAACCCAACTCTGTAGAGCTGGTTTGGGAGCAAAACTGAGACACTAAGCACTGGCAGAGGGATAGAGGGTGGGCGAGAGGGCTTAGAGACCTGTGGTTGAGAGCCCTGGCTGCTCTCAGCTGGCTGCCCTGAAGTAGTCCGTGGCAAGGCCACCAGAGTGGTCAGGGTAATAGTTGCCCTTACAGTGCAGGTTTCCAAGGAGAAGCCCTGAGGAATTAGGGGATAAGCAACTTGCAAACTCCATGTGCTTCTTTCTGACTGCATGTGAAGGCAGCACAAGGGGCACCAGTGGCAAGGGCTGAACCACTGAGAAGGGTAGTCACAGAATTAGTCCTTAAGCTTTGCCATGTTTAACAGCTGGGGCAACATGGTGTGTATTTAAAAAACAGAACAAAAATCCATGGTCATGCTTCTGTGTCTCACATTATCCCTTCCAGCACCCACACCCCCTTGGTTGCTGGGGATGAGGGGTCTCTCATGATGCCTTATGAAATTAGTTTTTTACAAGGAAGCATATTTTACTACATCTGTATCTTACCCCATCCCCCTCAAGGCTTCTCTCCACATCCCATATCTAATTCTATCTGGGAAAACTAGAGTTCAGGAAAATACTCCTTCAGCACCAGTCCAGCAAAGCTCAGTTCTTTGCCAGTAAGACCTTGCTGATGGGTGACTTGCTTTGAGATGGACAGGTAGCTCCTCTTGCATTGTTAGGGGTGACAACCCTGACCAGTTCAGTCCTGCAAAGCAAGAGATCATATGGCACAATCAATTGCACCCTACCTGTACAGAAACCCACTGAAGAGGGAGCAGCAAAGGGTGCTCTTTGCTAGGTGGGCGGTGGTGGAAGAGCTTCACAGGAATGGCAGAAAAGGTTTGTTTTCTGTTCTGATCTCACAGGTAGTGTGTTTGGGTGGGTGTATGTACTGTTGGGTTTTTCCCTTTGCTTTGGAATGTGGTGTTTCTGCACGCAATCTGGAACTCCTTCATCTGTCTGAAGGTAAATATTAGCTTTGCTGCTGTTGTAGATCCTACCTGTGTGCCTCTCCTCTTTCCAGCCAGCCATTCAGATCCCTGCCCATATTTTTCTGGTGAGAAAGAGCTGTTAGTAATCATCCTGTGGAGTAAAGGAAAGCCAGCAGCTTGTGATATCCAGGCTGGATGGGTATAAATGGTCCCTTGAAATCCACATTAGCCAATGTCTCAAGAGTGTGCTATGTAATTACCTATGAATCTCTGTCTCTGGTGCTGTTGCCTCTCTAATACCTACATAACCTTTAGCTTTTCCTACTGTAGGAAGCAAGATTCCCAGATGTGAAGAAGGAATTTATTGAAGATCTAATCAGCAGCAAGAATTGCTATGACTTAAATGTGTAAGTAGAGAGTGAAGAGCAAGGGTGTGCTGGGCAACAGCCTGGCTGCAGGCATGGTTCCATTTCCTCACCTGCTAACGATGCAGTTCTACAGCATATCCAGGCTGGGGGATCTTCTTAAACCCTCTCTAATGCTGACATTGTGCTGTACTGTCTTTGCTCCAAAAATCATTTCCTTTTTAAAGATGCTGGATCCAATTTCCTCTTACCTATTACTAGTGTTCTTAAAATGGGTGAGTGACAGGATAAGATGTTGAGATGACTTCTTTAAAACATAGTACAGAAGTGGATTGGTGAGTTTTGAGTTGGAGAAAATAGCTTCCTCCCTCTGAATTTCACTGGTTTTTTGCTTTTCCCAAGTAAAGCTTGACAGCTTTTTGGACCCCCTTGTTTAGTGTCATGTTGGCTTTGATCCCTTTTGCTTAATCAAGTAGCAGTGGTACTGTGTGAGTTCTCTCGCATCACGTTTTGCAGATAGAGTAAGTGCACTTAAGGGCTGGTAGGATTGATTCTAGATACCTGTTGAGGGACTGATTTTGGTGAAATTGAGCAGAAGTGTGAGTCAAGAAGGGAAATAAAAGGAGTGGAAAATCAGTGTGAGGACTGTTGCTTTCCCAGCTGTGTTAGCAGCCCAAGACCACCTTAGTGTTCATCATGCTTGATGTCTCTGGGAGTCATGTTAGAGTTTATAAAAAAAATTAAAAATCCCCAAACATGAACATTATTGCTAAGCTGTGTCATCTCCATACCCTTTTGGGTGAAGCTCACACAGCTGAATAAAGGACTGGAGCACCTCCCCTACAAGGATAGGCTGAAAGAACTGGGGCTGTTCAGCATGGAGAGAAGAGAGGATCTTATTAATGTTTATAAATATCTCAAGTGTGGGACACAGGGGGAAATGGCCAGCCTCTTCTCAGTGTCTGTGGGGACACGACAAGGGGCAGTGGCCTCAAGTTGAAGCACAGGAAGTTCCACACCAATATGTGGAAGAACTTTTTCACAGTGAGGGTGACAAAGCCCTGGGACAGGCTGCCCAGTGGGTGTGGAGTCTCCTCTGGAGATATTCAAGACCCGTCTGGACACTGACCTGTGCGACCTGTCCTAGGGACCCTGCTTTGGCAGGGGGTTGGACTCGATGAGCTCTTGAGGTCCATTCCAACCCCTATGATTCTGTGTTTCTGAAGAGCGAAGGATTGTGTGTCTTCACCAGTGACACAGAGGGGAGAGGTTTGAAGCAAATCACTTGTGACTTGTGTCCGATGCTAGGTGGCCTCTCTCTCCCTTTCTCTCTCTGCAGCTGTCATTTGTTGCCTCAAACATGTTGAAACGAGTTACTACGTGATACAAGAACGAAGAATAGGTGTTGGTTGCTGGAGTATTTACTTTGTCTTGTCTGAATCCAATGCCCTTTCCAGTTAACTGGCACACTGATTAAATGGCATTCAAGTGTGTGAGGCTTGGAGTTATTGGACCATAAACAAGTTCACTGGCAAGGCAGGAAGGATGATGCCATCCATTGGGCATGGATTTCCTATTCTGCTGCCTCTGCCTGTGCTGTGAAGTCGTGCCTGCAGAGCACGGCTGCTTGGTTAGGAGGTTGTCAGACTGCAGCTTCTTTCATGCTGTTTGACAGCGCTGTCCCTGCAGTGGTGGTGTGTTCAGTGGGACAGGAGCTTTCAGGTGCCCACACCGTTGTACTTCACACACCTCAGCGTGGCTGGTGGCACGGGGAGTGTAGAAGATGATGGCCAGGGCCGTTCCTTGGGGCAGTGGGGCTGTTGCAGTTGGGCATCTGGCTGCAGGATCCTCGCACAGATTGTGTGAAAAAAACAGTAGTTATTGTGTCCTGGAGGGATTTAGCAAAGCCTGATAGAATTAAACCCCAGTATCGGCTTCTATTGGTCTTAATGTGTTCCTTCCCTTTTTGCTCCTGAAATCTCTTCTCTCCTATTGTGTGCCACAGACCCAGTGAGATGAAAAGGTGCTTACAGGCTTCCCTGTGGGGCCATCTACAGTGTCTGCTCAGCGGCGCGTTACCCACTTACTGGATGATAAAGATTTCTTCTCCATATTTTTATTCCTTTACCCAAACTATCTTTTGAAGTGTCACTGCATCTTTTGTATGAGAACAAATGGGTCACAGTACTGGTCAGCTTCGCTGGCAGGGTCTCTTTGATCTCCATGCTATGTCAAGCTGAATCAGGCTTGAAATATAATAAATAAGGGTGGCTGGGTTTGGGCAGGGATGAGGCTTTTAAGTGGCTCTGTGTCCTGTGGTGCAGATATTAATGAACAGTGCTGTGAGTGTGTGTGCATTGCACGCCGGGACCCACTTAACTAATTGTCAGACACTGGAGGTTAACATCTCTGCAAATCCTGAGCATTGAAACAGCAACATGCAGAAGAGTTCAAATGTATTCTGGCTGTGTGCCCCAGCTGAAACCCTTGAGATGGAGCTGCAGTGATTTGAGCTCCTTGAAGTTTCGGTTTTGTTGGATTAGAACAGTTATCTTCTACAAAAGGGATGTGGGGGGGGGAGACGGGGAGGGCTGGAAGTGATTAAACACTCAGTGCCAAGATATTTTGTTGTTTTCCAAAATGATGGTCTTAAAACTTTCAACTGATGTGAAAGATAAGATGTGGGAGCTCCTCTTAGCAGGGTATCATCTATTCAGCTTTTGTGTGCAGAAGCATTCAGCTCAGTCAAAAGCTTCTGGCTCAATATGTCAATACCTGATTAAACAGAAAGAAATGCCTCTGCTTTGAATGTGAAAGCAGGGCTAAAGTAATCATGCCTTGATAGCAGCTTAATGCTTCCAGCCAGTTCAGATTTCTTAATTAGGGACTGATTTCTGACATCAGGAATGTAAATTAGCTGCAATTATGTGTTTGCTGCAACCTAGCACCTTAGCATTGAAAAAGTTTTACAAATGTTAATTGCTTGTCCTGGCTCCATTCTGCAGCTGGGGAAACTGAGGAACAGCTTGTGTTACTTGACCCAGCCAGCACAGCTGGCTAGTGAGGGTTCAGAGTAAGCTCTGACAGGCTGATTGACAGAGCCTTCGGCAAGCCTCCCGTTCAGAAGGGTTTCCGAAGTATTGGTGGACCTCTGGGTGTTCTGAAACTACTTGCTGGAGCCTTTGCTGAGCTGAAATACTCAGTGAAACTAGATTTGCCTGAAATAGTTGTGATTGCTTGTGATAAGAGCTCGGGTACGCTGCATTTACAGGCCGGTATGCAATTTTTTCAGCAATTCTTAGTGATTAGGAGTTGTTGGACAATGCTGGTGTGATTTCAAGCTTTCCTACAATGAAGCCTGTGGTCAGAGTACATACTGTATGTAAATGCAGTTTGAACATGTTTCTCTCTGCTCTAATGTGACAGTAGATGGAAGTTGGAGGCTTTTAAATGGAATTTGAGTCTGTAATCTTCCTCTGGAGGTTTGGTAGGGGTTTGTATGCTTCTTTTTCCATAGCTGCAGTAGATGGTAACTTGATTTGGTTTAGTGCTGTGGTCATTCTTCCTTGTATGGTCTTCACAATGTTAATGGCAGAGTAGAGGGAAGTTAGTACTCCTTGGCTCTCAGCTGTGCTCAGAGGAGGTACTACTTGACGTGGCTTTACCTGCGGGCACATAAGCCTGACTGTTCTTGGCTGGCATGGAGAGATGTGGGGTGGTTAGTAGTTTACCCATACAAGCATCTCTTATGTAAATGTAACTGCTGAAAGACAGATGTTTGCTTTTCCTTCTGCAGTCATACAGCTGATCATTCCTTCCTTAATTCTCAGTCGCTTACTTTCAGTTTGCTCTAGTCTGAGACCTCTTGGCTCTTACAGGGCAGGCTGTGACTTGCCTGCCCGGCCTCCTAACTACATGATACTAAAAACTGGACAAGCAAGGAATGAACCTGAGCTCCTAAACCCTGAAGTAACTATATTTATCTTTTCAGACTTTGTAACTTTCTTCTGGAAAACCCAGATTACCCAAAGAAGGAAGGCAGAATGGTTTTAAATCCCAGCAGCAGCCTGCTTGCCAGTCAAGATGAGACAAAGGCAAGTGAGAGTATCTTCATCTACAACGTGTCTCCCAAACAGTCCACTCAACCTGTACAGACCTTAGCACGTCTGGTTCTGTTAGTGTGTACCTGCAGAGTGCCTGCTGAGCTGTACTTGGGCCTCTGGCTGCAGTTAAGGTGGTGTTAAACAGCCAAAGTTAGCTGCTTGCAAGAAGACTTCCTGTTCTGCTGTTCCATAGCTGCACCATGTCCTCTCTGTTGCCTTCAGCAAGACCCTCAACCCTGCCTGTCCAAAGTGTTCCTTTGGATAACGGATACAAGAATTCCTTGGACATTGTCACAGGAAGTGGGCATTAACCTTGGTCTCTTGTGTGGCTCTTAGGCAGCACCTTTCAGCCTCCAATCTGCAAATCTCCCTACAGCTGCTTCTTTTTTTTTAAGTCCATTTGACAAAAAATTCTGAGTATGTTGAAATAGCTGTGTGGCCTGAGAGAGAAGTGTCAAATACTTCTTTCTATTCTTGGAAGCATCTCTCAGCCTCAAGCCAATAAAGTTGGCAGAATCCTAAAGATATCCTCTCCTCACTGTCTTGTGCAGTCACACAGTGGCTTTAAACTGTGTGGCCTGGGTCCTGCCTGGTGCAGGTTACCCACACCCCTGGTACTGGGTGCTCTGTAGCCACCATTTGGGGTGGTCTTGCAGAAGGACCTGATCACTGAAAGAGTGGTTTGGAGTGTTTGTGTGTGTTTGTAGCAACCTTTCTTTATATCTTTCATATTTTTCTCCTTAGGTGCCTAAAGTGGACTACTTCAACTTTTCCAAGCTTGCCCCACTTGATCAGCGGTGCTTTATTCAGGCAGCTGACCTCCTGATGGCAGACTTCAAAATGCTGAGCAGCCAAGACATTAAGTGGGCACTACATGAACTCAAGGGACACTATGCAATCACACGAAAGGTTCTCCAGTTCATCTCACTTCTTTCCTAGGGCTGTCTCTGGTGTCACTGGAGAGCAGTGGGATGTCTTTTCCCTTACTATACCATCTGCTAACATGTGGTTATGGTTATTTTTTCATGATCTTATTTTCCTTTGAAGAAGTATTAATCCAGTTAATAGAGACTTGCAAACTTTGGCCAGACAGATGCTGCAGGAAGTTTTTATTTCTAATAGGAGAACAGGGGAGACTCTAACTAGGTGGTAGGTGATGGCATGAAACCAAGAAGTGTTCCTGTACATTGCACTGAAGTGCAGTGTAATTGCCAGTAAAGCCTAGACATTTTGCTAAATCTTAAAACACTCAACTGCTGCTATTGGTTAACTGACTGTGTGTGACTAAAGAGAAACCTGAGTTTTACTGTCCTGTTCATTATTATTATGGAATGAGTCCTGTATTCCTCATGAAAGAGTTCCAGTGTAATGCACCTGCAAAGACAGTTGTGTTGTGTATCAGCAAACAACATAAATGTGGCTTTAAGCTTTAGGCTTGGATCTACCCCTTTGATACACTCCTCTTGCTTGAGCTTCTCTCTGCTATGGCAGAGCTTAACTAAAATAAAACCTTTGTGTCTCCTCACTTGATTGAGCACTGGGTGTTTGAGCTTTTTAATACAGAACCCAAACCCAACAACACAAAAAAGCCAAACCAACTCTGTTGCATCATGGTGGACACCAGCTGTGCCAGAGTTCATAGCTGAGGTGTTGTGTGGCTCAACCATTTCAGTTCTGTGGAATGAGTGCTTTCTGAGGTTGTAGAGCAGCAAGGTGGGTGAAGGAAAGAGGTGGAGGTGTACTTGCCTCTATATGGTTTCAGATCAGTCCTGTGCATGTGCTTGTACTGTGCTTCTGCTTTTTTCCAGGAGCAGACAGGATTTAAGTCTGTGTGTTGTTTTCTAGGCCTTTTCAGATGCTATCAAAAAATGGCAGGAGCTGTCTCCTGAAACCAGTGGGAAAAGAAAAAGGAGGAAAGAAATGAATCAATATTCATACATAGACTTCAAGTTTGAGCAAGGTAAATACCAAGCTGAATGGATTGTGCTCTCCACATCGGTATTGTAAGCAGAGCTGGCTCACAGAAGAAAGTACAGTTCTTGAAAGGGAACTGTTCTGAAAAGGGATGTGACCCCAAACCAGCTGTTTCTTTCACTGTCTGGTATTTGTTTTGGAGATAGTCTGTGTTAATACCTCTGCTTGGTACGGTGCTGTTTGAGATGCTGAAGTCATGCAGCTGGTGCTGTGTGGAGGAGGAAGGATTTAAGCTTTGTTCTGGCTGCTCCATCCCATTTCATTGTGCCTTTAACTCTGCTTTAGGGGATGTGAAAATTGAGAAGCGCATGTTCTTTCTGGAGAACAAGAGGCGGCACTGGAGGTCCTATGACAAGCTCTCCCTTCTGCCACCCGTGCTGCTGGAGCAGGAATTCTATGAGCAGAAAGTCAAAGAGATGGCAGAGGTGAGTGATAGGAGCTGCTTTGATCTTGTGGTGCAGACAACTTCAACTACTGTAGAGGTCTGGGGCCTAAGCATGAAAATCTGCCTCCTAGAGAAGTTTAAATGCTGAACAGAACATTGAGTGACTGACCACCTTTGCCCCTTGACCCGTTAACGTGTATGAGACTTCCCAAGTAACTTGGTGTTGGAGGGGAAAAAAAACCAAGCACAGAGTTTCATATATACCTAAATATATAGCTGCTACTACTTGCTGCTGAAAACCTTCTAGGTATCTGCTAACATGGATGTATAGTCTGTGGCACAACACTGCCAGGGTTTGGTTTTTTCCTACAAAACTAATTCTTTAGTCAGTTAGCAGGCTTCTCTGCTGCTTTAGGGCTTGTAATGGCAACTCAGAGTTCATGACAATGACCAGGCCCAGGGCAGTCTGTTCACTCACTGTGCCTTCCACAAGTTGGCAATCCTGTCTCCAGAACGTCTTGTCCTCTGCTGAGGACCCTGTGTTTGAAGCAGTACCCTGCGACACCCACTGGTGTGTTGTCTTCCCTGGGTAGTCTGAGGGAAGACTGAATTCACAGCTCTGCACCTACAGACCTTCCTGAAGTACTGTCTCTAAAGATCCTTGTCTCTTAAGCAGATGCATAGTGTCCCCTTTTAAACACAAAGCTAATGTTCCTCAGGGCTTTCTCTGGAGAGGCCCATTGGGTGAGATCATCTCTGCCCATGGAAACCTGAACCAGCAGCTCTCCATAATACAGAATTCAGTTCTTTGTTCTTGCTGTCTTTGCTTCTCCCATCTGTTTTAGCTGAATCATAAATAGCTTAATGGATTGGAAGGGTGGGCTGAGTGATGTTGTAAGCAGACAGTGAGTCTTTTATGGTGGTTTGTAAGTCCTGAGATAATGTAAAAGAGCGTGAAGGCTGGAAAATGGCTTTATTCTGTAAATACAGATGCACACGTCTTTCTTACAGCATGCAGACTTCCTCCTTGCTCTGCAGATGAATGAGGAGCAGTATCAGAAGGTCAGTATCTGTAACGTGGTCCCTTGAGTTCAGCTTGGGCATGGACACTGTTTCACACTCGTTACTTTACAGGCTCTTTTGGCTCCTGGGATGGAGCTTTTCCGAAGCTGCGTTTGCACCGAGCTGCTCTCACTGAGCTGGCAGAGCCTCAAGTGCTGGCTTCTAGAAAGGAAGGTAGACAAGAGCTGTGTCCAGCAGACAGTATTGATGTGTGTAATGATCTGTAGTAATTCAGGCAGCTGCTGCTTCTATCTTTACTGGCCAGAGCAAACACTGCAATAGGATAGGCCAGGTTTGCCCTCGCTACCACCATTCAAACAGATTTGCTGTTGTTGGAGCTCTGCCAGTGGAAAGGCTTTCCATTTGCAGAAAGGAGTCTTTAAAAACCTGAAAATCAGGTCTTTTCCCTTTAAACAAAGAGAGAAAAGTTGGAGAGCAGCTTGGCAGATGTGGAGCAACCTTTTTGTTCTCAATGCCTGTTTCTCTTCCAACTTTGGAGATGATGTTGGAGCTTTGAAGAAGTGAGTGTACTCTTCAACTGTGGCAAGCTCCCTGCCCCTGCAGTGCAGAGGCTCAGACACAGTCTCCCCAGGCAGATCCGTGTTCCTTTAGGGGGGAAATGGATCTGAAGTTTGGCTTTTCCCATACAATGGTGTGTGCTCTCTGCTGCCTCTCTGAGACTGCAGCTTCCTGAACCCAAGATGCTTCTCTACCTGGAGATCAGAATACACAGTGGTTTAAATTCTTTTTGGAACCTGTTAAGCAGGACATGTAGCTGTTAAGTTACTTAAAACTGAGTTTCTGGCTGTGCTTTTAATGAGCTTTGACCACCAAACAGAGTGTCTAATGGAATAGTGCATTTAATAATGCTGGCATTGTTTCTGGCTTGCAGTTGTATGTGCCTGTATGTTGGTATAGCTGTCACTGTTTTGATGACGATGCTGATACCTTTGTTCATGGCTGCAGGACGGTCAGATGATAGAGTGCCGCTGCTGTTATGGGGAGTTTGCCTTTGAAGAGCTAACTCAGTGTGCAGATGGTCACTTGTTCTGCAAGGAGTGCCTAATCAAGTATGCTCAGGAGGCAGTCTTTGGCTCTGGGAAGGTAAGGATTTCCCAACTGGGTGAGGAGAAAAATGCATAAATTGCTATTGGAAGATCACACTGCTATTTGTGTGGTGTTGCTTAAATCAGGTGTAGCTGTGCTTCTCAGGAAATACCTGAGTGGAATCATGTCCTGAAATCCAAATGCAACAAGTCAGTGTCACCATCAAGTGAAGCCAAGAACTTCACAGTGGGATCTTTGCTGAGCAGGACTGCAGTTTTGCTGACAGCCATCTTGTGTGCTCTGTGCTTAGCAACTTGGAAAACTTTCTGTGGCATTCATAGTGACAACACGAGCTTGCACTTGCCTGGTTTTATTTTCTACTTAATAATCCTATGATGTCTGTGCAGAGAACAGGCTCTTATCTTTGCCTTGGCCAGTCTCCTAGCTGGGAGTGTTTGTCCTTTGTGATGTCACTATGATCCTAATTAATTTGGGGCTTGTTTCCTCTATGATACTACTAACCTTCTTAGTCTCCAATTTATCTAGCAATTATCCTGGTGCTTAGCTAGGCTATAAATGAGTCATGTGCTGTGAGGTGTGTGTGCTCCTTTGCCTCAAGGTATGCGGATCAAACTGTGGGATGTATTTCATGTAAATATACAAACCAGCAGCTGGATTTTATGACTGCAGCAACACGACTGCAACGTGCTGGTTGTGAGCAGAGACCATACAGGAATAATGGGCTGAAATGTGGTTGCAGAGGGCTTGGACAGGGTGAACTGTGACCCCAGCTATGAACAGCATCTTCATGCCCAGTGTTTGCTTGAGGCCTGATGTGTTTGATTAATCTTGTTCTTTCCATAGCAATCCATTCTCTGGCAGTCATCAGCTGACTTAAGCTGTGTTGCCTCTAAGCAAGGCTCTGTGCTGCTTTGGGAATGTTCTGGGTACCGAGTCTTGCTTTTTGCTAGCATTGTGCTGAACCTCAGCTCTCTCCTTCCACCCCTAGTCAGAGCTCAGCTGCATGGAAGGCAGTTGCACGTGTTCGTTCCCCACCAGTGAGCTGGAGAAAGTGCTTCCAGAGAACATCCTCTGTAAATACTACGAGCGGAAAGCTGAGGAGGAGGTGGCTGCTGCCTGTGCAGATGAGCTCGTCAGGTAAGTGCCTGGCAGAGGATGCAGCCTGCACTTACTGCTGTAGGAATCAGTTCCCTGAAACCATGAGTGTGTGCTGACACTGAGATAGGTAGCTTTCAAAGAGCTGTGTTATAAATTAAGGCTTCTGCCTTTCCAGGTCTGTTTTTATTCAAGTTGGTCTGCCTTTGACTAGGAGATTAAAATTCAATAGACTTGTCTCCCCCAAGATTTGCTTGCCAGCTCTGTGCTGATCCTTTAAATTACATGGTAAAAAGCAGTGCTGAGCATATAATATTTTGATTGCAAACAGGGAAGCGATCGAAGAAATACCAGCAGAAAGGCAGCAGTCAGCACATCCTGGCAGCCTGCATTTGCTTGGCAGCCTTATTAACTATCACACAGCTCTCTGACTGCTCTCAGCAAAGATACACTTGGCATGCTGCATTAATGGTATCGTATTTTGGGCTGCAGGTGTCCCTTCTGTAACTTCCCAGCTCTTCTGGACAATGATGTGAAGCGGTTCAGCTGCCCTAATCCCCGCTGCAGAAAGGTAATTGGAGGGGGGATGCTTCCCATTTGGGCTCTTCCAGAGTGTTGGGCAGGAAAGCTGGGAGGAAAATTCTCACTTCTAGTGGCAGGTGGATGAGTATCTAAGGTGGCTGCATGGCACAGCAGTTAAAGTACTTGTTGGATCCTGCTGATGTTCTGTAAAACTGTGTGGCTGGACAGAGGAATTTTGGGGCACTATTGATAAGACAACAGTATTCCTTTCTTTCCTTGGAAGATGTTGCCTAAAGTAAGCTTCTGGGCACCTTAGGTTGCTGTCTTGCACATACAGAAATGTTTTAGGTGAACAGGGAGCTGGGGGTTTAAAATTCATAAAACCAAATTGTAATCTTTTAGCTAACAAAACTTCTGGGGTATGAGCTGAAACAAACTTACCCTGAAGAGAACTGGCATCTGTGGTTTTCTTTTATGCTGTTGCCTGAATAGAGGTTCAGTTGGAAGTGAGAAAAAGCTTGTTTGAAGAGCTCACTGAGATGTGCCCGTTCAAAGGGCAGATGATCTTTGTGCTCCTCTCAAAGTTTGCTAATAGCCATAACTGGAGGATCGTCAGGCCCATCGGGGGATGGAGTGGGGAGAACTTGCTGCTGCCTCTGCACCATCTGTTCTGGGGAAAATAGAAGTGTAGAAATGTGTTTCCCAGCCTCCTGAATGTAGGCAGAACCCCACTAATATCTGGTGCCCCTGAGCCAACGCCAGGACTGACCATATCAAGTCCTTAGCACTGAAGCTACAAAGTGTCTTGTGCAACCACAGCCACAACAATGAATTCTCCTGCAGCATCCAGGGAACTGCCTGTCCCCTGGCAGAGATTCCTGCTAATCACTGAGATTCCTCCTGAGAGCACTAACCTTGTCCTTGCAGCTGCCTCAGCTTTGGGTTCTCCTGTTGATGCCGTGCTGCCATTTGCCTGCCTGGAGGAAGGAATAGGGAGTCTCACACTGTCTGGGAACATTGATGTTGCCATCAGTGAACTTTGCATTCTGTAGTGAAAATCGAATTTACCAGCAGGGGAAAGCTGCTTATGAAACATGCACAGTTCCATTTTAGATGTCCAGTCTCTGAACAGGTTTTGTGAACATCCACCTCTGGCATTTGGGGAAGAAATGTGATTCTGATGGATCACCCAGGCGTCGCGAGCGAGGACGGTCGCTAGTCGCTAGGTGGCAATGTTGATTCACGTTTATATTTATATCTTTTTTCCAAAACCCAACTTGTTTTCGAAATGTACATGTGTCAGCACCACGGAACGAAGTTCAGGCTGTAAGAACACGAATGCTTCAGTGTGCAAAATGAAGTCGCTTTGTTGCCTAAAATGTGTGATGTGTCACGGTAACTGGTAAGAGGGGTCAGTGCTGGAACGTTCCTTTCCTTCTGGTTTGCTGTTTCATTTCCTTCCTAGCGTACTGCCTGTCTCCCCCCTCTCCCTGGGGTTGCAGCATTCCAGTGGGCTGGATTTCTGGTTTCCTGGACAGCTTGTGTTGATTCATTAGCTGAAAATCTGCTGAGTAGCTTTGTGCTCTTCTTAGAAGTCTTGAACGACTTTAGGATTTGAAGTTGAGGGTGAGGAATTCGGATAGCAGGATGTGGTGCTGTCTCACAGCATCAGCTGTGGTAGTTCTTCATATTCCCGTTATCTTCCCTCTCTTCTAGAATGAAGAGTTTCAGTTAATGCTCTTGCTTGCAGGAAACTGTTGCCCTTAGGGAGGAAAGGGCTAATCTGGGGAACTCTGCAGAGGTTGGAGAGGATGTGCTGGCTTTGCTAGCAGTGCCTCTGGCAGCCTCAGTGGTGGTGATGATGGATCCTGGAAGGAGTCCCTCTCTGGCTGGAAGGGCTGCACTCACACAGCTGAACCTCAAGCAAGGGGAAGTGTGAAAAGGGAAAGGTCAAAATGTGCCTCTCCTGAAACCTGGAGGCCCTTCGAGGGTGGGAAGAAGAGGACCAGGTGGTGGACCGGTTGTATTTCTGTGCTCAGTCATTTGGATCCTTTGTCTTGCTTTGATAGTTGGTGTTGATTACCCTCAGGCTTTCCTTTAAAATACATGTGTATCAGGGCCAGCTATGGATGTATTGTGAAATAAGTGATGGGAACCAGCTGGAAGCCTTCATTTGGGCTGTGTGTAAGTTTGGGTCAATAACAAAATCTCTAGGCACACTCAGGTCACTGCTGCTGCATCTCACCTGGAGTTCCACTCATTTGCACCTTGCAGGGACCAAAACATAGCTAATTGTAACCTCAGCAACGAGCTGAGCTACTGGTCACCTTCTGCAACTGAGCGGCTGCACAGAGAGCATGCAGATGAGCCTGTGCCATCTGCCAGGGCCACTGTGGCTCCAGCTGTGTGCCGTGAAGTTTGGCTCCTAGTTAGGTGGCCAGGGCTTGAATCTTAAGATCACAAGCTGCAGGGTGGAGGAAAAGCTTCATTAGTGAGGGGGGAAAAACGTTGCCCGAGCCCCCCTGCTGATGTGTTCTCATGTGTGTGCGGTCTGAGCCGGTGCTGGGGGAGAGGCAGCTTTGGCTCAGACCTGGTTGTTGCTCTATAACCTCTCGCTGTCTGTGCATGGAGCCAGGCTTCCTGGTGATGGGAGGGTTTGCCAGCCTGCTCAATCAACCTCCATCTTATTCTGAGCAGGGATCCCTGTGTGGAAGCAACACTTGAATTTCTCATCTCTAGCCATGCGTGTTTCTCCTCCCATGCTCTGACAGAGCAAACCAAAGCCGGCAATTCTAGTAAAACTAGGGAAAGGAGCATGCTGTTTGACTTGTGCAGCCTTGAGAAGCCAGAGTGTACTTTTGCATGTTGGGGGAAGTACTGTTTCCCACCAGAAAAGGAAGTCCATCCTTTCCGTGCTACCTCCCTCCTCCCAAGACCCTGTATTGTTGGTGAAGACAAGGCTTTTGTTCCCGGGCTGCTTGCTGCTCTCCCCGGCGCAGTGTTGCGGGTGGGGGAGATGGTCTCCCCTCTTTGCAGTCTCAGCACAAAGCACTGCAGGGCTTTCAGCCAGCCAAGAGATGGGGAGGTGAAAGCTGCCGTTGCCATGGAAACAATGCATGTGTGGAGCAGCGCTGTCCCTCTGGTGCAGGAGAGCTTGAAACCCTCAACGCTCCTTTCGTAGCCAGGCCACATTGCAGGGACTTGTGTTTTCAAGACTTCCTTAAAAATCCCTTCATGTAGCTTAGGGATTCTGTTACTTGCTCAGGCTGAGCTGTTGTCTGCCTTGGCGCTGGCTGGGTGCGAAAGGGTGATGGTGAATATGGGTGCAGGGCACTAAACCACACAGCCCTTGGATGGGGCAGCTGCTGCTCTTGTTCAGGGCTTCTTAGTGTGTTCCTGTTAATGAGGCTGTGTTTGGGGGTGGGATTGCCTGCTGGGAGCCCAAACTGTCCCGCTGGATAGAGAAGCACTGCTGTGCCTTTGTCAGATGGATAAAATCTCCACAGTTCTGCTTTTTCACCTTCGGGTCAGGCTCTCTGGCCACAGCAATCTGTGTGTGTTTAATTTGCAGGACAAAGATGTGATGTTTTAGAGGACTTCTTTTTAAGCTGTTAGAATGTCTCTGGCTTGATTTCAAGGTGCCAGCCAGGAACAGATGCACCCAGCTGCTTTTAACCTTCATTTTCTGTTGGAAGCAAGACAGGTTTAAGCTTGTACAGAGCTCTGCCTGGCGAGCAGTGTCTGAACATGGCTTCTCCTAGCAGGGTGCTAACGCTGCATCCACAGCCTGTGTTAACAGGCGTAAGGCACGTTGGACGCTTTGCGGCAGCATTGACGTGAGCGGCCTCGCTGCAGTGAGGAGTTGTCACTAAGGGCTGTACCACAACGCCTGTGATCTCCATGCCTGGGGCGGGAGTGGGGCACGGAGCTCTTGGATTCAGGGACAGGTATCAAGGCAGCCCCAGCCAGCTATGATCCAGCTACAAGTGTTTTATAGGGTGCAAAGGGAAATGGTTGTGTAATCAGATCCCCAGCAGCAGGGGATGTGCTCAGGATGACATAGCCTTCATCCAACGGGATGTCATCCAACACGTACTGTGGGGCCCGTTGCTTCTGTGCTGGAGGCTGGCGCATTGCTGTCCAGAGCTGCCCTGCCCAGCTCCAGATGTGCTGTGGGTTTAGGTTTAAACCGTATCAAGACTCATCACTGGCAGGGTGTGTGTACAACATGGAGAGAAAAACAACAAAAAATAAATTGCTCTGGTTGGAGAAATTGAGCTTGTCCAAAATGCCTCAGAGTAGGATGTGCATATGGAGAATTACTTAATTCTCCTTGGTTTGCAACATGTTTTCCCAGCTGTTGAAGTCTGCTGTCTCATTCAGCTTCCTGACAGCAGCCCAAACATTTTGAAGGTCCCATGGCCCCATCTCGCTCTCTGTTTAGCCATTCCTATTGCTGTTCTCTGTATGCTTTTCCTCGAGCATGTTTATTTGGATCCAATTGTTAGAGCATAGCCCCACAGCTTTAGCAGGGAGCAGAGCCAAAGGTGCTGCTTGCTTATGGCAGAGCCCTGTAACTTCTTTCTGGCAGCAATGACCTCAAGAACCAACTCCCACATTTAAACAGAGGATGGGAACATTCTTCTGATTCTATGTGAATGCAGCTTAGTGGGACTTTGGGAGTGAGGAAGAAAGGGAAATGTGTGGAGATATGTAGCAAGGTCCTTACTGGGGAGATTGGAAGTGGAGCGCTTGTGTCCCTGTACGCTTTTGTCCCGAGGGCTGTCTCCTGCTTGTCCAAGCCAGCAGAACCATCTAAACCATCTTTTCCTTGGTGCTGCATCCCTAAAACCTCCTGCTCTGGAGCGTTCAAGCTTTCTCCTCCAGCTCGGTTCCTTCGCCGCACCCTTTTTAAATGAGCGGCGCACATGGGAACACGCTCCCCCTCTTACTGCCAAACCCACAACAAATGGCAAGTTTCCGTCTGCCGTCTGGGCCGGGCTGGAGGCGCTCTGTGCCTGGGCAGGCGAGGCTCATTTTTCTTCCATAAAAGGACATTGATACTGGTCTGCAGCAGTGCTGTGCGGGAGGCAGGGTGAGCGGCGATGCTGCTGATGGAGTGCAGCCCGAGCGGCTGGGATTTCTGTATCTCTCCTCAAAGGGATGGGTGGGAGGGAGGGACCAAGGACGAAGGTGGGGTTGAGGTGATTATCCGCAGCAGATAACACCCCTGTAAGCTTTATTGCCAAATCCTAAAGGAAGACAGATAACAGGAGGGTGTCCCTTGTACAGCAGAGCCTTAAAAGTCCAGTCCCGTGTCGGAAGAACATGCGCGTGCTAAACCACGTGGTCCATCCCAGCAAGGCGTGTAGGGTCAAAGTTACGTGGGAAGTGTTGAGAGTGGGGAGATGATCTCATCCCCAGCTTTATGCTGGGCAGGATAGTTACCTTTGGGGCTGGGGGAGTGGTTGTGGGCTGCAGGGGACACAAGGGATGTGCTGGGGCTCTCTGCTCACCTGGAATGTGCACAGTTTGTTCCCTGGCTGAGAGGGGAGCATCCAGGAAAGCAAGGAACCAGAAGGGAGTTGTGAATTGTTCTCCCTCATAGCTTGCTTTTCAGCGTATGCTCTGCCTGGGCTGGGAGCAGCTGCAAGAATTGAGTGGTGCTGGCAGTAGCTTGCTCCTTGATGCCCCTTTCCAGAGAGGAGGCACAACAATCAGCCCGGAATCACTCCTTGTCTGTGTACCTGCCACCCTTCCTTGGGATGTGCAGGAGCTCTGACAACACCTCACCTGGAGAGAGGGTAGGAGTGGGCTGCTCTGGTGAGGTGGAGAGACTCCATCAGTGGGAGCTCAGGTGCTGCTGCTTTCACAAGGTCAAGTCTGTCTATGCAGTGGTATGTGGAAATGCTCCACTTGATAAATGAGTCTGACAGAGGAGAGGGCAAAGCCCAGCCTGGAAATGGACTGGAGGGATGAGGACAGTTTAAATGGGGTATCTGTCTCTTAGAGGGGGGAAAAAGCCCTGCTGAAAGCAAGACCTCAAACTGGTCTGTTTAAAAATAGACCGTGTCAGTCAGTGCAATTTCAAGCAACAAAGCTTACTCCTGTGCTTGCTTTCTGCCTTATATAGCAATATCCATTTGAGTGAAAAGGCAGCTCTCCCAGTGCTTGCTGACCAGTGAATACCTCTGCCAGGTCTGTAAGAGGTAGCAGTGCTCCTGTCTTCCCTTTGTAGCTTTGTCCCTTCCTAAGGAAAAGTCTGGGGGTGGTAAGGTGAACGCAGCTTCATGTGGGGATGGCAACTTCAGTCTCAGCTGTCCGGTCTCCCCTTCTCCCCCTGGGCTCAGTCTGCAGCCAGGTAGGCACAGGAGCCACTGCGAGCAGCTGCAGACCTGTGGTTGGTGTGGACATGAGGTGACAATGTTCTTGGAGAGAAGCTGATGACTCCCTGAGGGGTTGGATAAAAACACTGTGAGTGAGTGGTGTCGGGGTATGAGAGGTCCTCTGTTGCCTTGAACGTGGCGAGTGGCTGGAGTGGTCCCATACCCAAACTGCTGGGGCTGGAAGGACCCCGTACTTGTGCTGAGGGGTGAGCAGAGGCTGAGATCTGCTGCAGGCTGAGATGAGCTCTAAGCTTTGCATTTTCCTCCTGGATTGCTTTGGAAGAGAAAGGGAGGAGTAGTGTGCTTCCATTTCATGCAAGGAGTAATGTAATGTGATCACCCCAACATCAGAGAGAAACCCTAAACCTTCTCACAGAGCGGAGTGCTCAGGCCTCTTGATTTGTTTGATTTTTAAACAGTGGAGCAACTCAGCCTCTGCCACTTGTTTGTCCTCACAACAGGTAGCAATGCCACCGAGCTGCCCTGGGACCACTGTGGGAGCTCAGCGCAGGGATGAGTTCAAGGCTGAAACTGCTCGGTGCTACTTGTACTCACAGAGCATCAGACCAGGGTTATCATTGTGCTGCTGCAGTGGAACTGGAGGTTGGAGAGGATGGAAAAAGTCTGTTCCCAAGCTAAATTAAAAACATTGTTCTGACCTTAGTCAAGAAGCTACATCTTCCCTCTCCTTCCTCCCCCTCACATTCCTGTCGTAGTAATCACTGATCTCTAACCTCAGTTTCATCTGCCACAGCGAGCTGCTTCAGAAATGCACTTAAAAACTCCAGGCTCTCTGGGTACACCTCACCTTGCTGCACCTTAGTGCTTCCAGGGCAGAGTTATCTTTGGAGGGGCATGAGTCAGCAGTGGAGGGGGGGTGTTGTTGTCCTAGGGCAGCTGATGAGTGTAGTCTCGTTCAGGCCAGAGCGCTGAGATGGCCTAACCTGGCGTGTGTGGTGTGAGGAGGTGTTTTGCTTCTCCTTTCTGTTTGCACATAAACAGGTTTCAGCAGATGAGAGTCATCAGACTTCCTGAGCTAATACAAGGCTGCTGCAGACGATGTCCATTTTGGAGGCTGTCGGTAGAGTTTGTTTCCTAATTTGGTCACAGTGTGCTCAGGGCTGGCCTGCTTTCCTTTTTTTTTCTTCTTTCTTTTTAAAAGCACCCATCCTTTGTATCATTGTCATGGAGGGGAAGCTGTTTGTGTCAGAGAACCCCCAGCTCTCCTCTCGCTTCCTCTCTGCAGAGGAAGTAAGACTTAAAAGGTCTCTTTGAAAAAGCAATGCAGTTGTGAAGCTGATCTTCCCAGTTTTTATGGTTGGGTATGGGGTTTTTTTACCTCTTTGCTGATCTTTCCTGAGCTCATCTCAGTGAGCCTGCTGCCTTCCATCCCTTCTGGGTGGTCATCTGAGCCCTTAGTGCTGGGGGCCTTTGGAGCAGTTCTCTTAAGTGGCAGAGGGAGCTGTGCTGCAGTCAAATAAGTGATCAGCTGATATATCAGCTTATCTATTGCAAGGGGGAGAGACTTGGGTCATTTCTAGGCCAGTCACTAGTGGGGTTCCATCTTGGGCCCAGTTCTCTTTAATATTTTCATAAACGACCTGGACACAGGACTAGAGGGTGTCTTAAATAAACTTGCAGATGACACCAAATTAGGAGGAGCTGTTGACTGTGAGGGTGGAGAAGCCTTGCAGAGAGACCTGGACAGATCAGAGAGCTGGACAGTCACCAACAGCGTGAAGTTTAACAAAGGCAAGTGCCAGATTCTGCACCTGGGAAGGGGCAACCCTGGCTGTGCATCCAGACTTGGGGGATCAGATGCTGGAGTCCAGCCGTGCTGAGTGGGATTTGGGGGTCTTGGGCAACAGCAAGTTAACCATGAGCAGGCAGTGTGCCTAGGCAGCCAGGAGGGACAACCGCATCCTGGGGTGCATCAAGCATGGCACAGCCAGTTGGTCCAGGGATGGGATTGTCCTGCTCTGTGGCAGCCCCACCTTGAGCACTGGGTGCAGTTTTGGATACCTCATGACAAAAGGGACATAAAAATATTGGAGAGTGTCCAGAGGAGGGGAGGGTTCAGAGGATGGTGAAGGGTCTGCCGGGGAAGTCTTGTGAGGAGAGGCTGGGCTGAAGTCCCTGGGTTTGTTCAGGCTGGAGAGGAGGAGGCTGAGGGCAGACCTCATCGTGGTCTGTGCCTTCTGGCCGAGGGGGAGTGAAGGGGCAGGTGTCAATCTCCTCTCTTTGGTGACCAGGGATAGAACCTGAGGGAATGGTGTGAAGCTGCAACAGAGGAGGTTAGGTGGGATGTCAGGAAGAGGCTCTGTACTGAGAGGGGGGTCAGGAACTGGAACAGCCTTCCCAGGGAAGGGGTCACAGAACCAAGCTGAGCTGAGGTCAAGAAGCATCTGGACAATGCACTCAGTCCCATGCTCTGACTTGTCTGGGCCTGTGTGGAGCCAGGAGTTGGACTTGATGGTCCTTATGGATCCCTTCCAGCTCAGGAGATTCTAAGATTGCTGCTAGTGGAAGGAGCATGTGCTGTGTCTTGTTTCTTACAGCACCGCTAACAAGAGGCCTTACACCAGGCATGGAGCTGTGAATGTAGACAAGTAGTGTAGCTGGTCAGCTCTGCTGAATGGCTTGTAAAAGTCAGCTTGTGTCTTGCAGATACTCTGGAAAACTGGGGACCACCAACCGCTGTGGAAGATGCTTACTTTTGGTGTTGGACCAGTCTGCCCCAGGTGTGCAGGAGAGAGCTTAGCGCTTCCACAGTCAGTGTGAGTTCTCAGTCAGCAACAGGACAGCTGAGGAATTAACACCAAACCTGAAAGCTCCTCTCTTAATTCCATTTCTGTGCTGGACAGGAAAAGGAGGTGGGGAACAGCAGTTTCCAGGTGACACAGTTGTGGGTGCAGCTCCAGCAGCTCTGTTCAACACTGTTGGAGGTTTGTGTGCCTTCCGTAGTGCTGAGGCTGCTGCTGCTGAGGGAGCTGCTGTTGGCTTTGGGGAAGACTCCCTGGCCTTGGAAGCACGAGAGATGCCAGGTTACCTGCCCCAATCCAGCTATTTTAGGTCCAGAGTACATGTCATAAACAGCTTCAGAGGTGCAGGTTAAGGTGCATGAGGAACAGCTTGATCAGTGGCAGAAGATGGGCAGGGCCGGGCTGGGCCCTGCAGAGGCTGCTCTGGAGAGAGGAAACTCCGCTGTGCGTCAGGTGTGGGGTGCTGGGTTACCAGTGACCTCTGACACATGGGGAACAGGAAGGGGAACATGGAGTGGGGAGGCAGCAAGTTTAGGGACGGAAAGGGAAGGTGGAACAGAAGTGGGTTTTTTCTAATTTAGTAAAAATCACCTCTGTGTGTCGTTCTGATTTGCATATTCTAATTAGCCATGACTGACTCACCGCTACCACCTGAAAGGAACAATATGTTCTGAAGTTTATGGTTTATAATCTCAGTAGGCCAGCATTTCTTCTCCTCGCCCCCCTCCCCTTCATATGCCCCCCAAAATGCCTTCTCTTACTGCTTTTAACCTTCAAACCTCCCTTCTCTCTCTCTCTCTGTTACTACTCTTGCATTATTAATGGGCCTGTAGCAATCCAGCCAGAACACTGACATTACTAATTACTACTTGTAGCAGAGGACTGAGGAGAAAGATAGAAACTGGGTCAGGAAATGTTATCATCACAAAATGATAGCATCAGAGCTGGGGAGCAGGACTCCTTGGACAAATAGGTTTGTGTTGGAAGGGGCCTCCTCTACCAGGCAGTGTACCTGCACACGGTCACCACAAGCATCATCTTTGCTTGCTTGCTGCATGCAAGGGAGAAGACCATCTCACCCACACAAAAATGTTAGCAGACCTGTGATTTCCAGGAGCAGAGGGATGGAGTGCTGTGTTCTGCCTGGTAGTACTTCAAGCATCACAAAATTCACATGCTGTTCATTGCTGGTGCTGTAGTAGAAGCCCCTTCCCTTGTTGGTGTCGAAGACTGAGGAGGTGTAAGTGGCTGTGTTTGTTTTGCATTCAGTGTGGAGCCTGTCATGCTCGATGCATTCAGAGTGTCCTTGGTAGTACCAAGGGCATCCTGCAGCAGCTAACAGCGATCCGTGCTGCGTGCAAGAGAACATGGCTGCTCTGAAAT
The DNA here is from genome assembly GCA_020800305.1 of Porphyrio hochstetteri. NCBI lineage: Eukaryota > Metazoa > Chordata > Aves > Gruiformes > Rallidae > Porphyrio > Porphyrio hochstetteri. The sequence continues at coordinate 12,346,272 of CM036920.1, forward strand.
CAGAGTGAGGACGTTATTTTGGGGATGCAGCAATTAACCTGTGAGTGCCGGGCTGCTGTAAGCATAAGGAATTGCCTGTCTCTCCTGCTTGTGATTAATGGAGCTGTGCCTCCTCACTCAGTTGGGCAGAGCATCCCCTTGGGAGCCTGGCATCCCTTGGGGGCTGTGCAGGAGCAGTTGTGCATGCATTAGCTTGCTCTGTGAGAGAGAGGCAGGTGTGAAAAGGGAAGTGTTGTTCACTGCAGAACATATTGACTCTCATGGTAAGTGATAGAGAAGGTAATCTCTTCACACGTGTGCTGCCACTGCTCTCATTTGAAATAGTTAAAACAGCTCAAATATGTAGGTAAGCAGTAAAACAGACATACAGAATCGATCAGCATGTGCTGGCAAACATCCATCTCCCAAAGATGCTTTAACAGAAAAAAAAGACAAACTGAAGCCTCATCTCCTCCAGAGTTACTCAGTGTCCCCACTCACAAGCTGGAAGGCTCGTGTAAATGTGCTCAGTAGTGATGAGGGGACAGGAGGATGTCTCTGGGTGAGGTGGGTGGCTCAAGGTGGCAGACTTCTCGCTCTCCTGCAGACGGAAGGGTCTGTGAGTCCCTTCCCTCTGTTACTGGTGCCAGTCTGTGTGATGGCCTGTGCATCCAGCGCTTGGGTGACTGCTTTGGGGTGAGTAACGGGGAAGCATCAAAGCAGCTTGGGCTCAGTCCCTGCTAGGCAGTCATGTGGCCAAAGGAACAAGGAATGTGCTTCAATTCTATTCTTGACCAAGCCAGGAGGCTGGCACATGAGCAGCGTGACTCCCTCACGAGTCAAATGGGAGCCCACACTGAGCGAGCTGGGTATTTAGGCTCAGCAGACTTGACAATATTCCCTTTCAAAGATTATCCTTTAAACTGTCCTAGTCTCACACCGCCTTTGGTGCCTGCCTGAGCCTTTTGTAAGGATGAACGGTTTTTAAAAGAGAAGCTGGCTACTCTAATCTCTTCTCTGTGGGCTGAAAAACCCATCCTGCTCTAGCTAGCCAACTTAACTGATCATAAGAAGTGTGTAGGGCTCTTAAAACCCCAGCTCATATTTTACTTGTGGTGTTGGTAGGGCTGTCTGTTATCTCAAAGCAAGCCCAGAACAGAGCTTGGCTAGTGCAGCACAGGGTGTTTGAGGGAGAGCAGGCGTTCCCAGTGAGTGGGAGCCGATGAGAGGCAGTAATTCCTACCAGGTATTTAATAAAGCCAGTGTGGAATGGGGGAGGTCTAGAGTGTGTGACCTTGGTATTGTGTTTTTTTTTAAAAGGCAAGTACTGATTTGCCATTAAACCTGAGTATTGTGAGTAAAGAAAACGCTTTCTCAGGCCCAAATTTCATGTGCACATATTTAATTAAAAGGCGACAGGGTTAATGAAGCTTCGAGTGCGTAGGGCCTCATTTGCTGAATTTAATTTTCTTTAATTGCTCCAGAGATTGAAATTCCCAGCTGCAGTTGTCCCCTAATATGTGAATTAAGGAACTGGAAAGGGACAATTTGAATTGTCTCATTTAGTGGTGGCTTCTTCCTCTTCTACTGGTTTTTTTTTTTTCCTCTTTTTGGTGGATAGAGTCGGTGCCTCAGCTTTGTGGTGGGACTGGCAAAGCTCTGGGCTGCCCACACCTCGGACACTGGGAACTAGGTGAAAAACGGGGAGTGTTTGTGCAGGTCATGTCACTCATCCCTGATGTATTGCTGAAGATTGAGAGCAAATACAGTTTTTATTGTCTTCCTACCCCAGTACCTGCCATCATACTCAGCAGCGGCAGGGTTGGGTTGAATGAACTGCCTGTCACCACCCAAATCAAACCAGCCTTTGTTGGTGTGCAGTTAAAATTTAAAAAAAGGAACGGAAGGGCTTTTTGGGGACAGATTTCTGTCTTTGTTTTCCATGTTTTTGAATACTGGTTTTAGTGCCCAAGGACCACTGTGAGAATTAAGGTAGTTCCCTGGTCTGGTTGTGTAAAGTGTTGGGTGAGCTCGTGGTGAGCTTGTCTGAGCTCTGCAAAACAGTGAAAACCTGAAATGCAGCAAATCCATATACCAGCAAAATGATGGGTGATGGAGATGGCTGGTTGTGTTCCTGACTTCATTGTAATAAAAAGTGACCTTTGCTGAATGCCCTGGTATGTGATGTGCTCCATCTCTATTTGTGACAGATCCTGTCAAGTATTCCAAGGCTGCTGGATGTTTTTATGTGTCCTTGTGGGCCTGTTAGCATCCATAGCCTTGACTAGGGGGTTAATAGCAAAGAAAGCTTCCAGCAGCTCCCACAGACGTGGGGGGGTTAATTTAATGTGTATCTAACCTTGGAACAGTGGGAGCAACAGGTGTTGCCAGGGGGATTGTTGTGGATAGGGAGGTATCCTGTCTCCTCCTTTTCCTGTGGGAAAAGCCTCAGCTGTGGAGCTGGTGGGGTGCAAGGGTAGGTTTGGCACCCAGCTCCCGGGGGACAGGGTGGCACAGAGAGGTGCCTTCAGTGCATGAGCTCTAACCTGCGTTAATCATCCGTAGCCTTTGAATCTCTGTCTCAAACGTATGAATCTGTGAAACAATTTGGGTTAATTAATTACTTTCTGGTGCATTTTTAATTCTTAATTCCCAGTCAGCCCACTCAGCTGAATTTGGCACAAATACCCCTCTCAAGCCTGCTCTCTGGCCTGAGGGAAACCACCTTCTTTACTACTACACTCCACCTCTCCTGTGCCTTGATGGCTTAAGCGACCTCTGCCCTGCCGAGTAGCTAATAGCCGGGTCGTTGTGCTGGGGGTCAGGAGGTCTAGAGCCCGGCCCATGTGCGGCTGCTCCTCTCACCACAGGCTCGGAGAGCAGAGGTGATGCTTAAGTGGTCTCCATGCTGCTACCAGTGTAAACAGAGCAGATGTTTCCCCGAGCTGGGGGAGCATTAATGGAATGCGTTGGCCCTGGCTGATGTAAAACATCGCTGCGAGTTTTGGGGATGAGGTCAGCGGTACTGAAAGCTGATGGGAGTTTAATGTCGAGTCTGCCTCTGCGAGCTGAGGGGTCAACTGAGAAAGCCACAGCTAATGGAAACGCAAGTACACTTGTCATAAATCAGTGCCAAAATACTGAACAGGCATAGCTGCTGCTGGATCCCACAGCCAGCGACGTTTCGGTAACCACCCATTAGCTATTTGGGGACTGCTTTCCTCACTGGGTGCTCTTTGTTAGTGCTGGAGTTCAGAAGAGGCAAATAGAGGTTGAAAGCAGAGGCAAAGCTTTCCCCAAACCCTCTGTGTGCTGGGAAAGCCCTGCCTGCTTCATTACCTTCCCCCCAGTGTTTGTGGGGTCTCGTGGTTGCTGTCCCACTCGTTTGGGGAATGGCAGGAGGGCAGCTGGGATCTTGTTTTAAGTGTGTTATCAGTCTCAGAAAAGGAGATAGATCACACTTCTGCTGTGAGGTTGCTAGGAAGTCCCAAGGCATCCAGGGAAAGCATCGAGAGGCAGGAGGCAAAGCAGGCTTGGCACTGCTTAGACATCATCCTTTTTTTTTTTTTTTTAAACAAACAAATCTTGTAAAAAGTGAAGAGCAGCATTTTTCTAGACAATGAAGAGTCGGTTTGCCCTCCAGACCAACCAACTATTTCCCATAAAGCTGGACGCTGTAATGGACCATTTGCCAACAAGATAAGATGGTTGTATTGTTCAGTGATTTATCCTCTGTGAAGCTGATCTGAAAGAATGCTTTATTGCTCTATTTATTTTTTCAAAAGAAGCTTTTTTGACCTCATTTTTTGTGTTGGGAGCATGTGTGCCTTTAAGCTAAGTCTCAAAGCCCAGTTGAAATTGGGGTCTGTCTTTAAGATTGCTGCTTAAAACACAATATCTGTGAGCTGTTAGTGGCAGAGATGCCATTCAGAAGCCCAAGGGGTGAGCATTTCTTCTGGAGGACTCTTCTATATGGAAAAGCTTTGCCATGATGTCTAGCCCTATACAAACCACCAAAGCCTAGGCTGCAGCTATAATGTGATTTGGTTTTGTTTCTGGGTCCTCCTTAAAGGGCAGAGGTTAAAACAAAACAGATGCTCTTGGATGGTGTCTTTGCTCTGCTCAGAGGCAGTTGCTGGAAGAGCCTCAGCTCCTGGCATGTGAAACAAGGACGCTACCTCCTGTTTGTGAGCGGATGTCAGGCTTAAAACCCCCAATCTGAAAGAGCCAGCTGATCCCCTCCTGAGTGGGGCAGGAGAGGAGTATCGGAGGTGTTACTGCATTACTTCCATCCTCAAGTTTGTGCATGCCATTATCCATGTAAGTAAAACCTGAAAGTGCCTCTGTATGGCATGTTCTCCCCAAACAAGGGAAAGGATTGCAGCTATCAGAGGAGCCTGCGAAGGGAGGGATGGATTTTCAGGTAGCTGGAAGCCGTGCCAGGTTGTGTGTTGGTTGGTAGCCTGCTACTATATTTAGTTTCTCTTGGCCACCTAGAATGAACACATTGAACCTTTCTAGATATGGAGATAGGCACAGCACCAACCAGCTTGCCAGCTTCTTGGCTTTGTTTTCAGCCTTGGATCTTACCATTCCTGTGTAAGGAGTAGATAGCTCAATGAGGTGGTGTGAACGAGAGTTGTTGTAGCTGTTCTGTCTGCACATGGAACCTGGGGTATTTTCTAAGGAGAACTGCTCTTTGGAGTGTTTTGTTCTCCTGTGGCTTTAACCCCTTTTTGGTGGGGTATTTCAGGTGTGCAGAGCAAACAGGCATGACTTCCACAAAGCCCTTGTGTAACTTTCCAGTTCCGTAACGCAAACGAGCACGTGGATATTTTCAGAGGCAAATCTCTCTTACTGTAAGAGATCCTTGTCTTGAACGATCCTGACCTACCCATGTAATTAAATGAAGTGGGTTTTTTTTCCTCCTGGAACTTCACTCTGGTTGCAGCTGTTGTACAAGCTATAGATTTCTAGACTTGTGTCAAAACCATGACTTAAGACCACTGGGATTTTTTTGTGGGTGGGTGAAAGTGATAACAGATTAATGAGTTTTACTTAGCATCTCTATCTGCCAGACTAAACCATGTTCTCCACAGAAGACTTAACACAGCTGGCTTGAGCTGGTCCTCCGGGAGCAGAGCACCCTTTACCTAGTCAAAACTGACCCTGATCTAAAAACCCCCAAGCATTGCTCTTAAGTTGGCCTTTGGAAAGGCGGTGCCTTCTGTTTAATTGTATTTACTTCCCTCTTCCTGATCCTGTCATGACCTTGATGTGTGCAAATGGGGCAAAGCAGTGATGGTGTGGAGCAATGCAGGTGATCCTCCAAGGATCAAACCCCAGGTACTCACCAAACCTGTGGCTTGAGTTCCTTGTCTGACATTTGAACTCTCACGTGTTGCTCTGACACTTGCAGTTGCCTTCCTTCTGCTTCCCCTCCATAAGGAGACACATTTAACCCAAAATCAGTTATCTCAGTCCCACTGCAGGCGACTCATACCGGGGGAGATGACTGGCAAGCGCTGGCTGTGCGTGGCTGTACGTGTAACCGCGTCCGCGCTGGCTCACGTTGCGCTGGGCTCAGATCTCGGCTGCTGTGAGGGGCAGCCTTAAAGTTCAGCTGCCAGCAGAGCCAGTGTGAGGAGTGAGATGACCTGATCAGGTGCAAGCTGCTGTGCATGAGCTGTAGCTGTTAGCTCTTCTGTTCCCTCCTGTGAGCTCGGGAAGGTAAATGTTCAGCAGCTACTCCATTCCCAAGAGGCGTGTTATCCTTCACCTGCATCCTGTTACAGGTAGCAAGTTGCCACGGTGAAGATGCCAATCAGTTATTGTTATTTGGAGATCAAGGGTTGTTCTGCAGCTTTTTTTTTTCATAGAAATGTGTATCAGTCATCTCTGGTGTCCAGAAAGTAGCTGAGAAAGTGTGTGTGTGGAGTGTGTGGCTGCACATCCACACCCCTTTGCCAGTCCTGTACGCCTTTCCTCTAATCCTTTCATTGCCTGCAAGACTGGATGAACAGCCCCGACCCTGAGGAACCCAAATATGCTGGGGAGCTGCAGAGTAGGGGGAAGGCTTAGCTGATCTGTAGAACTGAAAGGTATTTACTCCATGCATTGGGTGGACTGTTCTTGTATGGAGGGAGTTGTGCAACAGCACAGCTGTACCAAAACAGAGCGAGGTTCTCTGATTTCTCCCACATGGACTCAGTACAACTGCTTGCAGAACGATGCAAAATTCCCACTGTCTGTGTGCATGTTACTCCAGGCTCCTTTCTGTACAGTGTCTCCCTCTCTCTTACACCTGCAGTATCGGTGGGTCTTCTCCCTGCCTTCTGTGGGCTTGTGACAGATCCTATCTTGAAAATTTGGACTGGACAGTACCCCTGAAGTATCATACATCACCATGGAGAAGTAAAAGCAAGCAATGCAATTACCAGGAAAGCTGCTGTAATCCTTGGACTTGCCTGCTGGGGCATGTAGAGCCAGAGAAAGTTCTTGTTTTCTTTGTATTACGGCATCAGTGATACTAACGTTTTGTTCTGATTCTTAGTCAGGAATGCCAGGAAGCTAGAAGACCCTTAGAAGAAGTTTAAAAGTATTCTCCACAGTCTAGAAGTGGTGCTTTCCTGTAAGAGGTTAAAGCTAACTCTTGAAAGAGAAATGTTGTAAGATCACTCTTGGTCTGTAAATGGATGCTTTTTGTATGTAACATCTGAAATGTAGTGGGTAATGAATAAGATAATCTTAAAGGTCTAAAAGGTAAAGCTGGTTGAAAAGCCATGCTTTGAATCAGCCTGGAGCTCTTGGATCTCATTGGGTACCTTGATTGAGAGGGAGGAAGGGTGACTTTAGATTTCAGTTGTCAATGAAATTTTTGATACAGGCGATAGATGCTTTTATAGGATTTCCTGCTTTAATGGTCACTTTTTGGCTTCATTCTAGGTTGAAGTGTATTGCTTTAACACCATTACAATCTGTAGCCCCACCATTTCAAGCTGTGATTCAGTGAGATGGTCCAGGCTAAGCCAGACTAGGTGTGAACAGATGTGGCTGGCTGACAGCCGAGGAGCTGAAGAGCTGCAAGGAGTGGTAGCCTGGATTCAATAGGTAGTGCTCTCCTGGGGACAGTGAGCTCTGTTAATTAGCGCTACCAAGGGAGAGACAACCTTGGAAGATGATTTAAAGGCCACAGGATAAACTCAGAAGTAGAGAGCCATTAGACAAAGTACCATCAATGGTGCAGGAAGTCCCTGGCCCGCAGAGAGCAGCGGAGCAGCGTGCCTGCCCTGTCTGTAAGGTGCTTCCTACCTGCCCTGCATCTTTCTGTGCTGGGAGCAACACAGGTCTAGATGGCCTTCTAGTGACACCACACTGAGTCACTCTGACTTTGCTGGTGGAGAAAATTTGTGTTGTCTTGATACCCAGTAGCAGAGATCTGGAGAGAATCGCTGCATCTGAAACCCAAACCATGTTTGGCCTGAACCCTGCAAACAGCCTTTGTTCCAGCACAGCGACTTGCTGGATGGCTGCTGTCCCAAGCCAAAGGTGCAGCTGTTTCTGGACATAGATAGAGAAAGAGAGAAAGGCTGTGCTGCAAACTAGAGTTCACTGATTTCTCCTGCTACTGAACTGATGCGTGGGGGTGTGTGGGAAGGTCCTGCTCTGGGTTCTTCTCTGCTCCACTTCGCATTGAATTACAGATGTTTATGTGTATACTCAGAAAAGGCCAGTCTGGAGATCAGCTCCTCTTTGCAGCACTCCACCTCCTGCTTCATATTTTAAGACTCTTTATTCCTTCATAGTAATTTCCAAGGGGATTAGTGCAAGTCACCAAGGCATCCACATCAGTAAAATATAGCAAGGGGTTACTGTCATCTCCTGAAACACTCCAGCTCTCCACCCCATTGCTTATCAACTCACACTTCAGTAATCCTAATAGCTGTGTCATAGCAAGATTAACAAAAAGTCCAGGCAAATATTTATGGTTCCCTTCAAGGTAAGGGATTAATCTGAGAATGTGGAGTGGGGTAGATGTATTGTGAGGATTGCTTGGAAACCTTGTTCACAGGAGCTGAGAAGGGATTCTGCCAGGCTGGGTGAGCTGCTCCTGCCAGCCTGGGGAGGAGGCATAGGGCAGCCACTGCAGTGACAGTGAGCATGCAAGGAGGGGATGCAGGCAATGGGCAGCCTCTGTGTAGCATCCCCCAGGGAAGAGAGGGGCAGCTCAGCTCGCTCAGAGAAAAGTGGGGGGATGAGAGCCAGTGTCTCAGTTGCCCTCAGTGCTACAGAATCATCACATGGCAACTCTGGTAAGAGTGAAGGAGAAGAAATCCAAAGGCAGAGCAGAGGAGGAGCAGCTTGAGGCTGGAAGGAAGAAGCAAAAGGGCTTTAGACAGTGAGGTGGCATCTAAGAAGTGCCTGGGCAGGCTGTATTGGGTAGGAGGTGATGTGTTTTAGTCATGGAGAAGACTGAATCTCCTTTTTTTGTAGTGAGGCTGTATAGTTTTCTGGCGTTTGGGGAGTGATGCAAGGGCCAAGGGGTACAGCTTCCTCCCCCTGAGTATGGCTAGTCCCAAGTGGATCAGGGTGCCATACACCAGTCTAGCTAATGGTGAGGATGTTCTCCTAGATTTAAAAATCTCTGCTCATCAAAAGGTCTAAACCAGGATTTTAATAGCAGCATGTCAACACGTGTGATGCATGCACTCAGAAAAAGACCTAGTGTGGAGTGTGGTGGATGCTGCTGTTTAGCTATAGTCGGGCAGGAACCAGTCTGCAAAGGGGGGAGCTGGGAAAAGAGGGGATTCCTTGTGGCTGTAGCTCCAAACTCCAGGAGTTATCTGCAATGTTTGTAGAGTGCTGTAGTCAAAGAAAGCTTTGTGCCTGCCTAGACCGTGGTAACAGCTAATGCTTATAAATACTGTTCCCTCCTTTCCCAGATTGGGAAGGAAAGAAAAAACAAAAGCAGGATTCCTTGTCGTTTCTGTGGGTTTGGGGAGTGGTTGTGTTGTAAATCAGCTGCAGAGCTGTGACAGCAGAGGGAGCAAGCGAGCCTCAAATAGTTGCTTTCAACAAAAACCAGCAGCAAATAATCACAGCCTTTGCAAGAGGTAAATTAAAACCATCTCCAGCCTGGGAAACATGCACAGCTCAGCATCTTTCCTCCATAAATATTTCCCTGCTGTTTAATCTTTGTAACCCCTTCAGAGCCCAGCAGCCATGCTTATCCCTGCTAGCAGCAAGCCGCCTCCTTCCCTGAATGTTCCCTGGGCAGAGATTTTGACCAGTTGATAACTGAGCTCTGCACTGTTGGACCTTACCAGCCAGGAGAAGTTAAGAAAGGGTTGGTATGAAACCAGTTTGGGCTTCCTGCGTGGTACTGTGCTGCCTGACATCCCTATGGAGCAGTTGTTGGTACCAGAGCAGTAGGTTCCAGTGGTTTCCTTAGCACTCCCCCTGTTTCTAAAGCTAAAGCCACTCTTGGGTGTTGGAGGAGGCTGGTCTCCTGTGACCCCCTGCAGCACAGGGGTTGTCCCATCTCTGTACACGTCAGGAGCACTCACACAGCTGGAGGTGTGGGGTCTTAATGTTTTTGTTGTCAAAGCTCAGTCCCAGCCTGCCGATATTCCTTCCCAGCCTCTCTCCACACTGCTGCATCCTGCCCTGCACAGAGCTGTGTGACATGTCCCTCTGCCCGTGGGTTTCTCCTCCGCGCAAGCTGAGAGCGAGCTGCCGTAAGAGGGCTCCAGAGCCCTGTTCTTGAGCATGCTCCTTTGTGGAGTTCTCTTCCCCTTTTGCTTCACCAGTATCCCCCAGCTGCCCTAGCAAAACCCTCTTACACCTGTGCTAAGTGATTAGTTTTCTCTCATCTTGCTCAGACAGGCTGTGAACCTGGTCGGTTCTATTTTAACCCATATAGTTGCCCATAGTACAAAAATGCTGTGTATTAATAAAGTTTCTTTGTCTGAATAGAGAAACCCAAGGCAGTAGAAGTCTCTCCCTTATCCTGTTGCAAGTAAACCCCCAAAGCAGGAGCTGTGTCAGTGCAGCAGCAGGGGGAGGAGGCCTGAGACCACTTGGAGAGGCACCGTTCATCTGTATGCAGCGTGCTGCGTCGCCCGTCTGGTACCAAACACAATGAGACGTGGGGATGGGGTTTGGGACAGGGGAGGGAGTTGTGTTGCCATGACAATACAAATTGCAAGGGATGACTCTTGAGATGAAAGCATCACGTTTTTCAAAGGAGAAGAAGTAGTGGTGTGAAGGAATAACAGCTGAGCTGTGGTGGGAATCGTAGCTTCGAGTCGGAGTGGCTTGCTAAAAACTGTGGGGCTGTGGGTGTTAATCTGGAAATGGCCTTCCCTTGGGGGGTCGGGGGAGTGTGAAGAAGATCATGCAGGAGCCAGGCACCTTATGAGTAAGCGCCCAGCCAGTTTTCCATGCAAATATTTGGCTATGCTGTAATGAGTTCCAGTAATAGCTGGCTGCTGACTCGCACCATGGGAGATACAGGGAGAGCAGGGACCGTGCTGCGAGCCTGCTTACCCCTGAAGATACAGCTGCCAGTCTGGTATGTCAGGCACAGTGCAGATGGCCAACTATTTATATTTCTGTTGTGCCTGGAGCAGATTCCTCAGCGTTACCACTGTCTGGGGGAAAGTAAATGTCCCCTGGACGCCAGAAGCGGTAAAGATGTATTTACAGGAAAGATAGTGAAGTCCAGTAGACCTAGTCCTGCTCTAGGGGCTTTTTGGTTATCTCCTTGTTGGTCCTGTTTAGGTGGAACATTCAGTCCCGCTGTGAATCTGTGTTAAAGACCAGTTTTGTTTTCAAGCAGGGCCAGAGTGAGATCTATTTGCGCTTTGATCTGGCACCTAGCTGTAAGCTTGCCCCTTTTTAACATGGACTTAGAGACACCAAGGTCAAACAGGCTTTATTTTAACTGTCCCACTCCCAAAAATATTTATGGGGAGAAGAAACTAAACTCTACCCAGTAATTCAAGATGTGGGATGATTGCACTGGTGTCGCAGCCTCTTGTGTCTTGTTAAGCACAAATAGAAATTCCAAGGAAGGATGGGATAATTAGAAGCAATCCAGTGATTCTTGTGACTGTATAAAAATAACAGGGCTTTTTAAGGCTGGGTTACTTTTAGCAACCTCACGTAAAAAAAAGTTTTGTGAGGTCTTGTGTCTGAAAAGAGTCAAATGAAGTGTTGGACCTGCACTTTTCTCCTCTTTTTTCAAACTGAACATACTGAGGATGTTGCTTCATAAAATAAACAGGCTCTGGAAGTTGTTGGGATAGCTAACATAGCTGGCTTGCTTACAAGAGGACATCAGCACCAGGCTTAGCAGGGGACCCACAACCAGCTGAACCTTTACTGGGTAGAAAAGATCTGATTTAAGAATAATATGGTTCAAAGAATACACCCAAGGAAACCTTCCAGCCTGAAGCTGTCTGGTATCTCTGAGCTGTGTTTAGTTCTAGTAGCTTATTGTGTCTCAGGGAGGCTGAATCTCCTCTGCTTGCCTGTCCTGTAGTGAGACTGGCTTCTAATAGAAGCCTGTAACGCTGTGAAGGTGTTTTTCAGGCTGGTTGTGAAAAGCTGCTCTTCCAAGGGAGAGGTTCTAGAGCCTTGACCAAAACTTAAAAGTGAAGCTTTTGTGGGCTTTCTGTTACACTGTGTCCTCTTAGTACGCCTCAGAAGTTAAGTAAGAGTGGTTTTATAATGAAGAAATAGGGTAAAAGGGTTATTGGTTTCAATAGCTGCTCCCTCTGGCTGCCAGGCATCATCCAGCCCACCACACCAAGCCACTTCACAGAGGTGCTCAGCTGTTGGGGAGGGGGGCGGGGGGTGTTACCAAAGGTTAAACTCATACACCTGAACAAGGCTCACTTAAATTCAAGATGATTACTGAAGGCTCTTTGGTCATCTGCTGGTGGCACTTAGGCTGGAGGGTAATTGGTGATGTTCAGGAGCTGCACAGAGCAGAGCACCTTGTCCTAAGGACTGGTGTGGGATGGAGTGGTATTGCCTTCCGTGGGAAGGGGGAGGACACGGGTCCTTTGGTGCTGTCTGGCTCCCTTCTTGCTGAAAGTCTTCTGGTTTGAGAGCTCAATGCTGGGGAGCAGGGAGGCACCTCAAGAGTCACGCATGTGGGAAGCACAGTAGGGGAGAAGCCCAGAGACAATGCGCATGTGAAGTGGTGGTGGTTTTGCTTTCTTCAAAATGCCTTTTTAACAGAAAGCTCTAGCTAGGTGGTTTTCTCAGTAATAGCTGCCTCCTCCCAAAAAAGCTTGCAGTAGCTGATGTCTTGGAACCTTAACATGCCCTATGAGCAATATGCTGACCTTTCTCCCTAAATGCCATCGTGCAGCATCCTTAATAAGACCTGACAAGCTGAAGCTCAGGTTCATTATTAATTCTGGGGTCATAATCAGTTTTGTGGTTTCCACCCACTCTAGCTGCATTGGTTTTGGTGATTCTGAAAGCGAAACAAGCACCAAACAAAAATGTCATTGTCCTGGCAGCTTCTGTTGTTGATGCATCTGGAATGCAAGGTGGACAGAGCTGATGAGCAATATTAAGGGCAGGACCATTCGTTCTTGGTCTTTGCATATGTGAGTTTAATTATAGCTGTGCTTAGTGGTGTAAAGGTAAGAGAATACTGTTTCACTAACAAAAGCAGCCAAGCTACTGAATAGCATTGCTCCTGCTGCTCTTACTTTTCGATTGAGCATGTCTGCATTGAAACTTAGGAATTCAGAATAATACCTGATGAAGAAACTCAAGGGGTTGTTAAGCAACCATAAATATGCCCTAATTAAAATGCCAAATGCCTTCCTGATTTCAAATGCCCTGCTTGTTAGGTATCTGCTGGGAAATGATGTTTAACTCTGGCTGCATGGCAAGGAGTCCCCTGGAAACACTGCGCCATGCAGCGATGTGCCCTCATGAATGCTTCCTGGGCCATGCAGAGCAGCCTGGGACAGAGCTCCCCAAACACTGCCTGACCCCACTTGTTCATTCCTGACTCGTTTTGTTTCTCTCCTCTTTTGTATTCCTTTAAAATGAGATATCTGTGCTCCTCTATAGTCTGGTGTTGTTGCCTACATGCATCCCTGACGGAAACAGGAGGAAAAAGCCTTTAATCCTTGTAGGGGAGGATGACCATAGCCATGTTTCCAGAGTTTTAAGGAAGTTGCTGAAGTTCCTCCTCGTTGACTCCCCTCTGCAGAAATGTGACAGATGAGCCTTTTCCTTTTATGGCCAATAACGCTGGTTTCCCTTCGCAATAAAATCCTTGGTCAGAAGTGGAAGGGAGAAGTCGGGCAGGGGGAAGGGGCTGGTCTTACCAGCTCCCAGTGGGTGGGGATGTGATTTGCGACATGGTAAATTCTAGGCTAAAATAAGCCAAGTTACAACATCTACCCGGAGGTGCTGGTTTTGTTAGCTTGAGGGGTCCCTTAGGTTTCCTGTTGTTGCTTAAGACAGCAATTAGGAATTGTGACTCCTTAATTTCATGGGGAGAAGTTTATCTGGTCCAAGCCCAGGATGGTTTTGATTGAGTCTAGATAACGCTGATTGAATCTAGATAAGCATAGGAAGACAATACCTGCTTATTTCTGACAATTGCCTTTGGTGTCTTTTACACACCAAAGTAAATGTCTTGATCTCTTATGAATATCTTGGAATAGTTTTCTTCCTGGATCCAAAAGAGGCATTTTCCATAGTAGTTAATGTGGTCTTTGTGCATGAGGCTTGGCACTGGCTTCACTCGTTAGCTGGGAACAGGTAATATCCCTCTGGATGGTAATTGCCAGGGATGGTGTTGGTAAGCCAAAGCCAGCTTTGCTGGCCAACGATGTCTTTTACAAATCATCTGTGACTGCAAATGGTTTGATGAATTTCAACCTTTAAATTCTTTTTCTAATAAAGGGAATCTCCTGTTTCTTGCTACAAAGTGCTTAATATCCTGTTTCATGGCGCTAATGCAAATGGCTTGTCTGGCAGCCAGTTCCACTGCTCCGTTTTTAAGCGGCACAGCTCGTGTTTCTGCCCTGCAGAATCTGTTGGCTGCTGCTTTAGTTTAGGTTCTAATATGGAACCTGAGCTCTGAAATTAGGGAAGAAGGGGCAAAAAAAGAGTAACAGGTTAGAAGAGTTTGTTGTGATGTTCACAGATGGTCTATGAGTGTCCTTTGCTTCTAGGAGCTGCTGACCTAAACAAAAGGGGTCGTTTATTGACTCCTCTGCTCTTCCCTCTAGCAGGCAGCAGAAAGACCATTCCTACCTGGTCCAGCTCATTGTTATTTCTCTACTTGCACCTTTGAATGGAAAACGCGGACATTCAAAGCAAGAGCGGTGGCCGCGGGGTTACATGTAGGCCGCGGGGTTACATGTAGGCCGCGGGACCACATGTAGGCCGCGGGACCATCTCAGTACATTATGGATCTTGTTTCATTCCAGCCACTCCTAACTAGATCCCTGCGTCCTAAGCTGGTATACGGTTGGGGTTTCTCTTTCAGAGCAAGGTATTTTGAAGATCTCCAGACCTTGGTGGCTGGCTGTAGGAAGGCCAGGGGGGTTTGCTGACGTGGAAAGACTCTTCCCTAGGGTTACTAAACGCTTCCCTACATGTTGGGTAAGCAGTTTAGAAACGGTTTTCAGTAGCATCTGCATATTCTTCAGCACTGGTTTAATGTCTGATCACACTTCTTTTTTACTTCCTCTCCTTGTCTTTACAATAGAGGTCCTGGGAAAATGAGAACAGGATCTGTAAGCTGCTCTGGAGCTGGGGGAATGGCCAAGACCAGCCCTGTTTCTAAATACTTCACTTGTGCTGCCAAAATTGTTGATTTAATCTTTCAGTATCCCACAATCTGCATTTTTCTCTGTGGTTTGTGCCCCTCTGAGGGTATCATGCTTAATCCTTTCAGAGGAACTGCTTGTACAGCATAACCTAATAATCCGCCCTTTTGATAAGGTAACCCCCAAAACACCAGTCTGGATCCTCACCTACACTCAACCATACCAAAACGCTCTCTACTTGCAGTTCTTTTAATTTTTTTCTTGCTGTATGGGTGTAGGAGGAGGAGGGGGCTGCTCTGTGCACAGCAAAGATGACCAGCAGAACCCCCTCTTGAAACAGGAACAGTGTTCCTCAGCGGCCTGGGGGGTGGTAGGATGGCTTTCCTTCTCTTGAACCAGCCAGGATCCTCCCCTCAAAACGGACTCGAGGTCAGCGATGCAACGTGAAATATTCCAGTTTGTTTTGCTGTTGTGGTTGGGTGGTGGCAGGAATGACCATGGCTGCTTAGGAATGGCTGCTGGCTCCCCAGCAGAGCCCTGGAGACTTGGTGGCTTGAGCTTTTTTTGGGCTTTGGCTTTTACAGAAAACGGGCTTGCAACACTTCTGGTTCAGGGACAAGTCATACTATGCAAATAGTTGAAGAGGGTGCTTAATTAAACTTGGGTGCTCTACTAAAGCCAGGGGGATAGAGGGGGGAACCGGACTTTCTGATGAGTGTTTGTAAGCGTAACAGAAAGGGAACTGCTTGTCTTGGGATTTCACAATGCCCAGGGTTGCAGTGTGCTTCCCGTCTCACTTCTGTTGGCGAAGGGCCACGTTCTGCAGGGTGCTGGGACCTCACAAATGTTACAGGGTTCAAAGTGTTGTTTTCAGTCTCGCTTTCCCTGCCACTTGCCCAATCTCATGTGCTTGTGCAGAAGTGAGCCTGTCCTGCTGGATTACCAGCTTTTGTTTTGGAGGCCGTGCAGGTGGGGGGGCTCCCTTTGGGATTGCTTAATTCAGTTTAGTTTCAATGTCCCCACATCCAAGACAGTCCTTCTCTTACTCCAAAGTGTTTCCAGGCCCCACATTTTTCTGTTAAAAAGAAAAGTTAATTGAAAGGGATTATATGACTTAAATGAAAATTAAATTGCAGATTAAAAAAACTCTTTTTAATTAGGAGACAAATGTGTCCTGAGTTACCCTTGTTTGGCAGGATACTGTGGCACCACTGTTATTTAACCTGCCTGTCCTCCCTCAGGAGTTAGGGCAGCTGATGAGCTTTGGTCAAACTTAGACTGTTCTGGGGGTAAGCAGGCACTTTAGAGCAATGGCCCTGAATCGCTGTGTCCCTTCCACTGTGCTCCTTGCTGGGACTGGTGGGATTGCCAGGTGTGCGCTGGGCATTCCTCTGTTATTTCAAACCCTCAAGGCTGCTGTGATCCTGTCTGCAGAGCACCTCAACTGGGATGTGACAGCATAAACCTGGCTAGGGCTGTAGCTGGTGTTTCCCCCCACCCTTGCATGGTGTGCAAGATGCTCTTGATGGCTGCAGCCTGATGGTTTTGGACAACACTTTTTCTCACTGCATCTCCCTCCCAGTGTCTTTGTCCCTCCCTGCAGCCCTAGGGAGGAGGCACGCTGCATCTCCTGAAGCTGCAGGAGCAAACAGCCGTAGCAGGGCTTGAAAAGCCACCTCAGCACCAAAGAGGAACCCGGGCCCAGCTGGTGTTGGGCTGGGCTTGTGGGTGCTGTAGGTACAGGAGGACTGGAAGCAGCTGGGGGCTCTGAAATAGCTGAGTTGCCGGTGCATCTATTTCCTCAATTAGTTTTCAGCACTTTGTTTTATTTTGGTGCATACTCATGAGTTTAGTATCTATTATTGTTGTTATTAATAACAATATTTTGAACAGGCATCTGAATAGCTTTTGTGGTACAGGAGGAAATCCAGTGTGTGTCTGCATGGAGCTTCAGGTGTGTACTCTCCCAAAACGCTGCCCTTCTCATGGCTTTGGCCTTTGAGCACCCTGTGCAGTGCTCTTTCTCTCCAGGAAGCTTCAGCATGCTGCTGGTATTGGCCATCGGCTCTGGTTTTGCCACTAGCTTTTTCAGCGTGGCCCACAAGCTGCAGATGACTCACCGTCGTGTCGGTGAATTTGGAAGATGGAGGTTAGCAGTCCAGAGGGCCATTTTTGGCGTCTCTGCTGTAAACACTATAGCTATAAATACTATAGACACAAGGCTGGCTGCTGTGACCCGTGTGTGGTGCAGGGCTCAGGGCTGTGAGCGCTGTGCTGCCTGCACAGAGCTCTCCGCAGGAGCAGCTGGTCAGAGTCACTGTACCGCAGAGGCATTAAAACAATAAATCATCTGAACTTCTGAGATCTCAAGGAGGTTGAGTATCACTCTGCTTTCATTTTTCTTCTAGTTCCCTAGTCATCTGAAGCAGAGTTCCTCGTGTGATCTTTCAGAATACAGTGAAATCTGGGAGACGGTAGAGGGGGAGAGAGAACCACGAGAGAAATAGGACAGGCCTGGAGGAGGCTTTCTCCAGTTCCTGCTGCCAGAAGCTCTGGGTAGGGATTTGCATCTGGGGCAGAGCGGTGGGGGATTTGTTTATTGTGGTGGTGTAAGAGGGAAGTTTCAAAATTAACTTCAGTAATTGTTCCTCCTCTCAGTCTTACAATGCATCGTTAGCAGGTAGCTCTGCAAATAAGATACCTGGCTTTTCTTACACCTCCACCTTCTAGATGTCCTTGGGTGCAACCCTTTGATTGACCTTGTGGAGTTATCCTTTCAAAACAGTTGCTTGTCTCAATCTAAATCTGTTTCTCTCCTAAGGTCTCTATTGTTTCCATCAGTTCCCTGTTGTTTAGCCCTGTTAGATTCCATCAGTTAGAGCTCCAGCCATTGGAAGCAGCATCCCTTGTTGTGTGAAGTGGTGAGTAAGATTAAATGGGTAACTTCTTAGATCTGCTCTGCTGAATGGGGTAAGGCAACCCGCATTGTGGGGAAGATGCAAGAGGGTCAGCTGCTGAGTGCTTTGAACTAGTCTGCTAGGACTTAATTATTTACCTTGGCTGGGAAGGCGTGGAGCTGTTTTCCACAATCAGTCCAACAGATCACAGAACTCTGGTTTACAGCTCCAGATGTTTCCAGTAGCACGTGCTGATTTTCTCAACTTTCTGCCCTGAGAAGGAGCAGTGAGACCTCAGGTATACAGACTGAGACAGCATCAGCAGGGGGAGGCCACAGACTATATTTAACCTGCCTTCATAAAGTGACCGAGTGGAGATTTCTTCTTGGAAGCTGGTGGGTGTGCCTCTGAGTATGGCTCAAAGCCGATCCACCCTGGCCACATCCAAAGTTCCCACTGGGCTGAGCTGGAGAGATGATGTGTGCAATGTCTGGAGGGCAAATCCTATGAGGAGTGGCTGAGGGAGCTGGGGGTGTTCAGCCTGGAGAAGGGAGGCTGAGGGGAGACCTTATCACCACCTACACTGACCTGACAGGAGGGTGCAGAGAGGTGGGCGATGGTCTCTTCAGCCAGGGGACAGCAGATGGGACAAGGGGCAGTGGCCTCAAGCTGTGCCAGGGCAGGGTCAGATCAGATGTGAGGGTAAAGCTCTTCCCTGAAAGAGTTGTTGGGGCCTGGAACAGGCTGCCCAGGGAGGGGCTTGAGTCACTGACCCTGGGTGTGTTTAACAGACGGGGTAGATGAGGTGCTCAGGGATCTGGTTTAGCACAGGACAGGAACAGTTGGACTTGATGATCTTAAAGGTCTTTTCCAACCCAGTGACTTTGTGATTCTGTCAGTCTGCTCAGGGCAGGGGACTAGCTCCTGGACAATGCTGGGGCAGGGGAAGCTTATCCTTACGAGAAACACTTATTTCTGAGTTTAGGAGAAGGGATTCTGGCAAGACGGATGTGTGATGCAAATACTTGGGTGTTCATTTACATAGCTGCCCTGCTGCCTGCAGCTCTTGCTGTACTCCTCCCGTCTCCAGACCGGTGAGGCAGCAGCTTCAAAATAAAACATCCCAAATAATGGAATTCTTTAAAGCTTTGCACAAGCTCACATTAAAGCCTGATCCCTTTCAGTGAAAGACCTGCTTCTCTTAACTCCAATTCCAGTAAGTAAGTGTGAGATCAGCAAGCGATTAATTGTGCTAGCAGCTTCCACCTCTGAGCGGGGCAGGGTGATACGGGTGCTGAGCAGCGCTGCTAACCACCGCACCCAAACCGGCAGCTGATCTGGCCTTTTAAAGTCAGGCTCAGAGGAGAGGAAAAGCTTGGTTTTAGTTTGGTATGTGTGTTTCAGGAACTTCTGAATTACAGATGTGAGATAGTCCTACTGACTTAGGCAAGTGTGGGGCGGGTGTTACCGCACACTTCTGGTTCTCGGTTTCTAACTCAGATGACCCCAGCCTCTGTGGGAACCAGTGTGCCGGGGTGTTTCTGGAAGCAAGAGGGGGTTGTGTATCTCCAGGGTCTTAGTACAATATGCTCAATTTAACATCAATGTGAGGGGAGACCACCTACAACTACTTGAAGGGAAGTTGTAGAGAGGTGGGTGATGGTCTCTTCAGCCTGGTGACAGGCGATAGGACAAGGGGGAATGGCATGAAGCTGTGCCAGGGCAGGTTTAGATTGGACATTAGAAAAAGAATTTTTTACTGAAAGAGTTGTCAGGGGCTGGAACAGGCTGCCCAGGGAGGGGGTTGAGTCACCTTCCCTGGATGTGTTCAAAAACAGGATAGATGAAGTACTTGGGGATATGGTTTAGTTTAGGATGAGAATGGTTAGACTTGATGATCTTCAAAGGTCTTTTCCAACCTTGTGATTCTGTGAAAGCAGGAGGCGCTGGTTGGAGCCACTGGTTTTGATAATGTGG
The DNA here is from genome assembly GCA_020800305.1 of Porphyrio hochstetteri. Lineage (NCBI taxonomy): Eukaryota > Metazoa > Chordata > Aves > Gruiformes > Rallidae > Porphyrio > Porphyrio hochstetteri. Next base: position 12,365,941 of record CM036920.1, read on the forward strand.
TTTAATACATGGCCATAAGCCCCTTCAGCAGCCCCCTCAGTGGGTGCCAGATATAAATCCCTATTTTCTTGATCCAGCTTTTAACTCTCCATCACTCGTCGGTTGCTTTCCAACCTGACATGTTTTTACAGCCTAGTCCAAGGCTTGTGCCCTTGCTTTATTTCTCCTTGCAGCCCCTCCCAGAAGAACTCATGGCCCTACTACCGAGACACCTCAGCATTTCCTGGGTTTCGCTCAGCCGCCCGCCTCTTCCTCTCGTCTCGGGGCCCGGAGCTGCGGTGTGGCCGGTGGCCGCTGAGCGGCAGCGCTGCCTGGGGAACAGCATCGCCCGGGGAACAGCTCCGCCGGGGACCCGGGGGGAGCAGCAAACCACGCGGTACCCGTGCCCTCCCAGCCCCCTCGCTCCTGTCCCTCTCGCCAGTCTGAGGCATGGCATTCGTTTCTCTCTCAGCCTGGATTTTTTGGGCGTTTGGAGCTGGTGTCTGCTGCTCGTATAAACATGTGAAGGGTGAGAGTCAGGAGGACAAGGCCAGGCTCTGCTCCGGGATGGCAGCGACAGGACAAGGGGCAGCGGGTGCAGCTGGAGCAGAGGAAGTTCCATGTGAATGTAAGGAGAAACTTTGTCACTGTGAGGGTGATGGAGCCCTGGGACAGGCTGCCCAGAGAGGTGGTGGAGTCTTTCTCTGGTGGCATTCCAAACCCACCTGCATGTGTTCCGGTGCAATGTAGTCCAGGTGATCCTGCTCTGGCAGGGGGGTTGGACTGGATGATCTTTTGAGATCCCTTCCAACTCCTAACGTTCAGTGATCTCACCCATTGCATGTGGCAATGCTGGCAGCTGCGAGACCCGAGAGCTGCTGCAGCAGTTTGTGCTGGAAAGAGCAGGGAACGCTCTCTATACTGGGCAGTTGGGTACCTGTGGAGTTGGGGTCTCACTTCCCTGAGCTGGGCCTTTGCTTATCTCTAAAGAGGGGTCTCTCACCCCCATGGATTGTCTTGGCAGGGATTATAGCTTCTTTATCCCAGCTTAGCATATAGGAAATCCCAGAAACAGCTGTGAAGGAGTTTGCTCGTGAGACTTTATCTGCACTTAAAGGTTGCATTCATTTCACTTAACTACGTCTGCATCCATTTTTAGTTAAGGTCAGTGCAGCTTTATAGACAGTGGAGACTTTGTGGGGAGGGAAACTGTGTGGTTCTTTGTTTTCCCATTAACTTGTCTGGTTGGGAATTGCAGCCCTTTAATTAAACCAGCGCAGTATGGACTGGCCCTGAGGTGCTATTCTGAGACTATTGCATTCACATCTGCTTTTGGGTAAAACTTGGCCTGTTTGAGGTTAGCCTGCGCTATTGTGTGTCTTAAAGCAGGAAGAAGCAGAGAATCAATCACTGGGGCTCCGGCCCAGCTAACACCACGGGGATACACTGTATGTTTTACCTCCCTCTCCACCCTGGCCAAGGAGCGCAGCAGCAGACCTGTGGGATCGGCAGAGACCGCTGGAGTGTGCAACTCGCCCTTCCTGCGGGACACGGGGATTTGCACAGCACAGCGGCAAAAGGATTTAATTAACCAGCATATGGAGAGCTAAGGCAAGGGCTGGACTCTGCTCCGAGCCACCACTGAGAGCTGGAGGGCGGTGATGACAGCCTGGTCCGTCGCCTGTTGTTGTTTAAGTTGAGCTTCCCCTCCTCCCTTTGCGTTTTGCTCAATCAGTAAATGGCTTCGTGTAAACTCCTACAGAAGAAGCAGGCACGCTGGAATGCCGTGGGCAGGCAGTCCGTGGTCTGGGCTTAGCATCTGATGTTTTTGTCCATGTGGCATTTGTTTGGGTTGAAACCAGGAAAAGCCAGTGCATCTACGTTGCCAGCAGTGTGTACAACAGCCTGACTGTAGCCAAAAGGACAAGGAGGCTGGCAGGGAGAAGCTGATTATTTGGCTTTTTCCCCCACCAGATATGTGGGCTGGACCTTGTAGAGTTATTTTTAGTAGACAGCAGAGTGGAAAAAAAGTTTAGGCAGTGTTTTAAAACTGTAGGATCCCTTGCAAGTACCAGTGGAAGTGCTGAGGAGGGTGGTATGTTCCCATAGAACCCTCTCATTTACCTTCATTAGGTGCAGGGACAATTAACAAGGGTGTTTAAGGATTGCAGTGCCCATGCTAAAAGCAAACCGGCTGCCTTTAACCAGGCTGGCCCTGAGCACAGAAAGCTGTGCATCCGCACTGCTGACCCTGGGAACAAAGGATCCTCCTGAACCCAAACATGTTTGTGTTAATCCCGGCTGCTTCCTGGCAGCCAGCGAGAGGAAACGGAGCCACTACCTCTAACAGATGTACAGTGAGGAGATTACAGTGTGTGATTAAACACCCTCTCCATCACATCCTCTTCTCTGCTGTCCCAGCCCAGCACATTAATGGACTGTCCCAGCCTGCCTGCCAAGCTTGGGCAGCAGATACTTAATCTCCTGCATCCGTGCCTGGTTTGGAGCCATTTGCTGATGCCAAGGCTTGCAAACATGCTGTTCCTCCTCGTGCTCTGTTAGCTCTACCTGCCTGCAAGGAGTGGGCATGGGAAAGGCTGGTGGAATGTACAGCCTCCAGAAATTAGGAACTTAACAGAAAAGCCATTAAAACTAAACCAAAGTGTGCTTTCCCACATCAGGTACCCCTGTGTCTGCTGGAAAAGTTGGGCAGGGTCTTTGGTGCGCTCGTTTCTTGGCCCTTAGGTTTGGAGTAGGAGATTTGAGGGCTGGGAAGGACTCGTTCCCTCTTTGTGTGGGTTTAGGCGCCTCCTTATATTGCGGTAGCCAGTTCTGGTGCCAAGTGCTGCTCTTGGAATAGGAATGATATAGGCTGGTTGTGGAAAATCAGCCATCCTACTGTCTGTTTAGGTTAATTAATATGGTAATGGCGCAGTGTGTTTCTTTAGCAAAGTGAAAGCTGTTTCTGAAATAAAAGAACCCCCTGTGGAAGTTGTAACAATCAGAATTGTCATCACATGAGGTGTGCAAAACCCTCAGCAGCTGAGTGAGTTGGGCTCAAGGAAGAGGGAAAATTTAAAATGGCCCTTTTCTCAGGTGAGAGCTGTGACCTCAGTTACAGTGCTGGAGCATTTGCCTCTGTCTGAACCATGGGCTTTCTTCCCACTTCTGTGCAAAGGTGTCCAGTGTGGGTTCCTGTAGCTCCAAACAGTGTACTGTTGCCTTGGGTAGGCCAAGGGGAGAACTTGCCTCAAGCCCTGCTAATGGCACTCCTGTGGTCTGTTTTCTTTCGGCCTTGCTCTTGGAGAGGACCTGGCTTGGTTGGAAGCAGCACCAGGTGACACTCGGAGTTAGGAAGCCATGGGGACATCTCCTTCACGGGGTGCACTGAACCAGGCAGCTCTGCCTGGCTCATTTGCAGCAAACTGTGGTTAACACGCCGTGGGGAGGGATCCCCAAAACATACACAGCTACGAGAGCACTTGCTGGGCAGTGGTCACAGTAGCACAGAGAACCTGACCCCTTCCATCTCACCCTGTCCCAGCACGTTAGGTAATCTGTTGCTGTGCCTCTTCCCCATCTCCTCGCCTCCACAGGAATCCCTTTTCCCGGATGCAGGAGACAACTCTTTGGCAAGTAACAGCAGCAGCCTCAGCTCAAGGGAGAGCGTTGGCTTTAAATAGCTGCAGCCTGCGAAGCGAGGCTGGTGGCAGAGACAAAAGGCAAAGAGAATGACTTGGTACAAAAGTATAAGTGGCACCATCTGCTTCAGAAGGGCATCGGTTCTAATTCGGCAGCGAAGGAGGCTCCTGGAGTTCAGTAATTGGGAATAGTAGGCTCCTGGCTGGAAAGTGTGCCAGCCCTTCTGGCAAAAAGCTGTTAAATCTTTGTTGCTGGCGTGTGAAAGTGGCTCTGTGTGGCAGGGCTCCAGGGACTGGCTTTAACCCTTGGTGTAGGTACAAAAAACCCCACTGCAGCACTTTTGATCTGGGAATGGCATGTGGCCAGGTGTTGAGAATCAAAGGGGAAGGTGGGTCCTCATGGAGGTGCATGAATGGCTCCAAGCTTGCTCCTCCTGTGCCCATAACAGCCAGGCCTGGCCTGCCAGCAAATACATGCAGAGTGGTGCCCATTTGAATGGCTTTAGCAGGAAAACATGGGGCATGGTGAATGATTCACAAGGATCAGCAGGACCAAGGCATTTACTGCCCCCCAGCACTAGTCCCTGCCTGCCAGAGGGTGAGTTTGCAAAGTGAGAGATCCCAAAACCTTGTGCTGAGCTCTCAGGGCACAGCCGCATGCTTGGCTCTCCTCTTGCTACACCCCTTACCCTGCAGTGTGCAAACACGTCCAGCTCACCAGCCAGGACCAGGAGCCTATAATTCTCCAGATGAAAAGCACAAGCTGTTGCACGTCTCCCAGTGAGCACAAATACAAACAAGTCAACATTTAGCACCCCCTCCTAGGGGTGGCTTCCTTGGAAGCTTTGGTCTTCATCCTGTTTGTCTGATTTGTGATCAAAAGCGCCTCGCTGCCTACGTGTGTCTCTAAGCAGTTACTTCTACCACATCTCATATAAATGCCCAGCTTCTTTAATAGAATCAGATGAAGGTAATGCAATCAGTAAAGATCTGTCCCTGCAGCTCTTGTCTCTTGCTAATAGTGTGACCGGATTTGGGCAAAGCTCTTTTGGGACCTTCTTTGGTGCTGAAGGGAAGAGGATGCTTCACAGCCATATGGGTTTTCCTGCCGGGGGGGAGAGAAAGTTGGATTTGAAAGCCTGAGCCCCAGCCATCCTGAAGATGAAACAGTTGGATTGTGAAACATGTACTTTTTCCAAGTTTGATTTGGATCTTTTTTAATCTTCCTTAAATTAAAGGAAAAATCTCTTGTTTGACCCAAAACAAAATTATGTTTTCCTTGGCCAGCCAACTGAAAAAATCGGCTGTATCCCCAGTGTTAGTCCGTGTTCCTGTGCCAGTAGTGCCTCCACAGCTCTCCTGCTCCACGCAGCTTTACCAGTCCCAGATTCCAGCCTGATTCCTAAAGAGTGTACAAAAACAGGATTGTACAGCCACTTGCTCTGAGTTCAGTTCTGCTCTCCTGGTTAAATCCATAAATATTTGTTTATATCCCACCTCTGGTTTATGGACATTTGTCCAGATCTTGCTTTTTTTAAGCTTTTTTAAAGCATAGACTGTTTTAACTTTGTTTTCTGAGGTTTTACAAAGCATAATATGGATTTGCTTGTACATTGGTGATGTGGGGGTTTGATGCAGCTGTACTAAAGCCCTTTGTATGCAGGTGAAGGACTTTGGCCAGGAAACAGATGAACCTGATGTCCTTTGGCACCGTGCAGTCACCTCAGGGCAGTAACCAGAGAACTTGGTAGCTGTTCCCTGAGTTTAGGTGTACTAGGATTGTGTTTTGTACCTGGGTTCTCTTGCCTTGGAAAAACCCTTGGTTCATTGTTGATGGAGTTCTCCAGGTCCCTGGTAGAGGAAAGACCTGCAGACCTTGGTGCCATATTGCCAGCCCCCCCTTCAACTGGGTACCTGCAGCATGGTGGGGGAAGAGATGGGATTTTTTCCAGTTCTTACTGCTGTTAGCAGTGTGCTGGGTCTTTTCTTTCTTTAATGCTTGTTTTCCTCCTCAGGAAACATGTCGGAAGTGCCAAGGGCTGTGGAAGGAGCACATGAACCTCACCTGCGAGCAGCTGGCTGAGAAGGATGACATCAAATACAGGACATCGATGTAAGTAAATTCCCCAACCAGGCAAAACTGTGGGGGGGTGGATGAACTCGGGAGGGCAATACACTCTGGTGTGGAGGGGGTGAGAAACCCCTCTGTTCTTGGGACTTGCAGAGGCCCTAAAGTTCTGCTGGGTGCTGCTACCTTCCATCAGGCAGGTCCTAGGGGTGTCAAAGCTGAGGAGCCAGAAGGCACCCAGGATGGGATTTCTTTCTGTGAAAGACACTGGGCGGCCGATCCAGCCGGTAATTGAAGAACGTGGGAAAGTTGTCACCAGACCAGCCTGTTCCTCTGGCTGGCCCGGTGTCTGGGTGTCTCGCAGACTGGCACCTGGTCCTGCTCTGAGGTGAGAAACCTCCATTAGCGTTGCTGCGGGGGAAGAAGGGAGGTGTTGTGCAAGTCACAGTGAGTCCTTATTACCCCTTGAAAATCTGGACTGGTGACAATGAGCGGTTTGCTCAGGTACTGAGCTCTCTGGCTCCGTGGGAGGGGATGTGTTTTTTTCCAGAAGCATGTCTTTGTCAGAATTGTTGTATTTTAAAGTACTCAGGGGTGAATCTTGAGTGTTTCCCCAAATCTCCTAAAGTTTCATCTCTCACTAGCTGCAGTAAATGACCATTTTCTACCTTTAAGCTCATCCATGAAGCTGCATGTCCAGTGCAGCCAAATGAGACTTGTCCACCCCCTTTCCCTTCTGATTTAGTCTCTCTGGGAAGGCAGGAAAGCTCCACCACCATTGAGAGGCTGAATGACTGCTTCTTGCTCATCCCGCCATCCCAAGTTCAGAACAAAATCTTTACACATTTGATCCTACATTTTTCCTCTGCTTCCCCTCTCCCTGTAGGAAAGCAGGATGGAAAGGAAAGAGGAATGAGTTATGTCCCTAATAAGGGGAAAAAAAACCTCAGCCCAGTTTCAAAACCTTTAGCAGAACGTTGCTGTGGATAGATGAGTCTTACTGCCTGGCACAATAATAACTTCCTTTTGAAGCCCTGTGTAAGGAAAGGGAAGCACAGCTGGAGGTCAGGCCAAGCTTCCTGCCTTGCTCAAACTTTTCCAAAAAAAAAAAACATAAGGAAAAGAAAAAAATCTGCATCGGCAGCATCCTGTTGAGTAGCGGAGGGAAGAGCAGCTGCAGCTCTGAGGACAGTCAGTCTCAAGCTCTATTTTTTTTTTTGTCTCTATTTTTAGTGTTTCTCCAAACTCCTGGGTGCAGATCACACCAGGTATAACTGTGTGGGAGCTTTGTGTGGCTGTGAGGCAGCTGAAGTTCCCACCTCACCATTCCCTGCTCCTCCGGTTGTGCTGACGGAGCGGTTTGTGGGGCTGTGCTGTAGCCTGGCTTGCTGCTGTGATCCTCCTCACAAATACCTCCCTGTCATCTCCCAAACATATGTTGACTTTGCAGGTCCACTGAAGAGGTTGGGTGGAGATGCCTGGCTAGGGAAGATCGTTCCCCACTGTCAGGTCAGCACAGCTGGAGAACTGTGCTTCCCTCAATGAAATCAGCCTCTTTACTCTTCTGTCATCAGATTTCACTTCTAGGTTGTGAATTAAATTGTAACGTGATCTCCAGCGGTCAGAAAATTGGCCCTTAGGATGACAACTTATATTCTTAAGTCTTTTAATTAAATGACTGAGGCTTTCCTCTCATTTCTGGGCCAAAATAGCATTGCTGTGAGCTGTGCCTTTGCACTGAGCGCGTGTTACTGCCAGGATGTCTCTTGGGGACAGGGACTGCGCTTTGTCCTTGATTCCCATTTGTGCTGTTAGAGTAAAACCCATCTCTTGAGCCTAAAGCAGTAACCACTGGAAAATGTGTGTAGGGAATCTTAAAGAGACCGGGCAAAGCCCAGAACAATGTGATTGTTTTTCAGTTGCTGATTTAAATGTAACAAAAACCAAATGAATCTGGTTATAAATATTAAATATATATATATAAATGGCTGTGATAACTTTGTAGCCAGAGCAACAGGCAAACATAAAACTAGCTAGCAGATGATAGCCAAGGGTTTTCTTTTCCTGAACTTTATCTCCCAGGCTGTATTTCTCCACAGCCAAGTCAAGCACCCACGTGCCTTTTGGTCCTTCAACTCACAGCTTGCATTCCTCCCGAGCCAGAGCCGGGCACCACAGCGTTCCAGCTCTCATGGAAACCGGGATTGGGCCGGCAGTGTGCAGCCAGTGATTGACTGTCTTTCACTTCACTTGTTCTTGAGTTGTTGTGGGTCGGCTCCAAGTGGAGCTGAGCCCAGACCTCCTTGGAACAGCAGCGGACTGTGGGGGTGGCGTTGGAGGAAAGAGGAGGGGAGAGGTGCACTGGGAAAGGGGGGTTAAAGCATCACTGCGGGGTAAAGCATCACTGGGGTAAGGTGGCAGTAATGTTACCACGGGCTGGTGACTGCAAACATCTCATCTCTTCATTCTTCTCCCTCCTGTTGGGTTGCAGAGAAGAGAAGATGACAGCTGCCCGAATTAGAAAATGCCACAAGTGTGGAACGGGCCTGATTAAATCTGAGGGCTGCAACCGCATGTCCTGCCGCTGCGGGGCTCAGATGTGCTACCTCTGCCGGGCTGCCATTAACGGGTACGACCACTTCTGCCAGCACCCCCGCTCGCCCGGGGCTCCCTGCCAGGACTGTGCCAAGTGCTCCCTCTGGACAGATCCCACAGTAAGTAACGAAGGACTCCTGTGAGCGATTCCTGCTCTGATTTTAATTACCATTCTGTGCTGACAACGTTGAAATACATGTCTTCCACCAGAGGAAAACAACTGGTTTTAGGCAGCACAACTCTTTTCCTCTCCTAAGGCAGCTAAAACCCACACTGGAAGCCTGCATCAGCACAGAGTTGCATCTGACCGCAACTGGGAAGGGGCTGGTGTTGCTTTGGGGGAAGCCAGCACCTGGTAGATGAGGTTGGAAGTGCTCTGAGCGCTGTCCTGCAGAGTGGGTTTGTGGAAGGAGCTGGTTGGAGGGACTGTGTGCTGGCACCAGGCGTGGTAGCCAGCGTTGGGATTACTGGGCCTCATTGCTGGTTTTGCAGCCGAGTTATGGGTCGGTACAGCTTTGCATCAGAACATAAGGGGAGTCATGTCACTTTGGTGCCCAGATCTTGTGCTCACTCTGCAAGTCCCTTGGCAGAGACTGAGAGCTCTGCCCACAGGCTGAGGGGCCGAGGTTACAGTTGGGTCTGTTCTCACAGCTGTTGTCAACAGCTGCAAAGGAAGAACTGAGCCATGGCCTGAGCCATAAGGGAAGATATAGTAACTTAATACAGCTTGTAGCTGTGACGAGCATGGGAAAACTCAGTGCAGCATCTCTGTAACTAGAAGTCTTCAAGACCAGAAATTTGGAAGGGGAGTAGGTAGGAGCAGGAGTTGAATTTCCTGGGTTTGGCAGTCGGTGGAGCAGACTGAATGTGGAGCTGCGTTCCCAGGGCTCGTCTGAGCTTCGTTTCTTTGTCTCGGACTGCTGCAGCTTGCAGAGAGCTTGCAGAGGCTGCTGCCAGCCCCTCGTTCTGCAGGTGACAGGCACAGTCCTGTGCTTGCACAGAGCCGAGGAAAAGCCACTCTACATCTCTCCCTTCTTCTACTTGCAGGCGCTTGGGGATCTCCTCACAATGGCTCACCCAGCATAAACTTCCTAGTCCTTGCCTGCCTTTATTCCCTGTGTTATCCCATAGATGTGAGGTGTTAAACACAGACAGCTCCTTCCAGGCACCCCATAGTGCTTCTGACACCTGGTTATGCACTCCTCAGATTCCTGTCCCACTCCTCCCCATTTTCCACCAGGATGCAATTGAGGATTCGGCAGTGCTGGCGTCCTTTGTTCCCATCAGGCTGCTGATTATGCTGGGTGATGGCATTTGTTCAGAGCCAGAGAAAACATGAGGCCTCTCAAAAAGCTTGTACTGTACTTTAAAATAAATAAATAAATAAGCAGCACAAAGGCTGCACTGTCACCAGGCTCCTTCCAGCTCTCTAATTAACCAATATTGTGGCAAAGAGAAATTTCCCACCGTCAGCAAAGACCTGGCACTGCCTGCGCCTTCTTTTTTTTTTTTCCCCCCTATTTTTTTTCCTTTGTTTTTTTGAGTCAGAGTGCTGGTGGGCTGGGGAGGTGACGTTGGGCGACTGTCCTCACTGCAGTGCAAAGAATAAGGTGAAAGTCAGCTCTTGGCTTCTGAGACTGAAATGATGGAGATGTGTGTGCTGTGCCCCTTCTGAAGGGGCTTGGTCACCCCAACCCAGTCCCACCTGGGTGATCTGCACTCTCCTGTGGGACATGAAACAGGAGTTAATGTGGTAGGGGTGAAGAGGGGCAACAAATTTGTAATCTTGACTTGGGGATATGAAAGAGAAAACGCCATTGCATCAGTAGTGTCTCATCCTTTGTCAGGGACAATGTCCATCTGAGGGATCCATCATCTTCTCATGCCGTTCTCAACTTCTCTGTACTCTCTTCTGGCTCCATATCTTCCATCCTGTTGAAGTCATTAGACAGCTGATGCAGTGTATGTAGGAAGAGAGGATCTGGTGTAGGCTTGCACGTGTTGGTAGCCATGCTCTGCGTGTGCAAGTGCAGAGAAGATGAGGCTGGGTCATCTTGTTACCTGTGGAATTCACAGCCCATCACTTTGGAGCTGCTGCTCCTCTCCCTGGATTGGGCTCTACTACAAAATGGTGGGGGTACATGGGTGGCACCCAAGCGTGGCTGCCAGAGGGTTCCTCATCTGATTTCTGATGCGTTCAACTGCAGAACGGTCTTCACAGCAGACTGGTGGCACGGTCACAGTGCCATGGGCAGACTTCAGCTCTGTGTCGGACCTGGATAATAATTTCACACCTTTCTGAAGGGTCTATTTTAGGTCCCCGTTATTTACAGCAAAATTCAGGTTTCTTTAAAAGAGGGAACCTTTGTTCTTTGCCAGATGTTTAATGCTTCCTGACTCAGAAATACTTCTTGAGAAAGCACCAGTAAACCTGTTCATCAGCTTGGGTTCAAACCGAATCAAAGACAGTCCTTTAGGAACTGCAGCATCTGTTAGTCTTTGTCTCAGATGATCTTGAGAGAGTAAAGCAGATGCTTCAGAATTTCCCACAATCAAAAGCTCAGTTAAAATCTTGTCCTGTGCTGTAATCAGAGGCTGATTTAGAAGTATTGGTGCAATATTTGCTGGCTCAGAGACAAGCTGCAATCAAGCTGTGGTCAGCAGCTTCCAGGGTAGCAAGCAGTAATCGCTTAATCGCTGCGTTTCTTCTAGAGCTAATCGGTGCCCTGCACCCCCCTAGGACATGAACACGGGCCAGGAGCTCTTGTCACTAAGCTGCTTGGCCAGAAGTCCTTGTGTGCTTGTTCTGCAGCCCGTGCTGGCTTTGGCTTCGCTCACCAGACCTTGCTGGCTGCAGGAGGGGCTGATGCAATATTGCCAGAGACAAAGCTCAGGACGAAGTGGTGAGAACTGGCTCTGCAAACAACAGGCTCTGGGACTCGGGGGCTGCATTTTCCCTGTTTTCTAAATATAGGGGGTGCAAACCTGAAGCTGAAATCCCTCAATGCAATTTGACTAATGCATTCCATTCTGGTAAACCCGGCTCTGCTCTCACATGTGTTGGTTTTAATTGAATACTCATCTTTGGGCTATCAATAATAACACACAGCGGCTTTTTTGGGCTTTCAAGTTTAAGATGTCTTCAGCAAACTGTTAAAAGACCCCCAAAAGCCCATCATTAAAGCTCAAAGCAGGAGATAAATTGGTTTAAGGTGTTTGCAATTATCCCTCCTTCCAGTGCTAGAAGATACTGAGCAAAAACAGTGTAAAACTTCAAATGCATGAATGAAGCACAGGGCACTGCCTTTAGGATTCGGGAGGGAGGGAAGGGAAGAAGCACCCCTAAACTTAGTGTTTGGCTGGGAAGGGGGGTTGTTTTTGGTGCTATAAAACGCCTTAATCATAAGCATATGGTTAATCTGAGGTGTTCACAGCCAGGCAGCGATAGGGAATTGCCTGTTGCTAAAATAACTCCCCGTGCCTTGAAACGCCAGCGTGTTCTTCATCCCCGTGGCGGCCCCCCTTTTCCTGCAGCACTGCGGATGCCCTGTTCCAGTTACAACACAGCTTTTATCCCCTGCTTCCTGCTGCATGGAGGAACACGCCGGAGACAGCCCCATGCCTGTTCTTGCTCAGGCTCTCCGCAGCTGATCTGGGAATGATTTGAAACAAAACCCCTTAGTCCTTTGGAAGCCTCTGTCGTGAAAAATCATTTCAAGTTTATTAGGAACGGCTGTGGCCACATGTATGTGGAAAAAGAAAGCGCTGAAAAGCCAGGAAAGGCGGGGGAGGAGGTGGGGAAGGCACTTTCTAAAGACAGGGGAGGGGTTGCACAGCCCAGAAATAGTCACCAGGTCTCCTGTTTTCGCTCTTTCAGGAGGCGGGCAGCCGCTTTCCTGTGACACTTCATAATTAAAGATAACGAGAAGCATGGCTGATAGAAACAGAGCTTTCCTAAAGCTTTGTCAATATACTTTTGTTCTGGGCAGAGGAGGTTTTATTTGGGGGGCGTTGTCTCTGTGTGACTTGCAGAGCTTTTATCTCTGTTGCTGCTGTATTTTCGTGTTCCCCATGGGCTGTGGGGTTCTCTGGTGGCTCATTCTGCGTGCTGGGTCCTGCATGGATGTCAGGTGGGATTTCTCTGCACCAGCGTTGTGTCCCTGCCATGAAAAGGTGCCTTGCTTAGCAACCCAGCCCAGCTCGGCAGTTAATCTATCCACAGAGCCGAGCCATCCTTCCTGCTGTGATTGGCTCTGTCTCCGCTGCATTCCTGGGATCAATGGGCGAGGGCTGAATGGAAAAGCCCCCTCCATGCCCAGATCTTCTCGCAGATCACACAGGCAGGCTCTCAGCCCCTCTCACTCTGGCCGGGGATGAACGTTTGGCTTTTTGGCTACAGGGACTGGAGATGGTTCCTACAAAGAGCATCCTGCTGCCAGGTGTGGGGGAAGCTTGGTCCTGTTTGACCACTTAAGAACGCAGCAGCTATTAATAACAGCGTTTGCTTTCCACAGCGTTTGCAGATAAGAAGGGTGAATACATCTCATAGATCCTTTGCATTCTTCTCTTGGCCACCTCCCTTCTCCCGTGATGCAGCGGAGCACAGGGAAGGGCCAGGCTGTAGCATTTTCTCTCTTGGGAGGAGAGCCAAGTTACATCCTTGCTCAAAAAGCATGTGGGCTGAGCCCCCTCCCCCCCCACCCAGGATTTGGGGGAGTTGCTTTCTGCGCCTTTTTCTTTCTCTTTTGCTGCAGGCAAGGCAGCTGACAGGAAGATGACTGTTACCTTGACAAGATAAATCCCTTCAATCCACACAGCCTGTGAACAGGCTATTAAAATTATAATCTAATCCTTTATTAAGGGACTTGAACCCGCTCAGGAAAACGGACACAAGAGGCTTTGGAAATGGCTCTGCAGGCTCTGCCCCGTGTGACATCGAGCGGTGTCTTATCGCAGCAGCCAGCCAGCAGTGTGCTGATGAAAACTTGGGGCTTGGTGTGGGTGCTTCACCCTTACATGAATCTGTCATCTCCGATGACTGTGGAATCAAAACCCAGCCTTTGCTTCTCAGAGAATTAGAGAGATTTGCAAAAATCACTGTTGCACATGTTGAATATTTGGGGTCTTTTTAATTATGACCCGTGCCAGTACAGTATGTAATAACCAGAACCTGTGGCATCAGCTTTCCCTCACAAATAGGCTAAAATGATCTCTCTGTGTGTGTATCATCAGGCTTTTGTTCCGTCTGGGATGTGGATCTTTCCTAAATCCTGCAGGTATTGAGCTGTGCTGTGTCTTCATCTCTTGCCAGATTCAGTGGTGGCTCCTTGGGTAGGAAGGTGCACGTTGTGCCGTAGATTTTTCTCCCTTTGATATTAACAGATGCTGGTTTTCCAGATACACTGATGCAAAAAAATTGTAAGCCAAGGCTTGGTATGTGGGGTTAAGTACAAACGCTTCCCAGCCTTCTAATATGAGAACATGCTTTTATCAGCAGAGAAGCAACAAAGCCGGTAACTTCTGCTCCTGAAGATACAGCTTGTTACGCCTCTGCTGGGATTTGCAGTCATGGAACTCATCATCCCCATCCGGGTCTGGTTTTATGCACCCTGGGTGTGCTGCAGGGTGTTCCCCCTCTTGAAGACAGGGGATGGGGTTGAGTAGGGATCTCTGGCTGTTGTATTCGACTGGACGTGGTTTATGTTGTCCTTGCAAGATAGATGTCGTTTTGGGGACCTGGCAGATGGGGTTTGCTGCTGCACATTTCCCCGGAGCTCAGGGAGATGCGGTAATTGGAGCCAGCATCACCTTGGCTGTGCGTGCAGCTGGCTCGCCAGCCCTGGGGGCAGATGGCTTTGTCGATCCGTCATTAGCCCAGGGGTCAGCTGCAGTTTAAACTGGGGCCCCCTCCACGGGAGGATCTCGTAAAGTTGTGTTGTTGATGTGTCCGACTCCCCTGACTTCTGCAGGACTGAGTGGTATCAACAGCAGGGTTTGTGGGGGCTGCAGCATCTCGAGTGGTGGTGGTGGGACGGTGGTGTCCCAGGAAAGTGCTGTTTCAGGAGGTTAATCAATATGAGATTCAAGTAAAAGCTTTTTTAAGTTAGAAGGAATGTTTTTATGTTCCCAGGCTTTAAGAGGAGAGGTCTCTGCCTTTGTGTGAGGAGAGGAGATGGGGTGATGTTGTTCAGTTGAGCTTAGAATATATTTCTTGTCCTATAACTAAACACAGAGCCTTCAGGCACATTGTTTCCAGTAATCAGCTGCATGATGGGAGAAGAAGCTGTCTCCATTTTCAACAGCATCACACAGAAATGTTCTGTGAAGAAAAATAAATGGACATCTTGAAGCTTTGGGGCTGCCCTTTGATAGTGCTGCTTGGGCAGCAAAGGAGCAGGGGATATTTGGCTGTGTGGTGGAGAGTGTGCCTGGGTTGTTTTCCAGCTGGGGATTGTTGCAGCCGGGTACCTGGGGTGGTTAGAAGCTCTGTGTAGGCTCAAGGAGCCGTTCTTTGGCAGCTCTTATGGAGACAGACAGGCTGTAATTACCAGCCCGTGGAAGCGGCCTGCTTTGGGGGTGGGGTGGGGGCGAAGTGTGTCCTGGAAAGTCTTAATTTGAACCACTGGCTTCCAGAATAAGGGAGGGAAGCATTGAGTTTGGCTTTCTGCAGATAAGGGTAACTCCAGTCTCCCAGGGAAACCTTATCTAGTGGGAGGAGGAGGGGACATCTCGAGTTCCCAGGCGTTGCTGTTGCACACGTGCAGGGCCGTAAGATCGGGGTTGGGAAGCTGGCTGGGCTTGAAATAATTCCAGCGTGGCTGCAGGGGTAAAGTGATTCGGATTTGGCCCCAGAGCTCTCCAAAAGAGAGGATGCTCTCCATGTGAAGAGCATTTGGGAAGGAAAGTACAGGCTTGGCAGTGCTGGAGTTGGGATGAGTAACATCAGAAAGTCTTGTGCTTGTGGGGTACGTGGGGCTTGGGGTGTCCCTTCTGCCACACTGCCACATTGCAGGTGACCCCATGAACCAAACCAAGTGCTCCTGGGCGTGTGGGGAGACCTAGGGTGGCTCATGGGGATTCTGTGCATCACCCAGCAGCTCCTGTTCCTGGCCTTCTTCCCCAATACCTCCTGACACGAGTACAGATGCTGTCTGGGAGGCGCAGCTATTTCCATTTGTGTTCTGAGAGCACCAGGTAGCGTTTGGTCCCGATGGACGCAAAGCAGCAGCAGATGCAGCCCAGCAGAGAGCAGGAGGATCTCTGTTGCCATCGCTGCACATATGGAGCATCTGCTGCCTGGCACGAGGAGGGAGTTGTCTCCTCAGTTCCTTGGTGTCATCTTCATTACCCTGAGAGCTGTTTTCACAGCCGTTGTTGGGAGGGGACAGCAGGTGCTGACGTGGGTCGGGGTGATTCTCTGGTTTTGGGCCAATGCTGGTGTCGCCTTGTGTGACACCCAAGAGCTGCTTGGACCCTACAAGCCCTTGGTGCCCGCAGCGCTTCCTCCAGGCAAAGCCTCTCCTAGCTCCGGTTGTTTCATAGCCTTCTTCCAGGACTTAGTCTGTTGTGGTGGGAAGGCCAGCTCTGTAGATACCTACAGCCACCTGAGGCTTTGTTTGGCCTTGCTGCTGCTACATTGGGCTGAGAGAACTGCAGATGATGAGAGGCAGAAGGATGGTTTCAATTCCTGGCTTGTTCTTGGTGAGTAGCAGGGTCTAAATATTCTTGCTACAACCTCTAGATAGACATTAGAGAAACACACTGCAATTTATGTCCTCCTCAGAGTTACAGATAAGATCTAAATGGCCTCCTCACAGCACTGTTTAGCTACTAGAGCCGGGATTTAAGTTGTGTTAATTCCAGCTGTTGGGCCAAAAACCTCTGGAAGTGCTAGTGTAGCGTAAATATTTAATAGCCTCTTGCCATTTAAAAGATTAACGGCTCTCCAGCAGCGCCTCAGCTGGGCAGAGCTGGGTTCCTGTTCTCTGGTTTCCATCAAGTCAATGAATTCTAGCAGTGATCTCCCTGGAAAAGCCTCTTAATCGTACTCTGGAGAGCAGGCTCAGCTCTGCGTGCGTTCCCTGTGCTGCACTCCCCCTGGACTCGGCACTAGTGAGGCTGCACCTCGAGTGCTGGGTCCAGTTCTGGGCTCCTCACCATCAGAAGGACATGGAGGTCCTGGAGCGAGTCCAGAGAAGGGCAACCAGGCTGGGGAAGGGGCTGGAGGGCAAATCCTATGAGGAGCAGCTGAGGGAGCTGGGGGTGTTTAGCCTGGAGAAGAGGAGGCTGAGGGGAGACCTTATCACCACCTACAACTATCTGAAGAGAGGTTATAGAGAGATAGGTGATGGTCTCTTCAGCCAGGTGACAGGAGATAGGACAAGGGGCAATGACCTCAAGCTGTGCCAGGGCAGGTTTAGATTGGACATTAGAAAAATAATTTTTTACTGAAAGAGTTGTCAGGGCCTGGAACAGGCTGCCCAGGGAGGGGGTTGAGTCACCTTCCCTGGATGTGTTCAAAAACAGGGTAGATGAGGTACTTAGGGATATGGTTTAGTTTAGGATGAGAATGGTTGGACTTGATGATCTTCAAAGGTCTTTTCCAACCTTGTGATTCTGTGATTTAGTCACAGCCTTGGTTTTGACTAAACTTGGGTCACCCCGAACTAGGATGGTTCAGCTGAATGTACCTTTCGTTCCCCCCATGATTGGGTGCTGACCAGCAGAGCAGTGTTGAGGAACTTGAAGGTTGCCATGGTGGGACTTGTCCCACTGACTCTTGATGCTTCCTGTGGTTTCTAGGAAGACGATGAGAAGATAATTCAGGAGATTCAGAAGGAGGCAGAAGAGGAGCAAAGGAAGAAAAACGGGGGTAAGTCACAGGCTTTACCTGCGCTTAGAGACCAGGCAGAGTGTGTCAGGAGAGCACGGGGCTCCCAGCTCCTGCCAAGCCTCTGGGTCTTTCCCACAGCCTGCCTGTTCCCAGGCTTCTCCATGCATTGCTGTGCGGTGCCAGGCATCACCCGAATCTTGCTCTGGAGAGGAGTGCAAGCTGTCACCCTGTCCCTCCTGGGAATGGGTCTGGCTTCAAAGCCGTGCTGCGTGCCAGGGCACTGTGGGCAGCCACACATGTCTGGCTTACACGTGGCACCATGTGTCCTGGGTGCACAGAGCTGTTCTCCTTCCCCTCTGCTTGGCAAAGGAGCTGAAGGGCAGCAAAACCTCTGTGCTCTGGTGGGGGGGAGCACAGGGCCATGAAAGGGCCAGCCCTGCACCCCTGCAGAAGGTGGTGTTTGCTGTCTGTGGTGTGGTATTGAGGAAAGGAGCCAGCCTGGAAAGCTGATGCTGTGCTCCTGGAGCATGGAAGGAGCAGGGAGCGATGCTGAGGAGGAGTTTGCCAAGGCACGTCCTGCAGCTGGAGGGTGCCATTTGCAGAGGTAAAACCATGGACTGAGCTTGATGGGTTTTTGTGTTGGTGGGATGACTGGTTCTTTTCTGTCCCACTTGTGCAGAGAACAGCTTCAAGCGGATCGGCCCTCCTGCAGAAAAGCCCGTGGAGAAAATCCAGAGGATGGAAGTCATCCCTAGACCTGTTCCTCAGAACCTCCATCAACCCCGGATGCCCCCTTACCCCTTCGTGCACCCTCCCTTCCCGCTCCCTCCTGTCCGCCCCATGTACAACAACATCCCCCTCAACATCGGCCCCATCCCTGCCCCCTACGTGCCCCCCTTACCCAACATGAGGGTGAACTACGACTTCCCCCAGATCAACGTTCAGCTGGAGCACAACTTGCCTATGCACTTTGGCCCTCAGCCCCGACACCGGTTCTGACCCGGCTCAAACAGCACTTAGCGTAGAGTCACTGCAGGGCAAAGCCACCCCAGCAATGTCACCCCTCTTCCTGCTCCAGCCCCTCTCCCCTCCCCTGGTTCCTTTAGCCGGCTGTGAGGGGACCTGCTGACTCAGCACACCTGCGCTGCCCCCCTCTCCAGAGCCTCTCTGAACCTTTGCAGTGGAACACTTCAGCCTGCGCTGCAGCGGGGCTCGGCGCTGCGTTTCCAGGGCGCTCTCCCCACCTTGGGCATCCAGGTATTTTCCTTTGGCAGAGCCCGTTGGGGCAGCTGTTGGGAGGGGAAAATGAGACTTTGTGGAGCACAGGGATGCAGCCGTTCCTTGGGGACTTCCCAAAGAAATAATCCTGCCTTCCTGCTCGCCGGAGCAGCTGCTGCACGGTCAAGTGAGTCTTGGGGGAAGGGAGGAGAAGCTTGGCACCAGAGTAAGGCCTTTGGGAATAAGTCAGAGGAGCCAGCTGCCCTTCTGCCTGCAGAGAGGCAGGAGGCTGGAGTTCCCATGTTCTCCTGCATCCCTGTAACCTGTTAGCACCTCCCAGCAGAAATAAATCATTCAAACCCACGTTGATGCCGTGTCCTCAGCGTTTCTCACTCTGCAAGCAGAGTGAGGGCAGGTAGCCCAGAGCCAGGTTCTCCCTTGGGGCTTTAGCAAGCACCAGAAGAATCCAGCACCCAAATCTTTGCTGGAACCAAACTTACCCCCTTTGAAGGGCTCCATATTAATTATTTTCCCCCTGACCTGCCCAAACGTGGCCTTTGGCTTTGCCACTCTCATCCAACATCCCAAATCCTATCCCCCCTTTCCTTCCAGCAGGTGGAGAACCACCTGGAGCCGAACCCACACCCTTTGTTGTAAAAACTGCTGGGACAAGTACCTGGTTAGATGCATAGGCAGCAGTGTGTGTGCTGTGGCAGGAGCCCCCGATGTAGCCACACAGGCCAGCAGCGAGCCTGGAGCCCCCAGTAGCTGAGCCCCTGCAGCTGTAGCCTTGTGTGAGGGAAGCTGGCTGTGTCTGCTGTGCTTAAGGACTTCCAAAAAATGCATGTTTCGGCTTAATTGGCTTTGGAAAAGTGTGTTAAAAGGCAAATGTGAGTTTTGCTGGGCTTAGGGAGCGAGTGGTTCAGGGAAAAATCTTCCTTGTGAGAGGGGGGGCGGTTGCTGGGCTGTGGGAGGAGCGTTGGCACAAAGCCCCTTCCCCACAGGTACAGGCCCCCTTTGGAAGAGAGAAGGGCTGGGGTAGAAAATGAACCCTCCTCCCAGGAACACTGGGGTGACTTTTACAGCCTGGTTGTGCTGGTGTGGCTTGGTCTGGGCAGTGTTCTCTGTCCTGTTGGGAACCCATGGGGTGTGCTTCCCCTCCCCTGAGTTTGAGCGTTGTGGTGGTTGTTTTGGGTTTAATTGGGTTTAGGTAAAACTCCCTGTCTCTGCTTCTCAGTTCTGCCAAACCTTAGCATGTAGCTCCCTGTAACTGCTCCCAGCACGGTGTCTCCTTGGGCGTGCAGTGAGTGATGGGCACGGGGCTGTTGGGATGCTCCCAGGGAGCTTCCAGGGCATCCTCTGTGGCCCAGGAGGGTCTCCCTGAGGGGACTTCCATGCTTTTTGGAGCTGAGTTAGCAATTTCTTCACTCTTGGGCTTCGCCCATGGGTCAGGCATTCCCATAGAGTGCTCTGTCCCAGCTCCTCAGCACCATGGGCTCTCCAGCATTAACAACTGAGGGGTCTTGCCTTGCTGCTATCCTTGTTTTTTCATTTTAATTTGTTTCTGGAAGTGGTCTGGGCACTGCAGGAGCCTTTGCCACTTGCTGCTCGGCTGGGCCCCAGCCCAGTTTCAATCCCAGCTTGCAGTGTGTGATTCCTGCAGTAGGCAGGGCAGGGTGTCCCGTTGGGTTTGGGAAGGGCTGCCCTTCCCAGCCTTAGTGGGAAGCAAGAGGATAGACCCAGGTCTGAGGAACCGTGCGTGGCATCCTGGGTTTCTAACACCCGAGACCTTGGGGGCTGGAGAGGCGGCTTGGACGAGCCCTCTGGGCTTCCTGGGGCGTGTGCAGGGGGTCAGGCAGCTGGGATGCAGCTTGGCTGTGGAGTTGGTGGCCCGAGCATGCAGTGTCGCTCCATGGCTGGGAGCAGTGGCCAGAGCCTGTGCTCACACCCTGGTGTTTGGTGTGTGGCAAGAGCTGAGCCTTGGCAAGAGGGACATGCCGGGATGGAGCGAGAGGGATGAAGGGTGGTGCCTGTGATCTGTTCTGCTTTGTGATGTCTTCAGCTGTCACGGTCCTGGAGGAGCTCAGTAGAGGTAAGGGGGATAGAGGGGACCGCTGTCCCACAAGCCGTGAGCTTGTTTGTGTCTGGGAGAGATGGGCACTCACTCCAGCAGCCCTGAGCCAGCCAAGCCCTCTGTCCAGCCCTGGGGTGACACTGGGCTCCAAGCACTCCACCTTTCCCCAAAAACTGCTCTGCAGCTGAGGCATGGGGACAGCTGGGATCCTGACAGAGCTACCTCCCATCAGGTCCCTAACTCCCACATCCCATTTCCCTCCTGCCCCACCATCCTTGGAACCATCTATCCTTTCAGAGGCAACAGAGTGGTTGCTGTACCCAGGCTGGTCCCTCACCAGGTAATCCATATGGTTAACTGCAGCGTCCTGTTCTACTTGCCTTAAAGGTGGAGAGGAAAAACTTGTAGTATTTGCACTTAGCAAAACATTCTATTAAAAGACAGAAGCCCTGTAAAGATGTGCATGTTCTGCAACTTTGTATAACGATAGGGACAATACATAGGTGGTTTATTAAAAAAAAAGGGGAAAAGGAAAAAAAAAGACAAAAAATATTTTTCTTGACCTTCCAGTAGTAACCTGTTGGGATATTCTGTGTGTAAAAAGTTCCTGTATTATATTGTAATTTGAATTTCTGTAAATAAATTTGTGCGATCTGGCTTTTACCTGTTGTGCTTCGTTACAGCCAAAACATCACCCCCTCTGTGTCCCCCTCCTCATCCCTCCTGCGCCCACTTGGTGTTTGGGCTGACGCCTGGCTGCAGCGTGGAACGGGCAGGGCCCTTGTGCCAGATCTTCAGCCTGTGTGGTTGAAGTCTCGCAGGCACAAACCCGTTTGACCCTCTGGAAAAGCTCAGTGTGTTCCACAGGCTCCTGGGGAGAAGCTGGATGGGAGAGAAAATGGTTTCCAGTCACTCTAAATGGAAACCAGGATGCGAGCGGCGGGGGGACCTTCCTCCCCCCATGCTGGAGCGATGGTAAATAGGGAATTTGGCTTTAAAAGCAAAAGGGAATGGGGAAGGGGGGGGCAGGGTGAGGGTCCCCTTGCAGCTCTGGGGCTCCTTCCTGGTGCGGGGACCCCCGGCTGTGCTGGCAGAGCTGCTCTGGGTGCCAGCGCTTGGCTCCCGCACAGCGTGGCAGAGGGGTGAGGGTGAGTGCTGGCACTTCCCCACAGCCTCGGCTCTGCCCCGTTTATAGCACAGGACAAACATCTGTCTGTCCATCCTTCCTTCCTTCCTTCGCCTGTGCTCTGGCACTTAAACCCCTGTCCGGAGCTGCAGGTCCCTCCTGGCAGCACCTCCTGCCTGGGGTGTGCTTGGGGGGGCTGGGTAGTCCCTCTTCCCCAAAATTTGCTTCTAGCAAACCCACTTTAGACTGTTCAAAGCCAACCAGGAGCCTGGGGTGACCCATGGCTGGGCTGTAGGAGTTGCAGGGCAGTGACAGGGTGGCTGCTCATGGCAGGAGTGATGGAGTTGTCCCCCAGCCCCTCTGTTAGCATGTGCTGCTCCCCCTCTTTGTGACCAAACCAAAGGTTGGCCCCAGCATCGAGCCTGGGGGAGTTGGTTGGGTTTTAGGGCTGGTTTGGCCATCTCAGGGTGCTGGGGGGGCATCCCGGCTCCTCCAGCCAGAGCTTTGCTTCAGCCAAGGATGGTGAAGCCACCCCCATCCTTGGCTGCTTTGCTTAATCTTCCCTTTGGCTGCACAAAGGTGAGGAGGGGGCTTATTGCTGACCCCTGCCCATCTCACCCTCCTCCTGGCAGGTGCCTCCCCCTCGGGGCTGGTGTGTGGGGGGTAAATCTCTAAGCCAGGGTGAGAAAAAAGCTCCTTCAAGGTGCTGTTCCCCCCAACCCACACAGAGCTCACCCATCCTCAAAGCTGCCCCTGGGCCTGGTGGGTTAACACTGCTCTGAGCATCTCCAGAGGTGACCCGGCCCCCAGCCAGCTGTGGCTTGGAGCCTGCTTTGTGAGAAGAGCCTGTGGGTCACCACTTCCACCCCCTGCCCCCCCCAAAATCCTCCAGGGTCTCTAGAGCCAGCTCAGGCTCTTGAGTTGACCCCAAAGGCTCTGCCCCCCCCCCCAGCACCCCCTGCCCGGAGCTGTGCTCCTTGTTGGAAGGCTGCTGCCCCCCAACAGACCACACACCGCTGCTCGTATCCGAATGCAGGTTTTATTTTTAATTCATCTTTCTCCATTTGAAGCTATTTTTGGGTTTTTTAAGTTATACAAATGGCACTTACAAAAAAAAAAAAAAAAATTAAAAAAACCAAAAACCCCCCCCAAAAAAAAACCCCAAACAAACCCAAAACTTAAATCTTCAGAGTGAGATGTTTCCAGAGAGTCACGACACCCGGTAAGAGGAGACAGGAGAGATGTTGACCTAGTGTCACACGGAAGAAGCCGGAGCGGGAGTTACACCAGGGGACGGGGAGGAGGCGACACAGAATTGGGGGAGCAGGGGGTGAAGGCCAGCGAGAAGTGTGTGTGCCAAGTCACAGGGTCACTCAGGGCTTCATCAAGACACTCGGTCCTTCGAGAGGCATCGTGGTCCCTGGGCGGGCGCGTGGAGCCCGTGCGAGCGCAGGCAGCCCCTGGGTGTGAGTGCAGAGCCGAGGTAGAGTCCCAGCCGGGATCCCCTGCGCCGGGGAGGGACCCCTGCCCCCTGGTAGGGGACAGGTCGCTCGCTCTCCCAGCTGGGAGTTTAGCACCAAGCTCCTACGGAGGGTTCCAGGTTACCCCTCCACATGGCTTTAAGGCTGACGAGCCCCTACCGTGCCTCTGGCGATAGGGACCGGCCCTGGTTTGGCACGGCAGCGATGCC
Source organism: Porphyrio hochstetteri (assembly GCA_020800305.1). Taxonomy (NCBI): domain Eukaryota; kingdom Metazoa; phylum Chordata; class Aves; order Gruiformes; family Rallidae; genus Porphyrio; species Porphyrio hochstetteri. The sequence continues at coordinate 12,389,165 of CM036920.1, forward strand.
ATGAGCACCCTTGGTGTGGGGCGCGGGGGGGAATGGGAACAACACCCATGGGTGCTCCCTCCCCAGAGGGGACCCACGAGGGAAAAGGCTCCTTGGTGTGTTTCACAGGGAGCAAATCCCAGCCCTGGGAAGGCCCCAAAGGATAAAGTGCCCTTCAACACCCTAACAAACGCATCAGCATCACCCGTTACGAACAGCGGAGTCTCTAACGCAGACCTAGTACGGACAACAGCCGGGGGCGCAGTGCCAGGGGGAGCGTATATATAAATAGAGACTAACAAAAATACTGTTTTGGTCTTTTTTTTTTTTGTCTTTTTTTTTTTGTCTTTTTTCATCTTTTTTTTCCTTTTTTCCAGTAGGGCTGTGATGGCATGAGGCTGAGCCCAGGTGCCCTGGGGGATGGGGAGCTGCCCTTCCTTGGGGGAGCCCGTGGGAATGGGCGGTTCCTAATTCAGCATCAGGTGCTCAGCGATTCGCATTGCTGTTCCAGTATTGTAGGAGAAGGAAGGGGAGGTGGGGGGAAGCAAAACCACAAAGGTACTGAGCAAGTATCACTGTGCAAAGTTTGCTAAGGAACTTCTCTATTCTGTAAACCAAAATCTGCAGCTGATGCTTCCAGCCACTGCCCCAGGGAGGTTGCATCACCCAGCCGGGCTCCTGCAAGGACCGGAGCTCCAGGTGCTGGAGGCAGGCTGGATGAAGCTCCCTGCCCCATATGGGACATACGTGTGTCCCCCTATTCCAAAACACTCCCCCCCGCCAGGCACAGCAGCAGGACCAGCCTCGGGGCAAGCACCTGCTGGGATGGACCCAACCTTGGGGGTCTACAACACTCCTCCAGAGCCAGAGGCACAAGGAGGGACACGAGGAGCGTGGGGCTTTGTGAGATGAAAGGCTGAGGCTTTCCAGATGGGAATCACCCTAAAACATCATTTCCAGGTACATGGTGGGGATGGGGAGGGGATGTGGGCTTGCTGGCTCTTCTGCAGGGACGTGTGCTGGCATATGCCAGCCTAGTCCCCAGGGCTGCTGTGATATGTAAGGTCACCTCTTACAGCTCAGCTGGGGATGAATCCTGCCCCAAAAGCCAGGAGCAGAGAGAAGCTGCCAGGAGGAGCTGGCTGAGCTCAGCACCTTCGCTCTGCACCTGGCTGGAGCAGGATGGGACAGGTGCTCCAGGGGATGCTGGCAGCACAGAGACAGTGCCAGCAGTGATATGGCAGCAGTGAGCACAGAGGTGATCTCATTCCCTTTTTTCCAGTCAAGGAGAGGAAAATAAACTACCTAAGATGATGCTCAGGGCCAGGATGGGGGTTACGGCAGTTTCCAAGCCCAGCAAACCTGGAGGGAGGTGGCAGAAGAGGGCGGGGGGGGGGGGGGGTGGGAGAAGAGACAGACCCCTCTACAAAGCTATAGGCAGGCTGCCCCATCACTTTTCCAGTTCTTACAGAGATTCGTGGAGACCAGACCCACCTCCCACACAACTCGGGCAGGAGAGGAGGACGAGCCAGTCTGAGAATCCTTGAGAGAGAGGAGAAACAGAACTGAAAAGAAAAAAAAACAAGGACAAAGGAAGGGAAAGAAAAGTTGGCAATGGGAGGTACGCTAAAGTGCATTAATATTCCCAGAGGGTGGAGGCATCAATGGCGTCAGCAGATGCCTTCAGGACCCCAGCATGGTCGCCCTTCAGGTATTTGCCGTTGATCTTGATGGCCACTTTGTTATAGTCGCAGAACTCAAAAAAGAAGTCCACGGGGGAGTCGCTGCTGCTGGTGACGGACGACTCACTCCCCACCATCCAGTACTTCCCAGTGGCATCTGCAGGCAGAGGGAGAGGGGACGAGGTGGCCCCGTGAGCCACCACCGAGGGCCAGCGCACCCCCACCGCCACAGCCTGTTCCCACCCCTGGGGACTCACCCTTGATGTTGTAGGCCCCGTCGTTGAACTCCAGCTGGAAGACGTCGTAGGAGGAGCGGTTGGAGTCCAGGGTGCCGGTCACCTTCCGGCACCCGATGAAGCCGTGCTCCCCACGGAGGACGATGATGGGCCTGTTGATCAGCTTCATCACGAAATGCTCCGTCTCGCCTGCGCCGGAGGGAAGAGAGGCTGTGAGAGCAGCTGGGGGGGCACAGGGCCTGGACACTGCAGCTGGCAGACAGCAGCGAGGAGGGGGAGCTGTGCCCCTCACCTGCTTCTCACCCACCCCACCCGTCCCCCCCATCTCGACGGGCACCGAGAACCCTATTGCCTGCATCCCTGAGCATCCCCTAGGGAAGAGCCCAGCATGGGGTGGCGAATGACTGTCCCCTTCCACCCCCCAACACGGGGGTCCCTAAGGGAGGGGGGTCCCTTACCTGCTGTCTCCATGGAGGCCGCCAGCTGCCCGTTCTTCTTTGCTGTCACATACTTGCCGTTGGCAGCCCTCAGGGTGATGCGTTTGTCACACCACTCGATGTCGAAATAGCAGCTGGCATTCCTGGGGGGGCAGAGAGGTGTCAGGGGGGTGGGAGGGATGAGAACGTGGCCGCTGCCACCCCCCAGCTCTGAAAGGGTCACAGCTGGATTGGGGGGCCCCGCTTCGGTCTGGGTTTGCAGGATGAGCCACACCATGGCAGCCACCCTGGTGGGAAGCCGTCTCCTCGCAGGCAGGAGGCAGGCAGCCGGCCAAAGGCACTTCTGGAGTTTCCAGGGTTGAACTGTGGGGTGAAGCATTTCGCCAGCCCAGCCACCAGGAAGGATTACGTGGCCCGAGGGGCTTCCTGAGCATCACGGGCGAGCGGCAAGCCCCAGCCCAGCCCAACTCGTTGGGGAATTTGCTGCCTTTGCTGGGAAGCATTTTGGGGCGAGTGCCTAGGCTGGAAACCCCCACCTTGGAGTCCCCTGGAAGATGCAGAGGGGTCCCTGAAGCCCAGGTACGTCTCCCACCCCCCACACTGCCAGGGACTCACTTGGTGGAGGCGGTGGACTGGATGCCCCCGTTGGAGGTGAGGGTCCAGTACTTCCCAGTGTAGGTCCTGAAGGCGCATTTCTTGGTGTCCTTGTTGATCTCCAGCTGGTAGGTCTCCTGGTCCCCTTCCTCATCTTGGTTGGCCGAGAGGTCCATCCCTGGGGGCAGAGGCAGATGGAGGTGGGGGGGGTGTCAGGGGAAAGGGGGAGGTGCTCCAACCCACCTCCAGTTGGTCTGGGTGTGGGGGCAGCCCAGGAAACCCAACTGTGAAGGGCTCCTGCTCCCCTGGGTGGGCTGTGGTGACCCCCGTGTCCCTTGCATACATCTCCCCTCTGGAATTTTGGGCTCAAGTGTTCAGGAAGGAGGGTTGGGCTGGGCTGGCGTGACCACAGGCTTCAGCCCAGGGCTCTGCAGCTTCGCCAGGAGTAAGCACTAAGCAAAACCCAGCTTAGATACTGTGCATGGACAAGGGCTGCAGTGTGTCCCCACTGAGACCAAGGTGACAGCCAGGTTATTCCCTCCGTTGTCAGAGGCCACCTCACCCTCTGTGAGTCCCCAGCTCGGATGCAGTTAAGGACCATGGAACCATTTTTCATTGTCCCAGCCCATTGGGGCACCAAGGTTTGGAGGGAGCAGAGGCTCAGGAAAGCCCTGGGGCAGCCAAGCCTTTCCCTGCCTCCCAAAAAACCCATCAGCACCAGCCTGTCCCCCAGCTCTGCCAGCCAGGAAGACACGTCCTGGCACCGAAGGGACCAGAGGCGCACTCAGGGCCCTGGCAGCCTCGGAGGTGGGTGCAGCCAGTCTGGGGCCACCACACACAGCCCTGGGGCCAGCGCTGGCCCCCACCCGGCCACGTGCACATCCAGCCACAGGCACGGAGCCCAAGTGAACCTGCTTAGTCAGGGCTGCCAGGGCCAAGTCCTCTCCAGAGCCCTCCCGCCCCCTGGATTCCTGCCTACAAACACTTCTGGGATGCGAGTCACAGGCCGGAGCCACAGGGAAGCGGCGGCGCTGCCATGGGGAAGCAAACCCAGGCCCAGGGCCCGGCCCTGCTCCCCCATCTGCCCACGGCTGGGACAAGCAGAGCCAAGGCCCAGCACCACCGTGGGGCACGGCGGGTCCATCACCAGTGGGAGCAGCCTGGGAGGGGACAGCAGCTCAGGGGAACGGGATGAGTGTTCCCCAGCAGAACGCGCCCACGGCCCCTGGGTGCTGGGGCACACACCAGCCCGGGAGCCAGTGATGGCTTCTCCCTCATCCCACCCCGGGGCAGGCAGCTGTGTCCATCATCCCGTCCTGCTGTGTCTGTCACCCTGTCCTGCCACCTGGGAAGAGGCAGTTTGTCCAGCAGCACCCAGGGCGCAGCCTCTGCTTTGCATGTGGGTGCCTCACCTTCCCCACGGGGGTCAGGCTTTGAAGGACTCGCTTTGTCAGCCCTAATCTTATCTCCTCCACCCAAACTGTCCTGTGATGCCTCTTCCCTGCCAGGCATCCTGCATCCCACCGCACCTTCGGCCACCCCCTGCCATCCCAGGGGTATCTGGGCTGCACAGGAGGCAGAGGGGGGCTGCAAGACCGCTGACCCCAGCCCCACAGGCCAAGTGCCCAGCTCATGTGGTCGCCCCCGTTACTGAGCCAGCAGCTGATGGGAACATTTGGTCCCGATTCTGCACCCCTGCTGGGAAAGCAGCATCACAGCAGCCTGCTCCAGCCCCCCCAGAGCCAAGAAGGGGAGAGGCGCTCTGGGGGGCCTCACAGAGGGACCAGGCTGTGAGCAGGGATGCTGGGGGATGCAGCCCATCGCCCGAGGCTGCTGGCACCCCAAACCTGTATGAGCTGCTGCCGCCTGTGTGGGAGTGGGCGGGACGTGGCAGTTCCTCCTCACCACACTTTTAGGTGAGGCCCCTGACCTGTGGGGATGGGTAGGCCCCGGGGTGCTTCAAGAGCCCCCAGATGCCCCCTCAACCGAGCACAGCACTTTGGCTTTCCTCTGGCAGGGCCCGGCAGCAGGAGGGTCTCCCAGGGCCCCCTCCTCAGAGTGCACTGGGTTGGGTTACACTGACTCAGAGGCAAGGAATGCAGTTACAGCTGGGGAGGAGGGGGCTTCAAAGGGCTGCCCTGGGCCCAGCAGGATGGCTGGGGGTGGGTCAGGGGCAGCCCAAGAGAGATGCCCCCAGGATGGGGGACAGAGGCTGCCCCTCCAGCCACCCCCCAGCCCGGCGCTTGGCGGCTGCGGGGAGCGGGCGTCCCACAGCGCCCATCACACTTTAATTACAGCTCCTGGTAAACTGACAGCCTGGAGCCCCTGCGACTCAGCCTGACCTTGACGAAGCTGCTAATTACAGCTGGAGGCAGGGAGGAGGGGTGAGGGCGGAGGCACGCCTGCGCCCCCAAAAATTCCCCGCCGGCTCCGTCTTCAACACGGGCTGGCTACAGGGGTTCTGGGGAGGATGATGGAGAGAGGGGAGGAGGAAGCTGGGGGGTGCTGAGGCGTGAATGTCCCCAGGGCCTCCTAACACCCAGCCTCCTCCAAACAAAGCCCCTGGGCTGGAGGTCCCAGGGGAGGAGGGAAGGGCGATGGGCAGGAGCAGGGAAGGGCTTCCCAAGGCCCCGGTGCTGAGGTCTCCAGGTGCTCCAAGCCCCCGGGTTGTAGGAGCGATGCCCCAGCCCTCACTAATCCCAGCACAGGACATGGAGGCCCGTGGCCATCCCAGAGCAGGCACAGGCCTTCCCCCACCACCCACAGACACGGCTTCTCCATCAGAAGGAGCAGCTGGCCGTGGCCATGCCAACCGCAACATCCCGAGTGCACACACGGCACACAGAGGCCTCTCCCCCTACATGAAGTCCATGCAGAGGGGAGAGTCCTATGAGCCATCCCAGGATGATGGCAAGGGGGAGGGGAGGATTGCACCCAGCTCTGCCCCATGCCTTGTCCCCTCCCTGCCCTTCAGACAGGCTAATGATGCACCCCTATCTAAACCCAAGCACGTTGCTGTCTAAAAGCACCCATGCAGCTCCTCTGCCGGGGGTGCAGCTCTGTGAGGGGGTCACAGATGGGGGTGAAACATGGATTTCCTGGAAAACCCACCCCACTCCCCTCCTTCCCTATGGATTTCCTGTGGCTTCATGGTACCGCCAAGTGCCAAGATGCCACTTGGCATCTCAGGCTGAAATCCAGCAGCCAAGCCCATGTGCCTCCAGCCATGCCCAGGCACGCTCCCGTCACCGCACCGCTCTCTCACCCCCCTTTTCCCCCTTCCCAGACCCCCATTCCCCAAAATGCCTCGCTCCCGACTCGGCCCATCCTCTCCCCACACCATGGCGGGGGAGGCAGGCAGCACACCTCCGCTGGGGAGGGGGGGCTGGCAGGGGCCCAGCAGAGCGGGGAGGATGCCAGCGCTCTGCCCCGGGGACCCTCACGCCCACAAAGGGCCCTTTGTTGCTGCAGCAGGGGCTAGAAAGGGGCCATTGAGCCAGGGAGGAGGCTGCTTTCTGCCGGCAGCACCCCGACTCGGCTCTGCTCAGAGGAGCAACGGGGAGATGGGGGGCTCTTGTGGTGCCTGGGGGTCCCGAGGGATCCCATCCTTCTGTGAAGGGCTGGAGGCAGGGCTGGCACCCCCCTCAAGCTCCCCCTCGGGTCTGTTGGTGCCCAGCGCCTCACACGCAGGGGATGGCCACGCTGGCCATCCCATCCCATCCCTGGAACAGGGATGCGGCTCCAGGCCAGGAGCTGACTCGGCACTCGTGGGACAGTGCAGTCCCAAGGCTGGACGGGCTCCAGCTCCCAACCAGGGGAGCCACAAAAGGCCCCGTGGCCCCATCACCACCCATCCCATGGGGCAGGGGGGACACAGCCCCTGCCAGCCCCGCTCCCACCCCAACTCCAGAGGCGGGAGCTGCCATTTCCCACGAGCCCCCCCTGAGCCACAGCCGCTCCCTGCCCACGTCCCCCATTCCCGGCAGCCTCCGGCACAGCTGCCGGCAGCGCGGCGCTTATCAGCTCGGCGGGGGAAGGGGCTGTCTGCCCTGCTTCCTCCAGCCGCTGCCTTCCTGGTAACCTTGGGAGACAAGGAGCTTTCCTGATGGGAGACGGGGGGAGTGAACCCCAGATTGCAGCAGCCCCCAGCCCCCCGCTGCTGCTGGGCAGGATAAACTGGGTGGAAACGGCTTTTCTGGCCAAAATGGACTTAAGTGAGGGCGTGCAGCCCCAGCACAGCCCTTCCCGCTGGGTTTGGCTTGGAAAAGGGCCGGGCATAGCCCACAGCCCCCTGTTGCTGGGGAGATTTGGGCCCCCCCCCCTTTCCCCCTCAACCCCCAGCCATCCCGAATCACACAAAGCCAGCGTGTCCACCAGCACCACTTCCACCCGCGCCACGGGGTTCCCCCGCATTGTCCCACCCCACCGTGTGGGACCCCAGCCTGCACATCTGCCCCCCACATCTGGTTTTCCCATCTCCAGTGACAAAGGGCTGCAGCAGCCTTCCCTTCCCCCACGGCGCTGCGGCAGCCTCCCGCCAGCCTCCCGCCATCTCCATCCTCCTCCTCCCCAAACCCCTGTGCCTGGGCAAATCATCCCCATCACCCATCTTTTTGGGCTTTTTTGGGGTGGGTTTGTTTTTTTTTTTGAGGGCCCGCTGAGCAGTACAGGGTCTGCTCTTGGATGGAGAAAGGGATGGAGCTCCCTGCCAGGAGCTGCCCGGGCACAGACCAGAGCTGAGCTGCAACCTGGAAATATTATATATAGTCTGGAAAATCCCCCGGTGTGTGTTGCTCGGGGCTGGGCTGCAGGAGGGCGTGCTCACACCCATCCCATGCCCGGCGTGCGCCGGCCTGACTCGGTGCCCCGGGGCTCCCACAGCATCCCGGCTGAGCGTACCTCCAGCATCACCCTGCCCGTGGAGCGGGGACCCCCCTGTCCTCCAGCAAGCGCCCCTCAAGTTGGGGTGCTGTGTGGTTGAAGGGGGAGGGGGCACCCAAGGGGCTGCGCTGGAGGCAGGTGGCATGGTGGCCGCTCCAGAGAGTGGAGGGGATGGGTGCGGGCAGCTGCCTTTGTGTGGGCAGATGTAGGTCATGGCTCCAACACGTTTTGGAGAAGCCATTTATGTAACGCTGCCAGGGCTGGGGGGGGGCTGGTAGCACACCCCTCCCCACCCACTGAGGAGGACCACAGCCCCTCCACCCCCACCCCGGGCCCCCGCTCTGTGGGGTGTGTGGCTCAGCCATGCTGGGGAGGAGGGAGAAGGGGGAGTTTGGTGGAGGCTTTGTTGGGTGAACAATGAGCTCCGCAGGTAGGAAGGCGAGATGGCAGCCCTGCCTCCTTCATGGCAAGGGGAAGAATCCGTCCGTCCGTCCGTCCATCCATCCATCCATCCATCCATCCCCCCCTCGGCCCCCGCCCCCGTCCATCCCAGCGCCCCACGGCAGGCCCCTCGCCCTTCCTCCCCCACCCGGGGCACCCCGCAGAGACGATGCTGCAGGGATGGGGGTGCTGGAGGATGGGCCCCCAGGCAGGCGGTGCTGGAGGGATGCGGGGGGAGGATGGGGGGAGGATGATAGAGGGATTGGGGGAGGGACCGCAGGCAGCCATGCTGGAGGGGGGGGGTGTGTGTGCTCTGGGGAAATGGTGAATTAAGGGGAGGGGTGTGTATGAATTGGGGCTCACGAGGTGGGCAGACTAAAGGGGTGATGGCGGGGGGGTGTAGGGGGGCGCCCTGTGGGGTTGCAGCTGCAAGAAGGCAGAGGAAGCTGGAGGGATGGGGAGGGAAGGTTGTGCTGCCGGGGGGGCAGTGCTGCAGGGGGGCGACTCTGGGGTGATGCAGGGGATGCGGAGGAGGTGATGCCCGAGCGATGCAGCTCGGGGCGGGCGATGCCCAAGGGACGATGATGCTGGAGGGGATGCAGGGGCGCACCTCAGGGCGATGATACCCCAGGGACTTAGGGGCAGCCTCGCCTCCCCACACCCCCCCCCCTCCCCACACCCCCATGCCCTGGTACCTTGCCGGGTGGAGACATTCCTGTCGTTGCCGGCTCGGAGCACGACCTGCGGGCAGCTCTGCTCGAGGGCGAAGAGCTCGTCCTTGCCCACCTTGGCGTTCTTGCCGGCCTTGAGGGTGCCGCTGGGTCCCGAGGGGGCGAGGTAGCGACCCTCCCCGTCGCGGAAGGCCACCTTCCCGCAGCGGAACTCGAGGGTGAAGGCGGTGCCGGGCTCGGCGGCGGGGACCAGGCGGCCGTCGCTGCGCAGCAGGCGGTGGTCGCAGCTCTGCAGGCTGTACCGCTGCTCCACGAAGAGCAGGGTGATGAGGGCATCCACGCCCCACGGCACGTCGCGGTCCACGGCCAGCTCGTCCCGGCGAGGTCCCAGGTGGGCGTAGCGCTTGCGGGCCAGGCTGTAGAGGTTGGCCTGAGGATGCATGGCCAGGTGGACGCTCCATTTCTCGGCGGCCGAGACGGCGGGGGCGAAGCAGGAGAGACGGTCCTCGGTGCCGCCGAAGAAGCGGCGGTGGGGCTCGGACTGCAGCGACCAGCGCCCGTCGCCGTGAGCCACCACCAAGAAGCGACAGTCGGGCCCCGGCTCCTCGCTGTCGCAGCTCACCCGGCCGTCCTTGTCGGCGGCCAGGTACCGGCCCAGGTGGCTTTTGAGCAGCACCGCGCTGGAGTCCTCCCCGTCCTGCTCCAGCGTCCAGATCTGCTTTTTCTTCATGCTGGCGGCCGAGGCGTTCACCTTGAAGCCGAAAGCCTCCGCCGTCAGGTACTTGTTGCTGCAGTTGATGAGCCCGAACTGGATCTGCACCGGCTCCGCCGTCCCGTTCGCCGTCATCCTGCCGCCGCTGCTGCTGCCGCCGCCACCGACCGCCGCTGCCGCCGCGCCCGCCCCGCCACCGGCTTTATACCGCCGCCGCCGCGGCGCCGCCCCCCCTCCCCATCCTCGCCCGTCGGGGCCGCCCCCCGCCGCGACCCCCGCCCGCCCCCTCCCCGCCGCCCCTCCGGCCTCTCCGGCCTCCGCCGCTGCACCCCCCGCGCCTCCCACCACCACCAGGAAGCCCCGGGCCCCTCCTGGCGCAGCAAGAGCCCCCCTTGAATTGCAGGACCATCCCCCCACACACCCCCCCCCAACTGCGAGGCCCTTCCCTGCATCGCAAACGTCCCCTTGAATTGCAGGACCCCCTCCCCCGCACTGCAAGACCCCCACATTGCAAGACCCCTCCCCGTGTCGCAGGAGCCTCCTTGGATTGTGCAACATACACCCCCCCACACCCCCCAAATACCCTGTGACCCTTCTACCCTTCTACATTGCAAGACCCTTCCCTGCATCACAAGAGCCCCGCTGAACTGCAGGGCCCTGTACACATCACGAGACCCCCACCACACGGCAAGGCCCCTCCCTGCATTGCAAGACCACTCAGTGCACAGTGCAAGACCCCCCCCCAATTGCAAGGCTTCCTCCCCCCCCCATTGCAAGGCCACTCTCCTGCAATGGAAGACAAGATGTTTTCCATTTCAGGCCCCTCTCTGCATGGCAAACCCCCTTGGCATTGCACAGCAAGAGCCCCCTTGACCCACAGGACACTCCCCCCATTGCAAGAACACCCCCTGCATGGCAAAGCCCACCCCCACATGTGCATTTCAGGATATTCCCCCCCCCACCCCATTGTAAGACCACCCCCTTGAGCTGCAAGTTCCCCTCCTGCATTACAAGACCCCAGCCCATTGCAAGGCCCCTCCTACACTGCAGGACCCCTCCCTGCACCCCTCTAACCCCTCCCTGGGCCATTAGCCAGGCTGCAGGGCTGCAGGACAGAAGGGGACACGGGTGGGTGGCCCCCTGCCACCTCTGAGCCCGCCCAGCACCCTGTGCCAGGCTCTGGTGATGCTGGGGTGCTGGACCCTGGGGAAGCCACAGTCCCTCCATCTAAGTCCGAAGCAAAGACGGGTGGTCCCTGCGTTTCAAGGCCATTTTGAGGCCGTTTCTTGACGTATGGGTGAGCAGCACTGGTGTGAGGTCACACTCCAGCAGCACGTACAGCAGGGCCAAGCCCAGGATGGCAAGGTGACCAGGCTGGATGCTGCCCAGGGGCTCTGCTCCTTGGGAACAGGGACACTTCTTGTGCCTGTTCTCATGCAGACACAGATGAAGAGGAGCCTGGCTGGGGTGGCAGATTTGGAGCCCCCCTCAACTGCACACACGCTGCCAGGCGCTTTTGGGGGGGGCTGTTTGCTGGGGGGATGTGCAGAAAGTCGAAGAGGGATGTGAGGGACACAGGAATGGGTTTTAGGTGCATCAGGGAGTGCCACAGGGGAAGGGCTGGAGCATGGCACGGGTGAGACAGGGCATACCACGGGCTGGCACAGAGACCATCCCCAGGCTCGCAGCTACCCCAAGGCAGGGCTGCATCCAGCCCCCATCTCCCTAGGCCCTCCAGGCTCCACTGGTTCTGCACTGGCCATACTGGTTAGAGCCATGGTTCCACCTCGGGGCTGCACCACAACCAGCCACCTCTGCCCTGGGGGGGTCGCTGGCACAACTGCCCCGGGTCAAACCCCAAATAGTGTTTATTTTCCTGGATGCCTCAGCCAGTCCTGCTCGGTTCTGGTTCCCGTGCTTGCCACACCATCCTGCAAATCCAGACAGGCAGAGCGACCATTTGAAAGCAGAGCCAACCCCACAGCCTCTCAGCCAGGCTGGAAACAAATCCCTCCCAGCTCCAGCGAGGCAGATCCGAGCGTTTGTCTTCCAAATCCCTTGTGCTCCTCTCACTAAAGGCACCAGGGCGTTAGGACCCGGCCACGAGGCCGAGCAGCTGCCTGGGCCTACAGCTGCTGGGATCTGCTTTCTCCTGCCGCAGCAGGCAGATGGTGCTGAGCCTGAGAAAGAAGCAGCTTTTCTGCCACACACACAAAACAAAACAACACACACAAAAAAAAAGCAATTATGCAGAAGGAAAAAAAGAACCCCACTCTGTTTTCTTGCCACTACCCAGCAGCAGTGCGGATGGCTGGCACTGCCTGGCTCCAAGGGCCTGCCCTCACTGAGCAGGCAGCCTGCCTGCACCCACCCTGCCTGCACCCTCAGATCCCGTGGGATGGGAGAGCCCTAAACGCTGGCTGGGATGTCCCTCCTGCATGTCACTGTGGTGGCAAAGGGTGACCAGTGTCCCCCGGTCAGGGGATGCAGGAGCCAAGCCCCATCTCCCATGTGCATCCAGGCGTGGCGGGTGCGCTGGAGCAGTAAGAAAGGCGCTGGGCTTCCCTCACTACATTGCATTTCCCGTCCTCTCCACAAGCCACCATGGCTAAACGCTTCTGAGGTCACCCTGCCCCCCCTCACCCCCCCATCTGCAGCCCTCCCACCGCCCTCCTGCAGGAGACCCAATCTCTGGCGCACGGCGTCCATGACAAGGGCTTTCCGGAGCGCGGCCGTGTCCCCTCGGAGGGGCTGCGTGACTCACCCGCTGGGACTTCAAATAAACCCCAGCTCCAAAAAAGAAAAGCCAAGAGAAAAGGAGCCCTGGCCATGGAGTGACCCTTGTCTTGCCTGCCTCAGGCACAGGAACGCCCTCGGATTTTCATGCTCGCCTGGATGCTTTTTGTGGCAGCTCAGCGTCGTCTGCCAGCGGCCCTGAGGCTTTGAGTCAAGAGAAATTGGGTGTCCGGGGCAGCTGCAGGGAGGGCGGGTGGCAGGGCACACTGGCAGGGTGCCAGTGGCCAGTGCAGAGGGGCTGGGCAAGGGGCAGGGGGGGGCAATGTCTGGTGAAGCATCTTTGGGGTGCAATGGGCTGGTCCATCCCGGTGTCCCCAGGGAGGGCAGAGGAGCCGTCGCGGGGCAGCAGCAGAGGTCCTGGGGTGGAGGGGCAGCATGGAGACCATGGCAGCAGCCAGGAGATGCTTTGGGCTGTGCTCAGGCCCCTCTTCTCCTCCGGCACACTCAGCCCCTTTGGGCACTGCTGTGTCACTGGGCGTATGGAGCCAGTGCCACCAGGTCACCCTCAGCTGTCCTTTGGCCTCAAGCCTGGCCTGACCTGCCTTGGCCTTGCTGGAGCGAGTCTGGGGGCTCGCTGTGAGTGGGCTGTTGTGGGTTTTCATCCCAGCAGCACTGTGATGGCACGGGGGGGGACAGGCTGGCTTACAGCCACCTCCTCCCCCGTGTGCTGTGAAGCCCAGCTCCATGTCACTGGCACGTGCAGGCAGATGTCCCAGGGGTGTCCTTGTCCGTCGTGGTGGTGCCAGCAGCTGCAAGATGGCCAAGGCTGGCCTGGGAAGCTCCCCCAGAGTGGTGCTCCCCTCACCCCACAGAGAGGGCTCAGCAGAGGCTGGGGACACCGTTGCCAGGTGGCCACCATCTCTCCAGCCACTTCTGTCCCTAAGTGAGACAGGCTTTGGTGACAAAGAGCCCTTGTGCAGGATGGGGCGACCCTGTGAACCCCAGTGAGCAGGATAAAGGGCTTTGCCAGGACCACCTGGCAGCCAGGGACCACTGGATCAGGGCCAGCAACGAGTCCCAGGTACAGCCCCGACGCCCACAGCACGGCTGCAGACAGAGGCTGCATCTCCCAGGGGACACCAACGTGTCCCTTGCCGCAGCCAGGGGCTGTGAGGGACACCCCGGGGTGCAGGGCTGCCCCGGCCTCGCTGCCTTACGCCGCCCAGCAGCTCAGCACAGGATCTCCAGCAGCTCCCCTGACAGTTGGCAGGCGCCCCGGCCTCATTAAAATTGTATTAGGTTGTATTTAAAAAGCAAAAATAAACCCAGCAGCACCAGGGGAAACAAAGAGCAGCCCTAAGAGAGGGGCTGGATCGTGCTGGGGGCAGTTTTCCCAGGGGATGCTGCCCCGAGGGGGCTTCCTCAGCTCCACAACCTGGGAAATGAGGGACAGTGGCAGAGTGCGTGTCAGTCGGGTCCCTGCATCTCGCAGCCATCAGGAGCTGTCACAGCACCGGTTCCAGTGCTTGCTGGGTGCTTTATTAGCTGGGTTTACCCCTGTTGCCCTAATTTGATTGCTTCCAGGGTGTAGTAAGGGAGGGAAATGCTGGAAGGGCGCTGTTGGGAAGGGTCTGGGTGCTGTGTGTAGGCAAGCCTTGAACAAATGAAGGAAGAAAGTGGACAGGAAAGCACGTACAGCTGGACAGCCCTGGGCCCAGGCTGGGAACGTTGTCCCTCTCTTCCTGCTCGAGCTTGTTTTCTGGTGTGGCTTTTCCATTATCTGAAACTAAGGTGGAAACCTGCCCCTTCCTCCAGCCCCCCCTGAGGACCCCACAGAGGTCAGGGAGGGGGATAGATCCTGGTTCTTCCATTGGGATAATTAATTTTATTAGGCAAGCTTTTGCACAGCAGTCATTAACCTTGGTGGCAGGGACGATGCTCTTTGTCCCAGATGCTGCACCCTGCCTGGTCCCTAGGGATTCTGCTGGGGCATGAGGCACCTGTAGCCCATGGAGACACCCAGGAGCCACAGATGAGAGGCACGGGGCATTTCGAGGGCCAAACCAAGCCAGTAGCATTGGGATGCTTTCCAGCCTTTAATAAAAAGACCAAAAAAACCCCCTAGGGAACCCCCCAAAAAGTAGGGCCCCATCTGTTCTGGGCTGCCCATCTTGCAGCAAAGGGGGCAAGAGCCCTGGGGGGGGGGTGTAGTCTTTTTTTTTTCGGGGGGGAGGAGTAAGCCATGTCCATGTGATGGTGGCAGGTCCCTGCAGTGCAGCCCTGCATGACACACGGTGGGGGAGGCTGTCCCTGGCCCTCACAGTGTCTTGGGCACCCGTTGGAGCTCGACGGTGACTCTTGGCCCCAAAACTGCTCCAGAGGAGCCTCCAGCAGTGGGCAGTGCTGGCTGCCCTCCTCCCCTGGGGCTGCTCTGGCACAGAGGTTTTGGCCAGGACCGGGGTTGGGTCAGTCCGTGGTGGCAGGAGGGTGATGCCAGGGGAAGCTGCTGCCCAGAGGTGCAACAAGCACGCACGTGCTCAGCTCTCATCTGCAGCTTGCACCATCAGTGCGGGCGCTGCAGCTGCCACCCAAACCAGGGGGCTAAGAGGAAGACTTCAGTGCCAGCCCTGCTACCCATCACACATCCCCACTTTTAGTTCCCCAGCACAGCACCGAGTCAGCAGGGAAGAATTCAGGAGGAAGAAGAAAGTGTGTTATCAGCATCTGCCCACGCAGCTCTCCAAAATAACAGGGCCCCAGCCGCCCGGCAGCGCCAGCCGGAGCAGGTGACTCAGCTTGTGGCAGCAGCTCCTTTCTGCCCCAGTTCTCTCCCTCACTCACGCCTGGATCCTTGTTCCCCTCCACAGCCTGATGCACAGCCCAAGTGCCACCTCTCCTCATGGCCTTGTCCAGCGCTGCCCAAGGGTTTGGTGGGCAGAGGAACAGCACTGCCTCAATCCCCAGGGCTCAACTCCTCTCCCCAAACACAGGGTGTGCCAAAATCTGACCTGAGCATGGCTGGGATGGTGACCACCACCATCCCTGGTGTGACACTGGGGCAATTAGCAACAACATGTTGGCTCCGTCTCACCTTGGGCTGGGGCACGGCATAACGCAAGGAGATGGGATGCAGAAGCCTTGGAGCGCCTGGAAATGGCAGAGAGGGACATCAGGAACAGGGAGCAAAGGTGAGCGGGCCAGAAGGAAGCCACTCAGGATGGGGGATGAGGATGAGGAGGAGGAGGAGGCAGCTTGTGGTTTCTGTGTTTGCCATCACCCCAGCATCTCGCCGCGGGCTCCAGGCGCAGCTTTGGGGCAGGTCCATGGATACCCATTGCAGGGGGCTGGTACCAAGACCCCCATCCCCTGGGGGGCTGTACCTTGTGTGGGCACGAGTCTGTGTGAGACCCCCTGCAGTGGGGTGAGGCTGAGGCTTGGCCTGGGGAGAAACTGAGGCCAAGCCCCAAGAGAACCAGGGGATTCCCACAGACCCCCAGAGCAAGGGGGCCCATCACTTTAAGGAGCAGTAATAGGAGCCAGCTGGAAAGCCCCAGGGGATCCCTATAAAGGGCTGGGAGGGAAGGGGAGGGGGGATTGTGGCTTTTACAGTCTGCAGGCTTGGAGGGTAAGAGGTTATTCAGTTCTTTGGTGGTGGTAGTGGGGTATCCCAAGGTGGGATGCAGGGCTGTGCCCGCACCCACAGTGGGGAGCACTGGGGTGAGTGGCTGAGATTTTGGCCCAGAGAAGGGGCTGGAGGCAGTGTTTTGAGGTTAGGGGGGTCAAACCTCCCTGCCCTGGCACAGCCCCCACCAGCTGTGCCTTCCTGGGCCGGAGATCCCCTTCCAGATGGATAACTCCATTGTCAATGGTGAAAAGAGTCCATTAGTCAGGATTAGGAACGGGGCCTTTGGGGATTAGCCCTGCACCTCCCACCCAGCGGTCCCCTGCTTCCTGCAGGCGCTGGGCTGGCCGGGGGCCCATCTCTGCCTCCTCGGGGCACTGTCCCCCCACTCTGGTTTTAGATGCAGGAGGGAAGGGGGCTCCTATCACACCTTGGGGCTGAGAAATGGGGGAGCTGGTGGGAGGAGGTGACTTGGGTCCCCAAGTGACTGGCTGTCCCACTCCCCCCCCCCCCCCCCCCCTCCCCGGCAGCCTGAACCCCTGGGAATCTTTGCAGTGCTTTGTGTGTCTCCTTAGGTACATCCACATCCATCCCTCTTTAGTATCCGGGCTTAGGGGCCCAGTGAGGCTGGAGGGAGCTTTGCACATGGGGAAACTGAGGCACGGGTGCAGGTATCTACATGCAAGGGGTGCCCAGCTGTGCTCCCCATCCAGCAGCATGTGGAAAACGGCATCTGGGGTGAAGATGGAGGCTGCCCTTCCTGGTGAGCCTGCGAGGGGGATGGCGAGGGTGGAGAGGACAGCAAAAAATGGGGACCCCTTTGGTGAATGGGGCACAGCCTCCCAAACCCCTCACCCTTGTGCTCTGTGAACAGGTGCCCGTTCGGCAAATCCTGGGGTGACGCCCGTGGTAATGGGAGCCGGAGTGGGAACTGGGGGCGGGGGGCACCTCCTCCATCCCCCCCGCTTCCCGCTGCAGGGGCTGGCGGGGCGGCTTGCGGGGGGCGGGCGGGTTGGCTGCAGGGAGGCCCCCGGGAAGGCAGGAATGCGGGGCGGGGCTGGGGGGGCCGCCGCTGAAACCCAAAACCTCCGCGCAGGGGCCCCGGGTCTCGGCATCCGGGAGGCCCCTCGGCTTCGGGCCGGGAAGGGGCTGCTGCGCCGCCCGGGCTGGGCTCCGCGCCCGCGGGGGCGGAGGATGTGGATGTGTCCTGGCTCGCCGGTGCAGCCCCCCGCCCTTTGAGCAGCGGGGCTTATAGCCCCCTCCTCTACACCCTGCTGCTGGAAGCGGAGGGAATAAACCCTGGGGGTGCGGAGCTGGGGGTGCGGGGCACAGAGCGCCCCGGGAAGGGCTTGAGCCGGAAAAGCTGGGCTGGAGGCTGAGTTCCCCGCAGCCGGGGGAGGGCCCTGGGTCCCTGCGGAGTCCCCTCCGGAGTGTGCGGGGAGCGGGCAGGGTCTGCTGACGCCTTGCGGGGCACAGGAAGGGTGTTGGACAGCCGGGATGGGTGTGCGGGGCTGGAGCGGGTGAGTCTGTGGTTAGTTCATGGGCCTGCCTGCAGAGCACCCCTTAGTGTGTGTCATCCCGTGTGTGGCATGTGCCTCCATGTGGGTGATTCGTGTGCAGCCTGTCTGTAGGTGTGTGGCATCCCCTGTGCATCCCAGCACGTCACATCCTGGGGGGTGTGATCCTATGTGCAGCCTGGGCCTCCCTGTGCAAGTCCCTGTGAGACGTGTGTGTGTGTGTGTGCAAACCCCTGAGCATGATGGTGCACATGGTCCTGTGTGTGTTGGGATCACAAGTGCCAGGGTGCACAAGTGTGATCTGCACCTTGGTGTGTACAACCCTGCGTGCTCTGTGCACACTGGTGTGGGCAATCCCACATCCAGTGTGCATCCCGGCATGTGTGATCCTGTGTGGAGTATGCATCCTGGTGTGCATGATCCCACATCCAGTGTGCATCCCAGCATGTGTGATCCTGTGTGGAGTATGCATCCTGGTGTGCATGATCCCACATCCAGTGTGCATCCCAGCATGTGTGATCCTGTGTGGAGTATGCATCCTGGTGTGCATGATCCCACATCCAGTGTGCATCCCAGCATGTGTGATCCTGTGTGGAGCATGCATCCTGACATGCACGGTCTGGAATGCAGCGTGCAGCTCTGTGTGTGTGATCCAGCATGCATCCTGGCAAGTGCTATCCCTCATGGAGAATGTATCCTGACACGCATGAGCCGGCATGCAGCACGATCCCATGTGCAACGTGCATCTCGGCGAGCGTGACCCGGCGCGCAGCTCTGCGCATCCCGGCGTGCGCAGCCCCGCGCAGCGCTGCGCAGCGCAGTGTGCATCCCAACACTGCCACCCAGCAGCCCGGCCGCGCTCTGCAGCGGTAGGACGGGTGCTGCAGCTTCTGGAAACCCTTGGAAGGGGTGGCCGACGTGGAGATGGACAAAGCGGCTCCAGGAAGCAAGCGCGGAGGCTTCGCTGGCAGCTCAGGGCCCGTGTCAGCGTGTTGTCCCCTCGAGGGATGCTGCGCGTCTCTAAGAGCAGATCCCTTGCTCCTGAGCACCTCTGGCATGTGCAAACCAGGATGCTGCAGCAGTCTGGCAGCTGGTGCTGCAGGATGAGGGTCCCAGGGTGGGAGCGAGCTTCATCGTGACAAGAAGTGTGTGCTCCAGGGTCCCAGGGTGGGAGCGAGCATCACTGCAGCAGGAACTGGGTGCTCCAGTGCCAGCTGCTCCCCAGCAGTGAGGCTGACGGCTCGGTGCTGCTGGCAGCTAGCTCTGACCTGAGGGCTCAGGCTGGTTCTTTCTCGAGGTATTGGTGTAACTGCCTGATCCCAATTGTGATCCCAGCACAGGGACAAGAGAGGCTGTGGGTCCCCCAGACCCTTCATCCCATGTGATGCTCTCAGCATCATCCCCACTGGTGTTCCCTGTTGGCTGGGGGGACTGGGGGAAGATGTGGCCCCAGCACAGCTCCTATCACCCTTTACTGAAACACATAGAACTGGACTAGAGAAGCACAAAGTACCCAAAGCAGCCCTGGCCAGCCCTTGGTGTTCCCCCTGCCCGGGGATGCTGCGGCCCTGTGGCCTCAGATGCACCTGTGATGCTGTGTGATGTCATGAGGATGTTTCCTCAGGGTTTTTATTGCTGGGATGAATCATTTACCTGGGCGGGCAGCTGCCTGTAACAGCTGGTGCCAGCCAAGCACGGCCAGGATGGGGGGCTCACCCCCCAAGTGAAGCTGATGAAGCATTGATGCTTCAATGTCCTGTGCAGGGACAGGCTGCAAAAGGGGAGTACAGCAGATGGGTGGCTGGTGGGTGTGTGACCCCAATTGTTGTTTCCTGGGGCTGCCCATCAGGGGTGGGGGTCTTTAGCCAGAATTTGGGAAAGCTCTGGAGCAAGAACCCCACTGAAGTCCCACTGCTGGGGCGGTTGCAGGGTTTGCTGCTGCTCCTTTGCTCCTTTGGCTTCCTCACCAGTGTTTTGGGGTGCTTGCCCCATCGCAGAGATGGGGATGCTGCCACCTCAGTTCCCTTCCAGCCCCTCGCTCCAGCCTAGGCTCTGAACTGCAGGGCACTGCCCTGTCTGTGCAGCGTGGTGACAGGGGATGTGTGGGTGATGCGGCTGCCAGGACCGACGCCCGGGCTGCGTCTAGGGTGATGGGAAACAGCCGCTTTCCTCTGCTGTGCCCTGAGGCATTTGCTTCCCTGGCGTAATCCCAGGGGAATGTGTCAGGTGGGCATTCCCCACCAGGGATGAGCAGAGCTGTGGTGGCTTCTCAAGGGCTTGTCAAACCACCCCAGGGTGGAGTGGGCAACGAGCCCCACTTCCTCCACCGGAAAATGAGGCAGCGGTGGGGCTGGAGGATGTGGCACAGGGAGACCTATGGATGCTGTACATCCTACCCCGGGTGTGGATGGGGTGTTGGTCAGCTTGGGGGTCACTCTTGGCGATGGGATGGGAGCAGGATCTGGTCCCTGCATTCTGGATGGGCTGGGGGTCCTCTGTATTTCTGATGGGGCATGTCCCATGGGCAGCAAACAGGCTTTGCCCACCTAACTCCAGGTGCTTCAAGATGCTCTGGGCTGTGTTTACACCTCTGTGCCTCTGCACCGAATTCTCTGTAGAAAGCAAGATTTTTGGTGCCTAACCAACTGGGGCACCACCATACCAGGTGCTTCCTGCTTTCCCTGGGTGCATCTTGCCCCACCATTCTTGTGGGACCACAGCAGCATCCCAGTGAGCCCAGCAGTGGTCCTTGGCCAAGCCCGGCGCGTCACAGCCGGCGCAGGGAGCGTTTGCTGAGGCAGAGCTGCTCCTCCCTGTCCCCCCCGCGCAGAGGGGAGCGCGGGGAGGAAATTGCTGCTGACGGAGCCGCGAGCGCTGCCGGACTGGGGATGACTAAGTTTGGCAGTGCTACCTGCCGGCTGTTTTTCCTTTTATGGAGGATTTGAGCGAGCCGCTGGAGCAGTTCTCCGAGGGAACCCAAAGGGATCCACCCTGACCTTGGGGACAGGCACCGCAGGGCTGGGGACAGGGTGGCTGGAGGTGGCTGGGCACCAGGGTGGGTGGTGTGAGGCTGGGGCATGGTGCGGCTGGTGGAGGCAGGGATCAATCCCCCTCTCCCCATCCGGATGGGGCACCCACATGTTTTCACTTTCTATTTTAAGAAGCTGGACGCTGGCCCCGAGCCGAGGCCCGGCCCACGGTGCCAGCCAGGGCGTGTGGCTGCCGGCACCCTCCGTGCCACCTGCCTTTGGAGCCACCCCTCCATCTCCCAGCCGTCCCAGCGAGGTTTTCCCACAGGCTGGGGGTCCCGCAGGGAGAGGGGCTGTGGGAGATGTGTCTCTGCAGGGGGGGGACACCGCTGTGGGGGAGAGGACACCTTCTGCACGGGGATGCATTGCTGTGAGGTGACAGCCATGCAGGGGGCACATTGCTCCAAAGGATCCCCTCCCATCCCCTGGGAAGGGGCACTGCTCCACACCCTGGGGCTGCTCCGTGGGGCTGGGGTGGAAACCAGGCAGCCAGGCCTCGGGAAGTCCCCAGCTGGTGGGAAATGCAGAGTGAGAGAGGCCACCCAGTGCCTTTCCCTCCAGCGGCCGGCCGGGCTGGGGACAGGATTTGGCTGGGCTCCCACAGCACCCGGGGCAGTCACCCCCATAGCCCCAGCCTGTGTTGGGTGGGAGGGGGCCGGGACCAGGCTCCTCACGTTGTGTCCTGCATTCTTGGCATTATTCTCCTTTTTTTCTCCTCCTCCTCCACCCCAGGGACGAGCTCTCAAACCTCTCCATTTATGGACAGGAGGTTAGGTCAGATGGGAGGGTGGGGGGATGCCTGGGTCCCCAGGGAGGGACAGGGGTCCTACATGGGGGATGGAGACCAGGGCTGTTCCTGGGGGTCACAGCAGTGATGGTGTGTGGAAAGTTGGGGGACACCCAGGTGTTACCCCTGGGACCCCCATCGTGGTGCCCCGTGCTACTGGGCCCCCCCACCCAGGGTGGTGTTTGGGGTCACCCCCAGCCCCCCCCCAGGGTGCTGTAGCACCCTGAGCCACTGCAAGCAGCCACAGGCAAAACAGTTCCCCGTGGGTGGGGGAGGGGATTTTCCTCTTGGTTTATTGTATTATTTTGAAGCCAAACATAGCCAGTTTGGGGGTAAAGCTGCAGCAGCCAGCACCCCCAGGGGGAGGATGGATGTGTCCCCAGCCCCAGGCTGCTGAGGAGTCACTGGGGCAGGGTGAGATGACTCCAGAGCGGCTCCAGATGATGAAATGTCCTGAGTCATTTGAATCATTAATATTTAAAAAAAAAAGAGAAAAAGGAAAGAAGTGACTCAGGCAGCGGTACCCTGACATTTGGGGTGACAGAGCAGCTGTTTGGGGTCAGGCTTTTGGGGTGGTTTTTTCCCTGTCTATAATAACACCTCAGGGGTGTTGTTGAAGGCAATGAGCAGTTCCCCAGGCACTGTGCTGCTGTGGATGGCCCTCCTGCTCTGGCAGGGCTGGGGAGAGCAAGGATGCTTTCAAGTGGGGGCACATGAGAGCACCCCCTGGGATCTGCTGGGTTGTCACCAGGGTGGGGAAGGACCACAGCACCTTGTGACTTGGATGGCACTCGGCTGTCTGATGGGGTCTTACCCCTGCAGCCCCTTGGCCCAAACTCTGTCCCTGTGGGCCGGAGGGGGTGAGGGGAAGGAGGGACCCCAGGGACTCAGCCCTGCACCCTGTGGGGGCCCTTCGCTCCCCGCTGACTCAGCCGGACAGGATTCCCAGTTTCCGTCGGGTGCTGCCTGGAGTAAATGAGGAGTAGGTTTCACAAGCTCCAGTAATTAATGCTAATTACAGAGCAGCAGCATGGGAACCATTTCTTCCCCAGGTGTCCTTCCAAAAATGGCTTTCTGCAGGTGTGGCACCATCCTTGGCTTGTCATTAGGCACCGCTCCACCTCGGAGAAGGTGAAACCTTCGAAGGCCGGGACTGTGGGAACAGCGGGACAGAGGCCGGGCCCTGCGGTCCCCGCGGCGCCCGGCCCAGCTGCTGGCAGCCGGGTTTGGCTGGAGGGCTGAGCTTGCTCAACCCTGGGTCAAGGAAACCCGTGGGGGACAAATGCCATCCAGCCTCGGTGAGCAGCAGGACCGCTCTGGGCAGCCACCAGCCCAGAAATAGACTCTGAGACCCTTACCCATGGTTTTATCTCTGGGCAGCCACCAGCCCAGAAATAGACTCTGAGACCCTTACCCATGGTTTTATCTCTGGGCAGCCACCAGCCCAGAAATAGACTCTGAGACCCTTACCCATGGTTTTATCTCTGGGCAGCCACCAGCCCAGAAATAGACTCTGAGACCCTTACCCATGGTTTTATCTCTGGGCAGTGACCAGCCTAGAAAGAGACTCTGAGACCCTTACCCATGGTTTTATCTCTGGGCAGTGACCAGCCTAGAAATAGACTCTGAGACCCTTACCCATGGTTTTATGTCTGGGCAGTGACCAGCCTAGAAATAGACTCTGAGACCCTTACCCATGGTTTTATCTCTGGGCAGTGACCAGCCTAGAAATAGACTCTGAGACCCTTACCCATGGTTTTATGTCTGGGCAGTGACCAGCCTAGAAATAGACTCTGAGACCCTTACCCATGGTTTTATGTCTGGGCAGTGACCAGCCTAGAAATAGACTCTGAGACCCTTACCCATGGTTTTATCTCTGGGCAGCCACCAGCCTAGAAATAAAACCATGGGTAAGGGTCTCAGGGTCTTTTTCTTTATGGCTTGGTTCTGCTGCCTTCATTGGAGGGACAATGAGGTCCTCCCAGGACCAGAAGCACGTGCAGAGAGGGGCTGAGCTTCTCCACAGCTCGAAAAAGATGGGGTGAAGGGGTTTAAAAAAGCTTTTTTGTTTTTCTTCTTATCACTGAGCTGGTCAGGCTGAACCTCCTCCCTGCATGGGAACTGTCAGAAGGAAAGCAGGGTGGAGGTGGGCTGGCAAAGCTGAGCTGCAGACCCAGCTGTGATGGGCTGGGAAAAAGCCTCACCTACCTTAGAAATGTGCTGAGCATCCCCAGAGCTTGGGGAACCACCCCTTCCCCTCATCTGCCTGGGGAAAAGAAGGTAGAGGAGGCACAACCAGGCACGGTGGAGAGGAAGGAGCTACTTTGTCCTCCGTGGCAGAAATCCTGGGCTGAACTGGCAGCGGCAGAGACACGGACTAGAGGTGAGGAAACCCTTCCCGTGCAGACTGTGGGCTCTTCATCCTCAGAGCCCCATTTTTCCTCAAGACTGAGCAATGGGAAGCAGCGTGGAGGTGACCCAGTGATGGGACAGCAGCCCAGTACTGGTGGTGGCATCCCCTTTAATCAACCACCTTGGACAGCAGAGTGCTGGCTGGCTGCAGGGATCGATGGCTCTGCTGGTGTCCTGCAGCCCCTTTCCGTTGTTTAAAGTTGAGGTTGGGATTACAGGAGTTAGATCTCTCCCAAACAGGGATGGTTGTGTCCTGTTTAACTGGACCCTCAGGACTTCTGGGACAAAGGGAGATGAAGGGGTTAGTGCTTCCCTGTTTGATGAGGAAGAGCATATCCCATGTTGGAAACATCCCTTATTATTTTGGAGTGGAAACAGTTTCAAAAGCCTGGGTTGAAGGAGGAAATCAGACAGGACTAAATCCACCCAGAGCCAGTTTCCATGTCATTTCCATACTACGTCTCCAGGAGGAAACGCTCCCACATCCAGGGGCTGCGGGTGCTGCGACTCCCTGTCCCCCAGCCAGCTGGGGTGGGGACCCTGAGACAGAGTGGGGCTGGTGGGGGAAGCTTCCTCCCCACTGGGCCGGTGAGCTCCAAAACTGGTCCTGGCGAGAGGAGGGCTGTGGGGAGGTGACCGTCTCTGTGGCTTTTAAATAATCACAGCTTCACTGGGCTTCTTTCCTTTTGCTGTGCACAGCCTTCTCCCTCTGCCCTGCCCTTGGGAGTCGCTGCCTGTATCCCAGCGGACAGGCCTTCTCCTGCCCCTCGGTCCTCGCACCCAGCTGAAGGTGAGGAGGGAAAGGGCACTGCCCAAACCAGCCTTGTCCCAGAGATGTGAATCCATGGGGTGAAGGAGCTTGTGTCCCAGGAGTGGCTTGCTGGCGGCCTGCTGCCCACTCGCTGTCAGGATGGGATTAGACCAAGCGCAAGAAACCTGCTCCACACAAAAAGTGGGATGGCCAAACACCAGCCAAATGTTGGGAGCCGCTGATGTGCTGGGCACAGGGTTCGTTAGGTGGGACTGGCGATTTCTGGGGTGGAATGAATGATGCTGGTGGCCTTGTCCTGCCCTGTGAGACCCACCATTCTCCCCACCCTCTGCGGACAGCCCAACAGAGAACATCAACCCTGCAGAGGAGCGTAGCTGAGGCAGACCAGGGGCTCTCCCTATGGACAGCTGGACTCGAGGGAGCACTTCAGAACCCACAGGATACCAGTGAGCATCCAGGCTCCTTCCCAGCCTGGTATGTGGAGACTTGGGGAGCTTGGAAATGCTTTCACTGCTCTGCACCACGAGTGAGTTTGGAAGTGAGCACAGGCGCCTGTGGGATGCCCACGTGCAAAGCCAGCAGCTGGGGGCTGGGGGGGGAGGGCTTTTTCCCTGTTGTTGTTCCTCCAGCTGATGCACAAGGGAAGGAAAACACGGAGACCTTTCCCCTCCCTGTGCCTGCCCTGGGAATCAGGGTGCAGGATGACATGGGAGCACAAGATGATGCAGGATGCCCATCCCACGGGGGGGGGCAGTCCCCAACTCTCCAGCAGGGCAGAGGAGGGAGGGGAGCACATGTCTAAGCTGGATTCCTGGGGAATTGAGGGTTTCAGAAGTGGCAGAGGTGGTGACAGGCCCCAGGCCTCAGCTGCTCTCTGGTTTCCTGTTTCCGCTGCCTCTTTCTCCAGCTGGTGAGTGGAGACAGGGCCAGGTTTTGCCATTTAAGGCTTATTTCCCCGGGCCGGCGGCGGTGCTGAGAGCTGCAGCGTGGGTCGGTCCCTCAGCCACTCTGTGCTCGTTAAAATGGGTGCCCAGCGAGGGGTGGGTGCTTGCCATCCCAGCCTCCCCCCTTGCAGGTTTCCTCCCATCGCTGAGCTCCATGGTGGAGGAAGAAGCCCAGGGGTCTGGGTTCGGCTGTGGAGCGATGTGTTGGATGGGCAGAAGACCCCTCTGTGTCCCAGAGGCTGCAGGGTCTGGGCAGGGGGCTCTGGGTGAGTGGCACTGAGCGAGGGCTGGGCGATGCTGGGCTGAAGGAGGGACGCCCCTGCCCTGTGTCCAGGGCTGAGCCCAGGCTGTGTGGGGCCAGAGCTGCCCCGTGCTCAGGGCTTCCTCATTCTGGGCACCACAGCTGGTTGCTTTGCCTTCCTCTTGCTTGTGTCATCCTGTCCCACGCCCCTCAAGCTCTTGCGAAAGAAGAAGAAGGGCTCCCAGAGCGAAAGGTACTGTGCAGCCACCCCACAGCCATGGGGACGGGTGCTGGGTCCAAGGGGGCTCCGGGCAGGGATCATCTCCTGCAAAGTCCCTGCAGGGAAATCATTCCCCGGATTTCTGAGTGCTAGCCTGCCTCTTCCTTGGCCCGAAAAGCTGTAGGGACAGCAGCCACCTTTCACATCTCAGCTTGTTTCTCCTCTGAGACGCACAGCAGCTTTGGTGGCCCCTGTATCTGCTCAGCTTCCTCTGCTGTCCGTGGTGTGCCAGTGATGGAGGAGGTTTGGAAGGCACCTCTGCAACCCTGCCTGGCTCTGGCATGAGGAAGGAAAAAGGGCAGGAATGTGGATATCTTCACCCCATTTGTTGTTAAGGGGTGGGAGAAAGGGGGGTGCATTCACACAGCACCCTGCCTGTGCCAGCACAGGGTCCCTTGGGGGTGTCTGGGCCAGGGCAGGGGAGGTCTCCAGGGAGGTGCCATCGCTCCAGTGAGTGTGGCTGTGAGTCCTTGAGCTTTTAATGGGGTTTAAGTGCATTTTTCAAATACTCTTAGAGCTGGGAACACCTCTGCCACCCCTGAAGGGCTCCATACCCACCTGGGCACACATTGCCCACATGGGACGGCAGAGAGGACACCCGAGGGTGGCAAAGGGACCTGGGTGCCAGGAGAGAGCAGAGGTCTGCCATCCTCCTCCTCAGGAGTGGGAGGGACCTGACAACTCATAAAACCGCCCGAGCCCCATCACACTTTCTGCTTCCAGGTCTCCATCCTCTGGACCAGCGTGTGGTGGGATGAACATCCAAGGTGTCCTTGCTAGTCCCAGGTCAGAGCTGGTGGCACCGTACCTGAAAGAGTCAAGGGAGTGACAGCACCCACAGCTTCTGTTTGTCTTTCTCTCCAGATCTTATCTCCTGCCAGCAGGAATTTGTGAAAGGAGCCAAACAAAGCACAGGGAAAACCACCGTCTGAGCCAGGGATGGAAACTCAGGGGGACACAGAGGGTAATAAAATGCCGTGGGGAGCGGTGCCTCTGCGGTGCTTTCCTTTCCTCCCCCGTCTGTGCGCAGTGACCTTCGGGTGCTATCGCAGGGATGATACGGCCTCAGGCTCGCCGGCTTGTCCCCAGGTTCGCAGCAGATCTTGGCAAGAGCTGGACCAGAGAGGCTGGCTTGGAGTGGCACTGCTCTGCAGAGCACAGGGGCTCTCTCCTTCCCCTGCTGTGCCCGTCATGAGTGGCATTGCCCTGCTGTTATCCCTGCCGTGGGGACCAGGAACAAGCCCACCCTGCCTGGCACTGGTCCTCCTCGCCTACACCCCCCCACACCCTGCAGAGAGCCAAGGTGGGGGAGATGGATGGCCCCTGGGTGTTTTTTCTGGTGGCTCTGGTGAAAGGGCTGAGTGCTCCCCACGTGCCAGAGCACCCCAGAGGGTGTATTTTAACCCGGAGGGGCACAGGGAGCAGATGGGGCATTGCCAACAGCAGGTCCCACTCCTCCATTCCTGCCTCCCCAGATGGGGTGAGCTGCCTGTGTCAGGGCTCAGCACTGGCTGTGGAATCAGAGCCAAGGCCCAGCCCAGGCAGGGATGGGTCTGGGACGTGTGCCGCTGCATCCCTCCTTCTAGGAACGAGTGAACCCCACCCTTCCCCAAGCAGCCCTGTGTCTGTGGGTGGAGGAGCTGGGTGCAAGTCTGGGGCCACCGGAGGGGTGAGGGGTCCCCATCTGTGGGGGCTCAGGGCTGCCCCGGCCACAGCAGCACCTGTCTCACACCCCCCTCTTCCATTTAACCTTTAAGCCAATGTGACCCCCGTTGCTGGAGATAAATGGGGATGGTACCCCCCAACCCCAAAGTGGAACTGCCTGCAGTCAGAAGTGCTTTTATCTCTCCCCCTGGCATGGGGGGGAGATCCCTCCTGATTGGGGGCTGTGGGCATCCCTGCTCTTAGCTCCCCGCTTTCCACACCAAAAATAAAGCCAGCGCTCTTCCCTTCCAAGGTGGGACAGGTCACCTCTGCCAAAGGCTTGAAGCCCCCCCAGATGGAGAGTGCCATTAGCACAACAGAGATCAAAGGGAATTTCCAGGCATGCTTGGGTAGCCCAGGATGTGTTTCATTTCCTAGGTACTGTACGAGCGGAAAACTCCATCCAGCTGCCCCCTGCCTTTATCATTAGCAGCTGAGAAAAATCAATCCTCAAAGTAATTAAGAAGCAGTTGAAAATACATGGCACAGCTTGGCATAGTGCTGCCTAACATGTGCAGGAACCTTTTGGTGAGCCAGGTAACCCAACCCTGGGGAGCATCTTTGGGGGGAAAGTCCCCCCAGGGCTGCATCACTGCAAGAGGGGTTATTCCATGGTGTGTGGGAAGCGATGTGCATGGGGTGAGCAGGAGCACGAGGCTGAGGCTTGCAGAGAAAGCCCAAGGAGCATCAGCTTTTTCTCTTCCCCTTCTGTTTTTAGCTGGAGGAAATGTCCCCTGAAGCTGACACGGGGCCTGGCTGGAGGGGCAAGGCTGCCCCGCTGCTCTCAGTCCCTATGGGGAAATGCTCTGCTGGGGGACAAGGCCAGAGTAGGGCTCAGCTCATACCTCTCCAGTTGCCACCAGAGAAGCACGGGGTGCCCAGGAAGGTTGAGGCTGGGAGCCTGGCAGGTGTCGCCCCAGGGGTCTGGCTGCAAGCTGTAATTGTGCTGTGCTGGGGAATGACCTTGGGCTGAAAACAATTCAAGGCTTGGGCCTCATCGGCTTTTGCTGTCAAGGTCAACCCAGACTGCACCAGCAGCACGTTTAACCAGTGGGGGCAGGGAGGGCTCTGCTCCGCTCTGGCCGAGCCAGCTCAGGGTGGGAGGGCGGCACGGCTGCTGGGGGCCGAGATGGAGCTGGGCAGAGGATGCCCAGCCCCAGCACTGGCTGGTTCCCCCACCAGCATCGTGTCCAGATGCTTTCCTGACTGCCTGCAAGGCTGGGAACAAAACCCAGGTCTCCTGCTGCCTGTTTGGGCTGGGGGACCCTAGGGCCAGCACCACGATCTGGAAATCTTGACGCAGGGGGTGTGCAACAGAGGGGCTGGGGAAGGAACGGGGGTACAGAGAGATGGGGGCAGCGAGGGCAGGCATGGCTGGGGGAATGGTGTGTGGGGGAGAAAAACCACTGCTCAGCGCTTCAACCCTTCCAGTAAAGTCCTGTTATCAGGGACAGCAGGCTGTAAACCTGGCACGTGTCCCCATCGACCACCTCCACTACCTAGGCAGGGCTGTGCCTTTTCCAACAGCCTCAGCAAAACCCGGCACGGGATGTGTGTTGGCAGCCTGGGGATGGAGAGCAGGGACTTGGGAACAGTTTTCCAGCACAACACAACACAAGGATTCACCTCCGTTGTGGATGGGGGAGATGCTCTGCAGGGACAGTAGTTAGGGGGAGAACAGTCCCTTCTTGCACACTGAGGTCTGCAGAAGGGAAGGGTCTCATGTCTCCAGCTACAGGCACTGATTAATCAGAGAGAGCTCGAGGATCGATACAAAGGAGCAGGAGCCTCAGGGAGGGATGTGTGAGAGTGGGGAGCGATGCTTGAAGGGGGAGAGGAGAGTCTGCAGCTCGTCGTAGGTGAGCTGACATCAGGGACACGACGCAACGAGGCAAGAACGTGTCAGGGGCAGCTTTGCTTCAGGTTTTAATGCTGAACATGTCCCTGTAAAAAGGGAGAGGTGAGGGCTGTGGGGAGACCCCCAAACACCTCCTGAGGGAGAGACAGGCCTGGGTCCAAGCTTTTAGATTAGATTTTTACCTCCTGCAAAGTCTCGCAGGAGCTGATGCTGCAAGGAGTGAACTGAAAAAGAGGAAGGCGCTGGGATGGTCCTTGTGCCTGCAAAATAGGGGATGTGGCCAGCGCTTTTCCCTCTTCCCTCTGGGGAGCGGGAGGGGAAAGGCAGCACTCCGAAAAAACCCTCTGCCATCTTTGCAGGAGGGTGATTCAAAGCGTCTGGGCTGGTTTCAGAAGTTTCCACCTTTTTTCCTCATTGTCACAACAGCAAGAGGGAGAGAGTGGAGGCCCGAGGGTGTGGTGAGGGTGGCGATGGAGGAGCCAAAGGGAATGAGCAGAAGTTCAAGCTAGCCCCAGAAGCTGCTGGGTTTATTTCCCCCCCCCTTGACTTTCCTCTCCCCAAATGTGCAGCAGATGCTGTCCCCATGTGAGTAAAGGTCTTCTGCTATGGGGAAAGGGCTGGAAGAAGCGAGTGGAAGGGAGAGCTCTCATGTTGTCCCACAAGCAGAGCAATTCAAGCCTGGCCGTATCAGCCGGTGAAGGGCAGGAGGATCCTCCCTCACATAGTTTTGTCCAGAGCCGGGGCGAGCCGAGCACCAAGGACAAGCAGGGAGAAGTGAAGCAAACAGGGAAACTCGGGGCCCTGCGATATCTGCCCAAGGGTAACACAATGGCTGGGGAGCTCTTTGCTCAGTTCCTCTTCTCTCAAGGCTTGCAACAGCGCAGGAGGAGGCAGGAGGAGAGAGCCCTGAGCCCTGGGCAGCAGAGCTGGCTTGGTCTGTCACACCATGCACGCTCTGGGTGGTGAACACGGTGACGGGCTGGTGGCTTTGCTGTCGAAGTGTCTTCAAGCTGGAAGGAAGCAGTGGCACCTGGTTGTGTGCTGTGGGCCACATCCTGCCATCCCCACTGAGGCCAAATCCCACCACCCCCGAAAGCCAGGAGACGTGGGGCCGGGGTTACTGCCCGCCGGATGCTGGTGGATTGATTGCCTTCTGATTCAGTCCAACGATCAAGAGACACTAATTGCCCAGTAATTCCCCTCCCTGCTTAATGGGCTATCTCTCATCCATGGTTCCCCAGCCCCACTCCACCCAACCGGCTCACCAGAGCAAAGCATCCCATCATCCTTCTGATGCATGCCCCGTCCAGCTGACCAAGCCAAGCCCCCAACAGCCACGGCAGCCTCCCCACCTGACATCCCACTGATGTTTTCCATCCCAAACCAATGCCCCCAGGGCTATCATGGGATGTCTTCCCACCGCTGTTTCCCACAGACCCCTTATCAGCATGTCCATGGGCCATGCTTTACACCCGCAAGGGCCATCAGCTGTACCCGTGCCTTGTGGCTCCCCTTATTTGACGTATAATCTTCTAATTAATAATCAGCCTTTTCAAAGTGGAGCGCAAACATTAATTAATTCCCCGTGAGGGAGGTAATTAACAGCAGTGACTCCCATTTTACTGCAAGGGAAGCTGTATTACAGAGATCTTGCACGATCCACCTGAGGTGGCAGGGAACGGACTGTGCAAAGGCAGCGCTGCTCCAGCATGGCCCTGCAGAAACCCTGGATTGCCCGGGCTGGGTCTCCTTTCACTGAGGGATTCCCACTGGGACAGTCCTGGTGTGTTGGGGTACCTACTCCATCACCATGGCTATCTTCAATGTGGAGGGGATGGCACAGTCACATGGTAGCCTGGCAGGGCAGGTCCGTCACCATGGCCACCTCGGCCTTCAGGGATGAGGCCTCCCCTCCGAAGCACCCATCTGGGGATCAGCCATGGTGCTGGGTTGCTGGGGCACCTCCACCAGCTCTGGGACAAGGTGCTTCTGGACAAGGGCATGCTGTCCCATGGAAAAGGGCTGCTTCTCATGCTCCCAACCATGCCCGGCGTCCCATCTCCTCCCATAACCCCCCCCCCCAGGTAGCTGCAAATCTCCATCTCAGCAGCTCTCTGCAGGTTCCTCCTGCTGCTCTCATCCTTTCTTTGTCCCACAGCAGGGAGCAATGCTGGGTTAGGAAATAACACCTGGGCATCCCCTTCTTCGGCCAGACCCTACGCTGGGGAGGGACGCCATCCTCCAGGCCCCATCCTCATCCTCACTGCAATCTCTGCAGCTCCCTGGTGACAAAGAACTCACTGGTGTGGGTTGCAAGACCCCGACAGCAGAGCTGTCTCTCCTCGCCACGATGCCAGGCAAGGGGTGTCCCATGGACAACAGGCAGTTTTAGCTTTATTTTTTTCCAGGGAATTTTATTTCTCTCCCTGTCACTGCTGTTTTCCAACCGCTGAGATTAGACACTCAAGGTCCCCATGCCAAAGCCTGCGTGCTTCCAACCGGCAACAGATTGCGAGTGGCTGCTGCTACTTTACTTACAGGGCTGCTTAATTAACTTGATTAATCAGCGTGCGTTTGCACAGCGCTCTGGAGATGCAAAGCCCCCTCCCTGTTGCTGCCTGCAGCTCCGTGGATGCTGCCCTCACCTTTATTGCAAATCGATATTTGGTCCTAACAGCCAAAGAGGGAATCGTGGAGGCAGCCCAGGCGGGAGCAGCCACGTCCCCCGCCCCGGCAAGCTTTGGACCAAAGAGGAAAGGAACAAATATTGCCCGGATCTGACCAAATCACTGCTCCCACAATGATCCCCTCTGTCCCGGGGCGGGATGGGGAGCAGGGATCAGGGTCCCCCACTTGACTCAGTGCCCGTGGAGCGTTTCCCTCTCCCGGGTATCGCTGCTGCCGTGCCCACACGGCCTCTCACGGCGTTCCCCGGGCGGGTTCAAGGACCGAAGGCCTGGCAGCGGGCTGGCAGGAGCCGTGCCGCCGCTGCCCTGCTGACATCAGCAGTGAACTTGGCCCCGCAGCCCGCTCCGGACTGGCACCCGACGGGGGTCGCCGGTGTTTGCCCCGTGCCCAGGATGGGGTGGGGGGTAGGCGCAGGCGATGGGACCCGCTGCAGGCAGGGGCAGGCTGCAGCCCACCCCTCCCCCAGGGGTCGTGCAGCGCGTCGCCCCCCGCGGTACCCCCATCCCCTCCCGGGGGGGGGGGCCGCAGCTGCCGCCCGACTCCCGCAGCCCCCGGGGGCGAGCTGGCCGCGGGGCTTTGTGCGAGGGTCGCGGGGTTCCCTTCGGGGGGCGCGGGCTGCGCGGGGGTGGCATGACCACCGCGACCCCCGGGGGTGGTGGGGTGGGGGGCGACGAGCACGATGGCAACAGCCCCCTTCCCTGAGTGATACTGGAGGGGGGCTGCACCCACATCACCCCCTCCCCGCACCGCACCCCGATGTGGATGTGCTGTACTCCCCCCCTTCCCGCTCCCCCATATTTTCCCCCCCCCCTCTCTCTCTGGGGTGGGGGGGGCGCTGCCGCGCGCGCCGGGCGGGGCGAGGCGAAGCGGCGCGCGTTCGCCGCGCGGGGTGGGGGGGGGGTGGGGGGGGCGTGGCGCGGCGCGAGGCGGGGAGGCGCGGCGGGAGCCAATGGGCGCGTCGCTCTTCGAAAGTTTCCTTTTATGGCGAGGCGGCGGCGGCGGCGGCCCGATAAAAGGCGGGGCGGGCGGCGGGCGGGCGCCGCTGCGAGTTCTGCCTGTCCTCCGCGCGTGTGCGCCTCGCTCCCGCCGCTGCCTCGCACCGCCAGCCCCGGCTCCGACCGCGCAACTCCCCGAAGGTGAGAGCGGTACCGGGGAGGAGGACGGGGGTGGAGGGGGGCGCTCCTGTCTGCAGCCCCACCGCCCGCCCGGTGTTGGTGCTTGGTGGATTCAGTGCGTTAGGGGGTGGCGTGCCCGCTCCTGCGGCGCCCTTTGTCTCGTGGGGTGGGGGTGATGGTGGTGAGGGGGCTCGGCCCGCCGTGCGTTGCGGTGTTTTGGGGGTTGGGGGGGTAGAAGGGGATCGCGGTTTAATGATGGTTCTGGGGTGCAGCTTGCGTGAAAGGGGGGGTCGCCCCTCCGCCTCCTGCGGGGCTAATCCGCCTCCTAAGAGGATTGCTGTCGGCTCTGCGTGGGGCTGGGGGGAGCGGGTAGCTCGGCTATTGTGTCCCGGGGAGTGGCGGGGGGTGGGGAGTGGGGCGCGGGGCTTTGTCTACTCGGCGCTGCCCCCCTCCCTCCTAGCTGTTGGAGGGGGGTGGTGGTGTAGAGGACCTGCAGAGTGTCTGGGCCTGGGGGCGTTGTCTGTCCCCCCCCGCCCGAGCCACATGGAAGCAGCCCTGGTGCTGTTTCTTGGAGGGGAAGGGGGGCGGCACCCCTTCCCGAGGGTGTTGCATCGGAACAAAAGCCGCATGTAAAGGCGGGGGGAGTAGGAGGGGGGAAGAAGAAGAGAAGCCCCCTGTGTGCCCGGGCAGCGGCCGCACCGGTCTGCAGGCAGGCTCTGCCCGTTCGGGGCGGCAACTACACTTCCCAGGCTGCCCCGTGCGGGGCTGGCACATGTGCTGGTGGCTGCCCCCACCTTACCCCCCCCTTGGGCAACCGGGATTAAACTGGCGCTGTCGGAGGAGCCGGGGTTGAGCTCGCCCTGCTCGGTGCGGGCGGCAATTGCGTAAACCGCTGGCGCTAATCCCGCCCGCGCTGCCGCCGTTGGACGGGGCAGAGCCCCGGTCACGCTTGGCTAACGAGCCGGGCGAGCTGCCTCAGCGCTCGCCCCGCCTCGCGGCGTCCCTTTGAGGCCGCTTCTCGGGCCGGCCCCGCCTCTCCCGAGCCGCTCGCTCTTTGGCCGGGAGCGAACCGCGGTGCGTGATCCGCGGGGGCTGCGCGGAGCCCGGCGGCGGAGGCGCGGAGCCCCGCTGGCTGGTCGCGGCGGGGAGCTGGGGCGTGGCGGGAGGGGAGGGGGGAGTGGCCGCCGGCGTCCCCCCGAAGGCTGGCGGCGGGTGAGGCCGGCGCGGCGCGCTCCATCCATTGCCTTTTATGGTAATAATGCGAGAGGGCGCAGGGACTTCCTTTGTCCCGCATCCGAGCCGCGCCGGAGCCGGGAAGGCGCCGCACCCTCTAGCGGGCGCCGGGCGAAGCGGTGCGGGCAGGAAGGAAATGGGTGGGGAAGGGGGGAGGCCTCGCATCGCTTTCCCTTCCCCACCTGCGGGGACCCGGCTCGGGTTGGCGGTGCGGGATCGGCGGCGCTGACGTCCCCTTCTTTCTTCTCTCCCGCAGCCAGCCATGGATGATGATATCGCCGCGCTCGTTGTTGACAATGGTTCCGGTATGTGCAAGGCCGGTTTCGCTGGGGACGATGCCCCCCGCGCTGTCTTCCCATCCATCGTGGGTCGCCCCAGGCATCAGGTAGGCGGCTTGGGGTGCACAGGGGCGAGTTCTCGGTGGCAGCACTTCCTTCAGAGGCAGTGAGCTCGGAGAAGCCTTTTTAGTGGGATTTAACAGTGGGGCTGCAAGTCAGCTGGTGGGGAGTGGCTCTCCTGCAAAGCTCCTGTGTGGTGCCTATTGAAGCACTCGGCTGAAGCCTTCCTCTAATTGAGTGGGGGTGGCAGAGGGACAGTGGGTGGGGACCTGATTTTGGGGAAAGCATGTTACTCACCTGGTGGGACTTGCCCTTCAGCTGTACTCAACTGCTTGTTCTTCGTTGCACAGGGTGTGATGGTTGGTATGGGCCAGAAAGACAGCTATGTTGGTGATGAAGCCCAGAGCAAAAGAGGTATCCTGACCCTGAAGTACCCCATTGAACACGGTATTGTCACCAACTGGGATGACATGGAGAAGATCTGGCACCACACCTTCTACAATGAGCTGAGAGTAGCCCCTGAAGAGCACCCTGTGCTTCTCACAGAGGCTCCCCTGAACCCCAAAGCCAACAGAGAGAAGATGACACAGGTGTGTAAAAACTCTGGGCCTTGGAGCTACAGCAGATGTTGCTGCAGGCCAGCTCTCCTCTTCCATGTTGTCCTCTCTCCTTCACCACTCTTCTCCCTTTTTGCCATCTTTACAGGGTTTTCCTTTCCTGACCTGAGTCTCCTCTTTGCTGGACCTTGACAGGTTTTGTTTGCTCTTCTAAGCTGGCTTTCTCTTGAGACTGAACTAGCAACTTGTCTAACTGCTGTTTCTGACTAGAGACACTAATCCATTTACCAGCCTTGAGTGACTGTACTGTAGTTGGCATTTGTTTTGTTCCTTGCTGTGACATGTGGATGGGTCTGTGGTGGTGGCAGTGTCCCTGCTCAGGCTCTGACCTGGCAGGTGTGGGTGGAGACCAGGCAGATAAGCATGGACTTCAAGAGGGAGTGAAGTCTTTCTCTTATCTAGGGACCAAAGTTAAACCAGACTTGCATGGACTTGGTGTAGACCTGTTGGTGAGAACCCTAGCTTCTGCTGACTCAACCTTCTTTTCCTCTCCCTAGATCATGTTCGAGACCTTCAACACCCCAGCCATGTATGTAGCCATCCAGGCTGTGTTGTCCCTGTATGCCTCTGGTCGTACCACTGGTATTGTGATGGACTCTGGTGATGGTGTTACCCACACTGTGCCCATCTATGAAGGCTACGCCCTGCCCCATGCCATCCTCCGTCTGGATCTGGCTGGCCGTGACCTGACGGACTACCTCATGAAGATCCTGACAGAGAGAGGCTACAGCTTCACCACCACAGCCGAGAGGGAAATTGTGCGTGACATCAAGGAGAAGCTGTGCTATGTTGCCCTGGATTTTGAGCAGGAGATGGCCACAGCTGCCTCTAGCTCTTCCCTGGAGAAGAGCTATGAACTCCCTGATGGCCAGGTCATCACCATTGGCAATGAGAGGTTCAGGTGCCCTGAGGCCCTCTTCCAGCCATCTTTCTTGGGTAAGTTCAACTCTTTGGAGAGGCCCTGTGCTGCCCCCATGTCCCTTTATGTAAAGGGTGACCTAGAGACGGTGGCAGCCAGTTACTGTATTAATTGCTGGTCCATAGCAAGGTCTGTCTTGACCCAGCAATTGGCCTCATTTTCCACACAGCCTGAAGGTTTGAGGGACTTGGGATAGAATAGGAGGCTGAGCCTGTCAGAGCCATGGCTTTTTGTAGCATGTACCTACTGAAGGGGCTGCTGGTGTCGTGGTTGCCACTTGGTAGCTCCTCAGGCTTCCTTGTCTGTTTCTGAGCCCTTGTTGACCTGAGACTGCTTCTTCCTCACAGGTATGGAGTCCTGTGGTATC
Source organism: Porphyrio hochstetteri (assembly GCA_020800305.1). NCBI lineage: Eukaryota > Metazoa > Chordata > Aves > Gruiformes > Rallidae > Porphyrio > Porphyrio hochstetteri. Next base: position 12,425,977 of record CM036920.1, read on the forward strand.
CATGAAACTACCTTCAACTCCATCATGAAGTGCGATGTGGATATCCGTAAGGACCTGTATGCCAACACAGTGCTGTCTGGTGGTACCACAATGTACCCTGGCATTGCTGACAGGATGCAGAAGGAGATCACAGCCCTGGCACCCAGCACGATGAAAATCAAGGTAGGATGGGGTCAGGGAAACTTATTCATAAAGCTGAAGTGCGGGGTGGGGGGACTGGGCTCCTAGAGAAGATGGGCACCATGCTTCTATGTGTCTGGTTTGGCCTTTATGGCCTTGCTCTGGACAACTGGCATCCCCCAGCTGTATGGATAACAGGGTTAGTGTAAATACTGGCTGGAGGTGTGAGGTGTTGTCTCAAGCCTGTTTGGATTTGGTGTGGTACCTTGGCTGAGGCTGGATAAGGGAGTTGGGCAGCTCTGTCTCACAGGGCCCTGCGTGGGCAGCAGATGCAGCGTGATGCTGTGTGTCTGACCCATTCCTCCTCTTCCCTGCAGATCATTGCCCCACCTGAGCGCAAGTACTCTGTCTGGATCGGAGGCTCCATCCTGGCCTCCCTGTCCACCTTCCAGCAGATGTGGATCAGCAAGCAGGAGTACGATGAATCCGGACCCTCCATTGTCCACCGCAAATGCTTCTAAACCGGACTGTTACCAACACCCACACCCTCGTGATGAAATGAAACCCATAAATGCGCATAAAACAGATGAGATTGGCATGGCTTTATTTGTTTTTTTTTGGCGCTTGACTCAGGATAAAAAAACTGGAACGGTGAAGGTGTCAGCAGCAGTCTTAAAGTGAAACATGTTGGAGCGAATGCCCCCAAAGTTCTACAATGCATCTGAGGACTTTGATTGTACATTTGTTTCTTTTTTTAATAGTCATTCCAAATATTGTTAAATGCATTGTTACAGGAAGTTACTCGCCTCTGTGGAGGCAGCAGCCCAGCTCGGAGGAAGCCGATGCCAGTTACTGGTGTTAGGTGATAATTGCTTGTCTGTAAATTATGTTACCCGACAAGTGTCTTTTTGTATCTTTCCGCCTTAAAAACAAAACACACTTGATACTTTTTCTCTTTGATTTGTCAAGCAAGCGGGCTGTGTTCCCCGGTTGATAGATGTGAAGGCTTTACAGTTCCCCCCGCAGGGTCTAGAAGTGCCAGTATGGGGGAGGGAAGGGGCTACCTGTACACTGACTTAAGACCAGTTGAAATAAAAGTGCACACCATAGAGGCTTGACTGGTGTTGGGTGTTCATTTTCTTCCCTGCTGCTCTGTGACGGTTACGCTGTGGGATCTGATCTGGCCTTGCACAGGCTGTGCAGCTTGGGGCTGGGGGTGGGTGCTGCTGTGCAAGCCAGATGGCTGATGGTGATAGAGCAGGGAACAGCTGAGCCTGCCAAACCTGCAGGTCCCCAAGGCTGCCTGGGGCTGGAGCTCCCTGGGGACCTGCTGCTGTGTGCAACAGGAGCTGCTGGGAGGAGCTGGGCTTACTGTGAATCCAGCTGCACCTTGGGAATACTGCCTTGTGTGTGGATCCTTTGCAGGATGGCTGGTTTTGACCTGAGGAAAGCAAGTGGGGAGGTGGTTCACTAAACTGCTGAAGCAGCTGGCTTCTCACTTAGCTAGGGCTCCTCTGGCTGTGGTGCTTCATCTTACTGCATGAAGGGCCTGAGTTGCTTGTCCTGCTCCTGGCTTCCCTGGGAAGGAAGGCTGGGGTTCAGGCTGGGAGGCTGGCAGGCAGGTTGCAGGGTGGAGTGGCTTCAGGTGAAAGCAAAGAGAAAGTCTTGTGGAGTGGAAAAAATGGACTTGGGCACAGGGTGGCTGTTACACATGGCTGGGCAGGGGTGGGGCTGGGAAAAAGGTGTGTGAGGGAGGAAGCTCTTGCAGGGTGAGTGGCACCCACAGCTCTAGGACTTGCTGTGGGCAGCACCCATATATATTTTTAGCCCAGCCTCTGCCAGGATGAAGGTTTGTGGGGCTGCTTGGTTCTGTCCCTATCCTCTGGGCTTCTGAGCCTGCGGTGAAGCTCTGGTCTTGTTTGATGGATCAAGTTCTCCAACTCCAGGGAAAGGAGCAGCCACAATGGGCACCTTCATAAAGCTGTGCTGGGAGCTGAGACCCTGTGGGCACAGCAAAGCTGGTGAGATGCTGGAGTGATTCCTGTGGAAGGAAGGAGACAGGACAGAGGCTGCCAGGTCAGGGACCAGGGAGAGCAAAGCCAAGTGAGGCTGCTCATTGCCAACTTGGGCAGACCAGAGCTCGAAGCCTTGCTCGCAGGTGTGCTGGCTTCCCAAGGCTCCTCCAACCTGCCTGTCTTTGAAGAGCTAATGGCTGTGATTGTGTCATGCTTTATAGCAGATGAAAGGCAGGGAACAGGCTCCATTGGCTCTTTAATCCTCTGCCTGGCCTGATACTGCTCTGGCTTCCTGCTGCTCTCAGGGTGGACCTGCTGGTTTCAGCCCTTCATCTCCTCAGCCTCCCTCCTTTGGTTGCAGTAGGAGCCTGCCAGTGCTGTAGGTGCAGACACGGGGCTGGGCAGATGAGGTACTGGAAGCACCAGTTTGCAACAGGGGAGGTGAAATGGGTTGGATCAAGGCCTAAACTGGGCTCGTAACCTGAGGTCCTGGGGAAATGAGGTGAGGGGGAGGCGGTGGCAGCTCCTGGGGAAGGGGAGCTGGTGGGAGCAGGGCAGGAAAAAGGCCAGGAGGCAAGAAGAGATGATGGCAATAAGGAAATGGAGTGCCTTTCTTCAGCCCTCCCTGAAATGGTCACTGAGCACTGTGGAAAAACACGTTGAGACACAAAGAACTGAAGAGATGCTGGTGGCAGTGAGGGAGAAACTACAGAGCAGCAAAACGCCGGGGGCTGAGAGCAGCTCAGGCAGGCAAAGGTGAGGCCAGGGGGACAGGGTGAGCGACGTGCTGGGGCAGAGCCATGGGGTGGAGGGGAGCTGGGCTGATTTCCATGCTCCAGAGAGCAGCAGGTGAGGCTTTCTGCTAGCTAACACTCCTCCTCTCTTCCTATTTCACTTGCCATTCTAGGCAGCCAGCCCCCCAATAAAATGAGGCTGAGCTTTTCACAACCCTTCCCGATGCCTCCCTGTTGCGAGGCCGTGGCGTGCACAGCTACTCCGCAGGCTGCTCCAGCAAGGCTCAGTTTATTCCTCCTCTGGGCCATTACATGCTGGAGAAAAGAATGTGGTGCTGGGCAGGGAAACCTGCAAGCATTACTCACTGCTCCCGACTCTGGAGGGGAGCTGGGGGGAGCCTGGGGTGGTTTCCTTTCAGGAATGGCAGGCGCTGGAAGAGAGGGGATTATTTTTAACCACAACTTTTCCATCATTGTGTTTTGGAGGGCTTGGTTTGCCCCTCACTGTTTCACAGAGGTGGGGACATGCTGAGGGGCCTGTCATAGGAAAGGTGGGAGAGGAGTTTAGCCATCTCCCAGCTCTTGAAGCCACCAGCCATGGACAAGGTTCAATGGAGAAGATGTGTAGGGAATAAGCAGTGGCCTGGCTACCACCTCCTCTTCTCCAGCACACAAATAGCCGGGGGTCATGTGGGGACCAGGAGGTTTTAAATGTTCCCCCCCATCTGGCTCACGTGATATACCAGGATTTCTCAGGCTGCAGAGACAGTGGGACTCAGCTGCAGATCTTTGCAAGCCACCCAGCCCTTTCTTGCCTCCCTTCAGCTGCCTGAGGGAGCTGGAGCAGCCAAAGGGAGCTGAGCAAGCGTGTTTTATTCTCTTTGTTCCCTCAGAGCTCCCAACTTTCCCTCCTGCTCCAGACAGTCACTGGCACTTCACCTGCAATTAGCTGGTGACCTGGAAAGTCACCTCGCTGAGCCGCTTATGGAATCAAGCCACCGCCAGGAATTAGTGATGTCCTTGGCAAAGGAGACAGTTGCAGCTCTTGGGATTTAGTCCTGAAGGGCCTCATTGTCTCTTAGTTGTGTCAGGGAATGTTGACCAGAAACAGTCCCTGGCTTGGGGGGGTTCCTGTTCTCTCGTTAGCGAGCGTGTGCTGCTTCAGGAGAGGTGCCAGCTGGCTGCACGCAGAAGTCCCAGGAAACCTCAGAGCATTGAAACAAAACCCGCCTCCCCGCAGAAGTCCCCTCTGAGCCTGCAGATGGTCAGCTCCAGAAAATGGGCTTTTTGGGGGATCAGTTCAGGGGAGGCACTGTGGGTGTCGGGTGTGCTTGGGGCAGGATGAGTGTGCTGGTCTTTGAAGTTGGTCTTTGCAGAGGGATTGCTGACCTGGAGCCTGCCCTGGCTTGTATTATACCCACCCGTAATCTACTTTGGCAGGCCTTGCTGTACTAAACCCTATCAAGTATTGAAAATCACTTGCGGCAGGGTAGCTACTGCTTCACCCAGGCTTACCAACTGCCCTGGACACTGTAGTGCTGGGCCTTAGTCATGAAGACAAAACAATGAGAGGTCCAGACTGTATTAGTCCTAAGAACAATCAGAGGACAGAAATGACCCAAGACTTTCCAGAGGGAAAAATACTAAATCCCCAGGTCAGTTTGGCTTTGAACAGTTAAAGATATTTTGTCTTATACAAAGCACGCTATTTTGATGCTGGCATTATTTTGTTTGTTTCCCATCCTGAACTGGGATGGCTTGGTATGTGCCTGCCTTCTTTGGGCTAAGAAAACTGTGTGTTAGCCATAAGATGACCAAAATCTGCCCTGAGATGTCCCAGCCATGAACCGAATGCATCTTCACAGAAGGCTCCAAAGTGCCCGCACTGGGAAGAGCATTCCCGAAGTTAGGGAGGGTTTCTCTGGCAGTAAGGGAAGGTTTCTCCTCTCACTGTATGGCCACCTCCCAGTGACCATCAAAAGAAACGCCAAAGTTTGCTGTAACTGTTTGTTTCCTTCCTCTTTTGCCGCCATCTGATGTCCTACCACTGCCTCGAATTCAACCTCTGTCTTATCTACACCACCACATTGCTCATCTATTTGGTGGATCGTGGGTCCAAGTGCAGTTCCTCTTACAAACTGCTGTGAGCCTGGTTTCTCCCTGTTGCCAGCTCTTATTCAGGGTTGTCAACTGCTGTCTGGTCCACACACACCCCAGGGCTGGAGGGAACCGGTGGCTTGTCCTAACGCAGGCTGCTCCAGCCGGTCTGGCTCTCTGGGCAGGGCTTTCACTCAGCTCATGAGTCCTGCTGACAACTTTATTTACCATTTGCATTGGAAATGCAGGTCTCCTCCATCCTGGTTTCTGCTTTCCCTGATGACTGCAAATATGGTAAGTTGGTATTTTTCCCAGATGTCAAACAAGTCAGTCTTGACTGAAGGGCCTCCGGATTTAATTTGTCATTACTTTCTATTTAACCGCAGCACATGACAAACAAAGCAGGTACAGATTCTCTTACTGAGGCTCTCCCTCATCTAAGGGCTAAGGGGGGTTTCCTCTTCAACTCCAGAGCCTTCCCACAGGCCTAGAAGCAAAATAAGTAATCAAGACTTGAGATACTTGATATTTCTAAGCGAAACCCCCAAATTACCCCTAATCTAATTCATGGCCTTAAATGGCAACAATCAAGCAGGAAGAAAGCAGCAACCTATTCATCTTCCTTTGTGGGTCATCTTTAAAACACATCTTCTATGAACAAAATTCCCGAAGCATTCACGTAACTGGAAATACCAGCACTCCAGTCCTGTCTGTACTTGAGATTCGGGATGAGGAGCTAATATTAACAGTGCTGAGCCAGCGGCTCCCCTTGGACGTTGCTGCATGCGATGACTGTGCTCAGAGCAGCCCTAGATGACTTTTGCATGGCCCTTGTGCATCACTGAAGCGAAGGATCACACCTGCAGCCAAAGCTCACATCTTTTGCCTGGTTAGAGCCCAGTTGACAATCGTTAGCATCATCAATTACCAGTGAACCTGGGGCTGATGGGTTATATAAGGGGGTGGTATCTGCAGCCTCCTTGTTAGCATCAACCTGTTTGGTGTTAATAGGTTTTGATTCCAGCTCCCCATGAGCTGGGAGAGGATTGTTATCTCAAATCAAACGCTCTGCTGCCTCCCTGGAGAACCAGGGTGCTAACCCAGAGAGTGCCTGGGGCTGCGGAACAGCTCAGCTGGGGTGTCCTGCCAACCCGGTGGGGCTCCTTCTGCCTCCCGCTGAGTCACTGCTGTGCCCCACGGCTCTTCTTCGCAGGGTGGATTGACATTTTTGGAACCAGCAGCTCTGGTGTGAGTCAGCTGCCAGGGTGGCTGAGGGTGGAGGAGGCTTAGCGGACACTCTGCCCGGCTCCCACCAGCCCTGATGCCTCAGCCTTGGGGTAGAGGCGATGGAGCCGGGCTGCTGCCTGCGGAGCGACTCTGCTTTCGCCTCAGCACGGAGCTGCCGCCCTCAAGGTGAAAGCGCCTCAGAGACAGCCGGGCTGCCAGGGACGGCTCGCACGCCGCCCGACATGGCCCCGCCACTCCCATCATGGCGCCGCCGCTCTCAAGATGGCGCCGGACAACAGCTAGGCGCTTCCCGCCCGGCCGCGGGCCACGCTCAAGATGGAGGCGCGGGGCGGCCGAGGGAGCGGCGGGGTGTGGCGAGCCGCGGAAGTCGGGTCATGGCAGCGCCGGAAGAACCGTGCGGCGGCCGGGCCGGCGAGGAGCCAGGCCGGGACGCGGCCGGTTTGAGCGGTGCCCGGGGGAGGTGGCGGCGGCGGCGGGACCGCGCGGCCGCCGCCATGTTCCGCTCTGGAGAGGTGAGCTGGGGCGGAGAGGGAGGGGTTCTTCTCGCACTCCGCTTATTCCTCCGCCCCGACCCCCGGAGGGCCGTTAACTGGGGCTGTAGCGGGGGCTTGGTCTCTGCCGCCGTATCCCGGGTCTGGGGTTGGGATGAGCTGGGCCCCTCAGGGATGGGGGCGAAGCGAGAGGGGCTGGAGCCGACCCCGGGGGTGGGGAGGGGGCGCAAATGGCGGCGGTCAGGCCGGGAAGCGCCGGCGGCCCCTCTTCCCTCGGGGCTCGGCCCGGGCCGCTTGCCGGCGCGGGGAGGCCCTGGGGATCCGTTTCCTGAGGCGGGCCTGCCGGCTTCTAACGGGGCTGGGGTACGGGCAACGAAATGGGGGGCGGGGGAGAGGGTTACAGGGGCTGTGAGGTGGGACCAGCGACCCCCATTCCCTTAGGGAACGCCATAGCGGTAACGCCAGTCCGAGCTTTATTAAAGATGGAGCTGAGTCCCAGCTGCACCCTGGAACCAGCATCGTTGCGGTGGGGCGGGCTGGGTGCCATGCCAGGTCCCTGCACCACACAAGGCTCTGTGCACCCTGTCACCTGATCAGGTGGGCTTGGGGTGTGATTGCTGGGATGCCTCTTATCACCCCAATGTTGAAGGAAGGGAGCGTGGGGTGGAGAAGCAGAGGGGCTCTCGTGTCCCCCTTGGAGCCCAGCTGTCGGGCCTGTGGTTTCGTACAGCTCAGGTGTAAGCGTGCTGCAGAAGAGCAGTGGGTGATCTGATGCTGGACTATGGTTTTGTTTGTGTATAGATGTATGTGTGTGTCTATATATATGCTTATATAATTCTTAAGGTTGGCAAAATGGATGGTACTTTGAGGAAAGATGTAGAAAGAGACTTTGTGTTATTTCTAAACAGTCAGGGCCAGTTGCTTTCCCAGTTGCAAAGCAGCAGAAGTGGAATGAATGTGAATGGTTTTTTTCCCCTCGTTCTAAAGTAGCTAGCAGTGAAAGAGCGAGTGGAGGCGCTGTGGCTTCATGTGAAGCTTTCTGCTACCTCCATATTGTCTTATAAGGGAAAGCTTTTGATTTCTTCATGCAGATGGAAGGACTTAGATTCAAGTGTTTCTGTTTTGTCTCAGTTGATAAATCCTCATGAGACTTGGGGTATCTGCTCTCTCAAAAGGTTTGCTGAAGCTTCTGAGCTGGTAGCTTTTTTCTTTTTTCTTTTTCTTTTGTTTTTCCTTCCCACAGGAGACTGTAAGTAGGGAAAGCGAGGAGGAAAGTAATGGTGTCAACCTGATGGAGTTCTCAGATGAGATCCTCTTGCACATCCTCAGCTACGTCCCTTGCACAGACCTTGTCCTGAACGTCAGGAGAACCTGCAGGAAGCTCGCAACGCTCTGCCTCGACAAGAGTCTAACACATACGGTTTTACTTCAGAAAGACTATAAGGTGGGGAGAGTAGCTTGCTGCTTCTGTTAGCTATGAAGACAAATCTGACTTCTGAAAAAATGCCAAGAAGTAGAACTTTCCAGTGTGCCTGCATAAATGAACTGCTCTTGAACGCTCAAGTCAAATAAACAATAAACTGTTTTATAAAAGCATTTGTTTTCTGGAATGCTTTGTTAGAACAGCTCTGTGCTCACTTAGTTATATAAAATACCATCAGTGAAAGTAACTTCTCTGTGTTTCTGGAAGCTAAACTGAAAGTGACTTTCCATTTGTAGCTGTGTAAAGTTACCATTTTCTTAAAATACATTTTTCGTGTTGAAAGAAAAAAAATTCTTGTGCATGTTGCTGTCAGGCATGAAGTCAGCTAAGCCAGAAACTGTGTGTGTGTTAGAACAAAAATAAAGCTCAGGAATGGAGGGTGATATGTTTTATGAGGACTGTGTCACCAAGGGCAGGCAAGGGGAAGCCTCTCCTACGTTTCCAAAAGAGGAAATGGGATGAAGGAGAATGCAAACATTCTTCTTTCAGTGAGTTTCCCTAGATAGGTAGTTCTGCTGAAATAGCCTGGCTGTTAGAAAATGGAGATGGTCTGGAACAGCTGGCCAGGCTTGGCCTCGCAGTCAGTAACGCAGAACTGCACAGGCTGAGAAGCTAAGAGAAGTGTGATCTTAAGAACCCAAAGCATGGCAGACCAAGCCAGCTATGGGCAATATAATGGTTCTTAGACTGTGCTAGCGCCCCAAAAACTTTGAATGAGCCAGGTAACCTAAGTGCTAATTGCTCTTATCCCCATCTTCAGATGGGAAACTGAATCAGTACACACCATTGCTGTATATCTCATTGAATGTGGTTTTGTTTGAGTACAGGTAAACAAAGACAAAGTGAAGCAGCTGATGAGGGATATCGGAAAAGAGATTTACCAGCTGAACATGGCTGGGTGCTATTGGCTGCCCAGCTCCACTATTGATCACGTAACCCGATGCAAGAACCTGGTAAAACTGAACTTGTCTGGGTGCCACGTCACCTCCCTCCGTCTCTCAAAGATGCTGTCCACGCTCCAGCACCTGCGCTCCCTGGCGATAGATGTAAACCCCGGCTTCGATGCCAGTCAGCTAAGCAGTGAGTGCAAAGCCACTCTTAGCCGTGTCTCAGAACTGAAGCAAACCCTTTACACGCCGTCATATGGTGTTGTTCCATGCTGCACTAGCCTTGAGAAACTGCTGCTTTACTTTGAGATTCTTGATCGCTCTCGAGAAGGTTTTATGCTCTCTGGGCAGCTAATGGTAGGTGAGAGCAATGTGCCCCATTACCAGAACCTTCGCGTCTTCTACGCCAGGCTGGCTCCTGGCTACGTTAATCAGGAGGTGGTGAGGCTGTACTTGGCAGTGCTGAGTGATCGGACACCTGAGAACCTTCACGCCTTCCTGATTTCTGCCCCTGGTAGCTTTGCAGAGACAGGAGCCACTAAAAACCTCCTGGACTCTATGGCTCGAAATGTACGTCTGGATGCTTTACAATTGCCCAAGGCCTGGATTAATGGCTCTGGGCTCCTGCAACACTTGAAGTTCAACAACCCTTTCTACTTCAGCTTTAGCCGATGCACCTTATCTGGTGGGCACCTGATCCAGAGGGTTATTAATGGTGGGAAGGATCTTAAAAGCTTGACCAGTTTGAATCTCAGCGGCTGCGTTCACTGCCTGGCTCCAGAGTCCTTGTTTCGAAAAGCAGAAGATGACATTGACAGTAGCATTCTGGAAAGTCTGGTGGTGTCTTGCTGCAACTTGAGACACCTCAACCTCTCTGCAGCTCACCACCACAGCTCAGAAAGCATAGGGAATCACTTGTGCCAGCTTCTGTCCAGGCTAAAGCACCTGCTCTCTTTAGCACTACCGGTTTGCTCCATCACAGATGTTGCTGCAAGTGTGGAGAAGCCTCCCATGGCATCTAATCTGGTGCCACAAACACTTGGAAGGAAAGTGCGGATTGGGATACAGACCTACCCAAGGAACTTAGCAGACCAGGCAAACCAGAAGATAGAGTCTTCAGTATTTTGGGCGCTGATGGGAAGCCTCCGATTCTTGGAAACCTTGGAAGTCATTGGGTCCAGTTTTTCCTCTGCCATGCCCCGCAATGAGCCAGCAATTCGGAACTCGTTGCCTCCTTGTGTCCGGGCACAAAGTGTGGGGGATGCAGATGTGGCTGCCATTAGCCAGTTGACTTACTTGCAGAGCCTGACCTTAGCACAACTGCCAAATATTCTTACTGGCTCTGGGCTAATTAACATTGGATTGCAGTGCCAGCACTTGCGGACTCTTTCGCTGGCCAACTTAGGCATGATGGGGAAAGTGGTCTATATGTCTGCTCTCATGGACATGCTGAAACACTGCAAGTGTTTGAGAGATCTCAGGTGAGGGGCTGTTGCTGAATGTCTCTGTTGTGCTTGTGGATCTCCAGCAAGGTGTGGTTTGTTGTGGCTAGTGTTAACACTGCGAGTGTTCCTGGTCTGGTCAAAAGTAGTTGCAATGGCTTAAAACTGGGTATTTTCCTTCCTGACTTGTGGAGAACGGGAAGGCATCGTGTGCTGTCCTTGAGGGCTCAGGATATGCCCTTTAACCAGCGTTCTAAGAGCAAAATGTGTCTATGCTGCAACTGTCTTCCTCTTAGATAAGGAAGAGTGGATGTTGCATATTTTGGAGCTAGCAGCCTGTCAGGGCTAGGTTAAATACTACAGGCCTCTGCTGACTTTTGGCTTTTTGTACACATGTATCTCTTAGGTTTCAGGAAAGGAAGGGACTCCTCCAGTGTCTAGATAATGTAGAGCTCTCAGGTTTCCCAAAGAGGTATTTTTTCTGCCTTTGGTTTGTATTAAAATCTTGCCTTTTGTTTCTCTTTCTTTTCTTGATAGTATATTGAAAATGTTCCAGAACTAGTTTGTCCTGTTGATGTTCCTTTCTTGGTAGGATCTGATCCTAAATGATGCATAAAGTTGCTTCACAGTAGCCAAAATGTACTTAGGGAAGCAAAGGCTTCAAACTGTGACTGCTCGCTGTACCAGTCCATTCAAGTACAAATGTTACTACTTGAGAAAGATCCTTTTCCCCCCTTTACTTTTTCCCTGTCAGTCTGTGTTGGTGAAACTGCTTAGACCTGTCAGTCCCATTCTCACCCTCAGGTCACAAATGACTCTAAAACACCTAACAGTAGTAACAGCAAGGTGACTCTTTTGATCACAAACACTGTGAGTGTGACTAAAATTACTGCTCATCAGCTGAGGCTGATGTTTGTGTGTGTGTGTGTGTGTTCCTGATCTGTTGCAATAATAAAGGGAGCCAGGGCGGCTAAAACACCTCAGGAGGGTTCTGGTTGCCCACCACTTCCCGTTTATAACAGGCAGGGACTGTGGTGGTCTCTCAGCCAAGGTCTGGCAGCTGTTGGGAATTCAGTTCCTTAATGTCTTGGGGTCAGGTGAATATATCTCTAACCTTTGGAAGACTGTGCAGCCGTGGAAGAAGGGAGATGTGGGGCAGGAGGTTTGGCGGTGCAGAGCAGCATTGCTTCTCTCAGTCTAGGCCTGGTGCTTTCCAGAGACTTTGAAATGGAGGCCAGGAGCAATGAAGATGGGAGGCAGCGTTGAGCCCTGAATAAAGGACAAACAAGGGTGTCTCCTTGTAACAGCCAGGAGTTTCAATGTAAGCCACTGCTGTTCTTTCTTGAGTAAAGTCTAAGGCTTTATATAGGCTTAAGAGGATTTTAATGGTTAGCACTTTCTCCTGAATGTGTAGTTTTATTTTCATCTGACTAATTCTCTGCTGCTTCTACCCTTTTTTCCTCTCCCCATTTTCTAGGCTGAGAAACTGGTTTGAGGGGATATTCCAGAGCAACATTGTCATCTAGCGAGTGAAAGGCAGTACTGCAAGCATGGCTGTCACAGATTAACCTAGAAACCTGCTGTGAGGTTGTGGGGCTTTTGTGCTTTTTGTCCTAAACTGATAATGGACCAATAACACTGTTGAAAGTTGGACAGACTTCCAATTTCCTTAATATTAATATTAAGCTGTGGCCCAAAGCCCTCATGAGCTCTTAGGATCTCTTCCAGCAGTGTTACCTGGCCAGCGGTTGCAGACTGAGGCTCTAAACCAGGATTTATCAATTAACAGGATTAAGTTGCTGAGATACCCCGTGTATTACAAAATCCTACACAGAGATTATCCAGATCAGATCGGGACCGACAGCTTGTTATCACCCAGTGGATTAACCTTCTTGGAGCTCTTGGCCTTGCTGACGCAATGACTGGGATTCCCAAGTTTTCTGAGGCCCCGTAGTAAATCTGCACTAAGCAGATTCAGTCTCCTGGTGATACTGGCCCCGAGCAGGTTCTGCTTCTTGCAGACTGGTTTCTGTGAGGGAGTCATCCAGTTATGCTACTGGTTAAAACACGGACCCCTTATTGGTCAGGTGTCATAGTGTCTTTACCATGTTATTTTGGTGTCCTACTGTGGGCTGTGATGTAAGATTGCAGATAGCCATGATAGGAAATCCTGTCTGTCTTCTCTGGGCCAAGGTAAAGGTTGGGTTGATGATAGTTTTCCTTGCCATGGGAGAGCAAAGGCTTTGATCTTTTGCCATGCTCTGACTGGAGAGGGCTGGTTGTGGTCACTGTTGGCTCAGAGGCCCATGTTCTGCATCACCATGTGTGCATTGTGAATTTTTCATGCTTCTCTCTGGGCAGTAAACAGAAGTGTGAAGTCCCTAAATCCCCATCACCTGCACAGTGGGTGGTAGGCAGCAAAAGCCAGGCTGTGCTCATCGAAAGACCAGACTGCATCTGCTGGTCAGATCTAAGGCTCATCTCACCCAACATGCTTTGTGGAGAACTTGCAGAGCCAGGTTTGCTCCCTGTGAAGCTGGAATCGTGCAGTTTAGGGCCTTTCTGCCTGTTTGTGTCCTTGTCCTTCAGCTGTTCAGGAGCAACCAGCAAGCAGGAGGTCTGAACTTGCTGTGTCGTGTTTGTTGTGCTGTACCACTGGCACAGGCAGGTAGCATGTTACTGTGTGTGTGTGAGGGGGACACTAGTTGCTCTTTTTGCCAGCCCCCCGTGAATATGCTGCCTTCCCTCTTGCCTGAGAGTGGCCTGAAGCCTGAATTGCCCATTGACTTGTTTTTGTTTATTCCTGCAGGCTGGAACAGCCGTACTTCTGTGCGGGCGCCCAGTTCTTCCAGGCACTGAGTCACTGCTCCTCTCTCCAGCGGCTTTGCATCGTCTCCCGGAGTGGGACTCTGCAGTCTGACGCAGTGATGTCATTTATGGCCAACTGCCTTGAGGTCATCATGTGCCACATGTTTATGGGAGAATCTCTTACTGTTTGCAAAAATCTCCAGCAATCTATTGTCCGGAGGTGAGTGCGGAAAGGGGTTGATGTGGGATTTCGGGAGCTGTTGAAGATTCATCTCCATTTCCTTGCTTGCCAAGGTTTATATGGCTTGGAGCACTTGTTCCAAGAAGCTAATAGGTACTGTGTAACCACTTGGCATGTGGACTAGCCTCTTAATTTAATAGGAGTGAATCAGTGAAATATTTGAAGGTATTATATGAATTTTTGATTCCGTTCCCATCCATGTTCTCTGCAGTTCCGTTGGCAGAGTTGAACTTCTGGATGTAAAGCTCCATCATAAATCAAATGACACTTTTCATGTAAACAAAACATCTGCCGACATTTTAAGTGCTGAGAGATTTGACCTTGAAGCTTTCCTCCTTTCCCACAAGTGACTAAGATAATTCTCTGTCCTCTAATCAGTTGTAAATGTCACTTACTGATAATCCCCTGGCAGCGCAATTCAAAGCCTTTGAAGGGTTGTTGTGAAGGGTTTTTCATTTGGAGGGGGGTGCATGGGGAGGGAATCAGTACAAACTGCCTTTGCACGTTTGGCAGTTCTTAAATGCGTTTTGCTTGGCCCCTTGCAGTGTTCTGAGGCTCACGTGGTGGGAAACGTTTGTGTGTGAGCCGTGAACTGCATGTGAAAAGAGAGCTTTTAATTACACTTGGCATTTTGAAATCTTCTAGTAGTGGCAGTCATCTTACAAAATATTTCCCATGGAACAGACTTTCCGTTATTATTATTATTTTTTTCTAGAAGGGTTTTTCTCCACCCTCAGTCTGTTTTCTTTGTCACCTACTGTTGCTTTGCCCTGTTAAGCTCTAATAAAAATTTCCAATCACACGGCATTATTACTGCATCCTAAAGGGTGCTCCTCCCCCCAGCTTTTCTCCAGCTTCATACTGACTTCTTACACTTGGCTTGTTTCCGTGGATTGAATCCAGAAGAGCCTGTGACTATATCAGCTACCTACCCAACTGCACACGAGGCTGTTTGTTACAGCCTCTAAAAGGCTCTGTGTCCTTCTGGGATAGCAATTGTTGGAAACATCTAAGCAAATTCCTTGTGATGTGACAAGGATTCTTTGAGTTTGGTTTTCACAGGGCTTCCTATCTCTTAACAAAGATTTCTCAGTGGATTTCAGTATCGCTTCAGGGTTCCTTAGGAAGAACCAAGGACCTGCAGTTCCCACTTTTTATGTTGCTCTCCCCTCTGAGATGCTGTTGCAGCGCTGGCCAACGTTTTAATGTCGCTTACTGAGCAGAAACATGCTGTTCTGCAGTCTTTTCTCCCTCTTTTTTTCTCTGTCGTGGACAGATTCTCTCTACATTCTGTACCTCTTAATAATTTAAACCTTGGGAACTTTCCAAAGAGCAGCTGATGCCTTGTGGAAATGTTAAAAATTATTTTTATATTTAGCAACAGTTCTGGCTGTCATACTATTTTTCTTCTTTTGTATTTTATTAATAGAGACATGTATGAAAATGGGATTTTTGAAGTATGTGGGGTTTTTTTCCTTTTTTTCCTGAAGAGAGCATCTGCTCCCACTGCAAATTCTACATCTGAAGTCATAATCCTCTATGACATTGTAATTGGTGGCTCTGGAAACGATTTTGATGCCACGTAAGATTATGACTTCAGGAGGAGGATAAGCAGTGGGAGCAGATGCTCTCCTAAGCAACAAAGATCCCGTTCTCATGCAACTGCCTCTAGTAATAAAATGGAAGGAACAAAATACAGACGATGATGTGTAAGCAAAGCCTGGAGTCTTCCACAAGCCATCAGTGAGTCTTTAACCATGTGACTTCTCCAGTGATCCCATTTTCATCCTTGTGCAAATGTGCCCTCAGATGAGGTCAGGAATTGACTTTCCCTTGACTGCTTTTTTGTCTGTTCCTCCAAGGGCAAAGCAACATGCACTAAAATCTGTGTGTGAGCCAGTTCCCTGCTGAAACCTGTGGGTAAGGCTCGAATTCACACAGCACAGCTTCTTCTCAAAATGTGGCGCTAGTGTCTCTTTAATCCATCTTTTTAATTGGAAGAGCCCATTGGGCAGCAAGTTTGAAGTTGTGTATCCTTGTGGCAGACTGAAATAAGGTGATTTAACTCTTTTTTAGTTTCTTTTTCAATGTGTGCAGATGCTGTGTATGTGTGTAAAACATGGAGAGTGGGTGGGAAGGAGCAGGTGAGGGTAGGGAAGGCGTTTCTTTCTTTGCTCCTTTTCTTGAGTTGGGGGAATCGATCCATGCTCCCCTGGCCCTATTTTAGAGCTGTGGAGATGGCTACTCTCAGCTTAAACAAGACCAAGTGATTGGTAATTTTGAACAGGGGGATGGGGTCAAAGTGACATCAGTTCTCCCAGTGCCTCTGAAAACAGAAGAAATGCAAGCAGGAACTGGAGAGGCCTGGAGCTGGGTGTGCACCAGTGGTTTGCTGTGGGCAGTAGAGCTGGGAGAGCTTGAAAATGCAATCTAGTGGAGTGCAGTCCTTTTTCAGATGTGGATGCACATGAAGTTCTGGATCGTGGAAGAGGCTGGGACCGATTTGTGGAGAGCAGACAGGTTTCAACTGCTGAGTTGTACTGGAAGATGGTGTGTACAGGGTGTGGTGACAGGAGCTTGGGTGTTAAATCTGCATCACACTGATGGCTTAAAGCCTGAACCAATTCTCAAACTCTTCCCTCTGACTGTAGAAATAAGGATAATATTATGTATTTCTGATCTGCTGGCTTAAAAAAAGAGTTGTTCTCATGTCTGTTAGTCTTGTGACAGCTCTAAACCAGGCCCTGTGGTGACCAGCTTTCTTGTGGGCAGTTTTCTGGTTGAAGTTTGCTGCTGTTTGGGACAGATTGCTTTACGTATTTAAGTCATTAAAAGCCTCTGATTCAGTTCTGCCTCTTTTGCAATGAAACGCAGTAAGCAGAACAGCACTCATCTGGAGCCCTCATCAGCAAACAAGAGGCTTGCAAGGGCAAGGTCTCCTCTGAGCTTTAGAGAAGACTGTTTCCCTCTGGGCAGATAAATCATTGCAGTGTTTTTCTTTATTCTTTTTTCTTCTATGTGGATGGGAGGGGCAGTCTCCTTTATGGTTAGGGAGATACTCTGCACATAAGAAGGGCCTAGTGGTTAGAGTGGGAGATGTGGCTTGAGTGATCCATATCGACTTCCCTGATCTTCCTCAGATTTCACATGTGACATTGGTCTAGTCTCAGTTTCTCTGTAAAACGACGTTTTCTTTCCTATCACATGGTGCTCAGCTGCTGCCACACTTCAGATGGGAGCAGATCTATCAAACACAATGTTTTCCCTTTTATGCTTGGACCCCAACTTTGCCAAAGTGTTTAGCTCCAAGCACGTGTTGCCTTTGTTTAAATAACTCTTCTGTTCAAACCACTGCAGCACTCATTTCAGAAACACGAAAATACCACAATCTGGGGACCTATCGTTGCAGGCTCAAGCATGACCTCGGACCTGTTGTGGTGCAGAGAAGCTTCTTTGCAGAAAAGAGAGATTTGCTTCTTGGTTTTGGGCTGAATTACGGTTCTGGGATTCCTTTTAAGTGCTTGCAAAGAGCTGATGTGTCCCGAGTCCATTCCGGGGGGACGTGTCGTGCTTCGAACTGTTTTCCCTTAGGGCTTTCACGGTTGTTTTGTGAAACAGTCAGTAGATGGAGCTGTGACCTATGGAAGGTGCCCTACCGCTTACTGACGTGCTGCATGCTAAATAACCCTTATCTATGCGCCTCTATTTCTCTGCCCCAGAAATCTTGCGGCCAAGGAATTTGGGGGACTTTAGGGTTGTGCAGCTGCACGGTGTGGTTAGTGGGCGCTTCACAAATGTGCAGGATAAGTTGCTTTTCTGGTGACATTCACCAGCAGAAAACAGGAGATAGGAAATGCTTTGGCAAATATCTCCTTGGCCTCAAGGACAGATTTTATTTTCCAGTATGTTCCTTTAGAGTTTTGTTGGGTTTAGCTTAAGTGTTTGGACAGCTTCTATCATTGTAATGGCTTCAAGGACTTCACGACACCAGACAATACAAGCCTGTGAAAAGTCCTTGAAAAAACACTTTGGAAAAGATCAAGAAAGTGGCAGTAAAAAAACCACCAAAACCAACAAACCAAAGCAAAACAACAAAAATCTCTGAGAGCATGATGTCATCAGGGATTCTTCTTACATGGAGGGGGGGAAAGTGTCAAGGCATAGTGGTGAGCTGTGATTTATAAAAATGCAATCTAAATAAAGCCATGGTAGAGAGCGTGGTCAGGAAGTGAAAGGTGGTGGTGCAGCTGAAGTGTGTTTTGGGGAGGTGGATGGGTACCTGGGTTCAGCTGCTCACGTTTCCCAAAAGCACTGTTTTCATCTCCTGGGGTCTGCTAGCTGTTGGGAAAAGGTGTGAGGGTCCTGGTGCAGCATCCCTCAAGAGCTGCAGGGTGGAGAGTGAGACTTGCCAGCCCCAGCTGAAGCTGTCTGGCCCAGTTCCCTTGGCCATGCTGGCTACCTGGCTCCAGTAAATGGCTTTGCAGAGCGACTGTGTGACTCAGGTGACTGGAAGGGCTAATCAGTGCTGGAAAGTGCAGAGGATTTTACTGGTTTTGGACAATCTGCCTGTTCTTGGGATCCAAGACCCAGAGAAAGAGACACTAACTTAACCTTCCTTCTGCCCGTGTCAGGTATGAGCATGGCTTAAAGATGGTTTCACAATAGGACTCCTGCCACTTTCCAGGAACGGCTATTTCAGGCTGAATTATATCTTACTGTTCAAGCTTTGTAGCATTACCTAAATTTTCCCCTGCCTATTATTGTCCTTTTTTTAACATGAAACTCTTGGCTGGATCTTACCTTCTCTTAAACTGCTGATTCCAGTGGCCCTGTGTGGCTGTGGCACCCTCCTGGGATTCAGTTGCAGAAATAGTGCTTCCAGGTGGGAGCGTGGGGGTGAAGCAGTATTTGGAAAGTGCTGAGTGAGCATTTAGCACAGGACTGAACTACACAAATTAATTTTTGCTCACCTCAGAGCTAAGCTTTCTTCTTCCCTTGTTGCTATTTCCCTGGATATCCCTGCAGTATTCCTCTTGCCTGGATTCTCATTGTGGGCTCATCCTCAGAGAAGCCTTTTTGGGTAATCCTTTTCACTGTTAGATGGGGAGGGAGGAGGCCGTGAGGGCAGTAAGCGAGTACAAGATCATCTTTGAATTACACAGGGCTGTCCAGCATCCCTCCTGCACTGCCCACCTGACCCGTGCAATTACACTGACACTGCACAAAGCTGGTATTACTACCCAGGGCTTATTTGAGATTTTCAAGCTGGTTTTGCATCCCTTTACCACCTTCTCTTCCTTCTGACCTTGAAAAAGTCCCTCTTAGTGCACTGCTGGCTTTCCTGGATCCCAGAGCCAGCACGGTAGCTGCCAATCCCACTCCGCTAGCCTAAGCATGTTGTGGGCTCAGGCTCTGCGTCTGATTGCAGAAGACTTAATGTATCGCTAGGCTGGTGTAGTGAATCATTAGCATCCTGTTCCAGCTTTCATTGTCTGTTTCATTTCCTGCTCTTAGAAACCCCTGAATCATTCTGTCACAGACTGAATAACAAACTGCATCCTTGTCAGCTTGTGTTACCCAAGAATTCGTTGGCCGGCTTGGCAAAGGCTGATTGTGCTTGAGGTGTGGCCTGGACACCTTTACTTCTACCAGGGATGTTCTTTATGGGTGGGTTCAAATACTTTACAAGCTGGCAGGCTTTGTGGGACCATCCCTGATTTGGCATATATTAATATGTCTTTTTTTTTTGGGGGGGTACCAACATATCCTTTTCTTAAATGCATTCCTGTGGCTGACCAACTGGCTTGTTCTAACTGCTAGCTCATGTGTTTTGAAGGGAATTCAGTCCTGAAACCTTCCTTGGCATGTAGGATTGGTTTGTACATTAAATGGGTTTCAAGCAGTGTCCTCCTCCCTCTCTTGGCTGAGAAAAAATATTAGAATAGTACTGTTGTGCTTTCTCTTCATGAGGGTGTAAAAGGCTGAACGGAAGCATTAACTGCAGCTTTAAAGCATTTCCATAGTAAAATAAATCTAATTGAGCAGTTATTGCAGTAGCTTTTTAATTTGTGGAAGAGATTAGGAAATAACTTTCAGCTTGCTCTGGCAGAGCACTCCCCTAGGACGTGTCCTGGGCGCTCTGGCATCGCTCTTTGGGTTCTTATTCCCTCCCCCTCTAATTGTCCGGTCACATTTGACTGATGCAGAGTTCAGCTGGCAAAATAATGTAAGAACCTCAGTCTGCAAGCATGTTTGATACAAACCTCAGCCCCAGGGAGAAACAGTGCAGTGTCATTCATGCCTTACAGAGGGAAACTACAGCTCTGAGGTGTAATTTGCCTACGCTGGGGATGAGTCTGATGTGTATTGCTCCTTCCCTGTGATGTGATGCAGGGACAGAGGATGCTGCATTGAAGGCAATGGGAGAGTGTTGTGTGCAAATGACTTCCAAGTCCCATCTGCACCCCTTTAAGATGGGAGGGAATGTGATGATGGGATTTAAGGTGAGGGGAGATTGCAGGCCTGAGGAGAATGCCTGTTTGTAGTTTGTCTGTGTAGATTTGAGAAGATGGAAGACACCCTTAAAGTAAAATACTTTGTGGAGGAAGTACTTACTGTGTGGAGCTAAGAGCAACCTGAGGAATCACAACAGCTTTTCTAGGGAAGTTTTGAATTCTGTTTCTGAGATTAAAAGGTGAAGTCTGCTCAGCACTGGTACTCTGGCAGGGCTGGGAGTCAGAATGGCCCTAGGGAATGGGTGTTCTTTAGAGTCAGTGCACGGAGGCTTTGGACCCCTTGTGAGCGGCTTCTTGGGGGTGAGTAGGGAAAAGTGGTCCTCCCTGCTCATGGAGGAAAGGGTCTGGGGGTCTTCCACCCCCAGTTTCTTTGGCGTGGCTGGAAGATGCTCTGGAGAAGCTTCATTTTTATGCTCTTGGCAGTTGCTGTACAGGAGGGGAGCTTTTGCAGCTCCCTGGTACTGAGTTCAGGGCACAGCCAGTGGAACAAATTTTAAGTGTATGTCTGATCTTCCTGAAAAGATGAGAAAAGTGTGTGTATGTTTGTTGGGTCATGCCACTTGTCAGCTGCTCCCACTTCTCCTGGCACTTCCCCTGTTCCACCGTGCCACGCTTCAGGGATGGGAGTTTCCAGCCTGGCTCAGGTACGCTGGCCGGAGCTTTCAAGACAGATGCCACACTTGAACTTTCAGACGTGAGCAAACCTTCTAGTGAAAACAAACTTATGCTGTGCCTGGCATTGGATTAACAGGGGTTTTGTGCATGTGGGTAACAGAGCTGTGTACATGGCAAAAAGTGAGGCACTCTGAATTCCATCCTCTTGGAAGACTTGCTTCTCTCCAGAAACAGCTCAGCAGCCTGAGAGAAGTCTAAATAGAGGGGGAGAAGGTGTGTGACTGCTGCAGAGATTGATTTGCATTTGTGAGAGTCCTGCAGACTGGAGTCCACATCTGCTCTGTGCCCACTGTGCTCTGTTCCCTCAAATCAATCTTCTCCCTGTTTCTTCCCTCGATTTTCCCCCTCTAAAGCTTTAATTCCCATAAACTCATTCTCAGTTTGTGGAGTGAAAAATCCTGGCCCTGGTCCACTCCTGATACACTGTATTTCATCGTTTTATCTGGTGTGTGCTACTGTTGCTGCCAGTGCTTAATTACACCACCTCCTGTGCCCTTCCTCCTGCTTGCCAGTTTTTGTGCAGTGGGATGTGCCGAAACATCAGGATTTGGCCTTGGGGTTTTCTTAGGTCTCTCTGGAAATGTTCGGGGGGAAATATGTTCCTTAGTCCCAAATACAGCCTTATTCTTTCCTTACCGGTAAGAGGAGGTAAGTTTGAGGTGTCATCTTCTGGGGTCTGCAGTGCAGAGTCACAGTGGGGCAGCATCCATCCTTACAGGCTGGCTGGTGAGATTCTCCTGCGGCTTTGGGCTGCCCTTTAGCTCTATCAGCAGGTGGAGTCCTGGGGACTGGCCTCTCTAGAGAGGTATGGCTGAAAACACACACTGAGAGTGTTTGCCAGGAGATAACTGCATTCCAGGGAGTGACTCTTTTGTCTTGCTAAAATCGAGGAAACCTGATCAAAGTGCAGCCTTGCTTTTAGACTTTTTCTCTCTCTTTTTGACTTTGTCCCTGACCTACATATTGGATCCTGCCACGCTGTTTGGAAGTAATTGAGACTGTAGTGTTAGGCTATTTACCAAGCTGTTCACTGGAAAATAACCTTACTGTGTCCAGTCCACACCTGTTCTGGGATTATTTTGGAGGCAAGTAGCAAATCAGCATTAACCCTTTCAGCCACTCACAACCTGTTCAAGATGTAGCTGTCGAGCAAGGTTACACCTCAGCTACCACCAGGAGGAATTTGTGACACACTGTGTGCTCTGCTGTCCGTTTTCCAGCTCTGTGGATGATTCCAGCCAGCTGCTGAAGCCAGGCCTGCTATGTGTCCACATCCAAATGAGGACACTTCAGAGACCTCCTTGTAAAAGTTCCTGCTGGGTGGTTGTTGGTTTGGTGTTGAGTCTGCTGGACCAGAGGCTGTGGTGGAAAATATGTGTGGGGGTATTTTCTTTGTTATCCCGGTGGTTGTTTCTGATTAAAGGGTATGTTTTTAAGGGGCTGCTAGTCAGTTGCCTAGAAAACTTGCTTTCATTTAATTAATCATGATGAGTTTAGTCTGGAGGTTTTGTAGGAGAGAGCAAGCAAGCATATCCTTGGCGGCTTTCCCTTGGAAGAAAAAAGCAGGGTTTCATGTCTGAAACTGCAGCTCTTTTGTCTCCCCAGGTTGACATCCTCCTCTGTCCTTCGGGTTTTAATTTTACAAGCCATGTGCTTGCAGAGGTAGATCCAGTTTGAAGTCCATCCAGGTGTGGAATGAGGAAAGAACCGTCAAGAAGATTACAGGAGCTATTCTGCAACTCATTAACTCAATCTCTTCCCCTTCTTGTTATCTCCTCCCCATGCCTGGGGCCTTTCAAACTAGTGCTCTAAGTGCTTCTCACTTAATCTAGCCCACCTGGACAGGTGGATGAAGAAAGGAATTGCCTTCCGGGGAAGGACTAAAGGAGCATGCATTGCAGAGGGAGTCTGCTTTTGGGAACTGCTAATCCCAGTTTAACATTATGACAGCTGCTCGTTAAAATCAGGGTGTTTTTTAACAGGCAGTTAGAGGAGAGGCTTTGCACGCACATTTAGCACAGAAGAATAGTGAGCCATGTGCATTTGATTCTTTTTTTTTTCCTTAAATCACACAAATTGTACATGGAAAGAATTCTCCGGCGTCAACTTGCTGGGGTAAGGAATTTACAAGGTTTGCAGTAACATACAGTTTCCTGTTGAGGGGGAAAAGAAAATTACAAAGCTTGCTTTTTTTTTTTTCCCCTTCTTTTTTTAAATTTTTTTAAGATCAAGTTCAAACCTCTCCCATAAATCCAGCCTCTTTGGAAGGCAGGCTTACTGTGGGGTTTTTCAGTTGTCTTGGTGGCAGATTGTCATGTAAACTTGTCTAGGTTCTCATTTTTATAGCTCCATGTAAAGGCTGCTTATAAACTACAATTTTGTATATGGTGAGAAGGCAGCATGCAGATCTAATTTGGGAGAGTCTATATACAAAGAAAGAAGCAGAGGTTTCTTTGCCTTGGGGAGATGGCTGTTTCTTTCTAGCTGAACTTCAGTAAACTTGTTCTATTAACGTGATTTTCTCTGCAGGACTGTGGTGTTGGATAAGAAACATGAAGAGCAGAGGCAGAGGAGGGACTATCAAAGAGAGATTTGCTGTATTTTATGTAATTTCACTGCAGACTTTACCAGCTGCCTCCCAGATCAGTGATTATTCGCTGGTTGATTTCTTGTGGGCAGCGCTGTGGAAGTAGGGAACTGCTCAGCTCCTACACAAGCCCCCAGATCCACTCAAGGAGAGGTGGTGTCCTTTTCTGATGGCCCTTCGGGCATGAGGCATGAAGGGCAGGTCTGTGATGCAGAAAGATATAAAATTGCCCTGGGTGGTTTTGTCCCTGGAAATCTTTACTCCTGCAGCTACTTCGGTTCAGGCAAATTAATTCAACTCACCAGGACTGAGCAACTAGCCTTGGCATGGGGGTTTCTCTGCTATGATTTTGGCAGTCCTACTCCAAATCATTTATGGATGGGAACATCCTTTCTGTCTCCCTGGGAAATGCCAGAGTCTTGTGGCCTTTTCTTCAGCTACCAGAGGATTTTCATGTGTGTTTCCAGCAGCCGAATCTCCAGCTATTCCCTCTGTCTTACACAAATTTGGCTGTTTCAGGGCTAGAGATGAGCTGGGAATTTTCTGGACACACCTCTGCATGAGAGGTTTGAGCAGTGAACTCCTCTTTTGACCCAGTACGACTTGGTTCAGCCCCAAGGGACTGATGCTGCCAGTTTAACTCTGCATCCTTTAGAGTGATAATGAACAGTCACAGGGTTCAGAGGAAGCATCTTGGTGGCATGGGGCTAATAGTCACAAGTCTTTTAATCTTCAGGGTGTAACTCTTAAGCTGTAGCATAACTTCCCTTTACCTCCCAGTTTTTAAAGACTGAGCTCTTGTTATGCCACACTGAGTAATACTATTGCTCTTCCCCACATTCTTACTCACCAGGCTGCTATCATGTGGAGTACTTGCTGATGGGGACTTGGACCTTTTTCTGTGGCTCTTTTTACACTGTGTAAATGGCCTTAATTTTTGCTGTTCTCTTCCTCTGCTCTGTAGCTACAACCCTTCTGCTCCTCTCTCATGTTGTCCTCTCAGGGCCCTCGCTGGCTGGGTGTGGGATTTGTGCTGGAAGGCAGAACCTGTGATGGGGTGTTTGCACGGAGAGCTGGGAGGGCAGGAGGAGGATGCAGGTTTCCCTGAGAGGGGACCAAGAGGCTGAGGTGGTTGATCAGAAAACTGGTACCCCCAAATTCAAGTAGCTGACAGGGATACTTGTAAATTCCTGTGGTGCCAAGACAGGTTTTCTGCAACTTGAATTAAGGAGGCTGCAGTGTGTGTGTGTGTGTGTGTGTTCATGCACACTTAAATGCTTATCTGCAGATCTGAGCTTTCTAAACTCGCTTGTGCTCTAATTGCTGAGTGTAGACTCTGCATGTGGAACAGCCCAGCCTGAAGTGATAATCCCAGGCTCATCCCCGAGGGAATGCCTGGCAGTGCTCTGCCCTGATTTTCTTAATGGCTCTGCAACTTGCCGCTGGTTTGTAGGTGGTTTAAAATGTTATCTCAGAGCACCTTGCCCAGTTTGGGCAGAGCTCTCAGGATCTCTAAGAATACCTGTATGTTGTGGTTTATTTTTTTAAAACCTTATTGCTCCCTCCCCCTCTTAGACTGAATTTGGGCTTCTCAGCTCCACAGACTCAGTGAAAAGGGATGTAAGCCCAGCCTGTGCTCCCCGCTTCCACACAGGAGAGTGGGAGACCTTGACATCCAGCTGCCCCTCCTGCCTCCTCTGGACATCCCTGCATGATCTGTATCCGTGCAGTCCCCTGCACCAGAGAATTCCTGTTCCTCCTCACCTTATACCCTGTGTCTGATTCAGTTTCCAGGCAGACCGTCCTGCTTTAAACGTCGTCATTTTCCCTCTGCTTCATGAGGACTTGACAGAGGTCATCAGAGATGTCCCCATGCGGCACCTGGATGAAATTACCTTGTTTAAAAGCAGAGTGGCTGAGGAACCTCCCAACTTGTGGTGGTGACTGTCACAGCATGGAAAGGACGGTCAGCATGAACACATGAAACAGCTTCTTGTTGGCCTGGATTCTCCATCTTCAGCTCCTGGCCACCTCACTGGATTCTGCACAATCACTTGACATAGGTGCAATTGCAAAATAATAAAAAAAAAAAAGCTGGTTCTTTGCAGTGGGGAAACATCTATTGGATATTGCTTGCATCTGAAAATCCTGTCTCAAAGGCTTCTGGAATCTGCTGAGTGTTTCCTTGAGGTTACTATGAATTGCTTTGTTATTTTACTGAAGTTAAAGGTAAGAGAAACAGACTTAACGATGCTCTTTCCCCTGTGTCGCCTGGTGTCTTTCCTAAGGGCCCCTGTGTACTTTGGCAGTGTGCTTTGTGATATTGGTGGAAATCATTCTTTGCTTCAGTATTTTTGGCAAAGTAGAAAGCCTAAGCCAGCTAAGAGGCAGAAAAACGTGTTGCTCTGTTGAAGTGCATCACATCTTTTCTATGTTAGGAATACGGTTTGTAGTCACACACGTGCAATCACAGATATTTAAAGGGGTTTTTTTTGATTGAGAGTTACCACAAGGGTTTTCTCTTCTAATTTTTGAGTAACAAATTGAGGTCACTAGCATCTCGACCATGGATGTTGTTGCTGATGCTGTTTCCATTGGTCTGGTGGAAGATGTTCTCAGCTCTTTTGGAAAACCTTGTCCTAGGGTAGATGGTGCCTACAGTGACTAAGTTGAGGCTCAGATCTGATTTAAATTCAGTCTGTCTTGCAGTGTAGATGGGAATGTAGTGTTCCAGTTCTGTCCTTAGATCCCATGCCTTGAGCTCATGCTAATTTTAGAGATGTTATGAAGTATTTTCACAGTGTGATTTCAGTCAGCTTCTCTGCACCACAGAACTTCCTCAGGCATCAGTAGTGGTCTGGATCACTTTCATATTGCCTTATTTACTGAGCACTTTTGAAAGCATCAGACAGCTGTACCAAAAGCAGAGTTACAAATTCCTGGAGCTGTGTTTCTGGGTGTCAGTTGGATTTCCCTTCTCTTGCAGTTTTTTTGTGGTAGCACACTGGGTCAATCATCTTTCTGCAAGACAGCTCTCAACCAGAGCTGCCTTAACTTCACCTAAACTCTCCCTAATGTGCTGAGCTAGGGAGGCCCAGTGCCATCCAAAGATGATGTCCCCATCTCCTTGTCAGTGTTTTCTACACAAGATGCCATTTCCCCAGCGCTGTTCTGTGATCAGTTTGTAGGAAGCCTGGTCTGATGGGCTAAATATGAGAACAAAACACATCTCACAGCTTCAGAGGACTTTCCCTCCTGACTTTCCTGTCAGTCAGGTGTGAACCTGTCTGGAAATCTGTCTTGCTGGCATAAATCTTGAGCCAGACTGTGGTAACCCTTGTGCTCAGATAAGTTATGGTGTTAACGAGCAGATTAAGGTTAGACTTCTGCTAGGAGGAGCATGTGCATCACTACAACTAACCCCTGTGTGCTTTTACTATCTCCCTTGAGTTTCTCTCCCTTCCCCACTCAGGACAGGGCCCCAGGAACAGTCTCTGCAGCCTGTTTCCAGGTGGGAGGCTGATGTGTGCTCCTCTGGGAAGGGCTGCAGCTGAGCTGCCAGTGCTTCCCAAGTATTTGAGACTCTGCCCTGGGTGAGTGGGAGGAGCTGGTGCCCTGTTCTTGGCACCCTGCCACCGTTTTCTCTCCTCATGTCCCGGGGAGGTCGTTCTTTCTATGTCTTGTCATATTGCTTGCCTGCTTGAATCCCTCTCTCCCTCTCCCAACATCTTTCTTCTCTCCTCCTCCCTCACTTCAGCACATCAGGTGTACTTTTTGGCAGAAAGATGAGCCACTGCTCTGTCCAGTTCAAGCCACTTCAGCTCTGCCTAGTTTTTGTGTTTCTGTCCTAGAGTAGGGTTAGGCAGGGAGCTGTTCTCAGCCTTAGCAAAGCTGTTTTCTCCTCCTTATGCCTCTAGCCTCAGGGCAGGCTCTGGGGAGGCTGAGGGCGTAGAGCCAGATGCTTAGTGTCCTGCCCTGTGGAGGGATCTTGATGCTTGGTACACCCGGTAGGAGCTATTCCCACCCCCAGCAGGGATTCCCCTTCCACATATACTCTGTGGCACTGGCAGGAGTTTGGCAGAACCACTGGGCTCTGGCTGTTCCTGTCCCGCTGAAAAACCTGTGCTGGAGGACAGCAGTATGCAGCAAACACCTGTAGCTTAATGGTGGTGCTCCCCCTTTGCTCTTGGGGGGTTAGATGTCCCTGCCAAAACACGCTGTGCTTAGACCTTTTCCTTGGCAGAGCGGTACCCATCTGCCTCGTGTCTCGCTGGATCGGGGCAGGCAATCAGGCATGTTTTATAACACCGTTATTCCATTGCCTGGAGTGTGCTGTTTAGACATCTGTGTTCACACAAGCGGATCAGGAGTCCTGATGTGAACACTACCAGTTGTAATCAGGGCTAAGAAAGGTCACCCACAGGTAATAAAGATAGCACCACAAATAGCAATAAAAAGCTAAAACCTCCTTCCATCCCTGATGCCCCAACTCTGGGCCAATGCTCGGTATCTCTACTACACATCCTCTTATGGTGAGTGAGAATTTCCACTGCTGCTGCACTCCAGGCAGGATTCACCAGATGTTAATAATGTGCTTATTTTCTCTAAGTGCTATTTTGGCATCGGTGTTAATTACAATTTATATTCTGCAACATTTACACTGGGAAAAGAACCCACCCTAATAGTCCCCAATTGGCAGAGCTGGGCTATTAAACATAGCACCATATGTTCTGAGCAGAGCAATATATGGGACTCGGAGCCCACTCAGTGCTGAGACTCCAGCGTGCAGTGTTAGAGGAGAACAGAGAGACGGGTGTTTTGTTCCTGGCTGTTATTTAATATGAAATTCCCTCTCCTTTTCCCTGTCCCCTTCTCCTCCAGAAATCTCCCTCCCACTATCTATGAGCATCTAATGAGGTGATCCCTGAGCCTGCTGATGCCACTGTCCATAGTCTAAAATAAATGAATTCAATTACAGAAGGTGCCCTTCTCGCAGGGGCTGCTGCCTCTGCGGGGTTCCCAGTCCCTGACAGCCTGTTTCTTGCCACACGTCACATCAGACCTCTGATCTTTGGGCACTGCAGAAGAAATCTTTGCTCTGACCACCAGTGAGGTGTCTGTGCTTCTTTGGGAGGAGGATATTCTGGAACACATGCCTTTAGTGTGTAAAGTCAGAAGTTGGTTGCTGCTCTGCTGACGTCCAGAGTCTTGTTCAGCAAAATGGGGTTTGGTTCCTGTGGGCTGGGAGGATCTGGACCTGAAAAGTGACAGTGGTTTTGGTGTGGGAGTCATCAGTGTTACTAGGTTTCTTAGAAGGACTGAAGGTTTTAAAGGATTGCTTCCCCAGCCGTTTTGCAAAGCTGATTTCATGGTCTCTTCAGAAAACAGCAGTGTATCCACTGCCCAGGTTGGAAAGAGGGCTGTATGGCAGCAGCCTTTCCCTTCAGGAGAGCTTGGATTGTAGTTGCTTGTCTGTCAGAGAGGTGGTTTGGTAGGAGGGAGGAGATGAGACTGAAAGGAGGAGGCAGGGCAGGAGTGTGGTGTGGACCTTGAACTGGGAGTTAGACACGCACTGTGAGACTTGGCCTCAGTTTCCCCACTTGCCAAAAAGGGAGGAAGGCTTACCTGCCCTGTGCAAGGGAGCTTGTGGGGGTGCAAAACACTCTGCCCCTCCAGGCAAGGCTCTGCTCCTGTGGAGGAGAGGGCAGGGCTGGGGCCGCTGATGCAGACTGAGGGTAGCAGAGCAGCGACCCTGCTCACTTCAGTTTGCATGGCTACCCCTCCTCTGCTGAGGGATGTGAGACTCCTGGGAGC
This sequence comes from Porphyrio hochstetteri, assembly GCA_020800305.1. Classification (NCBI taxonomy): domain Eukaryota; kingdom Metazoa; phylum Chordata; class Aves; order Gruiformes; family Rallidae; genus Porphyrio; species Porphyrio hochstetteri. Next base: position 12,455,134 of record CM036920.1, read on the forward strand.
AGAGCAGGAGCTGTCCCTTCCCCTTCCTGCTCTTCAGAGAAGGTCCTGGGGCACGCACAGGAACGGGACTGTACATTGAGTGGCACTGGGTGCTTTCTCCCAGCAGCCCTTTTTTAGGATGGGGTAATCCCCTGTGGCCACAGAACTGGGGCTTTTCCATCTGTGGAGTTGCTTGGAGCAGGTAGGTTGTTTTGTCTGTGTAGGGCAGATGCAATTCCCCCTTGGCTGGTGCCAGCAGAGAGCACCCAAAGCTCCTCACCCCTGTCTGCAGGGACTGGGAGCGGTGCTGGGTGCTGCAGAGCCAAACCTCTGTCCAGCCACTGCAGCTCTCCTGCCTCTGTGATGCGCTGGCAGCCGGGGTACTCCAGCAGGAGAACCATTTCCATAGAAACCAATTGGGATGTTGCACAGGGAATAATGATTAATAGTGAAGGGATGTTGCCTCAGGCCCTTTTCACTTTTTAGGGGGCAGTGAGGGACAAACCGGAGCACAGGTGGAGGGACGGGTGGGCTCAGAACCTGATGGAAACCATCCTTCCCATCAATTTCCAGGGCAGCTTCCCCTCTTCTCCCACCCTGCTGCTGCTTCCCAGCTTTCGTCACATTTTCAAAATGGCTAACCTGCTTAGAACCTGGTTAGGAATAATCATCATCATAAAAAAGGATGGATGAGGGCTGACTACTAACATTGTTGCTGTTAGCAGCAGGATTTCAGCCATAAAACATGAAGCAAGGGAGGCATTGACCTTTCCGCTGTTTGAAATGAATGGAGACATCAATATCTATTGTTTTGTGGCATTGACCTCTGACGCTCTTGTTTTGCCCTCTCTCCCCCCCCACTTTTTTTTTTTCATTTCCCCCTGACACTGGAGGAAGGGGGTCGGTTTGTACCACCTATCGATCCCCACCTGACTTGGTGATAGGGAAATAATTAGAATTTTAAAGATCTCTGCTGGCAAAATACATACACAGACTAAGCCCCCGCTTCCTGCCTTGCGTTCTCCCCCTTCACTTGTGGAGATTCAAAGCTCTGAGATCTGAAGGAACACAGATCAATATAGGTTTAATCATGATGGGGGGTTTTATTTCAGGTTTTTTAAATGGTAAAGTGTAACGTTTTATGTTAATGTTGTCGGAGCCTGGCTGCCTGGTGCCTTGTTTTATTTATTGTTTTAAGTAGCCCCTTCTTTTGTGAACTCCATCTCTGTACAGAGAATGTGAAATCAGGCATTGCTAATTAGCTGTATGACAATTAAGTAATGTAGCACAAAACCATTAGGACACTGGATTTGGTTTTGAAGTTTGTCCTTTGAAGTGGAAGCTGCAACTCCCTGCCCAAGGCTGCTGGGGAAAATGTTTTTCTAGCAAAACTTTTCTTTGAAAATAAACTGTCAGTGTAAGAGTCCCTATTTCTCTTGTTTCTGCCTATAAACAGCGGGTGGAAATTGATTCTCATTGTAAAAGTGGCTGGCATGGATAGAAAGGTGGGTTCAGGAAAGCATGAAACAGGCAGTCGGTCTCCCAACGCCCTCACTTCTGGTAGAGATGTTACCAAGCCTTGTTTGGCCTGTTGAGAGATCGGTGCTGCCTCAGGAGAGAAGGCCCAGGCCACAGCCAACGTCCTGGAGATGGCCAGGAGAGGCAGCCCTCAAAGCTGCGGGTTCTCTCTGGCATCCGAAGCGCCATCGGGATGTGGCACAGCCCTGTCACACGTACTGACAGCTCCTCTGGTTGGGCTTCTCCATCTCTGTGCTCATCTGACACTTGTGTTTGCATCTGGCCCTTTGTTCTAGTAGTGAGTCGAATTCTGAATGTGCAACTGTCATATATGCTGGTGGCATGTGAAACTTCCAATAAAGAGTGAAACTGAGTCGGAACCAGGCCTCTCTCCTTGCCTCCCACCTCTTCCTCTTAAACCCAGAGCCTGGAGCCATCCTCCTTGGAGACACGCTAACTATGAGCAACGTGAGGTTTGCTGCTGCAGCCAGGTGTGTATGGGCAGGGACATGCCTGGGAGGGTCCCCAGTCCTGACTGGGGGCTGTGGAAGTGCAGGGGTGTGTGGTGCTAATGGGATTTACAGCTCTATCCCTGCTCTGCCCACCCTTGGTGGGTGCCACTGTGCACCTTGGTGCTTGCAGGCTGAGCTGCACATTAAAGGAGGAGCTGCTTTGTCCTTAGGAAATGCTTTTCCTCAGGATTCCTGAGCACTCAGCGGCTGTGGGATGACACCCCTGCTCTCCCAGGGCTGCAGGTAAGTGACCCAAAGTGATGTGCAGAAGAACTGTCACTGAGGAACCGCAGGCTGCAACCTCTGCCTTGCTCTGACCTCTCTGCCCTTCAGGCAGCGGTCTAGATCTGCACCACTTGGACCTGCTTGGCTGCTCCATGTGAAGGAATCCAGGGTCTGGTTAGACATGAGCTGGGGGAACCAAAACCTTGTCAACACCACCATGAGTGTAGCTGAGCTGGGGTGGCTGTGGCTGGGGAAAGGGGGAGCTGCTGTGGTGGAGGGGGATGTGAGGGAGGACATCGCACAGGCATTAACCCCCCCTCACAGCCACGGGCTCCCTGCATCTGGGGCTCTGCTGTGGTGGCTGAAAGTGTGTTCCCACCAAATACAGAAGGGGTGGAGGGGGGTGGGATGGGTGTGCTGGACCACAGCACAGCTGGGGCTGTGCTGGCCCTGGGGGTTGCTCATGTGCAAAGGGTGCTGGGCAAAACATGGGTCCTGTTGAGCTGTCTGTTGTGTTGCTGTTTCCAAGGTGCAGGATAGTGATATGGGGGTGGGGGGGAAGCTGGGCTTTGGGAACAGATGGATGGAAAGCAGCACAGCTCACGTACCTGTGTGCTTAAATCAGCTCAGCCCAGGTAAGCAAAGCACAAGGAGACAGCTCAAAACTGCTGTGTGATTGGTTTTGAACAGGTGAGTCTGTCTGTGGTGGGACTGCAGGAGAGCTGTGTGCTGCAGCCTCTCCCCACAGTGACCCAAGGTTCTATTTCAGAGGGGATTATGGGCACTCTGCTCTCTTTTTTTCCCCTCTTCTGGTAGGTCTGCTCAACAGGGCACAGAGCAGAGACCCTCCCTGTGTGTCTCTTGTGCTTGTGTTTAAGTTATGGATTTTATTGTTCCAATAACTTTTATCTAAACATGCTTTTTGGGGGAGGGAGGGAAGAGATAAGCAGGGAGGAGGCTGAGGAAAGAATGTGCTTTTGGACTCTGCAAAGCCTCTGGCTTATCGCTGGGTCTTGCCTGGGGGGTTTTGGCATTAACCATCCCAAAGGGGGAAAGGGCTGGAAAGGCCACAGTTGATAGGGTACCGGTGGGAGGAAACCTTGGGAAGGCCCAGGCAGAGCAACCCCCTTCCCGTTGGGTACTGATCTGATGCCCTCTGCAGCTTATCTGTTGGGAAGGAGGAATGTGATGTGGTTTCTAGGAGGGGGGAACTGAAGCAGAGGTCCAGAAAGTGTTGAGTGGTGGAGAGCTCAGCTTGGTGGGGGAGAGATCTGTGACTGCTTGGCTGGCTGGGTGCATTCCTGGTTCTGCCCTCACCTGTACAGCCATTGTTTGGGCAAGTGGAGTATTGATCTCTGTGAGGAGAGGGTCAGGGAAAGGAGGCAAGAGGCACTTCTGGGTGAGTTCCTCAGATGAGATTATGGCAACCCAGGGCGTGTTTATAGGGAAGAAAAGAGAAAATTGGGAAGGCTGCTGCTTGCCTGTGGGTGTGCTCTCTCCTGCCCTCCTCCTGATGGGGCTATGGGGCTGGAGCCCCACACCTCCAGGGATGCTGCACAGTCCCTGGGCTGTCAGAGGGCTCTGGGCTCACAGCAGTGTGTGGGTGTGCAGAATTCAGTCCCCAGATCCTTGCTGCCCTCCAGACCCCTGTGTGTGAAGGGGAGAGGGTGGGATGTGCTGGTGGAGAACAGGGCTGTGCCCGCCTCTGCCTGCTGAGTAAAGGGCACAGGAGACCTTGTACGTGCAGCTCTGGGTCATGAATGATCCCCCTGCTCTGAAGTGCCTCAGTGCAGGGTAGTGGCTGTCCCCTGCTCCCTTCCCCACCTCCCTGCCTCTGTTTTCTTCCCAACTGGCTTTTTGCTGCCTGGTTTAACTGGGCTTACGGGGCCACGTGTACCAGCCTGCTGGGAAGGCAGCAGGTCACCACTAACTGCAGCTCTGCAGGGAGGAACATCATCATGGGGGGCTGATGTGCTCAGGGTGTGAAGAAGCCCTGGAGACTATAGTCAAGGAGGTAGGGGTGAAGGATCTTTAACAATGTCTCTAGCTGTGGAAAGGAGCTGGGGGATAGCTGTCATACAGGCTTTGGGGAGGAAAAGGGGGCAGATGATCCAGTTCTCTCCTGCCTGGAGATCTGGTCCTCTCCTCACTTTGTAGGGTCTCTTGCTGCTGGGAACTGGAGCACTGCAGGTCAAAGTGGGAAGCATAGATGGGTGCTGCTGGTCCAGCTGATCAGTTTTCCATAGCTCTTATCTCCTACCAGCTGCTCTTCAGCATTTGATGCATCTTGGTGGAGAGCATCTCAGAGGGGTCAGGTCTGCAGAGCTGCTGTCTCAAACACCTCCCAGACCCTTGCTCTGAGCCTACAGCTGTGAACACTTGTTCTACCTGCTGGGACCTTGCCTGGGATGTCTCTAGGCCTGGGATAGCAGGAGGAGAGATCCTCTAGGTCTGTTTCTCACCCCCTGGATCTGTTTGGGAGCAGTTTGTGCATCACTGGCTCCAAGGTGGAGGCAGGGGAGAAGGCCAAACTTCTTCATCTCCCAGAGGCTTCATCTGTGACCACAGGACGCAGCCAACAATTTCTAAGGTGCTAATTTTGTGCTTGCTGCTTCCAAGAGCCCAGAGATGGCCTCTCCCTGGGGGCTGGCAGGTGAGACAGAGGTGGAGGATGGATGCATGAGTGAGAGCCTGGGTGTGAGCAAGATCCTGACCACAGGATAGGTGGGAAGTCCTGGAGGGATGAGGAGAGGAGGAATGGTGTTGTCAGGGCATAGACAAGCTGTAGCCCTGGTTTGCTCCCTGTGGCCCAGCCCTTTATTGTGCTGTCCCTGTGGGACACAGGCTGGTTCTTGTGGTGATGTGACCTGTCCCATCCAGCAGAGCTTGGGGGTGGGGTGGTCCTGTAGTGCCACCCTTTGGGGCTGGGGCCAGGGTGGCTTTCTGGTTGGCATCAGAGTAGACTCCAGTATCCCATTCCCATTCCAACAAGCTTGGATTTGCTTCCTGGTGTGTCACTGAGGGTTTGCATGGAGTGGGAGAGCCACATGGGTGAAGAAGAGGAGTAGGATGAGTTTTGTCTCCCCTGTGAAGAACAGCTGGATGGAGAAGTCCTTCAGAACAAACAAATCACTCATCCCTGGAAGCTGCATTATCTGAGTCCCATCACCTTCCTCTCCTCTCCTTTCCCTCAGTGAGCAAGAATTAAAAATACAACTAATAAACCCTTTTTACATTCTCCAGGAGGAGGGAAGGGAAGGAAAGGAGAAAAAACCCACCCAAAAAAGCCTTGGACACACCAAAGGACACAAAGGGTGTTCCTGCCAGGCTGGGCAGCGGGGGGAACAACCACCTCCTGTCCCTGTGCAGATAAAAGGAAGTGGAAGCGTGGTGTGTTTATAGCTGGGGAGCCTGGGCTCCTTGTTAAGCTGCTATTATCAAATTAATGTCAAAATGCATCAAACAGGCACGAGTGTTCTGGGCCCCTTATGCAAAGTGCTTGCAAATTGGTTACAAATACATTTGTTTACAGGGGCCCAGGCAGGAGCAGCTAATTACTCGTTGTGGCAGGCTTGGTTTGGGGCTTTTTTTCTTCTTTTTTTTAAGGTTTTTTTTTGGCAATTACACAAACAAGCTGTTCTGGAGCACAAACAGCCCCTTTAGAAGGGAATCAAATCGAAATCCCAGGCTAAGGAGGGCTCAGTGTGGAGCATCGTGAGCGCTCCTACCTGGTCTCTGTGTGGACACAGCAGCTCTGCTGGGAGCTCAGCTCTGGGGAGTGGTGTGAAAACCTTCCCCAGAGCATCAGGAGGGTGATAATGTGGGTGGAAATGGGGTGGTTGGTGGGTTTGGGCCCTCTGGGTGGGCTGATGGGTGCCCCTCTGTGGGGTGTGGTGCTGGGGTGGGGATGCTCGCTGAGTACTTTGGGTGCCACAAGGTTGCAGCCCCATCCCGTGCTGTGGGCTCACCCATTCCATCTGGGACCTGTTAAGGTTTCAGCTTCCCACCCATAGCACTTTGGGCCTGGGATATTTTGGGGTGCTTTGTCAGCAGCACCAGCTGCTAACTCCAAGGATGAAGCAGCTTGTGCCTGGCTCGTGGGTACCAGCAGGGACTTCGAGAGCACCCCCTGGCTGGGTGATGGCACCCACCTTGCAATGAAAAGGAAGGTGAGTGTGTCTTCAGGCTGCTTTAACCAAGCCTCAGGCTGTGCTCCCAAACCTGTAAATGAGGAAGTGAGGTGGGAAAGTGGAGGGGAGGGGAATTTCCCTCTGCCCCCCCACCTTAACACACCCTGTTCTGGGAGTAAATCTGCCACCCGGGGAAGCTGCTAGTTGAATCTGCTCTGGTGGGGGAGGCTAAAGCCAAGGGGACCTCACTTACTGTTATTGTTACTCTTCATTTACTAGGGAAAAGGAAGGAGAGAGGAAGAAACGAGTTGTTGCCCCTCTGGTGCTGGAGGCCCCAGGGTTTCCTGGCAGAAGGTGCAAACAGCCCCACAGCTGCTGCTCCATTTGGATTTGTTTCTGGTAAATCTGGCCTCTGGGCTGGAACCACCCTTCTGAGTAGGTCCTGTGCCACTAGGGGTGCTGGGAACACCCAGTTTAATGCTGTGGTTTCTACTCCCTCATGGGGGGCAGTGGCCATGCAGGACAGCTCTGCTCAGCACGGCTTCCATACCAGTGCTTCTGGCTGGCAAAGCCTGGGGGGTATCAGGCCCTGCTGTGCTGTGGGTGGAACTGGGTGGCTTCCTGAGGTCCTTCCTGGGACAGGAGCTTGTTTTTTTTTTTCCTCAGAAGCCTGTGGGCTTGGTGCAGCCTGGTTGAGTTCCTCAAGCCACATCCATGATGGTAGTCCATGGTCCCAAGCATGACCAAGGGGCTTGTTCTGCCTCCAGCCTCCCAGCTCTGCCCTGGTTTGCAGATGTTGGGACCAGCACATCACTAAGCTGGTCTGGGTGGGAAGTGAGGACCACTGGAGAGGGGTGGGAGCAGGAAGGGCTTTCACCAGCCTCCTGCAGAAGCTCTGATGTTTGCACCAGGTTTTATCCTTTTGAAACCCAGGGTAGCCTTCCTTCCCACCTGGGACGTGCTTTGCAGTGGTTCCTCCAACCCCCAAACCTCTTGTCACCATTCTCTTTCCTGTCCCATTGGCTTCTGCGGGCTCATTTTCCATGGGGAGGGTGACTGACTCCCTCAGCATCAGGGAGCATGATGATTTTGAGGAATGTTCCCATTTCCAGTGTAACCCCAGCCCTGCCCTACAAGCTCTGCAGGAGCACGGCTCAGCTGGCCAACAAAGGTGTGAGCAGCCCATTGCAATCAGGCTGTAACTAGGTGCCCACTTCTTTTAATCAGGACGTGTCTCTCTTCATTTACAGCTCTGGTTTGACTGTCAGCTCCTGTTATTGCTGGTGACTGTGGTGGGGAATGGATCCTGCTCTGGTCTGAGCAGCTGGGTGTTTCACCTGTGTTTCCTACTCAGGGCTGTGCCAGCGTCTCCTCGTGCCGATGGTTGGGAGCAGACTTCAGACTCCCACCCTTAAGTTACACCGGTTTGTACCCTCCTCCTTGAATCAGCACTGACCTGGATGAGGTCCTCTGTCCTTCTCAAGGTATTGCTCCCCTTGGGTTAGTTATATTTTGGGTGAAGTTCCCCCATTGCCTGGCCTCCCAGTGCTCATGTTCCTCTGCCTCTACAGAAACCACCTCTCAAACTTAAAATTCCATTTCCCTTCCCAGGAAAGGGCTCCCAGCTCCACTGAGATGTCCCCACACATGCAGGTCCACCTCTGCCTCACTGTTTTCCATGCAGCCTGCCACCTTAGACCCAAAATCTGTCCTTGCAGAATGTGTTGCCTTCCCCATCGTGATGCTGGTGGCCAGTTCCATCGTGCTGCTCCTCAGGGCCACAGTTCCCAGGGAAAGCCATCTCCCCTCCTGCAGCTGCTGCCACAGACATTTGTGTTGTGTCAGGGTTGGCTGTGATCCCAGGACTGATCTTCCTTCTTCAAGAAATTCAGGTGATGCTGGAGAAATCCCATGTGGTCTTACTTTCCTTGGGTGCAGGTGACAAAGTGAGGGTCCCACGTATAGACTGTGTCTCTCTAAACAGGTTTTAGAGCTTCAGGTTACTACTGACATTGGCCCAGCAGACTTTCATATCTCCCTTGGGTTGCTGTCCCCTCTCCCAGAGATGGGGATCCCATTTGCCCTCCTGTGCTGTGACACCACCCATGTCTTGCCAACGCTGACTCCCCAAATCCTGCAGGTCCTTCACGTGCCGCCTCTGAAGCTCTGGGCTGGAGGTGGTTGGATCTTCTGCACATCTCCCTCACCAAGGAGGGTCTGTATGGACCTTCTGGGTCTGTACCACCTTCCCATGGCTGCTGGATGTGTGCAGTAAGAGCCAGCTGCTCCTGATGGCCAACACACAGTGTGCAGTCCATCCCCATGAGTGATGGGTGGTGATGGTCCCTGGATCACTCCATGGAGCTGCATTGGCAGGTGGGCTTACAGCATGGACCCTGCACTGGACTCCTGCAGGCTGGAGTGGCAGGAGGGGTATGTAGGTATGGGGACAGACACAACACCAGGTCTGGGGGGCAGCAGGGGCATGCAGAGGGCTTGGGGATGCACCAAGGCTTTGCTCAGCTCTGTCCATGTCCTGGAGCTGCCATCCACCCCTGGCATCCTCCTGTCTCCCCCAGGGCTCAGCTCTGGGACGCAGCTCCATGGAATTGGTGGTGTCCCTGGGTGTGGGAGCTGGTGTGAAGCTGGGCACACGCAGGGGGTGTGTGCTGAGGGGCCGGTGAGGCTGCGAGTGCTGCCGCTGTTAATATCAACCCAGCATCCTCTGCCGCTTCCTGGGGAGGTGTTGGAGGGTGGGGGGGGACCCACATGGCCAGCACAAGGGCCGAGCTGGGCTGGGGTGGCCATGTGGCCTCTGCTGATAAGCTGCTTTGGTTCCTGTTCCAGCAGATTTACAGCCAGGGAGCCGGGGTGGCTGCGCTGATTTACAGCAGCTCAGGCTGCTTTCCTCTGGCAAGGCCCTGGCCACCACGCTGGGTTGCACAGCTGCTGTGACTGAGCCCTGGAGGAGCTGAAGGCTCAGCCAAGGTCACTGTGTGGTGGGACACAGGTGGGAGCAGATCTCTCAGCTGTGGCCTGGAGAAGATCACGGGGCGAGCTGGGGCTGTCACAGCCTCTGCAAAGGGACGTGGGAGCCTGCCTAAGGTGCCAGGGAGAGGTTTGAGGTGCTGGGCTCTCAGGTCCATGTGGTAGCAAGGTCCCTCCTTGCCTGGTCAAGGACTCCATCCCTCCTTGCCCAGTTGCTGTTCCATGCACCCCTTTGATGCAGAGTGGGTGATGCTGGGAGGGATGAGCTGCAGCAGGCAAGCAGGGGAGGAGGATGATGATGAGGAAGGAAAGGCCAGATGCCATCACTGTGCTCCCTTCCACACACCTGGGTGACATCCCAGCTCTGCTGTTTTGTTCCAGAGGCAGCGCAGGGCCCCCTGAGCCCTGTGAACTCTCCACACTCAGGGGTTTATTGGCATGTGGAAATAGTTTGCCTGGTTTCAGAGCTGGCTGATCACTATCCACCCTGCTGCCCACCCCCCAAAACAGGCAGCTCAGCCATGCTCATCTTCCTCCTTCTTGTCTGCCTTCCTTTCTCTCTGAAATCCCAGCTCCTGCTTTTCCCCAGCCTCCCCCTCCCACCCTTGTCCATCACCTGGGGTGGAAGTATCTGGGGTTGGTATAAAATCTCTTCTCCCTTCCCCTGTCCTGGTGGTCTCCATCTTTCCCAGTCAGCCCGGGGTGCCTTGCTGAGCACCCAGCTCCCTGGGGCTGTGCAGGGACAGGGGTGAAGAGGCAGCTCTGGGCACCCTTGCTGTCCCACCCCAGGCTGGTGGTGGAGCCTTGGCAGGGGCTGGTGCACCAGCATCTCCAGAGGCCTCGTTTTTCCTCCCAGATGGAGAAGCCCCTCAGGTCCTGGGGCCAGAGCTGCTGCATTCCTCCCTTCTTTATGGCTGGTGGAGCGCTGACACAGGGCATTCCTGGCGAGCCGCTCCCACGGGATGGGATGCAGTCATCACATAGTTTAGGCTGGAAGAGCTTTAAGATGACCAAATCCACTGCCAAGACCACCAGGTCTCCTCACAGGTCTCTGATACACTGCAGGCTCCCTCCAGGTTGGTGTGTTTAAGTGCCAGACACCTTGCTGCAGCTCCTGTGCCCAGCAGAAGAGCAGCTGGGTGCCAGCCCCCATCCCAGATGATCCCTGGGATCAATGAGAGCCTCCACCCTGGAGGGATCTGCAAGGGAGACCCTGGCCCCAGAGAGGGCTGAGCCAAGCTGCCCCTGGCTTGGGTGGTGAGACAGTGGGGTGGATGCTGAGGGTGCTTCTGTGGTTGGTTTGGGTCTTGTCCCCCTGACCCTCTCCCCAGGAGACATCCCCATTGCCACAGCTTGTGCCACCACTCCCTGGCAGCCAGCAGCCTTCACAGAGCCAGTGCTGGAGCCAACCAACCAACCAACCAACACACTGGTGGGGTTCAGGGGAGGATGTTCAGACCCCAGGCTCGGGCTCCCCAGATGATGTTGCAGCCCTGGTGTGTGCCAGTGGGAGCCTTGCAGAGAGGAAGAGGAGGGACAGCAGTTTTGGAGGAGAGGAGGTGTTTGGGTAGCAGAGGAAGGAGGAGTTGGTAAGTGGGAAGGACCAGGAGCAAGCATGACCTGTGTGGGACTGAGACAGGAGGAGGCTTTGGAAATGGTTAGCCACCATCCTGCTGTTAGGAAAGCCTCCTGCCACCTGCCTGGAAGGTCCAGCTGGGTGCACAGGGTGACCATGTGCTTTGGGCCTTCCCACTTTGTCAGCAGTAGATGTGTAGGATGCTGAGCTCTGGACACCCCCTTGGTTTGGTAGGATGTGATCTCAGGAGCTGGTGGCCGTTGTATGGGATGTCCAGGGAAGATGGAGACCCCTGCTCCACCCACAGTGGGCTCCAGTGAGGAAGACTAGTGAGATAAATCCATGCTGAGGCCTTCTTTGTCCTTCAAAGAGCACCCTGGGGCAAGGGGATACAGCTGAGGCCGTGATCAGTGAGGCCAAGCAAGCACTGGGGAGGTAAGACCCAATGACCCACCTGATACCTGAAGAGATGCTTGGTGTGAGCTGGTCGGGGTCCTCAAGGTCCCACCCACCCACCCACCCTTCCTGGCTGCTGGCTCCCTTTCCCAGTGCTCAATGGCTTTGTCTACCTCCAGTCTGCCCCCCCTGCCCCACAAAGGTGCCTGGGTAGCCTCAGCAGGGAGGAGGGACCTTCCCTGGACATCCCAGCACGAGCCCTGGGGTCTCTCCCTGTGCCCAGACCTCTGCCCATGTCTCTCCTCCTGGCCAGGGCTGGTGGCTGCTGTTCCTGCCAGCGTTCTCCCCCCTCCCCACCTCACCCTGCTGCTTCTCAGCGTGGGATAAATCGCTCCCTCATCAAATTTGGGCAAAACCTCCTGGATTAACTCACTGAGACCGTCTGTCTGGGCTGTCCCAGCCAAGATGGAGATGGCTGCAGGCTGAGGACCACTTGGCTGAACATCCTGGGCACCAGCAGGAGCCAGGCAAGGAGCAAGAAGAGGGGGGAAGGCAGCGTGACACTCGCCAGCAAGTGCCTTCCAGGCAGTGGGAAGCCCCTCCTGTGGGCTCCATCCTCCTTTGGGTGGGCTCCAGCATTGGTCTGGTACCTCATCCTTCCCTGTGTGCCTCTCCAGGGGACCATTCCTCCCCGTGAGCATCTCCCTAGGTGAGAATTTTTAAATTCAAATTAATTTTTTAACTAAATAACTTGGAATGTGTGAGTGGCAAGTGAAGAGAAACGAGAAGTAACTCCTCTTGTTGCTGAGGATCTCATCCCAGCCAGAGGAGATCCATTCCTTCTGTGCAATGAACCACCCTTCAGGGGGGAGGCATGGAGATTCCTTCCCCTTTTCTTCCTACCCCTTCCATGGATCTGGAGCCCCCCCAGGAGCTGGCTCATGGAGAAGGAGGTTGGTTAATGCAGGAGACTGGCAGAACCTTGGTGGGTGGAGGGCAGGAGTTTGCTGGAGCTCCTGGCTCGGGGTGATGCTCTGTGCTGTGAGCAGGGACCACAGCAGCATGGGCTGGGACACTGGTACCCTGAGGGAGCTGAGAGAGGTCCCTGGGCACCATGTGAAGGCCCCTGGGAAGGTGAGAAGCTGTCACCATCTCTGCTAAAGCTGCTCTGCCACATGAAGGGACACAAAAGGGTCCTTGGTCACACTGCTGGGACAGTCACCACCAGCCCCAGGGTGAGGAGCTGGTAAACGTGAGTTAAACCTGGGAAACCACAGTCTGGGCTGAGAGAGTTGGGCTGGTTCAGGCTGGAGAAGAGAAGGGAAGGCTCCAGGGGGACCTTATAGCCCCTTCCAGTCCCTGAAAGGTGCCTGTAGGAAGCTGGGGAACTGTTCCTGAGGGCAGGGAGTGACAGGACGAGGGGGGATGGGTTAAACTAGAAAAGAGGAGATTTAGGTTGGACATTAGGAAGAAGTTCTTCCCTCTGAGGGTGGTGGGCCACTGGCACAGGTTGCCTAGAGAGGTGCTGGAGGCCCCATCCCTGGAGACATTCAAGATCAGGCTGGATTAAAGCAATTTTGGTGATATTAATCCAACCAGAACCATGAACTCATCCTGCCCACGCTGCCTTCCCCTCAGCATCCCCCTCTGTGGGTCCCCCAGCTCCTGAATTCGCTGGTAGGAAACAGCCTGGGGATGTCCAGGGGCTCTTGGCTGGGACTGGAGCTGGGTGGTGGAAACCCAATGATCTGGTGCCTCCTCATCCCCCCCCATCACCCCTGGGCAGGGGGTGTTTGCAGGTCTGGGTGTTCCCTGCCCTCCCGAACAGCCACAGCACCCCTGCGCCTTCCCGAGCTCAGGACTCACCCTGCTGATGATTTTCCCTGTCATTTCAGGTGTCTCCTCCTTTCCTCAGGCTCTTCCTCAGCCCTCACCTGAATAATTCAGCTACAAACCCTGGATGGCCACCACACACGGGGTGGCTGCTGGTGCCTCACGGACACTGCGCTGAGCTCCCGGTGAATTATTGATCCACCAGGAGTTATTCCCTCCTTCCCCACCTTTGCCTGCCAAACTCTGGGGCTGGGGGTGACTCCTGGTACTGGCACAGCCCTTTCCCTGTGGCTCCTGCTGCCTGCATCCCTGGGGAGCCTGGCTCCCACCCTGCCTGCTTCCTTGGCTCCTCCGTGGATGTGGGTGGAGGAGGCTGTGTGCCAGGCTGGGGGGTTGTTGGGGGACAGTCCCTCTGTCCTGGCCCTGGCATTAGTCCCCTCAGGAGGGTGAGGGCATCTTGCTGATGGGGTCTGGCACCCCCAGAGACCCCCCTGGAGCAGCCTGTGTGCTGCAGGATGGGTGCCCCTGTTCCAGCCCTGCCCACAGGCTCTGCCTGCACCTTAGGGAGAGGGTCAGGAAAGCATCCAGACCTTGGGAAAAGGGGGAGCTGGGCTCTGGCATGCTGCAGGGATGGCTGAGCAGGACCCCATCCTCCAGTGGCAGCACCAAGGAGGCTCCTGGTGCCTGGTGTCACACGTGGTGTGTGGGGAAGCTCCGAGCAGCATCCCCATTCCAGGGGTTGGTTGGGGAAGGGGGAGTTACCCCACGCTGCTGGTGTGTGGGTGGTGCATGGCTCCTACAGCTTTGGGTGTCAGGTGTGTCCTTCAGGGTGGGTGAGAGGCTCTTGCTGCCAAACCACCTGCAGAAACACATCCCTCTGTGTGGTAAATCCCACGTGGTGTGAGCAAGCACCTCCAGGCTCAACCAGGTGCCTGGGAGCTCCCTCCCACCCGTGGGTGATGGTCTCTGTGGGGCAGGACCCATGGGTTATCCCACTGCTCCTTCCTCCTCTGGGAACCCAGATGGAGATTGCCCTCAGAGGTGAGAAGCTGCTGGCTTGGGCCCATCAATCTCCATTTGCATCCAAAAAAGGGGTGGTGGGGGGGAAGAGATTTAGGAGAAAGATCCAAATTCAAAGAGCCCTTTGCCTTTTCTCCTGGTTTTCCCCTTTTCCCCCCCCCTTTTTTCTTTCCTTTATGTATTTTTAACGTGCTGCTCTGGGGGTGGGAAACTCAAGGCAGGTCCTGGGAATAAATCCTCCTGGCTACCTTCACGTAAATCAGGAGGAAGGGGATGGATTTATGGGAGCTGTTCCTGATTTACACTCTGGTGTCTGGTCCCTGCAGGTCAGTGTGTGTCCCTGGGGAGGTGAAGTGCTGGATGGGGACTGGAGCCACCCCTGTGTCTGCTGCCACCAGCCAGCCCCTGGATGGGGACTGGAGCCACCCCTGTGTCTCCTGCATCCTGCTGCACCCCAGGTGAGACTGGAGCTGGTGGGAGGTCTGGGGAGTGGGGTCTTTGCTTCCCAGTTCAGGGAGCTTGGGTGGCTTTGCTGGTGCTCAGCAGGGTCCCTCAGCTCGGACACCAGTCCCGAGCCAGGCGATGCCCTGCCCAGGACTGACCTGCTGCCTCGGTGGCTCCCAGGGATGCTCCCCTCTCCATCCTTCTTTCTTTCCCTCCCCAGGAGCCAGGGAGGACTCACTGCCCAGTGGGTCAGTGTCCCCCTGAAAGAGGGGGAGATTCCACCCTGGGAAAGCCCATCTCTGAGGGCTCTGGATTACCCCAGGGGTGGCAATGGGGAAGCTTGTCCCAGCTCTGGGACTCCCCTTACCAAACCATCCCCCCTTTCCCAGCTGGGGGTTGGGGAGGGGGTGCTGGAGCCAGTGCAGGGGAGCTGTTGTTATTCCTCTCATGTAGCAGGCAGGATTTCTGCGGGTGCCATAAGCCCATCACGTGGGCAGAGCCTGGGTGAGCTCTAATTGCTTCTATTTGCATAATGAGGCAAGGCTCAGCACCCTGCTGATCTCTGAAACTCGAGAATCAAAATCAGCTCTAGATAAACAACTCTCCCTCCCACCCCAGCCCTACCCCCACTCCGAATTCCAGCCTTTTCTCCCTTAATGCTGATTTCCCAGCTCTTTGGTCTTCCTGGGAGCACCGTGGCCACCTCTCCCTGACCCTTTCCAGGGTGCTGGAGGTTTAGGGGGGGTGCTGCCCCTCTCCTCTGGCTGTATGGTTTGGAGCTTTGCTGGGGAGTGGTGGTGGCAGATGTGGTGTGGAGGTGTCTGAGTGGGAGCTGGGGAGGCTCAGGGTGGGTTTAGGGCTGGAAACGTGGAGCCCTGGCTGGAGCCAGGAGCCCCTGGGTGCTGTGTGGGAGGGGGCCTTGTTTGGGGTGTGGGGCTGTGTGGTGCCAGAGGGTCTGTGCATCGCCCCCATCCCAGGCCAGAGGGTTCCCCACCACAGGGAGCCCAGCAGATGTCACAGCCCAGTGTCACCACAGCTCTGTGGGACTGTCCTGCCTGGGGACATGGGACAGTTGGGGCAGGGTCCTGCTCACACACTGTGTGTCCTGACAGCTCCTGGGGACCTGCCAGGGAGTGACAGACCCCTCCCCTCCTTGAGCCCCCCTCAGGTGGCAGGAAGGGCTTTGCTGCACCCAAGGTGTGGCTGGCTGGGGGAAGCTCCAGCCCCAGGGCCTTAGGAGATCCTGGAGAAAGACCCAGAATGATCTGGAGAAGAGGTTGACAATCCCCTGGCTGGGCTGTGACACCAGCCCATGTCCCCAGACGTGCTACCCTTCTGTAAGCCCCCTTCCCTGCTCCCCCACTTCCCAGGGGTATCCCTGCTCCTCCTGTCCCCTCAGGTGCCCAGGGTCCTTTGGTGTCCCTTTGGTCCAAGGGAGACCTTGGGCATCAGCAAGACCTTCTTAAGGCCCACAAGCTTTTGGGGCCTGGAGGGGCTCTTCCCATGGTCAGGGTGCCAGGAGGGTTTGCATCCTCCCTACCTGGGGCATGGTCCCTGTCTCACTTGAGGACACACAGCAGATGCCCCATCCCCAAAGGACCAGGCATTCAGCTCCTTGCTCCTTCCTCCTCCTCTTCTTTCTCCCTGGCACAAGGGCTGGAATCCTCTGATCCCTTCAGTGCCCTTCTGTGCCCAGTGCTGACTCCAGATGTTTCATGGAGTGAGGGTGATGGTTTGTTTTCACAGTGAAGGAACATGAAAGGGCTGTTAGGATGGTGATGGTGATTTAGGTGTGTGCAGCTCGTGTTTGGAGCGTAGAGGATGGACAGACAGACAGACAGATGTGTGGGGAGGCCACGTCCCCTCCTTCCCCCTGCTGCTCTCTGGGTGCTTTCTTGGGCTGGTTCGCTCTGGCTGGCTCCATCTTACCCCAGTCCCCTGGGTTGGGGATGGGCAGGGAGCTGCTCACAGTCCCCCCTCCTTTCCCCAGTCCTGGTGGTGCAGGGACAAGCTGGGGGGTGACAGGACCGGGACCCCCAGGAGTGGGGACTGCAGCTCAGCAGCACCAGGAGCTCCAAGCACCAGAACTCAGGGCAAGAGGAGAAACCCCTGTGTGGGTGGTACCAAGAGCAGGCCCTGGTCTGAACAGCTCCTGTGCTGCTGCTGGGCTTGGCTGCTGGCTCTGGGTGTGAGTGAGGGGTCCCAAATCACTGCTGCACCCCGGGTGCAGCACCAGCTCTCTCCTGATCCAGCCCCTGCTTCTGCCTAAGCCCGCTCTGTTGCTGGGATGCTCTTGGCTCTTTCCAATGCAAGCCATTTCCTCCCCCAGCTCCTGTTTCTCCTGGGCTTCTGAAGCCCCCTGAGCTCAGGCAATACCAGCCAGATCAGATTTAACATTTGCTTTTGACAAGAGCAGAGCTCTGCTCCTCCAGCATCCCACCCACTGGGATCCCAACAGCCCTTGGACCAGCCCCTGGCCCCATCAGTTTGTCTTGTCAGCCCCCAGCAGCAGGGCCAAAAGGAAGAGGGGACCCCTCACTGCCAGCACCCACTGCTCCCTCTGTGCTCCTGCCCCTGCCAAACCCATGGCCGGGGTGGGGGCACCTGCACCCTCATCCTGCACCATGAATGTTCCCCCTTCCCTTGGCCCTTGTGGTGTGTGAACCCCCCTGGGGCCGCTGTGCCCCACAGGAGGGGAGCAGTGGTGTTGCTCTCCCCTCTCCCTCCTCATCCTCCAGACCCCTGGGGAGCTGAGTGGGGCAGGATTGGAGCAGATGTGTGTTGTGTTGTGTCCAGCAGGATGATGAGGAGAGTGAGAGCTCCTGGAGCCAGGGTGAGTAACCTGTGGTGGGCTCTTAAGAGCAGCAGGGGTGCTCTGCCAGGAGCTGGTGGTCAGTGGTACCAGCTCACCCAGGAGGGGTTGGGTTTCAGCATCCCAGCGCTCACCAGAGGAGGGATGCCAGCTGGGACCCCCAAATCGGTGGTCTGGAGGGATGCATTGGCTACTGGGTGGGGGATGGGTGGGATCTGCCTTCTCCCTGGGTCCTTGTGGCTGATGGGGGGATGCCAGGGCTGATCCCTGCTTTGGGGGTGCTCCCCAGGGATGTGGTGGGGCTCCCCAGGGATGTGGTGGAGCAAACACAGCCCGGGTGCTACCTGGGAAGTAGCAGCTTCATGCTGGCCTGGGCAGGTGGTCTCTGCTCCCAGGTGAGGGGTCCCTGGTCCATCCCACCCCAGCAGTGAGACCCTTTTTCCCCCTCCCATGCAGCTCCTATGGCAGTTGCACAGCTCTCTTCACCCTGCCCAGGGCCTTGCACCCTACCTGCAGGTTTCCAAGGGCTTCCTGAGCTCCTGTGTTGTTTGGGGTTTGTATTTAACTCTTATTTACCCCTTCCCAGGCCTGTCCCTGTG
The DNA here is from genome assembly GCA_020800305.1 of Porphyrio hochstetteri. NCBI lineage: Eukaryota > Metazoa > Chordata > Aves > Gruiformes > Rallidae > Porphyrio > Porphyrio hochstetteri. Next base: position 12,473,166 of record CM036920.1, read on the forward strand.
TCCCCAGCCCGGTTTTCCAGCTGGTTTTCCCTGTGGAGCGCTGCAGGTTGGCTCCCAGCTATGACAAAGCATTCATTTGGATGCACACCACCATGGCAGTGAGCCCATTAGGGGAATTAATTGGAATGGCTGGCATTTAATAAACAGCCTCATCCCTCCTCTCTGCCCCCCCCGCCCCTCTCTGCCCCCCCCGCCCCTCTCTGCCCCCCCCGCCCCTCTCTGCCCCCCCCGCCCCTCTCTGCCCCCCCGCCCCCCTCTGCCCCCCCCCTCTGCCCCCCCCTCTGCCCCCCCCCTCTGCCCCCCCCCCTCTGCCCCCCCCTCTCTGCCCCCCCCTCTCTGCCCCCCCCTCTCTGCCCCCCCCTCTCTGCCCCCCCCTCTCTGCCCCCCCCTCTCTGCCCCCCCCCACTCTGCCCCCCCCACTCTGCCCCCCCCACTCTGCCCCCCCCACTCTGCCCCCCCCACTCTGCCCCCCCCACTCTGCCCCCCCACTCTGCCCCCCCACTCTGCCCCCCCCCACTCTGCCCCCCCCACTCTGCCCCCCCCACTCTGCCCCCCCACTCTGCCCCCCCACTCTGCCCCCCCACTCTGCCCCCCCCACTCTGCCCCCCCCACTCTGCCCCCCCCACTCTGCTCCCCCCCACTCTGCTCCCCCCCACTCTGCCCCCTCCCCTCTGCCCCCCCTCCCCTCTGCCCCCCCTCCCCTCTGCCCCCCCTCCCCTCTGCCCCCCTCCCCTCTGCCCCCCTCCCCTCTGCCCCCCCTCCCCTCTGCCCCCCCTCCCCTCTGCCCCCCCCCCCCCTCTGCCCCCCCCTCCCCTCTGCCCCCCCCTCCCCTCTGCCCCCCCCCTCCCCTCTGCCCCCCCCTCCCCTCTGCCCCCCCCCTCCCCTCTGCCCCCCCCTCCCCTCTGCCCCCCCTCCCTCCCCTCTGCCCCCCCTCCCTCCTCTCTGCCCCCCCTCCCTCCCCACGCTGTGTCAGAAGGGTTAAAAAGAAACCACATGTGGCTGTTGGGGAGGGGGGGGAGCAGGTACCCGACTCTGGGGTGGGGGGAATAATAAAAGAGAGCTGGGATCTGGGAGGAATTGCAGTTTGTTTTGTTCGGGGGGGGGGAAAAAAATGGCAAGGAAAAGCAAGGACATGTGGAAGAGGGGGTGTAGGAGGGGGGAGCTGAGCACTTCGGGCTCACGGGGTGTTTGGTGCCTGGGGATGAAAGAAATGGTGGTGGGGATGGGGAGGACATGCTCAGGCTGGGGGGGGGGGGGGGGGGGTGTGTCCCAGCCTGACTGGGGGCTGGGGGGGATGGTGAGGGGGCTCAGAGGACGTTTCTCTCCCCATATGGTATGTATTACGAGCTCCTTTCTAGTTGTAAAGATTAATTTAAAGCCTTTCTCACCTCCCCCCATCCCTCTTTCAGTGACAAATGAACATCTGGGCTGAATGCTGCCCAGATCCTAATCAAAGCATTTTTCCAGGGCCCTTGTCTGCCTTTATGGCTATCTGCCCCTCGGATTCTCTGGGGTTCCAATGCCCTCAGCCCCTCAGCCCCTCCATACCCCTCCCTGGGCTTTATCTTTTGGGATAATGTGAGTTTTCTCTCTGCCTCTCAGCTCGTTTCTTTGCTTCGTTTAACGATGTTTGCTCACCTGTGTGTAAGTTTAGGGCATGAAGGGATATTTTTTTTGGGGGGGGGTGGTTTTGGGGTTTTTTTTTCCCCTCCCCTCTTTGCAGTGGGTTATTAACAATCAGCAAAAATGGCTTTTTCTGGGGGGCTGCACAGCTGGAATGGGCAGCAGGGGGGTCAAAACCAGCCCCGAATCCCTGAAGAGCATCCCTTGGTTATCTTAAACTGGATTATATTTTTATGGAAGGTTTGTTTTCCTGAGGTTTTGCTGGGAAAGCAGCAAAGTGAAGCTGAGCCCTTTCCACGATGCTCAAGGGCTTCTCTGTCAGGGAGAGGCAGCACCAGCCCTTTGCTGCCTGAAACGATGCTGGAGCATCACCAGGACATGCTGTGCTTGGGATCCTGCTCCCCTCAGGTTTGATTTTTTCCCCCAACAAGCTCCAATTTGGGGATGAAGAGGTGAGTCTTTAAAACCTTGCTGGGATGGCAAATAGCATCTGTTGTGTCCCAGGTGCTGTCAGACAGGATGGTGCTCGAGCCCGTAGCTGGGGCAAAACCCCAGCAAAGTCCCTTTAGGGTGGATAAAGGGACCTGCAGACACCCATCTCCATCCCAGAAGGAGAAGGGAGCTGGGAAACATGAATATGATGGATTTTTAGGGGTATATCCAAAGTATGTCCCTTCCCACTGCAAACCTGCCTCCTTCCTGGCTTTGGGCTTCCCCCAAAGCAGAACCCAATGGAAGGCTTTACTTAAAGCATGTGATTTCAGGCCATTTAAACCACCATGGAGAGGCCTTGTTTATACAGCAGGTGCATGGGGTAATGGTGATATTAATTAAAAATGTTCTCCTAAGCAAGAGGGGGAAAAAAATCACTTCAGTGGCAAAGCCCTTTGCTGCTCCTCAGCTTGCCAGGATGAGGGGTAATCTGAATCCTGGAGCCTCTTTGGTGATGCTGGGATGGGTACCACTCACTGCTGGGACCATCTCCATGGTGCTGGGGAAGCTAAGGTTTGGCTGGAAAACCTGAGTGGGTTGGGAATGGTGATGGTTTACACTGATTTCCAGCTTTTCTAGCTGTTGCCACATGTGGGTCAAACCCCATCCTGGTTATTGCAGGGACTGCTGCAGAGGAGGGGAGCATCCTGGCTCCGGGTGGGGAGCAGTTAATCCCTCATCATGGGCACTGAGCCTGTTTTTCACAAGAAACTCCCAACTTCCCACGGAAAAGATGAACCAGGATGCAGCAGGTGGGTCTCTGGAGGTGGGTCTGGGGGCATAAAGAGCTGGAGCTGGCTTCCTGTGGGGTGTGGGTCTCAGATGGCCTCAGCACTGGCCCTGGGTGAGGACAGCATCCCGTGAGGAGCTCTGGAGGTCAGCATGCCCATCCATGAGCATCCAGAGGAGGATCCAGAATGGGTTTTAATTTCTTTGAGGTTTTGCTGCTTCTTTTTACAGTGCTCAGCACCTCCTGCCTCCTTCTCCCTCCCTCCCTCCCTCCCTCCTCAGGAGCCCCAAAATGAGCAGCAAGCCTCACCCCTGGCCGTGGGTCTTCCCAGCAGTGCCACCGTCACCCTGTCAGTCTCAAGGTCAGGGTGAAGGCTGGTGCTGGGCTGCAGCTGAGCCAGCGCATCCCCGGGGGGACAATGGCCACCGGCAGCCCCCGGGGGAGGCGGGGGGTGACGTGTGAGGTGGATTTATGGGGTGTCATATCGGTGTCATATTGGCGCTGTCGGTTGCTGGGACCATCGTGGCGGGATGGAGGGATGGAGGGTCGGGTGCTGAGGTGCGTCGCGGCTGAGGAGGCTTTTTGGGGAGGGAAAGGAGGAAGGTAGCTGTGTCCCAGGGTGCCGGGGAGCCCTTCCCGATGTCCCCACGGAGGAGGACGCGATCCTCGCCGGCCACGTCCCCAAGCTCATCCCTAACCCGGTGCGTCGGGAGAGGGCGGCCGTGGCCGCTGCCCCGCTCCAGGCTGCTGCTGAGCAGAGATTTGCGGCTGAACTCGGCTCAGAAAGTCACCCTCAGCCCGTTCTCCTCTCCTTCTGGATCTGAGGCAGCTTCCAAATTCCTGCGCAGCCCAATCCCGGCCGGAGCTGCCAGGAGAGCCGGCCAGCAGCGAGTACGTGCCGTTGCTGTACCCACAACGCAGCCAGGGTGGCTGTTGTTCCGCGGGTGACGGTGACGGCCCCGGAGCTCCATCCCTGCCCGGGATGCGATCCCATTCCTATCCCAGGCTGCAGCTGGGCCCCCGCTCCGGATCCTGCCCTGGGGAGGGCGGTCGGAGCTGCAGCATCACCGCCCCGTCGCCGCCTCTTTATAAACCAAAAAAAAACCCCCAGCAAAACCCCACCCCAGAGTCCCTAAACTTTACCCGCCCGCCCTCCCCAGAACCTCCTGCTTTCCCAGCCCATGGATCACGTCGGCTTTATCCCATCCCACCGGGATTTACGATCCCGGGGACTTCCTTGCTCGCCTCCATCCCGCCACCCAGCAATCTAAGCTGTTTGTGTTCCCTGTCTGTTTGGGGTTGTTTCCCCTCCCTCCCACTGCCCCCCTCGCTCCCTGAGGATTTTGGGGACACACAGGACAGCAGCAGAGTAGCAACGCAGCCCCGAGGCCGGGGGGAGGGTATGTTGGGTCTCTCTGTGAAATGTTGGTGGCCAGGAATAGGGTGCGGGGGGGGTGTCGGGAAAATCCCGTGCTGCTGGTACAGACTAAACACTGCTCCCCCTTCCAAACGCCTCCAGGATGCAGCGCCGAGCCCAGAGACCCGCGGTGCTTGGGGCTTCCCATCGACCCCAAGGCAGCCTCAGGAAATCCCCCCACCAGCATCCAGCACCCCGAGAGGGACACACGGTGCAGCAAAGGTGCCCAGGGCTGCACCCACAGCATCCCCCAGCCCAGCAGGGATGGAGAGCTGGCTCTGGCTGAGCCCACCCTCAGGAATCTTGAGCTGATCTTTCCACTGGTGACTCACAGAAACATCCTTGTTCTGTGGTGGCACAACGGGTGGTTCTGCCTCCGAGCCTCCCTCTTTTCCCTTTCTTTTTCCTTAAAAAGATCCTTGCTGTGAGAACTCCTGGGCTCCTGCCCTTCCTTGCCCAACCCAAAGGCATCTCATCCCCCCCCTGGTGTGCGAACCCCGTGCCGGTGGCCGTGGGAAGCCGCCTGTTGCACCCCTGGGGCTGGACTTTTTGGGATTATTATTTCTGGGTGGCTCTTACACAACGGTGGAGGGAGCTTGGAAGGTTTCCACCACCCTGTGTGCTGGTTTTGGCATGCCTGCCAGAGCCACCGGCTGCACCGGGCACCCCCCATCTCCTCCCCACCCTCTGAGGCCTCTCAGCACAACCTGGGGTGTAAGTCAGCTTGGGTGTTTTTGGGTGTCTCTGCTGTCCCTGAGGCTGGGCAGGATGGGGTGAGTGGGATCTGAGTGGAGCTGCTTGCTGCCCTGTGGGGTCAAGCTGGATCCACCAGTAGATTTGGGTTAAAATGCTCAAAAATGGTGAATGATGCTGATATACACTTTGGGCTCCCAGCATGGCACTGCTTCCCAAATACCTCCCTTTCACCCCTTTTCCCCCACCCTTCGGAGGGCAGGGATGGAGTGCAGTCCCTTCCCAGTGTGACCAGCCCATCCCAGCCCCAGTGGGTTGCAGAAGGGGCTGGGGCAGCTCCATATTTACCCAAACAGGCTTTTTAAAATGTTTTGTCTTGGAAACAGGCAGAGAGAGGGATGCTCCTGGGTGCCCACTGCCTTGAGCTCTTCTGCCTGGATTTTACACCTTCACCCTTTGCTTTCAGGGTGCTGACCCCTCTGCTTCCCTCTGGAAAGCAGATCAGTGTTGGGATTTTTTTTTGGGGGGGGTGGGGGGACGGTTTAGTTTGGAAGCTGGGATGGAAAATCATTTCCAACCCCCAAATTAGAAACAGAATAATAATAAAGTGCCTTGTTTTGGAGGGGGGGGTGTGGGGTGTGTGTGTCATCCCACAGCAATGAGTAGCTTGTGCCAAAGGGGAGCAAAGAGCTGTGATTTATTGTTCTCTTAATGCTACCCAAAGGAGTGACTTGGCTCTGGAATGCTGCTCTCACTCCCTCAGCACCCATCAATGGGGACACCCACAGGTGGGTGCCCTTCCAATGCAGGGAGGGCCAGATCACCCAAGTTAGTTGTTGTTACGCTGTTTTTTAAGGAGAAAAGGGGATTGTGCTCTGTGGATTTCTGCTCTGCTCATCCCCAGGGGGACTGGGGCACAGGGCTGATGTTGAGTGAGGAGCTGGGAGCCAATGTTCTGTGTGCCAGGCCTCAGGGAGGTGTGAGCAGGCTTCTCTTTGGGGCTTCTTTTTTCTCTTCAGTGTGGTAGATTAGAGCAGTTTCCCTGTGGGCTGCTCTCTCCCCAGTCTCTATCCCCCCAAAAAACATCAGGTCTGTGAACACTGGGTCCTGCTCTTGGAAAAAGAAGCTGTGCTGGGGCAGTAGCTGGTCCTGCCTGGGCTGAGCTCATCCCTGTGGTCACCAGCCACCACTGTGCTGCTGGAAAACCCTTAAAAATAATTAATTTAGAAAAAAAAAACACCCAACCCTGCAAGGGGTCTCCCTATGGCTGTGAGCCAGCAGTGTGCCCTGGGGGCTGAGAGGGCCAATGGGACCCTGGGGTGCATTAGGAGGAGTGTGGCCAGCAGGTCTAAGGAGGTGATCCTCCTCCTCTGCTCTGCCCTGGTCAGGCCCCACCTGGAGTATTGTGTCCAGTTCTGGGATCCCTGGGATCAAACAGCCAGGGATCTCCTGGAGAGAGTCCAGAGGAGGCTACGGAGATGATGAAGGGCCTGGAGCATCTCCCCTGTGAGGAAAGGCTGAGTGAGCTGGGACTGTTCAGCCTGGGGAAAAGAAGACTGAGGGGGGACCTTATTAATGTTTATAAATATCTTAAGTATGGGATGCAGGGGGAAATGGGCAGCCCCTTTTCAGTGTCTGTGGGGACAGCACAAGGGGCAATGGCTGCAAATTGGAGCACAGGGAGTTCCACACCAACATGCAGAAGAACTTTTCCCCAGTGAGGGTGAGGGAGCCCTGGGACAGGCTGCCCAGGGAGGTGGTGGAGTCTCCTTCTCTGGAGATATTCAAGACTCGTCTGGACGCCTATCTGTGCAATATGAGCTGGGGAGCTGCTTTGGTAGGGGGGTTGGACCCGATGATCTCTCGAGGTCCCTTCCAACCCCTGTGATTCTGTGATTCTATGTGCAGAAGCAGAGGCTGCTGAGGGGCTGAAGGACCCCAGTCAAAGGCTGAATTCCCACTGAGCCTTCACCCCATTGGGTATAACATGTCATGCATCCAAGCTGGGGTGCCCTGTCTGCCTTTGGGGTGCCCCATCTGCCTTCAGGGTACCCCCAAGGCAGTTTTGGGGAGGATCAGTGCGTGTGGAGCCAGTTGCTGTGATTTAATAAGACACTTACTGTATGTTAAATCCCAACAGCTGATGGGAAACACGTGTCCCAGGGATTAACAGCCGTGTAAAAGATAAAGCAGTGAGTTCAGTCTCCAAGTGGTGTGTTTGGAACCCCCCTCCTCTGTGCTACGAAACAACCAGGGTAATGAGGATGAGGAGGAGGGGGTAAAATATGTGTCACCGGTCACCACGTCCCAGTGACCTGGGGACAGGTTTTCTCCCAGCGAGGTGATGCCCAGGGATGCAGGATGGCACGGGAGCAATGCCAGCTCCTTCTTCACTGGGTCCTTATTCTTTCCACATCTCCCCCTTCATATTTTTTTCCTTCTTTCCCCAGGCCCCATCTCTCCCCGTGGAGGCAAAGGCTCTGGCTAATTAGCAAAACGTGTCAGAGATGATGATTGATGTCCCAGGAGGAGGTTTAGCTGCTGTTGCCACCATCGCCTGACTTCTGCTCTTCAAGGTTTTATTAAGAGAGAAGGGAGCTTGGGATGGGTGAGTGAAGGAGGATGTCCTCTCCTGGGTGTTACGGTGTTGGAGGAGTGGGGGACACAGGGCACACTGGGGTCACCCTCAGAGGGAGAGGCGAGGGCTCGTGTTTCTCTGCCTCTGTGTGTGACCGTCACCGTGGTGTCTGGCCTTGGCAGGGGAAAAGCCATTACAGCCCAGCTGAATGCCTCCTTTATTCTTCCAGGGGCAGGTAATTTAATCTCATTGCCCAGGTTATGAATGTTGCTGTGTGACGGGGTTTTGTGTGGGTGAGTGCTCTGGGAGTGATGCTTTGGGGGCTCTACGGGAGGGGATGCTCAGGGTGGGGGCCCCAGCTTGGTGCTGAGTCCAATGGTGGGGCGTGGGGATGGGGAGGGGGCACAGCTGGGCTCCTGTCCCACGTGCTGAGGGCAGCAGTGGCAGCAGGGACAGGGGTGCTCGAGTGCAGGTTTGGCAGACCCATCTGGGGTGCCTGTGGCTGGGCTCCACGTCCCACAGGACATCCCTGACACTCTCTGCTGTGAGCTGAAACTCACTGTCCCACACCCATCCTGGGGGCTCCAGGGGCTGGGTAGGCAGCAGAGGTGCAGGCAGGGAAACTGAGGCACAGTCCTGCCAGGTTTCTGCCAGGACCAGCATCTGCAGCCTCCAGCTGTCCTCCTCTCCCATGGGTTTGGGCATGCTTTCAGCAACCCCTGAGCACAAACAACCCCAACTAAAACACATTCTCCCTGCAACCCCAACCCCTGCATCCCCCCCAAAACCAGCAGCCTTCACAGCAGAGGCTTGCAAAGAGCAACCACTACCCAGTGGCTGCCAGTGCAGCATCACACAGACCAGAGCTGGCAGTGCCGCTGCATCCCTGGGCTGGGCTGAAATCCCAGCTGGGTCATCGGCCCTGGGAGCAGGGAAAGGATGAGGGTGGTGGGAGCTCCACCACCAGCATTGTTGGGGTTTATTCAACCCATGAAAGATCCCAGAGCCCAGCAGATACATGATGTCTGCAGCTGCAGAGGCCTGAGCCGCTCAGTGCATGTCAGAGGGGTTGGCAGGGGCATGGGGAGCGGCTGGCAGGAGCCTGGCTGGGGGCTTGCAGGGGCTTTTCTGAGAGGTTTTGCTCCAGTGAGCAGGACTCTGGGCTTAATAAGCTATTTGTAAAACTCGCTCTGGATAAACAAGGGGCCGTGTGTCGGGCTGGAGGCAGCCTCGCAGGGCTCTGGCGTGGGGTGGGACCTCAGTGCAGAACTATTTTCAAGATAAACAGAGGAAAATGAGTCCTGGAGGAGGCCAGAGCCGCTGGCAGCAGCATGCTGCTCCTCTTGGAGATATTTTGGGGCAGGAACTTGGCTTTCTGCAGGCTGTGCCTGAAAGATGCTTTTTTTTAAAAAAAAGATTTAAAAAATTTTATTTTATTTGACTCCAAAGGAGCCTCACATGCTCCTGGCTCAAAAATAGACCTGGGGAGCAGTTGTCAGTGAAGCTAGTGGCGGGGAGAGGTGTGAAGATGGGGACGTGCAGGGCAGATTTGGGGTGAGGAGCTGGGATGCAGCAGGTGTAGTCCCTCTCAGGCAGAACTGCCCTCCCTTGGGGATCCCCCTGGTGCAGAACTGCCCTCCCTTGGGGATCCCCCTGGTGCAGAACTGCCCTCCCTTGGGGATCCCCCTGGTGCAGAACTGCCCTCCCTTGGGGATCCCCCTTGGGCAGCACCCTGAGCTGCAATATCAGACACATGAGGTGCCTCCTGTGCCCCATGGGCTCCTCTGTTCCCCCACACTGGTAGCAGCAATGAAGGCAGGATGAACCCAGGGCAGGATGTGGGCATTGCCCTGCCCCTGCCTGGCCCAGGCTGGAGCTCTGGGAATGCACTGGGCTCCAGCCCATCCACCCCTCCATGCCCAGTGGGAGCAGCAGCAGAGGTGCTGCTCTGTGAGGTGGGACAGGGGCAGTGCCCTGGGCCCAGCAGGCTCACACCTCGGCCCCCCTACATCTCAAAAGCCATGGCTGAAATACAGCATCTGTGCTCAGGGCTGGGGATGGACGGCTGGGGCAGTGCTGTCCTGGCTGGCTGGTGGCACTCCTGGCTCCCTGGGAACACTAAACTGGGCATACTGGGATGGGGAAAGCTGTCCCTTCTCCTTGCCCTGCAACCTTGCAACCCTCCCCTGGCTCCCGGGCTCAGCAGCAGTTTCCTTCTCCCTGGTTATGGGTCTGGAGTGGAAACTGCAACCACAGGGTGATGGCCAGCTCGGGGTGAGGCCAGGCTTGGGACATGGTGGCTGGGACCAGCAGCAGCCCCAGCAGCAGAGAGCTCCCAGCATCTCTCTCCCTCTCTTCCCCACCCCCAGCAAATTTAATTAAAAGTCATTCAGATTCCTTTGAAAGAAAATGTCATCCGTCGGCACAATTACACTAACTAACCAAAGCTGTTACAGTTCCTATATATATTGGAATCAGGCTGTCGTTATTAGTTCTAAGTAAGTAATTTATTCCCATTATTGTGTTCAAATTACAGGATATTACCCCCTGGGGAAATAATCCTGTTATTTGAAATGTAAAAGAGAATTCACATGGACAACAATGGATTCCTAAATGAACCCAACAACAGTCCCCAATCCAGGCTGGGCATCACTCGGATAGAGAAAATATAAAGTTGCTGTTAATAACACTCTTTTCTCCTCTCTTCTTCTTCTCCCACCCCAATGGAGGTAAAGAGGGCTCCTCCTCTTCTTCAATTCCCTCTATTTATCGAGGGAATCCTGGATCTGCAGGATTTGGGGGTGGGGAGGGGGGGGCAGGTATATATACGTGAGTCCCGGGTTATTGCAGTGGTGGGAGGGGAGCCCTGGGGCGGTGGGATTCGAGTGGCTGGCACAGCCTGGGGGAGCTGGAGGCTTTCTCCAGCAAAGAGATGCTCTTTGGAAACACTGTTCCCTTGATGAAGATCTTCAGGGAAGCCAAATAACAGCTTGTCTCTGCAACACCCAAACAGAAGCGACTCATTTGGACCACCGAAAGGGAACAGAGAAAAAAAAAAGGGGGGGGGGGGGGTTGGGAATGGGGGGGAAAGACAAGGAAAGAAAAGAAAGAGAAAGAGGAGGAAGAGGGAGGGGAGGGAGGAAAATCAGATACACTTGTAACCTGATTACAACAGCCAGCAATGTGTGCAAAATCACAATGCAGCTCTATAATTAAATCTCTCTTTCCCCCTCCTGCCGAGCTCTTTCCTCTAACAGGCATGGCACAAAAACAGTCGTTAGGACATCAAATTCCAGCTCCGACAAGAGGGGACTTTTCTTTTTTTTTTTGTCTATAGCTGCTCAGCTCGTCTTTAAGGAAATAATAATTATAAGCCCAGCGCTGATGAGCTGTGTGGAGCAGAAAGGGGCTCGTCTTGTCCAGCCGCTCTCTCCCTCCTGGCTGCAGTTGGAGCTGTACGGAGAACCAGGGTGATGGACAGAGAGGGGATACCCCCTCCCTGGGTTGGAGGAAACTCTGGGGTCTAACAAGATGCTTCAGGGTTTGGAACCACAGTGATTCCTTCCCCTCTTCCCCTGCTGAACCCATCTCATGTGTTTTACCCTCAGCGGTTTGGGACCCGGCATTGGGCTGTGGCACTCCCAGGACGAATGGGTGCTTGGCGGATGAGAGGAGCCAACAGCTCGCTGGACACAAGGAAAACTCCTGCTGCACCAGTCTACCAAGGTTTTTGCCCTGCCCAGCGTTCAGCTTCTCTGTATGGTGGTCCCAGATCCTGGGCCGTGGGGTGACGGAGGGGTGCTGCGGGTGGGGGCCAACCCAACAGTCCCCAAAGGGAGTGGGGAAAGAAGCTCCCAGCGCTGTGGCAGCAAGGAGGGTGGGGGGACACACAAAGGCTGCCAGCCCTGCCCGTTGGTGACTGTGATTTACTCCCTGTTTGTCACAGTGGGCTATTCCCATCCCTGTGACACCCAGCGTGAGCTTCTGCTGGCAGCTGCAGGACGGATTCAGCCTGAGGGACTGTATCCTCGCAGGCAGGTCCCTGCTTGCTTCTTTTGGGGTATTTTTGGGAATGGGTTTTGCATCCCATCATCTTCTCTGCTAGCAGGTCCTGAGGGGGGAACAGGTTTCTTGTGGCAATGGCACACTGGGTGCAACGATCTGCAGCACGGCTGGAGGGTAAAGGGAAAAGCCTGGCAGTGGGGCACCCGAAAAGGGGTCCCACCGTGCAAGGTACCTACTGCCCAGATAGGACTTGGCCATCGCACCTCATCGTGGCAGGCTGGCACATGCAGGACAGCAAGGCCAAGCGCACAGGCAGTGGCATGGAAACTTGGATGCTGGTCCCATAAAGCCATGGAAGTTTGGGGTTAGTGGCAATTAACAGCTGCTAAAAGGTGAAAAGATCTATTCCTGTAACACTGACACTGCTGGTGCCTTTCCAGGAGGGATCTGAAAACACGTTGGGGAGCGTTAATTTTAAGCCAGGATAACGTACCCCGGGGAGGATGAGGGTTGTACCCTGTTTTCAGGCTGGGAGCAGGCAAGGGGACCAGCATCTACCTCCAGCAGCGGTGGTGAGATCCATGCCAGGGGGCTGGAAGAGGGACAGAACCAAGCTGGGCATCAGCCAGCAACATCAGAGCAGATTTAACCATCATTCCTCATCCATTTATTTGGGGAGGGGGATTAACTTAGTGCAAACCCATCGGTACTCAGGGGTTTAACCTTCAGCAGGACCCTTGTGTTGGGAGGGTGGGGGTGCCCAGAGGAAATCATCTTTCCCTGGGAGATGCTGCAAATCTGGATTTTCCAGTTCCCGGAGGGCTCTGCTTGTTTAAATTGGAAGCAGAGAGGAGAGGTGAATTTTAAGAAGGACAGAGCAAAGGCACACAAGTATGCAGTTAAACTTCTAAACTTCTTTCTCTGGATCTCCCGCTGAGTAAATGCTTTAGGAGCTTCAAACCGCAGCTTTTAATATCTCCTTAACATGCCCCGCGATTCCTCCCCCCCCCCCCAGAACGGCAGGAGCAGCTGTGAATATTTTCCATTTTCAAACGGTTTGTATGCATACCAAAGTACCTGCAGCTCCTCAGGGCTGGGCTGGGGAGAAACACCGAAGCCAAGGGTATCTATTTTATATCAAACCTCAAAACAGGACGCGCTACCCCCCCTCCTCCTCCTCCCTCGCTCGTGTCCCGCATCCAGGAGGAAGGTCTGGAGTGCCCCTGTACCCAGCATTTGCTGAGGCCACACCTCAAGTGCTGGGTCCAGTTCTGGGCTCATCACCATCAGAAGGACATGGAGGTCCTGGAGCGAGTCCAGAGAAGGGCAACCAGGCTGGGGAAGGGGCTGGAGGGCAAATCCTGTGAGGAGCAGCTGAGGGAGCTGGGGCTGTTTAGCCTGGAGAAGAGGAGGCTGAGGGGAGACCTTATCACCACCTACAACTACCTGAAGGGAGGTTATAGAGAGATGGGTGATGGTCTCTTCAGCCAGGTGACAGGAGATAGGACAAGGGGGAATGGCATGAAGCTGAGCCAGGGCAGGGGCAGATTGGATGTTAGGAAAAAATTTGTTACTGAAAGAGTTGTCAGGGGCTGGAACAGGCTGCCCAGGGAGGAGCTGAGTCACCTTCCCTGGATGTGTTCAAAAACAGGATAGATGAAGTACTTGGGGATATGGTTTAGTTTAGGATGTGAATGGTTGGACTTGATGATCTTCAAAGGTCTTTCCCAACCTTGTGATTCTGTGAGTGAAGTGACAGATCAAGGGGAAAAAATAATCCCCAGTTGGCCCCCATGATGTAGGATCTGCTGTTCACCTGGATGTAGGATGGTTTGAAACTCAGGAGCACAGAGCTTGTGATATCGGGGTGTTAAAAGGGGGGGGTGGGGGTGTTATATAGGGGGATGTGGGGGGGGTTGTGTTGCAGATTTGGAGAGGTTTTGCTGCTGAAACCACATTTTTTTCTGCTGAAAGGTGTAACTGCTGTTTCTGTGCCTTACACCCCATTTAGCAGCCGGTCTGTATCTCAAAAAATCCAGGCAGGAATTATGGCTTTGGGATTTGTGCTCCTCTCTGAGTGGGTGTCAGCCCTCCTATTTGGCTTCTTCCTGATCTTGGGGGAAAAAAGCTTATTAATGGGTAAGGGGGGGGGAAGGAAAAACCCCACCCTGATCTATCAAAGATCCAGTCTAGCTGTGACAAAAGCCCGGTGCTAGGGGCTTCGCAGAGGGGGTGAGGAGCATGGGGCAGGGCCCAACATTGGGGGTCTTGGCTTGGGGCTTGGGGGGGCAAGGAAGCGTGCAGGTGGCAGGGTGGGAAAGCAGGGCGGTTTGGTGCACACCCCCTTCCCCATCCTATCGCCCTGGGCAGGGATAAAACCCCAGTGGCTTTATTTGGGCTTGAAAACCAGCCTGTGGGTTGGGAGACGTCTGGCGTTACAAACCCCACAGCTGGGGGACTGGAACTGCTGTGACTTGGGGACACACACCCCACTCGTGTCCCTGTGTGTCCCCCCATGGCCCTTCTCCGGCACCAGTGGGACAAGGGGTCAGCAGAGCTGGGATGGTGTGAGGATGCTGCAGCCTCCAGCAGCTCCCGGGTACAGCCCCCGGGGGGGTTTCTTGGGGTCCCCCCACCCCAGGCAGAGGGGTTTATAATCAGCCAGGATCGGGGGAGAAAACCACAACCCCAAGCTGTTCTGGTTAGCGATGAGGAATTCTTTGCTCAGTTCCCAAGCTGTTTCTGGGATCTCCTCATGGAGACACCCCCCACCCTAAAGCCCCCTCCCCACGGATGAAGGGGTTGGGGTGAGGCGGGACCCCAGGGTTTTGAATTAACCAAGCCCTCCATCAATGAATAAATCCCCCAGGAGTCATCAGAATAAATCCCAGCAGGGACCCCCTCGCCTTCAAATCCCACCTCTGCCCTCACAAGGGTTTATGGGGGGGGGGAGGGGGTGGGACAGGACCCGGCTGTTGGAGTCGGTTCTGTTTTTAAGATGGGGGGGGTATGAAATGAGGGCACAGCTCTGCCGCCGCACTGGGACCGTCGCTGGCTGTGGTTTAATGTGATCTCTGCCTGGTTTTCTAAATCCAGGCACTGACTGCGTGCTTTAAATATAGCTCCGAAAACACCCTGAAAACGTGCAGTGAGCGCGGGGGGGGGGGGGGGGAAAGGGATGCACAGCCCCCCCCCCCTCATCCCCCCGGCTGGGGATCACGGGGGGATGCGCTGGGGGGCCCAACTCGGGCTGCGTTGGGGTTCCAGTGGCGACCGATCCCAGCCCGAGGGTGCAGTCTGGTGTCTGCGTTTCCCCCCCCCCCCAACCTTGGCAGCCCCCCAACCCAGAGGAAGACGCACTGGGGACACACGCGAGTTTGCTTTGCCTCCCGCCTCTCCAGACGGGTCCTCCCCCATCCCAGTACCCCCTCCCCCGTCCTACCTGCATCCCCCGGGAGGGTGGAAGGGAGGGGTGGGAAATAGCCGGTGCGGGACCGGGGGATGTGAGCTCCGCGCACCGCTCCGCCGGGTCCTGCCCGCTCCCCTCCGCGGGCACGGGGAGAGGAGGGGTGAGGGCTGGGGGGAATTTCGGTCCGACCCGGGGTGGGGGAGGGCAGAAAAAGGGGAAAAAAGGGGGGAAAAAAAGGGAAAATTAAGGATAAAAAGGAGAGGGGGGGATGGAAAGTAAAGCTAAAGGAGAAGAACAGAAGGGGAGACGGAGGGAGAGGACCCGGGCGCGCAGGGCGGGCGGGGGGAGCCCCCTCCCCGGGGCGGGGGGCGGCCCGGGGGCGGGCGGCACCGTGGGAACCTGCCGGGAGCCCGGGGCAGCGGCACCGGGAGGGGGGGTTTGGGAGTGGGGGGGTGGGAGGCGGGGAGCAAGGCGGTGCTGAGCGAGCGGGACACCCATCCGTCCGTCCGTCCGTCCATCCATCCATCCATCCATCCATCCTCCCCGCGCTGTTTTTAATGAAAAGGGGTATTTTGGGAGAAAGCTGGTTTGCGCTACAGCTCTGCGAGGAAACCCTGAGAGCGGCCGGCCCCCCCCCCCCCAAACCTCCTCGGGACGTTCGCTGCCCCCCAGCTGCAGTGGGGAGAGGAGGGGAGGGGGCTGTCCCCTTGTTCAGGGAAACAGCCGAGAGAAAAGGGGCGGGGGGGCGTTAATATGGAAAATGGTGGGAAAATGGTGCCCGCTCCCCGGGCAGCCGCAGCACCGCGCCTCGGAGGGAAAAATAGTGAAAATAATTAAAAAGTGGGTATTTAAAGGTGGGGGGGGGGATGGCGGGTTTTGGGAGGAGGGGGTGCGGCTCGACGCTTTGCAGCAGCGCGGCTCCAGCTCCGAGCTGCTGCTACAAGATGGCTCCCGGCCGGGGGAGGAGGAGGAGGAGGAAGGACCAGAGCCGCGGGGAGGGAAGGAGGGGAGCCCTGGGAGGAGGAAAGGGGGGGGCCTCACCCCCCCTCCACGCCTGGGTCGGGGTTTTTATTAGCATTTCGCTGATTTATGGCATGCCAACCCCCCGGCCCGGGCACAGCGGCGGGGAGGTCCGGGCGTGAAGGCATTAAACATTTATAAAATATGCTTTTAAAGCCACATAAAAGCGATTAAGCCATTAATATCTTCTCTTTTTTTTTTTTTTCCCCCATCCAATTCCTCCCTTTTCGGTTATTAAAGGGGGGGGGGGGGAAGACAAAACCAACCCCCCCCCCAATCCAAACCCCTCCCCTGGAAGCCCGGGTTTGAGCCCCGGGCCCTGAGGCAGCCGGGCTGTGCTCCTGGATATATATAAATACAGATCTATCGCTCCCCGTGCCCGGCGCCTCTCGGAGCGGGAGGGTTTCTCGAGGAACTTTGCTTCAAACGATGAAAAATAAGCAGGAAAGTGGCGGGGGGAGGCTGTGAGAACGGGTGCTGTCCGGGGGGGGTGGGGCTCCCGCCTCTTCTTTTGGGGCTGTTTCGCCCCTTTTCTGGCCCGAAACCCTCCAGCCCGGTGGGAGTGAGGGGTTGGGGGGGTGGTACGTGTGTCTGTGTGTGTGTAGCGGCTTTATTATGGGTTGCGTTTTTTCCCCCCCCCGATTTATACCGGATTTAAATTAGATTTCCCCCCCCCCATCTTTTTAATTTTAATTAAAGAAGCGGGGCGGCGATGGGGATGTCCACGTACCCCCCACCCCGGGGGCGCCCAGGCTGGGTGTAGAAGGGAAAAACAGATTAAAAATATATATATATATATAATTAGTAAATAAATGGCAGGAAAAGTAAAAGTTGAGCTGGGCGCGGGTAAGAGCCCAAACCCGGGGAGGCAGCGCGGGAGGGGTACCCCATAACACCCCCCCCTTTCCCCACCCCCCCCCAGGAGCTCGGCTTCTCCCGCCCGGCTGGGAGAAACGGGACTTTTTGCTAAATCGGGGGCGGCTCCTCTCGCCGCCTTCCTTTTCACCCTATTTTTAAATTTCGGGCGAGGCGGGGCCCGCGGGGGGAGAGGGAGGGAAGGGGACCCTCCCCCTCTCGCTGAAAGGCCGCTTTGTCCGCGGTGGGGCCGTGGGAGAGGGCCCGCCGGCACTTCCCCCTCAGCCTTTGGCGGGCTGGGGCGGGGGGGGGGGGGGCTGCACGTACCTCAGCCCGCGCCCGGCGGGGTGAAGGCTTTCAGCCCCGCAGATAATAAAGGGTAGGGGGGTCGGTAGGGCGGTTCCCCCCCCCTCTCCCTCCCCGTTCCCCAGTCACACCTCCGGCAGCTTCCCCGGAGCGGGAGGGAATGAGGAGGGAGGGAGGGAGGGAGGGGGGGGACCCGCTGCCGCTTCCCCCGCCAACCGCCGCCAGCTCCGAGCGGGAGAGCGCGGGGGGAGCCTAGAAACAGCGGCGGGGCGCTCCCCGCCGCCCCGCCAACGCAGCGAAGGGGGGGAACGCGGGGAGCCTAGAAACCGCCGCCTGTTTACCCGCCGGTGAATGGCAGGCCGGCTGACCAATGAGCGGCGCCGGCGGCTGGCGGGCCCGCCCCGGCCGCGCAGAGAACAATGCGTGTTTCATGGCCCCGCCGCCGCCGTTTCCCCCCCGGTTTATTTTCTGTTTCTCTCCCGCCCCGCGCTCGCGCTCCCCCTTTTTTTAAATTTTTTTAACATTTTTTGGGTTTTTTCCTTCTCTTAAGCGCCGCCGATCCGCGCGCGGGGCCGGCCGGAGGGGGGTGGGGGGGGAAGGAGAAAGAAGGAGGAGGAGGAGGAGGAGGGGGGGATGGAGGAGGCAATGCCGCAGCTCGGCGGGGCCCCGCCGCTGCTCCATGGCGCGGCTGCCGCGTCGCTCCCGCGTTGCCCCTGAGGAGCGGAGCGGAGCGGAGCCGGGCGGCGGGCAGGGCGGCGAGCCGGCACCCCCCGCCCCAGCCCCGCGCCGCCACCATGCCCCGCGACCAGGCGGCTTGACCGCGCCGAGGTAGGACCCGGCCCCCCCCCACCCCCCCGCCCCACCACCACCCACCCCAACCCCCCCTTCTCATCCACCGGAGCGTCTTGTCTCCCCTCCGGCCCCCCTGCCCCATCCCGGGGTGCTTTCCCCACCGCTCAGCCGCTTCCCCCTGTGCTCTTTTCAGTAGCAACGAGCTGGGAGCCGGCCGCTCCCGCAGCCGCGGGGTGAGACTCGCCCTGCTCAGCCCCGCACGCAGCGTTCAGCTCAGTCCTCAGCTTCCCCCCGAGTAAAAAAAAAAGAGAGAAAAGCCAAGAAAAAGGAGCCGGCGGGGTTCTCCTCGCTATTTTCCGTCTTTCCCTTCTTTTTTTTTTGTTAATAATTTCTTGGCTAGGTAGCGCAGCACCACCAACAACACCCCCCCACCACCACCCCCCTTCCTCCCCCGCGCTGGCAGCGGCCGGCGAGGAGCCGGGAAGGGCGGCGGAGCCGGAGCGGAGCGGCGGCTCTCGGGGCTCCGGGAGCGCTGCGAGGGGGGAAAAAAAGAGAAAAAAACCCACCTTATTCCCCGCGGCGTTGATTATTTTCTCGCTATCCCGGTGCAAAACACCCGGCGGGCGGGGGGAAGCGTTGCACCGGGCTGCAAGTACGAGTGTGTATATATATATATATATCTCTGTCTTTAATTTTTACCTGTATGTGTCGGGGTTATTTTTTTCTCTCTGGGAAATGGTACATGGTTTGTTTTTTCCCGAGCGGAAAAAAGACAAAAAGGGAGGGGAAAAGAAGCCCAAACCTCAGGCGGCGATTAGGATCCCTGGGAATGGGGAAGGAGGGAGAAAAAAAATCCAGAAACGGGTGCGGGGGAAGCGATGCCGCCGCCGCCGGCGGAGCCCTTTCCCCGGCGGGCGCTGGCTCCCGCTGCCGCGGCGGCTCCCGGTGGGGTAAAGCGGCCCCACGGGAAAAGGAAAAGAAGGAGGGAGGGAAAAAAGAGGAAAATTGGAGTGGTTGTTTCGGGTTTGGGCTTTTTTTTGGGGGGGTTTTCTGGGTTGTTTTTCGCCGCGCTCCGTGGAGAAGCGCGATGCCGCTTCCCCGGCGCCCGTCCCCGCCGCGTCGGTCCCGCCGGAGCCGGGCTGCGTGTCCTGCGGCGGGTCCGTCCCCGGCCCGGTTTTGGCTGGGGTAGATTTAACATATTATATTTTTTTTTCCCAAAAAATTTATTTTAAAATACTTTAATTATTTTTCTCGCTCTTTGGCTCGAGTGTTGTTTGGATTATTCCCCCCCCCCCCGCCCCGGGTCGGGGAGATGAGGATGGGTTTTGGGGGGTGTTTGTGGGTCTGGGAGCAAGGGGGGAACGGGACAGGATGGCTCATCGCCCCCCCCTTTTTCTCTCTTGCAGGCTGCGCCGAGACCGCCGCGCCGGGGCTGGCTCCCTGCACCGCGCCATGGGACGCTTGGACGCCTTATTTTTGAAAACCATCTGATTTTTTGGGGGAGGAGGAGGAGGGGGGTGGGGGGCGGGAAGGGGGGGGGGGAAGGCGGTGGCGGGCACCGACAGCGATCCGGGAGACTCCTTGAAGCCGGCGAGTGGATGATGGATGGCCGAGATTTCGGGCCCCCCCGCTCGGTGCACGGCCCCCCTCCGCTGCTCTCCGGGCTGGCCATGGAGAGCCATCGCCTGGGAGCCACCGGCCGCTTGGCCCCCGCCGCCGGTCCCATGGCCGCCGGGCTCCCCGCCGCCCTCCAGCCCGGCAAGTTCCTTCCATCGAGCATCAGTCTCCACTCGCACCCGGGTAAGGCTCCGCGGAACCCCCCTTCCCCACCCCACCACCACCTCGGGCATCGCCCCTTCCCTCTCCTCCGCCTTCGCGGGCAGCGGCGGGTGCTGCGGACCCCCGGGGCCGGCAGCCGGGGGGGGGCTTTAAGCGCCAAAAAACCCCCAGTAATAATACGCGTGTGTTCCGCAGGGGTTTTCTGCCTGTCCTGGCTTTGGTTCGAAGGAAAGAAAAGGGAGAAGAGAGGAGAAAAGGGAACGGGGAAAATAATAAGGGAACGGGGGAAAAAATTAAATAGGAAAATGGTGGAAAAAATTTTTTAAAAATTGCTTCTGGCCGCTAAAAAGCCCCCCCGTCCCCGCCCGGGTTTGTTGGCACCGGGAAGAATCCCCGCCGAGGCGGCTGCGGGTGTTTTGTGGAATAAATCCGATTTTCGGGGAGAGAGCCGGCTCGGGTTGCGGAGGGGATTGGGGCTGCGCTGCCCCGCCGGGCGCTCCGCGGCCAGGCTAAACCTGCACCCCGTCCTCGGAAAGGGGGCAGAACGGGCCAGTTTGGGTGATGTCCCTGGGCGCTGGGGCTGGAGGCGGCACAGCCGCGGTCCCCACCAGCCCCGGGCAGCGCTGCGGGCAGCGCGGGCTCTGCTGAGCTTGGCTTCTGGTTTTATTCGCTTGGATTTTTTTTTTTCGGTAATTA
This sequence comes from Porphyrio hochstetteri, assembly GCA_020800305.1. Lineage (NCBI taxonomy): Eukaryota > Metazoa > Chordata > Aves > Gruiformes > Rallidae > Porphyrio > Porphyrio hochstetteri. The sequence goes on from CM036920.1 coordinate 12,493,561, forward strand.
TTATTATTTTTTTTTTAAACTTAAACCCAAAACTTGGTGCAGGGACTTCTCCCTCATTTCTTTTTAATTTTTTACTCGGCTCGCTCCATCCCCGGGCAGCCCCACGGCGACTTCTCTATTTCCAGTAAATAAATAAATAATGAAAAAAAGCAGACCTGGAAATATACGAGGCTTATTCCTTTTTCCTCAGTCAGCTTTTTATTTATTTACTTAAATGACTTCTTCGTTTTGGAGGGATTTTCATTCCCCTTCCTTTCCGAGCTCCCTTTTCCCAGCTGCTCGCAGGGTGGGATAACGCTGGGTCGGGCAGCCGCCTTGCTCGCTGGTTTGCCGGGCTGCTGCCGAGCCTTTCCCTGAGAGTACACGAGGGATGTCTGACCGTTTGATTTCCCTCTCTGGCTCTTTTATTTCTGGTTTTTTTCTTTCCTCTCTCCCCTTTTCCTTTCTTTCCCCTGGGCGTGGAGAGGTGACTCGGAGTTTACTTTAGGCGTTGGGAGGGTGACAGGTTTTGCAATAATAAACCTGCTTTTCTCCCAGCCGCCCGGGCTGAATGGCTTTGAAATTCCCAAACCCGATTGCCGACATCTGCGGAGAAGGAAGCTGCGAAACCGAGCGAAAAAGATTTATTAGTTTTAGACTAGGTGGCAGTGCCAATTTCCCAGGTGCGAGGCGGAGAGGTGTAAAGGGAACGGCTAGGAAGCGAGCACATGGACAAACACCTTTTTTCCTTCCCTTTTGTCTGTCTTTTGGTTTTTTTTATATTCCTAATTTTTTTTTTCAAGGTATTTTATTTTATTTTTTCCCTTCCTCCATCTCCTGCTAAAGCAGGATCTGATCTCTGTAAAAATTCGCCTGCACAATCTCAAGCCAAACCGAACTCAGAGTGTTGTTACTTTTTTAAAATTATTACTATTAATTTTTTTTTATTGGGTGATTTTTTTTTTTTCCCCCCTCTTCTTGTTTTTCCTTGCTCTCCCCACCCACCCTTCCAAAATTTCCTTTTCTGGTGCTTCCCTGAAATCCAGGAGGCTCCGAGCTGTGGCTGAGCCGATAAAGCCTTGCTCCCTGCTGCTGTCCGGGAGCTTTCCCGCTGCGCCACAAACCCTTCGGGCTGGGACCCAGCCTTGGATTCAGCACTTCTCACAGAGCGAATCCTTTTTTCTTTTTTCCCTGATCCCTTCAATTTTCTATTTTTATTTAACGTGCTATTTTTATTTTCCATTCTCCAAAACCTTCGGAAAAATCCCCTTCACTCTGCCTGTACCTCCGCGGTGCCCCGTGCTCCCCGGCGTGATCGGAGCAAAGCTCGCTCTGCGTGGCTGCGGCATGGCCGTTCCCAACACACTGTATTCCAAAGATCTGGATATTAACAGCCAAAACTTCCATTATACCGTGGCAGAGGGATAGATATATATATATATATTTTATTAACAGCTTTAACAATATCATTGGGATTGATGATTGCTGCCTGCTACGGAGGGGCCCTTTGTAGGATGGCGTTTGCAGTGTTGGTGTGTGATTTGGTTGGGGTTGGGGGGGTGGTTTGGGTTTTTTTTTGGTTGTTGTTGTGTTGTTTTGGGTCGGTTTTGCTCTCAGGAGGGGTTCGGAGGGGCGGAAAGCAAAGGCTTGTGCAAGGGGTTAAGGAAAGTGGGCAGGAGGCGAAGCCTTTAAATAGAGCCAGTTCAAACCGATCTTTAAATACCGCCGGGCCGAAGAGGGAGACTGTTGAATCCGTCCCAGCGTTCTCCTAAAATAAATACGCCCCTGTAAAAATAGCACGATTGGCCATATTTGAGAATCCAGTTATCGCCGGCACCGGCTCCTTATTTTTCTCAGCCCCGTTGCTCATTACGGCCGTCCGGGCGCTGCCCCAGCGCCGAAATACGGGCGCCTGGGCCGTGTCCAGTGACCCCCGGACCCTTGGCTCTTCTCCGGGGGGGTTTCTATTTCGTAGTGGCGCTTTGGCCGCTGCTGTGCAGGCCCAGGGGACGGGGACAGAAGCGCCTTTGTTGGAAGCGCAGGGAGGGAGGAGTGAGCTGGAGGCCTGGGCGGGAGGCGAGCCAGCCGTCGGCTGTGGGGCTGCCATCCCGTGTTCCCCCCTGCGCTCTTGGGCATTGCCATAACCTCGAGGAGGGTATGTGTGGGGGGTTTGGCAGCCGGGGAGCAGCGGGGTGCTCCCAAAGGCCCTCTCTGAAAGCTGGGGGAGGAAGGTGACTGTTTGGAATGGAATTTCATCCCTGGCAGCAGCGCAGCTTGCCGGGAAGGCTGTGTAGAAAGAGGCTGCAGTGGATGGAGCCGGGCGGTTGAATCCATGGAAGCAGTTGCTCGCTCTGCTCTGCAGCTCAAAATACAGGGGAGTTCATAGCTTTGCTCCTACCCTACCCCACTGCCTTCGGCTCCAAGTGAGTGTCCCGGTCTCGGCTCCATCCGTGGCAGGCGCGTTGTTCTTGGCAGCTTCTGTGTTTTGGGGGAGGTGGAAAAGTCTCCCTCAGACTCAATTGCGAAGGGCTGGCTGCTCTGTGACCGCCTCTGTCCCTGGCAGCGGGTCTGCGTGCGAGCAAACATCATCCAGATGCAGAAAAAAAAGAAGACTCTCTGAGTTTTGAACAATAACAACAATAATAAAAAAGGAAATGTGCTCTGTGCCATGTGCTGAGGTATCCTTTCGTGGGTGGGATGCGTACGGGGGTGGCTACTGGAGCAGATGTTTGTGTAAAAGGATGCCCACCCTCTTCCCATTAAAATACGCTTTGGAAAACTCTTCCCCGGTGCCCAGGGAAAAGGGTCACACCTGTACGAGCAGAGCTGGCTCCCTGTTAAATCCAGCTCAGGAGTGGTGACTGAAAGGAAAAGCGGTCAGGCGGAGGGGGAGAGATTTTTGGTTCGCTTGCTCTCAGGCTTCCACATTAGCATGTGCATTCAAATGCAGGGATTTAAGGCTGATCGGAAACCATCCCCTGCTTCCAGGCCTGCTGTGCCCAGGGAGAAGTTTTCCAGACAGCTGGGCCAGGTAGGAGCGTAGGGAAAAAAAATTAAAAATGAAGGAATAAATCCTTCCCCCCCAGGATAGCTTTGCTGTGCCAGCAAAATCCCACTGTAGCCATCCTTATAATGGCAAAACTGTGCTTCTGCTGAGGCGGCAGATTTTGCAGAGGAGGCCTTGCTGTCGGCGCTGCCAGCAGAAGCACAATTTGCTCGTCTAAACTGCATCAATACTAAAATCCCTTCGCTGATAGGAGACACCGAAGCAGCGCCGATGCCCGTCTATCCCCTCCCCATAGCTGGGCCTGGGGAGGAGAGCGGGGAGGGGGGCTCCCGGACCAGCCGTGGGATTTTGGCCGTGGTGCGATGCGGCTCTTTTTTTTTTTTGGTCACGTTTTTATGCTGGGAGGAAAATACCATCGGTGTTTAATGGCCCTTGAAATCGCCGTTCCCCCTCCCTGCCCGCCCAGGGGGTGGTGCGAGGGGCTGAGCGCAGGGGGCTCCTTGGGGCAGGGTCTCCAAGGCTGTGTAACACCGGGAGGAATGCAGACTGGCCAGAGACCTGCCTGGGGAGATGTTTCTCCTCCGTTGAGGCCCCGGTGATATTAGATGCTTTTCTATAGATGTTCCCAGGCGGAGCAGTGAGCGTCCTTGTCCCGGCAGGGCTCGGGGAGGTGGTGCTGGTCTGCCCTGGGCAGGGATGGTTGTGCTCAGACCTGTGGTCCTCTCCTGTTCACACCCGATGTTCCTGGGGGTGGAGGAAGCGCTCGTCCCTTAAGCGATGCCCCTGCAGATCCCTGGGTGGCCAACTCGTAGGCTGTGAGCGAGTCAGGAGCAGCCTCTTCGGTTTTGCACTGGGGACAAGACGGGGGGAAAAAAAGGGGCTTCAGTGTTTTTGAGTCTCCCCCCATGTGTTCCTGGGGTGCTAGGACCCCTTTCCCCTCATGTCCTGGTGGTTTCCTCTCATGTGGTTGGGTGCATGGTGGGGTGGCATCTCCATCCTGTAGGAGGGGTGGGAAGGGCTGTCCGCCTTGTCCCCCGGCTCTCACTGAAGATCCCATCCCAAGTGGCAGTAGGGGCGCTGGGCTGGGACCACGGATGAGAACCCAAGGGCCAATGTGGTGACGCAGACTTGGCTCGGAGCACAGTCCTGAGGGATTCTCCACTGTGAGGTTCTCTAATACCTTCCCGAGCTGAGCCAGTGGGAGCCTGGCTCTGCCCAGGGTACCTTGTGCTGGTAGAGATGCGCTTTATTAGCGCAGCTTCCAGCAGTGTTTCTCCCACCCCGAGCTATCCTTGGCCCCCACCCAGCACCAAGCCTCTTGGGTGGGGTTGGACAGCCATTGGTCCCAGCCGTGACTGATGGTGTGCCAGTGAAAATTTGATCCGGAGGATGTGCCAGTGCTATAAATCCTAGCCGGAGATGGCATGGGGCACCGGGCAGGTCCCCAGCATTGGGGACAGGCTCCTTGCTCTTTCCCAGCACAGCAGCTGTTGGAGAAATGGAAATTGCCGGGAATTAATCTCTCTGCAGACGCGGTTAGCAGAGAGCAGCGCTTTCGTAAGGGAAATTTTAGATCTCCTTCCTAGGATAACCCAGGGTAAAGCTGAAATTAGTTTATAATTACATAGTAAATAACCCCCCATCTTGTCATTTCACCATCTTCTGATGAATATGGAAATGAACATTGTTAAGGGGAATTAACGTCCTCACGGCAGCCTTCCAGGTGAGCGCCTTGCGGCTCAGCTGCGACCGGCGGGAGGGTGTCGGATCACCTCCTTTAGCTGGGGTTAGCGCCCGACGAGTTGAAACAAGGCTCCGTGTGTTTTCAGCGTGTACTAAACTGGTCCAGTTAAAGCTTGGGGCAGGAGGTGGTGCCGGGAATCGGGGCCAGCCTGGCATGTGCTGACACGAAAGCTGCCTTGCCGGGACGAGGAGGAGATGTTGGTCTGGGTTAGGTAACGCGATCCAGCATTGCCTGCTCGAGGTGCTGAGGACAAGGGCGCGCTTTGTTCTGCCTCGCTGCTGTGAAATGGAGAGCACCGTTGGCCCTGAACCCACCCGAAAATGCGGGCAGGCATGGGGAAGGTGAGGAGCTGAGGGCAGCCCCGAGCTCCCTGCCTGTAGAGCAGCACTGCGTCCAGCCACCGCAGCCCCTTGCTGGCTTTTCCAGCCAGGGATGCTCTTTAAAAGCAGAGTTTGGGAGGGAAGCGCTTTGGTGTGGCTGCCCTGCAAAGTGCTGCCTCTCCCCAGCCATGAGTATTTGGGGGTTTCTTCCCCTCCCAGTCCCATGTTTCTGGCTGGCTTTGCTCTGGGGAGTGAAGGCACAGCTGGATGTCGGCAGGTATCGTGATGCACCCACTGGCTGGGGAAGAAAGGGCACCTCTCTCTGCTATTTATTTCCTTTCCTTATCGTTTGCTTCTCTCCAGCTGCTAAACGCCAAGGCAAGGGCAGGCACACAAACCCTCCTTCCCCATCCCTGGCTGGGGAGGACAGTGCGGCAGGAGCCCCGTGCCGTACGGCAGCGCCGCGGCGGTGACAGTTGGGCTCTTTCCCCACGCCGTGAGGATCAGCTGTTGGGTGCACAATATGCTCTGGTTTCCCTCTCCAGCTGTTCCCGCTGATGGGTATGGGAAGCGAAAGGTATCTGAGGAGAGTTTGGGATCGCTGGACCGGGGAGGTGATGGGCAGCGAGGGGGGGTTATGGGTGGGCTTGGTGTGTGAGGCTGTGTTGTGTTTAAACCCAGCAAGGTCTGAAATGGTGGCAAAGGAGTGAAGTGACCTTGGGAATAAATTTTATTGCCGGCGTAGCGGTGGCCAAAGAGCCATTTTGAGGGAGCTGGATGCAGGCAGGCAAACCGAACATGGTGGGCTCGGAGCAAGGGAAGGAGCAACATAGTCTGTGTGGGAGAGAATGTGCCTTTCAGGGGATCAGTGAGGATGTTAGGGCACTCGGACTGGCCATTCTGGATCTCTCTCATCACTGGTAACTCCTGTGAAGGTTGCTCTTGCTTTTGCTACCATCCATCTTACCCTGCCGTGCTACTGCGAGCGAAGATCCTGGTTTATGTTTGGTGGTTAGATACATTGCCCATGCTTCCCTTTCACCCCCCATCCCCTCTCAGCAGAGTTCCCTGTGGCTTGAATACGCTTTTAATACAGTCGGTTTAATTGCTTTTAATTAAAAACAAATAAAAAATACTAATTGAAATGGCCGGTGTGCTGAGGAGAAAGGGGTTGGGAAAGGGGTTTGGCTCTCTGCTGCTTGCGGGCAGTGCTGGGAGCGGTGTGTGAATGCCACAGCCCCCGTGTTATCCCCCAGCAGCCTGTGTAATGCCGGTGTGTTGTGTCCTGCTAGGTGGGGAGGCATCCCACATGCCATGTCACACACAAGTTAAGCGGGTAATACTCCAGCGAGTAAAGATCCGGGCAGGCGAGTAAAGATGGGTGCAGGCACCTTGCTGGAGTGTGGGTGAAAGCCCGGTGTGGCTTCACCCAGGCTGAGCTGTGCTGCACAGGCACGCCGTGCCGGGCTCCCGGTGTGCGCAGCAGCGTGCCGAGGTTTCCCTTCGGATCCCGGTGCTGCAGCGGGGCTTTCTCCCTAATGAGATTAGTCACACAAAGCAGCGATTCTGCTGCTGCTTTTAATGGATGTTTCAGGGGTTTGTGTGGGATCAGAAATTCCTACTTCCATCAGATGAGCCCGCTCTGTGACTGTGTTGTGGACGGATCTTCCTTTCCTCAGCTTCAGGGCTGACGTTCATATTGGTGTGGGTGTTCCAGGTGGTTTTCTCCTTCTACCCCCTCTCCCCTCCGTGCCTCCCATCCTTCCCAGCCCCAGCCATGATGAATTTTATCTTCTTTCCTGCTTCGAATCTCAACATCATCCCAAGCTGCTTCCATCTTGTGAAGGACACGAAAGCTGGGTGGCTTTCCCCAGCCAGGCTCACGCAGCTGGGAGGAAGGAGCGATGTGAAAGTCACTCTCAGACTGTTCTTGCAGGTGCTCCTTGGTCTCCGGAGCTGGGATGTGCAGACACACAACGTGTGTGCCTGTACACACGCGGGGTATCCATCTAGTGCTCCACCTGACGGAGGGCTGGCTGTCCCTGCTTGGTGGCATTGGGGACGGGTTGGCAATTGCCCAAGGACTGTGCTTCAATTTGAATACAGATTTGCATAATTCATCAGGAATTAAAGCACACCGCCATAATATCTGCCCTGTGTTTATCTCCTGATAGCAGAGGTGGGGAGGTGTGTGGTGTCGGGCGTTTGCTGGCCGTAGAGACCTCTTTGCTTCATGGCTTGGTGCTTTTTCAGTGCGGGAAGGATGCGTGGGCTGATGTTCGGGAGGGTGTGGGAAGGGCAGGAGCTTCTGGAAGGAAAAAGGACTGAACGTGGGGTCAGGGGTAAAGGTTGAGCATAGGCTGAGCTTTTGAGCCTGGTTTCCCAAGGAAAAGAGGCTTACGGGATCGTGGGCTGTCTGTGGATCTCATTCTTTCACCCCCCAGATGGCTGCAGCCCGTTGCTGAATTGTGTCCAGGTTGGTTTTGTTCCCTGCAGATGCTGTGGAGGTCAGTGCTGGGGGCTGGCAGAGGGATGCGTTCGTCCCTGTGGCACACAGAGCAGTACTGGCAGGTGCCTCTGGCTTCACCTTGCACTTGCTCTGTCCTGACCACACCATATCTGAGCGTGAGTGGTGAATCCAGAGCCTGTCGGACATGGTTGGGTCATCGATGATGCCTTCATTCCAGCCCTGGGTAGGGTCTTTCATGGAGCTGGTCCCCTCTCGATGCTGTGACCACTGTGTCATGTGGTGGTTGCTGGCTGTTGGCCGAGCATCCATGCATTGGCGTTGCCGTGTTCAGGTCCAACTGGGGTGCTGTGCCGCTCCGTGCCTCAGTTTCCCTTTGCAGTGCCGGACCCCCACTTTGCAGGACGCCCCGAGGTGCTGAGCGACGGCAGCTGCTTTGTAAACAAGAAGGTTTAAAATAAGCAGCGACGGAGCCCGCGTCTCCCAGGGCTTTGAGTCATCCCGGCTCGTGCTGACTGCGCCTGGCAGGGGCCTGGGAGGCAAAACAAACCCACGTCCAGCCGCCAGCTCCCTGCCAGATGCTAGTTATGGGGTGGCTGGTTGGGTTTCAGTGGTGGCCCTCCCGGCAAAGCAGTTTGAGCTGTTGTGGGGAGATGCCACCTCTCTGGTGGCCCTGATGAAACCTGTGGCTTGGGGACTAGCAGTTGGGCCAGCTGATTTCTGGGAGGAGGGGTGAGGTGAGGAGCCCTGTCTGGCTTTGGGTTTGTGGAAGCTGCTTCGAGCACACCTGGGCTTGGCCCCTTTGGGTGCCCATCTGTATCTCGTGGCAGTGGCCTTGAGATGCCATCCCAGCACATGCGCTCTGCAGAGCATCCCCATGCCCATGGAGCCGTGTCACACTCCCCACCAGATGTGCCCGCAGCAGTGGCATGGTGGGGACTGCCCTGTCTGAGACCCCTCATCGTGCTGGATGGGAGGATGGGCAGGGACAAAACCTGGGGGGCAATCCCACAGTGACCCACCACCCCATGCAGAGGGAAAGGCAGCCAGAGCAGTGGCCAGCCTTGGCTGGCACTGGGAAGCCGAGGGGAGGAGGGGACAGATGACATTTACCTTTCGGTGGGCGCCTGGCGTGTCCGCAGAGCTGGCTGCTGCCCATCACGCTGCGGTGTTTAATTTCTCAATGGGATGGCAGGGAGATAATGCTGCACGGTCCCATTTAACCTGCTGGTGACCTGGTCTTAAGTCATTGTGGCTGAAAATAGACCGTGTTCCCTCCAGGGCACGGCTAATGGTGCTGGGAAAGCTGGGATCGCTCTTTGAAGGCTGATTTAATTGCTGCTGGCAGGCACTTGGTGCAGGTGATGTGGGGACCGGCACCCTGTGCCATCCCACAATAACCTCCTCCCCCCCCCAGCCGAGCGCCTGGAGTTCTCCTGGCTCTGGCAGCGAAGGGTAACGAGCTCTTTTCTAACGAAGGCACGGGACAGCGGCTCAGAGCCAAGGCGGGGGTGTTGCTGGGTTAATTGCCCGGGCAGGGCTGGGCCCACAGGGGGAGCAGGGGCTCGGCTGTTTGTGTCCTGGCTGCTACACCGAGTTTGGGTGATTTTAAAAAGAAAGAAGTAAATGGAACAAGTTAAATTTCTGTGCTGAGGAAGGAGGGGGAGGATGTGCGTCCCGTGCCAGGAGCAGTGAGCCACAGGGTCTCTGTGCCGCTGCCGGTGGCTGGAGGGGTCTCACCGTGATGGATGCACCAGAGCAAAGACACTGGTGATCACTTAGAAAATCAGGAGGTGAAGGCAAGGCTGCAGTCCAGCAGCCGGGTTCTGTGTTCCTGGGGATGCTGCTAATCAATTTAGGAGTTAAAATGATGTTGTTTTAATTTCTGTGCAGCATCTTGGTAAACGTGGAGCTGAAGAGCTCGCTGAGTCGCTCTGAGGTATTGAGGAAGGCTGTGTGGTGAGAGCCTGGAGGTTTTGGTGGACCCCTGTTGGGGTGTCAGGTTTAATTACACCAGCGGGAAAGGAGAGACATCCAGCATGGTGGGGGATTTTAGGCTGGGGGTGCAGAGGAGAAGCTTCTGCTGTGGCAGTGACCCAGGAGTGTGGACACTGGTTTGAGTGTGTCAGGATTGAGGTGGCACCAAGTTGGTGCTTCCCAGGCCACTGTTGGAGGCTGTGCAGATGAGCTGCACATCACGTTGAGGGCCTTAACAGGACGATTTTCATTCTGGCCCTTCCAGTTGGAGGAAAAGCCCCGCTTCCCTCTGCCAGAAGGATTCATGTGCCCACCTGGATGGCCTCTGGCTGCACCCACAGCAATCATGGGAGATCTTCAGGGCATCTCACCAGTGTCCTCCTCCCGTGGCCCCAAGCCCTGAAGCACTGGTGTATCTTGGAGTGCATCTGCTCAATTGGAAGATGAGTCTGTAGGCTGCCCAGGGCAGAACCAGGGAGCGAGCGCCAGTCCCTTGCGTGTTTGCAGCCACTTCTTCCCATTTGCTCCTCCTCTGCCATCGCCAGGGGCGTTGGGGCAGTTCCATCACCCGGGCGAGGAGGAAGTGCGCAGCAGGGCCTAGACTGATGATATTTCCATGGGGGCAGGAAACCCTCCCTGGCTTTTTGGTGTGCCGTGGCTGTGGGACTCTGGCAGCCTGGCAGCTCTGTGGTTCAGGGAGGCAGGTAGCATGGCAGGGCATTGGCACGGCGTAATGGCTGCAGGAGGCTCGCTGGCAACCCGAGGGTTGCGCACGGCGGTGGCGTTCCTGCGCTGACGCAGCTGCGAGCAATAGTAAATGTTGAGCAAGAGCCACTTAAAAATAAAGCAGCCTGGACACAGATTCCCATGTGGAATGAAATAAAATTAAAAGGAACAATAGAGAGCTGCTGGGGGGGGGGAAGGAGGAGGAGGGGGAGAGGAATTCGCCTCGGCTTTTAAGGTGGTGATTTCGCAGCTGAAGGGAAGTGGTGTGGCTGTGTTTGTGCCGGCAAGGGCCGGGGGCACAGACCCCCTCCCCAGAAGATGCTGCTGTCTCTGAGCTTGCCAGAGCCCTTAGAAGATGAAGCAGGGAGCTGAATTATCTGGCTGTTCTGGGTCCGGGGGATGAGAGCAAAGACCCTCAGGGGCTGTAGAAAACTGAGGCTGTAAGTTAAGGCTTTGAAGCAGCTGCCAGCCCTGTGGCACTGGGTGTAGATCCGGTAGGGTCATGTTTTGGGGTGGTGGGCTGTGATGGTGGCAGTGGGTTGGGGCTGCAGGGACAAGGACTGGCCACCACTGCAGCCCAGGCACATCTGATCCAGAGGCTTTGGTTTCAGCCTGGCATGTTCGGAGGCTCGTATCGCTGCTGTCTCGTGTGTGGCACGGAGTCAAGGTGGCTCGGGTGCCTCGGGTGTCACCAGAGCCGCCCTGGCAGACAGGGGAGGAGGCGGCAAAGATTTACGCTGTCAGCACTCCTGGCTCTCAGCTGTTTGCAGCCATAAATGTGCACACAAGGAATAGCACCGGCCGTGCCTTGCTGTGCTGCACACTCCCGCCTTACGGGACAGGGATGGGGAGGTGTGTGCCCGAAAAGAGTCTCCCCTGGGAAGCTGCTGCTTCTGCAGGGAGAAGATTGGGGATGCATCGATGATGGTGAGCATGGACTGGTACGGTGACCACCCTGTGGTACCTGGCAGCCGTTGGGTCCTCGCTGTGCTTGGACATCTCCTGGGTTCACCTCCCTCCCTGCTGGGAAAAGGGGAGAGGGGATGTGTGAGGATGTAAGCGTTTATCCAGCTGCTTGTGGCATGGACTGGTGTCCCAGTTGGCTGCTGGCGAGGCGCTGCAAGCCGGACTGGGGAAGAGGTGACCGTGCTCCTGGCTAAGGGTGGCTGTGGCTGCTGGTGCATTTCAGGGTTCAAGCCACCCACGGAGACTCCGGCTGCAGTGGGGCTGCACATCACCAAGCCCAGAAAACATCCCCTGGAAACGACCCCAAATCCTTGCCGCTGTGTTTCCCAGCCCCTCTGGGCTCGGACTGGAAGGACTGCAGGGACAAGCGTTTCAGCTCTGTCCTCCTTGTGCTCACAGCTCCTTGCGCAGCGCTGCATGGTGCCAGCCGGCTTCCCGGCAGTGTGTCTGTCCGTCCGTCTTGGCCCCGGGAGGAGGGGTGGGGATGAAGGCAGTTGGAAATATTTCATAAGTGGCAGAAACCTGTAACGGGCAGATGGCAGATGGGGGAGAGTTACTTCATCTCTCCCGGGGTGCTGGAGGCTGCGGGTCTTCTGCTGACGGGGCTGTGGCTTCTTGGGTGAAGAGGGCTCGTGCCTGGGGCTTGGTTTTGGGGTTGCACTTTGCACCCAGCATCACACGTGGCTGCCTGCTTGCCTGTCCAGGCTGCTGGGGCTGTCAGGTGGCTGCATCCTGTTGCGTGATGCCCTTCCATGTGACAGCAGGGACCTGAGAGCTGTCCCTGGGCACGAGCAGAGGCTCTGCGGATGCTGCTTCTCCCTGGCATGTTGGTGGTGCTGGCTGGATTGGAAAATCCAGAGCTGGACTGGCAGCATGGGGAGTGAATTCTCTGTTGGGTGGTGCCTGCGTTGCTCTTGTTTGGTGTCCGTGGCCCTTCATGGGTGCCCAAGTGAGCAGTCACCTCTGTGCTGGATCGGCAGCAGGCACAGAGGGCAGCACGGGGATGCTGTGGAGGTGCTGGCTGGTTGCCTGCAGCCAGGCTGGGGCGGAGCTGTTTTCCTAGAGCTGATACATACCTTGCATTAGGCGTGTAGTCTGGCTGGTCAGCCAGAGCCGTGTCTGCAAAAGTGATGCGTTCAGCTCCAGCGTGTCCCCTCCAGCGTGTCCCCCTCCTCCTTGGCTCTTTCACAACCCAGGCTTGGCTGGTTCAGCCAGCTAGGGCTGAATTTCAGGCCCAGGAACCTGGGAGAGGGGGAGCCAAGATGGAGAGAGCCCATGGGTTAAAAACTCCAAGCGACCCGCAGCCCGCTCCACTGCGGACAGGTCTCCCACCTGCCTTCACCACCTCAGCCAGACGATGGGTTCTGGTTGCTCCCTTCTCTTGAGGAGCTGTGGGCAAACCCCGAGCAGGCTGAGCACGTGGGGCCCGTTTCCGTCCCGCTTCCCCCGGCGTGACCTCCAGCCTCCAGACGTTTGGTGTGCGGTTTGTGTGGTTGCTGGTATCTCATCTCCCCACCAGTCACATCCCCTCTCGGTGGTGAGTCACCCGACCATACCTCTTCCCCCAGTGCCGTTTAGGAGAGCTGAGCCAAGATGAAGATGTTTTCAGCTGGGTTGACGCATCTGCACCCGCCAAGTTCCTCTCATAACAGCTCTTAGTGATTTGTATCTCGGTTGTGCAAAGGGGGGGGGGGGTAGGTTTTAAAAGCCCATCTTGGAGCTGGGAAGGAGGGGACGGGCGTGCGTGCCCCCTCCATGCTCATCCACTACACCCACTGGATTATCCCAGCAGAAACCAAGCAGGGATGTGTGTTTTAGCTGCTGGTGCTCACCTTCCTGCGGGGTTAAGGTGTCTTGGAGGACAATCTCTGTGCCCCTTAAAAGCTGTTAGCCTCTGAGATGGGCTGCTTCGAATCATTTGCACCCATGCTTACAGAGCATCCATGTGGGATTCATGTCGGTGGTACCTTTCCCAGGTGGCCAGAGGTTGTGCTGATGGGCACGCGTGTTCAGTGTGGCGTGGCAGGGAAAGGGGACGCAGCCAGTGTGGTGCTGGCTGAGCTGCCAGCTCGTGCCTCCTTGCCTGCACCGTGGTGCAAGCCTGCCTCTGGGCAAGCAGTTGGTTGGAGGAGCGTGGCTCAGCCTGCTGAGACCTGTCGGCGTGTCCCTGAGCAAGAAAGGATCTTGCGCTGGTTCAGCAAATGCTTTGGCCCCGGGCAGATGGAGATAGTTGTGGTTTCCCCCTTTCCCCTCCCTTTCCTTTGGCAGAAACCCATGGTTGGGGTGAGTTGTGCGTTGCTCACTGCGGTAGAGTTTCTCCCCTTGGCATCGCTTTCTGGCGTGGAGATCCAAGGAGGGAGCGACTTGCCCGCGGCCGCCTCCTGCAAATGCAGCTACTTAGCGCGTGAAGGAGCAAGCTTCTCCTCCTGGTCCTGCCTGGGGGAGCAGGGCAGCAGGTTTCAGGCTGTGTGCAAGCCTTATGCCAGTCCGGCGTTGCTGCTGGAGGGCTGTGTGGAAGGAGGGATGTGCTGGTGGTGCCTCGGGGCTGGATTTGCATTGGGTTCATCCCCAGGAAAGCTGTGGCTCGGATCCCTCCTCCCTGCCCCAGCTCTGGTTCCTGGAAGGGAACGGACAGGTGAATAGAGCCTGGGCAGCTTTGGGGCTGCCTGCTGTCAGGTGGCTTTGGGACTTGCTGGTGGCACCCGCTCGGTTCTGCTGCTGCTTCCCAGCCAGGGCTGGGGACATATCCCTTGGGGTCCTCAACCTGTCCCCGTGAACCTCTTCCCAACCCAGACTACACCTGAAGCTGCCTGTTGCTGCTTTGCTTCCTGCTCCCGTGCAGTGGCTAGAAAAGCTTTGTGACAGCTCACCTTAGGCTGGGCAGCTGGAGAGGATTTTGTCTGCTTTTTGCCCACTGTCATCCACAGTCTCTTGTCCCCTCATTCTGTAATCCAACCTTCCCACTCCTCATCCTGCATCCCTGGGCTGTGGCTGAGTCCTGCTGGTGGGATATGACAATGCTGTTTGTGGGGGGAGCCCCAGAGCGACTTTAGGCTGGGGTTGATGCAAGGTTATCCCTGAATAAGGTAAGATGCTGCAGGCAGGGAACTGTCCCAGTAGGACCAGGGGTGTAACTGGTACCACAACCAGTAGCTTCAGCCTTGTGCAGGTGTCCCTGTGTTGGATGACAGGGCTGGATCATATTCCCTTCCTGGAGCTGTGCAGGTGGCTCTGTGTCCTTGTGCTGTCTGCAAGTGGGGCTGCGCCTTGGTTATCTGCTCATGGTGGTGTCTGCAGCGTGGGATGCGTCTCACTGTGATTTCCATGCCGGCGTTCTCACCGGCTGCAGCTGGCATGGGGGTCTGGCTGGGAGAAGGGGCTCGTGTGGCAATGTCTGGGGTGGGGGCTGCTGGGCTGGCATGACACGGGGTGCTCCAGGGTGTTTGCCATGCCACAACCATGTGCTCTGCCAGATGGGACTCGCTCCTGCTGCAGGCACTGGCTCGCAGCCAGCCCAGCCGTGCCGGAGTGGTGAGGTGGAGGTGCCACAGCCGAGGCAAACGTGCTGTGGAGCGGAGCTGCTCACAGCAAACAGGGGTAGGTGCCCCTGGGTACTGCCCAATGCTCCCCACCCCTGGAAATAAGAAAGCGTGTTTGGAAATGCTCAGGTATAAAAGGTTTTGGGGTTCCCAAGGAGCAGTGTGAATGTGTGTCTATGCTCAGTGCCTTCACAGCACCCAGTGCAGGATTAAATGGGAACTTTACCTGCTGGGAACAGGCTCTGTTTGAGCTCCCCTGGTCCTGCCGCTGGAGGGTTGGCGTGTGCGGGTGATGCCGCTGGGAACTGTCGGGCGATGGATCTGAGCCAGGAGCTGTGTGGAGCACCGTGTCGGTGAAGCACATGTGCCGGGATACAAACATGTATGTGAAAAGAGATCCCGGCTGTCTAAATAATGTGAAATATTGACTAGCTCTCACAGATGGTGCTCCACGTGCAGCTTTGGGGACTGAACTTACTCTGTCTCCTGTTGGGTTTTGGTGTGATGTTGTTTTGATCCATTTGGGTGCTGGAGTCGTGACAAAACTCGTTGCCTGGGTGCTTTTGGTGGGATTGTTGAATTTTGGGCAGGTTCATTGCGAATGGGGTCTGAGGGGAAGGGAGGAGGGTTACAAAGGGCTTGACCGGCTCCTTCAGAGTCTGCTGATGGCTTTTAATCAGTTTTTAAATGATGGCACCAACTGGGAAGCTGGTTCTCACAGGGCATTGGGGTTTGTAGTGTGTGTGGGTGCCATTCGGTGGCAGTGTTGCAGAGGAATTGCTGCCTTGTAGCTGAGAGCTTGCGTTACTATGGCTGTTACAGGGATCGTATTTACTAATGAAATGCTGGTGATGATTGCTTGCATGAGGACGTTGCTGTGGGGCTCGCTCTTGGAGGAGGTGGCCCCAACATCCAGGACATAATCCTAACTGCTGGCAACAGGGCCTTGGGGACATAGTGCCTTCTCTCAGCTCATGGATGGATGGTGGGTTTTCTGCTCTGTGTTGCAGCCTTCTGGGATGAGATGCTGCTTTTGGATACAGGAAACTCCACGTTCTGAGAGCTGCCATGGAGAAGGCGCTCTCCTTTTCCCTAGAGCCTGTACCCAGTGCCGGGCAGCTGCAGCGGGGACAAGGCTGTGTTGGCAGAGCTGTGCCAGCAACAGTGCCTTATCGCTGCCCGGGAAGTGTGTTGGGGTGTGCCCTCACTCACAGGTCGCTCTATGTGTGACAAAACACCTCGCCGCCCAGGTGGTTTAGCTGCTCTGCCTGCACGAGAGGGCTGTGCTGCAGCAGCAGCATGCTCCCGAGTCGAGGAGCTGAGGGACCCCCAGTACCTGAAGTGGGGGCCCTGAGCTCCTCACAGTGGGCTGTGCGCATTGCTTCCACGCGTCCTCCAAGCAGCTGCTCCTGGCACACGAGGGACTGGCAGCCACAACAGTCTGTGCTCCGGCAGGTCTCATTCCAAGGCAGCGTGTCGCTTGGGCTGAAACATATTTCCCTCTTCTGTTTCCCATTTGCTGCAGGCTTTTCTCATCTGCCTAACGGGCTCTACCCATCGTACATACCCCTGAGCCACCTCGAGCCCCCCAGCACCGGCAGTCCTCTCCTAGCCCAGCTGGGTCAGCACAGCCTCTTCGAGTCACAGAAAGGTGAGTGTGGGGCCCCGCTCGCCCTTCCCCTCTGTCGCCCCATGTGCTCGCCCTGTCCTTTGTGCTTGCTTGGCCACTGGAGCTGCTGGATGCTGGGATGCTGAGGGTGAAGAACGGGAACCCTTGGGGTTATCATCCAGGGATATTTCCTGGTCTTGGCAGTAGTAGGGTCTGGGATGTGGCTGCACTGTAGGGAGCCTGGCCAGGTCGCTCTTTGATGCCCCTCAAGTGCTGTTGCACCGCAAAGCTCAGCATGCATCAGGAACAGGGCTGTCCTGCATCCCACCTGCGCCATGTGGAGGTACTTACCTGGTCTCCTCTACCCTTGTCGTTGCTGAGACATCCTTGAAACCCATTCCCTCCTGGTTTGTCAGCTGTCTTCTGTCTCTCTTGGACTTGAAGGGGTTGGAGGCTCCATGGTAATCTTGTTTGCTTTTGTTCTGCAGATGGGTTCTACCTGTCTGGCCATGCAGGCCAGTCCGCTTTGCACCCGCAGCCTCCGCTCTCGAGGACTGCAGGTGGCCACACGCCAAGCACTCTGCTCCGGGAGAAGGACCTTGGGCAGCTGCACAAGAGCTCGAAAGAAGGCCTGAAAGATCCCGGTGGGAAGGAACGGGCATGCCGGAGTGATCTGTCCCTGCCCTTTGCCAAGAAGGAGGGCAAGCCGAAGGAGGAGCCCCGTCCCCGCAGTGTGGTAGACCTCACACAGGACACCAAGCCTGACAGTGATCGGAAAGTGAGCGTGGTGGAGAAGGCAGTGAAGGTCGGTGAGCGTCTCTCACCCTTCTTGGCTGAGCACATGCCAAATCGGGGGGTGGGCAGTGGGGAACCCAAGTCCAAGAACCCGCTGCAGAGCTCTTCCCTCAGCAACTGCAACGGCAGTGGGGACCCTATGCTGAAGGTCCTGGGTGCCGAGCAGGACCGCTGCGCCAAGGATCCTGCTCGGCATGATGAGAACATGAGGCCTTCCACGCATGCCCATGCTGAGCGGCTGAAGCGGGGCGAGCCCCTCCTGCCCTCCATGGGCACTTTGCACGTCTCCTGCAGCTGCCCGTCCCCGCACCCCTCGCAGCCAGGGAAGATGACGCCGGCCACGACATTCCCTCCACAGCCCGTCCATTCCAGCATGTACACCATCTTCCCACCGGCCAAGGAGCTGGGGAGGGAGCACAAAGTCATCGCCCCCACCTTTGTGCCTTCGGTCGAAGCCTATGATGAGAGGAGTGGGCCCATCCAAATCGCCTCGCAGGCCCGCGACAACAAGGTGAAGGACAAGGAACTCGGCAAGGTGGGGGTGCTGCAGTCACCCACGGAGCGGTGCCTCGCAGACACCTCCCGCACACTCTTGTCCCAGGACTTTTCTTGCCACAGTGATGCCAAAAGGATGGAGGCTCTGCGGGAGAAGGGCTCGGTGATTAGGGCGAACTCCATGGCACTGAAGAGACAGGTCACTTCGGAGCCCTTCCTCAACCGGACGGGGCTGGGCTCCCCGGAGAGCAGGGAGTTTCTGGCATCCAAGGACTTGCTGAAGCCGAGTCCGGAGGCAGAGCATCGCCCCTGTGAGCGGGAACGCTTCCAGCGATCCAGCTCCAAAGAAGCAGCAAAGGTCTATGGCACTTTGGACTCCTCACGGCAGCACCTGGACCACGGTCAGCTGAAACCACCCGAGCAGAAGTGGAAGCCCTTTGAGATGGGCAACTTTGCCACTACGCAGATGGCGGTGCTGGCTGCGCAGCACAACCATGTCACGAGGGCAGAAGAGGAAGCCAAGAAGGTCTACCTTGACCCCAGTGGCTTGCCACGGACCTCAGTGGTGGGCTCGCGGGGCACTGCAGATGTCCTCCACCCCACCTCCCATGGCGAAGGGTCGGCCATGCAGAGTCTCATCAAGTACAGTGGCAGCTTTGCCAAGGAGACCGCATCCCGGCAGAGCTGTGGCAAGAAGAGCCCCTTTGGTGGCTTGGGCAACATGAAGTTGGACTCTTCACAGCTGGGTGCCTCTAAAGTGCAGCAGCTGCTGTCACAGCAGCCGGCGAAGCAGCTGAAGAGGGACCCCGAGAGACCTGAGAGTGCCAAATCCTTCGGCCGCGAGAGCATCGGCTCCCAGGGCGAGGTGGAGGTGAGGCACTTGCCTGTTGGCATCGCCGTGGCCGTGGCCCGGCAGAAGGACAACAGCAGCAGCAGCAGCAGCAAACTGGGGCCCAGCTTGGCAGACCGGGATCGCTCGATGTCTCTCAGCAGCATCAAAGGTAGGTTCCCCAGACCTGTCTTGGTCCTTCCCTTGGGATCTGTTCCCTGGGGAGAGCAGCCACCCCGTGCAGGTGATGGGGCATCAGCTGAGTTCAGCATCCTCCACTCTCCTTACCTCCTGTTCCCAACCCAGGGCACATTGAGATTAGGAGTGAGATTGCCCATGCAAGAGGGAGTCCTCTTTTTCCAATGCCATCCCGTCTGCCCACCTCCAAGGACAACCCTTCTCCATACGTTTGATCCCTGTTAGTGAAGGGAGCGACAGAGAAACCCCATAATCCACCTCTGTGCTGGGTTTAGGCTCATGGGTTTGATTTAAGCCACAGTACTGGCAGGAGGGGGGATGGCTCTGGAGAGTTCTAGTGCTCTGTCTGCCTTGTGTAGCAAGATAACGCTGCCCGGCGCTTGGCTCTGGCGTGCCAAGGAGCGATGATGCCAAAGCAAGTGGCCAGCAAGTGATGCTTGCCTGCTTTTAGCCTTCACCTCCTGTTGTTTTTCCCCTTTGCCCCCCCCCTCCCAAACCTCAATGGCAAGAGGCCGTTTCTCCCAGCCACCAGCCCCTCTCTCCTTGTTCCCATCGCCTCCTGTTGCCCTCCCCACGGCTGGGCGGGACCCCACCGAGGACCTCGTGGGCAGCACAGGGAGCTGTTTGTTCAGCCGTTCAGTCGTCCCAGACCCTCCCAGCTTGCGTTAAATGTAATTTACTGAGCCGAACTAAAAGGCTGCAAACAAGGGTTGAATTCTGGCAGGCCTCCGGGCTCGTTGCTAAGTGATGTGGTTGGCTTTCAGACAGAAAACAAGACTGCTTTTCTCCTCCTCTCACCCCCCAAATGCTTGCCCCCCTTTTGTGTGCCGGGAGATATTCGTCTAATAACATTAGCTTGCTTGCGCTGAGTGGACAGTGCTTGAATGTTTAGACCTTTTAAGAAGGAGAAAGCAGGCTTTAGTTGGCTAATCTGTAGTATTTGGCAAGTAAAATGCAAGTATTTAGTGCTGGGCATTGGTTGTCAAGGAAACGGGCCTAAGCCTTTCCTCTGTGCATAACTGATTGAATTTTTCTATGCGGTCTGTGCGTCATCTTCATATATATGGACAAACTGATCATTCACTGTCCGGACAATCATCAGTCTGTACAGAAAAGGGACTGTCCTGGCGGCAGGATTGGGGGCTAGGAGGGAGCTAGACAAATAATAAGAGAGTGTGTGTTTGGATGGGGGGTGAGGAGAAGATGCTAAACCTGTCTGTAAATAGTGGAGCGTGAGTGCTGTAGATAGGAGAGGGAGGAGTGGAGGAAGAATAACAAAATGATGTGTTTCTATTAAAAGGCTGGTGGGGAGAGGGTTTGGATCAGTTTGTGCCAAGGAGCAGAGGGAAGCTGCGAATTATCCAAGGGTTTGCTTCCATATTGCTGACACTGAAGGGGCAGTTGGGGAAAATCAATAAGAAAAGAGGCTCCAAGGGGATGGAACCTGGGCTAGGGGGTGAATAGGGATTTGTGTGCGAGTCAGGATGCTGGTGGAGAGGCCAGGAGAGAAGCTGAGGCTTTGGAGGGATTTGTGAACCCCGCTGCATCGTGCTGTGGAGGGTGGGTAGTAAAACTGAGCAACAGGAGCTGCGTAGGGCATCATTCAGTGTGTTGAGGAGGGGCTGGCTGGGGACAGCCACTACCTGCGGTGTCCTGGCAGGCTGTGAGGGAAATGTGGTGACCCTGCAGAGTCCTTTGGGAAGAAGAGGTATGGGCCAGGTTTTAAAGCATCTTTGCTCTTTGCCTGAAGCCAGCGGAAGGAGCCTTGGGGCGAGGAGCCGGGAGAGATGTTGTCTTGTTCCTGGATTCCTTCTGACAGTAAAAGCTGAGGGAATTGGAGACTTGACAGCAAAAAAAAAAAACCCAACTGTGGGCTGTCCAGGTCTGTGGAAATACACAGTGAGCCCTCCTTGAAAAGCCTGCCTGTCAGCAGGCTAGACTTTATGTTCTGAGATGCTTTCCCGTGTGCCAAACCTTATCCAGACAGGAGAACGAGGACCCTGGGAAGGGCTGCTGGGAGCCAGGGTGCAGCCATGTGAGGCTGTGCTGCACCGCTGAGCCCTGCGGGGTGCAGAGCACTGCCTGGGCAGGAGATGTGCTGTCAGGGGGCACAGAGAGCAGGGGGAAGCCAGTATCATCCTCCTGGCACTGTTAGACCAGCCGTCAGCTTGCTGCCAGCAGGGCTGGGATTGAGGAGTGGGTCATGGCACTGAAGCCTAATGTGGAGAGGAGCAGTGGGAATTGTGGATATGCATATGCAAGAAAGAAGCTGGGGAAAAACTGGGGAAAAGAAGCCGAAAACCAGACAGCTGGAGTGAAGACCTTGGACGAAATAAGAGCAGTGTGGCCCTGATTCCTGGTCCTGCTGGGGCCAGCGAGGAGGTGCTGTTTGCTCCCGTGAATGTGCTTCCTAACCTCTCGCACTCGCAGCTGCTGCCCTGCCAGGCTGTGTTTGCAAGAGCTGTTCTGATTCTGGACGAGCTGTTTCTCCATCCAGGCCCCCTTTTTGGACTCTTGCCCTCATCTGCCATATGTGCCTCTGCCTTGCCAGACCCTTTCTTGTTGCGTGGCTTCGGGGGGTGGATGCAGATTCCCACTAATGGGTTGAGTTACGGAGCAGAGCACACTGTGAGGGTCCATAGTGCTGGTTCTGCCTGCTCCAGAGCATACCCAGTGTGCCCAGACTGGTTTGCAAGAGCAGAAAGGGTGGAGATAAACCCCCCTCCCTGGGAGATGTACCGAGCAGTTTCGTGTGGTTTGGTGCAGGGATTTATCTGGGCCTCATCTCCTTCTGGGGTAGAAAATATGCTGCTGTCCCTCAGCAAAAAATGGTCCCGTTGGTTCTGCTGCTCCCAGGCTGGTGGCTGTCATGTCCTGGGAGACTGGCCTGACATGGCAAGTGGGTCTCTTGATGCCTTGAAGACATGGATATCAAACCATGCACACATGGGTGCTACCAGGAGCTGCCTTAGTGAGAATATCTTGATCACACAGACAGCCTTGCCCTGTCCTTTAGGGCTTGAACCTGATACAGTCTTGGGGATGGTGGCATTTGGGTCTGCTGGTTCCCTGGGTGCTGCCTTTCCATGCCCAGAGGAGAGGGGACAGCTTTCCTTGGACTGCTTCTTGTGTCTGATGGTGCTGGGTTGTCTCGTAGGGCACGGGCGCTCCGAAGATGACTGTGGGGATGAGAGAAGCCGCCACCGTGACAGCCATCTCCTGGCAGGGCGTTTGGAGAGGGATCAGGAGAAGCTGCTCAGGTGAGGGTTGGAGGGAGATGGGGGTCTTTTGCCACAGTGCCACAAGCTGTACTGAGGACAGCCTGTCCAGAGAGGGGACAGGCGGGCATCCATCCTGGTGAAGTTGCTGGTACCAGCCTCGCTGGTGTGGAGAGGAGTGCTGAGATGGGTACTGTGGGGTTATAGGCAGGTCCTCATGGGCTGCTGCAAATCCATACGTGCTCCAGTGGGATGGAGAGATGAGATGTTTTGTTCTGGACGTGATGTTAACCATCTCCATCACAGCCCTCCTTGAGTGTCTGACTCTGGTTTGTAAACACACTCATCCTGCAGACTGGTCCATACTGGGCTCCTCCGGCTGTGCAGTAACCTGCTCCTCTCAGGTCCTCCCTCACTCTCTCTCTTGCCTCCTCCTCCACCAGAGAGAGCAAGGAGCTGGCAGATTTTGCCCGGATACACCCTTCCAGCTGCACCACGAACGGTTTGAACTCCAACCTCATGGTGACAGGAGGCCCAGCCTTGACGGGCTCTGGGCGCTGGTCTGCAGACCCGGCTTCGCACTTGGCAGCCCACCCCTGGCTCCCCAGGACTGGGAGCCCCTCCATGTGGCTGGCTGGCCATCCCTATGGTGAGTGCCTAGGAGGGAGTGGTGTGTCTCTGGGGTGTTCATACTGATGCTGTCCAGGGGGATGTGTTGCTAAGTACCCAGTGAGGCTTCTGTCAGCTTGCAGGGGAAAGTGAAGGAGGTATTTTGGAGCAGTCAAATGGTAGATGACTTCTTACATGGGTAGGAGCTGCCTGCAACCCCCTGAGTTGTGACTGGTGTTTCTTCTTCCAGGACTCGGTCACCCTTCCCTGCACCAGGGCATGACTCCAGGCTTCCCCCCTGCCATGGGGGGAGCTCTCCCTTCTGCCTACCAGTTTGCCAGAGACCCTCAGTCAGGGCAGCTTGTTGTGATCCCCAGCGAGCACTTGCCACACTTCGGTAAGTGGCCCTGAAGGCCATGCTTTGACAGCTTTGGAGAGGGCTAGGTAGGAGTGTATATACCCATGGGGACCAGCAGCTCGAGGGTGGGTCTGAGCTGGCCTCTTGCTACCTGTGTTTCAGAGATGGAAATGTGTAACCTTCAGCAGTGGCTCCTCATTCCCTGCAAGACCCCGTAAACTTTGGGTCCTTGGTTAGGAGAAACGGTGTGTGGGCTCAGCCAGGGACAGTCAAATCAAACAAGTCACATTACCCAGGACCTGTGGGGTGGTGGGAATGAGGCTGCCCAGGGGAAGATGGCACCCTTTGTCCCTCTGCATTTCCAGATGCATTTCTTTTAGCCCAGTATTTGGCATCCCCCACACCCTGGGACTAGGGTAGGGACAGTTGCCCTCAGCGATCCCGAGTCCTCTAGCTGTGCCCATTCTCCTGCCCCTCTGACTGCATCTCTCCTCGTTCCCCAGCGGAGCTGATGGACCGTGCCCCCCCACTGTGGCCTGCCATGTACCCCCCAACCAGGAGCTCCCTCCAGCATGCTCACCAGCTCCAGCTCCTCTCCCATCAGCAGCTGCTGCGGCAGCATGAGCTATACATCCTGCAGCAGCAAGCTGCTCACGCCATGGAGCTACAGAGGAGCGCCCAGCTCGTGGTACGTTTTCAGGAGCTTCTTCCTTGGATGTGAAATGAGCTTGAAGTGTCTGGGGGGAAGAAGCAGCTGTGGCTGCGTTGCAGGTGTGTCTTAAGGGTACAAACACAGGGAGAGGTCCTGCCCTGGTCCCTGCACCCTGCAGAGTTGGGGTGAGTTTTGGAGGAGTTGGGTGTAGAGCTGTTGAGCGATGCTGTCAGGAGAGCTGCCCAGCAGCAGCACAACCTTGATTCCTTCCCTGGGGATGTGTCTGTTTAGTTGAGTGTCTGTCTTCCCTGGAGATGTGTCTGACCAGTTCATCCCTGGTCACCTCTGAAGCAGCTCAGAGAAGGAGCTGCAACACTGGCTGTGGTCACCCTGGGTCCTGGAGCCATCTCCCATTCACCAAATGATTTTGGAAGCTGTGAGCTTTCACTTCAGTGATGGGCACCCGATGGATTTTTATAGTGGTCACCTGGTTTTCAGCCTTCATTTTACATGTTCTTGCTGGGCTGAGATGCAGAAGTGGAAACAGTTTGCTTTGGGTGCAAGTGAAAGTTGAGACACCCTTCACGTGACTCCCAGAGCCAGGAATCTGTAAAGGAAGCTGTCACAGATAGTGTCACCCTCTATCAGGTTGGCCTTAAAATGGTGTTGGGCTGAGGAACATGTGCTTTATTCCAGCCCATGTGTTGATAAGGCCATGTTTTGGGTTGGTTTGGTGGCAGAGCTGTGCTTTCCAGGGGCACCTAGAGATGTCTTGTTGAGTTTTTGCCTTGCTCTTGTCGCAGGAGAGGTTGAAGGCGAACGAGCAGCGTGCAGATATGGAAGAGAAGGTGACGAAACGGAGCCTGGACAGTGCCAAATCAGGCCTTTCCTCCTCTGCCTCGGGACTGGTGCACCGAAAACCACCCGTGCTGTCTCCCAGCGCCTCCACATCCTACAGCAAGGCTGTGAGTCCACCTCCCCTCTCTCCCAGGGCCTCACCCGTGTCTGTGCTCAAAGCTGAGGTGATCCAAAAGATGGAGGAACCACCTTCGCAGCCAGCCTACTCCTACCCCGCCACCCCCAGCTCCCATCCTTCCAGCCCGCCCCCTGCCTCTCCACCCCCTGCCCCTGCCATCCCTCCAAAGGAAGAGGCACCCGAAACTGTGGAGAAGAAAGACCTGGAGCTGGAAAAAGAGGCTGCTGGTCCATATCAGGCCTTGTTCCCAGGTAAGAGAGCCCTGCTTTGGCAGAGTCCCGTTGTGTTTGTGCCTGCCTCCTTGTTTCTCCTCAGCTCTTTCCTGCTTCCATCCCTTCCCTTAGAGAAAACCATGTAGCTCCTCTAAAAGGCAGGGGAAAGGCAAAGACCAGGGGTGGTGTGATGGACTTGGATTGATGCCTGGGTCTTAAAGGCACCTGGAGCTGTAGGCTCTTGTTTTCCCTTGGGTTGAGCCTGGGTTGGTTCCTCCAGGGCTGAAGTCTCAGTGGGAGAAGGATGTGGGAAACAGATCTCTCTCCAGTTGCTAGGAGAGTGCTGGAAAGGGGCAGAAGGGACCTCTGGTGTGCTGATTGCTCTTGGCCAGGAGAGAGGTGCCCAAAGCAGCCAGTGCTTCCAGATAGGAAGAGATGAGAGATGAAGGGAACCCATCTCTATGCCTTAGTGAGAGAGGTACTTTGGAGACCTGGCCATTACAAGACCTGTCTCTTCTGATGTCTTGCAGAGATCCCACCAGGATACCCATTCCAATCCCTGCCTCCTTCCTTTGGAAGACACTATCCCTACCTCCTCCAGCCCACGGCAGCATCTGATGCAGATGGCCTGGCTCCTGACGTCCCACTGCCTGCTGAAGGCTCTGAGCACATGGAACTTTCCCCAGAGGTCAAACCCATCCACCTATCTCCGTCCAAAATGCTAGAGCCCATCCAAGCAGCAGCAGAAGAGGAGTCCTTGGAAGACAGGGTGAAATCAGAGGTGCAGATGGAGGAAAGCCAAGAAGGCATCCGTGAGCAGGACATGGGGCCTCTGAACATCACCACCTCTGCTGCCGTCCCAGTGCAGAATGTGGACAGTTGCAATCTCCTCTTGCATCAAGGCGAAGCCCTGGGTGCTATGGAGCAGGACCAGGAAGACCTGCAGAGCTGCCCACCTCCTTACCAGGTTGTGGCCTGCCCTGCAGAAGCAGAGGCTCAGGCAGAGGCTGGGAGTGGAGCAGAAACCTGCTCCGTGCACATGGACTATGACAGTTCGCTCGTGCACGCTGAGAACGAGCCACCTGAGATGGACTTGACGCCCCAGCGGGAGGAGACCTCTGTAGCTATGGATCTGCAGAGCGCTGATGTGCCCCGGGGGAGGGAGTTCCCCAGCCTGCCCCCCGAGGAGGGGGAGCAGGGGCCAGAGATCCCTTCCTACACAGAAGAGGCAATCTCTTGCCAAATCCCATCTCTGGACATCAAGCCAGGTGACCCTCTGGCTGGGATGAACGCTTTGGTGGCTGCCACAGAAATGCCTCAGGCTTGTTCCTTGTTGACTACCGCCAGCATCACTCCGTCCCAGGTGAAGGTGGAGGTGTTACCTGACCAGGCCTTGGAGCACTCCTTCCTGCAAGGGATCACTTTGCTGAGTGAAATTGCAGAGATGGAGCTGGAGAAACGGAAGCAAGAAATGCAGAGTAAGTTATAAGTGTGTGCTCTGGCCAGCCTGGGGCCAGCTTGGGGCTCCCTGCACACTGTCCCTGCGCTGTCTGGGCAGAGGAGACACAGGTGGGATCTCTTGCAACCTCAACCAGGCAGCAAGGGGAGCATTGCCCTGAGTGGCAGGAGTGCCCAATACTTTGGATGGGATTGGAGCACAGGGGGTTTGTTGCAGAAGGCTGAGCTACGTGTGGCTCTTGTACTGCTCTCCCCTTCCAAAGGCCCTCGCCATGTCTAGACAGTTTGTGGTATGTGTAGCAGAACCGGAGCCCCACTTGCCGAGAGCTGCCAGGGTAACACCCTTCTGGCAGGCACTGAGTCTGCTGTCTGTCGGGGTTTGGCACAAGAGGCCCCAGTAGCTCCAGATGATGCTTTCCAAGAGCTTGGCAGGTCCTGAAAAGCTCTCACCTTCCAGTAACTTCCTGAGGTGAGACATGGTGGGAACTGCCAGTTGCACCATGGCTGGGTACAACAGGAGATCTCATGTGGGATGGGGAGCCAAGGGTGGCTGGGAGGCTCCTTGAACTGCCATGGTCCAGAAAGGGACACGAGCCTCTCCTTGTGCCTGCTGAAGGAGCAATCTTGGAAGGTGCACTTCTATAGCTCTTTTTTTTCCCCTGTCTTCAGCAGGTCCAGAGAGTTTCCCTGTCCGGCCAACACTAGAGAGTTTGCTGGCTGCCAGCACCCACATGCTCATGGAAGTACTTTCCACCCCCTTTATGGAAAGTCTGAAAACCATCCGGCTGCCTCGAGAGCTGAATCCCAACAAAAAGTACAGCTGGATGCAGAAGAAAGATGAACCCGTAAGTAGCTCTTAGCGTGGCTGAGCTGGAAAAGCCACAGTGCACCCGCTGGCTGCAGCTCGCTCCCCGTGCCTCAGTTTGCCACCTGGCTCATGCTGCGCGGGAGCTGATGCAGTGGGGTTCATCTTCCTCCCTCGCTGGTGAAGCAACACCATTGATCAGCAGGACCCTCGGCAGCCCTAGGAGTGGTGGTTGTAACACAGAGGCAGCAGGAGCTCCTGTGGTACTGCTTGGGTTGGGGGGATAAATAAAGATAGTGGTGGGAGAGTTTTTCCTTGGTTTGTTTCTTTGCTGCCTCTTCCCCATGGGAGAGACTGACAAATTCTTTTCTACCCAGCAAGTAAGTGTTCTGAAGCAGGGAGTAGTTTGATGTTTTTAAATAAAAGAGACTCCATGGGTGTATTTTATCCTCCAGGTTCTTTCCCTCCCAGGCTCCTTCAGAGCTTGTCCCATGCATAAGCAACTGAACCTCTTTGGTTTTGCTTGGGTACTGCTCTGGGGCTGTGCTTCTTGTCGGTGAGGGTGCTCTGCTCTGCTGTGAGCATGGAGGGCTTCCCTGCCAGGCTGCAGATCTTGGCCATTGCAGGGACACCCCAAGTGTGCACCACCCTTGTCTAAGTGGGGGCCTGGACATGTCCTGACCTTCTCTTCCCACCCAGATGTATTCCATCAAATCGGCCATCGAGAACATGGACGCAATGGAGCTGGACTACAGGATGAGGCTGGCTGAGCTGCAGCGGCGTTACAAGGAGAAGCAGCGGGA
Organism: Porphyrio hochstetteri; assembly: GCA_020800305.1. Lineage (NCBI taxonomy): Eukaryota > Metazoa > Chordata > Aves > Gruiformes > Rallidae > Porphyrio > Porphyrio hochstetteri. The sequence continues at coordinate 12,521,303 of CM036920.1, forward strand.
GCTGGTGAAGCTGCAGCGCCGCAGGGACTCTGAGTAAGTTACGGTCTGCTCACTTGGTCTTTCTTTTTCCAGCTGGGCACTTTCACTGCCTCTCAGTCCAGGAGAGAAAGCAGCCCTCCATCCCTCCCTGTCTCTTCTCCTCTCCTTCTGGTACAGCCCCGCCAGAGCTTTGCACAACACACTCCTAGGCTATGTGACACAACAACCCCATCACTGGTGAACACAGCTGGGAGACCGTATTAGAGACAACCTTGGCTTCAGCAGCTCAGTTTAGCAGTTTGGTGGCAGGCAAAGGTTCTGGGTTGGCTCCTATTCTTGCTTGCTTTCTTTTTAATTTTTTTTTCAGCTTTTTCTTCTTTTTGGATTTATTTGCTTCCCCCTCCCCCCTGGTTTTTTTTTTGCTTTTTTGGTTGCAAAATTTGATTTGGCTTTTTTATTTTTTATCTTTTTCCCTTTTTTTTTTTTTGTTTGGTTTTTTTTTTTTGTGTTGCCTTGGTTAACAGTGAAGCGTGTGGTTTTTTTAAAGGGAAAAGCATGACGAGAAAAGTAGAAGCTTGGCAAGAAGAGGCCCTGGAAGGCCCAGGAAGAGGAAACTTGGATCAAGCGCTCTGTCACCCATTAAGGAGAGAGGGAAGAGTGACAGCAAGAGTGGAAAGTAAGGCTGGAATTTGGGGAAGATGGGAAAAATGGCAGGGTCGCTGCACCAGGGTCTTTACTTGGGGAGAGCGTCTTGGATGCAGCGGGGGCTCGCTGTGGCGTTCTCTCAGCAGGCTGGTCTCTGGCAGCGGTGGTGTTGTGGAAGTGTGTGTACACTTAATGTGAGCGTGTCCTTGCAGTGAGAACATGGTGCCAGGCTCCTCCCTCCCTGCTGGTGGAGCACGTGTCTGTGGTGTTGGGTACAAGTAGGACAGGCTGAGTTGAGCGGCGGTGAGGTGATGCGGAGCAGCCGGCTGGGCAGGGACCTGGAGGTGTGCTCTTGGCGTCGGGGAGTGTGGCCTTGTGTGCTTTCAGGAGAGCAGGAGGTGCAGGCGGGTGCTGTAGACCTGATTGCAGGGATGCTGATGTCAGAGACTGGAAGGACAGTGCTTTTCAGGTTGTCTGCTTCATAGGGCCTCTCTTTCTGCTGTGTTTCTGCTCTCTTAATCTGTTCCCTTCATCAATGGGAGCTGGTTTCGCCTGAGCTTTGTCTTCCAAGTGCCTGGACAATTCTGTCCTCAGCTTGCTTCTCTTTTGCAAGTCCAGCTGCTGTTGTTTGGATCACTGTATCTCACCACCATTGGCCCTCTAACCACTCATAGGTGGCCAGGAGACCCCAATGGAGAGGCACCTCCGAGCTGCCTCCCTGCGTGCTTGGTATTTCTCCAAACGTCCTTTGAGCACTACAAATGAGATCCAGGTGCCCAGTTCCCACTGACCACTGAAAGTCTGTCCCCTTGGTAGCTCTGTGATTTGCTGTTCTTGTTTGGAGGTGCCCAGAGGTGCTGGAGTTGTGCATGTGTGCGTGCATGAGCGTGCTGTGTGTGCATGTTCCGCCATCGCAGGAGTGCTTCAGCAGCGTGACCTGGGAGATGGAGGTGCACCCTCAGCCAACATCCAAGGTGTTGGTTTAGCTGTTGGTGGAGGTCAGCAGAGAGGACGGAGGGGAGGGGAAATGCCTGGAAGCTGAGGAGGTGGCTGCCCCGTGTCAGTGGCTTTGCAGTGGTGGTATGGCCTAGGCCAGCAGGCTTCATGTGAAGGATGCGTCCTATGAGAGCTTGTAATGGAGGCTTGGTAGAGGTCATGAGGTGCTGACTGATCATCCATCAGATAGTTCCTGGAGACAGCTGGGGAGCAGTGGAAGATGTGCTTTACAGTCTCACCTACTTTATTATTTTGTTTATTATTATTTATTTCCCCTCTCTTTTCCCCCCAAATCCCAAAGCGAGACCAAAGTCACAGATCACAGATGCCTCTCGTGTAGAAGCCAGGCTTGTAAAGCAGGTTGCCTGTCCTTCGAGCGAGCCAGGCCCTGCAGTGCCCTTGTCCTTCCGTGTCACTCTGCGTGGCAGTTCCTCATCACCTCCTTGCTCATAGGCAAGCAACCAGAGCAAGTGTCTGGGCAGAGAGGCACCTCCTTGGGGCTCAAGAAGCTCTCTCTGCACCTACAGGGTCCATGAAAGCAGGGGTGGGAAAAGACCTACAGAGCCAGCTCAACTGTCTGTCCTTCCCTCTGCTGTTCTGTACCAAATCGGACACTTTCAGTGGCCACAACACTAGTTACTTCCTTTAAGAGACCACCTGGCAGGTCTCTGATTCCAAACACTCTCATCTGTACTGGTGGCCAGGAGCGTGCAAGAAGGGCTCCTTGGCTCTCCTGTCTGGTGGAAAACCCTGTCCAAACTGCTGTCACTTCACAGTGGACTTGGCTCCCATTGAGGATCCCCACTGTCCTAGGAGACACTTAACCTCACTTTTGAGCTTGGTGGGGATCACAGGGGGAAAAAGCACCCCCACCTTGACCCATCCTGTGCTTGGCTTGCAGACTGAACAAGTCCTTGTTGCTCTCCGAAGACTCTGAGACTGGTGAGGGCATGAAGAAGAGGCACAAAGGGGCCCTCCCGGAGGAGGATGAGGATGTGGAGAGCAGCAGTGGCAAGATGAAAGGGAGGAACCAGAGCTGGGAAGAGCACGATGCGGTTCCCAGCTTTTCAAACGAGGTCAGTGCCCTCATGGGAAACATGGAGCCACAGGCCTGAAGCAGATCTCTTCCCTGCTTTGCTAGTGTTGCCTTGTGCTGGGTAACTCCTAGTTTTAGAGCACCCACTCACAGTTCACATGGGTTTAGAAGCTCTTCCTGAGACAACTGTCTGTGCAGTGGAGGGGTGTTTGCTAATGTTGACATATGGATGTTGGACCTCTTAGGTAGGCAGCAGAGAGGCAAACACCTTTGAGCCAGGCAGAGCTGCTCTGAATCCCAAGCAGTGCTTGTCTTACCCCTTTGCCTGTCAAGATAGTGGAGGGGAACAGGCTTCCAAAGCGGGGGGATGAAAGGGAGCACACGCTCACTCGTTTAAATGCAGGGTTTTCTTCTGCCACTGTTGAGGCAACAGGATATTTAGTGGAGCTTTAAGCTGCTGCTGAAATCCAAAATGCATCCAGGCCAAGTGCTGAGTTCCAGCTGCTGTTATCTGGCTGGGGCACATGTAAAGTATATTTACTTTTTTTCAAGAAGCAAGAAAATACTGAAAAGGACCCAACAGCCCTGGCTGTAATGTGGTGGTGCTGATGCTCTGCTGAGAGGTATTTGGGTCTTTTTTGCATCCCAGCCTCTGGAGCAGGTTGATTCTGTGGAAATCTGTATTTATTGGGCTGGGGTTTTGGGCAAAGAAGATTTTTAATCCTTGTGAGTTAGAGAAAAGCTTGTAAAACCAACCCAGACATATCCTAAAAGCCAGAAGGTGCTGTGAAAAAAGAACTCCAAAACACGTTGCTCTATGAACATCTTTCTTTTGGAAGAAAATTCAATTTTTTTGTGTTAGCCTTGTGATTTTTGTAGCTCTCGAAAAGGGTAAAGCTGTGCTGTTTGCTGACATCTTCCTCTCCTTCCTCCCTAGCATCATGGTGGGTTATGGCAACTGGGGCTTGAGACCATCATTTTGAGGCCTTATTAACTCGCGTGCATGAGAGTCTCTCATGAGGGCTGGTAAAATCACTCAGGTCTGCCCGTGATACCTGCTCTGTATTCAGCCATGTCTCTTCCTTCCACCCCAGCAGTTAAAGCTTAAGAAGAAGAAGGTGCCATCGGATCAGGAACAGCTGGCCAGCAAGCTTGACAAGGCCCTGTCACTTACCAAACAAGACAAGCTCAAATCCCCCTTCAAGTTTGCTGACAGCTCTGGGGGAAAGACGAAAACTAGTGGAGGTGGCAGCAGGTACCTCCCATCCCATGAGGCTCTGCCAAGCAAGGAGGAGAAAAAGAGCCTGGCCAAGAACCTGGGCCTGTCACTGAAAACCACCAAGGAAGGTAAAAATAAAGTGGCTGCCAAAATTAAGAAGATGGAGATGGGGTTAAAAGTCAAAAATCAGCTCAAGGTTTCCCATTCACCAGCAATATCTGAAGTTAGCAGCTACTCCTATAGTAAGTAATTCCTCATTTATCTCTTCCTACAGTGTAATCCCTTGTGGGGGCTGGTTGTGGGGGTTTCTGGTCTCTTCCAAGGTGTCTTGGAGTTGGGCCTGGGTTTGCTCATGAGAGAAAGGTGACTTCTCCCCAACTAATCAACACTGCTGTGTCTTGGTGAGCATGAGTTGACTGTCCAACCTGCTATCCAAGAGGTAGCTGACAGGAGCATCTTTCTTCTTGGCCTGTGTCGTGCCAATCACCAGTGAGGAAGAATACTTCAAAAAATAAGTTGACCCACGTTCTTGCTTTTGGTGGGAGTAGACACTCTCCATCTGCCTGTCAGATGAGGACTCTAAGCCTCTGCTTCAGGAGGTGATTAACAGTTGACTTTTGAGGTCCTTGCTGAGTTGAGTAACAATGGTCTTAGGATGCCGTGGAGTCAGTTGGAGAAAGCAAAGGCTGCCAGGAGGCACTGATGTTCGTAAGTGTCCTCCTGTCCTTCAGTGTTGTGGCTTGGTTCCTGGTTCACTGTGCTCAGGCTTCCCATCTGTCTCATCAGCATTTGGCTCCATCCCACCATCCTCTGTACCCAATTGCCATTGCTGAATCCAAAGTGCACCCGAGAAGAAGGTTCCTGCAGCTGAGCAGAGCTGGGGACTCCTCTTACAGAACGAAAAAGCTGAACTGCAGGTGGTGTTGGGAAGGCAGCAGAACCAGAGGTAGAAGAGTCATTAATGGCTCAGGCAGACAGTGGGCAGAGAGCACTGAGGGAATTGGGAGTTTATGGGCTGAGGCCCAGTTGTGTAATTGTCTTTGCTCACTTGCATACATATCTTCTCCTTTGGTTGCAGCTATTTACATCCCATGTTAAAACCGTTATGGGGTGTTTGTATGCATAACAAATGTATCTCTTGGTGCAACACTGGTTCAGAAATTCCACTAATGAGGAAGATGATGAGCTAGTGATTCTCCAACTGAACAAATGTTTGGCATGAAATTAGCTATTTAGGTGGCAAAATAGGAGCCATTGTGTCCACTGGTCTTGAACACAGCCTTTGGCTGGTTGTGTTCTACACACCACCCAGCAGTTTTGCTCTTCAGTGTACTTCGCTCCCAAGGACAGATGCACAAGCCCTAAACTGGGAGCTCTGGAGCTAATAGAAGCACAGGCTGTTGCTGAAAAAGCCTTGGCTTCTCGTGGAGGGAGCTTTTGCCGTGCCTTGGCACTCCAGTTCCATGAACAAAACCTCCCTCCCAGACCTAAGGGAGTTGCTGTTTCACCCCTCTCCTCCCCATTGAGTCTCCTGGTGCAGGAATGTGCTGGTTTGCTTCATGAGTCTTGGCATAGGTGGATTGTTGCCAGTGAGGAACCTGCTCTGAAATGGTTCAGCTTTGATGCGTGGTTTTTCAGCTGCCTGCAGGATTAAGGGAAGGGCTTCAGCCTGTCTTCTGGTCACTCAAGCGTGATGGATTTGGGGAGGCAGGTGGAGCATATGGCAGCACCTCCCATGACTGGTGGACTGCTCTTGTGGAGGAGGAGAAATGGGACTGAGGCCAAGTCCTTCTGCCTCCTAACCTCATGATTTTCTAGCTTGAATCGTGAAAACCTTCGGCATAGATCCAGAGGGTGAGCTGAGAATGCCATTCCCACAGATTTTAACAGAAGTCAGATGCCCAAAATAATTTGCATATTTGGGCTTTGGGTCTCCTAAACTTGCTATGCCTCGTTCCTTCATCTCCACAACCAGCACAATAGAGGTGGGGAGTGATGCCTGACCTAGGCTGACACTGTTGAGCATCCGCTGCTGCTCACAGGCTGGAATGGTCCCTGCTGCAATGTCCATAACGTTGTGAAGCTGACGATGCATTCATGAGCCAGGAGGTTACAATTCATTCTGGCTTTTATTGTGTCCAGGGGTACCATATGCTTCTCGTTCTACTCATCAGATGCCAGAAGAGACTGCTGGATAACATCTCGCTGTCCATGGGCTTTGTAAAGCTGCAGTTTACAGACCAAGATGCTGCTTGGTCCCTGCTCCGTTTCAGTATACTTTGTATTGCAAACTGCAGAGCGTCTGGGGTGGCACAGGGTGGTTTGACATTTGGAGGTAGACATGTTGTCTGCTTTGGCAGCTGGGCTTGCTCCTGCTGCCCATGTCAAAAACTCTCTGGGAGAGTGGGTTTGTGTAGAAAAGAAGACTTAGGTCAGAGTGTTGAACGTAACTGTGGTTAAGTCTTAATTCAGGTTGATGGCCCTGTTCTTAGCATCGCTGTGCTTTGGTGGACATCTTCATAGTGGAAATGTCTACCTCAGTTTTCTGCTCCTGAGCTGAAAACACTCCTCAGATCTTGTCTTAAGGGAGGGCAGGAGTTGTTCGGCCAAGGAGGAGAGTGTCTATTTCTGACCAAAAGAAGGGAATATGTATTTCTGTGTTTATTTGGCTCCCACTTGTTGAGCCCGAGACTTGCAGTGATAGAAGGGTCTGGTGTGGCGGACATGGCAGCACACAGTCCCTCCTGCAGCCATTTGACCCTCTCAGTTTACAGCTTCTTCACAAAGAAACACACCGAAGTGCCCCCCAAAGAAAAACCCACCCAGAAACCCCCAGACCCCCATTCTCTGACATAACGCTCTTCCCACCCGCTTTGACCACAGATACGGACTCGGAGGAGGAGGAGGAGGGATCCCTGAGAGACGAGTGGCCGGCACAGCCCCCGTCTGCCCCCAAGCCCCGGCCTCCCAGTCTCTACAATGCGGCGGCCAGGAAGGGTGGCCGAGCGGCCGGTGGTCCAAAGGCGGTCCCCCGCAGTGTCACGGCCGGGAGGCCGCTGAAGCCAAAGGCGGCAGCAGGCCGAAAACAGCCCTTCTGCCTGCTGCTGCGGGAGGCCGAGGCAGGATCTTCCTTCAGCGACTCCTCGGAGGACTCGTTCGATCAAGGTTACTAGCTTATAGCAAATGCAACCTCAAACGCACCCTTCCACCATGTCTGTGTGGGAGCGGCCAGGGTGGGGGGCTAGAGCAAGCAAGGGGCCTGGTGGGCTGGGGTCAGCCATTTTGATGGTCGGAGCCAGGGTGGCCATCTTTGTTCTTGGCAGCGTAGCCTGCTTTATCAGCCCGACATTTATTTTTTATCCTTTTTGTACCTGTATCATTGTGATATTATTACCAGCTGGCTCTTTTAGAGCTTTTATACCAACTGGGGTTTAGCGTTCACCTCTCCCTGCTTTCCTGTTCCCTTCCTCCCTTCAGTTTTTCCCTCACTTTCTTCCTTGCTGCCACCACCACCATTATATTATTATTATTATTATTACTTTTATTATTATTTTATTTCCTATTATTTTATTTTTGGCATGGGCCTTGTAGAGGTTTGGAAGGAGGTTTGTTTTTTTTTCCTGTTCTCTTTTAATTGCTTCCTTGTTCTTTTTCTTTTTTTCCTTTTATCTCTTTCTTTTTCCTTTTTTTAATACCGGGATACTGTTGTGTGGCCGTGTGACTTGATGTTTGTACTGCGATTTGGTATACCAAGCTTTATTAAACATATCGAGTTCATTTTTAACTAAACCTGTGTACCTTGTCTCTCTTGCTGTGTCTCTTATCAGGCGATTAGGTTGCCGCTTCACTTCATCCTGCTCTGCATCCCCCTCCTGCTCCCACTCCCCATGAGTAGAACTGGAATTAACCTAGTCTGGGGTACTCTCTATTATTCAAATATCCCTGCTGCCTTTGTCCAGATAAAGCTTAGGCTTTTCCCTCCCAACCCCTTTTAATTTCATTTTTATTTTGTTTGCCCAGTTTTCGGTTGGGTTTTTTCTCTTTTTTCAGTTTGTTTCCTCTGTTGACAGACTCTTGAGGCACACCAGTAAACATGGAGGCGCTTGGTCCTTGTTGCTGCTGCAGGAGGGTGCTGGGTGTAAGGTCCCTATTATTTAATCGCCAGAAATTTTTCTTTTCCACTTCTTAAAATGTATATGGCAAGTTTTTATGTCATTTTTTGGGTGGTAATATTCTTTCAGATGCCCAGATGTAACCCATGGTGTTCAAGGATGTGGCAATTACTGCATTAAATTTGACTCTGCAGTTTTCCTTCCTCACCCTCACCCCAATTTTTTTCTTGCAGCTCTTTTTACCCTTTTTTTTCTTTTTTGGTTAGCCTGTCATTAGTACTTCAGTGAGAAAAGAGATTACTTGAGACTTTTCCTCCAGAGACACAAGGGGTTTCTGTTTTAGAGCGTACTCATTAAATAATAATCATGGGGAAAGGTCATTTTAATGAGCTCTTGGCTCCCAAAAGAAAGTAGCTCATCTGGGCTGAATGCTAAGCAAGAGCATCCCCAGTTGTTATCATCTACCTTACACAGCAGATCTGGATGTATCACAGCAAAAGCTTTTTAGTATTTCACACTGCTTAGACGGCTGTTAATTGAAAATGGGCTCGATAGTTTTGCTTTTGTTTTGTTTTTCTTAGTTTTTTTGATGTTAATCTCCTCCATGCACCTGTTTGTTTTTTCGTCCCTCCAAACCCAACCTCCAAAGAGAGATAATTTAAGCTAAAAAAAAATTATCAAACACAGCAGAAAGATACAGAATGCTGATTTGGTTTGATGTGGCTCTGGGCTGGACCCACCAATGCATTTGAAAGAAAACTCAAAATAGAGAACTGTGTTTCAAAGAAAAAAAAAGAATAAATTCTTTAGAGAACTCAAAAAGTTGTGGGGATCGTGGATTTTATGTAAGTGTGAGATCGCCACATTTCCATGAAGAGTCTGTGTTAACTTCCATTCTTCCCTTCCCTGTTCCTTCCTGCATCTTTTCTTTGTTTATTTTGCTGCTGTTGGAAATTTTGAGGATATCAATCCCTTTTTTGGTACCAAGTTCTTCAGGGATTTGGGGGTTTGCTTTTTGGTTTTGCTCCAGGTAAGCAGATAGGTAACTTGCCCCTAATTGGCTTTGTCTATTTTTCCAAGTAACCTGTCTGCTTAAAAAAAAAAAAAAAAAAGAAAAAAAGTAAAATCCCAGTTTTATGGGATAAAGTTTGGGGCGGGGAAGGGATATGGGAGGAGGTTGGGGAATCTGGAACAAATGGGGAAATGCATTGTCAAACCCTCTGGGGTGTCATATAATGGTGGGGAAACCAAAGATGCAAAACCTCCTGGGGTGGGAGGTGGGCATGGGGGGACGGGGGGAGGTGGGGAGGGATTATTGATTACCATTTTTGGGTTTTTCTGCAAATGACTTTTTTTTTTGGGGGTTGTTCTTTCTCAGAAGCATTACTTGAAGGGATATTTGGGTAATAGGGTTTCTAATGGCTTTCCCTGATACTAAACCGATTAATAACCTCAGCTTTTCTAGAAGTGCTCGCTTTCTCCTTGCAGCTGCTTGACCAACCCTTTCACCCCTGCCCCTATCCATGATGCTTTGAATGTCTGTGTCGGTCTCTTGCATTTGCTCTCACGCTGCACTAAAGAAGCAAAGTGGTTGGCTGGTTGTAGGGCAGACACTTCTCAGCGAGGGTCACTAGCCATGAACCTGAACCTTGACCATTGTTATGTAGGTAGGCAAAATCACTTTTCTTTATGTCATCTGTCAGCCTCAGATGTTTCGATGTTACCTCCGTGAATAATGACACGTAGCTCTTTGCATTCTCTTGGTTATTTTTAATTTTGAAGATGATTGCTGTCCACTTTTGACTTGCCTCTGTCCATGAAGAGTCTTGCATGGAAGATTTGCTTGTGTGTTTGTGTTTGAGGACTCCAGAAATGCTTTACTGTTTGCAGATCACCTTTTTGGAGAACCCCCTTAACCCAGTGAAAGGAAGGATTTGCAGATGGGTCCAAGATGAGAAGGCACTGGGCTGTCTGCAGAGGCTCTGCCACTGTCCTTAAAGGTTTCTGGGGCATAATGCAGACTGTCCTTAATATCAGGGGAGCTGGCTGGCCATGTCCCTGCCTGTACCTCTGTCAAGAGGTAGGAGTAGCTGCAGGAAGACCTGTTTTCATCTGGTTTGAGATAGAAGAGACAGGAACACGTGCTTTCTTGCAGACCAAACACTGTGTTGCCATTCTGATAATGGGCAAAACTTGTGGTCTTTCATCCAGTGGCCTTGGAGAGGAAACTGCTGATGTGGGCCAAAGCCATGGGAGACCTTTGAAAACCATCAGATAGGTAATACCAGGAGCTTTGTGAGGCTGAAGACCAGTACTTTCCCCTCCTCAATATTGTTTTCCTTGAAAAATTATTAACCATCTTCCCTGCTGTCCTTGCCATGACTTGGAAGATTATTTTTTATCCCAATAAAAAACCCCAACCCAATCCAAGGGTAACCTGTTCCCTACGCAGTCATTCCTTTGCAATAGTTGTAATATTTTAAATTTTCTAAGTACTTCTGGAGTCAACAGCACAGCACATATGGGGGCGGGGGGGAAAATCTTCCAATGATGAGAATTGGCTTATTTGACAAAAAGCAAAAGTATCATCTTAAATTGGATGTTCAAAAATAAGTAACCTCCAGAATTTGGACAGATCACACAAATCAGACGTCAATGACCCAGTAGCTGTCTAAAGTCTGCCTGTACTTAGCCTGCTTTGTATGCTGTAGGCCTGCTTGGTGTTACGAGAAAATCATGCTATTTTTTTTACAATGTGAAATGACTCTGTTTAAGTGTGTGTTTTTACTCCCCTCCCCTTCCCAAGCCTTTCCCCTCCACACCCCCTCCCTCAACCCGTCTTGTTACATCAGTCTTTAAAACCCAAACTGCTTAACCCATTTCTGTTCCATCATTATCAAACCTTCATTTACTGCTCTCCTACAGCAAAATAACCACGGCAGCTTAGCTGTTAAAAGCAATGAGAAAGATCAGTGCTTTTCGTTTGGTTTGGGTTTTAATTTAATGCAGGTAAAAATTTGAGGAAAAAAAATCTCTTTTATCTGGCATCAGTAGCACTGAAGTATGAATTTATTGTTTGTTTTGGCTGTGGAGTTGTATGGACACGTGTGGTTGCCTGTGTGGGTATATACACACATATACGTGCTCTCAAAAATGGCAATTAGAAAATACTTCTAATTTTGAATCCTTTGGCTCAGTGTTAACAGAACTACTGTTGAAGGAAAAAATAATTCTTTTAAAATGTCTTTTTCCCCCAGTTGTTAACTAAAAAAATCACTTTTTCAGGTGGAAAAAAATTGAGGCTTTCATTGTGTTAAGGCATCTGTGCATATTTCATTTTAAGCCCACACATAATTTGGGTATAGTAGGAGTAAAACTCCTGCTTCGCACTAAATACAGGCATTATTGTCTCTCCAAGAAGCTGTGCAGATGGCCACAGAGCACCAGCAGCTTACTTGCCACCCTTGACCCTAAATTTCGGGGGGTCTTAGTTTAGAAGCAGGTGGGTTTGGCACAGGTTCCCAAACGTGTTCTTTTTGTTTCACTTCTTAGCTTTCCTCCCTTGGAAAACGAGGAGCAGGGATTGTGCTGCACAGTTAGAGTGGAGTTAGCAAGATAATGCCCTCACCAGGAGAGGTGGAGGAGGATAGACCTGTGCTGGGAGTATATTAAAATGTGCTTATTTTCAGGCTGAAAACTGAATCTTGTGCAGATAGAAAGATAAGTGTTTGGGTAAAAACGCTGACAAGAGGCGAGCGTTGGTTGTCTTTCCATAGTGTGACACGGTGTGTTTCAAAGAGGTTAGAGTTATTGTATCATACATTTCCTATAGCATGAGTAACAGCTGCTTTCATCCTGGCTCTTCAATCTGTTTCACCTTGGTGTATTTGGAACAGCGTAGCTGCTGGGTACCTGAGTGCTGCCCTTGCATGTGTAGTATCTAAAGAAGGAGCAGTGCTGCCTGCGCCCCGCACGGCCCCTGGGCAGTTTGGGCAGCTGAGCCAAGGGTGCTGTGAGGGGTCTGTGTGGGACAGGTCACAGAGGGATTTCCCTGCAAACTTTCCCCTCTTAGGGCTTGTTTCCCTCCCCAGGTTCTCACTGAGCTGCTCTCTGCTCAGCCAGCTCTCTAGGTCTGGCATGAGAGCCTGTAAAGATTGATATTTTTTTCTTTTTTTCACTGATTTTGTTGAGAATTATTAAATTTGGGAGCCAAATGGGATGTGTGGAAGGGGTTTCAGTACCCCACAGTGTGTTACTGAACTCAGGCACTGTTCTGCTTCGCAGGCAGGTGGTTTCTGTCTCTCAGAATAGCCAAGTTCATCTGGATTTGTTTTCTTTTTGGCAAAAAGTGGTAGAAAACCAGCAGTTTGTGCCCCCTTTTTGGGGAGGGGGAGGAATCTGATCCTAATTTGCTGTGAATTTTTATTTTTCCTTCTTTTGCATGTGGCTTTTCTGCAAGTAGTGAGCAGGGCTGTGGATTTCTTGGTATTTATTGCAGGACTGTGGGTTTAGGAGCTTTTTTTCTCTATCACAAGGAGCAAATGTGAGCAACTGAAATGAGGAAGGGCTTTTTATGCGGTGAAATATTAGTATTCTGTGACTGTCTGATGATGTATGCTACAGAGAAAGGCTTGCCTTGTTAAAAAAAAATTATAATAATAAAAAAATAGCCAGCTGTTGCTTCAGTTGATAAAATGCAGGGATGAGAGCACTGCTTTTTGATACTCCTGCTATTTCTGATGTCATAGAAAAATAATCCAAAGTAGAAAAATAACACTGTGTTGGGGTGGGTTGATTTTTTTTTTTTTGAGCAACCTAGTGTTGAGGACGTTTTTATCTATCCCGGGGGGCATATGTGAAAAGAAAAGGATTTTCATGTTCATTCCAGCTCATTTTGAAGGGATCTGGTTTCTCATTTGGCTGGTTCTCAGGTGTGGGGGTAGCAGCTAGTGGGGAGCTGGCGAGTAGGCTCAGCCAGGGAGAGCAAGGCTCCTGCTAGCGGTGGAAATTTGCAGGCAACCTCCCTGATCCTACTTAAGCCCTCAATTTCAAGAGAAATGAAATATCTTTTCCAGACCCTCTATTTTTTCCCCCCCCTTTTCCCAATTTAAAATAAATAAACAAAGAGATAAATATGTGCTCCTATATGTGTGTGTATATGTATGTATGTGGGGTGTGTGTGGCTCTTGCTCACCAGCACTAACCGGATGAGATGCTGGTAAAATTAATTGCCTTTGAGCTGATGACAGACTCTTGGGAAGTGCTGTAGGAAGAGAGAGGTGCCACTCTCAGAGCATCAAGCCCCAAAATACCTGCTGTATGCACACTGTAAAGGAAAACCCCAGCCCACTGCTCTCGGCGGGTGTCAGCCGAGGCAGGCAGCAAGGCTGGTTTCTGTGCCAGCATTAGATTTTGGGCTGTGGGCAGCTCTTCCTGCCTTGTGCCAAGCTGGGCTTCCCTAGGCTGAGCTATAGAGAGGGAAGCGAAAGGCAGGGAGACTTTCGAGGCAGAGCATTGAAACACTCCTCCTTGTCTCCAACACTACCTACACTTTCCCCCCTTGTGCATTCCAAATCCATCGCTTTCAAATGATTATTTCCCTCCCCCCCCTTTGCATTTTTGCCTCCTGCCCTTTCCTCCTCTCTGTGTCCTCCTCGCCTCCCACCATGGCGCAGGCTGATCTCTGGTATTCCCCTTCCACGCTGATCTCTGATTCTGATTACGCTAATGGATTTTGCTATGGAAGAAGAGGTGGTGGGTGGGAGGGGAATCCCACAGCTCCAAGGTTGGGATTTTCAAAGGAATTAAGTTTTTAATTCCTTCTGAAAGCTGCAGGGAAAGGGTGCATGGTGTCCTTTTCAGACCTCTGCCAACACCCTGCTCTTCCCTCCCTTGCCTTGTGCCTTGAATGGGTCCTCTTTGCTGTACCCTGTGTTGCCGTGTCCTTCAGGGGTGGTGGTAGGCAGGGTGGTAGCAGCTTTATGGCTGCAAAGACACGGGTGTGTCTCTGACCAACATCTTCTAGCCCAGCTCATGGATGGCTCAGTGCTGCTTACGTGAGCGATGAGCAGCAGGAGAGTGTATCGGTTTGGGTTGGAAGTGTGGCTCATGCACAACTCTGTGAGATTTGTAATGGGCTCCCTCTTTTCTGCGTGCTAGATTCTAGCTCAGAGGAAGAGGAAGAGGAGGATGAAGAGGAAGAGGAGGAAGCGGAGGAATACGGGATGGATGGCAGCGACAGGCTTTCATCGCCTGCCCTTGATGAGAGCGGCCTGGGCCTTCTAGCAAGGTTTGCTGCCAGCGCAATGCCCAGCCCCATCGTTCCCCCTCCACTGTCCATCATTCAGCTGGAGGCCAAGCAGAAGGCGAAGAAGAAGGAGGAGCGGCAGAGCCTCATGGGTGAGTTGTGTAGTTAGGGTTGGTCATGGAGGGCAAGGTAGAAGGTTCAGGAGGTCCAACAGTGCTGCAAGGGTGCAGGTTGTTACCGAGACACTGATGATTTTGTCTGCTTGGTCCTGATGATGAAGGCAGGGGAATCGCCTGGTAAGGAAACAGGAACCAGTCCCAGATATGGCAGGTTTAGCATCCACGGCCATGGCTTCCCTAGGCACAGTTTCCAATGGCTTCCTCAGAGTTTCCTTTTTTCCTCCCTGGTGAATCCTGAGCAGTCAAGCTGCTAAGGCAAGTGATGGGATACTCTGTCCCCTTGGACAGAGTGCTGAAGGCAGTGACGTGCTGTTCTGTTTTTTGGGATGGAAGCGTGTGCTACATGCAGCTGATCTTAGATACCCAGGAGAAGCAGAGATACCCAAGCAGAAGAAAAACCCCTCTGGTCAGCTTCCTCATAGAAACTGGCCAGCAAGACTTGGAACGCTCATTCCTTCCTCTGCTCACATTTGCGGTGCCAGACCCTGGGTTTCTGTCCCCATGTCTCAGTTTCAGTGTGTTGCACATTAATTGGCAGTTAGATTTCTTCCCCTCCCTGTGTCCTGCTGTGCAGGTGCCTGTTGGTGACATTGTTCCCGGTCAGACAGATCTACATGGGCTCCATTTATAAATTCTCTATTAATATTTATTAAGTGATAATGGAATTTATAGCGTGCTTCAAAATGGGAAACGATGTCTTCCTTGGAAGCCTGGCTTGCTTTAGCACGGTTTCCATGCTCTATGAGGCTTCTGCCAGCTTGTTCCAACAGCTTCTGTTAAGCATTTATCATCTTGTAACCTGCCCTCCTTGAAACTGGAAGCATCTAGAAATTGTCTCACGCGGCAGTGAGAGAGGAGAAGGGGTGTTCTAATTTCCAGTGGGTTTTTCATTTTGAGCTTTGCCAGCTTTGGTTTTGACAGGCTTGCTCTTTTCCTGCTTGTGCTGGGGCTGTCTCAGGGGAAGAGGTTTGGGTAGAAGATGAGAGCAGGTTCCTGCAGCCTGAATTTACCCAGGAAAGTGAGCGTATTTTCAGGAGAAGGACTGAGAGAAGATGCTTTCCATGTTTATCCCATGGACATTCTCATTTACCCACATGAATGTAGCTTGGCCCTGTATGTCCTTTCTCAGAGGGCTTCCACAAGCAGTGCTTATCGCAGCAGAGGCCATTGGCTGTTTGTGCTTGAGCAGAGATGCTGCTGAGCAAGGCCCCATTTCAGGTCTTGGTCTGGAGGCAGAGGTGTGCAGCTGCATATGTGGAGAGGGCAGGTCCACAGCAGGTTGGAGGAGGATACAAGAGAGACCTTTGGTTGATGCTCTTTTTTGGAGAGGGAGAACCAGGTTCTGCTGGTGTTCTACACATCTTCAGATGTGCCATGCCATCCCATGCAATCCCATGAGGTCCATTGCCCTGGAAAATAAATGGATTTAGAAAATCCAAGCTCAGTCTCTTGTTCCAGATAGACTTACTGCATGACCTTGGCAAATTTCTTCCTGGCTGTTTGTACCCCTCTGATGGCACAGTGCCTGTGCAGCCACAGAGTTTTGCCTACCTCCTGTCCATGTCACTGGGTGTGTAGGTCCTGCCTCAATTTCTTTTCTGCCCTTGGAAATATACGGTCTTGCTCTCCTTTATCGGGTTCTGGAGAGAGAAACACACTGAAGGTGGTGAACACCTTGGCATTGCTACAGTATTTCAGGCCTCTGGGTACTGCTGTGCCCGTGGTGCCGAGCAGGGGCCAAGGTGAGGGGATTTCCATTTGCCTCAGACAAAAGATCACGTACCTCTCGTGACTTTAAAGGCGATTACCTGAGCCAATGAAAAGACCTGTGGTGTCTGATGGCCAATGGGAAAAAAATAAGCTTGAAAACTGGGTTTATTCAACTCATTAAAGAGATCCTTCTCCTGAAACAAAGGTGAGACCGGAGAGGACTCCCACCAGGAGAGGAGGAACGCTTGGCTTGTGGGGTTCATGCTTTACTTCTGCCAAGCAACTCCTTTTTGCGGAGGGACAAATGTTAGAGCATCTTTTCTCTTCAGAGCTTCCCTGCAGGGTTTTGGCTGTGGGAGAAGGGAGAAGATGGAGGCAGGGAACACGCTGAAGCACACTGCCTGAATGGGTGCACTCTGGTTTGGTTCAGGGGAGACTTATTTTCAAGGAAGCCACCGTTTATGGGGTGGAAATGCAGATCTGAGGGATGTGGTGACTGGAAAGGGGAGCAAGGAACAGGCACAGCATCTCCCATGGATCCCAAAACCTTCCAGCAGGATGTGGTCCCTCTTGGCTCAACCTGGGCTTTGGCTGATGGTTAAATGCTTTACACCTAGGTACAGAGTTTGAATACACTGACTCTGAGAGTGAGATCAAGATCAGGAAGAAGTCGCCCTCAGGGCTGCTGCGGGGAAAGAAGGGGGCGTTGGAGGCAAGCAGCATCCCGCCAAGCCAGGCTACCGGCAGCCTCGACTCCGGATCGGGGAGCACTGACAAGGCCAAGCTCGGGTCTGAGAAAGGCCGCAAGCTGAAGAAATTCAAGTCCCCCAAGGACCTGAGCTTTGAGTTTGGGCTGGAGGCCAGTGATGATGACCTGTGGAACCGGCGCCGGAGTGAGCGGATCTTCCTCCATGATGCCACCACATCCTCAGCAATGCTGACCCCGGCAGCGCCTGCCAGCTCCACTCCTGTGTCCAAGCCTGCACGCTGTGGCAAAGGGGCACCCATGAGCCCCAAAAAGGAGGGCGGCAAGGGGAAGGACAGGAAGGAACTAAGCAAGGTGAGGAATGTGCTGGCAGAACTGGTGTGGGACACTGGGGAGGTGAGGGTGAGGGGAGGGCAATTAACATCAGTGAACTAATGGCTGGTTGAATGTCATCCTACTTGTGCACAACTTGCTTTTCTCCACCTTTCTGCTCTCCCTGGGCCCAGATCTTTACCAATCCTCTCTTTACTGATGGAAGTGTTTTTACTTTTAGCAGCGGAAGAAGGGTAAAGAAACACCCTGTTGCTCTTCCTCCTCGTCCATGTCTCCTCCTGGCATCCCTAGCTCGCCGTCTGATGTTCGTGTCAGCCTGGCGAATGCCCTGGGCTCCAACAAGAAGAGCAAAGCCAAAGTGAAAGCCAAGGAGGTGAAAAAAGAGGTGAGAGCCTGGTTCTAGTCTGGGTAAACTGGAGGGTTGTTGCCAGAGCCCTGCTCTTTTCCTGGGCTGTTGCATTGTGAGGGAGGGAAAATAGACACATGGGTTTTGCTGGGTGTGTTACAGGCAAACTGCTGGTTTGAGTAGCCTAAAATCCAAGAAAGACTATCAGGTAGTACCTGCTGCTACCATCTGGTGTTTGACCTCATCCCTCAAATTAATGAGCAGTCAGGGGGAGGCTTCATGGCCAGCAAGGACCCAGGAGAGATGGTGATGGAGTTGTCCTGCTCTGCATAGGGTGAGCCAGGTCACCCCTGGTTTTCTGCTCCATTGCTGTAGCCTGTCTCATGATACACAGGTACTGTGTTTTCTCACATGATTTCTGAGGGCAGTGCTTATGGTCTGTGTGTAACAGCAAGAAATGGGTTTTGAGGCTTTGCGAAGAAATTGGAACAGTGCCTGCTGCCTGTTGAGTGAAGACAGGGTCTCAGGAGCACTGAGCAGATAGATGGTGAAGGCGAAGCAGAGCTACAGCTGTCTGCTCCATGGAATCTCCTAACCTCCAGGAGTGAGATGTGGCTAGGAGGAGTTAAGCAGCTTTTTGTCTTCAGTCAGTGATGCTTGGGAGTAAACCCAGGAAAATAAAGGGTTTTATTCAACTAAAAAGCAAGTTTGGGTGCACCAAGTTAACTCTCTGTGATTAATCTTGCTGAGTGTGGTGACAAATGTTTGTCCCGATATCCTCAGGTTATTTGTTGCTGGAGGAAGGTGAGATGGGATCAGACTGTTGCATGTTGTCATCCTGCTGACATGGCTGCTTTCTCTCCTGCAGAACCGAGGGAAGGGAGGAGCTGTCAGCAAGCTCATGGAGAGCATGGCAGCAGAGGAGGATTTTGAACCCAACCAAGACAGCAGCTTCTCAGAGGATGAGAACATCCCACTGAGCATGCTGGTTGAGCGACCACCCACCCCAGGTGAGGGCAGGAGGGGCCGGGGGGCTAATTGTGCAAGTAGAGGCACTGGGTAAGGTTCCCAGGGCTTTTTGGAGGAGGACTGTGTTGCTTTCATGTTCCTCATCCAAAGCTACAAGGTGGGGATACCACTTCTCCAGGTAATTTGGCTAGCCAAAACTGAGTCCTATCCGACTGGCCCACTGTGACATCTAGCTGAAGCCCAGTCTCTGAGCTGCACTTTGCTTGTTTACTGGTGGATTATTATTATCAAAAGGAGGAACTTTTTATTAAGTTCTCCTCTGCCAGGAGTCAGCCAGAGAGAGCAAGCCTTTTTGCAATGGCCTCGCTGGCCTGTTCCTAGGGAAAGGTGATGCTGGAAGTGGGAGGTTTCCTTCTCCCCTTGCAGTGCTTTTTCACGTATGGTGCTCTCTAATCCCCATCTTGCTCCACCACCTCACAGCTCCCCGCTCCTGCATAATTGACAAGGATGAGCTGAAGGACGGTCTGCGTGTCCTCATCCCCATGGATGACAAGCTGCTCTATGCTGGGCATGTCAAGACGGTGCATTCACCAGACATGTGAGTTGAAGGGCTACTGTATCCACCTGGGCTCTGCCAGTGAGTGGGGCCGTAGCTGATGCAGGGATCGATTTGGGGTTGTGTAGATCTGGCTGGCGAGAGGCTGACATCATCTGGCAGGGAGGGAAGGACAGTTCAGTCTGATTTATCAGCGCTGAGGAAAATCCAATTACCTCTCATTAAATGCTCTCAACTAAACTGGTGATAGGGCTCAGAGCAAGGTGTTAGCTCTGGGGGGTCATGTCTTTTGACATGCCATGTCTGACCAGGCCTTTGTGTTTCAGATACCGTGTGGTGGTGGAAGGCGAGAGAGGAAACCGTCCCCACATCTACTGCTTGGAGCAGCTCTTGCAGGAAGCGGTATGTGAGGCCACAGGGTGCCTGAGCGCTGTTTTACGGTGGAGGAGTCTAGCTGGAAGCTTTCCCCTTCCCCAGCTGGGGCTGAAGGGGTGCTCTGGTCCTGCCTTTGTGGCAGGTGTGGATGGAGCTCCCCTTGGTGTGGGTCAGTGCACCGTGGCTGAGCTCCTTGACTGGCAGTGGGCACTAGGCCTGTATGTCAGCAGGGATGGTCCTTCACGCTGCCCTGGGAGCAGAGAGGAGGTCATTTCCCAGCAGGGAAACTCCCTTGCCTTCTCCAGAGCTGCTTTGCTACATGCCAGGTGTGGTGGGACAGTCTGTGCTGGTGCCAAGAATGTCAGTAACTGCCTTCCTCTTGCAGATCATTGATGTGAAACCACCTTCAGTGCGATTCCTGCCTGAGGGCACAAGGATTGCAGCCTACTGGAGCCAGCAGTACCGCTGCCTTTACCCAGGGACAGTTGTCCGAGGTAAGGCCACCCTGGCTGCTCTGTGCTGTGAGCCAGGGATGTCTCAGTCCTGTGTGTCCCAAGGGATGACAGGCTTGTCTGGGGTAGCTCTGAGTTCTGCTGTGAGTATCCTGCAGGTCAGAGCCTGGCCCGTTCCTCTCCTTTGGGTCATGCCCAATTAAATCATGATGTTGGTTTAGTAACATCCCGTTGGCCCAGGAGATGTACTCTCATTGTATAGTGTGATGCTGATGCAGGAAGGGAGGGTGGGAGCACAGCTTACTTCTCTTGGAAAGAAGGTGAAGAGCAACCACAGGGGAAAGAGGTGGAAGTTCAGTCTGGGGTGGTGGTTCTGTTCTGGAGCAGTGCTGCTGACTGGGGAATTTTACACTGGGCAAGCAGGTTTAGAATTAACTGGGACTTTTCCAGTGCAGAGCAAGCCTGCTGTGCTCTCCCTGCACAGCCTAGGAAAGGTGGGGATGGGATGCCTTGGAACTGGTGCAGGATCCCTATCCTCCCCCACGTCCCCACTACCCTGATGAGGGATTTGTACTTTACATTTGTCCCTAATCCTGTCTTCTGCTGCCCCAAATCACAGGAACCCTGGATCTGGAGTTAGACGGTGATCTCATCACAGTAGAGTTTGATGATGGGGACACAGGACGTATCCCACTGTCTCACATTCGGCTTCTCCCACCTGACTACAAGATCCAGTGTGAGTTTTGCTGTTGAGTTTTTTGTATGACACTTCCCACTATGAAATGTAGGGAGTTTCAGGCCACCAGCCTCTGAGATTTTGGGCTGAGCTCACAGACTATCAGTCACCAAGATTGCACCATCGATTATTGACACGCAGAGCTGAGGTGGGATACAACCCACAGGGAGAAAGGCCCGATCCAGAATTGGTGGGAATACGTTCCCTGTGTCACATCTCTGTTGTTTGTGTTATTTGACTGAGTTTGACTCTCTCTGACCTACTCCAGGTGCTGAGCCTTCCCCGGCCCTTTTGGTGCCCAGCACCAAGCGTCGTAGCCGTAAATCCAGCAAAGACACTGGAGAAGGAAAAGAGGGAACTACACTGGGGTCAGAGGAGCCCGTGTCAAAGGGCAAAGGGCGAGGGAGAAAGCCAAGTGTCAAGGTGAAAGCTGGTAGGTTGTCATCGCCGCCAGACTTGGAGTTGAGGTTCCTCACCGAGTGGGGACCAAGTTACAGCTGTTGCTTGGGGCAAGGTTTGGAGGGGAATGGATGCACTGCTTGAGTGCAGAGCATCCATGCATCAGCTGACTCTGCCATGGCTGCAGCTTGCAGGAGTCTGGCTCAAAAACTGGCCTGTACTTTGAGAGCCTCCTCCTGCCTGTCAGGGCTGCAAAGCAGGGCCCCTTTATCAGCTGGGCATCTTGGCCCAGGTGCCAAAGATGAAGGAGAGCTGCAGTTTGGCTCCCCTGCAGTTGAAGCAGCATCACTGGGCATTGCTCATCAGCTGCTTGCAGATCCTGGCATTGGGCCAGGCTGATTAGTAAGGCTGTTCAGTGAGCGGGGAGGACCTGTGTCTCTGTGGGCAGTCAGGAGCAAGCCACCCTTGGCCACAAACCAATCAGCATTTGTGTCTGGTTGTGTCTGAGCTCATGGTGTCCACCTGGATGGATACCATCATGCCTTTGTGTGTCTTCCCCTCTGCAGAAGAGGCCACCTTGCCAGAAGAGAAGGATCAGGTTGAATCTTCACCTGTTACCTCTTCAGTCCCAGAGAAGCCAGCTTGCTTGGGCAAGGCAAGCATGAAGGGGTCGCGAAAATCGCAACCGCTGCCGGCTGGAGGCTCTCCTGCCCCCACAGAGGAAAAGCGCTCGAAAGCCAGCAAAATGAAGATCTCCACTAAGCTGCACAGCCCTCCACAGCCTGCTTACCAGCCTGCTGTGTTTGGCAGCATCCTCAGCACGGAGCCCTACAGCGACCTTCAGGGGACACTGGCGGCCTTTGGCTCCAGCGAAGCTTCAGCGTCAAAAGCCAAGGCCAAGAAAGGACGGCCTACAGAGGAGACGCAGGAGTTTGGCACCATGGTCAAGGCTCAGAGGAAGCATGACAATGAAATCCTGATCAAGCTGGACCATGAGGGAGTGATGTCTCCAAAGACAAAGAAGATGAAGGAGGCGATGAGGATGTTGGAAGACTCAAACCTGGCCAGTCGCAGGGATGGCAAGAGTCTGTTGGGACTGGGTTATTCCCCTGCAGTGGGTGCGGAGGGCAAGCAGAAATCTTCCCAAGCCAAAGTAGCTGAGGGAGACACTTCGCCTGCCAGCTTTGGAGGAAAGTTTGATGGCTCAGCAGAGAGCCTCAGTGCTTCAAAGGACCAGGAAGAAAAGGCAGCAGCTCCAGCAGCTGTGGAGGAGTCCGAGAGCAACAGCAGTGACAGCAGCTCAGAGTCAGAGGGAGAAGAGGAGGCTGAGAAGAACCAAGGGGAAGCCCAGGACAGCAGCTCGGCGAGCTCGAGAGCATCCACCCCTCTCTCTTCCTCCAACTCCTCCTCCTCTTCCTCTTCTAGCAGTAGCTCCTCTTCCTCCTCTTCCTCCTCCTCTTCCTCGGCCTCATCAACCTCTTCTTCTTCAAGCTCCAGCTCTTCTTCCTCCTCCACTACGGATGAAGACTCCTCCTGTAGCTCTGACGACGAAGTAGCTGAGGCCCAGCCAAGTTCCTCAGTGCAGCAAACCCTCCCACCCAAGCAAACCAAACAGGCAGGGAAATCCCGTGCATCCTCCCACCCCCAGAGCCAGAAACAGCCGGCGCAGCAGCCGGTGCAACAGCCGGCACCGCAGCAGAGCGGCAACAAGAGCAGGCCCAAAAAACGCGAGGGCATCCACCTGCCCACCACCAAGGAGCTGGCCAAGCGCCAGCGACTGCCATCAGTGGAGAACAGGCCCAAGATTGCTGCTTTCCTCCCTGCACGGCAGCTGTGGAAGTGGTTCGGGAAACCCACACAGGTAAACAGAGCCTCTCCCGCCACTTTGTAGAGCACTGCGCTGGTGTTTGCCTTGTGGTGCCTCTTACTCATGCCCTTTCCCTTCTCCTGGGGTGGGGAAACTCTGCTGGAATGGTGTGTCCCCCAGCCAGGGTCTCCTGTTTGCCAGGAGATTTGGGTCGGCCTTCACCGGGTCTGTGGGAGCCATCCTGTGGGATGTGTCCCTCTGCCCCATTTCCTGTGGGAATACCTGTAGGGACTGTGGATCTGCTGACTGCAAAGGGTGGGATGTGGGACAGGACAAGCAGAGGTGGGTGAGGGAAACCTGAGTGATCCCTGGCTGCTCACCTGGGTGTGATCCACTCTTGGCAGAGACGAGGAATGAAAGGCAAGGCCAGGAAGCTCTTCTACAAGGCCATTGTCCGGGGCAAGGAGATAATCCGCATCGGAGACTGCGCGGTATTCCTCTCAGCCGGCCGTCCCAACCTGCCCTACATTGGTCGGATCCAGAGCATGTGGGAGTCATGGGGCAACAACATGGTGGTCCGAGTCAAGTGGTTTTATCACCCAGAAGAAACCAACCCTGGGAAGAAACTCAACGAAGGCAAGGTAGGCTGGTCTCCTTTGCCAAGAGGGCTGTGAAGCTGCTTGTTTCCTTGTGCTTCCAAGGATGAGGAAAACAGCCATGGCCCGATTTGTTACTGGCACTGTAATGGGAATGGTCCCAGTGTTTCACGTTGTGAGGGCTCCCTGCACTGTGGGCAAAGCTGGTGTTTAATCCTTGAGCAGGGGAAGGGTGGGTTTTAGCATCCTAGGAAATAGCGGCTCTCATGTTGGTCCAAAAAGAGTGTCAGGAGCTGGATTGAGTATTCTACAGTGTGAAAACCACTGGCCTGGTGCTCAGAGACACTGAGCGTTGCAGGGGTGTGCTGGGTGCTTCACAGCAGCCCTTGGTGTTCATTACCTGTGGGTGGGGATGGAGGTTGTGAAGGCACGTGTGCTGGGTGGGAGGTGATGGCATGGGAAACCAACTACTGTGCCTGCTCTTCATTGCTCTTTCATTGCTCTTTCCTCTTTCTCTCGGGCACAGCGCTGGGATCAGAAATCGGGCAGGAGTCTGTCCACCGCTTTGCAGGCATCCAACCAGAGGAAGGACTTTATGGAGGTTGGTGAGGTTGGGGCAGGTTTGGGAGGGGATGCTGGGGGTGCCGTCACACATGCTGCTGAAGTACCCCCCAAGCTTCTCTGGCTCTTGCTGTTTGCCTCAGCTGCTGAGGCCGCAGTACCCAGTGCTGTGGATGGGTGTCTCTGGGAGGGTGGGAGTGGCTGCAGGTGTTGGAAGGAACAGAAGGCTGGTATCCATCACCCATCCTTGCATCTGCATCATCGAAGTGAGGGTGACAAACTCCCAGCTGCCGTATTGCTGTCTGTGCTCTCAGCAGCTGTGGCGTTCCCATCGGTGGGAGCTGAATGGGAGCCAGGGCTCAGGTTTGGTACGCTGGACAGATGTGTCCACGCTGCCCGTGGGCCCATACAGGATCCTGGTGCTGCTCCCCATGTTCTGTCAGCGGGGATGAGTGGGGTGTTGTGCTTGAGAGCAAGCTCAGGCCCTGGCCTGTTGTGGTGGATGTTTTTCTGCGTGTTGAAGATGGTGCTGTCAATGCTGTGAGGTCTGATTTCTCCTTTCCATCTCCCTCCTTCTGTTCCTGTGATGCAGCGAGCTCTCTACCAGTCCTCTCACGTGGATGAAAATGATGTCCAGACCATCTCACACAAGTGTCTTGTTGTTGGTCTGGATCAGTATGAGCAGATGCTCAAGACAAAGAAATACCAAGACAGTGAGGACCTCTACTACCTTGCAGGGACCTACGAGCCCACCACGGGCATGATCTTCAACACCGACGGGGTCCCTGTCATCTGCTGACCGCCCAGGGGACACGTGCCACCCCTGGGAAGGGATGGGACAAACCTGAGGACGTGCCTGTTCAGACGACATGATTGTTTCTTTCAATGCTCATGACTTCTGTGTCACACTACAGACAGGAGAGCGCGAGAGACACGAGGAGGAGGGAGAGGGCTGAAGAAAGGGGTTGGGGAAGCAGTTACAGGACTTGAGGAAGATGCCATTGGGGTAGGGGGTGGTGGTGCTTGAACCCTCAAGGCTCTTCTGGAAGTGGCTTTAAGTAAGGTGACACTTGACCAACTTCTCCCTTCCTCCTTTTGGTCCAGGAAAGCACATGGGTCTCGTGATCATTTCACCAGCGGGACCCCCCCGGCAGGAGGGATCCCTTTTTGTGTCATTTGCCCCCATCAGTAACTCAGAAGCCGCCCGTACGTGGAAGGACACCCCGAGCCTTCTGCGTACGCTCCTCTCCGTCCTTTTATTTCCTTTCCTGCTTAGTTTCGCATGACCCTTTAGGAAGGACAGGGTGAAAGAAAGGAGATGAGTCTCTCTCAGCGCCTCGTCTCGATCCTCTCGGCGCCTTTTTGTGGTTCCCTTTCCCCGGAGGCCCCTGGCTGGCAGCACAGAGCACAAAGGGGCAGTGCCAGCCCCAGTACGGAGATGGCAGAAGAGGTTCTCCAGACTGGGAGGAGCTGCATGGAAGACGAGCCAACATCCAGTCTGAGCTGCTGCCTTCCCACTGCCTCGAACAAACAGCCTGAACCCGCCTTTCCCACCCCTCTGCACCCCTCCTGCCTTGGAAAGGCGCTGGGGGGAGCGAGCGTGTGGCTGGGTGGGTGACACTTGGTGAACAAAGAGCATCTTGGAGCGTGCAGTGAAGGGGGGGCCGGAAATGACTGGGAAAAACTGCTGCTCAGTGCTTGGAGCAGACGAGATGACAGGCTGTGGGATTTCGGCATCCCTCACCCATGCCTTGCTCGAGCAGAGATGTGGAGCTGCTGGGAAGCCCTCGTCCCCTTGTTTGAAGGGAACGGGGTAGGGGGCAGAGCGTGAAGCCCAGCCGTGCCTGCCTGCAGCATTGCCACAGCCAGAGCCCCTCTGCCAGCTTGGGCTCAGGGAGGGGACGGTTCAGCTCGCTCCATCCAGGCTCCCCGAGAGCCGCCGCCATCGCCGCCTCCTCCCTCTGCAGAGCCGGGCACACACCAGCCCCTCAGCATCACCACCACCATCACCACACCAGGCTTACCCCTGGCTGGAGGGGACACCAGAGGAGAACCACGCAACAATGCACCATCCTTGCACTTAAAACAAGAATAAACTCCAAGAGACGCACTGATCTTTGCAACTACCGACTCGCACTACAGATCGCTGGGACGCGGAGCGGGGCCCAGCTTAGGAGCCACGGCCCAGGCTCCGGTGGGGAGATGCTTAAGGACAGATTGGAAACTATCCGCCTTGGTACCAGCTACGTACCAGAGACTGGAGGCTGGGGCTCAGGGGAGAGGGAGACCCCCCACCCCTGCAAAGTTACCCCTCATCCTTTAAACGAACCACATGGTGCTGAGCTCGTACCATCTCCACCCCGGGCCACCGGTTGCCTCGGCGCGGCGGATAGCGACGGTTCTAACCTGTACAGTTTTAATGTACCAAAAGACTCTTTAGCCCTCCTGTATTATAAGTCTTTAAATGGATTCAACTTTTTAATTATAAATATAAATATAAATATATATATATAAATATAAACTTTTTAAAACTGTGAAAAAAAAATTATGAAATTATAAAAAAAAAAAGGAAAAAAAAAAAAGACAGAAATGAACACAGTCTGACCTTTAGAATATTATTTTTTATTTCCTGTTGGATTGTGATTGTAAATGATCTGGGAACAGGCACACACCCCCCCACCCCACCCCCACGCTCAAAGTGTACTGTACTTCTAGAAGCAAATTGTGTGAGCATATTTTAAAGAGCGAGAGCGCGCGCGAGAGAGAGAAAGAGATTTTATGCTAATGTTAAATAGAAAGCACTTAAAACCCGCTGCCTTCTATGGAACCCGAGGATATTTCAGACAATCGAGAGGAAAGGAGAGCCAGGTTTTTTTCTTTTTCTTTTTTTTTTTGCTTCTTTTTTTTTGGGGGTGGGTGGGTGGGTCATTTCGTTTTTCTGGTTTTTTTTGTTTAAAACAATTTTTTTGGCATTCTGTTTGTTGGAGAACTCTGTGTGATCTTTTTTTCCTAAAAAAAAAAAAAAACCAAAAAACCAACAGCAAAAAAAAAATTAATTGAAAAAAAAAAAAACAACAACAAAAAAAAAAAACCAAACCAATGCGATGAAGCATCTTTTCTTTGTCTCGCCTGTCCTGGCTGCGGGGTTTTTCCTCTCCCTGTGGTAGAAGCGGAGGGGGGGTTTTTTTTGGCTTGGCCCCCCCCCTTGCCTTGTGTTTGGGGAAAGACCCAACCCTGGTGATGTGAGGCTGTTTGGGAGCCTTTGGGACTCCAGAGCAGAGGTTCCTGCTTGCTGGGATGGCAGGAGGCCTGAGTGCTTCCCCTGTGACGCTGGTACCCTGAGTGCTGCGGGTGCAGGGTGAGACGCTGTGTTTGCTCTTCATGGTGGGAGCTGCACTTCGAACAGATGGGTGCTCAGCAGGGCTGGGGGGTCCCTCCTGCTCCTGCCACCTTTGGGCTTTGCTTCCTTGGGAGGTGGCACCCGCTGACTTGGGGCATAATGATGTGCAGCCCCAAAAAAGCAGCAGCCTGTG
Source organism: Porphyrio hochstetteri (assembly GCA_020800305.1). Lineage (NCBI taxonomy): Eukaryota > Metazoa > Chordata > Aves > Gruiformes > Rallidae > Porphyrio > Porphyrio hochstetteri. Next base: position 12,548,795 of record CM036920.1, read on the forward strand.
GCGCTGGCACCTCCTCCAGATGGTTTCTGCTCCGCTCGGTCTGGTCTCCCTCCTGCTTGCTGTCTGCAAAGGCCTGGCCACAGCTTTCAGGGTGTGATGGGACCCAGGTGACCAAGGGACCCCTGGCAATGGGGAGCAGCACAAGGGGCACCCCGAGACCCCAGATGACAGGCACCAGGCATCACTCTAGCCAGTGCCAGCACCGGTGGCACGGCTAATGACCGGGCAGTGTTGCAGAGACATTTGCTCTGGTGGCAGCTTCATTTATGTCCCTTCAGTGAGTCCTGAAATTTGGCAGTTGCCCATGGGTGGCATCTGCAGTGCCATGGCCTCAAGACCACCCCAAGACATTGGGGGACACTGCCCTACCTGCTTGCAATGGGGCAGACCCACAGTGTGGGGTGGGGGGGAGAGGCAAGGCCCTGCCTCTTTCGCAGTCGGGGACAGGGGGGCAAAAACAAGACACAGCCAAAAACGAGTGGTTTGGGGGTTTCTTTTTCCAACCAGCAGAAGTGAACTGACTTACACAGCGATTGGTGTATTTAGGGAGGGATCAAGACTTTGGGAAGTCTCAGTGAAACCTGCAGCACCATCAGTGAAAGCTGAGACCCACCTTCCCAGAGCCACCAGGGACTGAAGGGGCACTTCCTTCCTCTCTTGCTCCTCCTCTTCGTCACCAGCCTTCTGTCACTCTTCTCCCCAGTGCTGGTCCTATTCCCTTTGGGATTTGGCAGTATTTTCTTCCTCCTGGCAATGGCTTGACTCAAACAGAAGACCCACACGACCCCCTCTCCACCAGAGAGTCGCACATTGCTGATGGGGAGCCCCCAAGAGCAATGGGACTGTCCCCGAGGTCGAGGACTGTCACCCCAAGAAGTGGTCCTGGCTGGGATGCCATGGACCCAAGCCCACCACAGGGCAGCTTTCCAGCTCTGGGCTCCCTCCCTGAAGAAGGTCATGGGCTGAGGTGGGTGGTGGAGACCATGGTAGGATTGCAGGTCCCATCCTGTCCCCATTGCCCCGCCCTGGGGCTCAGTACCCCAGTGTAAAGGAGCTGTTGGAGGTTTCGGTGTAGAAGCAGGTACTGTGGGATGTACTGGTGAGGCTATAGGCAAAATAGGCCACGGCTGAGCCCAGCGTCAAGCCCGTCATGTAGGACACAGTCATGGTGTTCCCTGTGGGAAGGGACACAGGGTGTCAGGGTACTCAGGACACCCTGCATGGGATTCCTGGGAGGGCTTGGTCCTACCTGCCAGCTCACGCTGCTCGGGGCTCACTTTGCCAGCGGCCAGGATCATGGGGACGCTGCCGAAGTAGCCGTTGGTGATGCCCATGAGGAGGGAGAAGATGCAGGGCCAGGCAGGGTGGCCAAAGGTGGGCCTCCCGTTGGGGTAGACACACATGATGAAAAGGGGGATGAAGACCACACGTAGGCAGGAGTAGATGAGAAGGTGGGTCCCTCTCCAGTCGTAGGGCAAGGCAGCCAGGATCTGTGATGCGGGGCAGAGACAATGCTGGGGGCGGGGTGGGGTGGGCCTGGGGAGAGCAACATAGTGCCCAAAGTGGGGCAGCAAGGAGAAGATGAGATGGTGGCAAGACCATCTGCTGCAGGAGCCCAACCTCAGGCATGCCAGTGAGCACCCTCACACTGGTACCATACCAGTATGATACCCATAGTGTGGAGATGACCCTTGGTGGAGCCCAGTGGCTTAGAAAGAGGCAAGAAGGAGGCGTGGTGGAAAGGACACATCCACCCCCACCGCACAGAGCTGGCCTTACTCCTACCTTGCCAACGAAGTCAGAGAGGTTGAAGATGGCCATGATGAGGATGGGGAGCCATTCCCCCAGTGTGCAGTTGTGGATCTCTGACTCCAGCCCGGGAAAGAGGCACAGTGTGATGAAGTAGGTCATGGCAATGGACAGCATGTAGGCCCAGATGAGCCGGGACACGACGTAGCGGTGGAGCAGCATGTCTGGCAGGGATGGGCAGCACAGCTCAGCCAAAGACCACAGCCCTACCCTTGCAGGGCCTGAAACTCTTGCCTGCACCCCAACAGTGGCTTCCAAAGATGTAGGTGCCTCATGTTTAGGGGTGCATTGAGAAAGGGATGATGACCTTTCCCCAAAGCCCTGGGCCACCAATCGCTAATTCTGCCCCGCAAAATGCTGTGAAACCACCCTGTTGGCATGGCTTGCCCCCCCCCCCCCCAAAGAAAACTACCCACCTCTGAAGCTGGGCCAGCTCCTCTTGATTTTGGGCCGAGGGACATCAAAGCGCATGTAGGTGCTGCTGCCAGCCAGCTCAGCTTCAGGGTCTGGGCTGCCCTGGGGGGAGCTCGGCTGTCCCCGTGGTTGGTTCTCCTACGTGGAGCAGAGGGGACACCAGTGCTGAGCTCCAGTGAAAAGAGACACCCCAGGGGGCATCGAGGGAACCCTCCCTTTGGCTTACGAATCTGATGTCCTCAGAAGTAACATCATGGTGGACACGGTAGCCCGTCCCACGGTCACCAGCCCCCCGGGCCTCGGGGAGACCCTTGCGGGAGCAGGAGGTGTAGTAGCGGACGAAGCGGGTGCGCTTCACCAGGAGGTGGAGGATGAAGCAGGTCAGCTCCATGCCGATGGAAATGAAGAAGAAGATGACCGTGTTCTCCTTCTCATCTGACAGCAGCAGCTTGGTGAAGATGCGGCTGAGCGAGATGATGACCCCGGCAGTGCCTGGTGCCATGAGAGAGCTGTCAGCACCAGGTCCTGCTGAGCCCCACAGCTCAGGGACCCCCCCCGCCAAGAAGCCCCTCACTGCGTGGGGGTGATACCTCCAGATGTGGAGGAGTTAGAAACAGAGATCTTTAGGGCGGTGGAGCCAGGTCCTGACAGACACCCGCCACCCCCCCAGCCTGATGTGGCAGCACAGCTGGTCTTGCAAATGATTCATAACCTATCAAACACCCTGGGTTGCTGGGGAGCATGCTGGGGTGTCCTTGGGAGGGGTGACAACCTGGCCAGGCTGCGCTGGGGACAGCAGGGTCCCAGGAGAAGGTGCAGGAGGGTCCCCCCGATCAAGCCCACGCGGTCAGGCCCCGGCAGCGGAGGCAGGTACTTACTCTCGCCCGTCATCACCCCCTGCGTGTAGCGCTTGGGCAGCAGCCCCGTGTAGCCGTAGAAGCTGGATTGCTGCACTTGAGGAGAGATGTGCAGAGGAGAGATGGAGGGATTATTGCTGCAGCCCAAACATCGTGGAGGGAAAGAAACCCTGGTGCGGGCCCACGCACCGTGCCACCCAGGAGCTGCACCCTTCCTGACAGCTGATGCAGCGCCCAAGGGTCTCTTGCCCCAAAAGTTGGAGGGGTTTTTTGCTCCCTGGATGCCCCCAACCGTGCCTGTTCCCACCAATAGTGGTCCCCCAGGTGTAAGGGCTTGGGAAGCCACCACAGAGGCCCAATGGTGGCCAAGGTCAGCGGTGTCAGGGAATGGCTTGGTGTTGGTGGCCCCAGCCAGTCTTGTGCCCATACAGAGGTGGAGGGGATGGAGCAGGGACACGGGTCAGTTCTTAGGGATCAGAGCAAGAGGTTGTCCCAGGAAACGATAGCTCTTTGGGATGGCTGTGTCGCCACCCCTGTCTGAAGGGCTGTGCCTGCCCCAGGCCTGGCCACCATCCCGCATACCTGTGCAGCCGAAGGCCACCACCCCGACAGCCACCAGGTTGATGGCGTAGGCTTGCCTGCGGGTGAAGAGCTCCAGCCACACGTCACAGATGCTGACGAAGAGGAGGGGCCCCAGGGCGAAGAGGTAGCCTGCAGGCAGGAGATGGAGGTGGGGGGGCCAGCAGCATAGGGCAGACTGCCAGGGTCTGCTGGGACCCCCACTCACCCACGGAGATCCGGGTGTGCAAGCTCAGCAGCTCCACCAGCGCGTTGTTGAGGATGACAGCCACCAAGGCCACCAGGATGTAGGTGAGGCTCATATCGAAGACGATGGAGGTCCCTGTGGAGAGGCAGGGGATGGGGGATGGCAGAGGGGGTGGTCCAGCTTCCCTGGAAGCGGGACTGAGCTTTCCCTGGGTTTGGAGTGGCTGGGAAGTGCTGCAGCTGCTGGAGACCTACCTGGGTATTTATGGTGCAGGTAGTCCACATCAGTAATAAAACTGTTGTACGGCAGGAGAAATCCCACCCCGGCCAGCAACATGGCAAAGTAAATCCCATGGTATCGATCCTGGGGCTCAGGATCCTCAGAAACTGCCCCAAAAGGGGAAAGACAGAGAAAAGACATGACAGTGGCACTGCTGCACCCACGGGACCTGCAGCAGACCCCAGCCATGGGGTGACAAATGGTGCTTCAACACCCCTATCTCTCACAGCATCCCACCAGCATCAAACAGCCCCGTGCCCTGTGGTTCTGATGGATAAATGGCCCCAGTCCCAAGAAACCCCTTCCCTAAATAAAGGCGCTTCTAGGAGAGACCCAGGAGGCAGGAGAACACCCAGGCTTTGGGGGCAGAGGAGGTTTAACGGCAGCCGAATAACCTTGGAGCCAGGCAGTGCAGGGAAGAGCCAGTGAAGGTGCAGGAGGGGTTGAAGGGGTGTGGAAACTGACAGGGCTGCTCTGGGATGGGGTAAATCCCCCTGGGCATCCCTGAGCCCTGCCCAGGGCTGGCTGAACCTGCAAGCCAGAGGTGAGCTGGGACGTGAAGCCTCAGCTCCTTGCTGACCCACAGAGCCCCCTGCCACAGGACTCTTCACACAGGTACAAACAGGTCTGGAAAAGAGGTGTTAGGAAACCCAGGAAGCTCCTAAATGGGTTGGAAACCATCAGGGAGCCTGGCTCCTGGGTTGGAGCCGTGCCTGTCCTCACCCGGCTCCATGAAGGTGAGGACGCCCTTGGCCTGGCTGCCCCGCTGCAGCTCGTCCTCCTCCAGCTGGTAGCTGTCGAAGCTGAAGCTCATCACCACGTTCCCCTCCGGTGTCCCTGCTGGGCTCAGCTCCTTGAAGCGCTCAGCTCCCACCGAGCCCATCACGGGTGACCTGGGAGGGAGAATAGTGACAACCCTGGGGCGTAGCTCCTGTCCCCTCCCCAGGGTGATGCCCGGGGTCTGCAAGGGATGGATGGCACACAGGTGGCCCTGAGCCTCCATCACTGCAGCCCCTCTGGATCTACCACCTGGAAAGATGCTTTTCCTGAGCAGAGTGGGGTCCCTTGACCCCTCCACGGGGCAGGAGTTTGGATTTGGGGTGGTGAGTGGTGGTCAGGGGGGTCCGTGCCAGCCTCCCCAAAGGCACAGCACTCACCCCAGCCTGGGTCAGCAACCAACACCAAATGCCACCACCAAATGTGGGAAGTGAGTGGTGAAACCCACTCGCCCAGGGTGGCTGTGGGGAGCTCCTGGCTGCCTCCCCGGCTCCCTGCCCCAGCACATGCTTACTGCCCCTTAGGCCCTTTATCAGCATCTCTGCTGGGGCAGAGGCACCAGCCAGGGCAGACCCCTCTCCTGCAGCCCTTTCACAGAGAGGATGGGATGCAACCTGGATTTTAAGTTGAGTATTTCAGCTCTGCTTCTCTGAGGGACCACGACACAGCAGGGAGATGCTCAGAGATGCTCAGTAGCAGCCTGAGAGGTTCTACACCAAATGCATCCCAAAACGAGCTCCTAAAACATCTGACATCTCCCCAGAAACCCTACCAGAGACACCCAAAGTGTGGTTGATGTCTCTGGGGCCACCCCAGCCCAGGCCCTGGGGAGCAGCCCGGGGGCTGCTCTGTATTACCAGCGCCAGTCGCTAGATGCCAGCCTGCTTCTGCGCCCACGGACCACCCAGCCGGCCGGGGAGGGGAAAGGCCTCCTCCAAGGCAGCAGGTTGAGGCAGGCAAGGGAATAAAAATCAATGATGACAGTGATTTCTCTGGTCTCCCTGCCAGATGTAGCTTTTTCAGGAGCAGAGAGGCTTTCCAGCATCTCCCCAGCAGAGCCCAGCAGGCTGCCAGGGTGGGTCGGATGCTGGGGGACCCCAGGGTGGGTGGCAAACATGGTGCCCACATCCCTGCAAAAACATTGAGCTCACTGTAGGGATGGTGGCACAGAGCAGCGCTGCCACGGCCCCAAGGCTGTGCAGAGGCCTGGACAGGGCTAGGCTGGGGTCCCCACCCAGCACCACACTGGGGTGGGCCCTAAGACCCCCCCTCCCCATCCTGGAGCACTGCTGGCAGAGCAGCACAGCGGGACACCGCTCCATCCCATTGCTCACGGAGGAGCTGGCTGTGCTCCCCTCCACCAACCATCCTCCTGTGCCTGATGCCACCCCAGGCAGCGAAAACCCAGTGGGAAGCATCTCCTGGGATGCGGGAAAACCCGCTGCAGGGTTTTCCATGGCAGAGATCCCGGCTGGAGAACACGCTGGCTGGAAACACCAGCACCTACTGTGGCCCAAACTTCCTGAATCCGCGGGGCTGGGAGCAGAGCAGGATGAGCTGCACAGCCACGGTGCTGGGCCATCCCTCCAGCACCCATCCACTGCCTGGGCTGAGCATCCCTGTGCCAGGGTACACCCGATTCCCCCATCCCTTTGGGTTTACACCCATCTACACAGGAGAGAACGGGGCTTTGCCACTCCTCTGGGCCCAAGGTGGGAGTGGAGGGGGTCCTTCATCACAACCAAGAGGTCTCACCCAGGGACAAGGCACTACCAGAGCCAAGCAGAGCAGGAAGACCCCCCCCATCCCACTACTCCCCAGTGCTGGGTGACCCCGGGGCAGTGCAGAACCATCCCCCCCTCCCTCCCACCCTCTCCCCCCACCCCCGTCAAGGCAGAGAAAGGATTTTTTCCCCCAGCAAAAAGGTTCCCCGACATCTTGCAAGCAGCGAAGTTGCAGAACCCAGCAGGGATCCAATAACCCCCGTGCTGGGGCCGAAGGGAAAGCTCCTGGCCGGGGGGAGCGGCGAGGAATCCCGGCCCCGGCCGCGCCCGGGGGAGGATGCTCGGGAGCCCCGGGGGGAGGCAGCGGCTCGGGGGAGGCGTCTCCCCGCCCGCACCTCGCCCCCCGCACGCAGCCGGTCCCGGCCGAGCCCAACAGGTCGGTGCCGGCTCTTACCTCCCTCCGCCGCGGCGGCTCTGCGGCACCAGCGCTGCGCCCGCCCCGCTCAGCACCCGCGGCCGCCGGTCCCCGGCCCCGCCATGCCGGAGCCTCCTCCGGGGGAGGGGAAGGGGAAGGGGAGGGGGGCGCGGAGCGGAGCGGAGCGGAGCGGGGGGAGGCCGGCAGAGCGAGTGCGGCGGCTGCGAGCGAGGAGTGGAGGCGGCCCCGGCCCTGCCTCCCTCCCTCCCGCATCTTCCCGCCTCCCCATCACTCCTCCTCCGCTCCCCCCGGGCCCCTCCCGGGGGTCACCCCGAGCCCCCCTCCGCCCCCGCCAGCCCCGGGCTGCCAGGCGAGGCCCCCGGGGGCCTCAGGAAAGGTTTTTCCGGCGAACGGAGCACATCCATAGCCCTGTCTATAGGTAGCGCCTATAGGTACCGCCTGCGGGTACCTCCTATGGGCGCTTTGCGGGGTTTCGGGGGGGTAATTGCAAAGAGATTAATTAGGAAGGAAGCCCTGGTAATTCCAGTTAGGATGTGAGCTTTGCAGGGACAGGGGCTTCCCCCCCTGCACGCAGTTTTGGTGTAAGGGGTCGGCAGGGTCAGCATGAGCTGTCCCATGGATGGATGGATGGATGGATGGATGGACAGATTGCAGCTCTGGCTAGCAGGACGCAGCAACCCCCCACCCCCGGGTTTTGGGGAAGGAAGAGCAGGGAGTGTCTCTGCCCCCAGCACAGCCAGGGGTTGGAAGCAGAGAAAGGGAACCAACGCTGTGGGGAGGAGGGGACATCTGTCCAGGGAGAGGACGCGTGTCCCCAAGGAGGGTATTCCAGGCAGGGACACCACAGGTGTCCCCACCCTTCCCAAGCTGGGTGAGCTGGCCAAGGCTGCAGGCGACATCACAGGGCTGCGCTGCTATCGGGCTTTTCTTACAGGAGGAGGGAGACAGGACACAGCAGATGCCCCCTCCCACCAAGCTGGGGGACAGCCCTGGGGCACCCTCTGGGCTCTCCCCACCCATAGCGTGGGAGGCTGGCGGCAGCGGAGAGGAGGAGAGGCTCCTCTCTCCATGGCTGCAGCGCCGGGCTGAGCATTACAGTGTCCTCACGGTCAATGAACGCTGCGCTGCACAGGGCAGCGTGCGGGGCTGGGGGACGCGCTCGCACCGGGGGGAACCGGGAGACAAAACCGGCTGCGCCTCCTCGGCCGCGCTCTGCCGGGAGCAGAGTGGGGGGCGCACAAGGGGCTCCGGGAGGAGAGCCGGCCAGGTGGAAATTTCCATCTTCTCTCCTTGGCTCTCTAAGAGCTGGAGTTTGGCTCCCAGCAAGCCAGAGCGCGGTGCTGAGCTCTGCCCAGCGCCGGGGCTCAGCTTTCCCTGCTCAGCCCCTTGGCTCAGCACCTGCAAAGCTCAGTGCACTAGTGCAAGGCACAGGGGATATTTTTTTTGGGGGGGGGTGGTTATAGCTTGTTTTGGTGGTTTCTTCAGCTCTAAGGCGATGACAGTACCAGGTTCACAACCAGGCATTATACAGCCTCCAAGCAGCTGGCTCCTCTCAGGGTTTGGCCCTTCGCCTTACCCCAGAGCCCATCACCCCCCTTCCAGGTACCTTGGAAACGAAAGCAAAGGAGGTGGCTGTGCTGGGGCTTCCCCAGCCGCCCCTGCCATGGGGGGGTTGGCACCCAGATGGTGTGAGTGCTCTGCAGAAAAGAGCAGGACGAGCTGAAGCATATGTGCGCTCGCCTTTTCGCAGCGCGCCGGTGGGGCCCCGCTGCCAGCATTACTCACTGATTCCCACAGGGATTCTCCCCAGGAGCTGGGTCTCCCCATCCCAAAGCCCCATGTATGGAGCTGGGAGTGGGTGGAGGGGGGGTGTCCTGTAAAAGCGACCGAGCTCAAGGGGAGCATCTTGGCTCCCAAACATCTCCCTGAGCCTCGGGGAGGTGCTGTGACCAAACCCCTCGTGGCAAACAGCAAGCCCCTGGCTGTGATCGTCCTGTCTAAATCCCCCCTGACCCCCCTGTGGGGATCTGATTAATGTTTATCAATATCTGAAGTGTGGGACACAGGGGGAAATGGCCAGCCTCTTCTCAGGGGTCTGTGGGGACAGGACAAGGGGTGATGGCCTTAAGTTGGGCAGGGCAGTTGGACACCATGATCTCTGGAGGTCCCTTCCAGCCCCTATAACTCTGTGAGTCTGTGTATCCCTGGTTCTGGGACAGGGATGTTCCCTTTCTGCTGTTTCTTCTATGGGTCCAAGGAGCCAGAGGAAACTGCTACAGCTTTTGGGGGGAGGAGATGAACCCACCAGGGTGAACATCTCTGAGAGCTTTCTCCCTGCCTTTCTCACCCCCAAGGGCAGTGTCAGACCCAAATGGCACCATCCAACCTCCCAAAGTCGCAAAGCTCTGCCTTGGGAACAGGGTTTAAGTGCCCCCCCCTAAGCTACCTCTGCCTGATGGGGGCATGAGGGGGGGGTTAGAGGGGGTGGGCAGGCCCGTGAGCTGGGCTCTCCCTCGGTTTTGCTGGGGCTCTTCAATTTTTTAAGCAGCCCCTGAATAATTCAGCTTTGATGTAGCTGGCTCAAGGTTGGTGAGCTCGGGTGCTCCTTGGGTTTCTGCTTGACCCACTTTAACAGCCAGGAAATCCTGCCAGGCACGATGCTCCGAGTGTGTGGGGCAAAGCTGGCCCTGACCCCCTGGTCCCCACAGCAGGAAGGACACAGCCCCATCCTGGGGGTCTCCCCTTGCACCCCCACACCCATCTGCAGAGCACCCCTTCCCCAAACCACAGCTTTTAGAGGTATTTCTCTACATAAATAGGCTGGGTGCATCCTGGCTGCGTCTGTCAGAGCATCCGGAGGGATTTGCTCAGCTCCATGAACCAGCTCACACCCCACGGCTGCCTCTCCACAGCTCCTTGCTACTCAGAGCCTTACCTTGCTTTCCTGGAGCCTGGTGGAACACTGATTAATCCCACGGGCTGGAATAAGACGCTGATGATTCATTTGGCTGGGATGTGTGGGATTAGGATGGGCTCCAGAGATCCCTGGTGCTGCGTTTTCCTCTTGCCCTTCCAGCGAAGCCGGGTTGTGTTAACCATTGCTGCTGCAAAGGTGAGGAGAGGGAGAGACCTTTCAGGTGGCTGCATCCCACCACACCGCCAAAAACCCACCACTGTAAACCCCTGGGGACCCTGGGAAGGAGCTGTCCCTGGTGGGAAGCAGCTGTCCCTGGTGGGAAGCAGCTGTCCCTGCTGTCCTGCCCTCCCCCCACCTCCCCCCTCCCCGCCAAAACAGGCACAGCCACGAACCATCCCTCACTTAAGGAGTGGCAAACCCAAGCTGGGCTCACCCTGCCAGGGTTCCCCAGGCTTTCTGTGCCCCATGTCATGTCCACCCCCGCCACTCCCCACCCCTGCTGCTCCTGGGAGTGCTGTGCATCCATCTCTTCCACTTCACTGGGACGAGAGACCATTCCTGAGCCTGCAACCCCCTCTTGGAAAAGCTCCTTTAAATAGCATCACAGCCTTTGCATCCTTCCCCAGAGGCTGCTCCCAGAGTGCTGGCCCAGCATGCAGTACCAGCACCGGGAGCATCCTTGGCAGCACCAGCTTTGCACGGGGATGATGGGGATTAAGCAGGGAAGTCGCTTGGCTGGTGTCACGCTTGGGGGATTATCGGGGCCTGGGAGAAGTGGGGAGTAGCCAGGGAGTTTGTTCAGGGGCAGCAGAGGGGTTTGTCACAGGGGAAGAGAAATCCTGGGCGCTGGCAGGAGCTCGGCACTGGAGGCCACTGGGATTAACTGGGTTTTCCCCAAGCCCTGCGACAGGGCTGGGTTGGGAAGGAGAAGTTGGGTTTAAGTGCTCTGGGGGGATGCAGGGGCTGAGTTAGAGTTGGGAACATCAGCTTCAGGGCACTCAGCTTCATCCCAAGGCCAAGCACCAACTTCTCCCAGGCAGATGCCCTGATTCTCCTGCAAGGGGTGACTTGGTGCACCTCTCTCACCCCCAAATCAGCAAAACCAGCCTGGGAAAGCTGGAGAAACCCAGAGAGAACCCAGAGTCTTTGCATCCCCCCCCCCCCCCCCCCTTTCTTTGTTAGAAGAGATTTGCATCCATCACTAATTAATCCAAGATGAGCTGCTAATTCATCTCCTTGATTGCAACTCTGCATAATTGCTGCAGGCAGAGGCAGGGCGGGAGGCTGGGATGGGGAAGGAGAGTCGGGGGAGGTTCGGTTCTGCTTGCTCCCACCCCCAGCGCTACTGAGGGGCTCAGGTTGAGGGAAGAGGTTTCCTCTGGAAGGACAAAATGGTGATGGTCATCCTTGGATGGGGTTTGGGTTTCTCACCCCACACCAGGCTCACTGAGGGCCCTGTCATCAGTCACAAAGCCTGAGCCCCTCCAGCAAGGAGGAGACCACCGGTTAGAGGCTACATGGCCCCTTTGGCTCTTCCCACACTGTGAGCACAGGCTGCCCCCTCTCTGTGCTTCACATTTCCAGCATCCAAGTGCCTGTCAGTAGGTTTCAGAGTGAACGCTCTGCGATCACATCCCCCATAACCAGCACTCTGGGCTTCTCCCCCACCCAGCAGGTACACTAGACCCCACAGCCATGAAGACTGTTAACACCCCCCCCCACTCCCCCTGGACAAGCCCCAGGCAGGCCTGCTGGCAAGGCACTCCCTCCACAAGCAGCCCAGCAGCATGGCAAGGAGCAGAGCCCCCAGCTGAGCCCCCCCAAGCCCTGGGCAGCATGGTTAGTGGGGCAAAAATCCTCTTTTCCAAAGCTGCTCCCACGGTGCTCCAAAAGGTGTGTGGGCACCCAGGGCAGGCAGGAGATGTGCCCTTCTCACCCCTGCCACACAGGCAGGAGCCAAATCAGCGCCAAGATTGGCTGGTGGGATATTTTGCCACCCTCTTCTCCCTCCACTCACATCCAACCCACAGATTCCACCCCCCCAGCCCCAGTTTAACACCTCCACATATCCCCAGCACCCCAAAAGCTGAGCGACAGGGCAGCAAACAGCAGCAGGCAGGGGGGCCCCACGCTCCCTATTCACGTTTCACCCCACAAAAGGGAAGGAGCTACTTTCAGCTCCAGCCTTTTCTCTAGGAAAAATGCAGGTCCTAGCCTGGAGGCCCCTTCCCTGGGCTGAAAGGGGGCTTGGGGGGCCCCTGGCTGCCCCAACCACCCTTCTTAATCAACCAGGGCATGCGTGAAGCCTAATGCCATTGCACTATTGACACACACGGCGTGATAAACGCCTTACTGGGGATTTGCATAAGCTCAGGGAGGGAGGAAGAATGTGGAGAAAAGTGTCCACAATGGGAAAGTAAATGCATTAAAGTGCTTAGGGAAAAAAATATCTGATAAAGGAATAAACCAGTTAAGGGAATATATTACTCGCAGCCCCGGTTATTCAAATCCTGCCTTATAGGAAATCCTCTTAAAGCGATCACCTGATTGTGTGTTAAATTCCTAATTGAATAAGAAAAGAATTATGTATTTTTTTTTTCCATAAAGGCACAGAGATGGGAGCTGGAGGGCATGTTAGCTCGGGAGGAGTTGGTGGTGGAGAGGTATGAGGGGAGATGCGGGGCTCAGGGAGGGTAGAGTGGTGGGAGGGATGCCCTGGGAAGGCTGTGACACCTCTGAGGGCAAAGGAGCTTTGTTGGAAGAGTTGAAGAGTGATGGAGGAGAAGATCCTGGTGGGATCTTGAGGCTTCTCCAGCCCTGGCTGCTGTGACAGCACAGGGCTCTCTGGGGATGAAAAAGCATCAACCCCTGGCCCTGGAGGGAGCCCAGCCACTACTGCCACCTGGGATTTTGGGGGGCAGGCATGTGTCTGAGTCCTGCTCTGGGGTAATCCCCTGCTGACACAGGTCCTGCAGAAGATGCTTGGTCCCTGTCCACCTTCCCACCCCCCAATCTCTCCCCCTGCCAGCCTGCCCCCTGTTTCCCAGCCGGGGCTGAGGGCGATGCCTGCACGGCCTCTCCTGCCTGCGCTGCCCTTCCCCCCCCTCGGAGCTATAAATAAGATGCAAAAAAATAAAAAGCAAATAAAAGGAGAGAAAAAAAAAGCATCACCTGGCACTCAAGACGCAATGGAGAGCAGGGGGGGCTGACACACACCAAGCCCAGAGCCTGTGCTGGGGAGGGATGGGGGGCGGGGGGAGCAGAGAAAAAGAAACAGAAGAGCTAAAAATAGCCCTGGGAGCCGCTTTCTTCCTGGAGATCGTTTTTCTACATGGCCCTTTGGTTTCATAAACAGGATTATTTATTTATTTATTTCCCCCCACCATCCCCCTTCGCTCCACTCTTTAGTTATTTATTTTCCCTTTTCCTCAATGCCCCTCCTTTACCTATCCCCCCACTCCCACCTCTTAAAAAACACCCCAAACTCCCAAAACCAAGGTAAAAAAAAACCCAAATCACTAAACCCTGAACCCAAACCAAGCCCCAAACATCCCCCCCCAGATGGCTCAGCACAGGCTGGCGCTGTTACAGCTCTTTATAGGTAATTGAATATCCCAGAGTGCATCTGCTAATGCAAACTCCAATATAAATAAGCGGCAGCGAGCTCGGGGAGGGCAGAGGCGGCAGCTGAGAAAACAAAGCCAGCAGAGCCCAGCAAAGCCCAGCCGAGCTCAGGGGCTGCTTGGGGCTTTTTATAAGGCAGAATTAGATTGCCAGGGCCAGGCTGAGGTCCCACTCCCGGGCCAAAGGAGCTGGCAGCAAGCAGGGAGGCGGTTAGCGAGTTATCCCTCATCACAGCGCCCTTTCTAGAGCCAAGCTGTGCCTGGCAGCAGGGTACCAAGCCACCCCCTTACCCCCATTCCCAGGGCACACCCGTGTCTCCCAGAGCTTCTCCCTCTGGCCCCAAACTCCAGCCCTACAGAGGAGCGTGAGGCTTTGGACCATCCGCATCTCTGGCAGCGCCGGTACCTCCTCGAGCCAGCATCCTCCAGCAGCAGCCAGGGAGATCAGGGATGACAGGAGCAGTTCCTGTGAGCCTGCAGAGGCCATCTTTCCATCTTTCCCCCGTGTGCGCTGTTTTGTTTCCAAACAGACTTTTAATAACTAATTTCAGATGGTGAAGAGAAACAGCTACATCCTGACCTCCCGGAATGCAAATCGCCCCTCAGCCTGGGAGACATAAAGGGCTGAATGCTGCTTCCCCTCCGAAGCGTTGAAGAAAGGAGGTAACGCCTCCCGGCTCTGCCCGCTTGCGCTGGGGGAACTGTTTTGGGGTGAGAAGATGCGTTTTGCGATCGCACGGTGCCCGTACAGAGCAACCACGGGGGGCTGAAGGGCTGGGGGTCCTGCGGCTGAGACACCCGCCCCCTCCACCCCGTACCCCGCTGCTGCGCAGGGAGGGGGCACAGCCTAGAGTTTATATTTCCCTACAAACCAGACCCACCGCAGCTGAGCCGAGAGCAGAGGGTGCGGGACAGGCGGAGGACAGGCGGAGGACAGGCGGAGGACAGGCGGAGGACAGGCGGAGGACAGAGCTTTGCCCCTCCACACGCTCCCCCCGCCCCAGGACTCCGGGTTTAGCCCCAGTTTTAAAAGCCACAATACAGTTCGTTCCGGGAAGCACGGCAGAGGAGCGGTGCAGCCCCCGGCTAAGGGACACAGCTAAAAACACCACGGCTTTGCTCCTCCCAGCCCCGCACAACGCAGATAAGCCTTCTCCAGCCCCCCAGCAGCAGCCTTCCCCCCCCAGCCTCTGTGAGCGGTTTTGGCCGAGGGCAAACACGGGCCGCTTTTATTCACCCCCCCCCCCATCCCCCTTCCCGTATCTCGTTGGGTTCCGAGTCACGGAGCGGGTACCGGGGCTCTGCGGAGCTCTGCTGCGGGTACCGGCGCAGAGATGCTCCGAGGGGAACCGGGGGAAGGAGCCGGGGGAAATGGGAGGGGAGGGGGGAAGGGGCCGGGCCGGGGGCCGCCCCGCACCACCATCTAGCGGCTGCGCGGCAGCAGAGCGCGGCCCCCCGCCTCGGCCCCAGCACCGAGCGGGAGGGTCCCGGCTTCCCCTCCGCAGAGAGAGCGGCAGCCCCACGGGAAGCGGCTAGAGATGGGCCGGGAGAGGCGGAGGGGGGCATCCAGCCCCATTCGGGGGGGGTGCTGAGCCCGCAAAGGTGGCACAGCCTGTACATGGCTGAGGACACGGGGGGGGTCCATGCCCCACGCTGCCCTGCGCCCCAGCACACATCACAACCTGCACAAGCACAAATCTCTCTCCCCCCTCTCCCTGGGCCATCCTTGCCCAGTAGGACAGCACACAGGGTAGTAAAACACTGCTAAACCTCCCTGGCTTGTCTTATGGATGTACCTGGACTAAGCAATCCCCCCCCCCAAATCCTGTATGACAACTTCATACACCCCTTGGGGTTTTTTAAAGCTAACAACACAACAACCCAAAACCCCCCAACAGCAGCAAACCACAAACCTGAACCCACAGCCCAAGGTGCTGAGCAGCAGGCATCAGACTTCCCCCCACTCCAGCAGGCTGGGCAAAGCCCTCATTAACTGACATTGCACCGTTAATCAGCTGCAGAAGCCCCTGCCAAGGGCTTGGCAGAACCACATCCAAAACCTTTGCTGAGACCCGTCCAGGGCCAGGTTAGATGTGATGCACAAGAGGTGCGTGCTCAGGGACAAGATTTAGCCAGGAGCACGTGCTCCAGAACAGAGGGGGGGATGATGCTCACCCCCACCTGCTGCTGCCCCAGCATCGGCTTCCTACCCCCTCGCTCCGAAAACCAGCAATACTGTGTTAAAAGGGGTTTGCTGCAAACCAGCAGGGCCAAGGTGGGTGTGAGCCTGCCAGAACTGCTCTGCCAGGTACTTCTGCTCCCAGCTGCATACTCAGCAACACCCCAAAGCCAAGCTCTTCACCCCAGAGTTGTGCTCCTGCTCTGAATCGCTTCAGCACAGGCCCGAGGCCCACATCATGAGCGCGGAAAAGCAGCAGAGGGCCTCAGTGCCTGGTCACTTGGTGGCTGACCACTGCACAGCTAAATCCAAAAGCCTCCTCAGCGCACCAGGAGGGAGCGTGCCAGGAAGGGAAACAGGCATGAGGCCCACGCCTACCCTTGTAATAAGATAAATTATTGGAGATGAGATTTCTCAGTCCCTTCCCTGGGAATTCAGGCCTAATGTGCCAGACTCAGCAGAGACATCAGCCTGAGCGCAGCCCGTTCAGGGCTGTGTCTGAGCCATTATTTTGGGTTTTTCCCTGTGCTTGCTGGAGAATGTCCTGCTCTGCAGTGATTTATGCACCGGGCAGCAGCACAGGGACAGCCAAACCTCCCACTGCATCACCGGGGCTGCACGACCACATCCGTCCAGGGGACAGCGGAGCTGTTGGCACCATCTCTGCGGCTGGACGTTGCCACCACTTACTGAATCCGCCAGCTGCTTCTCTCAGAATCTCTGGCTGCTCCAGGCAGAAGAGGGGAAACGTCACCAGCAGCCGAATGAACAGTTTAAAACGCTGATCCCAGCCAACAGAACGTGCTTCGCCTGCAGCGAATGGAGGCACGAAGGCAGCGCTGTCGCCCTCCAGAGCTGGATCAGGCTTCCTCTGCCGAGGCCTCGCTGCAGAGCTGCCACACAGGAGAACAAGGAGCCTCATCTTTGCGTGTTCAACTGGTGCTAGCAAGAGGGTAAAGGCTTTTTCTCCTCTTATCCACCCCCATCAGAGTGTTTATCGCAGCCCTGCAAAGGGAAGGATGCAGATGGAGGCAGGAGATGCCCCCTCCGCCCTTCCACTCCTGATCTTCCTCCTGTGCTCGAAGGAGAGAAGTGACAAGCTTGGAGTGACAGCACAGGGAGCGTAGCTGAAGCCCTGGGTCAGGTGCAACCCAAAAAAAGAAAGAATAAAGGAAGTTACCTACACTCACCTGAGGAGCAGGAGAGAACACACACACAAGCACAAGTCCCAAGAGCAGCTTTAAGGAGGAACAAGAGAGGAAAGTTATATTTGCAAGCAAAATGTGGCAGGAGAAACTCAGCTTGTCCTGCCCCAGTCCCTGCAACACCCAAGCCGATGGTGTCTTTTGAGAACCACCTCAAAGCTCAGCTAGGATTGAGAGCTTATTACTGTTGGCATTTTGGTTTGGACCAGAGAGTACAGAACATTGGTAGCATCACCCTGATCTTATCCAGCCCCATCTCCAAGCAGGAAACAAAAGGAAGAAGACACAGAATACTTATCACAACACAGATTTAATTTCTTAGGCAGTTATAAAATTACAAAGAGCGATGGGCCAGCAGTGAGCCAGACACTTGGTGAGGTGGAATGTTAGACAGATTTTTCCACTTATCAACACAGATACCGAACAGTGAGCGAGCACTGCAGCACGCAGGGGTTGGGTTTTTCCCCAGGTGAGGAAGGAAAAGGCAAGAGCAAATAGATCCAAGGAGACAAAGGGTTGAAGTAGTGATGCTTCCTAGAAACCCAGAGCTACGGGAACAACACCTGGCTCCTGAGAAACAAGTCGGACACATGCAGAGGCAGCACAGGGGGGGCAGCGCACAGGGCGCTGGAGCTGCGGGGTCAAAGCCACAGCACCGAGGTGTCTGTGATGAGCACAACTGTAGCTATGGGCAAGCCAGAGTGAAAGCCTCTTGTCTGTTATTCTCCAGTCAGTGTAAGATGTAGGATGAGACTTGCCAATTTGAAGAGTGTTAAAATGAAGGCATGTCATGGTTAGAAAAAAAATAGGAATTTACTGGATTCCTTTGGTTGTGCAACTGGAATCTGAAAGGGTTTATTTACAGTCAGAGCCATGCTTTCTTCATTGCAAGCCTTCCACGGTGCAGCAGATTCCAGGGAAAGAAAGGCCTGCTCTGCACATGTGGAGAGGACACTGCCTCACTCTCAGGTGTTAACAGGTTAAATAAAGGTGACTGTCAGCCAGGACAGCCCTAGCACAAAATAAGCCTTCCCAAATCTCTGCAGTGATTAATCCCCACCAATGCTTTGGACAAAGACTCCTGTTGCTCTGTGAACAGTAGCAGAGCATCTGCACACAGAGTCAGTATACTGAACAGCTCAGTGACACAGAGTCAGTATACTGAACAGCTCAGAGGGAAGAGACTCTACCACCTTACTGCACGTTGCTTTGGTGCTAATGGCATCACTAGAGACAAGAAAGCAGGACACTGGATGTAACAGAGTGCTCCCAGATGGGCTTCTCAGAGCTCTATGCTACTCACCGGCTGGCAGGCCTTCAGTTCACTCCTCCCTTTCTGCTATTACACATAGATCAGATGCAGGTTTCCTCTGTGGAGACGCCTGCCACTGCATAAAGAGTCTTCTTGGGTATTTATTTGCATCCAGGCTTGAAATGACACCACCTCTTCCCTTCCCCACTGTAGGAAACAGGCCTGAGGAACCTGCTCCGGCGAGACCAGCGTCTCACTGACCGGGCTCTCAGGAGGGGCAGCTCTCACTAACCTCCTCATGCTTCTTACTTCCTCCCCCTCTGCCAGGCCCAGCCTCTTCACTGCCAGATTGGTATCTAGCACTTGTTTTGGAAACAGTGACATGAGAAGAGACCAGAGCTGATAAAAGCTTTCTGCCTCAGAACCAGAGACACAGACAGACAGATGTCGAGACAGCAGCAGAGCACACACACACTCACTACCTACTTGCACATAGAGAGAACAGCTCCTTCCCTACAGTACTCCCTGGGAACGGATCCCACTGCAATCTAAGACCTGAGTTTAGGATTCCAAGTTTCTAAGTGTTCCCACCCCCTCCCCAGCTTTGGTTGTTCCAGTCATCTCTCTCTGCCCCAGTCCCTCTGCCGAATTACAAAGCTATTGAGAAGCACAGTCTGTACCTAGAGAGAGACGCACTGTCCTGGAACAAACAAGGTCCTTCCCAGGAAGGTCAGTCTAAAGCCAGAGGGGCTGTGGGGGTGTTCCCATATCATATGACTGGAAGCCCACAGCACAGGGCTGGAGCCTCCTTGGCTTTGCCCTGGGGAATCCAGGGCTGTTACACCATCAAGAGACGAGTTTAGATACCGCCTGATCCGCCGAGCGCAGCAGTGCAATGGGAAGCTGCATCCTCACCTGAGTACAGAGCAAACAAACAGCATTTCTGGTACTTTGAAAGGAAAACAAAACTCCAAACACCTTTTTTCATTGGGATGAAACCCCAACCTGAAAGGCTGTACCTTTGGTAGCATAACACGAGAGGTGGTTACTGAGGGCCCAGGGCCCTCAGAGGGAAACGGTGTTAGTCATACTTTATCTGAGAAGTTCACATCCTCATGCAATGAGCTCAAGACAAACTACTGCAACCACTCAAAGAGACTGTCAGCGGGGACCAGAAGCCACCTGTTCCACCCTACCAGCTCCATGCTGGTCACTAACCCCACAACATTAACACTTCTGCTCTCCAAAATGTTTTCCCCAGTTACAACAAGATGACAGGCATTTTATCTGGCCTCCAGTTTCTACTGAAAGGAGAGCCAAGCAGGGCATAGCAATTCAACAGTCAGTCTGTGGCTCAGGAGCATACTGCAGCATACAGAAGACACACACACAGTGAATACAGCATCTCCAACTCACCTATGGAAGAGAAGGTGTTAAAGTTAAGAAGGGGGTAAAATTAGTACAGTAAGTGTCCTCAATTTTTAGCAGAAGGAGTCAGCAATGACCTCATGGGATCTACCTTACTATGTAACACAGCCTTTGTTACACTCCAGAGTTGTAAGATTTGTGTGCTTAGCACTTGTGTTGCTGTGTTTACCCCTAACTCTGCTGTGGGGTCTATGCCAAGCCTCCAAGTATGTTATCAGGAACTTTAACAGCTTTAGTCTGGAAGGAGCAGACATCTGAGAGCTCCTGGGTGGTTCCCTTTGCCAGCAAAGCTCACTGAGCTTTTATTTACTTTGAGACTTGTATTCTACTGGGCAGTTATGGGTTCCACATCACAGCCAGTAGCACTTGGAAGTTAAAATTAGTAATTCCAGCCCATGGAATTTAGTTGTCAGCCAGAGCTCAACATCAAGAGACTAAGCCACATTTCAGCTCGACTCAGTTTTGCTTTGAATGTGCTGGGTTCTGGAGAGGACACCACAAACTGCTCCAGCCAGCTACTGGGGACAGGCAAGGGTTTCTGGTGAATAAACAAGCCTGATCCCTTCCCTCCCACCTGAGGACACCTTTCCATACACAGACTTACAGTAGCCTGACACAGAGAGCTCTCTTGGCAGGGACTGCCACCGTCTCCTGCACTTCTGGAGGAATGGGAAGCCCACAGGCCCACACAGGGCTTTGGGGACAAAGACCACTGCCTGCTACTGCTGGAGAGAAGACTTGGTAACTCCATCAAACCCTAGAGCTGTCCAGCTGTGGTAGGGAGTTCACACCTACCCTGAGTCATCAGTTGCTGTCCTCCTCTCAAGACCTGCAGTCTCCTCTGCAAGCAGTCCCTGGAGGGGGGGAAGCGACTCCCACTGATACACAAAAGGCAGAGCAGGCTCATTTTGGCAAAGGAAAACAACACTCACCAAGTCCTTTGCTAATCACTTGCTCACTAACTGTTATCCAAGACTTAAGAGAAGGCACATTACAACCCTAAAAATAGTCTGCAGCACTGCTCAGCCTTGGAAAGCCCTAGTCTGGGTCAGGGCAGTTAAGGATTTATTCCAAAAGTGCCAAAGAGACAACCAGTTCTTGGAGTGTATTGCAAGAGGTACTCTGATGAAAAGGAGACAGCAAGAGAAGGAAAAAATAAAGAATAAAAAGAGAAAAGGACTGTTATCCCACAGGAGAGAACCCAGAAGAAAATTAGCTTTTCAAAAATCATTCATATGTACATCAGTACCTGGGGAAAAACCCCAAACAAGTTTTTGTCACTATTAGAGCAGTACACTCAGCCACAGACTGAGGAGAAGGAGTGGAGAGCTACGCCTTCCAGCTGAAAACCTTAAGGCTGTTTGAAGAGCAGAACTGCCACACTCTACAGGGACTTTCATCCAGCCTGACAGAATCCTTGCTTTGAAAAATTTAAAAAAGTATATAAAAAAAAAGTTATTGCTACTCTGCCAAGGAAATAAGACAATCTACAGGAGAGAGAGAAAGTGCATTCCAAGTCTTCCCTAAAAAAACCCCCAAGTTTCTCAGCCACTATGGGCTACAAACACCCAAGTACTAAAAGGGGCACAAACAAGTCTCTAGCAAGTCCCATCCTAACCTTCTTCCTGCAGGAATTTCCTTCCTTCCCTGTAAAGGCACTTTCTATATTCTATATCCTTATGCAGGGACACACTTGCAGTTTTCCATCCCAACAAACAGAACAGTCCCACAAATACACAACATTCAGAAGGAATTTTAATTAACAAAATGGTCCAGGGAAGGGGAGGGAGAACCCCCCAAAAAAAAAAACCACCAGGCCATTGCATTTGGAAGGTTGCATGTCAGTCACTAGGTATGCCTGCAAGCCCATGCACAGGAAACCATTTGGACCTTTGTCAGTGCAGAACTAGTCTCAGCTTCCAGAACCACTTCTCTACTCCTTCCTTATATAAGCTAAATATTATATACATATATAAAAAAAATACAAACTTGAGTTTGTTATAAAGTGGCTTCTCTCTCTCCCCCTCCTATGCTTGCTTGGCACATGAAGGCATGCAAAGCTAGTAGGCTCTGAGGGCTGCACAAACAGCAGGTTTTGGCAACAAAAAAAATAAACACAGCTAAAATAGATAAGCAAGATTAAAAGCCACTGAATTGAAAACCATATATTTTTCCAATTGTATAGAATTAGAACTACAGCTACGACTTAAAACTGTAAGAGTCTGTCATCCTCTCTCCCAACTCATGTCAAAGTTCATAGCAGCATAACACGAGATTCCTCAAGAAACATCAAGCCAGTGTTCTCTGCTTCAGGAGTGAGTTCACAGGTCAAAGTTCAGTCTGTCCGAAGGATCATGGGGGGATGCTCACTGTCTTCGTCCAATCTAAGTGAGTTGGTTTCATCTTCCAGGCAAGCTCCACCCACAGCACCCAGGTCATCTGTATAGGCTGCAGAGAAAGGAAGGAGCAGTTGGGGGATCAGCAGCACAAATTAAGGTTGGATCAGAAGGATTAGAGCCCAAGAGCCAGATGTTGCTTGCAATGGTTTCACTGATACCCTACACTGACCTCCAACTCTTCATCTTGACCATGACTCTCTGAGCCACAAGCATTTTATGATTCAACTACTACACAATTCAACTACTCTGTGCACGTGCAACACAGTGGTGCTTTGGCCAGGCTGATGTTTTCCTTAAATTGTTAGTTGTAAAACTGAGCTGTTTGTCTTCATCTCCACCCATGTGTTACAGCTGCACCTGCAGTACTGATGCTGTACCTGCAGATTGTCCTTCCTCTGCAGCTGAAGCAGCGAGCGACCCAAGTGCCATCAAAGCTGGTGAATGCTGCGCTCAGAGCTGTGGCATTTCAACCAAATTCTCATCCTCTCAATTTAATGGAGCAGCCAATCAGGCTAATAGGTCACTGCTCCCATAAAGGAATGCCAGAAGCAGTTATCACCCTTGTTAAAAAACCCAACAGGCTGCAGTTAAGATGCTTTGCATGAGGTCTGGGTGCAGAACTCCAGGATGAAAGACTTGTGTTAGGACATCTCAAGAACCATCTGGCAAGCACTGCAACCACCAGTACAATCACAATGCAAGACAGAGTTCTCTCCAGAAAGCAGCAGAGACAACTGACCCACCAACAGGAAGCTTCACTTCACAGGTGCTCTTTTCCTACCACTCACCAGTGTGTCCCATCACCCCTGCAGTTAGGAAAAGCTCAGTGCTGAAGCAGATGAGCTCACGCAGCCATCTAGAAATGAAGCGACAGGCAGAGGTGCTCCCTGCCCCGTTCCCAGCCTCCTCCTTACCATGCCTTGTGGGTGAGGAAGGCACATATGTACCTTTAGTCACAGCAGCACTGTACGTCTGCGCTACCAACGGCCGGTCATGGGATGCAGACTCCAGGATTTCGTTGGCTGGCTCCATACTGCCATCAAGCCTACCAAGCAGAGAGAAGTTAGCTGGAGAGGTGATCTACCTGCACATAATTCAGCTTTAGTTGACTGCTACAGAAGAGTTTCTTATTAGACATGCAAGAATAATGCATGCAACAGGAGGAATTTGGTCCCTCTGTTCCAGAAGGCATCTGACAACACTTCAATTACAGATTGTTGAGGCCTGTCTACAAGAGAAGCAGTTGCTTCAAAGACATAAACTAGAAAACCCTCTAGTGAAGGTGTTAGAGCATTTCAGAGATGAAGAACTTGACAAAAACTCCCCTCCAAGATTTCAATTCATCTGCAAGTGAAACTAGAGGCCATAAAATGTTCAGAAGTAGTATGTTTTTTAACAAGTATTACAGATTGACCAAAGCTGCAGGTCTGAATTACCCCTGTGAGCTATGAGCTTTAAGTCTATGGTTGATCATGTAAGTAATCTGACTGCATTACCTTAGCTTTTCCTGCCAAGCCTTATAAAACAAAGTAACAATGCCTCATCTTTTCCTGAAGGGTTCTACAGTCCTGGCACAGAACATCAGTGGGCTGGCCTCTCTGCCAGAAGTTTAATAAGGACACTGGGAGAGAGAACGCAGGAAATTTCATAGGCCAGATTCCCCTCTGAAGTCAGAGTAACATCTCTCTCTTATCTCTGTAACCACTTCATTTATTGATGAAGAGGATGGTGGCAGCCGTTTCAAGTTCTCCTTTAAGTAACTCAACTCAAACTGCCAAGTAAGAGGAAAAAGGATCATAGAGCTAACAGCGATTGATCCTTCGCTGCAGCCAGGCAGGGTTGGGTTTCTGCTGGTAAAGCGCTGCTCCCTGTAGTAGATACTAGGAGGGAAAGCCCAGGGGAATTCTTAAGTTACTCGTTCATGTCAGAGGTCTGGGTAAGATTAAAGGAGGGAGCTGTTCTAAGTTAGACTGTTGCAGAATGGAACAAAGGTGAAGAACAAACTGGACTTGGTGAAAAAAATAAGACACACCAGTCCCCAGCCAGTGTGGGCTTACTTGTGCTGCTTCATTAGCGTGCACTCTCCTCCTTCCTGGGGGTCCAGGTTGTACATGTACAGATACCCATCGGCAGCTCCCACCAATAAACGGGGGATCTTCTGAATCCTAGAAAGGTTTAGGGGAGAGCAACAGATTCATTAGAACTTAAGTTTTGTATCAGCACACTCTCCTCCCCTCCCATGACTTCAAGCTGTTAACAGTTAGAGCACCTAAGAATGAACTGTGCATACAAAAAGTAAGGCATAATGACATTTTGGGGCTAACTGGATGCCACAGGAATCAAAAACCCATCCTGTTACCAAGCTTTGTACCACTCCAGAGACAAATATTCTAATGGCAAGTATTTACTTATTTCAGAAATGTTACATGGCTAAATTATTGCTAAATGGTGCTCTGAGATCAGAGGAGAGGGAGCACAGACATGAAGTCAGTTTAGCACAAGAACTATAAAACCCCCCACAAAATGAGTTCACTACCACTCAGCTTATTGCTTTCATAGCTGTGCCAAGTGGGACCTGCCTTTGGTGAAGACAGAATAAAGATTAGTTAGCCCTCAAAATTAACTTTAATGAATGCTATTCTGTTTTAGAGACAAGAATAACGTGAACTTGGTTTCAAAGACTTCTTTAATGGTTAGTCTGGATTGCCTAATTTTGCAATTCACTAACACAACATGCAGTATCACTCCCCCCCAGCACTCATGGAAGCAAACATCCCAAGCCCATGGGTTCGGTCTCAACGTTTTTCTTTCAAAATTAAAAAACATCTTTAAACAACACTTAGAAGTAGGCTATTCTCATTAGCTAACACTTAGCTAGTGTTAGCTAAGTAGAATAACTGAGAATATTACGCCTTTCTGTCCTCCCTTCACAGGGCTGCGAGGTGTTAGCTCTAACATACTCCTCATAACCCAGAAGAGGCTTTGAGATGCTTGGAGGTTATCACTGCATACTACTCATACTGCTGGAGAGGAGGTTATGTTCTAGCTCAGCCTCTCCAGAGCCCAGCAAGGCCCCCAGTGGGGTGCTGAGGGCAGGCTGGGTGTCTCTACTCACGTGGCCAGCGCACAGATGTTTTTGTGCCCACAGAAGGGCAGGCGGACTGTAGCAAAGGCTCTACCCTGGTTGAACATCTCTGTTACTTGAGAGGGCAGATAGCTTGTTGAGGCCATCAGCACTTTTCCAAAGTAACCTGTCCAGGTTGTAGGCTCTTCCTGAGGTCTGCAAGGCAGAAGGAAGACAAAATGATCAGCTTTGCCTTCTTCACGTTAGAAAGGTGCATAAACACTTGGGAATATCTTTTTTAAAGATACTAATCAGCTACTTGCTTCTCTTCTGACACAGAGCTTACACCCTTGAGAACTCTAACGCACTTAATTTATGCTACAGGGCACAGTGTGCCCCACAATACTCCCAGCATGTTATTTAAGCATGTTTCATTGTAAACTGATACCTCTGCTTATAAAACTGCATTTCATAAGGTTCGTTATCCAAGCACAAGGTCTAGGAAAGTGCTACGGCTCAAGACTTATTTCAAGTGTTTATCACCAAAATTGTTTCCAGCAACTTCTACAGAAACCTAAGAAAGACTGTCCTCTCAAATCATAAACAGGAACACTTTATAACCTGGTGCCTTTTAAAGGCCTGTAGGCATCTGGAAGGCATTGCTAAGATAGCTCATCCCATCTGGGTGTCAGAGGAGGTGAAACAAACACGTATATAACTGGAATCGCTGAACTGCTCTGCCAAGGATGGCCAGTGTCTCTTTGGCAGAAACACCTCCCCTATTCACCAGGAGGACATGCAGCTCAGCTGTAGTTGCCAATTCATAAATGACTTCTTATGCCCTTTACAGAAGCATTCAAAAGAAGTCTGACTATCCTTTCAAGAACTCATTTCGTGGAGTACAATCGATTTTAAAGCCTTTCCCTTGAAAAATTTAAGGCACCTCTGAAACCTACTTTTCTTTCACAGTCTCAAGTTTGAAGATATGCACTGTCTCTGTGTTACTGGACGCAGACAGAAACATGCCATCCATGCTGAAAGCCAAGGAACAGATGCTCACACACCTAGGGGAAAAAGGAAAAACAGTGAAGCATTATTTTTGATGTCCTTACTGCATCAGTGGTGTAAGAAGAAACCTAGTGTTAGCTAAGCAGAGTGGGCTTAAATGAGAATATCCCTTCATTTCAGCAGGCAGGAGCCTTTCTGCACATTCAGCTCTAAGGAGCTGTATAATGTTCACACACACTCTACTGAGAGAGCTGGGGAGACTGTGTCTGCATGTTAGACTCACCTGCTCTTCTCCTGTCAGTGATTGCAGGTGGATCACAATTGCACCAAAGTATTTGGCTTAATTAATAATTACACAGATTTGTCAGTCACCAACAGCTTTGCAAATCAGAAGAAAGAGCCTTTCCATAACAAGCATTCTAATTCTCCAGTATCTTCTTGTAGCATTTCATTCTTGTAGCAAGATCCCCATTAACAATGTTCAACTCTAACGTGTAACATATGGGGGGTCAGTAACAATCCAAACTCAGTCCTACCTCTGTATCAAGTACAGGAGAGCTACAGAGTGAGTACTGCCACAACCCACAGTAACATTTCACAACGGCCAGTGATCACAGCACTAGCAGGATTTAGAAAGAGAGCAAGAATATTAGATGTGCTGCCTCCAAGTGCTGTAAGAATATTCTATATCTTACAAAAGGTGACCTACTTTAAACAATTTCCCTCACCAATAAATTTTTAAAAGGTAAGACAGCACAATTCTGACAGGATTGATTTGTAGAACAGTCAAGTCCAAAAGAGTGAAATTGGAAGACACTCAAGCTGAAACTGTTATAAATGTACAGGCAGGGATGAATAAAGATGAAAATAAGCAAAAATCCAGATGCCCACTCAATTGTGGAACATACTGGAGATTTACTGTAAGGAATAAGCTTCAGATAATTAGCCCAATTGAACTTTACCTCTTCACTCCCCTCCGGAATTCAAAGAGTTTCTGCCCCTCTGGAATGCAAAACACTCTTATTACTGTCCCCTGGAAAGAAGAAGAACAGGAGGCATCTTTCATTTCAAGCTTGTTCAGTGTGTATTAGCTCTAATGAGCAGGGTACAGCAACAAGCAGCAAACGGTTCTGCTGTTCATTCACTGCTGCAGTTGTGCAACACACCACGATGAAATATTCATGGAGCTGGGTGGTAGGATGTGTTTGAAGAATAGAGAAACAAGAGGGGGGAGCTGTGCATCAACAAGCTACACATCAAGAACAGCCTTTATCAGATCTGATCATGAAAGTGACCACCAGACAAGTACAAGTACAGTCACCTGGATGTGGCTGTGCCTTTATCCGGTGCAATCAGTTACACCTTGTTATTCTAACCTTATTACTCACAGAGTACAGGCTCCAGACTTTCAGATTTATACAATACAGACAATTTGTCATCATGTGCCAAAGACTGGCAAGACACTTTGACACTTCTCTCTCTATCTGACTTGGTCTTGTTTTCATTAAGACGACAGCATCAAAAGACAAACAACTTCTAACAAGCATCCTTCAGTAAAGGAAGAAACACTTAGAGGATTACAGCCAGATTAAAATGTGCTTGTTTAAACAACATTATTATCCAACATTACACAGCACAGAAATTGTGTTGAATATTGTTAGCCATCATAATTGTAGAGCCTTCTTTTTTGGCACTTGTACATGGAACTGTGACTGAAATGGCTGAGAAGCAAACGTCACTTTTATGGCTATCAGGAAGTCAATAAAAAGTCACCTTACCTTTTCTGACGCAGTGGCAAGTTTTGTACCACTTGCATCAAAAGCCAAAGCAGCCAAGGGACTATCATGAGCTGGGATCATATTGGCAGCTCTCTGCAGGAGTGAATCGATAAAATACAGCCTTAGTAGAGTCCAGGGTAAGAGCTACATGCTTGCAGCTTGAGACTGCATATTTAAGAGCATTCAAGGCAAACAGGGGTCTTACTTTAAGGACAACAGCTTCAATATTTGTTTCAGTAACTGCTAAGTACATAAAATTATCACTGAAGCACATGCTTAGAGAGCACAAGGACACTTAAAATACAGTCAAATTGAAGTTACTTTACTTTGTTCCACCCGTTTGCCTAACTACTCATCACATCTAATATTAGTGTTTATTTTTTTGCAGACATTCTGTGAAGCCTTGACATAAGAGACCTGAAAACTCATGTGGAGGAACCTAACTGAGCAACTAGTAATTCCTCTCTGAGGAAGTCACTTCCAAAACCTCCCTCTTTAGAAGTGGAAACAGCATTCACAAAGATCCTTACCAGATTGATGGTGTCAAAGACTTGTACTTCTCCAATAGTTGCACTTCCTGGGTAGGCCAGATAGCAGTTATCATTGTTTATTGATAAAGCACACAACCCTAGAAGGGATGCAGACACAGAATCACAAAGATGCAAATTGCAAGACTTACACAGCAAAGCTTTGTGATGCTTTGCTTGAATATTAAAGGTAACTCAAGTTATTCTCACAAGGCATCAACAGAAACAGAACAAGGCTGAGTAATCCCAGAGTCAACCTGTAACAATAGATCAATATTTTAACATGTTGAAGTTTAATATAAAGTAGAAAAGGGTGAATACCAACAGGGCTACTATAACTATCAAGCAGCAGAATTTCCCATGTCTGCCATGACTCCTCCAGCATTAACATGACCAAGCCTCTGGGTATACTATGTGCTGGCAAAGTCCACTTTGTGTCTTGACTACTTCTTTCTAGCATTTCAGCACATCCACTCTAAGGGACTGAAAAACTGGGAGCCTGCTATTTGTTCTCAAAAACCTCACCTGAATAAAATGGACAGAGAAGTGGATAGCCAGTCACTCGTGTATTTAATTGTTACTTCTATTTGAAAGTGAAATGAACAGTGCTACGATTCCCTGCAGGAAACATCATACATTGACACCACAGTCATGTATCAGAGTTACACCAGCTTTTAGCAGCACACTTACCTGCAGGATTGGGAGGTGTCTCCCTGATTGTATGTAATACCTTCATGTCTCGTATGTTGTGTATATAAAGAGACTCTTCCAGACATACTATCAGCCTCTGGGTATGGGAAAGAGGACAAAATACTAAGATCAAACTGGAGTTTATATTACTTTTTTTTAAGGTTTGATAAATTATCCAAAATGCAGTAAGTAGCTTTCAATAGAGAAAAGGCTGTACCCACCTGATGGGAAGAAATAAGAGTCTGAAAGAAGATACACAAGACACACCCCTTGAGAGGCTTCAACCATGCAATCCTACACTTGGTCACTTGAACCCACCAGTGTGCTTGACTTCTCTCAACCACATTAGCACAAATTGATTTAAATTAAAACAATTTACATTATAGCTTAAGGCAGCAACCTTCATTTAAAGCTATTTAATTCTTGTTCTGTACCTACCCTTATGCATTTCCCCGCCTCAAGAGGCCAATTCACATGTAGAAATTATTTGCTGCTTTGGCTAAACAGAAAAACATACAAGACTTTTTTTAACCATTTCTAGAGCCTATTACTGAATCATTTGTGAGGTTTTGGTTTTTTAAACCTTTAAGTTCTTCACCATCTCATGACACTTTTGCAGACTACATCTGGGTGGCTAACAAGAGGTTACTCATTTAATGCTACTCAGCTATGCCAGAAGTCAAGTTTGCCACTCTTTCTCTTATGGCTTTAAACAGGAATTCAACCCTCCCACACCTGATTTTGGGGATGGGAACAGACATTAAAAAGATTTTCTCCTTTGGATGCCACTGTCTTTACTTTACACGAGCTGGCTGAAGACAGGTAGGTCTGTATTTGCCAAAGAGCCTATTAATGATTTATTAATTCAGGAAAAAAAAGTTGCAGACACTTACTTAAAAATGTAACCAGTTAAATGATTCTTTTAAAAATTAATATGTTTTTAAGGAATTCAGCAAACTGGATTAAACCCATAAAAATTGAATAGCTAATAACCAAGTTGAGGCCTGTGCAGGAATTGCCAGTGTCACATACTTCCACAGTTAGGACATGGGATGATTCACACCAGAAGGGACCTCAGGAGGTCACTTTTCCAACCTCCTGCTCAAAGTGTGCCCGGCTTACTCAGGGCACTTTCCTAAGTAAATACATAAACACAGAACCAAGAATACTTAACCAAATCAGAGTACTGAGATTCCATAAGGAAGCTACAGTTGGAAAAGTAGAAGTTAACTTCAAATAGCAGTTCTGTCCCTAAAGGAAAAGGCACCTATCAGCAGAGGATGTGCCAGAATAACATCTGTAACCCCCTCCCGTAACTTCACCTCGTCAGAATTACTACTCACCTGTCTATTGAGTTTGACAGCCAAGATGGTGTTGGAGTAACTGTAGTTGCAAATCTCTGTCCCCTTCTTAAAGTGACAAACTTTCAGCTTGCGTGGAGCTTTAAGGCTAACTATGGCCACCAGACTACTGGAGAAGAGTCTCTCCACGATGCACACGTCTTCTGTGTCAGCTGAGAGGGAAGGAGGGGAAAATACAGAGGCAGATTTCAGGGAAGAGGAATGCTGCACATCAACAGGAAATACTGTCTAAGAAAACACAGTCTAACACCACATAAGTTATGCCACAACAGCTCACACTCCAGGTGGGATAAGTCTTTAAAGCAAATCATCTACACAGTAAATGCTGATTTACAGAGAGTTCCCCCCAGGTGTAAAGCCACATGACACCTCAGAACAGAGCATCTACCTCCCACCCTGCCCAAGATCCATGAGAAAAAAATTCAATTGCTACAGATACAAAAGAAAGCACAGCAAATTATTAAATGCCAAAACCTCACAATCTTCCTACCTCTGCAGAAATCCAGGAAAACAAAGGGGGGTGTGTGTGTTTTGTTCTCAAAGCTATCCTATGCATAGAAGGGTTTTAATGACCAGAAAACCTGGAGTTTCTACACACCTCTCCATGAGGAAAGGTTGTTGTACTCAAACAGCATCACTTCTGTACTACTATGGAAGCACTGGGGGACAAAGGAGGAACACAAGTCACCATTCAAAACGTGGGGAAGACAGCAGGAGGGAGGAGAGCCCAGAATCTCTGGCAAAGCAACACTTGAGAGCATTTGATGATAGTACAGCACTGAACCAAGCTGGTGGGAGCTTGAGTCCCACCACCACTCACCCTGGCATGTCTGCTTCTCCCTTCCCATCCCCTGAAGCTCCCCTCCAAAAGCCCCAGACACAGTGGACATAGTTTTCACAGCAGGAGAAAGCTGGAGAGAGTTTTACCACTCTGCAGCTCTCCCACAGCTACCAGCTACATCTGCCCTTCCATTACAAAGCTGAAGCAAGACAAGCTACTTGAGGCTTTGGCCTTGGTCCATCTGAACAACCAAACTTTTCAGAAGTCAGTATCTGGATTAGCTCAATGCTTAACACATTGCAAACCATAAAACTGTCAGGGGGAGAGGGGGAAAAAAAAAAAAAAGAGCAGCTTCTTTCTGAAGGCTTCTGTTTTGGCCAAGAGACACATTAAATAACTGGCACTGTTCTCATCACCAATGACAGAAATTCCCTGAAAAAAAATGCTGCCCAACATTCTCAGCATATGACAATGTCATCTCTGTGTGGCATGTCTGCTTTGTAAGTGCTTCTTCTGGGCAGCTATTTCAAGGAAAAGAACAGAAAATATTTAATGTTCTACAACCTTTTTTGAGAGAGCAAGAGAGAAATAGCCTCCTTATGGAAGGGGGGCAGGTTTAGACCAGGCATTTTCAGTATGTTGTGCAACAGAATTGACTTTTATCTAAATCTCACATTTAATATGGTACTTTTCCAGAGAAGACAAAACAGCTCACAGAGGCTTTGAAAATTCAATTTCCTCACTTTTGCAGCAGGGATAATGCATTTCAGCAATGACTTTGTTTTCAAGGAATTGTTCTCCATTTTCCTGATGCCACACACAACACATGAAAAAGAAATATATAGAAAAAAATGCTCTTCAATAAAATTATGCACAGGCTTTCAAAGGCAGAGGTCCACGTTCCTGGAATCAGACTATCAGCGTAAAAGATTCTCAAATACTTTACAGTTCAGGTTATCAGCTTTCCATCTAAGCCTGGAGTCCTTTGTAGTGAGGGCATCCTTTCACATGAGACAGAAGACCAGCACAGAGGCTCAAAAACCACAGTGTGATAGCTCCTGGGCAAGCACAACTGCTTTTCCCATTCAGGGGTAGATGTGTTAAGACAGCTTCTGGGGTTTGTTACTCTCCCAAGCAGGCAGGGGAACTGGTATTTTGGAAGAGGAACAGCAGCTGACTTCTTCAGATGGAAGAAGTGCTGTCCTCTGCTGCACTGATGGGAAACCTAGGCAGCAGGGAAGGCACACATGAAGAGCACTATCAAGAACTAGGCAGTCACAGACAGAAGAACAAACCCCCATCTTTCAGCAAGGGAAACACTTCAAAGGCGCAGACAATTTTTCAGTCTCACTGAAAAAAAGAGATCTACTATAATGCAGAAAGTTCCCTTTAGAGAAAGGCTTTGTGATGGGCTTTTAAATAAATTCACTTGAAAAATACAGGATGAGCCACTGTTCCTTTGTCCTCCCCTAGCAGGAAGGTGATAAAATCTCTTCACAGCTGCCAACTCCTGTGTGCTTCTAGTGAGCAACCACTCTGGTAGAGCACTAGGCTGCACTGCACATCCCATACCCAGCTTACCTGGATTAATCATACATTTAGAAGCACTAAATCCCACAGCAATGCTGCTGGCAGGCTTTTACTTTTGTTTTTTTTTTCCCCTTTCCATGAGCAACCATCACCAGAAACTCAGATTCAAAATGCAGGAAGAACAAAAAGAACTGCAAAATTGTTTAAGTATCAGCAGTGAAGGGAGAACAAACACACACGTAACAAGATTACAGTTTCATAAACAGAAGCATGTAGCATCCCAGACAAGAGCTGGTTAGAACCAGCTAGATTATGATCAGCTATGCTTTTATTCCATTTTTAGTCCAAGAACACGAAGCATGTTACAAGCATTCATTAAGCCTTAAAGCACCCTCCAATCTCATACTGATTTTTACAGGGGATCAACTGAGCAGGGAGTTAGGGGATTTGTACAGAGCCACAGCAGAAAGTCAGTGATGGGAGGAGACAAAAAAATTCCCCTTTTTTTTCAGTTCTCTCAAACACAAGAGAGCTGGGGCATATTCTGGAGTTCAGTTTACACCCCTACACAAGAACTGGCAGATCAATCTTGCAGAAGAGAGGGAAAGGTCCTTACAAGTGCTCATGCACTAGAAAAGGTCTTTAGACTCACTGAAACTGAACTGGGAGGTGGGAGGCACATGTGTGGGAGACCTCAGGACACCTTTCTTTGCAGAAAGAAGGTACCCAAGACATAGGAAGCCCTCCACCCTCGTATATAAGGTCTTAAATGGGCATGGTTTGCAAGCCCAAGACCAAAAATCATTTAACTGCATACAAAAAATAAAGATTTCAAATACTCAGATCTGCTGCAGACTCTGCATGCAGAGGTCAAGACAGGCTGGCTTACACAGGTTAAGCAATCAAGTTTTCTACTAAACATTACCCCACATTCCCTGCTCTGTATTTACAGATTTATCACTCATTAAAGAAAACTTACAGTATCAAAGAGAGGTTAACCCAATACAGGCATCCCAAACCAGTTTGTAGACAAGAGCCAGAAGACTTTGAAGACAGAACTGGCACGAGCAGGTCTAAATTCTCAGCTGTTCTGTCAGTTTATTGCAAGACTTTGAGCAAGGCACTTTATCCACTCTGTACTTTTTCTTTCAAGGACTACCTAGAAGCAGCGGTCCTGCAAAGGTCAGTTCAGTGTCCCCCAGTATGTTTATTCAGTGTCTTGTGTAACAGGAATCATCTCTGAGTCTCCTGGGGTGATACCAGGCCAGACACTGTAAGTGCCTAACATACTGCAGAGGTCAGGTACCCAAACTCAACGGCAGCAAATGGAATTCAACCCACTGATTAACCAGTACAACCTGACCATGACTCAAAGAGGCAACAGAATTTAACCTGACCACAGGTGCCCAGTTTGATCCTCACAATGACTCCTCTCCACTGACTGTGTACAGAGTCACGCTGTCACCTCAGGCAGTAGGTGAGCTGAATCACACCCCATTTTCAAACTTAAAATGCCACAGGGTCAGGTCACTTATGGAATGGTGTCTGAAGACAACTCTGTTGTGTAGCATGATACACCATGATCCTACTAGAAATGCTGACATCACAACCACTGGTACCATCTGTTCACATGGAATTTATAAGAAAGCAAGGATACTTATACAGAGTGTTTATAGTTTACTTATAGACTTCCCTTTTTTTGAGGTGCTAAGGAACTGCTGAGAAAACAGGGGATACAATTTCATCTCATATCCTCCTCAGGACTGATCACAGTTGAGAAGTTATAGGAATACAGACTATTCACTCTTTTGGATGAGGAAATCTGCAGCTATCATGTTAAAAGTCTTTCTCTAACAGCAAAGACTACAATTAAAGACAAAGATAATCAAGGCTTTGTGGGTATTTTTTTATTTATTAAATTTGATAACAATGTATCAGTGGTTTCCTGCCCCAACAGCCAATGTAAAGACCAAGAAGAGACTCTCTCACACCAGTAATTGTTTTTCCAGTGTTCAGCTACTACATAAGCTGGCTCTTAGACATAAAATTAGAGAATTAAAGAGTTCTTCTCACAGCTATTACCAAATTTCACAACACATCAGCTAAATTTAAAATACAGAACACTGATACAGTTTTACCCTGCCAGCAATCAACTGTTTTATATTTGTGTGATATTACATCATACACTTAAGGTTCCTCCTACATCAGTTTCAAATCACCTGTGAAAGAGTGAAATGTGTCTTATTCTTCTCAAATTAAGCCAACTTAGGGGATAAAAAAAGAAAAAAAAGAGAAGATACTCACTGCATTCATAGATCTGCTCTAATTTGTCCACAGAAGAAAGAGAGAAGAATTTGTAGCCTGATTTACTGCCAACTGCAAGGGACCTGAAAAAGAAACAAACCAGTCAGGAACACAAACTACATCACCTCAGACAGATTCCTACCCTATTCTACAACCCCAGTTGGATCAGCTCAGTAAGGGAAGCAATAAAAAGCCACAACTGACACCAAGAGCTTCGTCCACCCTGAAGAGGCCAAAGAGCTTCAGAATGACCCCAGGTGTAGACCCCTGCTTCATGTTTTACCAGAGTTCACAGCTTGATGTGAGCAAACTGCCCAATTCATACTGGTGATTCCCCACACAAACTGTAAGTTTTGGTGGGGTGGGCAAAGATGAAAACTTGAATAATGTTATGCAAACCAATTACATCATTGCCTCATCATCAATTCAAGGCAATCATCATTGCCTTGAAGTGACCTTCAAGGCCTTTTAAACTGGGATTTTTTTGCTCTTTATACTGTAACCTTCCTGAACCACCCCAAAAGAGCTTGCTTATGAAAAAAAAAAAAGGAATTAAAGACTGCCAACTCTAAATTTCTCTGATTTTATTTGAGGATATTCTAGCACCTCCAAAGAACATTGTTAGGTCTCAGCCTTACAAATAGTCATGCCGAATCTTTGATCAGAAGCACCCTCTTAAAAATGCTAGTCACTGATGTTAAACAGATTTTAACAATAGTAGAACACTAAAAAAAACTGACTACAAACCCTTCTTTCCTCCATTACTCAATTTTCACACTTAGCTCACAGCCCATTTAATTGCTTTTCCAGTCAGAGTCAAAGACAGGTCTTAAATTTTAAGCTAGAAAAGCCTTTAGGCTTGTCCTGCAGGTCTTTACACATCAAGGCAATAGACAATGGCACATTTTTATTTTCCCCTCCCCACGTGGGGGATGATTTTATGCCACAGAGAAAGAAAATTAACAGTCAATACAGTTGTGGAGAAGTGTTTTAGTATGCTTATAATTCACATATTTCTTACTGCCAGAATACATGGAGAAAAACTAATTAAATTCCAATAAAATGTTATTTGGATATGCCAAGCTGTGGTGAGTGGTTCTATACAAGGCTCAAATGCAACCCTGCCAGTCAGCTTGCCAAAATGCCCTTCTGAACTCAGCAAGATGATTCTCTACAATTCAGATGTGCTAACAATTAGCTCTGTATTTGGGATAATAATCCAGATTCCTAGATTTCTTGATCTTTCTGTATTTTTCTCTCATGGCTGCAAAGCAAGCCCCTTTTAAACTTCAACATACCCAGAAAGTTAAAATTTACCCCTGAAACTAAGAGCCTAAGCTAGAAAATCAGATTCTGTATGACAATATTTTTCTCTAGTAGAGAAAGCCAAACAACAGGCACAGTTTGGCTAAGAAATTCTATTTGAAAACATTTAAAGAGTCAAACTAAAATATGCACCATGCAGGAGAGAGAAGTAAGCCTTCCCTGATTCAATAACCAAGATATATTAAAAAAGCATATTAGGCTTTGAGACAGAGAAGCAACTATAAAACAAAATTTGATGCTGCTCCTCTAAGTCATCTTAGAAACACTGAATTTAATTTTACTTCAGACAAAAATCAGTATGTTCAGCAGACTGTATCTGATTGTCACCAAAGATCCTTCAGTGTTTTTCCTCAACTACTTTTGTACAACTCAATGAAAATCCAAATTCTGTGAAAACAATTCAAAACTAATTCAGAAAAAAAAATTGACTAACAAGTTAATTTCTTCTTAGATCATCTGCTGCTTCCTTCAAAAGAAAATTTAATGGAGAATGACATTGAAACTGTCACTTTACAAAGGTAAACAAGCACTCAACTGAGGTAAAAGTAAATGGTCACAAGCCTCCTTGCCATATAAATGATCCAGGAAAGACAGAGGATGATTTCCTCATGGAGAATTCCACCTAGCAGCTATCTGTGAGTGTATTACTTAGGCAGAGTTGATTCCTTCATTGTACTTATAGCTTTAAATACAGAGTATTGCTGGCTCACTGCTTTGCTGACAGCATCACTGAAACCAGTAAGAGCAGCGTTTTCCTCATCCTACTGAGCACCTACACCTCATTTAAATAAGCTTTAGACAGTGGCAAGAAGCAAGTTGTCCACACAATAAAAATGATTAGACTGATCAGAAGCTAATATGAAGCAGCACAGAATGGACCTTTCTGCCCACAGCAGCTGCTTTTTGTTATTTCTTTCAGGGATCAAAGTGATAAAGTCACAAATGATTTGTTTAGAAAGGACAGTCTGAGCTGGTATAATTAAACCTGTTTCAGTATACAAGCACAACTGCAAAACAAGCCTTTTTTCTTCTGGAACAGCATTCTTGGCTTTGAAGGGTTTGGGTTTTTGTTGGGTGGGGTTCCCCCCCCCCCCCCCCCCCTTTAATGTACTCTCAAATTACTTCTTATGAAACTACTAGAAAAAGGCTTTTTATATGTAATAAGAGAACTTGCTAGGCTGAGTTATACCAGCATAATCATCATGATTTAAATCCCTCATCTTCCCCCGCACCGATATTACACTTAAGCCCTTAAGACACCTGATAGCTATCTAAATGAACAAATCCCACAAAACAAGTATCTCACCAAAATTACCTCACCTCCAAAAAAATGTGCAACCATATGGGGAAGAAATATGATCAATAAGCCATTCAGCTACTGCTCAAATAGACAGTGGCCAACAAGAAGATACTGTAGTTTATCAGAAGCCCCTTTTACAACATGGGTGTTATGCTTTATTATCACCAATTTTCAGAAGCTGATGAGGGACTGAAATTGAAAATAAAAATCAATATCCAAAAAATTGCCTTTTTTTTCCTTCTAACATTATGCTACACACAGGTTTTTTTTTTTTTAGCTTTATTATGTGTAGTCTCTATTACCCACCTTAGATTGTAGGCTTTGAGCTATTTCGTCATCAAGGTTGTCTACTCAGTACAAAATTGCCAATACAGCTGTGATTTATGAAACTGTGTTTACCCACTTTTTTCCCCAAAGATAATACTGTACTCTGTACATAAATCTTGAAAGTATTTTCAAGAGTGGCTGTCATAAATAATTAAAACTAACCTCATCAAGGGAGCAGTGTTAGGAGGTATTTCACATGCTCCTTCCAAGATGCTGACACTCACTGTAAGTGCACTCACCCAGAGGGGGAAATCAGCTGGTTCAATCTCTCTGGCTCTTCAGAAACAAGTTTTTTCAGATGGCTTAGAAGCACACAGGTTTTCTTTTGCTTCTTTAATATACATACAGAAGGAAGAAAAGCTGTTTTTTCCCCTTCCTGTATCATAGAGGCCCTTAACTATTCATCAGAAATATTCTACATTAATCAGAAAGAAGCTCCTATGGGCAGCGCTCTCAG
The DNA here is from genome assembly GCA_020800305.1 of Porphyrio hochstetteri. Lineage (NCBI taxonomy): Eukaryota > Metazoa > Chordata > Aves > Gruiformes > Rallidae > Porphyrio > Porphyrio hochstetteri. The sequence goes on from CM036920.1 coordinate 12,587,313, forward strand.
ATTAAAATCAATAGCAGCTGCTGTATAAACAGGACTCCAGAAGTCATTACTATTTTAAAGTTAATTAAACCTACTTTCATTAGAATACAGTCTTACTATACTAATGCTCCACCTCACTTCAAAACCAATGTACGTAAATTTCCAAAAACAAAACCTCTTGTGAACAAAGGCTTGTGATGAAGAGGGAGAAAATAATAAAAGAAAAAAAGTATCAATGAAGTGACATAAGAAAAGAATCACTAGCCAACTGACTCTGCTTCATTTCCCCCTCCCAAAAGTCAGCTGAAACCAAAGTTCTAACATCTTACAGACGTGCCTTAATAGAAAGATCAAGAAAGCAATTATTTTGGACAAGAGCTAGATACAGAAACTCACACGTTCAACAGATTTGTCAGCAACACCCTGACAACCCACAGGAGATTTTCCCATTGTTCTACTATTAAAAGAAAACCAACACAAAGTTAAATCTGCTACAGCAAAAGGAGACCACACTTGCTCATCACTTAACATGCAGCAATAGGCTGGGACAGCAGAGAGTTGTAACATCCCTACTCTCAGGCCAAATCCCTGAGTTGTCTGGCACTGAGGTACCATTCCTCTGGTGCAGATTCACCAGGTGAGCCCACCTCAGCTGCCACCTCCACTACCACAACAGCAAGGGACATGACATACAATGGCTTCTCTTGGCTATCTTCCCCCCACAAGACTGATGCGATTGCTCTTCCCATTTTATTTTGGTTCATTTTGGTTTAGTTCTAAAGCCTTCTTGAGATACAGAGCAACCCTGTCCTCAAGGATCACAGGTGAATGATGCCTGGAGCTAGGAGAAGCAGAGCCAGGATGGAATGCTCAGCACCTAGCCCTTGTTTCTATCACTACGAGCAGCTTACTCCAGAGATTCAAACAGCACATAGCAAAGGAACCAGAATGCAACTTCTGCAACATGAAGCACACTACACAACCTCAGAGGCATCAGCATTTGCTCAGAATATAGAGTTAAATTGATTTGTTTGGGGGCAGGGCAGAATTAAATCAGAAAGAACAAATACACACACCAATACCTGCCACAAGTAACCCCATGCATTAATGAAAGCAGAGACTAAAGATGACCTTGCAAATGAGGTGTTTTCACTAGAAGTGCAAATACAAGGCTTCCTTTTGTCCTGTCATCAGGACCTTGTTTTCAAAACTACAGCAACTATTTTGTTCCCAAGTATGATTTTTTAAAAAGGCAACTGAATCTCCTCTACTGCCTGTTGACTTGCATTCTTTTCACAATCTAAGTTTTTCCAAAGACATTTCTCTGGAAATATTTGTCTAACAATTAAAATTTTACCTATTTTATAAACACATATAAGCTTTGAGATCTTGGGAGTTATGCTCTGCTTGAAGAGGTACAAAATTCTATTATATTACACATTTATCTTAAGAGTTTTAAAGGTGGATTGAGTTTGGGAGGTGAGTACAACTTTTCCCAAGTTCTGTGTGCTCAGTTTTAGTAGCACTCCCAGAAATAACCCAAACAGCACTCAGGTTTAAACAGTACTTCTTACTGAATATCTATCATTAAAGATTTCCAGCTGCTAAAACACACCTAGCACCATGTTTTACTAGGATACCTGAATTCTGATCAGTTACTTCACTTTCATCTGCAAGCTGGAGCTTCTGCCTGTCACAGAATGCCAGTCATGCTGAGTTGCGCAATGACTGATTCACTGGGGAAGAGGGCTAGGTCCAAAACAAGCACACTAACATCTCCTGAAAATGACCTTCTCCATGCTTTTACTTAATGAAAACATACTATATCAAAGGGAAGCCACAAACCAACTGCTTCTGCTGCATTACAGGTGGAGTGTTTTCAGGCAAAGTTCCAGTCCCAGCCAATAATTCAAAACTCTCCTGTAAATAAAGCTCGGGGCAATGTGGAATAAAGAGGCAAGGGAACACTTGCCAGAGTGTAGATACTACTCCAAGAGAAAATGTCACTACAGAAAGCAGCCATGAATTAACAGTACAAAAAAAAAGTTAAGTTTGGGGAAAACAAACTAATAGCAAGTTTGAAGGGACCTGCTTCAGTGGCAACAACTGGGAAAGGCAACAGCAACTTTGTGTTGACAACATTATTCTACCTACCAGCAAACCCTTTTCCAGAGACTAAAAGCCACCATGAAGCTCATCTCCTTCCTACAGGAGATAATTAATTACCAACCCTTCATAAAGCCTAGGAAAAGTTAGCTTAACACCTATTTTAACCAGCAACAAGTACCATCTTTTCCTAATACAAAGCAATAGGCTCTGCTGTCTAGGTGAGCAAGAGAGTGGGACTGTCACACTGTTAAGCTGCAGGTAAAAGCTTTAAGTGTTACAACAATGCACCCATCTCATTTATTCTCCAGTTCTGTCAGTGATTTTTTCTAGTTACTGAAGCACACCTTAAACCACCATGTGAGCTCTACTGACTTGAAGGCATAAACAAAGCTTATCTTTCATATATTGGCTGAAAGAATATGCATTTGTTTACCTTGCCTGTCTGGAGAAGGACTCCAGTTACTTGTAATATAAGTTGAAAATGAATAAGCTTTCTGAGGCCCAGCATGGAAAGTGTAATTCTCTTCTAACATGTTCTTTTCAGCTCCTCTCATGGTGATATGCTAGATATATAAAATATTACACTAGTAAGCCCAGAGAAATGACTTCTTGTTTCTATATTAAAAGAAGAAACTTAAGAGATCATGGGTGGGGGGAAAAGTAAAAATAAAATGAAGCAAACTGCAGTTTAAAGAACTGACACAACCCCTAAATCCTACCCAGTCTAACAACTGGTATGCAACTGGGTTATGTGGGTCACTTACCACATCAGACAAGTGGTTTAGTAAGCAGGTGCTCACAAAGATGTCTGCAAGACTTGTTTTATACTTACTACACTTTTCTTCAGTGGTTTTGAAGAAATCTCTTCAAGACACTACTGGAAAGATTTATTCCACATCATCCAACCACCTCCTTTTTCTCAAAGTAAGTAGCCTTTCATATTATTAGCATAATTTTGAGACAAAAATATGAACAGGAGCCTTTTTATGTTTATGCAGCTTCTATAGTGAGTATCTGAAAATAGTATAGTATTCTATAAAGAATCTGAAAAATATTCTAAAATGATATGAAAAACCTAATATCCCAAGACAGTGAATTGCAAGGACACAGGGGCCAGGTCTGGGTCCCAAAATGATACACCACCAAAACTGTCATCAGTGAATCTCAGGGTGCTTTATATATAAATAATATTAAGAACAAAAAAATCTACCTGCCCAATATACATTAAAATGCTGAATACCCCCCTCAAATCAGCTACAGCACAGAAACTGAAGAAAATTAATATTTACAAAAATGAAGTGGGAAAAATAGTGAAGCCTACACAGTTGGGGAAAGAAATAGCCAGCTGTTTCTTCCCTGCTGCCAAACTCCAAGTTAAAAAGGAATCATGCTTTACTCTTCCTTGGAGAAAGAGTTCAAGGCATACAAGCTGAAGAAGACCCAGATAAGCTTATCACTTTTGCTTTCTCTTTACTTGTGTCTTGGGTTTGCTCTCAATTCCAGCTCTCAGCTCTCTTGTTAAAAGAAATCTGAGGGGTTTTGTCACAACTCAGTGATCTTTAAATACATGCAGCTCTCCACAAAGCTAGAGAGCACCTGGAAACAGGCAGCTGCTTTAAGGACAAATAGCAAAGCTTTTAGATCACCACATTGGACAAGGCAGTTTAACTTCAAAAACTTATATAATGACCTTTATAAACTGCCAAAGAAAGAGGTGACAGATTTCCTAATTATCATGACTTGTTTTATTTAGTAATAGGAAAAAAATGGATGGTATCTGAGCAAAACACAGGCATGTTTTATACACACCAAAAGGGTGAGCTCCATCTAGCACTCAATGAAAAAACACACAAGGTGGTTGCAAAAGTCTCTGGCTCAAATCAATACCCAGATAATCATTTACTTACAAATACAGAGAAGGCTATTGCTTCCCCTCCCATCATTTATCCTCAGTTATTTTATATGTTATAGTCTCTTGTCTCAAGTCTATCCAGCTCCACCTGTTCATCCCTACACCCAACAAAGCCTGCAAAAGCAAGCAGTATTTCCTTCTGTAACGTGACCTTTCTCCTCAATCTTGGAAGTCACTGTAAATAACCTTCTCACCTTCACAATCCCCATGTGCTACAATACACTCTGAAGGCAGCCAAAGATACTGGTCCTTGCAAATGAACAATTAAAAGAAAAACACATGTGGATTATGCTCTGTGATGCCAATCTGACATCATTTCCTCTTACTCACTTCCTAAAACAAAACTCCTCCTTTCTCAAGCTCTTTCAGTTATCACCCCCCCAGTTTCAGCTCTTAGTTACTTAAGACAGTCACATCCTTCTTGAAAGGACATTTAGTGCTCCAATTCCACCTGCAAGGGGTTCCTTAAATTGAAAATGATTGTTCTTTAATATCTCATATAAAAACAAATACACAATCATTAGCTCACACTGCAAATTATTTAACTGTTGCAACACGCTGAGGTTATCTGACCCTTTCTAGAATGGAAAAGCAAATAAGTGCTATTTCAAGGACTTAAAAGGCCTCCTTTTTCCAAACCTAAACAAGCATGGGATCATAAAACCACATTTAAGCCTAAGGCATACTGCTCCAACACAGAAAGCAGGTTAAAATTAAAAAGCTGTATGAAAAGATAACTATAACAAGCTTTCAGATGAAATCTCTGCAACTTCTGGAAAACTCAGATCTTCATGTTAACTCAGTCTCTGGCTGGGTATCATGAAGAAGCAGAAGCAGCCCTCTCTGCCCTTCCCAAAGCAACAGGGAGCAATGCCTTCCAACTACAAGGAGGAAAAGCACACAATGTGGGGGAAGGAGAAGGCAATATGCTGCAAACCCCAGCTGAAGTAGCCCATTAGTTCTCAGCTGGGGTCCAGCTCTGGGATCCCCAGGACAAGACAGACATGGACCTGTTGAAGCAGGTTCAGAGAAGGCCACAAGGATGATCCAAGGGCTGGAGCACCTCTGCTATGGAGACAGGCTGTGAGAGTTGAGCTGGTTCAGCCTGAAGGTTTCAGAGAGACCTTAGCGCACCTTCCACTACCTAAAGGTGCTACAGGACAGCTGGAGGGCTGTTTACAATGGCAGGGAGTCACAAGACAAGGGGTAACAGCCTTAAGGATGGGAGATTTAGATTAGGTATTAGGAAAAAAAGTGAGGATGCTGAGGCCCTGACACAGGGTGCCCAGAGAAGCTGTGGATGCCCCCTTCCTGGCAGGGTTCAAGGCCAGGCTGGATGCGGCTTTGGGCACCCTGAGCTAAGGGAGGGCGTCCCCGCCCATAGCAAGGAAGTGATCTTTAAGGCACCCCCAACCCTTCTGTGATGGTTCCACCCCGCACATCCCTACGAAAGCAGCCTCGCACCCCGCAACCCCACACGCAAACCGGTGGTGGTAGTGGGGAGGATGCCCCTCACCTCACTGCAGGGACGAGGGGTTCCCTGTCCCCACCCCGCGGAAGCCAGGCCAGAGGCACAGCGGGGCCCTGTCCCACGGGAAGCGGAACCCCACCACGCCCCCCCGGGCGGCCAGGCCTCCCCAGGGCCCCTCAGCCGGCGCCCCCCCGGCCGCAGCCCCCTCAAGCGCCCCCTTCCCCGCGGCCGGGCCGAGCTCCCCCTCAGGCCGGGCGCCGCCCCCTTACGTGTTGTCCTGGTTGAAGTTGGCGAAGAGCAGATGGCCGCTGCCGGCGTCGCCGCTCTGACTAGCCAAGTTCATGGCGGGACAGCCCTCGCCACCCCCGTCCGGCGGGGGAGGGGGGGGGGGAAATACGCCTTCCAGCTGGCAGCACGCCTCAGCCCCGGCGGCTCCGGCCCCCGCCGCACGCCCGCGGCCTCCTCATCCCCGCCGGCCCCTTGTTTACGCTGCGGGCGGCGGAGCGACCCCGCGCCTGCGCTGTCCCGCCTCCCACCGCCTCCGTTCTGCTCCCGGCCACCGTACCGCAGCGGCGCAGGCGCCGAGCGCCCGCCCCGCGGGGTGGGGAGGAGCCGCGCACGCGCGCGGGCCCGCGGCGCCGAACTCGGTTGGGAGAAAGGGGGCGGCGGCGGCTAAAGCTAAGCGGGGTGCCTAGGGGGCGGCGGTTGGATGGGAGACGTAGACTCTGAGCGGTGACTCTCGTCCAGATGTGTCCCTGTCGTCCCCAGCTTCGAGCGCCACGGCCACTGTCCCGTCCGGGTCCCCGCGGGGTCCCGGTCCCCGCCCTGGAGGCTCTGCAGTTCTGCTCCGTACCACGGGAGGTCCCCAAGGCTCCGCTCCTGGGCACACACAGCCTGTGGAGGGCAGCTAGCAGCCGAGCGAGGGTTTTTTGAGATGGAACAAGGGCGAGGGCAGGGTCTGAACAACCCCGCTACCAGCACAGGCTGGGGACTGGCCTGGGGGACAGAAACACAGGGGAGAGGGACCAGAGGGACAGCAGGATGCTCACAACCAGCAATGTGGCTGAGAAGGCCAATGGCATCCTGGAGTGTATGAGGAGAGGGTGGTTAGTAGGTCAGGAGAGGTCCTTCTCCCCCTCTGCTCTGCCCTGGTGAGACCGCACCTGGAATAGTGTGGCCAGTTCTGGGCCCCTCAGCTCAAGAAGGACACAGAACTCCTTGGAAGAGCCCAGCACAGGGACACCAAGGTGATGAAGGGAGAGGAACATCTTCCTTATGAGGACAGGCTGAGGGAGCTGGGCCTCTTTAGCTTGGAGAAGAGGAGACTGAGGGGTGACCTTATCAATGTTTATAGATATGTAAAGGGAGAGAGTCAGGAGGATGTAGCCAGGCTCTTCTCAGGGATGGCAGCGACAGGACAAGGGGCAGCGGGTGCAGCTGGAGCAGAGGAAGTTCAACATGAATATAAGGAGGAACCTGTGAGGGTGACAGAGCCCTGGGCCAGGCTGCCCAGATTGGCGGTGGAGTCTCCTTCTCTGGAGACATCCAAACCCACCTGGATGCGTTCCTGTGGGATTTAGTCTGGGTGATCCTGCTCTGGCAGGGGGGTTGGACTGGATGATTTTTCGACGTCCCTTCCATCTCCTAACATTCTGTGATTCTGTGAGTGCAATGGCCTTGTCGTGGCCAGGGGTGCATTGGCCTTTTTTGTGGATCCCCAGCTTGCAGGGCAGCCAGGTGTGGGCAGGAGACAATTTCAGAGCAAGGGGAGTCACAAGCAGACAGATCCAGGGAGCAGCTTGTGGGGAAATGATATAAACTGCAGGGAAAAAAGGCAACTGAGCTGGGAATGTCTGGAAACTGGATCGAAATCAAGGGCTTGGTCAGGAAAAGAGTTAATTGCAAGGAAATGAACCCCACTGGGGAGTGTAGGATCTTGGGGTTCAGCTCGTCCAGGACGGTTCATGAATGATGTGTGTGTGGCAGCTGGGAGTGATGGAGCCACCTCTTTCACCAGCCCAGTGCCCAACACCCACCCTATCCTCCCTGAGGTGTATAAGGGACCCCTGGGCTCCCCCACATGTAACTACCCTCCAGCTCCTGGCAAGGGGACTCTTCCAAATGTCTTAAACCCAAGCAGCCCTGTGCCAGCACCCCACTGCTCCGTGCCCACTCTGCCCCAGCCACCCCCAGCCAGTCCTGCCCCCCATGCTCACCTCTGCCTCAGGCAGCAGCTGCTGCTGCCCCATCTGTGCACCCTGCAAATCCTTCCATCCATACAGAGTTTATTTTGCCTTGGGGAGGTTTTTCCTGCTAAGAGATGACAGAATTTAATCTCAAATGGTCTCTTACCTGCTGGCTCCAGCAGCATAAGGTGCAGGAACACCTCCCTCCATGGGGAAACCTGTGCACTGGCAGGAGAGCCCAACACCACTGTCACAGCACCCAGAGGTGCAGACACTCACCCTTCACAGCTGGGATCCTTGTGGGGCCTGTCATGGGGACAGGGGACAACGTGCAGAGGTTTCTCCAGCGATGGGACTCCTGTGTGACTTGGGACTTGGAATATTTTGCGGAGGAAGCAGCCCCAGGCTTCATGACCCATTCCTCCTCTAAAGTAAAACTGCAAGATACACACAGCCTCCCCCCCGTCCACTTTTGGTGCTGTTACAAAAATGCCCCTGCATTCAGGGGGCCCCTCCTGAATCTTGGTGACCCTCCTTAACGTCAGCAGCAAGTCCTCAGATCTTTGCAAGGAGGTGAGGAGAGCACCAGGGCTGGGGGAGGAAAGAGAAACAAGGAGCTCTTGTGGCTGGTCAGTATGCAAGGGGAGCTGCCATGTGGGGAGAGGACATGTCCTGGTGGGGTACAGGTGGTGTGAGCACGGACATCTCCACATCCCACCATGGAGCAGCTCCCTGCAGCCTGCAGTTCTCTGGCCGCGGGGTTTGGAGGCAGCGCTGGGGCTGGAGCCATTCCCCAGCACCACGCTGAGGCTTCGGTTGCCATAACAACTGGATCCAGGCTTCAAAAATAGTAACTTATTTTTCATTCAATCTGCCTTTTGCCCTCTGAGACAGATCTATTTCAGGAAGGATGGTTCACTTCAGGTGTCCCTCGCCAGCACCCCTGACTGCAGCCTGAGGGGCTTCAGCAATGGGGGTTATTTTGTTAAACGTGGTTTATTGTCATTTTCTCTCCTCCCCTCCTCGCTCAGGCCCAGGGAAAGGTAAAGCAGAGCACAGGCACCATGAAATAGCCTTTGCCAAAGCCTCGTCATCTAGAAGGCTGGGGAAAGGACTTGGAAAAAAAAAACCCTTCTCTGCTAAAGTGGCAGAGCGTGGGAGAGGTTCTCAGAGATGATCTCACTCTGCATCTCTGCTTGGACCTGCTGCTCTCAGCCAGGGCTTGGCTGTCCCAGATATGCTGAGAAGGTCCTACCAAAGATGGGGCTTATTTGGTTCCCCCAGCACCTCCTGGATCCCAGTGTCACCAGCTTGGTCCCTGTTGGCATCTTCCATCCACGATGGGAAACATGAAGGGAGGCTGACCCCAGGGTGCTTCTTGTGCGTGTTGAGGGCACTTACAATGCAGCATCTGCCTGGAGCATCAGCCTTTCTGTACCCCCTGAAGGGATGAGGGGTTGCAGAGGGTGCCAGGATTAATTCATGCTTTGAATTAAGAGACCCAGTAATTTTGGTCCATTTTGGCTTTTGGAAGGGGGGGGTGTGTGTGATTTCCCATGGAAATGGCCATATGAGCATAACCATTTGGTTGAGATGCCCTCAGCTGTTCCACCTTCCTCCCATCAACGTTACTACAGTGTCAGCAAGGAGGAGTTGCACTGGGGAGACCGTGGCTGTCCTACTCCCATTGCTGATGGCCTTATGTCCTTAGCTGCTGTCCTGAAGGTGCCTCTAAGTCACTGGCACAAGGTGGGCAGGGATGATGGCCCTCTGCCTGCAACAAGCCCCTATCACACTTTACAGCCCCTTTCTGAGCTGCCCAACCACAGATGTACGTTGGGACCTCACCTCCTGCGACAGCCTCCCTGGGTGATGCGAAGGATGGAGGGGTGAAGGCTTGGGATGGAGATGGCACAAGGATCCTGGGGTCTTCAGTCCCTGCCTTGCTGTCGTGCAGCTTCATCCCCCTTCTCCCAGGGATGGTGAGATGCTGATGAGAGTTGTGTCCCCACCCACGGGGCACCCCACAGCGATGGGGCTAGGGGTAGAGCTGCCCCCCCCTGCCAGGGCCTCCAGAAAAGAATAGGGGAAAAAACCATCATTAGAATCAAATAAATAAACCCAAAGCCAAACAAAGCAGCTCCCTGGGGATGCCGGGGTGGGCTGGCCCTGCCCCGGGGCAGGCAGCGGGGACATCTCCGTGCCCCTCCAAGCCGTGGGCAGCGTGGCTGGGAGAGTGCTGCTCCCTCCACAGCCCCCCTCCTCCCAATCCCTCCCCCCCCCCCCGATGCTTTAATCACATTTTCAATTCAAATCTGCTGCTATTTGATCCTCCGGGGGTGGCGGCGGGGAGGGAAGGAGGCGGGTGGGAAGGGGGGGGAATATTTTTAGCTGTGCTTAAAGCTGCCGGGGCGGCTGAGGGAGATCGTGCAGGTTGCTGTGGCCGGGTGGAGTTGGACGGGATCCCCCCCCCCACACACACACACCTCCCCGCCGCCCCATCCTTTCCCTTCCCTTTTTTCTCCCTCCTCCTCCTCCTCTTCGCACATCTGAGGGCGGCAGCGGGGCTGGCTCTCCCCTCCCCTCCCGGAGGTCGCCTTTGTTTTCCCCGTGCCGGTCTCCAGAGCAGCCGGGGGAGGCGGAAAGGGGTTGGGCTGGGCTGGACCGGCCGCCCCTTCTCTTCTCCTCCCCGCCCCGCCAGAGCCCGCGGAGTTGGTGCGGTTCCCCCGGCCGGCACTTTCCACCCCGGCTCGGGGCTGAGCAGCAGCAGCAGCCGCCCCCCGCCCCGGGACCCCCATGGCACCGCCGCGATGTTCGTGTCCCGGGTCCTGGATTTCCAGAAGACTCGCTACGCCAGGTAAAACCGTCAGCGCGGTGGCCCCCGGCTGCTTGTGGAGCCCCGGGGACACCCCCAGCCCCCGCGGGGATGGAGCCCGAAGGGACCTTCAAAAGCTGCTGAGAGCCCCACAGCCCCAGGGCAGGTGCGGGCTGCTCTTTTGGGAGAAGGCTACTTGGCTTTCTGCATCCCTAAGGGATTCGGAGCATCCTCGGGAGCCCTGGATGCCTGTCGCTCGGTCTAACTTCACTGTCGTCCTCCTACTGCCGGAGGACCAGGAGCCTGGCTCCCCCCCAGGGACAGACCCCACCGCCAGCCACAGACCCTCCACAGAGGGACTGGCATTGCCCAGGGTCCTGCTGCACCCCTAGCCCGGACCAGGGGATCTGTGGGGCTCCCATGGGATGCACTGGTGGTGGATCCTTCCCCCTGCTCCACGAAACTGGGGTATGGTAGGAAACTGAACAGCATTACCTGAGGAGGGGGGAAACCTGAGGACTGCTGGGCATGGGTCAGAGGGCACTTGGTCACACAGGCTGCTGTGGGATCAGATGTGGCCTTTAGCAGGGAGCTGCTGGGTGACACAGGGACAAGGGCCACCCACAACCCTCTGGCACACCAGGTGGCCAAGGATGAGTCAGGTCACACATCGCTGGGCAATACAGGACTCAGGTTTTGCCCCAGGGACAGGCTTTGCTCCCTGGGACTGTGGTAGGGATGTTTTAAGGCTGCTGAGCATCCCACAGAGGCTGGCACAGTTCCTGAGGGCATTTGGCTGTGCTGCCACCACAGTCACACCCCCAACAGCCCTGTTAGAGTCAGATCCTAAGGAAAAACTTGCCTGGAAAGCAGTAGCAATGGTGTTTCTTGCCTGCTCCAGGCAGGAGCATCCTTGAGGAATGTTTGGCTGGGAAAGGGCAGGAGACCAACCTTCCTCCCACCCCCCAAGGCACCAGCTCCTCTCTTTCCTGATGTCCCATAGGGAAAAATCCACACTTGCACCTCCAAAAGTTGCCTGAAACATGTGGGCATCTGCTTAAAGACCATTGTGGTGCTGTAGCTGCCTCCCAAAAACCTTTACTTGGGGGAGATGCGGGAGGTACCCAGCAGCTCTGCATAGCACATCTGGTCCAAAACTCCTTGTGAAGACAGGGAATTCTTTCCCAGTTTTTTTCCTAGCTGGAATACAGAGGGCAGGGCTGGGGGAGATGGGGCTGAGCAAATCTGTCCTCTCAGAGGAAGAACAGTGGTGCAGAAGGTCTTTGGGACCCAGACAGCCCACACCTCAGCACCCCCTCAGCAGAACCCATCTGCCAGCCTGTTGCTCTATTTAGCCAAAAATGCTTAAACTTGGTCCTGGTCCTTCCTGGAGACGGGGAGACAAGGTGTTACAGGGTGCCTTGCAGGGAAGGAGCCACGTGTGGGGCAGGGGCTGTGGGGCATGGGAAAGCTGAGGTCTGCAAGGCATCTTCCCTGGGTGCCAGGGCTGGATGGGGAGCAGGAGATGGGTGGCCTTCACCCAGCCACACCAAGCCAATCGCCAGCACGAGATGCTAACCCAGATCTTCCTACATCACCACAGAGATCCTCTTAGCCTAGTGCTTAAAAATAACAGCTGGCTAATCCCTGTCCCCCCCTCCCAACCCTGTGCTGCCTGCATACCAACCAGCTCTCCTCAGAAATGCTCTGCTGAGGCATCTCCCCAAAGACACCCTAAAAGCTGCTCATCCTTTTGTGCTGGGGATGCTCTGTCAGCTTCTTGGGCTGCAGGTAACAGGCACTGGGCTCTGCAACAGGGACTGGTGTGAGCAGGAGCCATGGGCTGATGGAGACACATCCTTCTAGGCACTGGAAGCATCTTGTGACATCTTTCCAGAGGATGAGAAATTCTCACTTGTGGCCTTCCTAGGGGGGGGGGGAAAAAAAAACAACCAGAAAGTTTTCCTTGTGGTGGGAAAGCCTGGAACAGCTTCATTTTTAATGTCATTTTATCTCATTTTGAGCAAGGACCAAGAAAGGAGGAACTTGGCCATCAATACACCCACCAAAAGGAAGAAATAAAACCCAGTGTGGTGATGAAAGACCTGTTATGTGAAAGCTGCAGCAAAGGCACCAGGCTTTGAACAAAGATGAAAGGCAGCAATCAATGTGGAAGCATTTTGTGAGCTGCCAGGAGAAAACTCAGGACTAGAGGGGCGCCAGGGTGCCCCCAAATCCCTCTGACTTGGCTTCAGAGACAGAGAACTGCAGCTGGGGTAGAAGGGGAGGAAGCAAGTGGGTGTTGTCACCATGGTGGGAAGAGGGATGCTGTTTGAGCAGGTTATGGCTATAAATGAGGCTGTTGGTTTGTTTTGCTCTGCTGTGGGGTCCAGGAGCCTCTTCCATCATCTGCCTCCACAGGGAAAGAGTTAAAAAAAGCCTCTGCTGCAAGGCTTTCCTTGCTGCTCACAGCATGGAGATACCTACCTCCTGCCTGGCCAGCCAAATTCAGCCATGACACTGGCAGCAGCTTGCAGTTACAGGGTGCAAGAAGATGTGATTCCTCCTGCTTTATCCAACCAGCATATGGTCATTCCCCCAGTCTCCCTCCGTTCCTCCCAGCTCACCAAACCAGTGATGGTTTCCCACCAGAGCAACAGATCAGGGCAAGTCACATCTTCATTGAGTCTGATCAGCCAGGTTATAGTGAGGCAATCACTGATCCCTCCCCTCCACCTCTGCCAGCTTGGACCCCTCTTTGGCCCATGTTTCCCTCAGACACGTTCCTGTACCTCCTGCCCCGTAGGTACTGTGGGGCTGCAGCTCAGCCCCAGTCTCCCTGCAGGGACACAAAATGCTTCCAGACTTTGGCCATCCAGAGCTGTAATTGAAGGGAAACACAATTAAGCAGGGAGCTGGTGTATCTGGGTGGCTTCAGCAGCTCTGGAGAGGGGTTTGCTGGGAGCTGCAGGCTATGCAGGGCACTGAATCATCCTAATTAACTACTAGCAGCTCACAGTCTGATTTGTTCATGTAAAAAGCTCTAAATCTTGTGTTTGCTTGTCTTGCCCTGCACAGAGAAACATAGAGAAGCAGCCAGGGAAAGCCACATTCATTTCTCATCCCAGAAGACACAAGAGGTTAGGGAGAGCAGGGTACTCCATAGATGCATGGTCCAGGCAGGTCCTCACCTCCTTGGTGTCTGCAATGGAAATGCTGCCACCAGCACGAGGGGATGGAGGTCTGAACTCTGTTCAAAAGCAAGCCCTCTGAGCTTGGGGAGAGGCAGCTGGGAAGACCTTCCTGCTTGCCCCCTGCACCCATGATGACTGAGCACAGAGACATTCACCAACTCCTCCTCCAGCATTCCCAGGCAAGGGAGGGAGAGGAGAGCCAGCAGGAATAGGGGTGAAAGCATTGGGTGCTCAGACCCCAAACATGAGGAAAGCAATGCCAGGCTGACAGCCTGAGCAGAGCCACCTCCTTGGGAAGACCTGCTCCCTGTGTGCTTTGCAGTGAAAGCTTGAGCAGCCCTTGCCTGCTCCTACACATGCAGAGATGCTTTCCAAGAGCTCTGCTTCCCCCACAGCCTGTGTGGGATGAAGCAGTGAGAAGGGAAATGCTTTCAGCTCTGATATCACAGCTCAGGGCTGATCAAGAGGCAGCAGCTCCTCACCATGCAAGCACCAACTCCATCCCACCATCCCTAGCAAGGCAGCCCAGCTGAGCAGTACTCAGCTGCCCCAAAATACCTAGGGAAACCAGGACCAGCTGATGCCACTGACCAATTCTGTATTGGATGCTCAGTGGGGCCAGGTTGACTCAGATACCCTTTGGAGATAACACAGGTTGGATTCATCAAAGGTAGGTTCAGATGGCCAGGACAGAGTTATCATTTGAGCCAGGGTGTTTGGAAGGCAGTAAGTACTCAGGGCATCATTTGTGTTGGGGTATTCCCTCAAACTGCCCCTTTCCCTCCTTCGGGAGGGTCAGGCTTAGGTAGGGATCACCACATTGGAGATGCACAGCCATGGGCAAGCTGAGCCCCATGCCCTGTGCTTTTGGGGGAAGAAGAGTCTCTTGGCTGCCTGGGAAAGGGATTCCTGATGGTCTTTTCCCTCCTTCAGCTGGTGTTGGATATCAGCCTGATGTGATTCCTTGGCACAGCTCACTGTGGCCAGCTTCATGAGGGAGCGGCCAACATGATGCATGGGAAATCCAAGCCACTGCCCAGCACAGCAGGTCAGTGAACACAAGCAGTGTGGCTCTGCCAGGACTGCTCCCAGGCTTGCCTTCCCCTCCTCCTCCTCCCTTCTCACACCCCCAGCTCCACAGCAAGACAAAGCTGTGTGACCCAGCTACAGCTCCTGAGGAAGGGAAGGGGACAGAGCACAGCCAGGGGCTTGCTGCTCACGTGGGGTGCTTGGCTGCAGCAGGAGGTCGGTAGGGTACCCAGAGAGATGCTGCAAGGGGAGGGCTGCTCAGTGCAGGGGCTGAGCAGGGCAGAGGAGGCACAGCCAAGCACAGAGAGCTCAGGTCTTGCTTTGGGGTTCTCCAGGTGGACTTGAACCTCACCACTTCCATGTGATGCTCATGATCCAGAGTCCAATGGGCTTGCTGTGCATCTTTGCATGGCAGCCTGCTGCCATGAGCATCATGCCTGGTGTTCCCTTCAGATGCTGAGCAGTGCTGACCTTCAGGAGAGTCTGGATCCAAGTTTACAGCCCAGGTTTGCTGCTGCTGAGGGAGGGATTTTACACAGAGTGAGATCAGCAGGTCAGGAGCAAGGAGCTGCCTCCTCTGCTGTGCTCAGCAGCACTGACCAGTGCTGCAGCATTTGACACAGCCCTGCTCTCTGCTGCAAATACTCATGGAAGTCCTTGTATCTACTTGCCTGGCCAGTGAAACATCATGAGTCTCCTCTGGGCCTTCATGGTCCAGGGGCATCTACTGAATTACTTACAGACAGCATTTGTACTCCAGTGGCACCTAGGAACCCCCAGTGAGAGCCAAGCCCTGTCTTCTGAGGGATATTACAGAGCCTTATGGACCCAAAACCCCACGATTTGCCTGTGCAATCCCCCAGTGGCAGCCAGGGCTAGGAGCTGGGAAGGCTCCAGCCTCCAAACTGCCCAAATCCTTTGCCAGCAAGCAGAGGGGCAGGTGGTCACATCCACTCCTGCCCACCTTGGGCCTCACCAACTTCTGTGCTCAGGGGCAAGGCAGCAAGGGACAATGACAAACGAGCAAGTGGTGAGTAACAGAGAATTTTCAGCTCTGGGAACAGTCCCACTCACACTCCTGAAACACCTGGGACATCAGAGTCATTTTGTGACTAATCAGCTGTTGTTGGAGGTCTCCTGAGGCCCAAAGGAAACAAGAAGTCCCAGCTCAGAAAGTAATTTGGGAAACACTCACCAACCCCATCTGTTGTGAATAAACAAAGAGCTCTGCTGTAGCTGCAGGGTCATGAATTGCCTTGGAAGAGTTTGAGACACACCAAGAGCAGAAAGCCTGCTGGATAGACAAATAAATATCCCTGCACAGAGGCTGGGAATGTGGATGCTTATCACCCTGCTGGGAATTACCTGTGGAGTTTCCACCCACCACCCAAGCCCTGCTAGATATATATGGGCTCTCACTGGTGCTGTGCCTGCACCCAGCTGTGCTTGTCTCTGTTAGGGTGAGGAGCAAGGGAGAGGAATCAGATACAGCTTTGGTATGGTTCTGTTCAGGGAGATAAGAGCAGCACATTCCCTCCTGCCAGCCTTGGCTCTTCATGTACCAACTGCTGTGGCAGCAGGCTGTGCTGGGGAGAGATCTTCCCCATCCCTTCATGGGGGCATCTCAGGGCTGGGCACAGCATGGGCACAGCTGAGCACGTGGTCCCTGTCCAGGAGCATCACCAAGTCAGCAGGCAGGACTTGCTCAGCATTTCTCATGGCACACAGGCTGTGCAGCACCAGGGGATGGTCTGCAGCCAGCCCAGGGTGCTTCCACTTGCCAGAGCACTGGGAACAAGCGAAGCAGGGATGAGGGCAATCACAAGTGATAAACAAGTGTTCAATCTGCAGCCCACTTGGACTTGCTTTGCAGAAGCAAGGCTTGTACCAGGGGCATCTGGGCAGGTTACTCTAGAAATCCAGTGATCCACTAATTTGCCCCTTAGAAAGCTTGAGAGATGCTTGTTTGGAGGAAAACCCTTTCATTTTTCTGCCTCAGTTGCTCCCTACACAAGCTGCCAGCTCTTTGCACGATGCCAAGAAGCAGCACAGAAGAAAACACTGTGCCATCTTCCTGCTGCTCACATGGGATGGGCTAGAGTCAAAGGAGAAGCCCCCAGAGCAGGTTTATCCTGCCTGTCCTTTCTCCCCCAGCCTAGGGAACTGACCCACAAGCTTACAGCACACACACAGCTCAGTTTTCCAAACCAGGAGCACCATATGTCTGCGTAGGAACATGCAGTCACCAAGGAGCAGGCATGGAAAGAGAGGTTTCAGCTCTTAAAGGGGTGCCCACACAGCTGTGCACATGCTCGTGTGGGTGACTCTGCAGATGGCAATGCTGGGCAGCACCAGCCCAAGCCTCTGCACTCCTGCTTCCTGGTGGAAAACATTCCCATTTCAATGGATGGGAGGGAAAAGCAGGATTTCTTGAGTGTTCTTGGGCTGAGTGATGCAGCATTGCAGTGCTGCAGGGTCTGGGGGCTCTGCAACAGGGGAGATGGGAGGGCTGCTGAGCCTTTCCCACATTGCTGGGCTGTAGAATTGATGTTCTGGACTCGAGGGGACCCTATGCACATCCCTACTGCCCTGCTCTGGCTCCTGCATCCTATGAGCATACCCTGTACACAAGCAGCACTTGGAGCCCATCACTGGGCCAGCACACACAGCTCCCCAGGACCAAGCTAATTACAGCCCTCAGAGGAGCTCAAGGGGATGAAGCCTCTTACCAGGGGCTGCAGCTGGAGCACGACCAGATTATGGGTCAGAAGCTGCACGCATGCCAAGCCTCAGCTCACAGGGATGCTGCTGCAGCTCACATGGGAGCACAAGCCTGAGGACCAAGCCCTGGCATCTGTTCTGGGTGTGCAGCCTCTGGGCTCATTAGGGCAAACCCAGGCTGTGCACTGAAGGGGAGGGTCTGGGGACCCATCTGCCCCACAGGGACACATCTGCTCCATTGCTGCCCCTTCAGGCATCACAACACTTGCTCTACCAAGGGACAGCACAAAGGTCTCAAGCAGGACTTACCACCACTGCTGGTCACCATCCAGTGAAAGCCTTCTCCATCCTCCCTCTCTGATGAGACACACCAGCAGGATGCAATCCTTCAACAGCTCCTCTGCCACTTAAAAACATCAACACTGACACCCCTCAGCTCGCAGCCAAACCTTCAGGAGCTGCCTAGCAGGGAACACAGCCTGGCAATGCCCCAGCTCCCTGGGCAGCAGGGTGACCACCCAGCAAACCAGCACCCCACCTCCAAAGGCATTAAAACCAAGCCTGGGCAAGCCCAGCCCTTTTATAAGCCATTCACAGGTGCAACCTGGGGAAGTCAGCTGGTCTGGGGAGATTCACATCACCTGGAGGCAGCTTTGGACCTGCTGATTGCTCCATTCCAACCCCAGCCTATGGTTGCACATGGCTCCAGCCCTTAGTGCTTCGTGGGATGTGATGGCTCTTCAGGTGTCCCAGCCATGGGCAAGGTCTCAGCAAGGTGCAGGGGGAGCCCAGCTTCTCAGTGCCTTGACACACAGCCATGTGTTGTGTGTGCAGCCTGATGCACAGCAGGGTTGGGGTGTTGGGTGTTGGGATGGCTTCTTGGAAGAGCAGGGATGAGCTGCTTAATGGGACTAGAGACACCCCCATCTCACACCTCCCTACCCATATCTCAGTGGTGATTTTACCTCCCCCTTCACCAGCTTGCCTAAAGGAGGTCAAAATTATTATCCTCCCTTGGAGAGGGGGAAACAGAGGCAAGAGGGAGATGAAGTGATGTGGCAGAGGTTGGCCAGAGAGTCAGTGTCAAAGGCAGAGCTAAACCCCCTCTTGGGAATCACAGCCTGGCCTCATCTCCATCAGAGCTGTAGCCCCCACCTTTTGTAGGGGACAGCTTCCCTGCACAGTGTCCCACAGCTGTGGGTGTCCATGGAATGGCTGATGCAGGTTGTCTGGGTGCCCCTAGGAGAGAGCTCTGCTGCTCAACTGCTCACACACGAGCCACCCTGCTGAATACATTCATTTAATCCCCTTTCTGCCTTCTTAGCCCCCACCCTGGCAAATCAAGAGCCAGGCAGAGCTGGGTGATTTCTGAGGTCAGAACTTTGTTCTTGGATAAAAGTCTTTAAAAAAAAACAAACAACAAAAACCCTAAAAAAAAAAAAAAATATATATATATATCCCACCAACCCCAAAGCCACAAAAAAACCAGAGTGGGAGAAAGAGAAGGAGAAAGGAACAAGCCTGGGAAGCCTGCTCTGCACTTTACCCCAGCTGCATGGGACAAGGGGCTCTTTGTTTCCCTGGCTGGAGCCTGCTGCATTGGCCCTTTTCAGTCTCCCTCCCTGGGAAAGGGGCCAGGGGGAAGCAGGCATAAGCAGGGCAGGCAAAAACCCTGGGGCTGCAGTGAGTAACCCTTGCTCAGACCCCACCAGGCCCATCCATAGCTGATCCATACAGCATCTGCCAGAAATGGGACCAGGAGAAGTCTGTCCTTGAGCCCCTTGGAGCTCTGCTTCCCACGCTCCATCCCTGGTCATGTGCCTCTGTTCCTGCTGGGCAGGAGGTTTTTAACTTTTCTCTGTCTTTTGGACTTTGCAGTCCTAAAGCACTTGCTGAAGTAGACTGAAGCACCCACCTGGTGTGTAATCACATGCCTGTGGCTTCCTGGACCCAGGATGTTGAGCCATCCACATCACCATGGCTTTGCTGGGTCCTTGGGTCGGCAGCAGTGAAGGATGGAGCCTGTTGGGGACAAGCTGCTCTTGTCTCCTCCCACCCCAGGGACACTGCCTGGCTCTCCTACTTGGTACAATGACATGGAGCTGGTGATGATTCAGCCAGCTGGGCAGGAGTCTTGCTGCAGGGCATCAGATCCTAGCTTGGAGAGATGTATCCCTTCTTCTCCTTATTTTCTTCCATTGAAGAGCTCCAGAGCTCTGCCTGGCTGCCAGCAGTTCCCCTTATCCCAACTTTGGGACTGGGAAACATGCAGCCAGGGCTCTTGGCTCTCATCAGCTCTAATGAGAGTCCTGGGTGACCTCCCTGGGAACGTCTGTCTGTCTGTCTGTCTGGGCTGGAGCTCAGGTTGGAGGCGGGTTTTGTTCACCAGTACAGCAACTTTCTGCAGGCTCAGAGAGATGCTGTGCCCTGGCCTGCATCTGTGGTGATGGTGGATGCTTGGCATCCCAGGATGGCCTGGGAGGTGGATAAAGTCCCAGGGGAAGGCAAGGGAATGGCCTCTGTATCCCTGGGGAGTGAGGTGCTGCAGGGCAGCTGGGGACTCATCCTGCCCTGCCAGGAGATGTGCCAACACCAGCTGTCCCTGTGCTTGTTTGCACAGCTCTGCTTCTGAGCACAGAGGGCAACAAAAATATGCCCAGCTAGCCCCAAAATGCAATGCTGGCTGCTCTGGGAGGACCTGGCTGTACCCAGGTTGATCCAGCACTTTGCAGCCAGGTCCCTCATCCACGATGCTCCGTTTCTCATCCTTCACAGGATGATGCTTATTCAAAAGCAGGACAAGGAGACAAGAACAACCACTCCCCAGGTTAAGACAAATAAATAAACCCTCCTCGAGGTCATTTCTCCCTCCCCATAGGCAGTGGGACACCACCAATGTGGCTTTGGGCATCAGGGACACACAGGCTGTTCCACCTCACCCCATGGAGATGGCAGGGGTGGCCCTTCCCAGCCTCTCCATCGCTCTACCTCAGCTAAGGAGGATATTTGAACTGTGGGGATTCATTTCCAAAGGGTCTGGGCACCCTTGGCCCCAGGGCACTGAGCTGTGGGAACCAGCCCTGCTGCTGCTCCCCAGTACAGCACAGAACAGCAAATGCCAGGACGGAGGGGAGAGGGTCTGGGGCTTTGTGAGAACAAATACATTCAAGGAAAAGGCCTCAGACGTGTTTCCTCAGCAACCACGACGTCATGTGGTATGTCTGGGCTTCTCCCCCTGCTTCTGAGTATTAAAAGGGGAAAGAAAGGGAAACAGAAAGCACAGGGGAGCTGGGGACAGTCTCCTGGCAACGCTGGGACAGTAATGTCCTCCTGCCAAGGGAACATGGCTCCAGTGCAGGGAGCCTGGCCAGCCCTCCTGGCTGGGGTGACGGGATGGGGAGGGCATCCCTGATGTCCCCTGGGATGGAGGTGACAGTACACTGGGCACAGCTCTGTCCCCAGGGATGCCCAGGGGCTTCCTGGTCACAGCAGCCTGGCTAACCCACAGTGCAGGTCCCTGATTTAGAGAGTGGTGGGAGCTCAGCCACCTCCATTCGAGATGTTTGGGGATGGTGATCATGCTTCTTGCCCCAGTGCAGGCAGGGCAGGGGCTGGGGACAGGGTCCCCATGTGGGCTGTCACTGCTGCCTGCTGGGAACCCCTTGCATGCCCAAACCTGCTGAGGCCACACTCCCCCCACACTCCAAGCCTGGTCATTCCAGCTGCTTAATCCATCCTGGCAGCGGGTCTGAGCAGGCAGGAGGTGGCAGAGGAGCCCACATGGGGGCTCAGGAACGGGGACACGGGACTTTTACTGCCTTTCCTAGTGCCCTGGGCAGGGAGGTCACCCTGTGCCCACCAGCAAGGTCCTGCCAGCACCCTGACCCCTCTCCCAGCACAGCTCAGCTGTGAAATGTGCCACAGATGGTGCTGGGACAGAGCAAGCAGGGCCAGAAAGCAATGAGCCCTGGTTCTGCAGGGCAGCCCCGCTGGCACCTGCTCAGCTTGGCTGTCCTGACCCAAGCCAGGGCAGAGAAGGTCTTTAAGCCCCTGATTCCCAGGAGCAGCCAAGGAAGGATCACTCTATGCCTGTTTCTTATTCCCTTTCTCTGAGCCTCCCTTGCTGGCCCCTGCCAGAAGAGGATGCTGAGGAAGACAGCTCTTTGCTCTGCCCTGCTACCACAGATGCACACTGAATTTCCCTCTTAACACAGCGTTGGGTCCCTGCTGATGGAGCAGCCAAGCCCAACGCTGTGTTTTATCCCTCTGTGTTGAACTGACAGGAGAAATCGAGCTGGTACCTCAGGCTAAGAGGACCAGAGATGAAGGTACAGGTTTCCAAGAGAGCACAGAGGGGTTTCCCCCTGCAGCAGTCTGTGCTGGGACACGCAGCCCCCATGAGTAGGAGGTAGATGCAGGTGGTACCCAGAAACCAAAGGTATCTTGGGGGAGCAGGTCCCCCTCCTACCCTGTGTGCCCTCTTCCCACCACTGCCATGTCTGCCTGCTCTGGCCCACCCAACTCCTACCTTCTGCTCTCCAAGCAACGGCAGCTGTCAGGAAATTGAGGTCCTGGAGTGAGTCCAGAGAAGGGCAGCCAGGCTGGGGAAGGGGCTGGAGGGCAAATCCTATGAGGAGCAGCTGAGGGAGCTGGGGCTGTTTAGCCTGGAGAAGAGGAGGCTGAGGGGAGACCTTATCACCACCTACAACTACCTGAAGGGTAGAGAGGTAGGTGATGGTCTCTTCAGCCAGGTGACAGGTGACAGGACAAGGGGGAATGGCATGAAGCTGTGCCAGGGCAGGTATAGATTGGATGTTAGAAAATAATTTGTTACTGAAAGAGTTGTCAGGGCCTGGAACAGGCTGCCCAGGGAGGGGGTTGAGTCACCTTCCCTGGATGTGTTCAAAAACAGGATAGATGAAGTACTTGGGGATATGGTTTAGTTTAGGATGTGAATGGTTGGACTTGATGATCTTCAAAGGTCTTTTCCAACCTTGTGATTCTGTGACTCTGTGAAATGCTTCAGGTCTGAGCAGTAGCTGAGCAAGACCTGGGCTCCTGGCATTTGGGGCCAGCCAGGTGGACAAGCCTTGCCCAGTACCATAGTCACATCTGCAGGGCAGCTGGAGCAAAGCTGAGCTGAGGTGGGGCTCCGGGCTGGGGTGGGGGGCTGGTGGGTGTCCCTGTGCAGACTCCTCCTAAAGGCCTTTCCCCCAGGGCCAGTCCCTTGAGCGTGTTTCTCTCCTCTCTCCTCACTGCAGGTTCATGAATCACCGTGTCCCGTCCAACCGCAGGTACCAGCCGACGGAGTACGAGCACGCAGCCAACTGTGCCACCCACGCAGTGAGTCCCTGTCCCCTTCCAGGGCGAGGGAGGATGGTGCTCAGCTCTCTCTGGATCCCCTGAGGAACTTCCAAGGACACCAGTCCTTACGGTTGGGCTCGATGATCTTAAAGGTCTTTTCCAACCTGAATGATTCTGTGATTGAACCTGTGTTCAGCCCTGGAGCAGCTCCTCAGGGGCTCGGGGTGGTGATGAGGCAGATGGGCCCCAGGTCTTCCTGGGGAGTAAGGATGCTCTCCCTCCTTCTGTTCTGGGAAGCCAGCGTGCATCTTCCTTGCTCTCACTCACCATGGCCCTGTGAGCCCAGGGAAGCTGGCTGTGGGCTTAATGGAGCAGGAGTATTTTGGAAAACTTCCTGAAAACAGGATGTTTTTCGCAGCAGAAAGAGTGACAGGCACCCCATGGGGCTGCCTACACAGCCGTGGGAGAAAGCACTCCCCACATCAGGGTTTCCCTCAGGAGCTGACAACTGCTGCTCTGAGCCCTGGGAGATGACTGCGAGGTGTCCATCCTCCTTGTGCCTTCCTCCTTCCTACTACCTCCACCTGGAGAAGCTGCTTTGGAGCAGCACCACACAGGGAGAGACCCTGCCTGGCCAGCTTGGGCAGCCAGCCCAGCCCCTTATAGGTGGCAACTTCAGCCAGAACAAACCAAAAACCCACCTAAAAGCAAAAGCAGAGACGGAATTGTAGCTGCTCAATGGAAACTCAGAGAGCCAACAACAGGTTTGCTTCTCCCTTACAGCTCTGGATCTTGCCCAGCATCCTCGGCAGCTCCATCCTCTATATCCTCTCAGATGACCAGTGGGAAACCATCTCAGCCTGGATCTATGGCTTTGGCTTGTCCAGCCTCTTCATCGTCTCCACCATCTTCCACACCATCTCCTGGAAGAAGAGGCATCTCAGGTACCAACCCTGATGGCTCAGAGCTCAGGAGGGGAGAGAGGCTCTGGAGGCCCCTGGTGCTGCAGGCTGTGACCCATCTGTCTGTCTGTCTGTCTCACAGGACCGTGGAGCACTGCTTGCACATGTTTGACAGGATGGTGATCTACTTCTTCATCGCAGCATCATACGCTCCCTGGTGAGTTGCTGGTGGGTGGGGGCCACCGCTGGGCCCCAGAGAAGGGGAGAAAATCAGCCCAGCTCCAACAAACAGCATTTCCCTCTCCAGCTTTGGCTCTGCTCGAGGCTGTACCACCCCTCTTTCCCCAAAACCTTCCTATCCTATAGATTTCAACCTACTTCAGTTGAAGTTACAAGCTGGGAGGGCCCTTTGGTGGGACAGGCTTGGGGATGGGGGCAGCATTTCCCCCTCACTGCCTGCAGCCCCCCAGCCAGGGTGCTGCCCTGGATTCTACTCACTGCAGACCTGGCTCTTGCAGGCTGAACCTGCGGGAGCTGGGTCCCTGGGCCTCCCACATGCGCTGGATCATCTGGATCATGGCATCTGGTGGGACCGTCTACGTTTTCTTCTTCCATGAGCGGTGAGTGCCTTCCCCTGGCCCCGTGCTGGTGGGTATCACAGAGCTCTGCCAGTGCCTCTGATGGTAGTCGAGCTGCAGAGAAGAGCAAGAAGGCTGGGGACAGACAGACAGACACACAGGTCAGGGATCCTGGGCAGCCTCCTGGCTAACTGGCTCTGGAGGGCTTCCTTGGACCACGTCCTTCCCCATCTGCACCTTCTTTTTAGGAGCCTTATGTAGCAGGGGTGTGGGAACGGGGACATGGGAGCAGGGTTGTGCTGCCATGAGTTGCTTCTTCCACGTGGTGGCACCAAATAGAAAGCAAAAGGCTCCAGATGTCTCCCCACCAAACCCAGGCACCCGGCCCTGTGCTGGTGGCTCCCAATCCAAAGTGGGGGTCCATCACCCCCGCAGCAGGGTGCCAGCCCTGGGACCTGCCCTGGTAGCACCGTCACCCCTTTTCCTACAGCACAGCAGTGGACACTGCACGTGTAAAAACTTGATGCTTCTTCTGCACCTACCTCCAAGTAGCTTCTCTGTTGGTCACAGGTACAAGCTGGTGGAGCTGGTGTGCTACGTTATCATGGGCTTCTTCCCCGCCTTGGTCATCCTCTCCATGGTAAGCCACTGCTGGGAATCATAGAATGGCATGGGTTGGAAGGGACCCCAAGGATCACAGAGCTCCAACCCCCTGCCACAGGCAGGGCCACCAACCTCAGGCCTGGATCTACACAAGGTTGCCCAGGGCCCCATCCAACCTGGCCTTGAACACCCCCAGGGATGGGGCACCCACCCCCTCTCTGGGCAGCCTGTTCCAGTCCCTCACCACTCTCTCTGTAAAAAACTTCCCCCTAATATCTAATCTAACCCTTCCTTCCTTTAGTTTTAATCCATTCCCCCTTGTCCTGCCATTGTCTACCCTTTTAAAAAGTTGAATCCCCTCCTGCTTATAAGCTCCCTTCAGGGACTGAAAGGCTGCAATGAGGTCCCCCTGCAGCCTTAAGCATGTGGGCTCAGTGTGAGGGACAAGTCCAGGGGGGTGGTGGTATCACATGGTAGTTTAGCAAATGATTCAGGTGCCCAGCAGATACTGGGTGCATCTCCAGCAGACCTGCTGCCCAGGCTCTGTTGCACTGGAAGCCTCCCAGAAACACCAAGCTGCTGGAACATACTGCTTTGCTGGAGGGGAGGGTGTAGCAGAAGGCAGAGCAAGGGTCCTGCCTGCACCCTGTAGCTAGGGGACAAAGTTCTTGTCTTGATGGAGCAGTGGGGAAGGGGCAGCCAGACTGTGGCCATCACTGAGTCCTGCCTCCTTGCTTGCCTCCAGCCCAACAGGGATGGCCTCCCAGAGCTGGTGGCCGGTGGACTCTCCTACTGCCTGGGCATGGTCTTCTTCAAAAGCGACGGGCGCATCCCCTTCGCCCATGCCATCTGGCACCTCTTCGTGGCCATGGGAGCTGGCATCCACTACTATGCCATCTGGAGGTACCTCTACCGGCCTGGGGCCCTGGAGGCTAAAACATCCCGGTAGACACCTTACAGACATCATGTGCACCAGCCGTCACACGGGGCATGGGGGGCAGCAGCGAGGCAGCCTGGGCTTGCCCCCAGCCGCCTGCTCGCCCCATGGACAGCAAGCGCCAGTGCCCTTCCCGTGGGGCCAGGAGAGCCTGCAGGCTGGTTTCAAATGGATCTTTCCTTTTTAACCTTGGGAACTGATTATATTTTTAGGCAAAGGTTTCGTAACGTGGCGACCGACCGATGGGTTGTGGGTGATGGGGGGTGACTCCTCAGCGGGGGCTTGGGCAGGCTTCACTCACCTGCCTGATCCCAAGCACCCCAGGGGAACAGGGGCCCTGCACCCCTATCCTGGCTGGTGACACCCTGGGTTTGGCTACTTACCATGGGTCACCCAGGGGTCTGGAGGTGTTGGAGCCAGCGCTTTTCCCCCAGGATATGTGGTTGTGCTGGGAGGGGGACACAGTGGCACCCCTGTACCACCAGGACTTGGCTCCTAGAAGTCATGTCAGCATTAACCACTCTCTCCCATGTTCTTGATGGGAAGGTCCAGAGTCAGCAAAGCCTTACAGGGGATTGAAACTTGAATCTCTTCCAGAGTCTGGGAAACCCTTTCTCTAAGCCAGTATTAAGTGCACAGCTCAGTGTGTCTCTCCTAGAAGAGCCCTTGGAGTCCCCATGGAGATTTCGTCCCTGAGGAGCTTTGCTCTCCCTCTGGTCCTGGTGATGGCAGCAGCCCTGAATTGTGGCCCCACTCCCAGGCTCTGTGTGCATGTGCCTTCACCTGGCAGGGAGCTGGGGGGGAGATCTGGCTCCCCAAATCCACCTGGCTGGGGTCAGCCCACCTGCAACAGGGGTTTTCCTTATCCTCGAGGGAGGGAATTGAACCCCCTTGGATTGGGGCCACGGGGCTGTCTGTCTTCTCTGCTCCTGTTTTGAGTGATAAACCTCCTGCTCAGTACCAGATTAATCCACTTTTGGGAGGATTTCTGACATTCCTGGGAATGCCACAGGGAAGGGACCCATCCGTGTGAGCTGTGATGGGGAGGTCCTTGTGTTGCTTGGTTTTTAAATCCCTAAGCACAGCTCCACAGTGCTGTCCAAGGGGGGATAACAGGACA
Organism: Porphyrio hochstetteri; assembly: GCA_020800305.1. Classification (NCBI taxonomy): domain Eukaryota; kingdom Metazoa; phylum Chordata; class Aves; order Gruiformes; family Rallidae; genus Porphyrio; species Porphyrio hochstetteri. The sequence continues at coordinate 12,614,173 of CM036920.1, forward strand.
TGGAGAGCCTGCCCAGGCATCAGGAGCAGCCTCAGCGCTGTGGGAACACGAAAACCTCACTGGCCTTACTCCCCAGACCTGCCAGCAGAGCTCCTGGAGCTGGGAGCACCTGGTGTGTGCCTGCTCTGGTGTGTGCCGGGCTCCGGTGTGTGCCACTGCTCTCAGCTCTGCCAGGACCCTCCCCAGGAGACCCTGAGGACATCGATTTCCCATCATCTCTCTTGGCCTCTTGATTAACCACAACTGCAGCAGTCTCAGTGTGACATGGCAAGTGAAGGAGATTTATGGCCACCATCCCACATCTCCTGTTACCCCAGCAGTGTGCCAAGCAGCCGAGCTCCTGGCTCTGTCCCACCTCCCGCAGAGCTTAGGGTTCCCCCAGCATGTGATGCCCTGGAACCAGCTCTCCAGGGCTGTGCCATTTGCAGCAAATTACCAAAGAGAAGCCCTCAGACACTCTTCCCCTCCTGACCTGGTGGCTGTGGTCATCAGGTTGGCAAAAAATCTCACTTCCATAAGCAGAGGGTTCCTATAAGAGCCTTGGGTGCTGTGCACCACCCTAGCCTGGCATGGGGCTCCTGGAGGGCCTCTTCCTGGGGCACCCCAAAGCAGCCTTTGGGCTGGGACTCCTCTTGGGGTGATGGGTGGTCTTAGGGACAGGGTTTGAATGACCAAATGTGAGCCCAGTCTCTGCTGCTGTCTCTCCCAAGCTCCCAGGATGCTCTGTCACTTACCGCAGATGCAGGGGTGGAGAAGGACAATCGGTGAGTAACCAGCAGCTGGTGGAACATATCTGGGGTCCCAGAGCAGGAGGGGCCATTTCTTTCTCTCTAGCAAGTCATTACTCCGTGCCTCAGTTTCCCCATCTTTAAAATGGGGGTGAAGACACCAACCTACCTTACAGGGCTCATATGAGGACCCTGTGAAGCACTCAGAGGGTGACCAGTGCTTTGCAAACACGTGCTTCAACTTTCAGTGAGCCTGGGGAACTGGGTTCACAGAGCCACCATGGGGCACCGTGACAGCTGCAGCTCAGTGTGCCCAGAGCTCCTCCCCCTCCATCACTAAATCCCATGAGGGAACCATCCAGGGGACCAACCACGCACACACCAGTCCTGCTGCTGGGCAAAGATCCCCTGGCAGGGGCTGAGGATGCCCAGGGACCACCGTCGTGTTATGCCCACAGGCTTCATCCCAAGGGCTCTATCTCAGAAGCCATTTCAACACTGGGGCTTTTGGCCCTAAATCTGTCCCGGGGGCTCCCGAGGTCCAGGGAGGTGCCAGAAGGACCTTTCTGAGGCCACTTCACCTCAGTCTCTGGGTGAAAAGCTGGGGCAAGGGCAGATGCTCGGCCAGGAATCGGTGGCAGGGCTCTGTTGGGGACAGTGCCACCCTGCCTCCAGCCCAGAATTTCAGAGTGAGGAGTCCCCCCTCTTCTCTTGTTTCCTCAGTCCTTCAGCAGGGTGGGAGGCACAGAGCAGCTTATCAGACTGTCCTGTTTTATACTAATTTTAAACCACTTGTACCAGTTGGGACATCCAACATCCATGGAGAGGGGTTGAGGGATCTTTTTAGCACTCGTGTTTTTCACCATCCGTTCTTGTTCAATCAGTGTTTTATATTTAATGCAGTATTGGGTCAAATTAAAAACAAATGTAAGGAAGATAACGCTAGTGAATGTTGTTTCCTGTGGAGTAGGATTGAAATAAAAACTCAAGATACCTCACTACTGCCTGCCTGCTAAACCAAAATGACTTTCCCTGCAGCATCTGGAAATGAACTCATTTTCTATCTGACTTGCCCCGGATGGCATTGCTCTCCAGTTCAGAGAGAAGCCACTCAGCCAGCTGCAGCGGGGCCCTGCTTACAGCAACGCTGAGCACTAACTCACCTCGGTGCATGTGTGGCATTACCATCTGCTGGCTCAGCTTGCCGGGGGCATGAGGGAACAATGGGGGCACAAGGCACCTCTTCGCTCTTCACACCAGCTGCACAGGGAAATTCGGGAGGTCAGGGACGGGTTGAGCTCCAAGCTGCAGAGTTTCCTTAAAAACAATTTGATTGGGGTTGGTGAGTTCAGTGCTGCCTGAAGAGCCTGCCAGCATCTCCCCAAAGTGGTTTCAGCGGGACTGCTCCTCACGCCCGCTCTGGCCTGGACATTTCTGCCTCTGCAGCTGACACCAGCTGGGTCTCGGGGCTGCCACCGTGGGGGGGGAAGGATGCCAAATCTGGGGAGGAGGAAAAGATGTGATGGACTGGCCAGAGGGCAAGCACTGCTTGTTGTGGGCCCCAGAGAGAACACACAGAACCCCCTCCCCATCACCTGCTGACTCCAACCAGCCTCTCCCATGGGCTCTGGCTCCTCTTGAGAGGGAGAATTTGCCTCTCCAGGGATTCCACTGTCCAGTGCTGCCCACCCCAGACCCCGCACGTCCACTGCCTGCCCTCTGGCTCACGCCTCCCCACTGTAATCCCACCAGGGCTGTGTGTCCCACAGGCTGCAGCGCTCGGCAGCCGTCCTGAACTGGGAAGGATGCCCAGCGCCTGGGGCAGCTCAGCTCGCCCCAAACACTGACCCGCACCCACATACATACCCTGTATTTGCTGCTGGCAATCAGGCTGGATTGGGAGGCTTCCTGGCTTCACCCTGCCATTCCCAGGAGTACCTGGGCGGCAGGGCCACCTTCCCACCCCAAGTATAACCCCATCGGGCCGAGAAACGCCCCTTTAGCGAGACAGGGAGCTATTAACCAGAGGGGACGGAGCATCAGCAGCCGCCTCATCTCAAACGACTCCCCGGTGCAGCCAGGGGCCGTCCCTTCCCGGTTTCAACCACCGGCCCTCCCGCAGCCCCAGCGCTCTCCGGGTCGGCTCCGGAGCCTGTTCAATAAACCACGTTCAGCGAAAGCCCGGCAGCCGCCAGCGCAGCCCCGACTGCCGCCTCCCCGGGCACCGGCGGCGGGGAGAGCCGGGCCCTGTCACGCCGGGCTCGGGTGCTCGGCGGGCAGTACCGACGGGCGGCCGCCGAGGGGCGCCACAGCGCAGGGCCGCTCCGCTCTGCCGCGCTCCGCCCCGGCAGCGGGACGCGCCGCGCAGCCCCGGCGGCTCCGGGCGCTGCAGCCGCCGGGGGCCGTGCCGAGGTTGCCCCGCTGAGCCCCGCACGGTGAGTATCGGGGGCAGGGGGGGGCTGCGCGGACGGAGCCAACCGTAGTACCCCTTTTTTTTTGGGGGGGGAGGAGCGGGGGGTGGCGGTGGGACAGATCTCACCCTCTAGCATCCCCGGGACCCCCCGCACCAGGGAGCGTCTCCCCCGGGATGGGGCTAGGAAGCGGGACCCCCCGCCTAATGGGACGGGAATATTTGTTTCTCGTCCCCTTGGAAAGTGGGGGCGGGCGGAACGCGGCGGCGAGGGCTGAGGCTTGTCCGGTTGCCGTTGGAGACCCAAGCTGCCCCGCTGCCTGCCGAGAGGCACCGGGCAGGGCTGCGCTGGGAGCTGCAGCAACCTGGGACCCTTGTCACACACCTGGGGATCCTTGTCCCTTCGCATGCCCCTTGGGATCCTTGACCCATCGCACACCCCTTCGAGGTCCTTCTCCTGCTTGCATACCCTTTGGGATGCTTCTCCCCTTTACGCACCCACTGGGATCCTCACCCTGTTCCTTGCTCCTTGGCATCCCACCGCTATTCCACACGTGCTGCTGTTTCACCTGCGTTCAGCTGCTCCTGACTCTTGTGGCATCCCAGGCCTTGGCAAAGAGGGGGCAGGACGGTCTGTGCCCCTGGGAGGCTGGAGCTGGTTTCGTGCTGAGCTGTAACTTTAGCAGAGAAAACTCTGGGGACTTTGCTGCTTGCTGGGGAAGTGCTTATTTTCAGCGCTCTCCAGGATCAGTTAATTATCGCTGGAGAAAAATTATTGCTAAGATCTTATAATTAGGCAGCCTACTGAGACTCTACTGCTTGGAAGGCAGCAGAGAGCAAAAATGCTCTTCATGAAAGGTTTCTTGCGTGTGTGTGAATAGAGCTGCTGGGGCAGAGGGCTGGCGTTTGTACTTGGATGTTGCTGGAGAGCTGATGCACGTTGGTGGCTCAAAAGATCCTGCAAAATAATCAAGGAAAGAAACAAACAAAAAAAAAAAGCCAAGAAAAAGAAAAGCTGCTAAAGAAGATTCCTGTTGTCCTTGTGGAATTGTGTCCCGAGTCTCTATAATCAGTTTATGGAGCTCTAGTTGCCTGTAGGACAAGCTGTTAGTTCATCTTTGCAGGACTGGGACTGCCTTTACATCCTGTTTGAACGGGCCGTGGGGTCCGGGGCGCTGCTGCAGAGTGCCTGCTGCTAATAATAACATGGTAAGGAGTTTACCGGCTCTGATCCGGCTAAAGACAGTACCAAGGCTGGCATGGACATTAGCAGCCTCTGATCTGTCCCTAGATTAGGCAGGTAAAACTCACACAAGAGGAGGCTGAGGCCCTGAAGATCCCGACTGGAAGGGAGCGAGGGCTCTGATTCAGACCGGAGGGATCCAGGCTCTGCTCCAGCAGGGCTGTAGGGCTGGGATCTGCAGAGGGGCAGGATTTAGAGCTGAGGAACGCACGTCAAAATCACCACGTCCAGGGTGTTCTCATTTCCTTTGCTCTCTAAGTTATAATTTGTTCCACATTGCAGTCCCCGGGCAGCCTCTCCCTCTGCTCGCAGCATCCAGGCCATGGTCGGTGCCATTGGGCTCAGGCTGTGTGACTCCTGTGGTTTTCTGCTGAAAAAAGAAAAAAAAAAAAAAAGGAAACTTTTCAAATAGAAATCTGGGGAAACAGCTTTCCTGGTTGCTGTTCTGGGATGGTTATAGCTGAAATCTCACCACCCGTGCAAGCAGAGCTGCCTCCTCCATGGGATGAGCCCTGGGGAAATTCCAGAAGATTAAAAAAATTGGTTTAATATTGTTGCTGCTCTTCCCAAGAGGGAGTAAGATGACCTGTGGTACCTACAGGTTGACTGGCTTGATAGCATCCCCCCAGGGACAAGAGGGAGAAACCTGGCTCAGGCTTCTTTAATTGATTAAAGACCTCAGCACCAGGGATAAATCCCTGCCATCCAGCGTGGCTGTATGGAAAATCACTCCTGGCAAGCAGAAATGATTTCAGCCTCCGACACGAGAGGTGGCAGCCAGGCTGTAATACCCATTTTGCAAATCATTCGAGTTATTCAAGGTGATATTCTTGTAAAAACCCACACTTTCTGGTATTAAAAAAGTCATTCCAGTCCAGTATTTAGAGCTGACATGACACAGTGTCAAGCAAGCTGGTATTAAATAAACCCGCTCCATTTCAAAGGCAGTTATCAGAGGAGATTATCACTGCTGGGCACCGCTGGCTGGTAGCGTGCCCTTGGTGTTTCAGTGCTTTTATCACTAATCTGCAAGGAGATGGAAATGATTTCTGGAAAAAACCTGGGGCTGACCCAGAGCCCCAGCGTTCATCGTTTGTACAAATACGGGTGGTCAACCGGCCGAGCAAAAGGCATCCTAACTGAGCAGAGTGGGAAATGGAAAATCCTTTGGCACCCAAAAATAATAACCGGTTGCACATGTTTTCCTGTCCCTAATCTGGATGATAAATTTTCAGCTGGAGCCACTAGGAGATGCTGGGAGAGGCAGCGCAGGGGCTCGCCGGCTCCCTCCTCCAGTGGGAGCTGCCTGGGGGTGGCCGTGTGTCTGTCTGGATTTCTGCACTGGAGAATATAAGATGTTCAGGCTAATGAGGAATTTTGCCCTGGAAAAAAGCCCACAGTTACTTGCATTTTTGGTCAAGGCACTATCAGAACCAAATCTGGGCTTACACAGCCCATCTCAGCGCAGGAGACGTGGGAATGGAGGGGAAGGGACTGAGATGATGCCTTACAGCAAAGAGACAAGGTGGCCATCCAGCCAGTCTACTCATAAATCAGCAGGGGGGCTTGATTAAAGCACCTAAATACTCTTGCAGAGGGGAGGATACGTGGTAGCCAAAAGCTCCTTAATTGAGCAGAGAAAAAGCAGGACAAGGCTCAGTGTCTGGCAGCTGAAGGCAGAAATAAGGCATAAATATTTAACCAGTGGGAGCAATTAATCACTGGAAGCAACAGCGAGCAGCAGAGGTGGGTTCAGCATCTCTTTGCCTTTCACATCACGACCCCACCACCTTGGGAACAGCCACCGAAGCTGGGCCAGCAAGAGGGGCCCACCTGGACACCCCAATTAGGTGATTTAATTAGCTGGCGTGTTTGCCTCCAACCACAGCAGAGCCACAGAAGGGAGTGTACCTCGTGTCCTGCTGGCTCTGCCTGAGAAACACCCAGGAAATCCCTGCAGGCACTTTGCAGGTGCTGCTTTCCTCTTCTTTGGGTGCCAGCGGTCTCGGTCTCGCAGGCTCTGTGGCGGTTGGGGACAGTGCTTGGTGGCTCTCCATGCTGTCCAGCAAAACAGGCTGAGATTCAGGAAACACAGATCTTGGTGAGCATCCCAGAGTGTTGTGGCTGTTGGGGGAAGGAGCTGGTCTAGGAGTCATTGTCCACCCACGGGTGAGAGGGTCGCTGGCCTGGCATCTTTAGGGACATTTGTCCTTTGGAGAAAGAGATAAAGGTTCTGGGGGGGTGTTGTTGATCCCTTCTCCTTGCTCTATCTTTCCTTTCACATAGCATTTCTTCTCCTACAGCTGTTTTCTCCTTGTCTCTTGGTGATGGTGTCAATGGTGTTGGAGGGTTTGCCTCATCTCCCCTCCAAGGCTGCTGTGCTCCTCCTGTGATGGAGCTGGAGCTTGGGGCTGGGCTGCTCTTCCTCATCTATGGGCTGGGTGTAATGAACACATGGAGACACGTCTGTCACCAGCCACACATCCCCCAAGGGGGATGTATCCCCTCTGTCCCAGGGCCAGCAGCCCTCACCTGCAGCCAGCACTCGGGCTGCTTGCTTTGTGGCAGGAGAAGGCAGCAGGATGCTGAGCCACAGGGGATATCTACATGGCTCAGCAGCCTGTGTGCAAGTGTGAGGCACATGGGGAACAGCTCACCGTCCTTCCAAAGCCGGGGTGCTGTGAGCAGTCAATGTCTGTGAGCAGCACAGGACTGGTCCTCCTCTTCCTCTTGCAGAGGCGTGATGGACACCTGCCTGGGACAATGCACGATGTGGGGGGAAGGCCTGTTTTGAGGAAGAGGATGAATGGAAGGAGAAGAGACACGTAAGAAGGATGGCAAGGTAAGGGGAGGTTTTGCCTGGGTGTGGGAAGGATCTACTCCTCCATGGTGGGACAGGAACCTCAGGGCTCACAGGGAAGTTCCCCGGAGTTGCAGAGTTGGTTGTTGTGTTGGAAGGACATGTGGTAGTCCTGTGAATGCCAGAAGTGTTTGTCATAGCTCTGCAGAGTAAATACAGACAGCGCTGGCTGAGGTAAATCACCAGTTTTGGTGTGGCTGGGTGTGGTGTGTGGAGAGGTGAAGGATTCCCCCCCCAGATCCAGCCAGGAGGCAGTCACAGATTTTTGGCTAATTCCTGTGTGGGCATTAGCAGAGAAGGCGTCACTGGATGCTGAAGAAAAGGTCTCTCTGGAGAGCCTGGGTCACATCTCCATAGCTGCAGGCACATGTCCTCCAACAGCACAGCCAGGGACCCTGGGCTGCCTGCAGCAAGGAGGGGGCTCCCCCAGGCTGGGGAGGTCCAAGGCACACATCCCACCGACCTGTGAGCCCAAGATGTGCCCAAACAGTTCATGCCCTTGCCAAGCCACCCCCAGGTAGGCAGGACAAGCTGGAGCATCCCTGCTCTTGCAGCAGGGCCCAACAGCATCACACGTACCACAGTTTTCTCTTGAGCCTCCTCAGAGATGCTCATCACCCATGTGTCTGACCATATGGGTGCAGGATGAGCCCATCTCTCTACCATCTTATTGCAGTCATTTGAGTCAATTAAGACCACTCATTATGCTGCCTTTGGGATAAGGCTGTGATGTCTCATGTAGCCAGGGCTGGTGCCTGGTGACACCACATCAGTGTTGCTCCAGATGTTGATTAATGGGTGACCAGGCTAGAAGCTCTTCTCCATCCAGGCTTTGTATTTTTTCCCTGTGAAATGCCTTTGCTTCTGCACTCTGGAGAAGCTCCTTTGGCTGGAAAGAGCAGGAAAATTGCTGAGCTATAAATAAACACGTTCAAAACCAGGCAGGGACCCGTGAGAAGCGAGAACGGTGTCTCTGTCTGTGATGTGGGCTCGAAGGAATGGTTTTACCAGCAGCAGATGTTAAAAGGTTTGTTTTCCCTTTGTGCTGGGGGTGGTTCAGGCAGGAGATCAAATCCCTGAGCTGCAAACAGCGATTTGATGACAAAGTTGTGTCTTTTGCATCCTTGATGGCAAGGTCTCGTAGGGACACTGGGGTAGGTAGTTTTTCTTCTGGCAGATGTTAATGAGGGCTGGCGGGGCCATGCTAACAGCCTGGGGAAGCTGTCCTTGAACCTGACTGTCTGCCAGTGCCCTGACCTGCTCCCCAGGTCGGGTCTGCCCTGGCACTCCCAGGAGAAGTCACACAGCAGACACGAAGGGATGTCCCAGGTACAAGCGGCAGCTCCTGGTTAAGCTGGAGGAGGAGGAGCAGCAGCTTTAACCCCATCCCTGCCTCAGTTTCCCCAGTTGAAAGGCAGGAGCAGCCTTCCCAGGCCCAGCATTTTCACCATCCTGGCAGGGCTGGGGAGGAAAAGGGGTGACTCAGGGTTGCAGCACACTGCAGAGTTGCATGGCTCCCAGGCACACGCTGCAGCCTTAGTGCTTGCTGGTGCCTCAGTTTCCCCAATCAACAGCGCTCAGTAGGCTCCTGGACCTGGGACAGGGACATCCTGCAGGCATCCTCTGTGCGGTTGTTGCTGGGTTAGAAGGTGACCTCTTCCATTAGCAGCAGGGACGCTTTTCCCCCCTCAATTAGCTGGTGGTTTGGAGTCTTTCCAGGGCCGACATCACTCTGCCTGATAGCGCTGGGTTTGCTCTGGCAGCGAGTCCTGCCCAAGCGAGACGGAGCTGCAGGAAGCTGCTGGCACCCTGCACCTCCTTGGCCAGGCACAGCTGGACCACACCAGCCACCCCAAAGCACTCTGCTAGCTGTGGATGGGACATTTTGGGGGTCCCCTGTGTACACACTGGGTCCCTGCCTCTGGGTCTCTGTGCATCCAGGATGTGGTTTCAACATCAGCAGTGACATCAGGCAGGACCACCTAAAGCCAGGCCAGTGCCATGGCTTCCAGCCTGTTCCCACTGACTGAGGTGCCCAGCCACAGCCACATCTCCTCTGGTCACTGTCTGTCCAGGGCCACACCAAGCATCCCTGCCCCAGCTGATGTGACAAGGGATGCCACCACGTGCTTTAACGTCCTCTGCAAACTAGCAACAGCCAAGAGACTTGCCAGAGCCAGGACATTTTTAGAAAGGCTAATTAAAGCCCATTTTCACCCCGTGCATCTGGGTGAGCAAAAGCATTTAGCAGTGACCTCAGAGTGATTGAATTTGCACTTGAGCTCTCTGTTCCACCTCTAAAAGATGGGATTGCTCCATAAACTCGTTAGTGAGAGCAACTCCTGACGCCTTGGCTCCTGACCAGGATGGGCCCCACCAAGTCCTGCTGGGCTCTGCTCTCCTCCCACTGCATTTTGCTTGGGCAAGATGGACCTCTTCATACATGATAGAAACATTTGGGATAGCTCCAGGCTGTCTGCAGGGACAAATCCATCCTGGGGCAGCCGTGCAGATGCCAAGGAGCCCAGCCACTGCTGCTTTGGGTTGCACAAGGGACATGGCCCTCCCTCACTGCTCTGCCTTTCCACCTTGGAGGGGACAGTGGCTCCTCCACGGCCACCAGCCAGCTCCTGCTTGCTCTTCCCTGCTGCACATCTGGCCTCCAAACCACTGATCTTCCCTTTTCTCCCCCCCTCCTCTTCTCTGCCCAGCTGCACCTCACCATGACCTCACGCACCATGTTTTATGGCTCCTCCTCCTCCTCCTCCTCCATGGCTCCACCATCCAAGAACCGGCTGAAGCGTCAGAGCCGGATTTTCTCCCAAGTCTTGTACCGGACACTGAGCTACAAGGACCGGAGCTCATCCTCTGCTTCCCCAGCAGCTGGTGAGGATGACCCAGCCGAGCTCTCCACGCAGCTCTCAGCCCCTGGTGTCCTGAAGATCTTCGGGGGCAACATCTGTGCAGGCACCAACTACAAGAGCGTGCTGGCAACGGGCAGCTCGAGCACAGGGGAGCTGGTGAAGGAGGCCCTGGAGCGGTACGGGCTGAGCCAGCTCAGTGCTGGGCAGTACGCCCTGTGCGACGTCATTGGGAAGTTTGAAGGCCCTGACAAATGCTGGCAGACGGAAGGGCTGAGGGTGCTGGGTGACCATGAGAAGCCGCTGCTTATCCAGGACCTCTGGAAGCCCAGGGAAGGCTTTGCACGGCGGCTGGAGCTGCACAAGAGGGCAGAGCTGGAGGAGCTGGCAGCCAAGGATGTGGACACCACCACTGCAGGTCAGAGCTGGGTGTGGGTCCGGGGAACTGTGATCCCCCTGAGCTGCCTCAAGGGGGATGCACCCCACACTGAGGGCTTCTGCCTGTTTTGGGCATCAGCAGGGGGGTGGTACAAGTAGGGGGTTGGGGAGAGCTGTGTTTTAGCCATATAACTCTTGAGTAGAGCAGGTACTCAGTGCTCTCCTGCACAAATCCAATACCTGTTACCTTGTATTTACCCCAGGCCATCCGGGGGTCCCATTGCAAATCCCCACATGCAGAGGGCAAGACCATCAGCATTGCTCACTCTTCCCATTGCTCTGAACCATCACAGCATCCCACAGCTCAGCACAGCTCCTGCTCAGCAGAGCAGAGCCCCTCTCCCCTGCACCACCTGCCTCATCTCCCCCCGTGCATCCCCCAGGCCAAGGCACCCCAGGCAAATCTGCAGGAGCAATTAGACAAAATTAAAATCTAATGAAAAGAGCTCAATGTAGGGCAGGAGAACTCCCCTGGAGGTGCCTGACTGAGTCCAGGGCTGGCAGGAGGAGATAAGTGCATCATTAGGAACCAGCAGGTTAATAAGCGACCCCAGCGCAGACTAATGAAGCTGCCATCCTTCTGCCCCCAGCTAAAAGCCCTGTGAGGCCAGGGAGGGAAAGGTTTAAAAATCAGGTTTTTAAATTGCATGGTGCCCTTGGTGGGCCTGACCTTCTGATGGAGGGGATCAGGCTCGGGTGTTGGCCAGGGTTTTTTTGCTGGGATGGGCACCAAGCAGTTCCTCCCACCTGTGGAAGAGGGTTGTGACTGTCAGGAATGACCTAATGGTGATGCAGGATAACCCCAGGCACGGGGTAAACAAGGGCCAAGGTTCCTCCCCAGCAGCAAAACAAATGGCTCAGCCTGTCCCATGCCAACAGGCTCAGGGCTCCTTTCCCATCTGCTTTAACAGGGGCTGGAGGAAACCTGAGCACATGGAAGAAAAGAAACCAGCCATGGGCATTTTGGGGGAGGGGGGTGGGGGCACAGATGCTGCTGGGGTCCCACCAGCTGCAATTTGCACTTTTGCCTTGTTGCCCCAAAATCTGAGTGTGGGGTTCACAGCTTTGGGGGGTGCCTGTGTTGCAGGCAGGTCCCCATCAGTGCAGGGATGCAAGGATGGGCTCCCCTCCTGCCTTGAGCTGGCACCGGATGGCAAGACAGGGCTCCCTCCATCCCTTGCTGTGCCCAGTCCTTGTGTCTGCTCGGGGAGGGGACACTGCAGGGTCAGTCCCACCTCGCTGCACGTGTGATGTGAATGGAGAGAGAGGGGCTCAGAGCAGGGAGGGAGGTGCAAAGGTGGATGTTTCCAGCTGGGATCAGAGCACCGTTAAGCACTTTGGGAGCACAGTGACTCTAAAAACAGCTTCTTCTCAATAGAGGAAAGGGCAAGAGCTGAGCCCAAGGGCTGCAGCACACAGTGGGGAGGGGCACGTGGCAGCTCCCTGCCTGAGCCCAAGGTCACATCAGCTCTCAGCCTCAGATTCTCCCCTTTGGATGTGGGAAGCAGCATCCCACCCATGACCTGGATCCCAGGTGGGCTGGCAGCTGTGGGGAAGGCAAGGACCCCATGCAGGCCAGGGGAGAGGAAGCTCCAGGCTGCCCAGCACAGGAGCAGCCAGCACCAAGCTGGCCTGCACTTGGCACCCTTTGGTGATTTCCAATGGAGGAGCAATTCCAGACCAGATCATGTGCCCTGGATCTGAAAATAAGCCTATTACACTTCCAATGTAGATACCACTTCATTTGTTTCAGCACTCCTGGGTGGGGTGGTGGAAATCCTCAGTTTTTTGACCTTTGGGCATTTTCCATAGCTGACCCAACTCTTCTGAGACAGAAAACCTACACCCACGTTTATTTAGGCTGCCTGCTCTGCAGACTGCACAGCCCTTATTTTCCTTACCCATTAAAGATCTCCCTTCTGCAGCTCTTTATTTTGGTGGCAGCTCTGTTACCAGGCTTGCCCCTTACCAGTGGCACTGCCCAAAGTGATGCTGCAGGGCTGGGACTATGCTGTCTCACCTCACCTGTAAGCTGTCAGGGATGGATGAGAGTGATGCAGCACATCTCAGGGAGATATCTGCTTCCCCCTCATCCAACACCTCAAGGAGACTCAAATATCCTGGTGTGATGAGGACTGACTGCATGTCTTTGCTACCAGGGTCACCCTCATCACCAGTGTCAAGTGGCAGCATCTTGCCAAGCATCAGCTGCCTGCCCACAGCCATGGGATGCCAGCATGGAAAACACAGCATGGATACAAAAAACAAAGGAACCTGGGGCCTGCAACTCCCTAAAAAATTAAGAAAAACAGGAATGCTGTAAAGCAGGATCCCCAGGGAAATACCTGCAGGGCCCTTACCTGCACAGGGCATCGCTGGAACAGCAGGGCTGAGACCACTGGTGTCAGGCAGGCTGGTGCATCACAGCTCACCTTGCTGCTGGGCTGGGGAAAGGCTCCACACCCATCCATAGCCTGTTAGCAAATAGCTTAAGAGTTTTATCTACTCAGTTACTCATTATCCTAATTAGTTTATTAGCTGCTTCCCACTGGGGAGGAAGGTGCTCACTCCTCACGCCTCTAATTAGCAGCACAGGTAGAGCATCTCTGCAGTAATGGGGATGATGAGGCAGCAGTCAGGGAGCATCTGGGGAAAGCACCTGTGAGCTGAGGGGTGCTGGGGAAGAAGTGCAGCATTTGGCATCTTTATGGCTTTCCCTGGGAGGTGTGTGCACCCCAAGAACCTGAGGATTAGGGCTGGTGTGTCAAGCAATGCTCTGCCAGGTGCCTCTGAGGGTCTGGCTTTGATGGACCTTGGTGTGACTGCATCCAGGGAGGGATCCCTGCAGCAATTATGTTGGGAAGGAGTAGCCTGGTGTTAGGCCCTCCTGGGTAGGTTTGAAGTGTTTGATCTTTCCTGGAGCCCCCAGAGTTACTTATTGACTCTTTTATTTCTCAGCTGGGAGAAGGGAAACTCCTTCTGATGCTGAAAAGGAGCCAGATCCCAGTCGAGACCCCAGGCACCGCAACTGGCTGGTTTCTCCCTGGGGATGCAGGACGGGTTTCGAGGCGGCAGCAGCACTGCAGGGGCTGGGCAGGGTGTGTGATGCCCCAGCCTGGCGTGCCCAGCTCTCCCTAAGGGACTGGGTCCAATCCTGCCCCATTCCCATCTGCATCACTGTGGCTTCAGCTCTCTGCGCTGGCTGTGCTGCCCGGGGTGTTCACACAGGGTTTCGGGTGGGAGAGCCTACACATGCTCAGGACATGAAAACATTACCACAGGATTGAAAAAAACCACCCCAACAAACCTGTTTTATGGAGAGACTTTGTTATGCTCAGGAAAAGAGCCGTGTTTATCTTTCCAGCACAGCACCAGGGTTAGCTGGGAGCTTGTGACAGCGCTCTATCAGCAGTAAAAAAAGCAGCTTTTCCCTAGGCAGAATAAATACAGAAGCTTCCTTTCCTCTAGATAAGGTGCTGGCATGTCTCTCTGGGCTGTGGGACCCCAGTTCCTGCAGCCCCCTGCTCCCTCCTGGTGCAGTGAGCTCCAGCAATAGCAGCTCCCCAGGATCCAGCCTCCCTCCTCCTCCTCCGCTCTCACGGGTTGGACTGGGACCTGCATGGCCCCAGCCATCCTTCATCCCTTTGGCCCACTGCCATGCTGTGGGCTGGGGCTGGGGCTCCTGAGGGGGTGAGACAGGGCCTCCTGCAGACACATTTGGGGTGGCCTTTGGCATCCCCAGCCGCACTGGGCAGGCCTGTTGCGCTGCCTGGATTTCACAGTCACAGGATGCAGGCGTCCTGTGCTGTGCTGCTGGCCCTAAGGGGATGTGAGCAGGGCCCATTGCCTTTTTAAGAAGGACACAGGGCACTGGGCCGCTCGGGGTGGCTTGGCCATGCCTTGCCCTAATCCCAAAGCATGTAAACAGCAGGGGCCATTTGCTCCTTCTCCCCCCAGCCCTCGCCATCCCCTCTTTGATTTTCCCAGCAAAGGAGTGCTCAATTTAAACAAACAAACAAAAAAAATCTATGGCAGAACCGGCAGCCCATTCCTCACCAAATAAGGCAGATGCCTTTTTTCTTTTGGGTCTGAGCTTGTGAGTGTCCCTTTAAGCAGCCCTGGGCACTAGGCTCTCCTCTGCTCTGCCGTCCCCACATCCCTCTGGCAGTCCCCAAATCTCGTCGTCCGAAGCTGCGAGCGGGGCTCCAGCTCTGTGCTGCACCGACGCCGCTGCGGAGCTGCTCCCACCACAAAATCCTGTAGGTCTTTTCCCTCTCTCTTCATCACCCCTGAATGCCAGTGACCTGCTCCTGGGAGGCTGCCCACCCACCCGAGGTACGAGCATCACCCATTGCACACACAACTTCTTATTTCTCCTCCTGAGATCAGGCTGCACTTGCAGCACGGAGGGACCCGCAGGGACACCCCCCCCCCCCCAGCCCCCCATTGCTGGGGACACTGGGGCTGCTTTGTGTGGCTCAGCCAGGCCTATTCATTCGCTCGGGCTCCCATCTGTCTTGTGGACAGCTCTGCCCGAGCTGATGCCTGGGAGAAGTTAATTAACAGCTTGCTCCTGCGGCAGGCAGCCCGGCGGGCAAAGCTCCACTGCAGCTTACAGCTCCCATGCCTGGTTGATGCTCAGGGGACCGGGGGTGGTGTCCCCCCCACCCCACAGCTCCTGCTTGCTGCTGGCCACCGAGTGCCGAAGGCCTGAGAGCAGCATCCCGGCTATTTATTTATTTCTTCCCGGGATTGAGCTGAATTTCTTCCTAGCACAGATTTCCTCTCCCCCTCCCAGCCCTGGCAGCGTGGCTGGGGGGTGCATGGGGGATGCTGCGGATGCTGAGCCCGGCCTGGCTGCCCCCCGGTCAGTGGGGTTTTGGGTCTGGGGAGGGTTGGGACACCCCCTTTTCGATGATGGCATTGGGGCACAAAACTCCTGGCGTCGGTGTCCTGCTGTCACCCTTCGGGGAGGGCAAGGGACAAGGGGACATCAGCCCAGGGAGACTGCGTGGTCCCGGGAGGGGTGTGTGTAGGGGGGATGTGGATGTCTTTCAGCTGCTCCGTCCCGCTCCCGCGCTGCAGCATCCTCCGGACGGCGAGTGCTGCGGCTTCGGGGGTCCCAGGAGGTAGCGGGGGGGGGGGAGTGGTGGGGGTGTGCGTGCGGGAGCTGAACGCTGCTCTCCCCCCACCCCCTCAGGCATCAACGCCCAAGCGCGGAAGCTGCAGCGGCACCGGGCGCGGGGGGCCCGGCGGCCACCGGCGGGGGCTGAGCGGCGCGGACCCCCCCCGGCCCTGCGGCGCAGCCTCAGCGAGACCAGCCTGGGCCCCCCGGCTCGGCGGGCCGGGGCCGGAACCGGCGAGCGGCTCCAGCGGCACTGCTCCACCCTGCCCGGGAGCCCGGCGGCGGCGCGGAGCGGCGGCAGCATGCGGTACTCCCTCTACCAGTCCCCGCACCTCCTGCTCTTGCAGGGCTACAGCCAGCAGCATGTAAGCACCGCGCAGCTTCCCGCTCACCCCCCCCACACACACACCCCCGGCACACCCCCACTGTCCTCTTCTCCCCCACAAGCTCCGGGGAAGGGGGGCTGCTTGCATGGCCGGAGCTGCTGGGGGTGGGATAGGGGGGGTGGGGGGTATGTGGGGGGGGCGGTGTGGAAGAGCATCCTTTTAGGAAACGAGCGGTGCCAGTTTGGGACTTGCAGCCTTGTCCCCAAGTCTGTCCCCAAGCATGTCCCTAAGCACGGGGGGGGGGAGGCGCGGAGCCGGGAGCCCCGATCCCCGCGCAATGCCCCGGGGGGATCCGGGGGAAGCCCCGCCGCAGCATCCCTGCCCTGGCACAAGCGAGACCCGGTTTTGGGGGCGATGCCTGAGCTGCCCCGTCCCCTGTCTGGCTGCTTCGTTACGGCAAACGTAACGAGAGGCGGCAAGGAGACAGCGCGTCGGGGAGCCCGAGCTCCCCCGGCGCTGGAGGCACTGGGAGAACTGGGAAGGAATGGGAACGCTCTTGCAGTTAATGGCCACTTTGTCCCCGCTGAGGATGTGGCTGGGCCAAGGTTTCCGGCACGGTGACACTGGCACTGCAGCCCTCACCCTTCTGCAGCCACCCCGTTAGTACAGCTGGGGAAACTGAGGCACGGGGTGGTTGTGTGAGCTGCTCTGGAGCGTGCGGGCAGGCTGGGGGAGAAGGCAGGGCAGGGAGAGGCTGGGGTCCCAGCATTTTCACCCGGGCAGGAGGATGCAGGTGTCGCTGCAGTGTGGGGACAGAAGGTGGGAAGGGAAAGCAGCTGCAGGAAGCCAGAGGTGAGGTGGAGGGAGGGCTCTTTGCGCCCGAAACAGCTCCATTTACTGCATGCCTAAAGTTACAGTGCCCATCTATTCAGCGGTCCCAAAGCAGGGATCGCTGCTGTTCTGCTCGGCAGCAGGGAAAATCGAGAGCGTTCCTGCCATGTGAAAGTGCAGCGGGTGGGGGGCACAGCTGGGGACACTGGGGGAGGCTGCAGCACCCACTGCACGGCGGGTAGGAGGGTCCCTTCTCCCCCTCCTCCCCGTTTCATGCCACATCTCCCTGCCTGGCAGGACAGCTTGGTTTACCTGCTGAACCGCGAGCAGCACACGGTGGGCCAGAGGACGCAGGCGAGCAAGCCCAGCATCAGCCTGTCAGCCCCCGACATCTTGCCCCTGCACTGCACCATCAGGAAGCTCCGACCTTCCCGGCATCGCTCCGAGGAGAAGCTGGTGCTGGAGCCCATCGCTGGCGCTGGCATCTCTGTCAACTTCGCCGAGGTGGCCCGGACGGTCGTGCTGCGGCACGGCGACCTCCTCTCCCTCGGTCTCTACTACCTGCTCCTCTACAAGGACCCCATGAAGGCGCAGCCGCTGCCAGCGCAGACCCTGCTGAGGCTGCGAACCCTGCACCCTGCTGTCCCTCAGCCCGCCTCCGTTTGCGGGGCGTGCGGCAGCCTGCTGAGGGAGAAGGACGCTGCCACCAAAAAGCGGGGCCCATCACCCGCCGGCGGCCCCAGGACACCCCGCAGGAAGCTGCTGCTGGAGTTCGAGCCGGCGGCTGAGGACGTGCTCCTGCGGCGCATCATGACCCTCATCGAGCCCGGGGGGGACGACCACAAGCTGACACCCGCCTTCCTGCTCTGCCTCTGCATCCAGCACTCGGCCACCAGCTTTGAGCCCGGAGACTTCGGGCAGCTGCTGCTTAAAGCGGCCAAAATGATCCAGAGGACGGTGTGGGTCAGTCGGCGCTGGGATGGGGGTGTTGGTGGGGTGGGGGTGCTGCTGGACCCCCCCCGGGGGCTTCTCCCAGCCTGGTGCCTGGTAGCAGCAAGTGCTGGTTGGGGTGATGCTCGTGCCACTCCATCCCACTGTTTCTCACTGTGCTTTCCCCTTCTCTCCCTGCCCAGGAGCGGACACGGGAGCTGGCTGAGAAGCAGTCCCAGCAGTAAGTGCAGCCCACTGCCCCTCCTCATTTTGCCCTGAAACGGGGAGAATTCAAACCAACCAGTTCTTTCACGAGCCCATCACTGGGTATAACCCCCCTCCCAGCGCTGATGCACGCTGTGTTTTCCTGCTCCATCCCATGCTTCCAGCTCTCTGGTCCTTTCACCACAAGGTCCCTGCGTGGGAATGTGTGGGGCTGGAAAAGCAGGGGAGCTTGGGGGCAGGGAATGGGACCTGCAGCAGCTCTGGGGTGTTCTCCAATTCCAGACCAGGCCAAGGCTTTGCACATGGAGCTTCAGCAACCCAAGGGATGTAGCAGGGATGACTCCAGCACAGGCTGTCACCCTGCTCATGCTGAAGACCCACCCCCTGTGCAGCGAGGATGGGGCTGGTGTTGCACGTGTGCACCCAGGGATGGTGACACGTGGTGTCCTGGGGTGGGGAGCACCACTCTGGGGCTGGCTCCCTGTGGGGTGTGAGGCCAGCTTCCCAACCTTTTCCAAAATCCAGGCTCCAAAGCAGCATCTGGAGAAACCGTTGGTGCTTGCTGTGAGCTCTCTGTTAGGAGAAGCTCTGAGGATGCTTCCCAGGCCTTTCCTATGGCAGGAAAAAGCAGCTCAGCTGTTGAGAAACTTCCCAGATGCTTTTTATTTATTTTGGTTTCTTTTTGAACAGCCCTGCACGGGCAGGCTGGGATTAACCACCCCGAGCTGGCAGGAGCAGCACATACTTCTTGGGGAGAGCTGCTCCTCAGCCATGAGTATTCTCTGCAGTCCAGCTGTGTTAGAAGGGTCCCTCCCTCTCTCCAAAAGTAGCACCCCAGAAAGGCCAGGTGGCCCCACAGGGTCCCCTTTGCTGTCGTGCAGAGCGAGAACAACCAGATTTCTGCTTGCAAAGGGTCTTTCCTCCTAAGGGGTGCTGGGTTTGGGAGTGGGGGTGGGGGTGTGTTGCAGATGCATTGCCCCAGGCTGACTGTTCTCCCCAGTTTGAGTGGGGATGCTGAGAAGCAGTAGCCGTAACACTCACTGTGTCTCCCCAGCCAGGACCCTGCCGCTCTGTCCCGCTTCACCATCACAGACCTTCTCCCGGACCTGCAGCACATCCTCTTCTGGATGGCCAACGCCATCGAGGTTCTCTACTTCGTCCAGCAGAAATCACCCACCTACATCCAGAGCATGGAGGAGGAGCTGGATGTCAGAGGTAGGGCTGGACGTGGTGCCCACTTGCTTCTCCAGCTGGAGTGACTTTGCTCTGCTAATCCCCAGTTGCAAGTGGTGGTCAGTGCCCCCGAGATGCTCCTTTAACCCCCCCATCAGTGGGGATGTCTCCGTGGTGCAGGCTGGGGTAAGCTGGGCTGGAGGAGCTGCCGTGGTGCTGCTCAGCTTCAGGACCTGGTCGTGTTGTGTTTGCAGCTGCGTTTCCCCTTTCCAGCATGGCAGCTTGTGGCTAATCCTTGGGGATAGCTTTCTGTGCCCACCCCCCCAGCTGCTGCGAGGGCACCTGGGGTTGCAGAATTGCTCACTGGTGAGCACATCTTCCTGCCAGCAGGAAAGAAGGAAAAAGGGTTAAATAAGTCTCAGAAACCTGCTCTGTGCAGCAAGTTCAAATGTTGGTAGGCCAGGCAGGCTGTTGGAAGGAGGGTGCAGCCCTGGCCTGGCCTGTGGCACTGGGCTGTGCTGCCAGCAGCGTTGTGAGTCCTGGGGGAATGGCAGGTGGGCACGGTATGCAGGGAGGGATGCTGTGATGACAATGCCAGCCCTGATAACCCCCACCCTGGGAACAGTGGGGGGGACTGGTGACTGTCCCGCCTTGCAGGATGCTCCCCAATCCTCCTCTCTGCCCCGCAGGCTCCAAGGAATCTCTGTTCTCCTCGACCATCACAGCCAGCGAGGAGGCGATGACAGTGCTGGAGGAGGTGATCATGTACACCTTCCAGCAGTGTGTCTACTACATCTCCAAGGTACCTGCTCCCTGGGGAGGGGGGCAGCACCCCACAGGACCAGCATGAGCACCCCCAGCAGGCTCTGGGCAGGAGGTTTTTATAAGCTTTTACTCCTCAGCAGTTGTGTCACACCGAGGTGTTTTCCTTTGGGCTGAAGTGCCCCGAGTTTTTGGTCTCAGCCCAGGAGAAGTATTGGATTACTGCAGCGTGTCTCCCTGCCCGCAGTGCAGCGGCTCAGGGGAGGCGTTTGGGGAGAGCTGCTTGGCTCCTGTCGGCCCAGCATAATGGTGTGATTCAGGGCGTGATGGAAAGGGGCCCCTGGACCGTCACCGTTGGGCGGCGAGAGCCGGGCAGCATCGGGAGTGGGAAACAGAGCGGGCAGTGTGAGGCAGGAGAAAGGCTGCTGTGTGCGGGGCGTCCTGCCTGGCTGCTGGCGTGGGGATGCAGGGGTTGCTCCTGCGCCTCTCCCACCCCCCCCAGCACCCTCAGAAGAAGTGGGTGCTGGGTGCTGCTCCCCTGTTCAAGCCACGGGGAAAGGTTCTGGTTTGTCCTTCACCCTCGTGCCTGGCTGCTTCAGCTTTCAGGTCCCTTTCCTGAGCTGTGCCCTGCCATCACCTCCAGCTGCCTCAAGTGACAGACACCTGGAGCACATCGAGGAGGGGGTTAAGCAGGATTGGCCCCTTATCAGAGCAGTGCCAGGGGGGTTTGCTTGGCTTGTGGAGGTGATGGGGTTTGGTTTGGTTCATACCTGAGCCTGCTGTGAGCTCACCCCTCTCTCTGCAGTGTCTGTACGTGTCGCTCCCCGCTCTGCTGGAGTGCAACCCCTTCCAGACCGAGTGCCGGGACAGCTGGCGGGCATCCCCACCGCTGCCTGAGGAGCTCCGCAGGGTCGTGCTCATCTACCAGGCGGTGCTGGACCTGCTCCAACAGTACGAAGTGCACCCTGAGATCACCTCCCAGATGTTTGCCTACCTCTTCTTCTTCTCCAACACTCTGCTCTTCAACCAGCTCCTGGACAAGGGTCAGTCTTTCTTGAATACTCAGCCTGGACTAGGTCATGGGTCCTTCGGGAGACACTCCAGTCCATCCCAGTGCCACCTTGGGGGGTACAGGAAGGAGGGGGCTCCAGGCAGTTTGAGGGCGCTGGCAGATTTCAGCACCATTTCGGGGAGACAAAGCACAAGTCCATCTGCTGAGCCCACGCAGGTTTGCTTCCTCACCTCTCCACCTTCTGGTCCCTCTGGGGTCTGTTCTCATATGGATTTGGCCTTTGCCCTGGCTTCTCTTCCTGGGACCCTCCACTGCCAGGCTGATGGCAAGCTGTCCCCAGGCAGAGCCCGTCCCCCATCCCCATTGCACTGCCCCAGTTGCTGTCTCCAGGGCCACCATTCCCAGAAGGGGTTTAACCCCACAACTGCCCCATCCCCAACCCCTGTGAGATCACTGCCCTGCTGAGCCTTAGCAGAGGAGGAGGGACCAAAGGACGAGGGACCAGGGTGCTGTGTCCCACCGAGCGCTGACAGATGCTCTGCTTCCGCAGGCTCCTCTCTCGGCTGCTTCCACTGGTCGCAGGGGGTGAAGCTGCGGGCCAGCGTGCGGCTGCTGCTGGAGTGGCTGCGCGGTGCCGGCTTCGAGCAGCTCGCCAACCAGTTCTTTGCCAAACTCGCCAGCGTGGCCAACCTGCTGGCCATGCCTGGCTCCCAGCTGCTCCAGGTGAGGTGTGCTGGGGGCTTGTGCTGCACAATGGGTGCAGGCAGGGGAGACCCGGCTCCATGCTTACACTGTCTCACCTGGCCTCTCCCTCCCATTCCCTTTGTGAGCCTCTGCCTCTCAGAGAAAGCAGCTTCTCACCTCTGCCATCTTCCCCGTGCTCTGTCTCTTCGCTCAGATGACCTGGCCGTCCCTGCGAGCCGAGTTCCCGGTGCTGAGCCCCGTGCAGCTCCACCGGGTGCTGAGCCAGTGCCAGGCGGTGATGGACGTGGGCTGCATCGCAGCGTGGCAGCCTGATGAGGAGAACCTGGCCGCCTTCCAACCTGGTGAGCTCCTGGCTTCACACTGCTCCAGTCATCTGCAGGGTCCCTCCGAGGTTTTTATGTGCAGCCCAAACAGCAAACTCCTTCCCCTCCCTGTAGTACCTGCAGCGATCAGGAAGAACCAGGCCCTGAGGCTGGGGTGTTACAGAGGATCCAAAGTGTGCCCAGCCAGACTTGGGGCCCTTTCCATGTTCCCAAGTCGGGGACACTGCTGCCTCACAGGTCACCCTGTCCCCAGTCCCAGCTGGGGGACCACGTGGATGTGGCAGAGAGCTGGGAGGCAGGAGCGGGCTGCAGCCTGGGCCAGTGCTAGCATCCCTCCCTCTGCCTTTCAGGTGAGATGCTGGAGTCCTTCGACAACCACCCGCCCATCATCCTGCCCAGCGGGGGCTTCAAAGTGGACCTGGAGGTGGAGACGTTGGATGACAACATCTACCGGCACCTCCTCTACATCCGCCACTTCCTCTGGAGCCTGCAGAGCAAGAGCCCCCAGCCTGGCGAGGGGCCAGGCTCGGCACCCCTAAAGGTAGCCTGTACCCCAGGGAGGGGCTGTGCCTGTCCTAGGGGTGGGCAGGAGGGTCTCAGGTCCCTCTGGAGCCCCTCCAAGCCCACCACCAAGGGCTCACTGCCCTTGCCTGCAGTGTGGAGCTGCAGTGATGCCCTCCCGTAGAGCTGCTGGAAGGATTAGTGCTGCTAATCCCCAGCCTGGGGAGTGGGAAGGTGAGCGGGAAGGACAGGCCTGTCCCGGCAATCTTGTTAGTGGGGAGGAGGAGGGAGGATGAGGGGGTGTCTGCAGACACGGGTCCCCTTCCACCTGCACGTTCCACCATCCTCCCTGCCCCTCACCCTGCCTGTGGAGCCAGGCTGGCTTGCACAAGAGCACTAATTAGCTAATGGCTGCAAAGCACAGGAGGGTGAGACGTGCTGTGGGTGCTAAGCTCAATGGCCATTTGTCTCCAGCAACCCAAGAGGACACCAATTCTGCAGTGCCCACAGGCACTGCTACCTCCTCCAGTCACCCTGGGGCCATGTCACCCAGGCCTAGGCCACCACAGGAGCCGTGCTCTCCCTTTGTCCCCCTCTAGTGACACCCCCCACGGGGTGTCATGGAGACACAACCCTCCTGGCTGGCTGTGAGGGTCCCCAGCATGCCCCTTGCTGCAAAACCAGCATGTGGGAGCTGTGCTCGAAGCCAGAACAAGGCCTTGTTGGGTCCTAAGTCCCAAGGCTTTGTCTGGAGCCCACAGCCACCTCGCTGGCAGAGCGGAGAGGGTGGTGGGGTGCAGGGAGGGTCTGGAAACCCACAGGAGTTCCCACAGAGCGTTTTTCTCCTCCTCAAGAAAGAGGCATGCACCACCCCAGATGTCCTGGAGGTGAGCGAGAGCCTGGCTGCTGCCCTGGGGAGCGCTCCCACCCCGGACGACTACTGCTCCCCGGGGGTCTGCGCCGAGCCGGAGGTAGAGAGGGGTCCCCCGCTCTGCCTGGCCCCCGATGGCTGTCCCTGCGAGCACCCCGCCAGTGAGCTGCAGCTCCAGGAGAAGCTCAAGCAGCTGCAGCTGGGCAGGGGTCTGGCCCCCAAGGCTGGTGCAGCACCCACAGACTCCTCCTGCCTGCTGACACCCCCCACCACTCCCCTCAACTTCGACTCTGGGAGCCCTGAGTCCCCGCAAGGCACCGGGAAGGGGCTGCAGGACCACCGGAGGAATGGAATGAATGGCACCAAAGGCAGCACCCCTGAAGGTACTGAAAGCTGGCACAGCCCTGCTTTGGGGGTGCAGGATTGGGGCACAAGGGTGGTTGCTGCTGTTCTGCACAGCCCGTCCCATACACAGGGCACAGCACTTGGGCAGGACAGGTGATGCCACAGGAGCATCTCATTCTGCTCCTACTCCAGAAGAGAACCAACTCTGGGGCAAACCCGGCTCTGCTTTGATGGGGTTTTGGGGTGCAGCTTTCTGTGGGAGGTTGTGAGGCTGGGCTTGGGCAATGCTAGAATGGTAAGCTGGTCTCTCCACTGGCAGGATGCTCACCGACTCCCTACGACTACCCCACACCAGAGTCTTCCAGCCGCAGTTCTGCCACCGACGACTTTTGCTACGTCTTTGTGGTGGAGCTGGAGAGAGGACCCATTGGGCTGGGGATGGGGCTGATCGACGGCTTGGTGAGTCTGCACCAACCTCAGGACAAGCCCCTTCAAATAACTGGAGTGAGATATGTAGGGCATGATTTATACTCCAGGAAAAGCCATCAAAGAAACGAATGGCTTCCCATCGGACCAGGCTGCTTCTCCCTGGGGAAAGCAAGGCACAGGGTGCTCTCTAGGGAGGAGCAGATCTCTGCTCCTGGGTTGTTGTGCCACGCACACCAAGCTCATCGCAGCTGTCCTGCAGCTGGAGAGAGCAAACGGGCTCAGCGTTCCTGTGGAAGGAAAATGACTCAGCTGAGGTCTTTCCTCCACCCTGGAGCGGGTGGTGAGGGAAGCGAGGGGAGCAGGGAGGCTCACGAGGGGAGCAGGGAGGCTCGTGGGGTGCCAGAATGACCCCGCCAGAGACAGCACTCTTCCTGCTCTTGCATAAGGTGGCTGTGTGACATGGCTCAGTGCAGCGATGGTCTCACCAAGGAGCCTTTCAGGGCAGTACCTCAGGCAGTAGGAAACACGGCATCACCGGTCCCGGGGACAGCCATGTGCAGTGAGCTCCCAGCCTGAGAGCTGCAGGTCAACAGCGCTTTGCTCTTAATTCAATTGGGCAAGAAAAGATTGCCCTCCCTTCCCCCACCTCCTTTCTGGGTATAAATTTACAAAAACCTGAAGGTTTGAGTTTCCTTCCCAGTGCTGGGACACCATCCCCAGCACCCAGCCACCACGTCTCCAGGGTCCCACCTGGCATCCCCACTGAGCTGCAAGGGAGTCACCCTTCCTGGGGACCTCAGCCCCTTGGGACCACCAACCTTTTGCTTCCCCTCTGTCCTGGCTGGTCACTCACTGCCTTTCCCTGCCAACAGCACACCCCTCTCTGCTCCCCGGGGATCTACATCCGCACGCTGATCGAGGACAGCCCCGCCGCCGCCGATGGCCGGCTCTCCATCGGGGACCGCATCCTGGCTGTCAATGGCACCAGTCTCATCGGGGCAGACTACCAGAGGTGAGTCACACCTCACTGGAGGGCTTGGGCAGGGCTCAGCTCCATGGCAGCTGCTGCTTGAGTCTGGTTTTCATCAAAGAGCCGTGCAGGGTGTCCCTGGGGCTACAGTCCTGGCCAGCAGCACAGAGGATGCTGTGGTACGGGTGAGCCAGTAGAGTGAGGAGCAACCCAGATGGTGGTGGCAGGGGAAGGCAGATAGTTGGAGGGGTTTGGAAGAGGGAGCAAAAGCTGGAGACCAAGTGGTGGGATGAAGGCCAGGCTCCTTGTAAACTACATGCAGAAGAGAAACAGCCTGTAGGACAGCATGCACAGAGCAGAGGGTGCAAATGTTTTGCAAATAGGGGAGGGGACGTTTTGCAAATGGGGGGGGGAGCCCTGGGGGACCACCAGCCTCCAGGGAGCCAGAATTCACCCCTCTCCCTGTTGCCGCTCTCTGCAGTGCAGTGGATCTCATCCGCTCCGGAGGGAAGAAGCTGCGGTTTCTGGTTGCCAAGTCGGACACAGAAATAGCCAAAAAAATCAGTTCCAGCTCCTCTTCCTCCTAGTCCTTGTGGTAAGAGGGTCCTTCTGCAGCAGCTCGTGGGTACAGCACTGGTTAAGGCTGACCTTGGGAAGCCTGGAGTGCATGGAGGAGGACCAGGACTCCAAACTGCCCTGGACTTGCACGCCGATGCCATGCCCCTGCGCTGCAGCGGATGAAAGGACATCCAAAGGGCAGAGCATGCTTCTCCCACCGCACTGGCTGGGAGCATCACTCCCCTTCAATCACCCAGCCTCATCTGCTACCCTGTGTCGTCCTTCTCAGGAGCTTTTCTGTTCCTTTGTCCCCTCTGGCAGGGGCAGAAAGGGACTGCTCTCCCCACAGGGGCCATGGGTAGGGCTCCTCCATTCCTCAAGGCTGGCAGCCCTGCGTGAGCTCTCACGCTGGCAGACAGACAGCTCCAAACACCTCTGGGATTTTAAGACTAGCACACGGGGCAGGCCTGGGCTGCGCTGTGGCAGCGGCCATCTGAGGTGCTGGCATGTCAGGCTGGAAAAGGGTGCCCAGCTCCAGGGCTGGCAAAGGCAGCACAAGCACCTGGGGGCAGAATCTGAAGCAGGATGCCTTGCTAGGAGTTAAGCTCCCCCGTGCCATACCCTGTGTCAGGTGCCTTTCTGCGGCTGGGCTATGATCATGCTGTCTCCAGACCGGCTTTGGGATGGGAAGCAGCTACAGCGAAGGGCTAACACACCAGCAGATCACCCTGAGTCCTGGGGGAGCCCCATGAAGAAAGGGTCTCTCTTGCCCTTGGTCATGCAGCAGATTTATTGCCCAGCTCCAGCACCACAATCCTGCAGCACGGGGCATTCCCTGCAGAGGATTTCCCCATGCAGGAGCTGTTGCCCTCCCCAAGGGGCTAGAGCCAGGTCAGCGCTTCTGTGCCTGCCCCTGGTCCCTGTGAACCCAGAACAGCAGGTTTTGCCACCCGGGATCCCAACGAGCCCGGTGACAGGAGGTGACAAATGACTCTCCCTCCTCCAGCTTCACCAGGCTGTCATACAGCTGCCCTGCTTCCTGCCCAGCTCGGAGCATCTCTGAAGTGTGTGCTGCTGACACGCCATGCCGAGGAGCAGAGGCCGAGGTGGTAGCCCACCGTGCAGCTGGCTGGCCCCCTGCACACTCAGCCTCCTGCCTGCTCAGTCCTCCCTGCGCTTTTAGCAACATTAACGGGGTAAACCCAACCCAATTTCCACATATAGACAGATACCAAGCCCTAGTTTAGCCAAACCCCATCTAACCAGCCTGCTACAAAGCCCCACATCACACCCTGCACTGAAACCAGCACGGTCCAGCCTCTGGCAGCAGATGAGATGTTCATGTGGCCTCTCGAAATGGCAGCGTTCGGAGAGGAGATTGCGATGCTAAAAACAGGATGCTTAACAGGGTTGGCCTTAATTAAACCTCACTGCTGTAGTTTTGGTTTCTGTGCTTAGCCTTGCGCTTTTGCAGAAAGAGAGATGTCAAAACAATCCACTACTGGATTCCAACACAGCCTGGGCCTGCCTTTCCTACAGCAAGAGGGTGGAAGCACCGTCCCTGAGACACTAGTGCCTTGCTTCTCTGCTAGGCCACACTCGTGCCAGCTGGCCTGGGGTGCCGCCCCAGCAGGAACCAGGAATAACTGGGAACAACACATCCCTCCTGCCACTGACTCAGTCCTACCAGGCAGGCAAAGGCTCAGGGCCCCACAGGGCTCCTGGTGATTCACTCTGCCGAACTGAGTAGCTACGTTGGCCTGTCATCCTCCGCGGAGCTCGGCAGGCTTGTGGAGCAGGGAAGGGGCTGCCTGGAGCCCCCAGGCAAGCTGCCTGCACTCCTTACTCCCCCTTCACCCCGGGAGCCAGGGCTTGGTTTGCACCAGATAGTACTGGGGCTGCACCCCACTGCTACCAACACAACCCTCTACTCCAGGTGACTCTGCAGGGACCCTGGAAAGGGAACAGCCTCAGAGCTGTAGGGTGCTCACAGCGCAGGCAGGTACTGAAACAGGCTGTACCAAAGCTGGGTATTGGCTAGCATGCATGAGGGCTTGCTTCTCCCAGGAAGAACAGCGGGATGTATTTACATCCCCTCTGTGTTAGTGCTGTACAGCTCCAGAGTGTGTGAGCCCAGGGCGCAGACACCGAGTGCAGCATGGCGCCTACCTGACGTACGTTGTCAGACACTCTTGGTGTCAACAAGGAATGGGATCAATAAATCTCTCTCAGCTCCTGTCTGGCAGCTGTCTCTTGGCTCTCCATGCGCTCACTCCAATGGCAAGACAGAGGAGCAGACTTCATCGAGCCCCTCCTGCTCTCTGCCCCTCACACAGGCCCCCGTGGTCTGTCTGCAGCAGACAGGGGCAGCACAGCAGTGTGTGTACAGCCTGGGTGTAACAGGGGCAACGGTGGGGGAGAAACAAGCCAGGGGAGGGGAGGGAAGAGCAGCTCCCAAGGGGCACAGGTTGCTGGCAGGGTGTCAACGGGTGCTCACACCCTCCTGCCATGTTCCCATAAACCCACCGGGGTTTCCAATCCGGCCTGGCCAGAGGTGAGGCAGGCTGAGGGGACAGAACCACAAACACACTCAGAGCAGAAGAGCTGCCTCAGCTCTACTGATTCCCGTTTTCTGTTTCATTAGCAACCGTTGGTTCCTCATTTCCAGTGCAGAGCAGGACCTCAGCAGTGTCCAAGGAGTTAAAATAGAGGCTGGAGCCTCTCCAAAACCTCATGCCCTTACCCCGGCATGAAGCTGGGAGCTGGCTCCAGGAGATGGGTGACAATCCTCAGGGCAAAAGGGAGGGAGTCCTGCACCTCTCTCTGAAAGCGGGTGCGGGCCACGTCTACGGGTGGTGTGAACACAAACTGAGCCACACTTGGCATTTTCAGTAGGTTCATGAGCTCGGTTGCCCGGATCAGGATCTGCTCAAGGTCCTCCTGACAGTAAACAGAGGTGACAGCAGGGCTCTGCACAAACGTCCTCATCTTGGACAGGAACATGGACACTCTGCAGGAGAGGACACGGACATCAGGTGGCAGGACTTTTGCACTCAGTGGGGTTGCTGCTTAAGCCTGTGTACTGCAAAAGCTCCTGCTGCAGGGGAACACCAGACACCACCCACCCCTTCTGATGCACAGAGCTTGAGTCAGCAGATGAATCCCACTTCCCCCAACCATGCTCCTCCATGGCTTGTTTCCTCTGTCCCGTTTCAGTTCCAGGTTCCATTAACTCTAGCAAACATCTGTGTTTGGACCCAGGAGACCCACATGTTTCAGCCCTTACCACCATCCCTCCTCACCTGGGGATCAAGTCCTGGCTGCGAGCTGCAAACTTGGTCAAGGTGGCCATAAGGACACTGATGGCACGGGGTGCATAGCTGGGGGTGCTGGCCAGCGGTCGGAGCTGGGTGATTTCAAACAGCATGGCTTCTAGAGTCTCAAAGAACCGGCTGATCTGCTCCACAGTGCAGCGCTTGTCGTAGGACACCGACATGTACTCTCCAATGGCCCAGACCTGAAGCAAAGGGTGATGGGCTCAGGGCAAGGAGAAGCAAAGGGAATAGAATGTTTAGGGAATAGCAGATCAGCTAATGGTAGGACAGAGGAGAGGAGAAAAGGGAAGGTGACCAACAGACTGCACCGCAGTTGGAGCAACCTGTGCAAGCAGGCCCTGCTCACCAGGTGGGAGAAGATGACCTCCTTGTTCTGGATGTTGCTGACTGTTCCTGTGAACTCCAGAATCTCTGTGGACAGTTCCACGACGAGCGCAGGGTGCAGTTTGCAGAGCATCACCAGCTGTGAGCTCAGCACCCTGGAGAAAGATGGGCAGAGCTCAGACCACCTGCAAGGTGGGCATCACCAAACCGAGGAGGAGCTGGCAGCACCCACCCAAACTGGAAAAATGCCTGTGCACTCAGGGTGCCTCCAGCAGCGCTGGAGGTGCAGCTCCCATTCTGCAGCCTCCAAAGATGCACTGCAGCAGGGACTGGGCAACAAACAAAAGGGCTCCTGGGCTGCCCTGGATGCCAGGCTGTGGCCAGCAGAAGGCCTGGGAGCTGGGCTGGGCCTCCTAACCCATCTCACCTGTACACTTCCTCTCGAAATGCCGGGACCTCTAGGAGCTCGTCGCTCCTGCGCAGCAGCAGCACCACCAGCTGGTTTATCAGTGGTCCATCTGCAAACTGAGACAACTTTAAGGTTCAGCAGCATCAGCTGACTTCCAGCAGCCAAACCCCAAACTAACCAGCCAGGCATGGTGGCTGGCCCAGAAACCGCCTGGTCCAGCGGGAGGGGAGCAGTCTGGCACGCGTTCTGCTCTCACCCATCTCCCTTACAGCTGGCCCAGAGCATGGTGCTGCACCATGGAGCTCTTCTGCTTCTCCAGGTGAAGTAGCCAGCTCAGTGCTGGCTCCTGCCAGTATAAGACCACCCCCACACCCTCCAAGCACCCCTCAGTTGAAGCTGTGGTGCCTTTACAAGTTTGCTCCTCTAAGCACACTTCTCATGACAAGAGATCCCTGTGGCACGAGTGGGAGCCAAGCTCCCTCAGAAGGTCCTACCTCTGCCACCACCCTGAAGAAGAGCTCCAGTAAGACAGGGACAGTCTCTGCACATTGCATGACCCTTGGGCTGCTGGCCAGGGAGCCCAGCAGCTGTCGAAGTGGAACCAGCCTGTGGGCAACAGAAGAGTTACTGCTGAGGGCTTGCTCCCACCTCATCTCCTCACTCCCTTCCCCCTGTGCCCTGACAAGGCCTCTGAGCAGCACTTGGGAAAGCAAATGCTGGGAGAACCAAATCCACCTCACCCCAGCTGAGACCCCCTTTCCCAGCAATCCCAGTGCTGCCTCCCAGAGCTGGATGGCTGTACCAACCCCCTGCAGCAGGCTCCTCCAGCAGCTTCCTACCTCTCTGGGGCGTCCTCGGGGGTGGACTTGGAGCGGAGAAGATACTGGAACATGCTCTTGTAGAGGGGATGGCGAAAGGCTTCCTGAGGGGTGGCTGGCTTCACAGCTGGGTCACTGACAGCCCTCTCAGAGGAAGGAAGAGCAGCTGACCTAGCAGGAGGCACACACAGAGCGTGCTGCATTGTGAGAACAGGCCAGGGCACAGCTGGAATACCAAAATGGAGTAACTCCCTTTCCACTGGGACAGGGAGTTGGTGTAACCTGGGCCCTCTGGAAACCAGGATGACAAAAAATTATGACCATAGATTTCTCCCAGCCTGGCTGAGGCAACTGTTCCAGAATTGCTTCTGTATCGCTCCTGGGAAAGGGGGAAAGAGTGTTCTGTAACCCTCAGTCACCAAAGCCCACTGTCTCTGGGATGAGTCCCTCTTCCAAGCACTCCAGCAAGAGGGGCTAACGTCAGGGAAGGCAAGGAACAGCAGAACTGCAGCAGTGAGAGCCAGTCCCAGTCCTGTCCCATCTTCCTGGAGACTCAGAGCTCCTAATGACCTCAGGAAGAAACCTTTGTATGACTCCAGGAGACAAAGCCAGTGAAAGGGGTAAGAGCAGGGAGGGAAGACCAGGTAGCCCACACCTCTGTGTTGAGGTGGTGGCTCGTGGCAGATGCTTCAGCATGTGGCAACTGTTTAAAGCTGGATATGAAGAGAGGAGTATGACAGCAGCCCCAAAGACAGTCCAGCAATGAAGTGTAAGAGCCAGTCACCTCTCTTCCCATGCACAGCCCATCTGTAGGAAAACTGGGCTGAAATCTGTGCAGTTCTGTGTTACCCTGACTGTAGCAGATGCCTCTCATTCTCCAACAGCAGCAGCCAGGAGGCAGCTAAGGCTCAGAAAAGTGTCTACTAGGCTACAGTCCATGTCAAGACCCTGATTAGCAAGTGAGAGGAAGGGAAGGTAGCGTTACCTCAGCTGGATGTCCAGAGCTGCTGTCAAACAGGGCAGGTCAAGCAGCAAATGGAAGATCTCAACGGCTGTGCCAGCATCCAGCAGGAATGGGAGAAGGTCCACAAACTCAGAGATGAGGGGTGGGCTGTTCCAGGCCAGGAACTGCAAGGAACAAGCACAAACAGCTGCACTATGCCTGCTACTCTCACCCTGTGGCCTAAAGCGACAGGGAAGGGAAAGTCACTTCTGACATGCAAAACCAGAGAAGTCTGAGAGTTTGTTTGGTCAAAACCCCAAAGACTACTGGAAGCTCAACACAGGCATCTGGGCCAGTGGCTGGCAAGCTGCAGTAAGGTTCTCCAGAAACAAAATGCTGCAGCTGGTGTTCACTGCACTTCCCACCCCACCAGCAGCAGTACTAACACAGACCCTGCGCTGCTGGCAGCACCCTCTTCACACTGCAACAGTCCTCCCTGCCCCTGCTCTCCCTAGCACTGCCACGGAGGCACACACGAGGGGGTGCAAAGTCCTGGGACACAGAAAGGAAGGTGCAGCAGGCCCTCAGCAGCTGTACCTTGAAGAGGTTTGGAAAGCTCTGCCGGAATATGCTGGAGGTCACAGTGAAAACCTGGCTGTTGTCTTTGCAGAACTGGACAAATTCAAAGGCCAGTGATGGGCTGTGGAAGAGCTGGGCTGGGATGTCAGTGAGTAGGTGTCTGTAGATTGCATCGGAGTCCACAGCTGCTGTTTTGCCTGGGAGGAAGGACACAGCGTGTTGTGGAGCACAGCCCCCCCAGCAGCCCTCCCAACAAGGGCTCCAGGGGCTAAGCTAAGTCTGGGTTATGTTTTTTCTAAAGAGCACAGGACACCCCAGCTCCTGGGTCTCCTGGAGCGAGACCATCCATCCCAGGGTATGGCCAGCTGAAGTACCAGCTCTGGCAGCCCCAAACTGCCGAGACAGAAGGCTGTGCTCAGGGTATCAAGGCTGGCTTGTGCAGGAGGGGCTGAGAGCTGATGGCTTACTGTGGTTCAGGAAGAACTGGGCGATGGGCAGCAGTGCCCTGGCGTGAGTGGCATCCCCACAGATTCGGCCATGCAGGACTTTCAGGAAGGAGGCCGTGCGGTACACGTAGGAGGAGTCCTGTTTGCAGATGATGTCCATGATTGTCACTGCCTCAATGAGACACTGCAGGAGAGCAGAGAGTCAGATCAGAGGGGAGGAAGCCACAGCTCCCAGAGCTTCAGCCCCACCGCTGTGTACCTACAGCTTTCTGCAGGTCTCCATCATCTTTCTTCAGGGGTCCTGCCAGAGAAAAGAGTCCAAGTTAAACTCTGAGTCCAAGCAGGAACATTAGATTGTTGGTTTGAGCACTAATGCAGATTCCCAGGGATAGCTGGGAACACATACTGATCCCAATATGCTCTTGCAGCTCAGAAGGCCAGTGGTATCCTGGGCTCCATTAGAAGAGGGGTGGCCAGCAGGGACAGGGAGGTGATTGTTCCTCTCTACTCTGCCCTCGTGAGGCCCCATCTGGAGTCCTGTGTCCAGATCTGGTGCCCCCAATACAAGAAGGATGTGGAACTGTTGGAGAGGGTTCAGAGGAGGGCCACGAAGATGATTAGAGGGCTGGAGCACCTGCCCTACAAAGAGAGGCTGAGGGAGCTGGGCTTGTTCAGCCTGGAGAAGAGAAGGCTGCGGGGGGACCTCATTGCAGCCTTCCAGTCCCTGAAGGGAGCAGAGAAACAGGAGGGGATTCAACTTTTTAAAAGGATAGACAATGGCAGGACAAGGGGGAATGGATTAAAACTAAAGGAAGGAAGGGTTAGATTAGATATTAGGGGGAAGTTTTTTACAGAAAGAGTGGTGAGGGACTGGAACAGGCTGCCCAGAGAGGTAGTGGATGCCCCATCCCTGGAAGTGTTCAAGGCCAGGTTGGATGGGGCCCTGGGCAACCTTGTGCAGATCCAGGCCTGAGGTTGGTGGCCCTGCCTGTGGCAGCGGGGTTGGAGCTCTGTGATCCTTGGGGTCCCTTCCAACCCAGACCAGCCTGTGATTCTAGGATTCTAACGAGAACCAAGTTCCACAGCCCACCCCTTCAGGTAGGAGGTAGAATATGGCTGTTGCCTCCGAATCCCTCCCAACACCCCAGCTCAGGGCTGATCAATGACTTGCAAACAATCATGGCAGACTCCAAGGGGAGAGATCCCAGCCCAAAGAGGCAGTGAACCAGAAACATCTTCAAGACCACCACCAAGAGAAGCCCGAGGAGGGTTCCTGGCAGGACTCACGCCGGTTGCTCTGCTCAATAAGCCGCTGGCAGTACTCAAAGGCTTTCTCCCGCAGACGCTCCTTCGGGGGCAGCAGGCGACTGGGTGTGGATGTCGTTGGCACCACGGATGTAACAGACCTCTCCATGCCCAATGTTTCATCTGCAGAATAAAGGGTATCACGTATCAGCTCTCCTCACACACAGCAAGGGAGGGCTCTGCCCCCAGGCCACTACAAAGAAAAGGAGGCTGGGGAAGAAGGGAGGGTTACAAGAACACTAAGGACACGCTGTCTCCCACCAGCCAGGCCATGGGGTTTTCCTAAAACCAGGGGACCCACTGAACAGACAGTTCCTCAGGGAAAGGTCAGTGAGGACGAGTTAAGAGGTTTTGTGATATTTCCTCTCAAAGTTTCCCTGCTCCTAGCCCAAGAGCTCTGAACTCTTGCCCATATTCCTGCCACTTGCTGGTGCACCCCCTAATTGTCTCAGAGCACACACCCCTCTGGGGCATACAACCCCCACTGGCCTGCAGCCCTTTGGTCTGTACCTGATTTAGGGGTCTTCAGCTCCTTGTCCCCGTAGCACAGCAGCCAGTGTCGCAGCATGGAGAAGGCCTGCACATTGAGCCACTGGTCCTGTGTGTAGTACTGACCCACGGAGAGCACTGTGAAGAAGTCTGTGGCAACAGCACCATCCACCTCTGTGACAGGACCAGGCTGGGAGAGAAGATGCAGCAGGTCAGACACCCAGGAAGAGGCTGACAAGGCAAGGCAAACACCACTGAGCCCAGGGAGACAGGTAGCCCTCGTGTTTGGGTATTATGGGGCCTGCAGGGACACGGTTATCCAGAGAGAAAAGTTAACTGTGTTGAATTCTTTTCCCCAGCTGAAACATCCCAAATGTTCCCCTTCCCTCTCACACAAGCCTCATCTGAAATTGGCTTTGACTCTGAGGTGTGTGGTCATCAGAAGACAGTCCCCTCAAAACTACATCAAGGATCAAAGTTCTGGCTCTAGAGCAGAACTCCCAAGTCTGGGAGCTACAAATCCCCCTATTTTCACAGAATCACAGAATCGTAGGGGTTGGAAGGGACCTCAAGAGATCATCAGGTCCAACCCCCCTGCCAAAGCAGCTCCCCAGCTCATATTGCACAGATAGGCGTCCAGATGAGTCTTGAATATCTCCAGAGAAGGAGACTCCACACCCCCTGGGCAGCCTGTCCCAGGCCTCTGTCACCCTCACTGGGTAAAAGTTCTTCCGCATGTTGGTGTGGAACTCCCTGTGCTCCAGTTTACAGCCATTGCCCCTTGTCCTGTCCCCACAGACACTGAAAAGGGGTTGGCCAATTCCCCCTGCAAAATTTTGATTTCCTGTGTGTCTTGACTGCTTACCCCATCAAAAGGGGCAAAGAACAGCAGTCCTCCCACATTACCATTTCCCAAAAGAAGCTGATTCTTGGAACCCAAAAGAGCAGGTGCCTGTCTAGGAAACACCCCCATGAGATGAACACAGCACCTCAGCACTCACCTGCCTGGTCCTGGGATTGGAGAAGAAGCCTCCAGAAGGTTGAGCGATCCCTTGCTGAATGCTTGCATACCTCAGCCAGTCAGCTATCTTTTTACTGACTACATTGGTCTGCTCTGTAGAAGGAAAGTCACAGGGTCATTGCTAGACCAGGCAGAGAAGCAGCCTCTGCAACCCCCCAGTTGTTGTGCTTTTTCTCCAGCCTAGACCACTGTCAGCAAAGAAATGGGTACCCCAGGGTGCATGCCCTGACCTCTCTGTACTACTTCAGAGTCCAAGGTTGGGACATGGTTTAGTAGATGTGGTGATGCTGTGTTGATGGTTGGACTTGTTTTCTTCTCCAACCTCCAAGATTCTCTCACACTCGTTTCAGAGCTCTGTGCCCTTTCCTTGCTCCTGGCCACTGGGTCAGTCTCATCATTGTTTTGTCCATTTCCTCAGACAAGAAGTGAGGAGTGAGTGCTAGAACCAAGGAGAACTTCTGGTACCAGATCAGCCCAGAGTCAGGGTACATGTTACTGCAGTACAAACCCAGGCAGGACAGAGACTCTGGCCCCCAAAGCAGCTGAAGACCTGGTTCCATTTCTGAGTGGTGGAAGACATCTTGCCCAGTAAGATCACTTTCCTTGTGTCAATACATCACTTTTAACAGCAGTTTCCAAGTCCTACACCTAGCCACAGCCTTCAGAGCACCTTCTGATCACTGAGCAGATCACAGCCAGATAGTAAGCTCAGGCCTTCCTCTATATTTACCTTCAGTTAGAGAGTCTGGTGAAAGACTGATGACATTAGACAGGACAGGCAGAAGGTACCGAGCACTCTGACCCTCAGGCAGCCTTCTTTCCAGGACTTTCACAATACGCTGCCCCACAGCAGACACTCCAGCCTTCTTATTTCCCTTAAAGATAAAGCAGAGGCAAAGCCAGGCAGATAACCTTCTACTAATGCTAGAGACCAATACCATGCAAACTCTTCTACCAGGCATCAGTGACAAACACAAAACCAACTCACAGCACAGGCTGTTGTACCCCAACCTAGAGAGATCTTCTGCAGTGTGAACTAACCCATCCCAGGAGGGGAGGAGTACTTTGATGGAGCAGCAAGGTTTGTGAACAACCATCACCTGAAGTGGTGGAAATTAACAACTGCAGTCAATGTCTTCAAATTAAACACTAGGATCCATCAATTCCAGAGCAGTGTGCTAGCACTAACTGCTCCCTGGGAGGTCAGCCTGCTAGCTCTATTGCTGAACTGGAAATTTATGAACAGAAAATAGACTGTTGTAACGTGTTCTAGGACTCTCTGGCCAGTCCATATCCTCACAGTGCCGAAAATAAAGCAGAATAATTAGGTTCCTTAAATAAACATGGAAACACTTCTGCTTTTTCCTAGACAGAGAAGGGTGACGAAGCTGGTGAAGGGTCTGAAGCACAAATCCCATGAGGAGCAGCTGAGGGAACTGGGGCTTTTTAGCCTTACAAAAAGGAGGCTGAGGGGAGACCTTATTCTTCTCAACAACTACCTGCAAGGAAGGTGTAGAAAGGTGGGAGTCTGTCTCTTGTCTCAGGTGACAAGTGACAGAGGAGAGGAAATGGTTTCAAATTGCCCCAGGGGAGATTTAGGTTAGAGATCAGGAAGAATTTCTTTACTGAAAGGGCTGTCAGGCATTGGAACAGGCTGCCCAGGGAGGTGGTGGAGTCACCATCTCTGGAGGGATTTAAAAGTGTGTATATGTTGTCCTTGAGGACATGGTCTAGAGTTGGACTAGGCAGGGTTAGGCTGTGGTTGGACTCACTGATCTTAAGGGTCTCTTCCAACCTAAGTGACTCTATGATTCTAGATACCTGCAATTGATTTTTATTCACCTCGGTTCCAGCAAACAGGGAACAGTCAGAAGCAAATCCATACAGCAAGGGAAGATTTCTCACTCAAAGGGTTGCTTACCTGAACCAGAAGGATGGAGGACACCAGGCTCAAGAGTTTTGTATCTTGGATCCCATCACAGGAGAGGATCAGATCATTGCAGGGTGACGTCTCTCTCAGGATGGCAGTGCAGAGCAACTGAATCTGCTCAGTGCAACGGGGCGAACACAGCACCTTCTGCAACAGCTCCACAAACTCACCATCTAGCCTGCAAGAGCCACAGCAAAGGATCACCCCCAGGCAAGGAAACACTCAGAAAGTTTATTTCCTGCATGTTCCTAGTCTTAGCGCGATCTGACTCGACAGTGATCCTGACTAATACCTATCTACCCCCTTCACGTGTGAATTGGGGCTCCTTAGCACCACTTGAAAGAGTGCTCAGTAGCACAAACACTTGTGGCTCCCACTGCAGAAGGAGGCAGACACCTTCTGCTTAGCAATGCAGAGGAAGGAGGGCGAAAGGAGGGCGAAAGGAAGGCAGGCACCTTCTGCTTAGCATCACCGAGAAAGAAGGGCAGAAGGAAGGCTTTATACCAAGCTCAGCGCTTACAAAACGGGGTGTCTTTTCCAAAGTACTAACCCCCGCCGTGGAGCCTTGCTACTCGCGGGCCACTGAGGCACAAGCTACTCACTTGCGGGGGTACTTGGTGGCGGCGACGGCGAGGTGCAGCCTCTGGAGACAGTCCACGGCCTCGGGGCCCGGCTCCGGGCCCTGCAGCAGCGCGGCGAGGTGGGCACTGAATCTCTGCAGCTCCTCCTCCTGGATCTCCCTGGAAGGGGGGCAGCGGGCGTCGGGACACTCCTTGGATTCCCCGGGGCTGAAGGGATGCACCCACCATCCTCCCTCTGGGCCCCCCAACTCCGTGAAGCGGCGCCCGGGCCCTGCTCCACCCTCGCCAAGCCAGGGCCCCAGCCTGCCCCAGAGGAGCCCGGCCGCCCTCCCGGTGCTCCAGCCCCCCGGTACCTCGCCTGCTTAAGGAAACTCTCTGCCGCCACCGTAAACATGCCGGATGCTTCACCGCTCTCCCCGCCCCTGTCCGCTACCAGAGCGGCCCCGCTGGAGCAGGGCGGGGAAACGCGGCTGCCGCACGAAGGTTCCGCTTGCCGGGGAAGCGCCGGTGGGGCCGGGATAACATGGGCCGGATCCCGGCCGCGGAGAGGAGGGGGAACGGCCAAATCCTCTCTCGTGGGTGCCCGCTCATTGTTTCAAGATGATCGGGCTCTTGTTCTGCATCTCGGGACCCTGCTCGGTGGAGCCTGGCTGCGAGAACAGAGCCCTGGGCACGAAGGGGAGCAGCTCCTGGGGCTCAGGAGCCAGCGCTGCCGGCACAGGGCAGACTGTGACAGCAGAGGATGCTATGAGCCCCTGCTTTCCAGAAAGGGTGAGATGTTAAAAGCAGCGGCTCAGCTGTTGGCCTTAAGAGCTTCCAGAAGGATGAAAAGGTATCAACATTCCCCCATTAGAAACATCCCTGACTGCTAATAACCCTGAATCTTAGCACCGTGCTGCACATCACCCTGCGGGGAGGAGAAGCAGGAGGTTGGCCCTCTGCCCCCGGCACTGGAGTTCATTAACAGCGTGCCTGGGTAATTAGCCAGCAGTGTCCATCACCCAGCTGCTGACAGAGCTGGTGCAGGCAGGTGACATGCAGAGAGCAAGTATGAACATTCACAGCCTTTTCCTCCCCCCCATCACCTCCCCTGGCTGCAGCAGAAAACGTGTCAGAGAAGTGACACTTTTAAAGGATTCCCCCCCAAAATGGCTCTGGCTGAGCATCTTCACTAGACTGTGCAAAACTGAGTTTTTAGCACTGGTCAAATACAGGTGCTTCTGTCAACCTGGGTCTTAAAGATATTCCTACTGGGGCTCAGAATAACTTTGAGTCAAAAGCAGCCCTGAAGTTAAATTGAAGCTCTGTTAAGTGGACAAGGAAGGAAAATCCAAACTATGAGGCAGGTGGATAAAGAACTATTTTCTGACCTCACACACCTGAATGAAACAGCTATAAATGGCAGGGAAACACACAGGAACAGTTTACTTTCCAAAACAAGTGGTTCACTTCATGACAAAATGAAAGCTGGAAGAACAGTTTATGGACCTCAGGGGAAGCATTACAGATCTCAACCACACAACACATACTTAAGTTTGCTCTGGTGTAAGTTAAGAGTTTCCCAAATAGCTGCCAAGGGATCAAAAGCAGTGTATCTGTGACCTCTGAAGCAGTGCTTGGTGTCCAGACGCTTCCCACCTACAGCCTTTAAGGAAGATAAAAGGAAGAAATGATAAAACACTGTCCCCTGACACACCAGGGGCTCATCATGAGAAGGGGCAGGCTCTACAACACAGCCTGCTCTACAACACTACACTGGAAACATCAGGTCTCACCCAAAAGCAGCAAGCAATTTCAGGGCGTTTTCTGTTTCATATATAATTTTATTTCTGGTTATAGAAACAAATGCTAAGAGGAGAAGCAACATTCCCCAACCACATACATCAAATTAAGGTAACAGAACAGTTAAAATAAATGAAAAAAAAAGTAGAAATTTTAAACTTTGTTATAGCTTTAAAATATTAACGTTCTTGATACATTAGAAATCACATTCAGATCTCAAATTACTTAAAAAAAGTATGGCTCCATATTAAAAAAACCAAAACCACTGTATCCCATTTGATGTGGAAATGCAGGTCCTGCTCCTCAGATGCTTGTCTGTGCCATCTCCTCAGGTGAGCAGCAGCATCCTCAGCAGGACCAGGACACCCTCCCACCCCTCGTGGGAGCCACGGCCTGCCTGTGCAGTTAAGCATCTCAGAGGAGCAGCGCTGCAACGTGGCCAGATAAAGATGAAACTTCACATCCACTGCCCCAGATGGAGCTTCCCCCCCTTGGGATACACATCTGCTTTCTGAAAAGCACTTATAATGAAAACAAGTCACAAAAAAAAAATAGTTTTGATATCAGCTGTAAAAAAAAAAACAAACCAAAAACATCTGGCTGGAGGCATCTTGTACAGGCAACACCAGGAACTGAAATGCAAGCATGGCTTTAGTTCCCCCACCCATCCCCATCCTTAAATTAAGTGCCAAATCTAGGTGAAAAGGGTAAAGCTACCCCAGCTCTCTGTAGCAAAACACTTCTGCCACTGAGGTATTTCAGGTCCTCACCTCACTGCATCCTTCCCCTCTGGACTCAGTGGGGATGCACACATGCAGGACAGGGGGAGATTTAGATTTTCCAAATTATTATTTTTTAAAACCCACCCTCAGAGTTGGATCTGTGTGGATCAGCTTTACCATCCATTGCTCACACACAGCTTTTGATTTATCCCTAAGCAGCTTGTAACAGTCCTGTGGGTAAAAGTCCTGTGGATAGCTATAGAACCCCACATGCTCTTCTTGGCTACATGGAGGTGGCTGGCAGGCTGGAGCAGGCCAGTCTCACCACAGTACAAACATGTCCAGAACCCAAGACAACTACATTGCCCTGCAAGATTTTTCTATTTCAAAACCATTCTATTTTCCCTATCAGTATATTTAAATGATTTTTTTTTTTAAATACAATTTTCTTTTCCATTAAAACAAAAAGATCTCACCAACAACCATACTCTGGGTCCCTCCCTCCACTCCAAGCCCACTTGTGAGAAGAAAAGATGAAGAAAGTTTAGGTTTACAGCAATTTGTTTGCTACAAAGCCAACTTGCCTACTCAGCAGCCTGTCCACCCCCAAAGAATAGCATATGAACCAGCAGAACATGGGATGCTCTGCACCAGGCTCTTAGCAGCAAGGTAGTGAAACAGAAGGAAAGCTCACTTTTCCTGCCCCATTAAAATATCATCTTTCCTCAGCAAACAGCAATTTCTCCTCAACACTGCCCTCAGTTTTAAGCAAGATTCTGTTTTGGACTGAAGTGAAAATGAGGTGGGACAGAAGCAGGGCTGGAAGGTCCGGATCATGGCAGAGGTACCTGGGTCTGGGTTACTGGGCACATTGCTTAACTCAGCAGCAGACACAAAGCAGTAACCAAATACTAGGGGAAGTCTGGTTTTCACAAGGGCTATTTTCTGCTGAGGAGGAAAGCTGTTTCCTTTCACTGCTCCCATTCTGGATACTCTTCTTACCACCATTTCTATCCTCCCCCAACACTGGGCAGTAACCAGAAACTGTGGTAGCGCATTCACTCAGGTCCCTTCTGAGAAATTAATTTCTACTTCTAGAAGAGCTCTTTGGATTAGGAAGCCAAGCAGCATATGCTTTTAAAAATAATTCTCAAAAGCCCCAGGTGGATCAAACCACATGCTTCTGTGAATTCAGTGACCCTTGTGGAGTTAAACTACAACCAAAATCCAGCTGGCCAAGTACAATTTACTCCCTGTGAATAGGGCTCCAGAAGAATTCTTACCATTTGTTTTTGAAGGGATATACACACTACACGCCCCTTGAAGAGACAGAAGCATCTTAAAAGGAGAATAATCTTACCACAGAGGAAAAGAAACTATTTTATAGTGCCCCAGTGTTAGCTTAGCCACCTGACAGCCAGGGAGGAACCCTTCAACCTTACAGCATCCTCATGGACGCTCCATTAATTTCCTCTGTTAGAAATAAGGTCCCAATACTTACAGAGCAGAATCTGTAAAGAACTCCCTGATACCTCATCTAGAGATAATTGGAAGCGAGAAAAGATTCCAGCTTTCATTAGTGCCATTTGGGGGATTCTCTTGCCTGAAAAGCAGCACAGACTGGGGTTGCTGAAAGCATGACAAAGCCAGAAGCAGGGCTCCTACACAAGGAAGATGCAAGTACCAAGTTGTGTCTTCTGCTCTGAGAGAGGAATGAAAGCAATCATTGAAGTAAAACTGCTTCTACCAGCTGCCCACATTCATCACAAATACAGGTAACATTGTTCTTTTAGAATCAGTGCCTGGTGTGGGAATTTACCAACATACTGTATAAAAGTCTGTGTAAAGTACCATTTAAGAGAAATAGTCATGGACCATTTATATATCTATATTTACACACACACAGTCACACACACTTTAATAAATATAAAATTTATGTTTACACAGATCTAATTTAATATTCTCTGAAACAAAAAATATTTAAAGGGCTTCTTCCTTAGCTGCCACCCAGGAATTGCCAACAGTTTCTTCTACCTTGAGAGCAAAGGGGTAGACTTGGCCTAACTACCCTCAGGCTCCAAACCGTAAAGTGACACATAAGGAGAGGACCAGCCATACATTCTGAAGGGTTTTAATTCAGTGTTGGTAAATTGAAAAATTATCAAAAAAACCGTTTCCTAAACATATAAATACAAAGGTTAAAAGCTGATTAAAAATTTGGACTCTAAATATAGTGCTCCAAGAAAATGAAGTATTTTTCAAAATGTCTTGCTCAGGCCAAAGTAAAACGCTCACTGCTGTGCTGCTGCCCCACCAAAGGCAGCCTAACAAAGCCCACCCTCGCAGCTAAGTACTTCCCACTGCTTACCATACATGCATATATCCACAGCCCACCTAGCAGACAGGGAGATGCTGTTCTACCTCATCACAAACAGCCTCTAAGCAGCCGCAGAGAGAGGCACCGCAGCACGGAGTCACAGCTACGTGTCCATCAGGTCCTGCTCCCATCGGCTCAGCATCCAGAAGACCTTGTAGTGTAACTGTTTTCTGCAGCACAGCTGGCTCTGTTGTAAGCTACACTTTACAACACCAGTGTATGCTATAGTAGTAGCAGCTTTTGCATCATTTTTCCACCCAGAAGTTACATGACTGAACGTTCTGTTGTATAAATGCAGCCTAATGCAGTTCTCTCTCACCGGATGAGACCTCCAAGCAATGGCATTAAATTAGGAGTTGGGTTAAAGGACTCTGGAGTTGACAGAAGTAGCTACAAATTGAGGGGGGGGAAAAGCCTGTGACAGGGAGCAGAAACAGGGGCTGCCCAAGAAAGCAGCTGGCAAGGGAAGACTGATCGCTGCAGGATGGCATTTACAAATTAAAAGCTCAGTGCACAGCAAGGGCAAAACTATGGGGCTTTGGAGGTTCATTTCTAATGCCCAAGTCCACCTTATTAGCAGGACGACTATAAAAAACCTGAAAGATTCTTGCATTAAGGTAGAAATTCAGGGTAAATTCCACGTTGGATTGAAGCTATCATTTGAAAAGGTAAAGCATGGATGTTTTTATTGACAATTGGGATCCTTCAGCACCACCTCCTGTTCGAAACACTGCAAGACCCAGCCCGGCACTCTTCCTGGGAAGAGTGGGACAGAACTGCTGCATATGTATGAATGCAATCCAGATGGCTTTAGTTCACTTAGACTAAACCCAGAGCGGCAGCAGGTGAGCCAGCAGTGTGACCTGAAGTGAAAGAGACCAAGCAGGTACTGGGCTGTACTTGCAGAAGCGTAACCAGCCAGCCAGGAAAGTGATTCTTCTTCTGGATCACATTGTGTTCCATTTTAGGCTCCCCAGCACAAGACAGACCTGCAGCAATTCCACCTGATGCCCTGACTTACAAGAAAAGAGCAAGACAACCAGGTTGGTTCAGCCTTAAGAGGAGGAAGCAAATGGGGAACTCTTACTGGTGTCTTCAACTACCTATCTGGAAGACACAGAGAAGGCAAAGCTAGGCTCTTCTCAGATGTGTGATGTGATAGAACAAGCTGCATGAGAAATACTTCATAGAGAGCTGAGAAAGTTCCTACC
Source organism: Porphyrio hochstetteri (assembly GCA_020800305.1). Classification (NCBI taxonomy): domain Eukaryota; kingdom Metazoa; phylum Chordata; class Aves; order Gruiformes; family Rallidae; genus Porphyrio; species Porphyrio hochstetteri. The sequence goes on from CM036920.1 coordinate 12,658,071, forward strand.
TTATGTGTGGTCACAGGGGAACCTCTATCTCTGGAGATATTCAAACCTCAGCTGGACAGGGCCACAGCACTGTGATCTAGCTGGACTTGCTCTCAGCAGGAGGTTATAGCTGGTATCTCCAACGGTTTCTTCCAACCCAAGTTACTCTACATTTCTATACAGCTACAACTGGCCAATGGGGGAGAGAGTGAACAGATCTGATCTTCCCTAATACTGCAGTTTTATGTGAACTGTGTTTATCATAGTGATAAACTATAATTTGTAAGTTGCAATTTAAGGGTCAGAAACAAAGATGGACCAACCAACCAACTGGAATTTAATCCTTAGATGCTTGAAGAAACAGCTTTAGATGCTCTGTGGAAAAGTACAGAATTATTGCTAGATTATATCTTTGTCACCCAAGATCCCCAAATCTAGGTACAGCAAGGACATGTTTCTCCTTTCACCCTACAGTTTGAAATTCCTTTACAGGCTATCAGACAGAGTGATACCAAACATCCCAGTGATACCACTGGGAACCCCCCTTGCTAACACAGATTAAGAGCTCTAGCATCAATTTGACGTCCCCAGCAGTCAGTGAAAAGTGTTCCACAGCACCCTATGAAAGCTCAGGTCAGACACACTCACTTGCTTAGATAGATGTCCCAACCTTCTACGCTTCAGGTTTTGTTGTTGCTGCTGGTATTTCCCTATCAAAAAAAGGGAAAAAACGTGGCAGTGAACTCTGAATGACAGTCCTAAGCCAGCACACAAGACATGTCTACAATATGCAAGTTTGCTCTCCCCCAGATCTTAAGCCAGCCCATGACACAGGTTGCAGAAGCACTATAAAGGCTTCAGCTGTTTGTTATTCACCCATTTCCTTCCTTTCACAGTGCTTCAATGTCTCTGAGCACACTCCTGAGCAAGGCTGTGCCCAGCAGTAACATGGCTACAACACAGCATGGAAAGTAAACACAAGGGGACCAAATTGACCTTTCTCACCCTGCTCTGGAGCTCCATGTATCCCACTGGTGCTTTCATCCTGGAGTCCTTGGGCAGGCCTGAATGCAAGGTGCTGCTCCCATCAGTGGATGAAAGTGGCTGGCTATGCTACAGGGGTGAGTGTGATTGGGATGGGGAAGGGAGGAGTGTGGGAAGGAAAAGGAGGTGAAAAGAATGTATGAGCTTATCATAAACTTCAATTCTGTGCTCAGCACTGTGTTGTGTTATCACCACCACAGATTAAAATTGATCTCAGCAAAGAACTTTCTGCATCCCAAGAGTCAGGGTCAGGACAAAACAATAACTAAGGAATTCCAGTGGAATAAAACCAAGAACCACATTCAGTTTTTGCAAACTGAGGCAACAGAAGTTGCTATGAACTGACTGCAGTGAGAGTAAAATTAGCCTTTGTCATTGCCTATGATACAAAAGTCATCAATATTGAAGGATGAAAGATGAATTCACACATAAGAACTTAATTTTAAAGCTCTCCCAGGTCTAACTTATAGCAGGTTAAATACTCAGCATGCCTTGACCTTCGCTACACAGACAGCAGAAGATGCAGTGAAGCCTCCTACTCCTCTCCCCCTCAAACCTCCCCCAGCTAATGTAATTAATTAGGGATGCAAGATGCAACTTCAGACAACAAAAACAATTTAGACAATCAATTTAAGAGAATCCAAGTACTGCATATAACCTTTAAGGTAAAGGTTTTCTGTCAAGTTGAAGACTCATTACTACCATCATGTTTTCATTCTTCTCCAGTGCTCAAAGCTGAAAGCCTGGGGAACCAGGACTGATACTTAGAGAGTCATGATGTCTTCTAGACTGAGAAGCTTACTGAAAGAATTAATCTGGGGGCCTGAAGCAAGGTGTCTCCATCTCACATGTTCCAGATGAGCCTATTTTTCCACAGGTCTCATCAGGATTTAGTAAGAACTGTCATTTTGCCTAGTATCAGGCAATGATATAAGCTATGTATAAGCAAACCTGCAAAAACATTTCAGATGGCATGGCTGCTTCCTACAGCGGCAGGGGGATGCAAGACTGATCAAGCAAAGATCTCCTGATTGGAGGAAAAGACAAGTTCTAGACACCTCAAGCAGAATGGGTGAGCAGATCAAAGATATTTGCTTATCTTCCACTCACATTGTAACCAGCAGGCACCGTGAGCCACAAGAGGAAGAGTGAGAAAGTGACACTGTGTTCTAAATGCTACTAAGGAGGCACATCTATGCACGCAGCTTGAGGATGGACTCTGAAGAGGTATCTATAAAGCAGCAGCTGGTGTATGAAGACATTGCCATTCAGTATTTCGATGGTGCTGGACTAGTTTACAGAAGTTTAGGGTCCAATTATTTAGACTTTCCAAAACAAAAGCAGCAGAAAAGAAAAATCCTCAAAACTCTGGCAGCTTCACATCCTGAAAAGCATCCTGTCCATGGCTCATCTTGCCTTGACTCAACCAGTATGCTGGAAACCCAAAGACTCCTCTGCTTTGGCCTCAGGGCTGTTTCAGAGGTGTGCCTGCATCTAAACCTCACCAGTGAGGATTAATCACAGGTAAACTCTCCTCCTCCATGTTACTGAGTTCTGGCTGTGAAAGGCTACAGAAAACAGAGCTAATCCACATTTTCTGCTATGCCATACCTACTCTTCCTAGCAGGGAAGTGGCAGCTGGAGGCTGACCTGCTTCAATTACTTTGTGGTCTGTAACAATCCTCCTTCACAAAATGATTTCAAAGTCCTAAAATAACTTGTCCTAATAACTTGTTACTAAAAGGTACACAAATTATAAAGCCTAGCTGCAGGTAAATGGACTGTCCTGAATACTCTGTGTGCCTCTAACTGCAGAATACAACCACAAGTCATGAGACCAGGGAATTCTTTCCTCCTTTCAGAACTATTTCCTCACAAAACAATCGGCTTGAGAATAAACTGTGGCTGGGTTGTATTCCAGTGGTGGGACTTGGCTAGTGAATAGGATTCAGTAAAGACAAAGAAAACAAGTGATGCCAGCTGTTACCTTGTGGATTCCCCCCCTCCCCAAATTATGGCAGATATTGAATGGCTGTGCCTTATCCCCTAATCCCCACTGACACACTGGCAGTATCATTTACTGCACATCAGGGAAATCTTATTGCAACATGTTTATGCAGTGGGCTGACTCTACCACAGCACTGTCAGACTGTACAAGATGGCACCCTGACAATAAATCAGTACAGATGGGGGGTGTATTCCAACCCTCTTGCGTCTCTTTTGCCATTACCAAAGCCATAACACTTAATTTAGGAAGATCTCTGCTGAGCTGCCAGAAGACACATTAGCCAAGGAGACCCCAAACAGGCTAGCTGAAGACTATGCAGGGGTTGATTTCTTTGCCAGTCACAAGGTGTTTCACACCCCCACTGCTCCACAGGGCTGAAGTGACTCAAATCTGCTAAAATGTACTTAAAGTACTTACTTTAGTAAAGTATGATGTACTTGTAGTACCCAGAGAGCCTGGAATACAGTTTGAATAAAAGTCTCCTCCTCCTGGCCCACCCAAATGGTCCTCAAGGGAGGAAAGATAGGAGAGGGAGCTAGGCAGTGTAAGGAAACTTCCAAATCCCTGTTGAAAAAACCCTGCTGAAGGCCTTCAGTGACTTTTGCCACATGGAAACTACAAGGTATCTTTTGCATTCTCTATATCCTTACAAAATCACATTAAACACTTTGTGAACTTGTTGCCTCTCACCCCAGCTCTACAACTCCCCCCTCAGAATAACACAGCACAGCAGAGGGTCAGTGACTCCTACCCAGCCCTGGCCTCCAGACCATTGTCTGGCTAAGGACCACACTACCAACAGGAGGTGAAGGCAGGCTGCTTTAATGCAGAAGAGTAGCCAATATTTTCTCAGTTTCAGAGACAGGGGCAATGTCTTCACCTACAGTGCTATTTTCAACAAATACCACCAGCCCAGGGTATCAATCAAATGCACACAGAACCTTTTGGAGACACCCTTCCCCATGCAATCCTCAGTCATCAAGATACTTTGGCTGTTATCCAGAGCAAGTGATGAATAATTGTAAGAAATCATTGAAGGTACAAAACCCTTTGTTTTTAATATCTTTACAGGAACCTAACTTGGTTATACAGAACTTATACAGTTCCTCTGTCATCTTATTCTCCCTCAGAGGCAATGGAGAGAAATTGCATCTGGAAATCCAGGTGGTAGAGCCTTGTAACTCTTCCTCCTGAATCCCAACATAAATAAACATTTGTTTGTATTGTAATTTTTTTTTCCTGTTTTAAAAACAAAATCATTTGCCTTTTTCTTTAAGATTGGTACCATGTTTCTTTAATGCTGTTGTTGTGACATACTGCACCCATCTTTCAGCATTTGATTGCCTTAGGTGGCCCTTTTAAGATGGTCCTATGGTTCAAAGCTCCAAGAAGCACAGTATTAAGGCATAGAAAAGGAGGAGTTTTCTTTCCAGGGAGCAGACTGTATCTGTGTTACATTCCTTTAGATGCTGAACTGCAAATCCCATCCCCTTGGAGCCAAAAGGGGAAAAGACAGTTAAAAATATTCCAGCAGTCATACAATCAGTTGTCTGTATTTTTTTTTGAATCTTTTTTTTAAAAAGGAAAAATATCCCATAGGTAAAGACAGAACAGAGTTCCAGATATGGGTTCTTGGGAGGGGTTTCCATTTTTTTTGGCACCTTTTGATTCTAACAGCTGTTGACCTCCCATTTAAAAATACGACTTGAAAAAGAGCTCTTAATCCACTATGTTTTGAGCTGTTACAGTTGTGGTTTGTTTTCTTTGAAAGCTGCTTTAGGGCTTCTGCCATCCCATGCCCACCCCACATCACTCCAGCTCCTCCCACCGGTTCTTCATTCACTGGTTGCTTGTCCTTGTGGCACTGTAGATGTGATGACTCCAGTTTGGGCTGGGACTGCTCCACTGGACTCTTCTATCCGGGGTCTTTTGACTTCAGGTTCACTGGCAGAGGCTGCTGCTGTCTCTTCTGTCCCTGGCTCACATACTCGGCTGACTACAACAGGAGTGGATGAGCTGGCCTGGGCTGCAAGAAGCTGCAATGGATTTGTGAGAGCTGGGAAGCAGGACAAGAAAGAGAAAGAGAAGTAATGTGATTAAGTTCCACAAGTGTTTGCTACTCCAGAGCACAAGAAAACAAAACACCACAGTTAAATGTAATAGCTGGCACACATTCAAGTGCTGTTTCCAAGTCTGTTTTGTAAGGTTTGCTAGCTTTCTCTCTCGGGCTCCACCCACAGTCCCAGCTTTGTGCAAGTTTACCAAGCTGGTAATAACCCCTTTTCATGGGAGAAATTTCTTCACAGGGGATTGGAGAAACAAGGCACTGCCAGCTAAGTATTCATCTCCAGAAGGGGAGGATCAATCTCCTGTTAAAATTACAGCCTACCAACTCTTTGAGAAGTCCTCCTCTGGCCACCCACAATCAGAACTTCTTGCAAGGGACAACATCTGTGTGCTGTGCCTTCAGTTTAGAGTGAAGGCTCTCTCTAGCCCTGCTTGCACAGTAAGAACAGCCAGTCTGTCAGGAAACTAGATTACAATCCACATATTGAGTGTACTGATGCTTCACTTGTTAGAGAAGCAGGGGAAAACCAGCTTACCCCAGACAACCAAACACATTCCCATCAGAACTGGTGTCAGAATGTACAAGTTTCTGGCTCCCAATTTTTTATTTCAGTACTGATAGAAGCTCTCCTCCTCCCATTAATAAAAGTGGTGAGAAAAAAGACAATTTAAGTAGCAACCTTAAGTAAAAAATGTCTCCAATTTCTGGTTCCAGACAGAGAATGTGCTTACACACTGGCTTTGGCACACAAGACTGCTTGGAAAACAAAACACATGCAGTTTTTGGACACTGCATCAATTGGAGAGGCAGCCAAAGGGGACTCAGGAGACAGCACATCCTCTGACCTCCAGACTGATTTGCAAAGCTCGGAATGACAGAACATTAATGGTGTGTTCACTGCTAAGTGCATTAAAAAGGAGCCTGAGGATAAATAAACAAAGCAAACAGAACAAAGGCCCTCAACAACCAGCAACTTCTACCAAGTCACAGGAAGGAGGCTGCAGAATATCAAGAGGATGAAGGAATAAAATAGGGGAAGGAGGAGGGCAGTCACCAATTACAGCACAGTGGCTTACAGAAAACTTTAGCCATGCAGTTAAGTTAACTTTATACAGACAAGAGTCAAGAGACTCAGGCTCTGTGTTGTCAACTTGAAAGTTCACTATTACTTACAAATAAGCTCAATACTTCCCAGTTTAATGAGAGATATTTTGGTGAGCCTGGAGTATCTTAACATAAAAACGTTAATAAAAATCTGTCTGATTCTACATTACACAAACGTTACCACGTGGCAGCAGCAACTCCCCTTATCTGATTAATTTCTTGGGATATTAAGATGCTAAATAAAAACCTTGCAGGAAAACCTTATCACTATCATTTTTTCACTGCTCCAATAAGGCTTGCACAATTCAAGTGCAAACCAGGTGATGCTGTGAACAGATGTGACAAACTGCTATAGAAATGTTCCTACTTTGCTTCACGGAAGTGTAAGTCCCACCAGTGCCCTTCATTTTCAACTCCTCTGTAAGTACCTGCATGGGACAGCAAAGGTCCTTACAGCCCTTTTTCAATGAGATGCTAAGAAACCTGGATATTACCATTCCCAGTCATCATCCTTAACTGCACAAAACCCAAGGTGCTGAGCAAGCAGTGAGAGGCAGCTGCCAAGACATTACTAGAGGGGAATTTTAAAAGTCAGGCTTAACAAATGACTAGAACACATCCTGTATATAAGAAAATGCTACATTCACCTGATTAAAGAGATCTTATTTCTCTCAGGCCTTAATGGGAAAGTGTGTTATTTTCCTAATACTCTCTGGAGTTGTATTTCTCAAGATCTATAAGCACCATGGAAATTGTATTGTTTGGCATGCTAAAAGCAAAGGCTGTTTGTCAGAAGAAAATAAGTGGAAACAGACTCAACAGAAGAATCACTAACACTTTCAAACAAGTAACAGTCAAAATATAGTGAGTATAAGCAGCAATAAACGAGTAGCCAAGGACAAAGGACAGACCCTGTCCTTTTCAGAAGCAGTGGGAGATAGAAAAACTTTTCCACTAGGGAAAGGGAGCAGAGATGGGCAGAAAGGTATCTACCACCAACACAGCCACAGAAGGGGAAGAACTGATAACCTTTGGAATTGGACACATGGAAAAACCTGCAGAGCTGAGAGAAAAGCCTTAAAGCTTTACAACCTACCTGCTGAGCTCAGAGGGGAATCGAGAGCAGAGAGCAATGGAGAGAGAGCCTACCGTAAGCGCTGCCCGTGATGCTGTTGGTGGGGACGGCGTGTTTCCCGTTCTGGGTGACTGCCCGCACCGGGAGCTGGTGCTGTCCGATGGTCACTGGAGCTGCCTGCTGAAGGATGGTGACTGTCTGTCCTGGAACACCCTGTGCCATTTGACTGGCGACTGTCTGAATGACACGGCTGGCTGTAGGTATTGTGGCAAATGCGATCGTTGGCTTTTCATCCATGCCTGCTTAGGAGCAGAACAGACAACAATCATTTACCACTCTGGCTTAGCAGCAGGCTTTATTCTCATTAACATTTTAGCAGTGATACATACCCCAGGCTTACAAGTGTGAAAACAGCTCAGCACCACAAAGTCACTTACCTTTGGTATGTCCTACACTGTTTACAGACTGGGAATGGAAAGCATTGCTTCTCAAGCTGGGGCAGCTTAGTCAGAAAAGCAACATATTTGGGTTTCAAGGAGCTGAGAATATTCCTAGACACCTAATACTGAGAGAGGTGCCCAGAACTCTGCAGCAGGATCATGCTCTACACGCAGACACTTTCTGCAGGCACACTCACACAGGGTAGTCAGCTCTGAGATGGTTTGTTTACCCTGCTCATTAGGGGGTGAACACTGCAACTGAGGATGCAATAGGGAAGATGAGTCCCTCTGGAATCCTTATCTTGAAGCATATCAGTAGGTCAGGGATGAAAACACTAAAATATTCTCCATCGTGCATATACTCTTATCTTAAAAGCATTTTTCTTACAGCATAAGCCACCCAGCCAAAAAAAGAATATCAAGATTCTAAACTTGACCCTTTGTCCTAAGAAGGCATTGTCTCCCTTACTGGCACGTTACAGCTGTGATACTGACAGCAGTCACTGCAAATCTCATAGCTTACTTTGTAATTACAGGCAAATTGGCCTGACTCTCAATACCACACAGCAGGAGAAGGCATTAAGATCTTAAGCAATGCCTGGAGCCAAAAGTCTGCAACAGCTTGCTGTCAGGCCTGCATACATGTTGATTTAAAAGGAGCTCTTGCCACAACTGCAAGCTTTTGCCAGCTATGGAAGTATGGGAAGAAACCAGGAGGGAGGGAAGAAAACCCCAGGGGGTGTGTGAGTTTCTCAGAGCTAACTGTGAGAGCACCCAGCCACCTCATCTCACTTCCCCTGACAAGTCCGGGGTCAATTCAGCAGGTAGGTAACAGGTACAGGGCAGGCGGGAGAAGAGACCCACTCTTCCAGAGACAATATGGGTCTCTGAGCAGGGAAGGCAGGCAGGAAGCACAAACTCTTTGGTCCTGTAGGAAGAGAAGATTTCTTCCATTTTAACATTAGAAGACAAAAAGCAGGATGTCAGTGTTGAGCTGAGACCTGCAGAGGCAGGCTCATGGGAAGCAGGGAGAGAAGAGGCAAGGAAAAGGTGGGAAATTAGGAAGGCAAATGGAGCTGCCAGATAAAAACAAAGGGAAGGTAGAGACTAGAAAAGGATAGGAGTGGGAATAAGAGAGGGATAAGTAGGGAAAGAACAAGTGACAGCAAGAACTAGTGGATGAAAGAAGGGAGCAGGTGACATAGGCAGCTGCAACTGTTAGTGCTTCAGGAACACATATGGGATCCAGACAGGAATTTCTAGAGAATGCAAGTGAAATTCAAGTAGGATAATCAGTGCTGAACTAAAAATGCCAGTGGTCCTGCAACTGCAGTAAGGGAAGGTCTTTGCCATTTTTTCTTTCCCTTCAGGAAGAACCACTGCCCACATAAAAGCAATCAGAGTAACCAGTCTTGCTGCTGGTACAACACACATTCATCTTGCAGCACTAAGCCCTTCTGAAATGGCCAGAAGACGAGGTGTTGTCTAGATCACAGCAAGAGAACATTTAACTCATTAAATCCCCCAAGGCTGGAATTTCCAGCTTCAGAAAGAGAGAGGCCTTTGTTGTAACTGGTTTTTGAAGATTGCTTTAATTGGGCACTGCCAGCACTTCCAGAAGCACATGCTTTCCTCTAGGAATCCAGGCCTGCAGAAGAGGGCTCAATCATTCATTTACAAGGCCAGTCTGAAGCAGTTTCACCCTTTCCCAGGCCATCTCTTTGGGCTAGGAAAAGCCCACATTTCCATAGTACATCCAGCAGACCAACACCCAGGCACAGCCCCAGTACTGGTATCAGGGATAATATAAATATTTAGAGCACTGTGTGGTTTTTGAGCCTCCAAAGCCTGTTAGATTTGTTGCCCGCAGGAGACAAGGGAGCACAGTTGTCCTGCTCACTGGTAGGGACATCAAATGGATGAGCTCTGACTTGGGTTAAGTTTTACCTGGAGAAACATCTTTTAGCTACAGGCTAAGCACTGAGTAGGTGAAACAGTGTTTGACTGCCGACCCTCCCACAAGCTTGTTCAAGGCTTATTAGCAAAGGAGCAAGGGAGGTGAAAAGCTACCTCGATGGTCACCAGCTAAGTCCAACACCGCTCCTGCAGCTTCATGAGCTCCTCCTGCTGTGCCCTGATTTGTGAGGATGTATCCATTTGCAGAGTTTGCAGAGGAGGTCACAACTCGGACCATTGTAACAGTGGGAGCTTGCTGAACAACATGAATGGCGTGACACGAAGGCTGTTGAGAAGCCACTATTGAAGCTGGCATGTAGGCCACTGGTTTTGCCACAAGAGTAGATGGACGAGGAGGAACAGCCATAATCACTGGCTGAGCACTGACTGGAGATCCTAAACAGAACATGGAAGCATACATTAATAGGAGAGGCAAAGAGGCCCCCACATTTCACCTATGCATTTCTAACCTACAATACTCTGTCCTTCAGCATTGGCAGAAGTAGGGGTAGGGAGAAATAAGGCTTCAAAATACTACATTCAGTCTCCTTCCAAACTTACAAAAACCTTAGCTGCCATCTGAGCACACTTCTGAACAAAAGTCACAAGAAGCACCAAGAAAGCAGCTTAATAAGCTTTGCCTTCCAACTTCACTGAGAACACCTTATACATCAGGCCAGTCACAGCACAGCTGTCAAGCAGATACTTACCAGGACTTAAGAAATTATCAAGGCCCTGGCCACAGCACCAGAGCTCTGCACAGCCAAGGTGATCTTATCCCAAAGGCTGGTAAATCAGCATGAGCAAGCTACATGCTGCTATCACTATTCTGCTGTCAGTTATTTAGAGCCACCTAATTCAAGGATAGCTGCATTCCTCTCTCTCAGGTCCTCTCATCCAAAGACTAGTAAGAGTGGTCTGAAATTACACTGGCATCAGTGTCTAACAATGAAGTGGAAAGAGATGGCTAGATCCTCCTGTAACACACTGGCAGCAGCATTCCTGCAGGGTCCTCAGCATGGCACTTGGTACAACTGAACAGTTCCCCTGGATGAAACAAGAGCTACTCACCAGGTGCACTCTGTGAATACCGATACTCTGGAACTGAAGCTAACTTTGACCCAAAGTCATGATCGTGTGGAATGGGTGAGCCCTCCCGTGATAGGCACTCTGGAGTCTGTAGGCCACTAGAGTGGGGGGACAGCAGGCCAGGGTGAGTAGGGGAGGCAGGAGCACTCCTGAAACACCAGAACAGAGTGTTGGCAATGTAGATGCATTTTGACTACAAGACAGCAGCAGAGACCAAGAGTTACCTCCAGTACAGGCTTCTCTAGCAGGACAGTCTTTCTTTCATACAACCCACTAGTGTCTTGTTGGGAAGAGTTGAAAGTTACACCATAGCCTCACAAATACTCCAGCACCAAATACTGTCACATTATTCCTTGGTGAAGGAAACCAGACCCTTTAGAATATGCCTAACATTTCACTTTAAGACCCACTGCTGACAGAAGCTGTTCAGTGCCTCATGTTCAGAGCAGTTTTATGATTTCAGGTTATTCTCAGAGGATCTTCATCAGTGTTTGAGAGTAATAGGTGGAAGAAGATAGATGTAACATAGATGCAAGTGGCTGGTCCTGCACATGCTTATAGAGCAGTTGCTCCCTCTTCTCTCCACTGCCTCCCTTCTCAACTGCTTGATTCCCATCTCCAGTCCCACATGGCCACCAAGCACACATGGAACTGAACGTTTCGTTAATAAGCAAGACAGAAGCTGATCAGCTGAAAATGTCTCCTCCTGTTCCCTCCTCATTTTGAAAGACAGAAAAAGAGGTGTGGGAGGAATGTTACATGGAACTGCTCCAGCTTGTGTTGAATTGCCAGTCTTATTCTCACAGTTACTGGGCTCAGAGAAAGCTGTCACTGCACACAGCTCCTCTTCTGCAGCTACACCTCAGGCTGAAGCAGTTACACAGAACACCCCTATTTCTCCACTGCTGACAACCATGATCAATCTGATCTCTCATATAGGAGAGTGCTTTAAATACCACAGAAGTTATTCCCACTATGATCTAATCCACACCTAAACACAGCTTTCCCAAAATGAGACTGGCATCTGAAAACACTTGCTCCAGTGATAACTGCTTTGAATTGCTTTGAAATGATGCCAAAACAGATATGTTATTTGATGCATTTTTGTAGTTCGGTTCTGGATTTTTTTTCCCCCCATAAACACTTAAGTCAGAACAATTTTCCAATCCTGCCTCAGGACTATCTAACTAAATTACCTCTCAAACTATAAACACCAGTAAAGTTTGCTCACTGCACTTCAGGAGAAGTTTCCATTTATTCTCTTTGTTACAAGTTTGGCACAGAGATTAGAGGAAGCTGAAGTTACCTGGAGGAGAGAGGCCCAAAAGGTGTTCGGAAGCAGGACACTCCTCTTTGCCTTCGTTTTCTAAATGCTTGCTCTACTAGTTTGGCTTCTGAGGCAGGGTCAATCCGCCAAAAGGAGCCCTTTCCAGGCTCCTCCTGAGAGCGTGGGACTTTAATAAAGTAACGGTTCAAGGAGAGGTTGTGCCGAATGGAATTCTGCAGGAAGCAGAGGAATGAGATGATTATTTTGCCACGAGGAAGCATGTAACAAAAGACAAATGGGTTTTGAAACACAGCTTGGAAAAAGAAATTCCACACCATCTGAATTAGTGCTGATGAAAGAAACAAGTGACTCAAGTCACACAGCTCTGAAGTCACAGATCTGCAAGAGTAAACCTGGGAAAACATCTCAGTTTTCACTAACCATGGTGACAGATGGGTTTGCTTGGTACTACCCCACCACTTAAACACATCTGGAGCCAGGTAGTGCAGGGACTTTTCTGTGGAAAGCAACCCAAAGCAGAGCTTTTCCTGAGGCAGAGGGAAAACACTATAAACCACATCAGAACTCTCTCCAGAGACTTTTTTTCTAGGCAAGCAGAAAAAATAATTGCCTGAGCCTGTGCTAACTGCTTCCCTGCCAACCGATCACAGGGGTGCCCAAACATGCCCTGAAGGACACTGCCTCTCCTGGTAGCTGTAATGCAAGCCAGGCAGACGGCTGTCTCCAAGAGGGATTGACGTGGCACTACTCTAGCCCTGTACAGCTCTCCAGATGTTGACAGGACTATTTATCCTTTTCATTGCAGCAGCACACCTCTGGGTGTAGCACTGTCTTCTGGGCTAGGGGAAAGGCTCAGTAAGCCCAGCTGCACACAAGCTCATTACTCTTCCATTTCCAAAACAAAACAGCTTCTGTAGCAGCTTCAGACAAACTCTTCATGAGTGAAACCCTACAATGCCACTGGTAGGGGAAGGGGAAAGGTGACTTCACTCTCCACTGAAATGCAGCCCTTTGAAGCAGGATGCAGCAACTAGTTTGCAAAGCACAACTCCACCAAGCAGGTTAAGGCAGGAAGTGAATTCCACAATTAATTACAACTGCCCGGAAAAGCCAGGGAGGCAGGAATGTATTTATTCCAACTGTACTCAGAGTGCACCAAGCAGTACTGCCCCTGCCAGTTGAACACAATGAAATCAGCAGCTGCAAGAGTCTTTCCAGCTGCATTACTGTATTATATTCAAATGACAACACCCATTTCAGAGGTGCTATGCCAAGAAAAAGTCTGAGGGCAGGTGGAGCTGAGGTTTCTGGAACTTTGAAAGCAGCCCTCAAGTGAACTTTTAAGCTTGATTTAGCATGTGTTAACTACATCCCAACTCTCCTACAGAGCTGTTGAGATTTCCTTTAATACCACAAAGCATGGGCTCCCAAGTTCCCAGTCTAAGGTTCAACACTCAAACTGTGACTCAGGCAGGGCACTTGATACAGTGGGAAAACAAAACATCTGTGATTATTTAAGGTCTTATTATGATCGATAACTGGGACCTCAGTTTGAGACCGGACATCATCTCCTTCGACAGATGATGTCAAAAGACAAGGTAAATGATTAAGCAAAGATTTGGGCAAGTATCTGGGCAGGAGTGACTGACAGCATGGACATGGAAGAATAAATAACAAAAATTAGACACATGACTATAGAATTAAAAGGGCTTCAAAAATGAGCACCACACTACACTGCCCTAGAAAGCACTTCAAAAAAAACCCTAATGGCCCACAAACCAGTTAGCTTACGTTAAACAAATTCACTCTGGGAATAGTCAAAGCAGGTTTATTCCCAGTGCCCCAAATCTTTAATAAATGCATTGCAAAGCAGATAAGCCCTGTCAAAGTAGTTTAAAAGCTTGTCAGTGTTAAGAACTCACCTGCCAGCCTTTGTCAGCAGTCCTGTAATATGGATAATGCTTGGTGATGTGGGCATAGATCCCACTTAGTGTTAATTGCCTGTCCTGTGCTGAAGATATAGCCTGCACGATTAGCTGAGCATAAGAATAGGGTGGCTTGGATTCATCCTAAGGAAAAACAACAAACAAATTTAGTCACTTACAAAGAATTTCTCCACTTGCATTTTCCAGCAATCTAAACTAAAAAAGTAAAGCAGATTGGGCTGAAGTTTCAGAAATGCTAAGAGAGCATCAGGTGCAACTAAGAGCAGCATCACCCTCTTCCCTTTCAGTCCTGTTTTACACTCTCAACTCTCCATTTAGCACAAGCATTTGTGCACCAACAGGACTACAGGACGGAGCCAGATTAAAGTATCTTCTTCCCTCCTCTAACACACACACATAAAGTTCACTTTAATCCAGTTCCATTTCCCACTGAAATTTACCCTACATGTTTACACCAGTAAAAGAAACACGACCAGGATCAGCAATTGGAAGGGTGTAGTGTACATTCACTGCTTTCAGTGTTCTTTAAACTAAAGCCTTCAAATCTGCCCAGCTACAACTAAACTTTGTTTGGAACACTTCATGCAAGCATGCTGTCAGCTCTCTTCCCAGCAACAGGCCCAATATGAAACCTGATCCCATCCCTTCCCTTCTGTAACAGGATTTGTTTCAATCTAGGAACTTTGTCTGCCAGATTTCATATTCCCAGCTCTTCATATTACTCCATCAAGAACAGCCCTTCTTGTCTCAAGGGAGAATTCATTCTACAAAAAAAGCCATTTAGTATTGTGCTTCTCCACCCAATCCCAAATCAGGTGGTTTTGGATCTAGACCTTTCACTTTGATCTGAAGATCAACTCACCAAAATTAAATGTTATCATTATAACTAAGTTAGTTTTTAATCTAAATTCCACTGCTACTCTCCTCATTTAATGCTTGCTTGACAGGCCTTTGTGCTTGTTCTGAAGTCAGACTACAGATTTCTCATGGCAAGGATCTGATTTCCTCCCCTGCTTCCCCTTTCTCCAACTGCGTTTGCAAAATAACATTACTTGAAAGGAGACAAATAAGACTCTGAATTTCAATGCACCTTCTCTTTACAGGTTCTTGATTTATCAAACAAGCAGAAAAAAAGTCTTCTCACTTAACCCTTTTAGTGCATGACTTGAATGTAATTCGGGCAGCTAAACAAGCAGGTTGTTTGTCTACCACTAATAAGATCATAGAATGGCATGGGTTGGAAGGGACCCCAAGGATCACAGAGCTCCAACGCCCCTGCCACAGACAGGGCCACCAACCTCAGGCCTGGATCTACACAAGGTTGCCCAGGGCCCCATCCAACCTGGCCTTGAACACCCCCAGGGATGGGGCATCCACTACCTCTCCAGGCAGCCTGTTCCAGCCCCTCACCACTCTCTCTGTAAAAAACTTCCCCCTAATATCTAATCTAAACCTTCCTTCCTTTAGTTTTAATCCATTCCCCCTTGTCCTGCCATTGTCTACCCTTTTAAAAAGTTGAATCCCCTCTTGTTTCTCTGCTCCCTTCAGGTACTGAAAGGCTGCAGTGAGGTCCCCCCACAGCCTTCTCTTCTCCAGGCTGAACAAGCCCAGCTCCCCCAGCCTCTCTTCACAGGGGAGGTGTGGGTTTGAAGGCAGTCTCAAAACACTGCAGGATACTGTACCCACACCCCTATGCTCAGTGTATTCTCAGACCCCTTTTAACTATATCCAGCACCAGCAATAAACTGCAAGGTGTTAGTAAATCTCCCAGAGAGCACTGCTGGGTAGGTAGTATTTCTGCGAACCTTTGGGCTGTCCCCGCCAGATGCGTCTGCCTGCTGCTCCGATGCTGCTTTTGCAGCATATTCTGCTGCCAGCTGCAGATCCGAGGTAATGTTGTGAACAAAACGATATCCTGAGGATCCAGCACCACGTGGACTGGCCGGGCAAGAGTTGGGAACACTGGAAAGGCAGAAAGGAAACAAAGTTATTTCTTACCTCATTTACTAACAAGACAGTTCTTACTCTCTAAGGTACAGTAAAGCTCCCAGGTCACTGAGAAGCAGATATACACTGGACTTATTTTTGCCTCTGCATCTCATCCAAAGCCCAGAGAGGTAAAAAAAGACCTGCCAGAGATAAAATTGGAATTTTTACAAAATCCTGACATCCCCCTCCATTTTCTGCAATCACAACAGCTCCTCTGTGTCTGAGGAAGCACTTAAAACAGTGTACACTGTATCAGGGATGAATACTTATCTAAATCACAGAATCATGGGGGTTGGAAGGGACCTCCAGAGCTCATCGAGTCCAACCCTCCTGCCAAAGTAGGGTCCCTAGGACAGATTGCACAGGTCGGTGTCCAGATGGGTCTTGAGTATCTCCAGAGAAGGAGACTCCACACCCCCTGGGCAGCCTGTCCCAGGGCTCTGTCACCCCCATCAGGAAGAAGTTCTTCTGCATATTGATGTGGAACTTCCTGTGCTCCAGCTTGAGGCCATCACCCCTTGTCCTGTCCCCACAGATCATTGAAAAGAGGCTGGCTATTGTCCCTTGTGTCCCACACTTGAGACATTTATATATATGTATTTATTGAAATAAATAGCTTGCTGTTATAACTTGTGGACGAACAACATCCTTATAACACAGCTAGTATTTAATTGATCCTTCTAGCAGATAAAGGCTTTTACAGCATCACAGTCAGAACACCCAGTGCAGGCATCTGTTATGCAGGTCCCTAACACAGGAGCTTCCGAGGTTCATACCCTGATCAGGACCACGCAGAGACAGGCAGACAGACAATCCCTGCATTCATCAGCACACAAGCGCTGCTGCCGAAGGCAGCTGCGATCACCGCAGAGGGACAGGTCCCTCCCCGGGCTGGCCAAGGCGGCTGGAGCTACCTCCGGACTGGCCGGGCCACCACGAGATGGCAATGCAGGCACGGCTACGGCTACGGAGCGGGAGCCGCGCCGAGCCCGGCAACAGGCTACAAATAGAAGAGCGCTGGAACTTGCAGCATCGCTCGGGCACACAGGAGCTGCGAGATGAGATCTAATCAGAAAGGCTTGTCTAGGGATCACATGCCCTTGATTCGTGGGGCTGGAAGGACAGGGGAGAGGGATGAGTCTGGGAATCGGAAGTTCCCTTTTCCTGTCTGTCCTCTCTGTTCTGCCCAGGGGTGCAACGCCAGAGCAGCATGATGCACAGCCAAATCCCAGGATTACATACGCCTTCTATGCAAGAGCAGGGAAACGGTGCAAAACGATATACAGAAGACTCAAAGCAAGCAGTTCCCACTGTATGAACAGACACACGCTGAACCCACAGCTGGGAACCAGAACTCAGTGAAACTGACATAAACAGTGCTCTTGCCAGCCAAACACCCAACAGCAGCACCAACCCCGACACAAACACAGGAACTGACGGAGCACTGTGCCAAGTGCTGCACAAAACCACCCAGATCATGGCCCCTTCCTCAAAAAGGTGACTGTTTAAATAGTCCCTCACATGTACACATGGAGGAGAAACTGAGACAGACAAGCGCTGTTTGCTCAGTGAGCAATACGTCAGTGTGTAAGCAACGTGACAGCGTTAAGGAATGGCCATTTCCTACCACAAGTCCAGCCCAGGAACAGAGAAGTGCTGCTTCTCCTTGTGCTGTCTCTGCAAATGGCTGCAGTGCTGAGCTCAGCACAAATCCAGGCTGGGTTCTTTTAAAAAAGTGAATTACAGGCTGGGGGATAGAGGGAAAAGGCAACAGAAATACCCAGCCACAACAAACCCCTGCAATAGGAAACCCAAGCTCACCAATCTCCCACATCCTAGCAGAGTGTTTGGTAATCCTTTCAGCTCCCACCAGCTCCCCCTGCATTAATGGGCGGCCGTTTAGAACTGTAGCAGGAGGTGAAGCTTTCAGGAGATGTAAGGTATATAATACTGATGAACCCAATGTATAGATCTTCCTTTGCCAGAGATAAAAGCATTTCTTACCTAGTCTTTCAAAAAGCAGAGACCTGTTTGTGCAGGAAAATGAATCAAAGTTCCCTGTTCCACGCTTTGAGTCAGCTTTGGAAGCAGATAATGCTAAACCACAGAAGACACTCTTGATGTCTGAGTATTCACATGGGGAGTTGGTGTGAATTTAATTATTCTGCTGTCATTTTTCAATAGCTTCTCCACATACACACTCCTTGTAATGTGCAGATAATTACAAATGAAAGTAATTTTCATACATGAAACAATGACAAACCAAAAACACGGCAATTCTTTTCATCTGTGTGTTCAGCATCCGAGCAATTATTGTAACACACGGACTAGGAATGGAATAGGATGAAAGAGTCTTCTGAGTTTGCACTTCATCTGCAGAAATACATGAACTGCAAACCACATAGACCAAACAGGTCAAGGATACGGAAGAGAGAAAGGTTCTCCAGTAAACCTATGCACTGCACAAAGCTGTATTTCTTTGGGTTTATTTTTTATTTTAATTAAAACCAGTATGGCTTCAAAAACTGTCCCATGCTGTTCAGACAAGAATTGATTCAATTCAAGATCAGCAGAACAAATAGCCCAGTTTTTGCTGTTCAAATTTCAGCTTCTAAGGCAAATGAGTTTTAAGTATGATTTCTTGTCTTAAAAGACACCAACCCAAAAAAACCAACAGATAAACCATTACCCTGCAGGACTATAACTTCGGAGTGCTGACAAGTCCACTCCAACCCAAACCATTAACTTTTCTAGAAAAGCCAGTCTCTTCTACTAGACAGTCACTAAAGAACCTGATAGTCCCTTAAAGCAGCTGTCCTGTGGGAAAGCCACAGAAGTAGCTGAAGGTCTGGAAAAGGTATTATTCTTCTGCCCTGGTAGACCTGCTTCCTTTCAGCCTGGATCAATGACCAAGGGACAGGTATAGAGAACAGACATGAGCTTTTAGCTGCTCCATGCAAAAAGATGGGGTAACGCTGGCTGCTCAGTGTCAAGGCTCTCAGAGCGTTCCTCAGAGGGAAAGGGAGAAAGAGCTGACAACTGGAAAAAACGAGAAGGCAAAATCTGTTCTCCCCACCCCCAACATGGGACAGAAGGAGTGAAGAAACAGTTTTACTAAAAATACCCCTCTGAGGGTTAAGTTAAAATTAAACATTAGTGCAGTCAAAAGAAAACAAGCAAACACAATGCAGTGACATCAGTTTCCTGGAGTTCCTGGAATTCTCCTCGCCACCCAGAGCTGGGGCTGGCCAGGGACACTTGCATGCATTCACACCCCCTTAAAAGTATTATGGAATAAAGACGTTTCCCTACAAACACCTGTTAGGGCTATAAAACACCAGTCAAGTGTGGGGATAGTAATTCGATTTGTTGGTTATTAATACTGCATCAATACTTGGAGATATCCGATCCATTTTGATTCTGTACCCTTTTACTGAGGAAAGCTACAGCTAGGGATGCTATTTCACCAGCTGTCAGACTTCCTAACTTACTGCTGTGACCCATGCTTACCGTCCATGGAGGCAAGTTTAGCTTACAAGTAATTCAAGCTAATTTGGGTTAAGCTTGTCTGTTACAGGAGGCAGCATTTTTGGAAAGGAAGCAACTGTTTTGTAGACAAACCAGGTGCAGTTACCCAGCATCTCAATCCTGTGGCACCATAGTTAATGCCCCAAGGCCCAGAGATCTTTGATATTCAGCATCTCAACTTGAAACACTGACTGTAGGTAGCCATTGAGCCACAGGTCCCCAAATAACACACTGAGAGCCAGCTTGAGAATCAGACTACAACCACGTGCTGAATCACATCAGTCCTTTGCATATTTTCCATTTACTACTTAATCCTTCTTTGGCTGAGAGGTCAGAAAGATGAGGGCTGAGCAGTGTCTGCACTACATTCACCTGCCTAATGGGCAGAATTCTGGTTACTGAGAACGTAACAGGTCCTGTGCCGTCCCAATGTGTTTTCAAGACCTGCCAAAAGCAATCTAGACTCTTAAGTTCACAGCACTTTCTAGCAACAATTAAGTCTTTAAACACTTACTACGTTTCTTCTGGCATGTTCAAAATCGGTTTCCTTTGAAGAATCAGAGTGCAAGAATAGGATGTACCACTGCATGCACTGTGTGTCCACACCCAGGATGCTGTGTGTTGCTTGCTTCTTCAGTAAAGAGGATACAGCAGATCCAAAGAAGGTGTGTGCACAGTACACATGGGCAGTGCCTTTGAAAAATGCCTAGGCACATGTTTGTGAAGCAGGTATAACCGACACAGCAGTGAGAAGAGCTGCTGTGTTGGCAGCATAGCCAATACACAGATCCCCATCTGAGCAGGGAGGGCTTTTAAGCCCCCATTGAGTACAACAGGAGAATCTCCTTCCTTAACATCTTCCCCAGTCTCCTTAAATGCAAACTAGAGGTGTTTTGCCCTGAACACAAGGACTATATTAGAGAAATGCCACAAGCTTCAGACTACCCCTATGTTCCATTTCATAAGCCTGCAGAAAGGGGCACCAAAAGATACAGGGACACTTTTTACGTGCAATAAGCAAGAATCAGGTCAAAGTACAGCACCTCAGCTTGCGAAACGAGCATTTCCACGAGACACCAGTCAGCAGTAATGGGTGAGAATCCTCCACCACTCTCTCCTTCCCCAGCCTAGCCCCAAAAATGTAACTCAAAGAAAGGCAAGTCCTTGCACGCTGCATGTTTCAGGCAAGTTTCAGATTCACAAGTGGTGTGACTGCCAAACCAAACTGGATTTTGATGTGAAAGGGGAAATCTGAGAGCTACCCTGCCTGTTTAACACAGAAGAAAAACAAAGCTGTTGAACAACCCACAAGAAGAGAAAGTTTAGCTATCTGCAAAAGCTGAAATTCTTCTTACTTGCTGTGCTCCAGCAGTTCCCCTCTTCAAAAGGAAGTGAGCTCACTCCAACCGTGGACTCAGTAAACATTTTATACCAGTCAGGGGAAGAGGAAGTGCTCGTGTAGCTGGTGACATCTGCAACCCTTCCTCTAGCACATGGCTTGGCACATCTCCTCTAGCACATGGTCCATTATCTGAAGTAAACATGCGTAGGAACTCCCAAGCCCAGTATAGATCATTGCTTTTCTTTATGATGCATATACATCACACCAGTTGCCTTGTGGTTTGGAGACAAAGGCGATTAAAAATAATCGTTGCCTGTCCAATTGTGGGAGTTACCTGAGCTCCATCTTCTGCCCATTGCAGGAAGCAATGGATAACCAAGACAATGCAACAGAGTCTGCAACAAAGCCTGCCTGGGAGCTCTTCACAGGCTTTCCAGTTAAATGGCTAGTAGTGCTGCAGGAAGAAGGAAAGCCTGAATAGAAGGGAGCAGGCAGTGTCTGTGTGTCCTGTTCCAGGGAGTGAATACATCCACTGAAGTCGGGGTTCCTTCTGCTTCTCACCACATACCTTTAGAGGAAACTTCTCTCAAGTGGTGATGTTCAGCTGTCCTGGAGCCCATTAAAAAGCACTCTGTTTTTCCAAGCCAATTCTGAATCCAAGCACTGCCAGCATTTGCATGTCTACTATAACAAGGCTCACACACACACACTCTTTTCTCATGCTTTATGGACTAAAAGCTCAATACATAATTTATCTATTACACACTCTTGGAAAGTAGTAATTACGCTATACATGCATAAAAATCAGACAATGAATTTAAATGACCTGTTAAAGGCCACATAACAAGTTGGTGGCTAAGCCAAGATAACTGCATTTCCTGGCGTGCAGGCATCTGAGTAATCCACTATCAGAGCATGCAACATGTTACTCAGCTAATTTTGCCTAGTGAAAACACAAAAAAGGAAATCAGCTTAAAAAAATAGAGCTTACAAAGCCATGGCAATTCAATTCACATCTTCTGGTTTACTAATCAAGCTTATAAACCAAAAGATGTAGAAGGATACCAGCTGATCTTTCATTATTCATACCATTAACTTCATTGTAAACTAGATATCGACCCTTCTAGCAACAGCTGAAGATGAGCTGGCACATTAAGTACTAACAATTGAAATACAAATTTAAGTCCACACACCAATAAATACTAGCTTAGCTGTCAGCACAGATCCTCGCCAGACACTGCTCAAGCCTTTAAGGGTGCTTCCTTCTACATGTCAAAGAATTTATTTTCTTTAACTGATAAAGACTGTATGTGAGCTAACTATCCATGCCCTGCCACTGAAAGAGCAAAACAAGTACAAGACTGTGCAAACCCACAGTCATTCTGCTGCAGAGAAGCTAGAAGGAAGAGCTTACTCCAGCAGAATTGGGAAGCACACAGAGAAATCATTTTATTTTCATAAATACTAACAAAACCCAACCCTGAGGGGCAGTGCTGGAGAGATGCTGTTTGGAAAACCAAGGTATTACTACAGGGTCATTAATGCCAACTGGCAGATAATAAAACTCACTGTAAATCTAAACTCCACCTCAGTGTGACTTTGAGACCAGGAATAGGCTCCTACATCACACCTTGCCTCTGTGCATCTGTTTACAATCCAAGCACAAGCCACTCTGGGGACCTGATTGCAACACAGAGTGTCACGTTCCTATAGATATCACATACGTACAGGAAACCCAGGCATAGCTAATCATAGTATAGGTGAGGAACTTCATGTCACCAGTGTCACCCAAAGAGGGTCCTCCAAGCACAAGCTGCAGGACCTTAAAGCCACAGAGCCTCGAGACTGGCCCTTAACTCCTGACCCTGTGAATCAGTTCTCTCTCCCAACAGGCAGAGCTGAATTTAGCTGAACTACGCATGGTTTTCACACAGTTTTTCCAATACCTTGAATCTACTGAGAAGAGATGTGGTGCTGCACCCTTGCTTATGCTGTGTACAACAGACAGGCTGCTGCTACAAATCTCTTGCAACCACAGCAGCCTTTTTCCTTCTGGAACATGCAAGTCTGACTTTTTAAAAAAGGAATTTTGAACTCAAAGCAGGAAGAAATAAACCATGTCTGTGTGTAAGCCTCACAGCATGCTGCCAACCAACATTTTTCCTTAAAGCAGGATTCAAAACACCTACAAACAGCCCTTCCTGGAGATAAAACACCTAACAAAAAAAAACCAGTGGTCACATTTCTCCCTAGGAGTAAGCAGGACTCCTGCTTTGCAAAGCTGCTGAGGGTGACAGGTTTGGTTTTGTTTAACTAGAGCTCATTCCCTCTCTAGGCACAGAGGGAAAATAAATAGTCTGGAAAAAACCCAGAAGCTTGCAGGGGGGAACCGGCTGGGAAGCAAGCAAGCTGCAATGTAAACAGGGAGGCTGAGCAGAGCCGGGGGTCAGGAGGGCAGGGCTGGATCTGGCAGGGGCAGCACAGGTACAGCCCCTGCTCCACACTGGGACACAGGCAGGAAGAAGAGGCCAAGAGCCACTTTCCAAAAAGGAAATTTCACCCTGCCCAGGATTTCCAAACTGCAATAATTTTCCATGGGCCAATCAGGGAGGAGCAAGGCAAACGCACCAAATTAGGAAAGTAAATACTAGAAGGGGGAGGAGGAGGAGAGCCCAGCTCATGCAACCACCTCCCAAAGCCAGCCATGAGAGAGGGGTGTGGGTCCCACAGAGCCCCCGCCAGCCCTCCCTGACCTGCCCTTGGGAAAGAGGAGAGGACACCCTGCCAGCCTCACCCACCACAAGACAGGGGTACCCTAAAAGCGAGACTGCCAGAGCACATAGCTACGCGTTCCCCCAAAAGCATTCCCTTTCTCGGGTAGAAACACCTAAAACATTTCCCAAAGCCTGGCCCACAGGATATGAGAGCTCCAAGACCCTGCTGGGGAAGAGGGGAAGGTTGAAGGGGCTGAGCAGGGATGTTTACAAACACATCAGCCCCTCCTCTGCAAGAGGAACTCAGAAAGGAAAGGGGTTTGGCAAGTGAAACCTCAGATGTCTTTTGAGGTTTTCTGAAGACTTGGCTGGATTAGCTTCTGCTCAAGACAAACGGATGCAATCATTAATCATCCTTAGTAAACACTCCGTTAAGGGCCGAGCACAATTCAACACTACTATTTCCACTTTCTCCTTATACAAAAGAAACATTCTTGGGGAATCAAATATCAGTTGCAGGCATATGCCAGTGTCAAAAGATACAGCCTCCGTTAGTAACACAAACCACACCACGCCGCTTTGCACAAGATGACTGAATGGAAACTAACTACCATATGTTGGCAGAGAAACCATCCCCCTCCCAGCAACAGGCTTCATCTAAAAAGAGAAGGTTAAATATAAACTAAAAGCAGTGCCTGAACAGAGGACTCAAACCACAGCTACCTCCAGCCCCCTCTTTCTAGAATATCTGCACTGCACATCTGTGCAGCTCTGCAAGACTGGTGGAAAAACCCAAACATGCCAGCGCCTCCAGGCCTGTGCAAAACCAGGCTGGCTTCATCCTGACACTCAAGTCAGTCTCAGCCAACTAAGTTTGGGTGCTACTCACTGAGTTGGTGCTGTCAGAAGGTGTTTGTATATTAGACCTTTTTACAAACATACAGGCAAGAAAACAAACCAAAGGCTATTACTGCTACCAGGTACACTCTTGCTATTCTCAGGTGTGCATGTTTTCAAACTCTTAATACACCATCTTATACCATGTCTACTTTACTTGAAGTATCATAAAATTTATAAAACAATAGCTTTAATGTTAAAAGATTACACTGCAAGTCTGTAACATCAACTCCTTGCCAAGAGAGAAAGCAAGAAAGAAAATATTCCAGACAGTAGCTTCATGTTCAGGTTGTTTCTATTGTGCATTCACGACCCTGATCATTTACAAAACAGGATACTCACACAGATGGACGTTCAGATTGCTACAGCCTCACACACAGTACACGGTCAGCATCCTACCCCCATTTCCTTCTACTCCCAGAAAACCACGTGCCAGCAGTCACCCTTGTCCCTAACTTGCGATAATACCAGTACCACCCAGCAACAACAGAGTATTACTGAGATAAAAATAAAGCAGACAGTCCTAACATAGAAAGTATTTGCCTTTCTTTTCTCTGTGTATATGGGTAGCTCTGAGTAGACATTTCTGATTCCACTGCCAAAGATAGACTAAGTAACTCTGTAGTGTGAAACTACCACTCAAGTTCCCCCTGAACCCTTTTGAGCTCTTAAGCCCCTCCTGCCCTACTTTCAGCCACCATAACACAGTTTTTAGCAGCCTTCCATCATTGTGAACATCAGCTCTTTAACTAATTCTTTTTAACAGCGTTTCATGTACCAAGGTACCAAAACAGGGCTGACAGACTGACTTCAGAGAAAAAAGACTGAGTTTACAGAAGTAAACTTTGGGTAGTTAGCACCTTACCTGATAGTGCCTGTGGGGGACGGGAGGGGGCTGACCACGCTCCGGAGATCCTGCTCCGGGATGTGGATCTTCAGAGGGGATATCTGAGGGTAAAGTGGCCGAAGGGGAGGTGATGAGGCTTCTTCTTTTGCTTCCTCTTTACGGTATAAAGATGTGAACTGGATCTTTATAACCGTGCTAGGGAATCGGAAAGTACATCTGTAAGGGAAAGAAAGGGATAAGTCAGTTTCACACATGATACGAAACATAGTCAAGTGGTTTTGGATCTGACTGGTGATTAGAAGTCCACCATTCCTCTAGACCATCTTTCTGCCCAGTGTCCTGGGCAGAATTACTGATAAATTCATAAATTTGTGTAAAAGTATCAGTGTGGTACATATCACCCAGTGATTAGATGCAACCTGAAGGTTTGGGTAAGCTTCCCCAAGGCCATTTATTCAGCCAATGACTAAGGCAGATACAGCACTCTAATGACAAGCTCTAGGGTTCCTGCTATATCTAGGACTAGGATTTATCTTTTATTAGCTCCTTGCACATGATTCAGGAAGATACACATTACTAGAAAGTATCAAGCCACCAGCAGCATGAAGCAAGAGAGCTGTGAAGTCCAGACAGAGCAACAAACAGCCTCCAGGTAAGAACAGACAGCACTATTTAAAGACTGCCCTCTACATATTGTATAACTAATACCCATTTATATCTCTGCACATGATGCTAAAGGATCGTCTAGCAGGTTTCAGATTAAAATACATTCATTTAGAAGTGCCTCCTTTAGACAACATGGGTTATAGCTAGCAGGGTCAGAACAGGGCCTCTGCAAGCCTATAGGGCCTAATTTCTTCTCTAAATAACACTTCTTTCTGATTGTTATTTAGAAAAAAAAAATAATCACACATCTACAAGTGTAGCCTTTAGGGGGTGCTGGGAAATTCAAAAGGAAATAAGCACTGACATTTTCCATATTTGAACAGAAAGCTTTCTGATTTATGGCCCAATGCCTGTTGTAGACACTATAAGAGTGAGTGTTCTGCAATTCTTCTTATTGCACTTTAATTAGACAATAACATGCAATCAATACAAGCTTTCCAGGGATCATTTCACTGATACTAAGGTTAAAGCAGCAGGAAATAAAAACCAGGTTTCACCGTGGGAAAGGCCAGAGCACAGCAGAGTAATTGTACTGGCTTCCAGCATCTTGCCTATAGAAGGAAATGAAGGGACTCAGGCAGTGTTGTTCCAGCAACTGTTGGTGTAGGCTGAACATAATTCTTTTAATCAGCGTGCTATTGAATCCTGCCAGGTGACAGAACAAGGTGGCAGGCAAGTAAATCCATATTTGTACCTGCTTTATCTTAATACTGCTATTGATAGAAATGCAGCAAAAACATCCTTTTACAGCTCCAAAAGCATACTCTTACTCATGGTTCCTCCACACAAGCTAGCTCTGCTATAAGCTAATGCTCAAAGACCTGTGGTGAAGAGTGCAGAATTACCATTCCGGCACAGGAAACTCCTTCCCATCTCCCACCTCATCTCTCAAAGAGCTGGCTCAGCATTCAGCAGCTTGGGCTCACAATGGCTGTGCTACATACACCAGGAGTTTGCATTGCATTTAATTCACTTCAGAGGTCCTGCCACCTGCACTCATTAATGCATTAAGTAAGAGCATCATTGCCGGCAATGCAGCCTAATTGTGTTTGTCTAACCCTTCTAACCATGGTTCCCTGCAGACTTCATACAAATGCACAATTCAAAACAGCAGTGTCCGTGCCTTGTAATGCCTGCCAACAGCAGCACACAGCTTTCTGAGATGAACCTGAACAAGGCTGCTGAACCATTGCTCTGGATTTTAAGCTTTTGTATTACTACATGGATTTGCTTCTAGAAAAAGCAGAGACTACGTGAACTTGCAGGGAGCCTTAGTCTGTGTGATGCTCAACCCCAGTTTGAGTAAAGCTTCATCATTTCTCAAGCCGAGTCGTCTTTCATGGAGCAATTGGATTCTCTGCTACAATGCCAGTGCTTTTCAATGCTTGAGTCAAGGACAAATCAGTCCTTGTTTAACAGTGTTCAATCCAATCCCCATCTGCTGCTGATTTCATCAGGTCTGACTGTGCAGAGCCCTGAGGTGGTTTTGCAGCAGTGCTGAGCCAGAAGATACCCACTGCAGTTTTGTACCAGTAAGGATCTGTATCCCGCTTGCCACTTCATTCTTCCTTCTCAGAAGGATCCAGATCCAAATCTCCTACATGTTACCGCTTCCAGGTGATGGTGCGACCATCTCCTCAACAGCACTATATTTACTGATCGTGTAACAATGTTAGATAAGAAGTCAATACCCGCACCCAAAACACTGCAAGGCAGTCCCATCAGTTTGTGAGTACAAGAGGTAACTCCTCCAAAGCCAGGAGTCAGATTGAAACATGAAGTCTACCCTGGTAAACATGTGCTGAAAGGCTGGTCTATCATTGCTTTTCCAAAGCTATCTGATCCAGCCACATGACTTACCCGCAACCTCAGACTGGAAGGAGGGGAGATAAGAGGGGTTGGCCTGGCTACACAAGCCAACACCTTATTGGTTGCTGTGATTTCATTTTTAGAAAGACAGGCTTCCCAAGGCCCTGAAGCAGAACCCAGGATGTACAACTAGCTTTCACACATTATGCTAGCTAGAATGGATGTGGCCATTATGTAATGATCCAGTCCCAGAAAAATCAGGGAGTGGATCTCACAGCCTTAGAAGGCTTCTGGAGCCTGATCTGTGCTGGCTTCCAGTACGGACACTGCCTGCAAAACCAAGGTGGGGGCAATTTATCCATAAAGTCTGTATGCTTTGAACTGCTGTAAAAACCTGGGACCCAAGAAAAGGAAATGCAATGCTAAATACAGTGTAAATTCCTGATGAACTCCTCCCCTCCCTCAGGGGTGAGAAGGTGCCTGGGATTAGTGTTATTGTTCCAGTCTCTATCAACTACCTCAGCAATGCAAACAGCCCAAGACACTGCTTCAGGTCAGCAGGCACACACCAATACTGGGGAACTGTGCCAGTGAAAATCAGAAAAGCATGATTTCTGAGTCCTCTTGTCACAGAAAGCTCACTTTTCATTACACTGAACCTGAATGCAGTTTTAATGAGCTTTTCTAATTGTTCTCTTAATTAACCTCTTTCCAACCAAAAGAGGATAAACTCAAATTATACCAGTTAGTCCTATTTAGGAGTGAGGCACATTAGTGTGGGATTTAAACATAAGAGAATTTTACTTCTACAGAAGACAAGCACGAAAAGACATGCCAGCCCAAGCTGAACTGAGCATGCATTCCCCTCAAGGTTACTGTCTATATTTCAAGTTAAACTGAGCT
The DNA here is from genome assembly GCA_020800305.1 of Porphyrio hochstetteri. Taxonomy (NCBI): domain Eukaryota; kingdom Metazoa; phylum Chordata; class Aves; order Gruiformes; family Rallidae; genus Porphyrio; species Porphyrio hochstetteri. Next base: position 12,686,763 of record CM036920.1, read on the forward strand.
GTGCTATCTGATCCACATTGCATGAATCCTATCAAAGATGCATAGCAATTACTACTACTGCTTAACATTTCCACCATGAGAAAAAGATCAATCTGAAAGTACAGATTAGACTCAACATAAAAAGCATAATGAAGCTAACTGGTATTTCCAAGGGTGCCCAAGAGGCAACTCTTAAGCACCTCTGAAATTTCCAGTTGATTACAGGGGGTAAATTAATGGTCTGCAAAATCTCTTGGTCTTGTTACAGGCAGGAAGCAACCTGCTTCAATCCCAGAAGTGGTGAGTTTTACTCAATAACCTGCTCCAGACAGGAGTGTCCTGCAATCCACCACCATATAAACATACGTGTATTGTATTCATACACAGTTATACTATGTTGCATACATCTCCATTCCTTGTGGGAAAGGATTCCTATTTCGCTAGGCTGTGAGAATAGAGAGCTTTTTTTAGCTTGTATTAAAACTGAAGACACAAACACACCTCCCAACCTCCATAAACTGCACAGAAACAGTTCTTGTCTTAAAAGATTGCAGGCAGGACAGTCAGAGTAAAGGGATTGCTGGCACCCTGCTGCATGCTTCAGTTCACAGGCTCCACAGCACCCGCTGAATGCATGCTATATATACACTGGAGACAAGGGGAGTAGGGGGAGCGCACATGCCACACATGGTTACAGTGATATAAAGACGTTGCTAGAAATTTTTTTGCTTTAAGTAAGACAGATTTTCTGAAAGCTTCCTGGATAAGCTCCTCACACTGACAACACAGCACCCAATGCTATTAGGCACCCTTCATGTGGTGAACCAGTGACAGTGACCACAAGCATTTCATCTATGTAAGCTCTGAATAAATAAAGTGCTAGGAAACACTAGATTTAACTTAAACAGTCCCCCCCAAGGCAGACTGCAGGAAAAATGGTTAGGTGAAAACCCCAAATGACTCCATATCCTGCATGACTATAAAAAGCAGACATCCTCCCCCTCCTCAAAGTACCTTTTACTCACAGATGCAAAGGAAATGGAGATTCATTTCCCAAAACATAGTACCAGGTCCAATAGAAGCTGTTAGAGTCTCCAAAATTTCCTTGTTAGAACACCCCGAGTACTGTTCAGCACTAAATGACTTTGGCTAAGATCTGCTGCATAAGGCCAAGAAAAGGCTACTTAAAGGCATTTAAAAAGGAGACAGAAAACTATGCTGGATTTTTTACACATTCACACTGTGGAAAAACATGGTGGCAAAATGAAGCAGACAAATAATGAAAAAAGTCAGAGTGAAGCACATATCTAAATATATATGTACACAGAAAAGTGTATATATAGCACCTGGAATAATATTTATATATATTATGTAATATATATAACATATGACATTGTTATGTTTATATATAAAGTATCATTCCAGTTTATTATGCAAAAGGAAAAACCAGAAAAGTAAGTTGGAAGACTGTTACACATGAGCTGACATCAACATGTCTGTGTCATCTTTGTCTAGTTTATCTTGCCACAATTCACAAAATCCTGTTGTTCCTGAATGCTGCAGATAAAAATGCACCAGTAGCATCTGCTTTACAAGCAGTGTCGAGATGCAGGTTGAATGAGGAACATTTCATAAATGCTTCGTTAAAAATAACACTTTTCAGAGTCTGAATCAGAACAGTAACACAGTCACGGGGTTTTGTTCACAAAACTTAGTTAGGCATGATTGTTTCCCTCTGCTGCAACTGCCACTTTTTTAAAAGCCTGTAGATAATGTTACCACTCCACTGACTCTCTCGGTATCTAAATCTTTCTCTCTGCCACATGATGCAAGGGGACAGTAGCCCAACTCTTAAGGATGAGGCAGTTATCTCTGCAATCAGTAAATTCCTTGGATTCACCAAACATGGACAGCCAGAGCTCTAATTACAGCAGCACATGTGATAAAACAGAACCGTGTCATTACTAGCTAAAGTTTGACCAAAGATGCCCAAAAAAACCCTTGTAAAAGAAAACATCCCAAACAAGTCCCACAGAACAGCTGTTCCTCTGTCCCCTGTAGTATCCCTGAAACCAATTTCTTTTTTGTGTCAATTACATATAATACCATGTTCTTCTGGGTGAGTTATTTCCATGCACAAAGTTCCAAAACCACGTTGTGTTTCTCAGCTCAAGTGAGAATTTGCCCTCAGTCATCTTTGTCAGGCTACTGCCACTACCAGTTATTTCAAGGTACTTGACATGATTTTACTGGAGGGCAAGGTGGAGGCTTCTCACCCTTTCAGTGAACACGTGAGATAAATACCGAAGTTTCAGGCCACAATCAGTGCTTGGGTATGGTATGTAGCAGCTGTCACAGAAGTGCCCCAATTACCTCCTGTAACTAGTTTTCTTCGTTTTCTGTAATCAGCTAAGTGAAGAACCACATGCCTTCATCTATGAAAATCAAGTTCCCATCAAGTCATAAATCCACTCCCTATTCCCATAATACTTTGAAGCAGTCTGAAAGGAGGTGCCTTGAACAACAACTGGGAAAGTTTAGGCACCAGCGCACTCGATATCAAACAATTTGGTTGGAAACATGTTTAGTTAAGTGAAGCAAACTCTTACCTATATCTAAGCCCTGAAGGTCTGCCCACAGAGAGATAAGCAAACTGAGACAACTACCTCAGATTCACATTTCTTCAAAAACTAGGCTCTGATAACTGCCATGACCACTGCAAAACAGCTGAGCTGGGAACATGTGTTGACGAAGATTTGTTGCTCTGCGATGCTGCACTCTGCCCTTCAAAACTTCAGCTTTTCTACAGCAAGCCTCCTCACGGCACTACCCAGCACAGAACACTTCAACTGCTAAATATTTAGAAGGGTTCCCCCTCCCCCCCCCCCAATTTCTGTAACTAAAACAGCCAAATCAATTTTCTCTGTCTTCACACAAATAAAGCAGGCCCTTACTCCCCAGTGGGAATAACCATCAGGAGTATTGTGCTCAAAATGATTATTTTGCTGGAACTACAGCTGTTTGAAGCAGCAAAGTGGGCAAAGAAACATGAGTAACAAAAGCACCTTTCAATCACAAGTGAATTAAAATGAGTATTAGCTTGAATGAGTGTCATAAAACCATACAACAAGCTCTGAAAGCTGTCTGAGCTGTCACAGGAGATTAGGTACTAGTCACCCCTCCTTTACTATAAAATAATAATAAAATCATCCAACATTTCCTGTTTCACTCCCTATCCTAGAGAATTTTTTTGTCCCTAAATAACACTTTGTAAGTAACACCAATAAGAAACCAGTTATATCATCCACTTGGCTAGTGCTATCTGCATCCCAAATGAAGAAGTTAATTGCGCTGAGACCAAGGAAAGAGTTCTGGAGGAACGAAGACAAATGCACGTTATTCTCTTCAGCCTGAATACACATTACAAAACAAGCATGCACCTATCACCATGGCAATTTAAGAGTCATTATAATTCTTTTCTTTACACAACTCTTTAGGCTCGGGGACATGGGAAGCATAACCACCGGGTTTTTAAGAGTCCTTCGTTCATTCTAGAGGTTACCACAGCCTTAGAGTAATGAGTTCTCTCTATTTCCTACTTCCCCTTCAATTGCTCTAACCAGCTTGAACACAGAAATCTTATTGAAGGTGTATCCATGGAGTCCTTTATCAGACACCCATCAGAGAAATAAATACCTGTAACATTATGGTCACTAAAATAATTTGTCACATTGTTGGAGCTATTAGCAAAGGGTTTGCAAGTAAATGGTGAAGACCAAAATGCACTTTTCTTCTTCCTGGCATCAATCAACTCAGTCTGAAGACAGGCAAGACAAGAACATTGCCAGACTGTGTCAGGTCAAGGATATAAACTGCAGAGCTCCCTGCAAAAACACCTCCGGGTTTATCCACTATGGTTTAATTAGAGGAAAAGCTATAAAGTCATTGTTAGTATTTTTAATATGAGTAAAGGCAAGCTAGATTTGGAAAGTACTGGGATTATCTGCAAGTAAAGGATTAGAGCTGTCTCCATCACTGCTGAAAAGACTGAGCAACCCACTGAAATGCTTGGTCATAATTAGTCTGTAAGTCACAACGCGAGTTTAGATCACAAGGACTGGTTTCTAACCTCAGAAGTCACTTGCCTTCCATGCTTTGTATCACAATATAATATACACTGTCATGCTTAACACTACAGATATACAAAGACATACATGTATCAGCTGGGACCAAGCTAAAATTCTCTGTGCACATACATGAGTGAGCACAGGTTTGAAATAATTAAATTCAAGGACTGGTCTGCCTTCTACTTGATGAATTTTCTTTTGTTGGGAACGTTTTCCAGAAAAAGTACCACCAACTATTTCCACTGCCCTGTTACGCCAGATACACGAATAGTTTAATTGGGGTGGTAGTGTATTGGGGTCACTGGCATTTACTGCTTCTTCGGTGTCATTCCTGTGCTAGAGCTAATGTAAATCTGGCTTTAGTAAAGGCAAACTCACATCTGAATTCCTCACACCCAATCCAGAGGAATTAGTATCAACTAGCCTATAATTCCAGATCACTGGAAGGATTTTCTTTCCTTCCCCTGAAACATGTAAGAGTTAGTTGGAAATCCTCCTCTTTCTATGGTCACCCTGGATTTGCTGGGAAGAGTAACTGGACAACTAAGTAAAATTCTGCTGCTCAAGCAGATGGCCCATTGGCTGCTTCTGCCTTAAAAATAATCTCCTCCCCCAAGATAAACCCTTTGTGCCACTCAATCTCACACAGGTTGATTTTAACACAATCTAAACCTGTTTCTCTGCTGTAACCAGCATTTCCTTTGTGCCCTTTCCCCACCCTTTCCTTCCCCTCAGCTATTCCTTCTCAGTGCCACTCTCATACCATCCAAACAACCACACAGAACATCAGACCAGTAAGCTGAAACAATCATTTCTTTTTCTGTTGGAGTAAGTTTAGGCAGATCAGTTCCTCGATCTTGCCTTCCATGGCAACACAAGCACCAACACAGAGGAGGGAGAGCGGACAACTATCAAGGAGAAGGAAAAGAAGAGGTAACAGCAGACATGTTGCAGATTCATGAGAGATTATTAGAAAAACAGAGCATGTAACCACAGACTCAGATTTAAGCATCACATGATCCAAACACTGCCTTCTCCTTTCAGAAAATGAAATGCAATTCATTCATTTTGAGAAAAGCTCTGGTCCTTATCAGGTAAATCACATCAGCCACCATACTGATGCTCTAAGGCTGGAAATTTTCAAAAGTTCCTGAAACAGAAAGGTCATGATTTTTTTTTTTAATTCAGCTTAATTATTTCAAACCCAAAGTCACTCAGCTGTATGCAAGAGAACCAAACAAAGACCGAAAATGTTTGCTGCGTTCCAACAAGTGCTTCACACATCCCTGTACCCATAGCAATTCTCCCACAGCAACCAGCAGGTCACATCTGCAGGAGCGGGTTTGTGGTCATCTCAGATAGACAGGCTGGCTCTGCATGCTGCAAAGTGTGTGCTCCTTAGTACCTTCATGCTCCCAAAGTTCATTCACTGATTGCCCTTGAGAAAAGCAAATGCAGTAAGATGGCTGAACAAGGACAATGCTTCAGAAAAAAATAAAACTGCCCTTTTTTCTGTCACAGACAGGACCTTTTCCTTATGCCCCTTGCCACTGTTTAGATGGAACCATACACACTATAAAGGATTTTTTCCCCCCTCAATGAGAAGGCACCACAGGTTGCACTGGGATTTCCTAACACTGCATATTAGCACACTTAAAACAAGGGTTCCAACACAGCCAAACAAGATTTCAGATGGGCAAAGAGCATGTGCAGGCAAGTGTATCTATTTAAACAAATACTACCAGCAGCATCAGGCAAAGCCACAACTTATGAATACCTAGGTCTCTTAAAAGCACCAAGTAAATTAGCTGTAATGAATGTTTCTATTGAGCTCAGTTGCACAGGGCTTCTCTTTATGCCATTTCATCAAGGTTCAAACACACCGAGAGACACTTCCGCACACAGGCAGATTTTCAACTGGGTGTTTTAGCAAACTCCTTTGAAGACAGCAATGCTCACAAGAAACTTTGGGCAAACTCTGGGATCTCTCCCTGCCAGCACCATACGCACACAGACATACACAGAAGTCATTTTTGTTTCCTCAGCCCCTCCAGTTTCCACAGACATCTCACCTCGCTGCTGACTAACAGCAAAGTCTCTGCCCATCCAGAGACAAAGCAGCAAGTGAAACTCAGCCAAGCAGGTGGCAGAGGGGAAGATTATAAACACCCCTAGGCTGATCAGGAAGGCTAAAAAGGAAGAGAGATACTAGAAGCCCAACCCAAAGAACATAAAAATGCTGGTTTGTTTCACTTACATCTTCTTTAAGAGTGCATGGGAGAAGATGGGCTTTTTTTTCAGGCTCCAACTAGATATTGAAAGCAAAACCTTCCAGAGAGCATGCACTATGGTACCATGCTGTAAAACTTCAACCATCATTTTATTGTACACATCTTCCTAACAATTTCTTATCTAGCAAGCCTTCTAATTGCTGTCACAGAGCAAACAGATAAATCGAGCCACACTGCTGACAAACAGTGGCAGTTAATTTTTCGTTCAAGTGAGAACATTCCAGGCCATTTCATGCTGGAGAATTAGGAGTGAAGAATCAAGAGCTGTATTTTTAGTTTCACATCCCTTACATCTCTTTAATGATCTTCTGATTTTACTCTTTGAAAATTGAGACACAAAACAGTTTCACTTCTAGATTCCATAGGAGTGCAGGAAAGCAAGAAACAACTCCTAAGATATTGTACCTGCCATTTTTTCAGTAATGTAATACCCCAATGAGGTCAGGGAATAAATTCAGAGCTATCAAAATAGCATCTCATAGAACAGCAGGAAGAATACCACTGAAACTGCTGAGAAGGGTGTTTCTATCATCTAATGGAGAGCCAGCAGGAATCGTAGGAGGTTTCCTCTGGAGCCACCACCCTGCCTGAGAAGTTGACATTATGGATTGGTCTTTTCCAGATTCTGCTATTCCCAGCTTTGCAGGATGGGTCTTACAGTAATCCTGCTCAGCACAGTAGCCAAAAACATACCAGAAGTTGCTCCAATCTCCTACAGAAAGCTATCAGATTGTCAACAGTCAGGAATGTGCAGTTTCAAAAATGACCCTTCTGAAAGTTTTCCAGCAGAAACCACTGTAAGCCAGCCAGTAGTGTCTCTTCATTCACTTAAATGCTTGCAAAAAAGGCTGAAGGATATTCCTGAAATACCATCATTATCACAACTCATTTACAAACTTAGTGGTCAATCCACACCTGACTACAGATCAATTCATGTATCTATTTGAAACAGAGAACCCCAACTACAAATATTTGTGTTAAAATTAATCCAGAAGTATCCTGACAATTATTTCTAGGCAGATTATAAATACATAAAATGATGGCAGAATCCAAGCATTAGTACATTAAAAAGAATGTGATGAACTGGCTGTTATAACAAATGCCATTAGAGCAGATTTTTGGTACTTGGGCCAGGGACTCTGTCAGAGCTCACCACAAAGACCACCTTGTTAAATATGTATGCTAAGACAACATGGTAGTTACTTGGCACCCATCCACCAGGCACAGAGAAACAAAGAGGTGGTGCTATAATCGTACCTCACTTAGTTTCACATTTCAAAACATTGGAGTCAGCTTCAAAATATGCCATTCACTCCAAACCAAGCGCACTGGGCACATGGCTCGCTATCAGAAGACAAATTCCTCTTCCCCTCCTGAGCACTCCTATTCCTTTAAAAAACAAGCTGCAGCTCAGCAGCACGTAGGGCAGATTAGATGGAGTGCAGCCAGTCTGAAGCACTGCAAGATCTACTCAAGTCTGCCAATGTGCTAAACATCTGAGCCTAGGTCTCACCTAAATCAGATGAGATTTTACATCAAAAGAAGTGAATTTGCAGCAGTGATTTATTTTAATCAACATTGGTTGGGCTTTCTCTTTGTCTGATTTTTTTATTAAAGTCTCCCAAGGGTGAATTCTGGCCCCACTGCTACCACACCATTACAGAAGCTGCTCTGTTGCCCGGTGTAGTCCTTACTATAAACAACTTCATGTCTCTGCACAAACTGTTACCATACAGTGAACTTTTCTGTGTGTCATACAGTAAACCACTTGAACCAACGCCCCTCTTCCAGTCACTTGAAGTCTATCTCATTTATGCTTCTCAGTGGAGAAGAATTCTGCAGTTGCATTCCCAGGGATGTCTACAGCTGGCTGCCTGCTGAGAACATTTAGTAAGCTGTCCTTAAAGTTTAAAATGAACCATAAACCTGCTGTTTATTTTGGATCTTGTGAATAAGGAGGAGTTAAATGTCAGAATGAGTGGCCTGACATCAAAAACTCGCTATGAAAGTTTGCCACCAAAGAAGTGGGCTGGCAGAAAGAGCAGACAATGCTTTTATTTAAATGAAGTTGGCTGCCAGCACCAGAAAGTTTTGCTATCAGCGCTGCAGAGGCCTGATATCATCTGTAACACACAGCGAGCCTATTATGTTATTTTGTTGCTTGAGTGGTTGTATACATAAAAATAGCGATAGTTAAAGAGAACACACAACAGCTCCCTATCACTACTGCTCTAATCAGGTATTCTAGCCTGTAGAGGTCTAGATCCTATCTTAACCATTTCTTCACCAGCCAATAAATATTTGATCTTCAGAGAAAACACAAATTATGTGCAACAGTAGTGTGTGTGTGTGTGTGTGTGTGTGCGCATCTCACTTGTATCGTCAAGTCTTTAACCACAAAAACCCCTTTCCACATTAGGCCGATCAATCTGCTTTTTTTTTTAGATTATATCATCAGCATTGCATTTTATTTGACTTTTCTAAAGCCTGAAAATTATCAATACCTATGACTTCAAAATAAACAAACAAACCCCAACATGCTACATAGAGTCTCTCTCAAAAGTAAATAGCTCAGAGGGGCCAGGAAACATTGTTTCAGCAAAGGCAGGTTTGTTTTGGCTTTGATGGGGTTTTTTTTGTTTTTAATGAATTTCCCCTCTAACCCAGGTATTTCTGTATTTTCATTTGAATTTGTTTTCCTTAGTAGTGCTCACCTTCCCATCTTCCATTCTGAACCTCTCTGCCTTTCCTATAACGCCACTGTCTTTTAAGGACTATGTGTCTTAAGAAAGGAGTCCTGCTTAAAACTCCTGTAGGTCATAACCCTATTAGCACATTTCAAAGCCTGATCTCTTCCTCAGAGATGCGCCCCTCTCCCTCCTACAGAAAGAAGTGGTCCCCACTCAAGAGCCATGGGATGTTTCCAGGACAAGGCTCAGGAGGAAGAAATGCATCACCTACATCTACCCTCTTGCTTAAGCTTTTTCACTGTACCATACAGTGGAAAATAGACTGTGCTGACAGGTCCCAGTCCCTTGTCACCATGCTTCAAACAGCAGCCTGCCTGACACACCACAGCCCTTGCACAGACACGTGTACAACTTCAACAACATCACTATTGGCTGGAAATAGACACAGATGACCAGTCAGCCACTCCCTCCTCCCAGCCTCCTTTATGTCAATAAATCTTAACCTGGCTGTTTGTGCAATGTTTAATCATAAACAGTTTTGAACGTGCTCCAGAATATAAACAAAGGTGAGCAGGAGAAAAACTGAGAGCCCAGTACCAAGAATCACTCGCCACTTGCTGATAAACCAGGTAACAGAAGGCAGAGAAACAGGGAACTGCCAAGGAATAGAGTACAAGCACCTGGGGTTCATTTCAAACAGCCACTTGCAACAGCCTTAAAGTATCCTGAACTGCTACCACAGAAGGATTTCAAAGACTAAATGCATTAACATTCTTGGTTCTCTTAACAAACAAAGAAAAGGGATATTGCCTAGAACACCCACTTAGATGCATGGAAATAAACTACCCTCATTGATCTCATCCCACTGCCATTTATAATACAGTCATCTTGATTCCCTTCTGCATTGCTAATCAAGCTAAAATTAACTCCTCTCCTTCAGCTTACCATACATGCTAGCACCACAAATATCAACACGTGGAGACACACAATCGATCCTGCCCTAAGCACAGCCCACCTTGCCTACACGGTAATTGTATATTTTGGACTGACTTGGGGGATTTTAACCACATTCATCACAGGGCTGGATAGGTGTTTAGACTGGGCAACAAAATAAGCAGCTCTTACAAACCTAGTTCAAATACTTCTGAACACCTTCTAGTCATTACTGGTCTCTAGAGACCTCTGTAACATGGGCTGTATGAAGTGGGGATTTCAGTCCTGTGAAGACAGTGTCAATCTTAGAAGAACCAACATCATAGTCTGAATTTCTGCTTTGACAGAGCACAAATATTTGCCTCAAGCCAGCATTTCCAAAGCCCTGAAGGACTCTTCCCCAGCATGGCACTGGGTTAAATTTGAGACAGGACACAGAAATTCATTTTATATTGTTGCCACTGACAACATTGGCAAAAAATACATGCCATACTCTAGTGTTTGGATTTAAAGTAGCTCCATTTTAGATCCAAGTATGTTTCAAAGGAAAAAAGCACCAAATCAAAACAAAATCCCAACCCTACCAGATAAAACCCATTAAACAAAGCTCACATACAGATCAAATTGGCAGAACTATGGAGTGGAACAGAAGCTTACAAGAAAAAAGCACTTTGTGGAGATAAATAATCTTCAAGTGTGTGTCTGACAGCAGCCAAGGTTTTATGCTATTAAAAAGATACAATACAGACCCCAGTGACAAACAAGGTTATTCCACCCGCCTACATGCTAACTCGCTGTCCCACTGAGTTAAATTCAAGTGCACAATGAAATGCAGCTTGTATGAAACAAAGTAGGATGAAACTTATTTCTATATTCTGCTGTCATCGCCCCTGTCCTATACCTGTCTTTCACAAGGGGGTGGCAAATTCTCTATCAGAAGACTGGAGATGCTGACAGCACATACAGTTTTGGACTACAGGTTTTGCTCAGCCCTTGTCAAGGGCTCACAGGTACAGTGCATTTAACCTCCCATAATACTTCCCACATCTCTGTTTCCCCAGCCCTAGGGGAGTCCTGCCAAACTCCGAGCTGCAAGGACAACACACAGCCCCTGGCTGCTTCAAGACCCGGGGTGATGGCTATTCTGGCAGCACCAGGCAACGAGTAGCCAGTCTGACATTCAGTTCTTTTCCAGAGAGGTCACAGAAATGGCAAACACTAGCTCTGTAACACACACATTTGTCAGAAAAGGCTGCCTAGCCCCCGCTTATGAAATGCTGAGTTCCTCCCCTTCTAAGAGAAACCTTCAGATAAGAGCCTAAGTCTGGCTCCTGTTCTACCACATCAGATACCACAAGCAGTGACTCAGCAGAGCATGGCCACTATGAGCATCTCTCACTCCTTCCCTGGTTCTGTGAAATTCGAGCCCTTTGAGAGGATTTCCAAGCCGGTGCTGCTCACAGCGATCACGGTTACAATTAAAAAGGTCAATTGTAACTATTTTCCTTCTTTGCTCATCTTGACAGAAACACTCAACTAAGTACCTTTCTCCCCAGTCATAAACCACAATTAACACCTACCTCAGTGCCAAAAAAAGCCCCACCTGCACCCACACTCGGGGTGGGGGGGAACTTCCCTGTAACAGCTTCTACAAAGAATTCGCTTTCAAGAAGAAATTAAGCAGTACCCTGGAAATTAAACACACAGTGACAGCACGGAACTAACTGCAATGCCACAGCTGGGCTCCCCAAGCAGCACTGGTTATTCATTTCCATACCTAACTGTACCAAGCATTTTAAAACTTTGCTCAGCTGCTGGGGAATTTCCAGCTTGCTGCAGATCCTGCCCCTCAGCCACAGAAGTCTGGCCACAGCTTCCAAAGGCAACACGCCACTTCAATTGTAACCCTATTTTCAGCCTACCTCCCACCTTCTTGGGAAGATTATTCCTTTACTACTACAAGCATCCAGATGCTCGGGAAATTTTTATACCCTGGAGAAGGAGGAGAAACTAACCCCTCGATCGGTTCATAAAATCTCCTAACAACCATCACAGAGAGAGGTGCTTGTTTCAGCATCTTTGTCGGATACACTAGAGCAGTTTGATTCTCATGTAAATCTCATTTGCAATGCCATCAGCTTTCTTCTAATGGGCCATTCATCATTGTAGGGTTTGCTTTCAAAGAGCCAGCTCAATTCTTTGAAAGGTCTCACAAGCCATCTAGAAGACTTACCCTTCCAAAGCTCGGGAACTACCTATAAACACATTAGCAAAGGCTGTGTAAAACAAATTAACCTCAGTAAAGCTCAGGAAAAGATCCTAATTCCCACATACATATGCCAGAAAAAGCTGGCGTGTGGGATGTTCCTAACCTTTGAATTCAATCAGACTCTCTAAGAGGGCTCTAACACGCAGAGCATGACTATGATGTCTTTTCCTTTGAGGCTGGTTCAGTTCATTTAGAAAGTGATTTAAAAGAGCTAATGTACTATTTATGTACGTTATAAAAAACGATCCATATGGAGTCAGACTTTGCAAAATGTTCACTAAAGTCCGTTTCACTCCCTTTGAAGACATTTCACAATCCATTCAATACCCAGCAGAGGAAGCCAGGATTACTGTTTTAAAAGCAGCTCTGAGGGTAATTTAAATGTTTTAAAAGCTGACATCTTCTAGACTCTGAGCCAAATAAATGTTTAGGGCAAGACAGACCATCTCTCAGGCAAACGGCTACGAAGTCACATCCACCTGCAGCCTCCAAAACACCGGCATTGAAAATAAAGGTTAGAAGAGAATCCCAGACACAACCTTCCTCCTTACTAAAGGGGGAAAGAAAATAATTTCACTGTGCTTCAGGAAGAGAGGATATACTGGGTTGGCTTATGAAAGACCACCTAGCAGAACACGACTAAGACTGCAGACAACATAAAACAACCCCAAGATTGAGAGGTTTCTTCGTTGAAAGAAGTTTAGCAAACTGAAGTGACAATGACTCCTGCAGAACAACAGCACATGTGTAAGTTGCTGTCACAATGGTTTCATTATTTTTAAATTTCAGAGAGTGAACTTGTCATATTACTGGCATATCCTAATGTTTCCCTTCTTTTGGTTCAGTATAGTATACAGAATTAGGGAAACATTTTACTTTGACAGATAAATCTTACTGGGAAGCTTCATATGAACTTTATAGTTTGCAATATCAACTTTTTGGGGAACAGGATTCTAGCCCTCCTCTGCTACAGATATTTTTTAATAAGAATTCTCACATTTGCAACACTATCTGGTGGAGCACAAAGCAGGATGAAACAAAGAAACTGTGAACCCCATGGAGAAGGATACACCAACTTCTCACCAAGAGATCTCAGATTTGGAATCACTGTCCATCAATTTTGCTTCCCAAGTTCATTCCGTGGGTCTGTTTGCAGTGAAGTGCTGATCCAGGACACTCAATTATAAACAGATCATGAGCAAATCTAAACTCCTTGTCTGTGCCTATTTCTAACAGCCGGTCTGCATACGCCTTGTTTACATAACACAAAAAATGCTAGCACCACTTATCCAACCACTACACATTAGGAATTTTCTTCTAAGAATTCCTATGCCTGAAGAAATCTTCAGTACTTCCCTTAATATTCCATAAAGAGACATTATCAGCCGAGCACGTGTCACCCTCTGACTTCCTTCGCAGGTGTCTGCAGTGCTATAACAGTTTCATTATGAGTTGGTTCATTAGACAGTGTCTGAGGGAGAGATGGTAGCAAAGATAGTAGTTATACAGCTGAATGGACAAGAGAGAAGGAGGAAAAGCCACCCAATTGCCAGGCTTGTTGACAGTCACCACCCCTTTACACACGGCGGGCTGGTGGCCAAGCCAAGGTACAGCGCCTGACGCAAGCTTGAAACAATAAAAAAAGAAAAAGATCAATAGTAACACTTGGCACATCTCCTCCACAACAGACTTCTCTTACTAGTTCAGGCTACACCTCAAACTGAATATGAAGAGCAAAACCATTTTTGGTCTACCCACCAGGTGGAAACAAAATTTGCTTTCAGTGCCGAGTCCTTTTCTCCTCCCACACAATCAGGACTCTGAGTGTTTAAGAGTCCATGGTTCTTATGCCCTGGAGAGAGGAAAGGCCTTCAATTGCTCAAGAGCAACTCCTTTAGCAAGTGCACAAACTGGCTCTGCAGGGAGTCCAGTCCTGCTTGGTAAAAATGTTGGTGGCTTCTGTATGTGGCCTCAAGGGAGGCAGAAGATTAAAAACAGTTTGTGTGGGAAGACTTCCCAAAGCTCTCTGTAAAGTGTCATGAAGCAGAAGAGAGGGGTACAGCTATAGATTATATTTCAGAGAAGGGGAGGGAGCTCCTTTTCCACTGTGCTTTGACCACCTTTGTAAGGTTTTTTGTCTTCCCATTCTGTTCTAAAAGATGGGAGTGAATTCTACCTGTACATGAAAAGTGTCAAAGATTCTTAAAACAGGATAATATGTTAATACGCGTCAAGTTTTCTCCCACTTACCCTTCTATCCTAATCACACAGCACATATTAGCAGCACCAGACAAAAACTGTCCATCTTTGCTCTCTCAGCTAAGACAGAGCTCCCAATTAATTTCTACATTATTTCTCCCAAGCTGTCAAGACGTCTTCAAACAACATGAAAATTACATATCTGGTACATTTAAAGGAGGGAGGAAAACCACTGAGTAAATCACACATACACAACAAATGACAACCCAAGAAATTAAGCTCGCTTTCAAATTACTAAAAATAGATTGGGTAGGGAGGGAAGGGACTATCAATCAAGTCTCAGAATTGCTGCATATTCAAAGAACAGGCTTCTAGGAGTGCTCTCTAAAGACTGCTTGAAATTTTTATGATAAAAAATGCACGAGGACATGAGAAAGAGCAGTAGGATAATGAAGAGCAAAATACACAAGACAGAAGTGGATACAGAGTATTAATTAGGCCATTAAGATCCTTAAATGCTTTACTGTCCAATAAAATATGTATTTCATAAAAATTAAGTGCCATGCAGAAGGAATGCACGCATGAATTTTATTGAGCTCTTCAGTTCCTTCAGAAGATGTGAATTACTAGCAAAACACATTTGTGGACAAGAGTGAATAGATATTAGTAGAACTGTATCTATAGGATGAAACCAAAGAATATACTACTGGGCAGATATTCTCACTCACATTAGCTTAAGAGATTCATCTGCTGCATAAGCATCTCATCAATCTGCTTTTATAAGGAGCCTGCAGTCAAATCAAATAGGGAGACATGAATGCTCAAAAAACCAGTGATTAATACTGAATTATTGACTGAAATGAATGCATTAAGACCACACAATAATTTGTACTCATAATTAGTCAATTAACCAAGTCTGGAAGTACATTAAGATGCCTTTTCATAGGCCACATTCAAGAGACAAAAGAAAGTGCTTCAACTTTTTCATCTTACAGATTTGTCTAAAGCATCACTGAGAAACCTCTGGCTCCCCGTGTTTCCTGGTGTTGATCTTCCAGTCTGGTACATCAGGGCACACCAGCCTCTTCAGATGCAAGAGCCAACATTTAAAAGCTAACCAAGTTTACCAGCTAGAAAGCATGGCAGAAACTCAGCAGACTTCTTTTGCATGTGTCTAGGACAGATAGCAAATGCATTTGTAAGACAGCAAAGACCTTAACCACCCAGTATACTCTGGACTAAGCAAAACAGCATATTTAATTTCCATACTTTTCTTTCTTTAAAATAGGAATGCTGAACTAGATATCCTAGCCATGAGTCTGCAACCTCAGGAAACTGCTGGATGTATGGGGATTGAATCAACGACACAAAGCAAAGCCAGCATTAGGTATGGCTACACGCGAGAGGCTTCTGGGCTCTGGAGGCTATTGAGAAAAAGGAGAGGAAGGAGTCTGTACCAAAAGCAAACGAGGTAATTCCTCTCCCTTTTCATTAAATCACCAGCTCAAAAGCATGTGATCATGTCTTTTATAAAACCGTATTTCCACTTGGATTGGGAAGGGAAAGCTGGCTCACCCATGTCTAACCAGCAGTACAGTGAAGCTTGGGCTGTTAAGAGTTTCTGGTTACTGTGCCCCTTGGCTCTGCCTGCAGGACACCCAGACACTGTGGGCTCAGACACTTGGTAGACTAGAAGGAGCTCAAAGTAAATGAGCATATCAGAGCAACGGATACGGAGCTGAGTGTGAGCAGAGATCCACCCTGAGTAAGAAAGCCAGGTGGAGGTAGGTAGCTATCAAATCGCAGACAGTGGTTTAACAAAGCACCTAACCAGTTAGTGTCCCTTTTCCTACTCCATGGCAAGCACAAACCCCCAAAGCACATAACTGAACACACTGCTCCACACTCTGCAACTGCTGCAGAAGCTTTTGTCAATAACAGACACCAATTACTACACATGGGCCAGCAATAAAACTATTTGCATGGCATAAGCAGCAAATTCAAGTAGTTTCCTGTTCTTTACCAACATCCTGTTGCCACATCTACTCCTCCAGGAAACTACAACACCGAGCAAGAGAATTTGGCATCCCACAGAACAGATCTGACACCAAATGGCTATCGGAGCACAGTTACCAAGAGCTTGCTTACAAAGAAAACAATCACATGAATCTGGTTGTCATTTATGCTTTCAGTTTTTCAGTGCAAGACTGTGTGTCCCATTTTGTGGAGAGAAAAAAAAAAAAAACAACCCCAAAAAGCATTATTTTGATTTGTTACCAGAAGTCAAACCAGACACTTTGCAGTGAGGATGCTCACACAGCTGGCACCAAAACAGCAGAGAGATGAATTACAACAGATTTCATCATTTTTATCCCTGTTTTTCTAAAAGCAGAAACTCACACTCATTCATCCACTAGAT
The DNA here is from genome assembly GCA_020800305.1 of Porphyrio hochstetteri. Lineage (NCBI taxonomy): Eukaryota > Metazoa > Chordata > Aves > Gruiformes > Rallidae > Porphyrio > Porphyrio hochstetteri. The sequence goes on from CM036920.1 coordinate 12,703,670, forward strand.
TTATATAAAAACACAACAGTACCAGCTGGAAGAATCCCACAGTCAGCTAAGCAGACATGTCACGATTCGGAGTTTGTTAACACAAAGATAGTTACACCAGCACAACACCTTTGTAACTGGGACTCTGCACAAGAAAGTGTAAGACATGTGTGGCATGTTCTGGTTGAATTAATCTTTTCATAATCAACACAGCAGCTAAACTGAACTGAGCTCTGTTTAAAAGAATACATTAGAGAATCTACACCCAGGTTTCCATAGTGTTAGTTTATGCTTACAACCTGACTTACAGCACAGCTATTTTTGAGTCCACAAATCATGCAGTAGTTCCACATAATGAGAAACATTCCCTAAACATTTAATATAACCCATGACAAATTGAGCTGCTTAGCCAAAAATTACTACTTGACATAAATTCCATAATTAAAATCAAGTAATCCTTTATCACCATCTCGCTGTGAAACAAAAAAAACCCCTGTTCTCAAAGACAGTCTTTGAAATCAAAGAAAAGCATGAAAAATGGAAGACGAAGCTCTAAGGCAGTGAATCTTTAAAGAGTTTCTAGTGAGAGTAAAACCACCATCCACAAGTTGTAGTGAAGTGAACAATGCATTTCAAACAAAGAGCAACAAAAAGAAAAGGGCTGTGAAGGCTGATTACGCAATTTTCAAGAACTACAACTACACAAGGAGTTATTAGAACCAACACACATACACAGTATTTCAGAAACAACTACTTCTGTACTCATGGTTATGTGGTCAGAGCATTTCCTTAGCAGGTGTACGCACAGCTTGCAGTTCCCCCGACACGTAAGGGTACCCGCACTCATACACACCATGATGGCAGCGTTCTAACCACAAGAATGGAGGCCCAGTGGTTAGTGAGGTCACCAAAACACTGTGATACGTTGCCTCTATCTCTGTTTTTCTAGATTATGTCCATTTTAAAAAAGCCCCTTCAATTAGTGCTTCAAGTTACTGGCTAACAGACTGTACAGGCTCCCTTAGAAAGGGAAATGAAAAGGCTGTTGGATCCAGCTCTCAATTTTCTGCTTGGTTACTAAACCCCAATTGCAGAGACACCCCCACCACCCACCTGAATGCTGAAGTGAACCTGTGCACACAAAACACAAAGATTAATGAATGCATAAAATTCCGCAGGATCAGCACCTTGATATGCACTCAGAGTATTGGGCTATTTATTTTTGTCAAGTTTATTAAGTACCGAGGAAAATCCCATTATAAATAAAGCAGCATGCTTTTAATAAAATTTCAAATGCACAGTAAGTTTTCAATTTATAATGGGTCTTGTATAAATAATTTCTTTTAACTCCATGTTTTAATTTAATTCCATACATCCATGTATTTACTTCTCTCATATTTTATGCTCAAACAAAAATCTCCTCCATTTATTTCTCCCTTCTATTTCCTAAATGTTAAAAGAACTACAGGTTTTAGAACTTATTTTTACTCTTAGAAATCTCATACTGAAAGTATCCACAAAAACCACAACCTTCAGGCTCCATTAATAAGGCTACTGCAAAAATACAAACCAGTTACAGAAGCAATAAGCAAATATCCCACGAAATATTCACAGACAAGCACCATTTTCCGATCTACTGAGCTCCCAGTTCAGAAAGCTCAAGTGCTGTTATCAGGCTATGCTCGATCAACATTTGCAGGTTTTAGTCAATAGAACTTATGTACTTAGGAGCATTTGAAAATCTGACCCATAGCTGCTTAAAATTTGGTTTAGCAAGCTTAACTTTCAACTTCTGTTTCAGGTACTTCAGTTCTGGGAGGGGGGGGTTAGGGGCCAAGTGTATGGAAATGTTTATTTTAGTTACTGGAAGTCTCTAATTGTCACTTCTTTTAAAAATTGGGTTAACTTTGAAGGTAAAGTTAATAATTCAGCATTGAGCTGATCCTGTAAACACCTATTAGACTGTAAATTTGAAAAAAATATTGTCTTTAGCAAGAAAAAAGCAGACCAGCCAATGGTCCTGCAGTATCTTACATTTTTGCTTGTATCACTACTTTTAATAACCTAGTGCATATCCTACTCTTGAGTTTCTCTTTTAATAGAAAAACACCCAGATACTCATCCACGGATTTCCAGCTTCCGCAGGCACAGCTAAAAAAAGTTTCTACCAATCCTTAATTTGATTTAAAACACTTATTTTTGAAGTACTTCCATAATTTCATCTCGATTTATATTTGTAATACCTGCTGTAATGTAGCACTCGAGATAAGGGGTCCTCGGCTGTACTGTGGGCTCTCCACTCTTCCAACCCCCTTTGTTTCTAACTGTCAGCAACCTCTAGGAAATGCCCTTCTTGTTGGCCACGACTGTTTAATTACACTTCATGGTTATGTCATCATGGCTGTGAAATATAATCTTCCATCACAACACAGCTGTGAAACACGATAGTCCCGCCCAGCAGTAAAACTCTGGTTACAGCAAATTAGACACACACACACACGGTGTCAATGGAGGAAGTGATACAAAACTGTGCAAAGGCCCTTGAATTTCAACAGGTCTATTGTGTTAGGAGGTGTGTGCAGTCTTCAAGAAGGGCCCCAGAAACTCTTCCTCTTCCCTCCCTCCCCCAACCTTCCTGACAAAGGCTTCTGTAAATTTTAGGAATAATTACTTCTAAACTTAGACATGGGGTTATAACAGGTAAGTTTTGTATGGAAAAAGTGAGAAGAAGCCTCAGAAATAGAACCTATGAGTCCAGGAATTTTAATTTTTTTTTTTTTTTTTTAAACAGATAATAAGAATTGCATCTGAAAGACACTTTTTCCTGGAACGCTCTGCTTCCATTCATGATCTCATGATGCACAAGCATTTCCTTTTCTTGTAATGTAACAGAAACAGCAACTGCACTGATCAAGAACAAGCAGGACTTTGCATACATTTGTGATCCTTTACTGGTGGGAAGAAAGGGGACAACTAATCGAACAACTGGTTCTTAGAAGGCCACAGCTCCCCACATGACAAGGGCCTCCCATCTAAATCACTGAACGGAATGTCCATCGATTCTCAAAATTTAACATGAGCTCTACATCCTGCTGGGACATGGAAAAGGGGTGGCTGGATCACACAGGACAGTAGTGCTATTGTAAAGTAATACCTGAAAAAAAATTAGTTTGTACTGTGAAGTCCTTGTATTAAAACCTATCTTCAGTTTGCCCTACTCTGGACAGTATTAGTTGGCTAGCAGGAGGCATGGAGGCTTCTCTACAGAAAAGAAGTGGGAGTAACCGGTGTTTTTGTTGTTCACTGAGGGGAGAGATTAGTGTATGTACGTGCATGTGTGTGGGGGGTGATTTTCAAGGAGTAGAGATAAAAGTGGACAGAACAGTTAAGACCTCAGTCAGAATACAATATACCACACTTCCACAGGGGTTTTTTTTTCCTGGTCTGTGTTACAAACCCTTGACTAACCAGCAGAAGGCAAGGAGTTGTTTACCTGTTAGAAGCAAGGGGGCAAATTCCTTTAGATTGATGCAAAACATTTTCCTACTCTAGAAGTCAGAAAGGGAGGAGCATCAAGTTTATTTATGTAGCTCAAACAGCAGCCAAGCCAAGAGGATGCCTCATTGTGCAGAGTTCATAACTGTACATTGAACTCCTCCCTTTAAAGTGATGAGGAAGGAAAACTGCCATTCCCACTCCAGGAGTTTCAAGCAAATGGAAGAGAAATAAGCAACCAAGTGGTTGCTTGAGAGTTTTTAAAGCACAATGCTTATGATTAACCAACTGAAGAAACAGAATGGCAGGGAGGAGAGAGCTCACACAGATAAAGCCAGAGCCGGAGGGAGTGACAACAGAAATGCCCTGGGCTTCGGGTGGTCTTGTTTTACAAAGAAAGATTAATTAAACAGACACTAAAGGACATCTCTTTCAGAAAATGAAACACATTACAAACCAAAACACCTCAGAGAGCTAACAGCTAGGGAGTTATAACTAAATTACTAAGTACAAAATGAAGCAGCCTGCAGAGGAAATGAGTAATTAAAAAACCCTCCCCTGAGCAACAGGCTAGCAAGAGAGGGATAACTCCAGGACCCTGGTGCTGGAGGTAAACGGTACCGAAGCCAAAAACTACCAGATGCAAACAGATGTTTTATACAAACAACAGCAAGGCTAGCAAAGCATCATAAAAACCCAGCCTCCTGCCTTTACGGCATGCTTTCACTCTGAGATGGCATTAGACACAGTCTGTCTGTTTCAACCTGTAGCGATGCACACAGGAATTACATCATACACAGCTACCACACTGATGCCCTTGGGGTGAAGCACTGCAGTCCGCTGGACAGTGCTCAGCAACCATAAACAATGCTTTCAGAAGAAGAAATAGATTAAAATCAACCTCACACTGCTTTCTGCAAGAGTTTCTGAAACACGGCACAGACAACCACCTCCCTGCTAGCACAGAAAACCCGTCTGCACCCCTCTCCCCCTCCTCAATGGGGCAAAGACACCTTGTGTGTCTGCACTCTTAGGGTCTTAGTGAGCAACATCACCTCTGGCTTGGCCTGACTCCCTATTTTCTGTTGCCCCAGAGCAACAGCAGGAACAACACCCAACTTGCCAACCCTAAAATAAGCACTCTGTTGAAATGTTTTCCCAACTTTTTTCCACTAAGTCTTGTCCAGGAAAGACAAGCCCTGGGTGTAGCAAGTTTTAGTCCACTATCAAGAGTTTTTCTTCTCTCATCTTATCTTTTGAAAAGCTCCTAATGGCCACCAGTTGAGCATGAGCCTGGTGGCAGACAAGCATGGAAGATGATGACCATGAGGGACAGCTTGCTGTAGGAGCATCCTGCAGCAAGAGGCACATGCTTCTTCCCCAAACATGGTTCCCCCAGGGGGAGCTGCCCCATCCCTGACAAACATCGTTCTCTTTCTTGGTAACAGACAGCAGCAAGGCCAGGCAGATGAGGACATCCCTTGTTGATGTTGGTCACCAGAGGGAATCCCTCACCACCACCTCAGGCTCTCCACTGGGCAAGGGTCACTGTCCCTGCACTGTGACCAACTTCAAGTGAGCAGCTCCTCACCATCCCTTGCGGACCTCTGTGGTCTTAAAAGGGCATCCAGTGACAGTCCCTCACCATCTCCTCAGGTCTTCTGTGGGGAGGGGTATCCCTCAGTAACACCTTCATCAGAGGTGGCCCCTCACGATCACCCCCTGGCAGGCCCACATCCCCTCCATGGGGTGGAGGCACCTCGCTGTCTCCTCAGCGGGACAGAGGGACCCCTTACCGTCCCCCTCCTCCTCAGAGGCCCCTCTCTGTCCACTCAGCCCCTCTCCACCCAGACCCACGTCCCCTCCCCAGAGCGGAGTGGTCCCTCCTCCGCCCCCCTCAGGCCCTTCCCCGCGTCCCTCCCCGCAGGCCGCGGGCTCTCCCTCTCCCTCCGGAGCGGGCCCTGCCCCACAGGCCCCCGCCGCCTCCCTGCGGAGCCGCCGCCCCCGCGTCCCCGGTCCGGCCCGCGTCGGCGGCACTCACTGCGGCGGGAGCTGCAGGGCCGGGCCGCCGCGACGCTGGAAGGCGCCGTCCACGAAGACGCCGTTCTTGCCGAGGCAGCGCAGGTAGAAGTGGGGCTCCTGGAAGCTGAGCTGCAGGTGCCGCCGGGAGATGAAGCTGGAGTGCCCCATGTTGACGTCCACCGAGCCCTGCGAGGAGTTGCGGCCTATGGTGACGGCCGGCTGCCGCATGAGGAACTCGAACTCGCGGCCCTGCAGCCGCGCCAGCACCGGGCCGGCGGAGGCGGCGGCGGGCGGCGCGGCCGGGGGCGGCGGCCCGGGAGGGGGCGCCGCGGCGGGGCTGCAGGGCGCCGAGCGCAGCGCCAGCAGAGCCCGCGCCCCGCTGCTGTCCTCCCCGACTTCGGCCATGTTCCCAGGCAGGGAGCGAGCCAGCGTGCCGGCCTCCGGGGCGGAGCCGGGGTGGGGGGGGAAGCGGGGCGGGGCGGTAGCGGAGCCCGCCGCTGCCACCGCCTTCCCCAGCCTCCCTGGCAGCACCAGAGGGCTCGGCCGCCCCGCTGCGATTTATGAGGCGGGGCGGGGGCTGGCAGCGCCGGGCTCGGCAGGGGCGCGGCGCCGCCTGCAGGTGCGGGCGGGCGGCTGCGTTGAGCGGTGAGCGTTGGGCTCGTTCCTCGGGCAGGTGCGGAGGGAGCGACCCGCTCGCAGGGGCCTCCCGCCACCGCGGCCCTGCCCCTGGCAAGAGAAACCGCTTTCTGCCGGGTGCGTGGCTTTGAACCGGCTCGGAAACCACCTCGCTGCGCCGGAGATGTGCCCCCACCCCAAAACCCTCCCCTCTGGGGGCTGTCTGTGGGGCAGGGGCACTGACTTTGTCCCGGCGGGGTGGGGAGGTACGGGGCTCCTGGGCTTCAAACTGACCCACGCCGGGTGGGACGGCGGTCGGTCCCTTGCCTCTCCATGACATGGGGGGCTTAATCCCAGCGTGGTTTTAATATCCCTGCACTGCTTGCAAAAGGCTACAGAAGGGCGGGGGAAATTCATCCCAGATACACCAGGTGTGAATTTAAACCAGTTCAATACACTTTTAGAATCATAGGGGCTTTATATATATATATATACACACACACATTCATATATGTATATGTATATACTCATACAGTGTTTTTATATAGCTTTATACCCCTATATTTTTTCATTACAAGTGAGGTGGTGTAGGTTGTTTAGCTTGCATTACGTCATTTCTTACTTCAAATAACTCTTTAGATTATTTTTTTTCCACCTGAGTTATTTATACTACACGTTCCTCATATGAATGACAAAGGTCACGTCCTTTGCAGTAACGGCACGTTCGTGGGTTGTGTGTACTTCTCTACTGGCTAGATGATCCAGATTAAACTGGTAAAACTTTTCTGTACAGGCGAGCTGGTGGTTCTTTGTAGAATCCTGCATTAAATAACCAGAAGATACAATGAACTTGAGAATCTGGGGGAGATGGAGCAGCCGTAATTGCTCATTGCTTCAGCTGGCGTGGGGAGCGCGGCAGCTTGTAGCAGGGCTGCTCAGCAGCTTAGAGGAGATGGGGAAAAAAATCCCATAACCAGTCAAAAGTGCAGAGCAGATTTCAGCGATGAAGACTGTAATTAAACGAGCTGGAACCGGTCCAGGACCACAAGGTTAACATCCCTGTTCCTGGAACATCTTTCCCTGAGATGTTTAATGACTGCTGAGCAGTCGGGACCTGAGTTAGACATCTCGCCCGAGACATCATCTTCAGTAAGAGTGCTCTTTGCCACTACAGTTCAATACCAACCAAGAGGAAGAAAGAAAAGTACCATCTAAGAAAACACCAGTATCACTTCTTACACAGCAGTGTCTGCTCCCCAGCGAGACTCAGCAAGCCAGGCACAGCAAAAGGTTGCAGTCCCCAGTGCAGGAGAGGGACAAAAGGCATCCCCAGATGGATGGGGAGAAGGGAGGTGGTCACAAGAAGAGGCCATCTTGGAGTCCTGAAATTAAATTACAGCTGAAATAGTGCTCTCCAGACAGCGAGGAGCAAATGAGCTGGGTCATGGCACACAGCAGTGGCATAACCTGGGCCCTGATGGAGGGCTGCTCTGCTTGTACCCGTCTGCCTGAGCTCCTCTCCCACCCCACATTGCTCAGCAGCAGCAAATGCTCATGGCCAGAAAGTAAAATGTGGCCATCTGGTAGGTGAGAGCCAGAGTCTGCCCATTCACACCAGGATGAGAGTGCTGTTAAGTGAGCTTAAAAATGGATCCAAGCTGATAGGCAGGTGTGTGAGAGCAGGCAAGCTGAGACCTGGTATCAGAGCAGCATTCAACCCATCAAAAAATAGAGCAGGATTGGAGAGATTTTAGTTCATGTCTAAGGCTTTTCTAAACCTCAGATTTGTGTCATTTGACCAGAAGGGCCCAGAAAGGATCAAAAATAGGATGAGGCCATTACCAGTCATGTTTCCACAGCTGCATGGGAAAACGAGTTGCGGGCAGGCTGGCTGACAAGGCAGGAGCCAACCCCAGCATGGGCAGGAGCAGGGCGCTGGTTCTAGCTGCAGGAGTTGCAGGCAGCCCTGTGGACCTGTCTGATGTGGGGCCAAGAGGCGTGTCGCTGCCAGGGCTGGGCCCCATTAGCTCTCCCACAGTGGATACAGGCTACGGATTTCTGCAGCTCCAGTCAGGGAATAACCTGAGGGCTGACATGTGGGGCCGGCTGTGAGATCCTAGAGCTGCTCAGAGGTTTCCTGAGTGCTTGGGGTGGATCCAGTGCAGCCTTGCTGCTCCAGGACCGTGGAGCTGGACATGTTGGCATGTGTCACGGTCACTCTGCAGTCACCGGGACACTCCCGCTGCACGAATCTGTGGGATTCTTCTTCTAACAAGTCTTTTTCTTTCTGCTTGGAAATTTCTTCTGAGTGGAATCTGCTTAAGCCAGCGCTGCCACTGAGATAAACCCCAGCTTCATGCAAAATGAGATCAAGTGGTGTACAGAAACAGGATTCCTCTGAGCTGCCTGATGGGTTGTGCTTAGCTACATGTCTCACCAGCCCGTCCGCCTGCAGCAGTGGTTCCCTAAGCTCCTTGTGCTGTGAGGAACAGAGTGCTCTGCTCAGCAGCATCCAACACTCTGCTCAGCTCTAATCCACCCCGCAAGAGCATCAAACCAAGGGCCCTTCAGACAAGGAAACGCTTTGCACTCCTCCAGTCAACTAATCCTGCTTAAAGTCAAGCCAGCTGCCCCAGTATAAATGCCTGATGTAAATGCACTCAAAACTGTTTGAATTAAATTAATCTCATCCCGTATGGCTGGATTGACTTTAAAGTGGTTCATTTTCCTCGTCAGGGTTAGACGGATACATCTGCAGGTGTGGCCAAATGTCCTGACTCTACAAGTTACCTACCAAAATATGCAGATGGTCGGGAGCTGCCAGCCAGGTACTGTGAGGTACAGGGTGCTGATGTGGGGTGGAGGCCAGGTGGGAGCTGGGGGACAGTACAGTCCTTGTGCCACTCTGCAATGTGCCCAGTCACTGCTGCAGCACTCTGATGCGGGAGCAGCACCTTGGCTATCCCTGGCCATCTGAACTGGCCACCTGTGGGCTTGCTCCAGCTGGGACCATGCCCAGGCACTAGCATGGTGTGATGCTGAGACCCAGCACAAGCATGACTGCCTGTGCACATGCAGGAATAATCCCTCCTGGCTCTTTGTAGACACCTTGACCCATTTAAAGATGCTGCCCTAGTCCACTATGACTCTGCAATGTGAACCATCATTAAACACTCAAACAAAGCGGCTGGGAAGGGCCCAGTGAAAGCAGAAAGTGGCTGGGACAGAGTCAGTGTAACTCAGAGAGCGGTGCACAGCCCGGCTGTCCTTTGTCAAATATTTGTTTGGCAGTGTGTCATCGCTGACTGTCTCAATACAGCGATACACGGCAGGAATCCGTTTGGCGCTATCAGTTGTGGGCAGATTAATGTAATGGGTTGTTATGGTCACCCAGATACCACCGCATTGGGCAAACACAAATCTTGCAAAAACAATGATAAAAGGGTACATTTCTGCGTTTATCTGCTGACTGGCGTCTGCTTAAAAACACTTACTGTCTGTGAGTGAAATGCTGCATTTCTAAAGCACTTCATAGGGCTGTTGCTCGCTAGCCTGATGCACGAGACCCAATACGTATTTATCAAGCCCCAATTCAGCAGAGAAGCTGCCCGGCTCTGACACCGCAGGAAATCTGTTCTACCCCCAGACCAAAGCATAATCGAAAAGCAGCTTTGACAGAAAGAAACGATGTGAGCTGCACGCTGGGCGTGAGCCGCTTGATGTATTTACCCAGCAGCCAGACAATGTATTGATGCTGACAATGAAAGCTAGCCTAACGTGCACAGCCCTGACCTGGGGAAGGAGGAGGAAAAGAGTGAAGGAAAGCAATTACTCCGAGGAAGAGGCTGCTGCTCGCCCAGTCTGGTGTTTCTCCTGAGCTCAATACCAATCTGATGGGGTTAAGGGCAATAGGGCTTCCACTGGTGCGAAGTATGAGTCGTGAGCTGGGACTTCATCATGCAAATTCTTAGATTAAATAAAAAAGAGGAGGGCAGTGTTGCCTCAGATTCCTTCCCAGCTCTCCACAACCCTTGTCCCTTTCCCTGCTGTCAGACATCAAGCAGGTTTTAAATGCCTTTGTGGGTTTTGTCCACACTGATTTGAAGCAATGCAAGTGATGAGCAACGTGCCCTGTATCTGCAGTGCTACTTCCCCTGACGCACCTGTGCTCGGGAGCAGCCTCACTTCTTTCTCCAGCTGGGTGAGTTTTAATTCTGCTTTTTGTCTCAGGGAAATCACAGCGCTGTGACAGGAGAGAAAAGGGGTTTGCGCTTACATGCTTGGGTAGGATTTTCTTTTCAACCAAGTGGCTGCAAGAAGTGAAATAAAATTAATTGTTTTGAAACATATTCAGGAGCATCATAGTATCTGTCTCCCTAATGCACACACAATCCCAGTTTCTAACCCAGCCTCCCATGGGATTTCTACCTGTTTTCCATGCTTTTAACCTCAAACCTTACCTCTCTCCAGTGATGTTCCTTGGCCCTGACCTGGGGCAGCCGATATAAATCCACCTGCCTGCAGAGGCTGCACCCACGACACAGATCTTTGCTGAGGAGGACACCTACGAGGCTCACAGTGGCACTGTGGATGCACCCTGAGGGTCTGGGGAGCACAGCAGAGCACTGCACCTATCTGGGACACCCCTAAATCCCCCTCCTCAATCAGAAAAGCTTTACAAATCTTTCACAGCAACTCTGAGCCAGGTTTTAATCCAGATGGCCTGAGGAGAAAGGGTTTGCCTGTGGAGGAGGTGATACAGTGATAGAGGAATTCTTTCTTTTCCTGCACAGCGTTTGTTCAGCAGAAGGTAGGAGAAAACACCACCAGTGAGTCAGAAATGTAGTGGGAACATCCAAGAGCCCACAAAGGATGCAAATCCAACATTTTTTTCCTAATGGTGCTGAAGGGAGGAGTACTGGAGACACAAAAATGCGTGCAGACAGCAGGATGTAGTGCAAGGTGGGCATCGCTTACACCCTGCCTGGTCAGGGCTGCCTCCTGCAAGGTGCTGTGTGCTTCATGCTGGGTGCTGAGCAGCAGCCTCAGTGCAGGGCAAAACAGGGCTAAATGAGATGCTGCATCTGTTAGCTCCCTCCCTGGAGCAGCACAGCCTGGAAAGATTGTTCTTTCTACAGTAATGAATTTTTTCATTTTTAAATCAGCTGTGATCCTGTTTACTGTAAACTCCAGTGTGCTGGAAATGTTTCTAGCACAGTTTGTTTAGGTTTCACGGGGATTTTTTTCAAATCACACTTAGCAAGAATATATTTTCACAGGAAGTTCTCTGAAATACAATAAAGACCTAGGAACATCTGATGCCCAGACTCTGCCATTCCCTAAGATATTATATGATCCTCTCATTCCCCATGCAGAAATGCTGGTTGCTTTTCTCGAATCCATGCCAGAGACTGCCTGATGTATGATAGCCCATTTTGGAAAGCCTTGAACAAGACCATTTTGTTGTCGAAGTAATTTTACAAAAGCAATATCGTTTCATGGGTTGCAGTTAAAATAATTCATAAAATTTACACTGATGTGTGTGCTTTGAGCTTTAAACCCACTCAGCTAACTTTCTTTCAGTTTGGCTTGAAACTTAGACCTCAGTGAAATACATAATGCAAGCCAGGTCTGAATGATTTGCTTTAGTCATTTTTGAATGTTCTCATTTTCTCACTTTCCATCGATGCAAACAGAGACCAAAAAAAAAAAAAACCCACATACTTTTCAACAGCTAAAAACAACTGAACCATATCTGATATCAAACGTGAAGCATTTCAGCCCAAAAGGAATATTATTTTGTATTTTTATGAGCAACTGTAGCATATACTGTCTGTTGCTGCTGAAAACAAGTTCCATGCATTTTCTAGAGGGTCAGAATCAGCTGATCTTAAATATCTTGCTTTACAACATGCCTGAGAAGCTGCCGGAGACAGTAGAGCTACAGAATTTACCCTGTGTTATTACAAAACATTTCAACAAACCCCACAGGACCTGTGTTTACTATCCCAAACTTTATATCATGATTCACACCTAGGATGATGTATCTATCATAACATACAGCCAGCGTAACATGCTGCCAAAACCACAGTGGTCACACTTGATCCCGGCTTCCTTCCTATAGTTTTACAGGCAAGAAACCACAGAGGGAAGGTCTGTGCAATCTGGAATCCGATCCATAACCCACAGTAGGGTGTGTGAGTAACTGGCCTCCTTGCCACGTCACCTCTGTGTTGTGAACACCTGAGCCAGCAGCCTGGACCTTGCATTGTCCTGGGCATTAGGGATGGCTGCATTCGACTGCTTCTACAACAACTTTCCCCTCCAGAAATGAGAAGCCTCCTTTTGTCTTTCAACCAGCTATTGCCTATCAACCTGCTGGATACCAAAAACTTTCCTTCCAAATGGGAAAAAAAAGTCACCAGGCCAAGCTGTGCCAGGAAAAAGGGAGAAGGAAAAGGTCTGGATTCAGCCTTTCTTGCCCTGCCTCAGGTCTCTGGCTCAGAGCATCCCAGGGATGAACGTGCAGGCTGGATACCCTCCCAGCTGGGTTAGACCTAGAGGAAGGGACATGGTGGCTGGTCTGCATGTGGCTTTGGCTTGGCTCAAATAAGGGACAGTGGACTGGAGGGCAGAACCTCAACAAAGGTCCAACCAAGGTGTCCAGGAACGCACATGGGAACAGCCCTGGACTTCAGCTGCTGTAGCATCCCAGTAGAGGAAATTTGAAGTATCTGTGACTTGTTCTTGGGTTTGGAGGTTCACAGGTTATCCTTGAAGTAGGGATTGGAGAAGGCAGTTGTAAAACATACTTGCTTTCAGTGGGTCCTGAGAATCCCTTGGGATTGCTGGAGCATCTCAGCAGGGAGCAGATGCTGGGGGATGGACTCTCCTGCAAATGTCCTGCTGTTCTACAGACACAGCTAAAGCACAGAGCAAATCTTTGATTGTATTTCCAGCACAAAGACTGGTTCCTAATAAAATCCTGGATTAAGGGTGAAACTCTCTCCTTTCCCCATTCTGTGCTGCCCTTCCCAGCTGGTTGCATTAGTTAGATATGAGTGTGGCAAGGGCTGGAAAACACCAGACTCACAATCATTGTGTGTCACTTTAAGGGCACACTGTCAACTTTAGAAAAATATCTGCTATAAAGAGTTTTACTTACTTTCATGACTAGTAATACCGTACAGTATTAAAAGTGAAAGGATTTTAAAAATCCAATTTACTTGTCCTTCAGCTTGGCCAGTGAAAAAAATCAATGAAGTGGGTCTCACTTTTGTTTAGAGTAATTTTCACTTCCCAGGTCCCTCACACTAATGTGCTTCTAACGTGCTTACTTTACAGGCAGGAGGGGGTGTGCTTACCTGCTCAGAGAAGAACCTGTGCCCCCTGCACAAAAAATAAAAGGGAAAGAGGAATAAGAAGGCATGAAAAAGTGTCTATTGATTTTTTTATAAATAGCTGTTTTACAGAAATGAAACAGTTGCTAAATTTAACCAAAGGTCATTCTTCATCAACAAAATAATCATCATGTAAGAGTTTAATGGTTGAATCGAATTCAGTTTATGTTAGCAAGGGATTACTGTTATGGAGTAATATTAGATGACATTAAGGGTGTTATTTTTCTTTTTAAAGGTAGGATTTAAACCCCCTAAACGTTAAAAGTAACTTAGAGGAAGGCTGGGTCTTGGGCAAAGTTTGCATTGGCCAAACTAAAAGATAAGAATAGGAACTCTGCAGCCTTTGGAAACATTGACTCTAACCTCAAGGTCTTGGTTATGCCCGGGTTATATGTTTGTTTGGGGCTAGAGAGGGAGAAACCAAGAGAATGATTTTAGAAAAAGATTTATGCATTTTTGGGACCTTTATTTTCCTTATGGCTCAGAGCAGAAAGTAATTTGCTGGCTGTCATCTCTCACCAGCCTCCTTCCACCTGCCCACTGCTCCCCCAGCAGACCTGGTCCCATCCTTCCCCACTCAGCATCTGAATCTGCTGGTGCAGAGAGATGGGAACCAGCCACCTGGGTGGGACTCTGCTCTCAGCAGTGCCACGGCCCAGCCGGTGTGACTCTTACATGGGGGTCCCATCCAGGCAGTGCCAGTTCAGTGCATCGCCTCACTAAGAGCAGGCTGGGAGCACACAGCCCTGAACCTGCTCATTTTGAGGAGCTGTGCACATGCTGAGGGACCTTGTGGGGTGACCAACCCAAGCAGTGGGGGACTGGGGCGGTCGCAGCTCCCCCCAGGCTCTCCAAGCTGTGTTGGAACCCATGGTCCCTTCAGCCCATTTAATCCCCAGCATCAACCACCCTGGAGCATGACCCTGCTGATGGAAGAGCCTTCCTTGGAAGCACCCAGTATGAGGATGGCAGCAGCTGGTTGTACCGAATCCTTTCTGTCCCCATCAGCCGCAAGTATCTTTCCCTCATCATTTCTTTCCATTAGGTGTTTGCTTGGAACCCTGGCTGCTGGCAGCCAGTCCCTTTTGGAGATGCCTGTTTGGAGCCACATACACCGATATGCAGTTGTGGTGCTACAGCTGGCTGATGGCATGGAGACCACCCCTGGCAGCACCCATGGGGTACGATGCAAGACCTCACTGCTAAATGCTCATCGTGATAATTAATATTTTGTGTTTTTTCCTTGTATCCTGGCTGTAATAAATTGGAGTGATGCTATCTCAGCCTTCCTCCGTGCTTCTCCTGGAGCTCCTAGCTAAAATTCAGCATTAGCAAAATGTGCCTCTGGAATAAGGCCTCATAAAATATTGTTAGGATTGCTAGGCAACCCGGAGGCATGTTGGGAGCTGAAAGGAGCCTAAGTGGGCGTAGCGAGCCTGCGCTGGAGTCTCAGATGAAAAGGAGAGGGTATCCTTTGTGTATCCGTGCTAGCAACACTTTGCCTTTGATTTTCTTTTGGAAAGGGGTTGAGATACAGTGCTTCCACAGGCACAAGGGTACATATCTGTGCGAGTGTGGGTGCAGTGGCCTCTAACCTCAGATTAATCAGCTGGATGAGAAACGCACCTATCCAAGGCTTTTCAATAGCAGTAAAAGAAAAATGATATTTTTATGGTCATGAAAACACCAGTATTCCAGCTACTTGCATCTTCCATGGGCTCCTTTTGCGAGAAAGAGGGGCCATGCTCAGTAAAAACTTGTTTCATGTGGCCACCAAGCCATTGCCTCAAGCCCTCCTGCACCCTGCAGCGGCACTTAATGCAAACTGACTCTGGGAGGAAGGGAAACAAATAAAAACGATACGATTTATTGGCAGGGTCTAACAGGAGTAATCGGCTATTTGCAGATACATGCAGAAGAATAAAAAGAAAATTGAACTAGGCTTGCAAGAACAAGGGCAGGAATTACTGGAGGTGTAAAGAGGGGAGGTTTACTGCTGATTTCGTTAGCTAAGAGGCTCAGGTGAGCTTCTGAATTACCCCTTCCTGCCTCCAGCTCAGGAGTGGGAGATGCTGCCCTTCATGAGACCACACAAATCTGTATCTCATCCTTCCAGGAGCATCTGGCTTGCCCAAAGGGCTTTAGCTACTGGGCTCCAGCCCTTCTCCAGGCACGCCCTGCGCTTTGCTTCCCCCTGAAGCCAAGGCTCCAGCAGGCAGCCCCGTGCTGTACTTTCCCTATTGTAAAACCTGGAAAACACACACACACTTTGGCAGCAACCGCAGCACCCACGTGCTGAAGCCACCCTTACAACTCTGATTTGTGCTCTGTCTGTCCAGCTTTGCTGGAGGGAAATCCTGGCAGCAAGTCCTGTGGGAGATGGATGCGCCTCTGCTGAGAAGAGCTGTCAGTGCCAGAGGTTGGCTGTCCAGCCAAGCTGAGTGTGCCCAGTGCTTGATTTAGTGAATAATTTCCTGTTAAAGCAGCTAGTGACCAAGCTAATGCATCCATCTGCACAGAGCCTGTCTGGCTCCTCCTGCAAACGGGTGCTCTCGCCAAATCCTTTCCAGAGGTCACGAATGGCACCCCAGCGATCTCCAGCACACTTGGGGGCTGAAGTCCCTTATTCCTCTTGTACTGACACGGGGCTTTGTCTGCTCTGCGCTCAGACTGGGAGTAGTTACTCATGCAAGACAGCTCATCAGTGCAAAGGGGAGGTGGGAGGTCACTGCAGATTAACAGTGAGAACAGGAGCTGATGGTCTTGGCCCATCCTTTGCCAACAAAAACATTTCCCAAGGCTCCAGTGCTCCTAGACGCTCCCATATGATACCAGTAGGGATTGTAATAAGCTAGGTATGCATTTCCCAAGACCATTAATGAACATTTCCATGAGGCTGTTGGGATCAGACATCCCATGAGACCTTTCTGCTGGAAGCTGCTCTCAAGTTTGATACTGAAAAACAGAGAACTGATGGGACCAAACCTCGGATTTCTGTAGTGTGACAGGGTTTCCTTGATAACTACGTAGGGCATTTATATGATATAAATACACCTTTTCTTTCTTGTGCCCCTTTCTAGCTAGATTTAGGTCAGGAAACCTGCCTGTGAGGTATTTATCCTTTCCTGGCTGGTACCTGGCTGTGCTGTTTTTCTGCTCTGTTAGCATCGTGGGGCTTGTGATACAGATTTCAACACCAAATGGCCCAGGCTGAAGCACTTGACACTGCTGCAACGTTCCTTTGCCCCTCCTGCCAAAGGATGCTAGTGGGTCATGAGGAACATGGGGGAGACAGGGGGGTTCTCCTGATTTAGGGCTCCCCAGATTCTGCAATCTCCATCTCCTTTCCCAAATTCACAGGTCAGTTTTAGAGGCACATGGAATTGGGACAAACTTGGGGTTTCTCTTATTTTTCTCAGCAAAGCTCCCTCCTCTGACTGTGCCAGAGAGGAGCTGCTCCTTGGGGTTATTTTAGCAGTTATTTTAATAAAAAAATGTGGCAGCTAGAAGTGTAAGAGGGATGGGAGCCAGGCACCTTAAGAAATGATAATTGCAGACTTGGAGCAGTGCTAAGAGTTAACAGAGGGATGTTTAATCCAATTCTCAGCTTCTATTTTAGGATCCTTTTAACTTTCCAAATAAAAAAAAAAAAAAGAAAAAAAAGGAAGAAGGAAGGGTGGGGGGGGAAATGTCCATCACAGTGCAATTTCTTAAGCTTGTCACAGCCCAAAGGTGAAGTTTTGTGTGTGAGGAGTTTGAAGAAAATCCATTCAGCTGTTTCGGAGGTTTCAGAGCATGAAAGCAACATCTGCTTTAAAAATCAAAAGTAAAAGAAATTCCCTCTTGCTCATCAGAGTCAAAATGGGTTTTAGTTTCATGCCTCTTCTTTAGTGTATCTTGAGCTGTCCCCTGGAGAAACCTGGCCATTTCTGTATTGATTTGGAGGGGGTGAAATTGTGTTGCAAACCACCCCCCCTTCAAATTAGGGATGCCCAGACAGAGTGGCGGGTGGGACTCACACCCCATGCTCCATCCAGCCCAACACAACATGGGCCAGGGTCCCTAAATTGTTGATTTAATTCCTTACACTCAGGTTTGTCCCAGCCTGGTGCCTCAGTTGGGGGTTTTTGGGGTTGTTTTGTTTCTGGTTTGATTTTTGCAGCGCTGTTTGCTGTGCGCAGCGCTGCGCTATAGATGGCAGTGCAGGATGGAAATTGCAGATCCCTTCCCTCTTTAATCACAGCCCTGGGCTGCGATGGCTCCGGCAGCTTGTCCCAGCAGAGGAGACCAACCTCAGATCGCTACTTTCTACAAATTTACCTGCGAATTTCACTTAAATTTTTACCATAAATGTGATCCCCAGAATTTACAGTGGGAAAAAGCAACAAGGAAGTTTTCTGCAGGTAACTGATGCTCCTCAGCAAACACACAGATGCTCAAAATCCATTGGCAGATTTGGCCATGATGTTACAGCACAGAAAAGTAAGAAAAGAGGCAAAATCCAACTCAGTTCTGCGATAGGAGATACAGAGCTGGCAGGAATAGGGCTGCTACCAAAGAGGTCATGATGGGAAGCGAAGAATATCATAAACAATTACAGCAAGATGCTCCTGAAAAATCCCTCCAGGTACCCAGCTGCATCTGTTGATGTTTAAACACCTTCAGAAATCTGGCCATCGGCCCACTGCTCAAGGTGTCAAGAAGAAAAAAAAAATCAGAGTAAAAGGCACAAGAAAGGCTAATTCCTTTTGCCATTGGTAAGATGAAAGGAAAACCCCGACTTCTTTAATGGTTGGGGTGGAGAAAGCTGCAAACAATAAATGCTATGACAGTTGTCCCTCTTTCCCTTTGGAAAATGGAACTGGATTTGGATTAGGAACCTGCAGAATTTTTTATATTTTACTTTTGTCACCTTTTTTCTACTTTTTAGTCACCTTCAATGAATGGTCTGACAAAGAGCTCCCCTCCACCTGCGCTGTCCCAGGGCTGGATGGATGAACTGACGTAGCCATCTCTGACAAGGAGATATGCAGCACTTTTCTCTTACAGGATTTTAATGTGATCTTACACATCAAGAAGATTCAAATGACAAGAATGAATGGCAGTAGCCAACCTCATGGCTTGATATTCTGATGAAACGATGCCCTGGCACATCCATCACACTGTTCTGCTGTCAAGAGAACTCTCAACTCTGGAAGATGAGTGTGTTTTTCTTTTACAGTGTTCAAAAAAAAGCATGAGGGGAAAAAAAAAAGCATCTGTCCTCAAGCCTAACTGCTACATAAATGTGACTTTGAGCTAAGACACAGTCAGATACACAGGATCCATGGTTTAGCTCCAAACAGGGAAAGCAAATCCGTGCCCCGCTCCATCTGAAGGTGTGTGTGTGGAGTGAAGCACAGACCTGGGACTTTGCAGAGGACAGCAGGCAAGGCAAGCTGGAAGACTGAAGGAAGATTCATTTCTTGCCAGTGGCATATGCAGACTTCTTGTACCAATCCCTGTGCTTGCACCTTGGAGAAGCAGATGCAGATGTGAGAGAGAGGAGCAAGGTGTAAGCCTGAGCGTGCACGGAAGCACAACGGTGAGGATGTTTGCTAAGCGCGGGGCTGGGGAGATGCAGGGATGCAGATGCTGATGTTGCCCAGGCAACACTCCCTTTTGCAAGGTGCCCCTTTGTTTCTCCTGATTTTTAAGTATGGTGTCTCGCTCTAAAATGCAGATTCTCCGAGCTGTAAATAAGACTTATTACATCCTAATGCTCCTTCCCGGTATCTTTTTAGAGCTTGTTACCAGCAGCACTGCTTGTGGCTAGGGTAATGCAGGAAATTAAGTGCAGCTCCACGGTTTGGCTTGCATGGGGTCTCTGGAGAGAAGCACAAGTAAGATGTGGTGCCTGGTCTGGTGGGTGCAGGACACCCTGAGCTGCACTGCCCACCCTGCAGAGCAAACGCACCGGCTGAGAGCGGGGCTGAGAGTAAGGATGAGCCTTTGCCAAAAGCCTTGAGTGTGTCCTGCATCAAGTCCTTGTTCCAACTTTCAGACCCCCTGAGAAACTTGTGCACTGTGTTGTTGTTCTTGCTCTGTGCTGTCTGCAGGGCTTCCTACCCAGAGCATAAGGTTTAAGCACCGCGGGCTCCGTTTGTGTGCAACAACCAGTGTTTGGCCCCTTCAGACTGCTTTGAAACTCGAGCTGATTTTGTCTTCTAGGAAGCACTGGGGACAGCCCATGTTTTCCCACTGCATCTCATCTCCCAGGACGTAGCACTGTGGGTCACACTAATTAGGAGATGCTGAGCCCACTATTACAGAGCAGCATTACCAAGTGCTGGAAAAAGCACAACAAAACCCATCAGAGCAGTAAACTTAAAATGAGGTGGAAGTAATAACTGCTGCATGGAGGAGGCCCAGATTTGCTAATTGGACATTGCTGAGGTTGGTAAGGCGGAGTGAGGAAAGGAAGGCATCGCCAGTGGGATGAAGTTATCCCTCCTGCTGAAGGGGCAGGCAGGAGGAAGAGTGTTTCTGAAGCTCCCAGCTGGAAAACAGGATTGAAATGCAGCGAGAGAGGAGTCACAGCAAGCATGAAAGCTCTGCACTGAGCATGGAGGTGGCACAGGAGGAAGCAGGGCAGAAGCGGGTGCGGTGGACGTGTGTTTGCACACCAAGGGGTGGGATGGAGGAATGCAGAGCAAAGGCATGGCTGTGCTGCCTGGTGTAAAGCCCCAAAATATCCTCTTCACCCCAGCCCAGGTGGCAACCACAGCCCCCAAAGAGTCCAACAGCCCTTGCAGGTGATGTGACCTGCCCTGGACCTGGGGCAGAGTGGGCAACAGATAAATTGTTTTCACTGTTATGTAGCATTTGGCGCCCTATTTTGCTACCTTTCCTTTGATGCAGGGAGCCTGTGGGGAATCTGCCTCAGTGGGAGATTGCTTACGTGGTTTCTAACCCATTAGGGCTTTTTATTGGCTCTTGCCTCAAAAAAAAGAAAAAAGAAAGGAAAAAAAAAAAGAAAAAAATCAAGAAAAAGTAGTGCAAGGTGTGAAGAATTCACGTGGCAGGAAAATATATAAAATGTTATTGGCTCTGTCCCCCTTGGCTCCATCCCCCTTGGCTCTGACCTCAATCATCTCACCATGCTGTACATTTTTTCCTTCTATTATTACACATAATGACAGGGAAATTTTGGCTAGTCCTACGCAAAAAGCCAGCCTGCTCCTCTCCCCTCCCCAGTGAGAACCATCCTGGCCTGAGCTCTCATCGCTCGGCATCTGATTTCAGCCTAGCAGGGTGTTTCAATACCAATAAACATCTTGTTTTCATGTGAAGAGTTGTTTCAGCTACATTCTTTCCCATCTTTTGTGAGCATCCAAGGCTCCGTGTAAAACTTTTTATTGATCACATAAATAGCAGCTCTGCCTCCCCACAGGCCCTGACTTCACAAAGTGTTTTGATATCTGGAGAATGAAAGGTTCAACAGAAAACTAATTCCCTTGTCTTCCCGGGACTGTTAACCCAGGGCTGTTGGTTTCTCCTCTCTTGGGCAGAGTGTGGTCCAGGGAGGAGAGTGGGGGAGCTGGGAGATTAATGTTTGTCGTGTCCTGGGTGTGTTTAAGGCAGTTCACACACAGGCACACGGCTGGTCTGCAACAAAGGCAAAAGCAAAGCCACTCTGCAAAGAGCTGAGAGGTGTTCATTAGAGATTAATTGGTCTGAAATCTTCCCAAAATACCAAGCAGAGACCTAAACCACACAGCATTGAGCAGGAAGCCTCCCAAGCTTTGCTGCTTATGGACACTGGTGTCAGTGCAGTGAGCAGTCATTTGCACTACTGTCATGCTGGGAAATTCTTGGGGGATGGGGTGCCCTGTCCTCACGGTGAGAATCAGCTCCCCTCATCCCTGGAGAAGCTGCCCTGAGCCACCACATCTCACGACCACAGACAGAGACCTCCCTCCACGCTGCTGGAACATCACAAGAGACTGCCATGAAATCCCTGGCCTGAAACCCAGATGAGATCCTTCCCACCTGTGTCCTGGCTGCCAGACCTGTTGCTCCATCACCTTTTGTGCAAAGGAATGAGAGCAAACACAAAACCTCTTCAACTGCAGCCACGCAGAGCTCACGAGGAGGACGATTAATGGGAGCTATGGGGGAGCCTCATCAGTCCTTGTTCAGGAATCAGAAATCCCAATCGAAACCTGCTGTGACTCATAGCTATGTGCTGGCACAAATTCAACCTTGTTTGGATAACAAAGGGCAGATTCTGTTCTGAGCTGTGTTATAAAACCTTTGTGACTGTGTGTTTATCACAGGAGGCTAAAAGGGCACCAGCAACTCTGTTGACCTTGCTGCTTGCAGATGGCAGTGCGTGACAGCCCTGATGCTGACAGGGCTGTGGCGGTGGCTTTTGGAAGAGATGCGATGGCAGAGGCAATGCTTGAACCCAACAGCCTGGTGCTGACCCAACAGAAGTCCCAAATCAGCCCAGCCCTTGGCTGAAATAAAGCTGCCTTCTTTCATCCCAGGCTCCGGCTGGTGGTGGCAGGAATGGAGGCACAAGTGGAGTGATGGTGAGTTCCCTGTGAGATGGATGGGAGAAAGCACCCTTGGCAGGTGTAAAGAATCCCCTCACCTCAGATGCTGCCCTCTCAATTAATGAGAGCGATCTGAATAGCAGCAATCACTTTGAGAGCCATGTGTCTTGGGAGAAGGGAGGTTTGAGGTCATCTGTGTTCAGCTCTTGGGGCCAAAGAGCAGACCTGTTTGCATCTCCTGAGGGTGTAGCAAGTCCTCTGTGAGGACCTGCTATTAAACTGTCATTGTCCATGGAGGAAAAGGCACAGAAGCATTCTAGACTGGGGTTTGGTCATCAAGCCAAAATCCAACACCTCTTTCACCCCAAGTACCTGATCCCGATTGGATCCTGCAACCTGATTGGACAACAGTTTTTTTAAAGCCTCGCCCACAGAAAGTCACCATGGTGTGTTAGAGGGGTTTGTTTTGCTTTGTTTTGTGTTACCAATTTTTGGTATTTTCAATAGTCTTTCTTAAAGGCAAAATCCAACCAGAAATGTAAAGGCCAAGCCTATTTCCACACCAATGTTTTCCCTTTCCCCTTTCTCACACAACTTTATTTGTAGGTTGGCCATAATGAGAGCTCCACTGCTATTGATTTTTTAAAAAACATATATAACTTTGAAACACTGCAGATATTACGTGGACTTTGGAACAAGATAAGAAGAGGTAATCACATTCACAGCTTCTCCAACCCTTTAATTAATCTGGACAACAAACTCTAGCTGTAGTGCTAGAAGAGGCTAACTACCTGTAATGAGGTACTCGAGGTAAAGCAGCAACCCCACAGGGATCTAGCTTTGGACAAGGTATCTTTGTAATGGACAGGAGAAGAGGCATGGCCCTGCTGCTTTGAGACTGACTGCTCTGTGGAATGGGCTGGAAAACAGAGAAACACTGGCTGAACTTCTCCTAGAATAGTGATCAGTGTCCCTTTCTTGGTACAACCTTAAGATGGAGCGAAACAGTTAAACTGTGGGAATGTACTGCAGAGGGAGAATAATGGGAGTCAGAAAATGAGAAGGTTACAGTCCAGCCTCCCAGTGACCTGATTTAGGGCAAAATCTTTTATGCTGGAAGAGCACATCCCTGCACATTGGTCCGGGGGTTTGCACTTGGGTCCCCAAATCCCCCTGTTGTCTCCTGGGGATGGTGCAGGGAGGATGAGGGGATTTAACCAAGCCGGTGCCCTGAGCTGCAGTCTGCAGAGCCTGCTGCTGCCTTCCTCCTCACCCTTAGCTCCAGTGAAATCAATGGGATTAAATGAGCACAAATGAGACGGGAGCTGGCTCCTTCGCTGCTGTGGTAAGTCAGTGTGGAAGCTGGCCTCGATCCATCTATCTAAAGCTCTGTATTGAATCTCAGCTGACAGCTCCAATAATGATAATAGATATGGCCAAAGCTGCTTTGTATTTTCTTTGGAGGAGGCCAGGTTCCTCCTCCCTGCTCGCAGACAGGCTAACTGTGCTGCCAGGCTCTCGTCTCTCAGGCATTTTGAGGGTTCAATAAGCAAATCGCTCTCCTCACGTTGCCGAAGCCCAAAGGGATGACAAAGGATGGCCTGGCTACCTTGCACAATTAACCCAAGTCCTTACTGGGGCTTTTGCAGGAATCCTGCTGTGGTCACAGGGTCATTAGCACCCAGGAATATCTCAGGCTTCACCTTTAATATCATCTGAAACTTCCCTGGCTTGGCGTAAAGAAAGAAATGGTACTGCTGGGATGCCACAAAAGCATCCTGTGAACCTCTGCTCCAGGAGAAGGCTGCTGCTGCAGATCCAGCTGGCTCCCAGCCTGCAGAGCCAAGGACAGGGCGTGGGTATGAGGACTGAACATGCAAAGCCAGGCTAAGCTAAACCAAAAGCTCAGGAGCATAAAGTCAAACCACAGCAACATGAAAGGCCTCAAGAAAAAAACCAAAAATCACACAGGAAAGTTAAAGTAGCTGGACTTCAGCATGACATTCCCACACATCACTTCTGATACTTTGCCCCTGCAGCCAGCAATGCCAAGCTAACTGTGCCCCAGCACTGCTGCCCCTGCTGTGGGGTTTAGCAAGGCTCAGATTTTACCCATTTCACAGCCCTGCTGAGCCCAGCTCTGCCGGGGACGTGTCGCTAAACAAGCTGGGTCAGGTAGCAATAGAATAGCTCGGGGATGTTTATAAAATCAGGGGAGGTGAACTTTGTAGGAGGGGGCAACCCCTGTGCTCGGGGAGCTAAGTCAGCAGGGAATAAATTGGGCTGCCTGCAATAAGTGATGCTTCAGGGAGGCGTAAAGCAGGGAAGCAGCTGGGGCACGTGTGTCCGTCCCTGCACGGGGTCTCTGGCACATTCTGTCTTCCCTGTGTTTATGCTGGTGACTGCGAGCTCTCCAGAGCATCATCGGGTTTTATGGGGTGTGTGCATTATTAGTGCTTCACAAGTAAATAATGTCATATTTCACTGTTTATTGCTGAAAATGCACAGTAAAAGGCTAAAGCCTGAAAAGTGCAGAAAATAATTTATGTGGGAGGAATGAATTTCCCATCATGTCCAACTGCTGCCAGAATTTATCACAGTGCCCTTCAATTTGGGTCTCTGTCCAACGCTTTAAAGGTCTGTCTTTGTCGTACATTTAGGCTTGGGGAAGCTGAAGGTTATTGGGAAGAGTAGGAATTGCTGCTGGTGCTGGAGTATGAGAGACGAAGGGATATGGAGGGCCTCCAAAGGGCCCTTCCCTCAGTTAACGTGGAAGTTTAACAGCATGGTGGCCACTGATAACCATCTCAGTGTAGGGATGATGGGGCAGGAAGTTCAGAATCAGCTCTGAGAGCTGCTGAACTTCGCACTGTTCCTGCAATTCTTCATGAAATACATAAATCAGCACAGAGGTGGACTAGGGCCACCGTCCAAACTGTTTGTAATGATCAGTATCTCTTAATTAGGGTCTGATTCTCACTCTTCACTCAGCACTGGTAACTCAGATCACAGATGGAAGGATTTCTTGAGTGTGTAAGGATTGAAGGATGACGCTGTGAAACTTCAGCAAAAGGTTCTGAAACTGCTTTCCCTACTGCTGCTTTTGCCTTGAGAACCTCCCATGCTGCCGGGCAGGAGCATCAACCTAAGGGAATAATCATGTTTTAAAGCTGCTATTTCTGTCCTTGCCATTTATACATGTCTTGTCAGATTTGCACCTGAATTCACCTCCGAGGCATCGGTACCAGCCAGCTTGGAACCGCAGCCGGAGGCAGCGAAGGCACTGCAGCTCTCTGGTGGGAGCACGCCAAGCTATTTTCCTAAACACGCTTCCCTCTAAATTAAAAGAGCAGCAGGAGCAGGCTACAAAGCTGGGAGCAGCAAGAGTGTCCTTGCTGTGGAGATAAGCTCTCCACTCCTCAAAGTACCTGCAAGATTTTGGGCTCTGGGGCTGGAGATACCCTCACTGGCCAAGCCAAGAGCTTCTGTGTACAGCTGAGGTGCCTCCTGCCAGGGCTGGGGAGCTGGTATGGATAAATCACAAACTAGATGGGTGCAAAATTGTGTAAGAAGGCTCAAACAATTCGAATAGTGTCACATAGACTCACAACTGGTAAGGCTACATGGGCAAATCAGGCAGTGAGAGATGCTCCTACATGCAGACCTGAGATCAGAACTCATGTCATCCCAACTCATTTCCTCTCCTGAATTCAGATAAGCCAGTTCCAGGAACCCTTGGACCCAGGGGTCAATGCTACTGGGAACTGAAAAACTCATTTGACTTCTCAGTCTGATTTCCAATCTGCAAAGGAAATGACACAAGTTTTTTTTTTAATATCTTTTTTTTTTATACCACAACTGCGTTCTAAAAAGGACTTGCTACAGAGTGTTTCAAACAACAGCCTCTATAGCTGAGCTGACCTAGATGCCCAAGTATTTTGCTCACGTAAGATAATTTTAGGGACTGGTTCTCAAAATAATCCCCATTTACTTTTAACAAAAAAAAAAAAAAAAAGAGGCCTGACTTAAAGCTGAAACTTTAGACCCTGAGAAAATGCTATTTAGAAAACAGAAGAGAAAAAGAATATATCAGGATGCACTGACATGTGATATGAATATAACCTTGAGATAATCCTTTTCTAGCATTACAGGTAGCTGGAGAGGAGATCAGGTAGCTGACCAGGGTGGGGATGAGGAAGTAGCAATTTGGGAATGCTTATATTTAGGTGAAATGCATTAACCCCTCCATCTTTACTACTGGTACGGCCCTTTCCACGAACACACAAGAGCCCTGACATCAAACACTTATGCATCTCCATCATGAGAGGTGCCCTCTGCTACCACAGTCCACCAAAGAGTGATGAAGAAAGCAACGCCCCCGCCCCCAGGACAGACAATGGTGAAACAAGTGATCTATGGTCTAAAAGCATCCTGAGAAAGGATTCTAGTTTCTCTTATTACAAATACTTGAGTCTCATGATCCTTACTAACCAGCATCACTACAACCACAGTGGAGCTGAACCTGCTGAGGTACAGTCAGAGCAGGTCAGCCCACGGACAGCTGCAGCAGGGGCAACGACTGGAGACGTTACGTTATTCCTGCTGTAGGCACAATGTTCTGCGATGCTTTGCATAACAACATCCTTATGCTTTGTCACCCTTTAAAGGATCCATTGCTCTGAATGAGTCAAGAGTGGTGACTTCACCAGGCTGTGGCTTAGGGATTGCAGAAGTCTGCTTGGGCAATGACGCAAGGGGACATTTCTTTGAATGACTTTGCTGAAACAATGGCATAGCAAAGCATCATTCACATGCAGCTGTCCCATTAAAGTAACCTTCCTCAAATACCCAGGAGAGGACACCTCATCCTGGAAATACATCTCTTCTACTTTATATTTGTCCAGAATTGTTGCTACTGCTCCCTTCTGGGATGCAACCTTGTCTCTCATGGCATCACAGTTAAGAAGTCATGGGCAGAGCTTGCAGGATACTTTATTTTTTCTTAACCCCTTTTATGAGGTTAAAGTAAGAGAACCTCAAACAGCCATTTGTAGTGGATTGGGGAAAAGAATGCAGTGCTGGGAGTTAATTAGCTATCCATATATCATAACACTTTTGTAGCTGTCATTTCTTCACATGAAAAGGAATATAATGATATACTGTAAAGATTATGAGGGAAGACTGGTATGTATCAGGGATATTACTTTAACTGAAAAAACATCAGAAAAATGTCCTAGTTTCTGTGTAGTTCCAAAGCTTGGTATATGGAACAAAACATCCAGGGGAATTAATTACTTTTTTGTTGAGGTTTTTTGTGAGCTTTTTAAATCCCAAGGAAATCTACGTGCAGGAGGGGATCAGTCATCTATACACAGAACTACATAAAGTATCATTAGAGACCCCTCGAAATACATTGATTTTTTTATCCAGCAGCAGCATATCAATATTTTAACCACTGACAACAAGATGTAGCCTTCATTATGAAGTATTTTCCTGTAGGTAACTAAACCACTGTGTATCAGGGAAAATAGATAGTCGCTTCCCCACACCTTCCACCTATGCAGAAAGGGAACTGCTCACACTGCTCTGGCAGAAGAGAGTCGGTAAGAAATGTAATGTATTGCTCCCTCCTCCCACCAGCAGCTCCCTTAGCTAGCTCCACTTTACATTTTCTGAGGTGGTTTTTTTCCTTCTTTCTTTTAAACCCATGATGGGAAGACTCCTGAGCTTTCCAGGCCAGGACTCTGTTCATTTCCAGCCTAGGATTTATTCATGGCTGGGTTATACCCATTTGTCCCTGCGCCAACATCCTAATTTGATTAAATAGCTCTTCTACCCGGCATTTATCTCATAGCAACCACCTTCCAGCCCAGCTCTCATTTAGCTAGACTAAATAAACAAAGGGTTTGAGGGGGCATGTCTCCAAGGTGGTGGGGACCTCTCCTCACCCCTGCTCCCTAATTTGATCCCAGTGAGCTGGTATGTTCAAGCACTGGGCTGGTCCAACTCAGGCACAGAACCAAGCTCCCATCTCAGAAGATCTTGTGGCCAGAACATATAATAATATACTTTCAACTACAAAGTCACTGAGATTTTCTTCCCTCCACCTTCTATCTAGTCAGTTTATTCTGAGCATAATTTTTAATGTAGCTGCTCAGCCAGTTGTGTGTAACGTCTGCTTCTACAAGGCTCTTGGCATACACATGGTTGATAATATTATCACCTGCTTGAAAATGTGGTCAGAGACAGTCCACACTAAAGGCCCTGAGATCTTCCACTGGTTTGTTTCATTAATTTGTCCTCTTGGAAAAGAGAGCCTTAACTATAAGCTTATTTTTGTTTGTACTTCTACTTACGTTACACTAAAGGAATGCATTTCACCCAGCCCAGGGTTAAGTTTGCTCCTAACAGTTCTTCTAGAATATCTTGAATTGCTTATCAACACTGAAACCAAACCAGTTCTACTGCTTGCCAGTTTGGTGTTTCTCCAGTGCAGAGATCTGCCTCCTCCCATGCAGAAATTATCTGAGCTCTGCACGACTGGGAGCATTTTGCCTGATCTGTATCTAGAGAGTTTAAAATACTCTCTGATACACCTCCCCAGCGATATTTATATCCCAAGTAGCACTGCAGAGGCTCTGCCACAACCGGTTCAGCCATGGGAATCTAAACCAAATTCCTCAAAGTACCTCAGGACAATGTTTCTCATGACTGTACTCACAAAAGCGAGTTAGACCTAAAGATTCAGGCTTATCTAACCTGGCAGTCCTTATGGCTGTGCGGTCCTTTTCATCATGAACACGTTACCCACTGTGTCTTCTCCCCACCCCAATAGCTCTTTCCCTTCTGAACTGTTCGTCTCCACACCCGTGCCTCAGTCATAATTGCTATTCCACAGTGTTTTTCTAACCCTACATCATCTGGCTTCACAGCTTGTGGAAATAGTACATGTCCTTCCATACTCCTGCCTAGCCCCCAGTCATTATTATACAAGAAATCCCTCCTGCTCATCACACCTTGTTCACAACCTGGATTAGGAGCACTCCTTTCATTACACTGCAAATAACAACGTGGTGTTATTTTGCTTCCCTGAAAGCCATTAATCCGAGCTACTTAGGGGCATTAGAAATGGAAAAGCAGCTCAGTTCTCTGAATTTGCTGCAAACTCTGGCTTTTTAAACCCCTCATGCTCAGCTTGTGGCTGTCCTGGGAGCATGGTGGCAATCCAGGAGTTAGCATGTGGTGCAGCAGCTTAAGTGATGAGGGTGAGTGTTACATGCAAACTGTGCACTGCATGTCATGTGTCACTAGCAGGGTGTTCCCACAGGTTCCCACCTCCCTCTGGGCTTGCACCCTCTCACGCACCTAAGCAGAGCGTCGCTGATGATGGAAAGGAATAAGACACATCTAAAGGACTTGGATAGAGGGGAGGGACAATCGTGATGGCTCAGTGCAGCTGCACCCAGGGGGCAGAAACATCATCTGGGAAGGGAGAGGGAAAGCTGAGGCTTGGCCATGCAGTTCTCCTTCCCATCACTTCTGTAAGATGTGGTTCTGTCTTGGCTGAAGGTGATGCCAAGGAGCTGATATTTCTGCTCCCTCCAAGAGACAGAGGGCAGGAGAAGCCTTCCTTGGGGTCTCCTCTGAAGGAGACCTCTCAAACATGACCTCCCAGCTGGCTTGCCATACCCCATAACAGTTTAGGTACACCACAGCCTAGAGCTGGAGGTTCACAGTATTAATACAGGGCAAGTTAGGCCATAAACCCAGCTCTGAGCTGGAGTTATACGTGATGAATAATTGGTCATCCATTCCTGGGTCACTGCTTTTCCTCTGGCATGGATTAATCCTATGAGGTGGTGGATTTGTTTTTTGTTCTGTGGGGTTTTGGTTTTTTTTAAGCTATCAGCTTTCTTTAGGGGGTGGTGAGGTTTTTCTGTTTGAAGTCAATAGGCACAGTCCATTTGGCAGGGATCGTAAGACTACAGTGTGAAACCAGCAGCAAGACTGTGCACCTGTCAGGCTTTTTTTTTTTTAAACAAGTTTTTTCCAGAGCCTGTTCTTACCCTTAAAAATGAACCCAAGAGGGCAAGGACCGAGCCTTACTGAGAATGGATAGCCCTACAGCAATCCTATTTCATGAATAAACTATATTAACCCTGTTTCCCAACATGATGAGTCAGGAACACTTGGTGTCCAGCGAGTTCAAATTTCAAGGCTGTGTCAAAATGTGCAAAGGGGAATCCTGGAAGAACAATCACTGCTGTGACCAGCTCTGGAATGGGAAAGCAGCTATTTAATCACATACTCTTTCAACATCTCTGAATGAAGCACGGTAGAACCTGACACAGGCTCGTACAACTATGTCATGAACTTGCCTGTACATGTCAAACTAAAGCAGACTGCGTTTATTACAAACTAATCTGCAACTCAGTTGTCTCTGAAGGTCAGAGGAAAAGCCAGGCAAAGGTGAAACAAGATACAAATGCTGTTAAGTCAGATGATGATTCTCTGAAAGTGTCTTGTATCACTGTGTGGACTATGTCCACCTATCAGTCAACCCAGCATCAATCATGGCTATACCCTGGAGTCATGAGGCGCTTGATGGGCAAAATATTTATAGCACCCACTTATTTGCACCCAGTGCAGTCAGTAAACTCCCTTTTGAAGATGGCAGCTCCCCCAACAGGGAGGGGATTGCTCATTTTAGAGTTCCAAGTGAAGCCCTAAAGATGCTGCAGAACATGTGTGCAAGCCCCAGCCTCCTGTCCTAACATTACAGACACCAACACACACCAGCCAAGCAGCCCAAGCATCCCCACCATCATATTCTTCTCTTAGCGTGTCCATACTAAGATGCTATTCCTTTCCTGCGCTGTTTTTTTTTGAATCAGTGGCAATTTAACTACTAACAGTTGTGGAATGACAGTATTTCTTTTACAAAACTCCTGCCCACGAGCCATCAAATGAGCTGGGCTTCTACAGCCTTTACAGGTGGCAAACTCCTGCCTACCTTAGAAGCCGTTTCTGACCCACCACAGGCAGACACCAGCACCACTCACTCTTCACAACACATACAGAAAGGAAGATATTTTAACCAAAATCCTAAATTCTGCCACAGTTAGTTTAGCTATCAGAAAAGATCTTGTCATTCAGTGTGTGAATAACCTTTTCACTTCTCTTTCCCTTTCGTACACCAGCCCTGACACCTGCTTTGGGATTTACCTTTTCATTGCAACTGGGTTTTATTTATTTTTGTGTAGGAACCCAGGAGTGTTACTCAATAAAAAGCCAGTTACTACTTCCTATTACAGCAGGGAAAGCAGCTGAAATTCCTGGTAACATATGCATTAAACAATTTGAACCTTAGTCTCTTTGGTCAGACTTTTATCTACCACATGAATTGGGTTTTTCAGATTAGCATACTTTGCTACCTTTGCCTTCCACTCCTCCTCCTTTGTGACAGAAGGACAGCCCCTAAATCATATGATTGGACACAAAAGATCGCACACAGTGAAATTCTCCTACTTCCAACAGACCTGAGACAAACACGTCAAGACACAACTCAAAGCCAACCAGAGAAGAGCCAAAATGAACCTTCTTCCCTTCTTCTCTCCAGAGACCTGGGCCCTTTTGCTTATTTTCGGTGCCCTCCTGTTAGCGTGAGTAAACTATTCATTATCAGTTCTTTGCTCATGCCACTTTCCTGTTCTTCCTGGGGTTCATTTTCATGCAACTAGTCTGCCTAGCAGCAAACAGGTAGATGTGACTCTAGTGAGGGTCTGAGAAGTAGCAGAGGAGTCTAAAGACCGTATAGACACATGATCTCGCTCCAAGGTTTGGAGCATTCCCATCAGTTGTTATGATCTTGCTGCTAAGTGTTGATGCAATAATCAAATAATAGTAGTGCCCAGCATTCGTCACCAGCAGGATTCTGGCTTCTGTTACGGCATCTCCCACAGAAAACAGGCTGTGTCTCTCTGACTGAGGTTGCCCTATAGAGGGGAGCAGGCAGTAGAAGACCCTCCTGCACGACCTGTGAAGGTGGAGAGCAGCAGAGAGGCACCAGAAAGAGTGTATTTATAGAATCAGTTCTGTCCTTCACTCTTTCTGTAGTGCCCAGGTAAGATGCTCCATGCATGAGCACCTGGACTGGGAGGGATGCTTGTCAGCAGTTAGATTTGCCACAGCGAAAGCGTCCCATGCCCTTTCCCACAGCCCACCCTTGCTGTGGGAAGAAGCAAAACCCAGAGACAGGTCAGTACTCTGCTCCTGGCTTTTCTGACAAACTCCATCAGGCAGAAGGGTACCTCACTGCTTCAGAGGAGCCAGGCTAGTGAGAAAATACTTTTGTCTGCCTTGCTCATGCTGTTCTGCGCTGCAGTGTGTCAGGGCTGGCTGAAAGCCCCCTTCTGCTGGGACATAGAGCATCTCTGCTGCAAGCCCCTGCCAACAAGGCTGGTCTGACAAACTTTGTAGTGTTGACAAGCCCTTAGGCAGACAGCATGTTGCTAGCCATAAACCTTAATGATTAATGTGGTCCACACGAGCACAATCCATTTGTCTGCCCTGGCAATGCTCCAGCCGCAGCAGTTCAGTAAGCGCTGGAACTTTTAGCCCTGTTTTTAAAACCCTTTCACTTTCCTGTGATTTGGATCACTCAAAAGCCTGTTTGGGGCAGACTCTTAGAAAAAAAAAAATCCCCAAACAAACCAACCAAAAACCTCACCCTCATTAACTGAGCCAGGCCCTCATACTTCAGTAACTGTGGCCATCTGAGGCTGCTGGTTACCAGATTCCCACTTGCAATTTTGCTGTGGCAAAAAGGGAGGAAGCCCAGACCTCTGTGCCCTGATGTCTGAACTAAAATAGAAATCTCACTGCCCATTAACACAGGGAGGTTGTTCAGATGCTTCTTGTCCATCTAGGGCAATGCTGTTCCAGTTCACACATGAAGGAACATCAGGCATTTCTGGTTCACTTGCATGGTGAGAAGAAGTAATGATTATTCCTGGACTTTACACTGAATGGTCCTTCTCAGCCTGCAGAAAACCGTGTCACAGTTGTAAGAGCATTAGACTGTGTTTTCCTGGCCATGTTTCAAATGGATTAAGCCCAGTCTATGTTCTTATAGCGTTTCTGGGCTTCGTAACCAGCCCAGCCTGGCATTTCCTGCTCCTCTGGCAGCCCCAGCTACCCATAAACATCACAAATGAGAATCCACAAACATTTTATACGTAGCACTGAATCAACCTTTGACAGAAAAGGTTAAACATTGACAAACTGAGCTCTACAAAACCTTTCTACGCTTGCAAACACCCCATTCCCTTGCTTTTCCCTGCTCTGTGTGGACCATCAGATGAGGTCCGCTTCTGTGCTCTGGTAGAACCTGTGCTGACTGATCTCATTTGGGGTCCCTCAGATTTAGAAAAGTACTACTATTGCAAGGGAACCCTCCTTCCCCCAAATCTTAGCCTCAACTGGCTTTTCAGGACAGCATCCTCAAGATGCCGGCTGAGCGGCTACCGCCACACAGCCCAAAGAGGATCTCTGATGACATCCCACTGCCCAACCTTCACAGTTCTACATCCCTTCTGCAACAAACTGCTCACTTGGGAAGCTGCAGCTACTAACTGAAAACAAATATTTTGAGGAGCTTTTTCAACACAGCCAAAGACAAGCTTCAAAGGGCTGCAGCCCAGGCCCTTGTAGAGAAACAGAAGGCCCCGAGGTAGAAGTAATAACTTTACAGCTGCCAAAAAGGGTGCTTCAGAGGGAAGAAATCTGCAAAGCTGTCAATAAAATCTAAACAGAAAACCATCAAGACAAGATTTCCTGACGCACCACTGAGCTAACGCCAGGCTGAGGGGAGGGAGAACAATAAATGAAATTAAAGTGCAGCTTGACAAAAAGCCTGTTTGGGACATCACTTCTGGCACTGCTTTGATATCTCTTCAATAAAAACATGTAAGCTTGGTGTTCTTCTTCCAGCTCCCTTTTCTGCCTCTCCTTTGGTTGGCAATGAGCTCCTCTTTTGGTTTTTGCTGAAGGCTTGAAGGTCCTGTTTCCACCAGAGCACCTATACCTTTAGGAGACAGCTGTCTTCCAGGGACCTCATTGAAGCTGAGTGTGGCAGCAGCGACCCTTACCATGTTTATTAAGTAGTCTTTACAGGGCAGTTTTCTTTTGGGCCACTTTTTTTCCAGCTGCTGGATCAACCTACTCTACTTAGAGCCAAGGTCCAGGTTCAGGAGGGCTGGCAGCCCCAATGCCACAGGGTGATGTAGCACTCACTTGCCTTTTCTGTCCCACAGATATGGGATCTGGCCATTTGGTGTGTTCAAGAAGTTGGGTATTCCTGGGCCAACACCTCTGCCTTTCTTTGGGACATGCCTGGAATATCGCAAAGTAAGTGACTGAAGCCTTCCTGGCTCCAGATCCAGCCTTTCCTCATACAGCTGTAGCTCAGCAGGTACCTGGCGATGAGAAGTTCTCTCCAAATGCCAAGCTCTGCTCTAACACACAGGTTGTGAAAAGGCACCAGCGTGGGATAAGGGCTCAGCAATGCAGAGGACAGGGTCCTGCCTTTACAACATTGCCAAACTAGCGCTCATGGGGGGCTGATTTATAGCTGTCCTTTGCCAGGTCCTGGGAAACAACACATTCACACATATGATACACCTTTCTGCTGTCCTTCATGAAGTTTTTGGAGATGAGAACTCAGATGGCAGCTCTGAACATCAGTTTACAGATATTCCTCCCAGCCCACCATCTCCAATATCATCCACTCCACTCCTCTCTGAGATTATTTTTATATTGCTTCCCACAGGGTTTCCTGGACTTTGACAACAAATGCTTCAAGAAATATGGGAAAGTCTGGGGGTGAGTATGCACCACTGATCAATTTGTAAGGGAAAGCCAGAATCCACACAAAGGGGAGGAAAAAAAATCATTAGGAAAGCTCCCTTCTCTCTACCTGCGCCCTTGACAGCAGGACAAGTGCAGCTATAGGGTGCTTACATTAAATCCTGATGTTGGCAGGGCTGTGCTGCCATCATGCTATATGGAAATTACTTTGGTCTGTGCTGTGAAAACCATTTTAAAGCCAATAACAAAAGGGCCTTACCCACTCCTAACAAAATCAACAGCAAAACTACTATTTATTTAAGGTTGAATTTGCACCGGGAGGTCAAGTTCCTCTGGTTTACCAACAGCAGAGGAATGTGAGTGACTCCCAAGACTGAGATGAAGCAGATCCAAAATCTGCCAACATCTTTGTACCTGCCCATTGCAGGTACAGGGCAGCTGCTGTTACTCTGCTCTAGACATATCCCATGGCCTTTTAATGCTGCTGTAATAACCTGGGCTACAAACATGCGTGTATCCCCTATAATGTACCCATTGGTCCCTATAGCGGCTTTG
This sequence comes from Porphyrio hochstetteri, assembly GCA_020800305.1. NCBI lineage: Eukaryota > Metazoa > Chordata > Aves > Gruiformes > Rallidae > Porphyrio > Porphyrio hochstetteri. Next base: position 12,739,143 of record CM036920.1, read on the forward strand.
AAAAATAGAGCCTGGAAAAAGGTATCTTTACATAAACAGGCAAAGCGCTTCAATCCATCTAATTGACATCTGTTCCAGGAAACAACTCAGAACTGGCAGCTTAGAAAGACAAAAACAAGGATCAAGTTTCATCTCCAAGGATATTTCAGTGCTGTCAGCCCAAGTCTCCAGACACCCAATTCGAGAGCCTGAAAAGGGTCGAACAAGTTTCCTTCTAATACTGTAATGTGTTTAAGTGCCTGGAAAAACACAGAGAGCCAGGGGAGAGAGGGAAGACACTTGCTTCATTTAGTGTCTGGTCCTTTGAGGGACTGAGCCCTGCTCATTTCCCAGTGACTTTGGAAGGTGCTTAGCCCCCTTTATCATTTACAAAACCAGATGGGAGAAGGCCTGGGAGTCCTTTTCCATCTCTAATTTCTACATGTGCATACTGGTACATCTGCAGAGCAGCAAAGCCGGTGATGGCAGAGCATTTAACACATTTGGTTTCATGGGCATCAGCCAAGCCTTGCACTACTGGGGTTGTTTATCTGTCTCCTCTTCTCCCCCTCCCCAGGATATATGATGGCAGGCAACCTGTGGTGGCTGTCACGGACCCCCAGATCATTAAAACTGTGCTGGTTAAAGAGTGTTACTCCACCTTTACCAACCGGAGGGTAAGAACAGAAGTATCGTGATGTATTGTGGAGTCCAGAATTGAAGGACAGGATGAGATGAAAAAGCAGCAGGGCTCCCACTGGGGAGCAGTGACTGCGCTATGGGGATTGCTGGAAGTGGCCACTGCATGTCACTGTTCCCCTGCCTTACAGACCGGGGCTGCGTGCCCAAGCTGGCAGGGAAGCTGCTCTGCATCACACTAGCTCTGCTCTCACACATACACGTATGAACTTGGGTCCGTAGGACCGTGTGGGATCCGCACAGGTCCAGAGCTAGCACGCGTGCCACCATCTGGACTGTGGGGTGGCACAGTTAGGTGTGGGTGCACACATATGTACAGGTACGTTGGGATACTTGTTCTGAAGATGGAAATGGCCTCTGACAGCTGGTTTGCTGCAGGAAAGGTGATTGTTTATGTATGTGCTGTCCTGAGAGAAGCTGTTTGTATGGCCTTCGCCTGCTACCAGTAGTAATGTCCCTGGGCAGGGCTACACATCACATTCCTATCCTTGCACCAAAGCAGCTATCTTTTCTGGGGTTAACATGTTGCCTTTTTCCCCTCCAGAAAACAGATCTAGGAGGGGTGGTGAATGATGGTGTCTCATTTGCTGAAGATGAACAGTGGAAAAGGCTTCGTACTGTGCTCTCTCCAACCTTCAGCAGTGGGAAACTAAAGGAGGTAAAACACAGAAGAGCTGGTACGAAGTAAATCAGAAAGTCAGTAGACAGTGATTCCAGGCTGAGATTGTCACAGGGGTCCAATTTCTTTAGTCAGAGCCTGGCAACTAGGCTGGCCTGTTTAATTTATGCCTAATTTAAAACAAAAACAAAAGGCTTAAAATAAAAACTTAGCAGAAAAATCTTATTTGTAAATATTCATGAAAATCCCTGTAGTCTTCATAAGCCTGTCTTAAAGGAGTAAAATGTATTGCTCTTAAGTGACCATCTCTGGTTTGTGTTACAGATGTTTCCTATAATAAAGCACTATGGGGAAATTCTGGTGAAAAATGTTCGAAAGCAAGTGGAAAAGGACAGCGCTCTGTCTGTAAAGGAGTAAGTAGCTGCTGGGAGCAGCAGGCTAAGCAGCCAACCTTGTTAGAGTGCTGTGGTTCATTCATTACTAGCAATGCAGACTGCTTGCTGGGTAAACCAGACCTCTGAACAGCTCAAAATTTCAAAGAGAAGATTTAAACTAGGATGGTTAGGAAACTTCCTAAAGACAGAGACCCACTGAGAAGCCTTCGAAAGGGAATTGGCAGGGGAAAATGCTCCAGCATAGCTTTCTGGATCCACAGATCCAAGGTAACTCCAGATTTTCCCAACATATGCTCACAATCTCTGTGCACTGCCTCCTTATACCACAGGAGGCTGGGTTTGCTGGTATCGCAGCCTCACCCATGGCACTGTGGGATGCTTGTCCATCACTTGCCCCCATTGTTGGGGGGGAGTGAGGAGGGAGACCGTAGTGTGGCCCTGTGTGGGTCATCCTCATCTGTGCTCTCCACAGGGGCTCTGAAACCTGTGCATTTCCCACCCCCCCCCAGTTTCAAAGCAGAGCTGCAGAAACAGTAGCTGCACACCATTAGTCACACAGCAGCAAAGATCTCCCCTACCAAAACCCCTGTAAGGCAAGGGTTTGGGCACTTTATACCATTACAGGTACCTGTGCTGGGTTGAACAAGACCATTTTCATGGCATGTTTGAAGCCGTGCGTTACCAATCCTCCCCAAGAAGCTAAAATGCTCGACAGCCTCATGCTGTCCTTGCACTAACCTGCTCTTGTAGCTACCTGCTGGTTTAAAATCCTCGGAAAAGCTGTCCGATTTGAAAACCCATGCAGGCTTGAACACCACTCAAAAAAAATATCTATCCCTTTCACTAAAAGTGCCTTTTGGTTACCATATATCCAATTTCCTTTTCAAAACCAGGGCAGGAGGTCTTCTGAGAATCTATATTTGAATGTCACATAAGCATTTGGAAAAAATATATTCACTTGCTCCAAATATTTAACCACAGTCTATCTTTTTCATCTTTCTTTCAGCATCTTTGGAAGCTACAGCATGGATGTTGTCACCAGCACTTCGTTCGGTGTGAACATCGACTCCATGAATAACCCCAAAGACCCCTTTGTCAGAGAGATGAAGAAGATGGTCAAGTTTGACTTTTTTGACCCACTCTTCATCTTGTCATGTAAATGACATTTTTTTTTTGTTGAAAACTTCCTTCTGGTGTCAGAGTAGTACTGAAAGCAACTTCAGCAGGCATATCAGACCGGTGCATCCTATATGTTAACTTATCAACTACTGCTTGGATAGCTTCTCTAGCTAGGTTGGAAGACCTAATGGCTCTTGTCTTGTCACTTCCTCATTGTTAGCTTCATGCTACAACTCTGAGAATGAGATGGGTAAAACCTGCCTCCACCTTTGGCATCCACAGTGCAAGTAACAGGAAAATCCCAGCCAATATCCAACTAAGTGGTGGGAAATGAATCTAGGGTTGAAAGACAAGTTCAGCGGTGAAGCTTGAAGAGAGCGGTGCTATTTGAAATGCATTCTCTGGAAGAGAGCACTGAGCAGGGACTGCAGTTAGATGGGATTTCCTAGCAGCACAATAGTTTAGCAGTGATGGCAATGGACCTTAAATCACTTGCAACCTTACATCAGGGTTAGGTACCATGCTAAAACACAGGGAAATGCAGCTGATCTTATGAATCTACACACAAGCTCAAAACTGAGTCTCTTTGATAAGGGAAAGGCTCTGAAAGGGACTTGGACATGTTTGTGTGAGCATAGCAGGGCAGTGAATAGCTTGGACTGAAAAAAAAAAATCAGGATTTGCAGTATTTCTTGTCCAAGCTACATTCTTCTTGTGGCACTGTGCAATGCACAGAAGTCACCTGTCCTTAGAAAGCAGCCCTTAGAAAGAGAAGGCAGTGTATGCTTTGGTCATCTCTTAAAGCAGAACTTAGGAGATGGTCGCATCAAAACAAACTGTCCTGAGAAAGACCAAAACAGGTAAAGGCCAGGCTTTGCCCAGGTGAGGAAATCAAGGGAGGAAATAATTGCTCAGTAGCATCATTACCTCCTCAGTAACATCCATATCTATCTTATACGAGGTGGAGTCTGTTTGCAGTGTGCGATTTTATCCTCAATTTGTTTTTCAGTTGTATGCCCATTCATTACTCCTCTGTTGGCCAAGATGAATGTAAGCTTCTTCCCCAGAAGTGCTGTAGATTTCTTCATGAGATCCATTGCCAAAATTAAGGAGGAACGTGAAAAGGACACTCAGAAAGTAAGCGAGCACAAATTTGCCAGCCATTGTACTAGAAAATACATTGATGGGAAAGGCTGATGATAACAAAGGTGAAGCCAAAGCAAAACCCTGAATCTACTTAAGTGTAAACACTAGATTTTAATACTCTCAGTAAATCTTTACCTGACCAGTCCTGGCACAGAAAGAAGTGGATTCACATGTTTGTGATCTGAAGCTAAATCCAGATAAAGGCTCAGTAGAATTGCATTAAGCATGGGTTTGCAGAACTTGTGATAAGTCAAAATAAGAGACTCCCTGAAGAAGATTAGGCAGAGAATAAGAGAGAACAGAGTAAATAACACTAGAGCAGCAACTCCACCTTTCAGGGTTGTACCTCTCACTTTCAAAAACTGAAAGTGTTTCCTGGCAAAAATTCTCCCCTTTAGAGCCCAGATCCCTTTCCCAAAATTCATTCGAGACACTGTTCTCCCACCCAATGAAAAGTATGGATAGGTATAAAAAATGGAATGGAAGTGGTGTGTTTTACAAGGGATGCTTTCAGTTTAAAAATTGCTCTTAGGCTACGAAATCTGGTGACCTGAACCCTCCCTGAGGGACCCATCACCAAAGAAACTCTCCTGCTTTTCTTCTTAGGGCAGAGTAGATTTTCTGCAGCTGATGATCGAATCCCAGAGGTCAGCCAGTCATGGGACCAACGAAGCAAATCACTCTTATAAAGGTAACAACATCTAAATATTCATCATAGGAACAGGGACTGTGGAGGTGTTGGAAATATGGGGAGCTGTTTCCCAAAGAAAGGCTTGATGGGTCACCACCATTTCCACCAACCAGCTCCAGGCAGAGTTCTGTAGCCCTTATTGCCAGTACCAGGGCTATGTGGAATGTCCCAGGCCCTTTGCCAAGGAGCAGGCCTGCTGTGTCAATGATTTATACCTGGGAAACCATCTGGCTCCTCTATCAAATAACATTTTCCAGACAGATAGCAGAGTAGCTATAAATGCGTTATCAGAAAACAACCAAAACAAACCTGACTCAGACACACCCAATATGTCCCTTGCTGACATCATCAACCAACACCAGTTCTGCTCATTGTCTCTGTCCTCTCCTCACAGCCCTGACTGACGCAGAGGTCCTGTCACAGTCATTCATCTTCATTTTCGCTGGCTACGAGCCCACCAGCAACACGCTTTGTTACCTGGCGTATGAACTGGCCACGCATCCTGATGTGCAGCAAAAACTGCTGGAGGAAATTGACACCATTTTACCCAACAAGGTAAGGGGACATTGAGTGATGGTGAAGACCTTCTGACCCTGCTGCCCTTGTTTGGTCAAGACAATGAGAAATCTTTAGCTCCTAACCAACCTTCTCCTGGCATCTTCCAAGCACTCCAAGAGACACACACGGAGGCAATTCAACACAAACATTTTTTTTTGGCAGCTGAGACCTCACAGGCCACCCCACTGCACAAGCCCTTTTGCCATACTCTGCACCCATGCACAAGTAGATGAGGATTTCCAGGCATTGTCATCACTCAGGGATGGAAAATGAAACTTGCTACACGATTTCTACCTTGCATTTTGTTCTTCATTGACTCTGAGACATGGTTGGGGCAGCGGGTGTTTGGGATGCTCCAGTCTCAGCAGTCATTTTAGGACAATCCAATCCTCACGCCAACATACCTGGTCACCTTTCTCCTGTTGTTCTACAGGCTCCTCTCACATATGAAGCAATGATGAAACTGGAGTATCTTGACATGGCAGTGAATGAGACCCTTCGGCTCTACCCCCTTGGAGGACGGATTGAGAGAACCTGCAAGAAAGATGTAGAAATAAATGGAGTGACCATTCCCAAGGGAGCTGTGGTTATGATCCCAGCCTATACCGTGCACCACAACCCAGAGTACTGGCCAAACCCAGAAGAGTTCAGACCAGAAAGGTACATAAAACATAACGAAAGGAGAGAAATATCACACTGCTTTTTCCTCACATAGTAATTAAGTATTAATCTTTGATTAGCTTTCTAATTGTGTTCTTCCTTTCTTTTTACAAACTACACTGATGAGAAATTGCGGGCTCATGGGAATGTTGTTTTAAGAAGAAAATGAGCTTTGTGCTCATTTTTGTGAGCATCTTGCACGCAGTTTTGGAGCTTGCTGACAGAGCGGGTATCTGGCGAGTTTTGGTACCTGCTAGCTATCACTCTCTAGGACCTTCATTGCTCAACCTGCTTCCTTCACACAGGCTTTGCCATAAAACATACCAGAGTCACCATTCCTCTCTTTTTCTTTTCCCAAGGAAGTGATAACTTCTCCCTCCTTGGTTATTTTTATTATTGGCATCTAGCGCTCATTCCCTTCAAGACCAAAGATGTAGGCTGCTCCTAACAAAGACAACTCCTAGTTTCTCTCTTACTAATTACAACAGATGGGAAAAATCAGTGAGATTTTTAGAAGAGCATGTAGATTTTCCCATGGTTCTCAACTTTTACTAGTCTGACCAAACAGAACTAAACTCAAAACCCCGTCCGTGATGAGGGCTGTGACAGCACCTGGTTGCTGGGGTGTGCCAATACCTTAGTGAAAAGCCAAACAAGCCTCTGTAGGGCATCAGCAAGAGATGTCTAAGTGATGCAGATATGCAGCTTTTTGGGTTTTTGCCACCTTCATTTCTTTTCCCCAACCATGTCATTATCCAGGTTCAGTAAGGAAAATAAAGAGTCTATAGACCCATACACGTACCTGCCCTTCGGGGCTGGTCCCAGGAACTGCATCGGGATGCGGTTTGCTCTCCTGACTCTGAAAGTTGCCATCACCGCCCTATTGCAACATTTCACCTTCCAGATCTGCAAAGAAACTCAGGTGAGGAGCATGGTACCTTTTGAAACCCCCAAGTGAAGGGCTGGGTGCCCAGGTTCTCACCCTGGGTGCTAACACCAGGTGCTTTGCACTTCCAGAGGAGACATACTTGATGAAGTTATGTCCAAACCATAGCCAACCTTCTTTCCTTTAATCTCCACCTATTTAGTTTGTCTATCTCCAAGCATGTTTTCCCTCCTCTTGTTGCAGATCCCTCTCAAGCTGACATCAATGGGACTCTTAATACCAGAGAAACCAATTATTCTGAAGTTAGTGCCCCGGACCAACACCACAGCTGCAAAGGCATAAAACCCAGCTGCATCTGCAACCAGTCTCCAGCACCTAAGAAGTGCTGTGCTAACAAAGGGATCACACATTGCAGGGGATCGCTCCTGCATACACAGGCACAGAAGAGCAGCTCTAGTTAATTCTGCAAGCAATTACTACATATTTACTAATAAACATAGCTGTCAGAAACTTAATGTGGCTCACTGGGCAGTGACAATATACAGTCCCCTTAATTTTGATTGCAGAAAACAAGAAATAAATCCAAATGAGAAGCTGATCATCCACTCACTTCTAAGGGGACTTCTCCATCTGTGGAGAAGGAATTACTGTCAAATCCAAGAGAAAAGGTGTGATGGAAATTCAGATTGCCAGACCTTGCTGGGCAGGGAAGGGTGACGTTCTCGGTGTATCGATGCTTGAAATTTTGTGTGTTATAATTGAGCTGACTGGTGTGAGACTATATCCTAGTTACCAAACCTCTCCTGTGCCATGTGTTAATTAAACTAAAGTGTGTACAAATACTGTCATTAAAAATGTTTGAGAGCTGCTCTGTGTTGTGTATAGCGGCTGATCACTTCCTATTTAAAAACCTTATTCAGCCTCAACCCTTGAAATTATCCATGTACATTGCTTTCCACTTAATTTAATGAATCTGATCCTTCATTTAATGTGATCAAACCCTCCCATTTGTACAGTATTTTACAAACACTATAACTCCCACCTCTTAGTTTGATTAAGAGGTTGCCTTCGGTTCAGCACTGGCCAGCCATCTTCTGCACAGAAGCAGCAGAAGACAGACTGCAGAGAGCAGCAGGAGCAGCCCGCAGGAGGTGGTAGCAGCCCTGCGGGAGGTCCACTGCTCCTGGAGAAGTTATCTGGCCATGGTTTGTTGTTGAGCCTTGCGTCCCACCAGAGCCAGGGACAGGGGGTGTGCTTGCTCATCAGGGGATGTTAGCCTGCTGTGAGCTGCTTTGCTCTTGGACTGCTGCAGAGCAGCCTATGGCTTGTGCCCTATGGGCTGGTCCTGCCATCAGCATGATGCTTTCTAAGGTCTTAGGTCATCCCTGACCTTATAAAACAGGGAATATCAAAGCAGGTGGGAAGTTCTCCTGGCCCTGAATTTCACACTCCAGTTCACCCCTGTATATCTTACTGGCCCTGACACCTGCAAACCAAGAAGGGTGCTAGGGGAATGGGAAAGGTTTTTAGAAGAGCTGTAAACCAGATCAATTAATCCCTTAAGCTTTCTTCCAGCATCCTTCAATCCAAGGCTACATTTTCCAAATAACAGTCTATAATTTTCTCCTGTGGCCACATACTTTTCTCTTTAGTTTAGGAGACAGAAACCACAACATGATCCAAATGGTGCAATCCAACATAGTACAAATTTATTCAAGAATTCATATCCACACTTTAATAACAATTGCAGTTAAGGAATTAGGGAGTGGTCAGCCAACAGGGCAGTGGATTCCTGATCACTGGAAATTCCCAAATCAAAGCTGCCCATTTTACAGGAAAATACAGCAACATTCACCATGCTGTAATTCAAGAGTTAGCAGCTTGCACTGTCCCAAAAGGCAGATAAAACAATTATAGTGCTCCCTTCTGATTCATCACCTGTGAAAAATTGTTTGGGTTTTGCTAAGTACACAGAAAGGTGTTGTTAGGAGTGCTACCAGTGAGGCTCTTCCTCTGTTTAAACTGTTGCTCATCTCTTACTGAGGGTTCAAAGCCTTCAGTAGAAGAGCTGGACCTGTCTTAGTGTTGCCATGCTGCAGTAGCCAGCTTGTTTGGGGAGAGCATAATTTCCCTGCACAGACAGACTAGTTAAAAAATGCATTTCCCCTCCCCCCAGACAAATAGTGCCAGGCACAGGTAACTGAGTTCAAGGAAGGGGAAGAAAAGGGTAACCCTCATGAAAGCAGCAAGACACAGGCCAAACAGTGGCTTTGATGCAACAAAAAGTCATTTTGCTATCTCATGAACAAATTCAAGTGCCTTTGTGTGGTGCTCAGAACCCAAAAGAGTTAATCCAGCCATATCCCAAGACAGACAGTCCCTGCCCAACACGTGGCATCTCCAGGAATGAAGTCATTAGTGTAACTGTACAGATCATTCTTCCAAATGTGAAAAATGTGACTAATTCTCCAGCTTCAGCCAATTATGGCCTGCCAGGACTATCATAACAGCCCATAAATAATGTGTAACAAAATCATGGTAATGAGTCTTCTAGAAGAATTAGATCCTCTCTGTCTTAACTCCATAAAATTATTTTGCTTAAGGGCTGCCTCTGTTGTTTCTAGGACTTTCCATTGCCTTGCTGGCCACCCCTCAGAAACGGTTAGGACTTGGCCAGGATTCTGCTGGTCCTGGTCATTGTCAGATTTGTTTTCACTGGTTTGATCATTTCCTCTTTACATCAGACATATCACTGTTTAACTCGACTTTCAAATGTTTTCACTCCTAAAACATATTTACTTTATCTAAACTTTGTTGATTCCTTGAACTGTTTCAACACATACTTGGCAGGCCTGGGACATCACGTTGTCCCAAGAGAGCTAGGGTTTTGTCAAAGGAAAGAGCATCCAAACACAGAGCAACTTAGAAGTTAATTTGGGGAATACTTCTGTCTCACTTCCTCCCCCTAAAATCCTCCCAAACCCTAAATAAGAAGGAAAAAGAGAATGAAGAAAATCAATGTTACAGGAGCATTTAATAAAAGAAAGGGCTTCTCAGAGATTTTTTTTCAACTGTGTCTCAGAGAAGTTGTTGTCAAAGGGTTGCCTCCACCACTCTCCACACTGACACCCTGGCACAAAACCAGCACAGACCGATCACTTGGGAAGACCTCTCTAAGCATGCAGAAATACACTCCCCTCAGTACAGAAAGGCTTGCTGGGAGCTTTCCAAAGGAGATATATAACCCATGATATGAGAACTGTTATTGCATCAGGCCTGATGAAAGACAAAGGTGGTTGTAAGTGAGGAGATTTGTGTTCTGGTTTATAGTTAGCCACAGCAAAGTAGCCATCGATGTGACAGTAACTTACCTAAATGATGTAATATGTCCAGCTGATTGTGGGGATCAAATGGATTTTTATGAAAACCAGGTTTTTCATAAATATTCCTCTGGTTTCCTGCATACAGCAGAGGAATATTTCAAGTGCTTCACCAAGTCAGTTATTAGCTGTTTCAATACCAGGCTGAGCCCTGACAGATAGAAGAATGGCCTGACTATTACTAAACCAAGTGTCCCTAAAGTATTGAAGTCTTTTGCAATCACACCTTGCCTTTAAAGTGGAAAATGAAACATTTCCAGGCATATTTCACCTGAAAGGAAGAACAGGCAGCATTGCTCCTTTTACTTTGCTCTCTGCAGAGGCATGGTTTCTCTATTGATGCTCTGGCACGAGTTGCCTGCAAGTTAGAAATTGCACAAATGAAAAAATCAGCATGTAGAATTTGTTTAGTTCTCAGTCCCTCCTTCCTCTCTCCATCTCCCTGGCCAGCATGGGGAATTACCAGGGTATGAGAGATAGCTAGGAAACATGGAAAACCTGTAGCTGAATTTGTGCACTGACATCACCTTTATCTGCTGTAATGGAGAGAATTAAGCATATTGAATTTCTCACCATACAGACATGGAATTTCAAAACCCCTTACTGTTGCATAAATGTTGACAGGGTATTTTATTTACTGCATCATTAAAGGTTAAAGAGACTCATTCTCCAGAGGATTCATTTTTTCAGTCCTTAATATCAATTAAAGCTAATTTCAGCTCTATCCTAATGGTTAACATAAGATATGGGAAAAGCTCTAACTGAGCATTTCTGTTCATTACTTCACTTTTCTTGTATTGCTAGGGCATTTCATAGGTACAGATGCAGTTTTATATCACCCATGACACAGTTCATTTTCCCCTCAGGTTTCTTTTTATTTTGTTACTGAATATTTGAAGATGCTGCAAAGAAGCACAAAAAGATGCCATGGATCAAAGTCTTTGGTTTAACCAGTTCATGGTTGATGATCAGTAACATTCTCTCTGGGCTTTCCTACACAGCTGGGGACAATCCCTAGACATAAGTTTATTTTGTTACATAGCCTTTCCATATCATATATATAATATATAAGCATATTCTGATATTTTTGTGCAGTCAGAATTTTGCTAATGGAGTGGGGAGGACAATATAACTGTTGAAGGGAAAATAAAAAACCTTGCCTGCCACTTATGAACAAAAGCCTGTCCAGTACAGCTGGATGCATTTACCAGTCTTTGCTTGGCAAAGGACTAGTTCCATCAGCACACCGTGGAGCACCCAAAACACCAAGTTATAGTCCATCTCCTGGACTATGCCAGGGCTTTGTGCAGCCCAACTGAGAAGGCAGAGTTGCCACATCACAGTTTCCCCACCCTGGGGCTCTCCAGCTGGTTTTGCTCTGGAATCACAGGTAACAGGATTGGAAAAATACTTCTGGAAACTAGACTGCACGGACCAACTGCCAGCATGGTGAGCAGGGCCTTACACTAACTTGCCCCAAGCTTGTCTAACCTTTTCAGAACTTGTCTACTTGTATCCTAATATTGGGGTATTTATTGTTAACAAACACTAATCTGGGATCGATCTGTATCCAAAGGTCAGGACAAAAGCCAGAGGGAAGGTGAGGAGCAACACAGATGCTCCTAAGAAGGTCAGTTGCTGCCATTCAGGCTACTCTCTGGTGTAACCACACATCAATCAGCCCACCAGTAACCTTAGCAACCTCCATTGAGGAAAGCTGATGTCTGATGCTCCCAATAATTATAACAGACTCCAGTAGAAGTCAACAGGAGGTAAAAGTGAGGGACATGCTTTTGCAGATCCCCCTTGCCAGGAAACAACGTGTTTTTCCATGCTGGCTGTTCCACACTCATGGCCTGTCACATGTAGCTCTGGCCCAGGACTCCATACTGAGATACATGCATCATCTCAGACAGGTCACTGAACTCACCACTCCGGGTTTTAGATGCCGCCTGTGGTCCTGAAAAAGATTCATCTGTTCCCCTCTTGAAGGCTTGTATTTAGCTTCCAGTGCCTGGGATCCATTTGGCTGGGAGCAAGGGAAACAGCTCTCTCAAGTGGAAGAGCTACCTAATAAAGTTTTAATGGAAGATATTATTTCTGTTTTTACATTACATTAAAAGCCAGTGAGGAAATGAAAGCCCTGGAGAATTGGGCATGTTGGAACCTCAGAAAGACAGTCTTTTCTTTGGGGAGTTCACAGTCTTAATGTTGTCCTAAGAAACAGAACGTGCAGCAAACACGGACAGCTTGTGCTAGGACAGACTTAGCAAGCACATGTGTGTATATATATATGCAGACATATGTATGCATATACACAAGAAGGGCAGAGGGAAGGACTCTCCCATACCAGGCCTGGGGGCTGTCTGGAGCCAAGACCATAGTGCCCAGACCAAGGCATACTGTGTTTATCTGCTCTGCACCATCAAGGTAGGCAACTACTTTTACCAGCAACAAACATTGATATGGATTCAAGAGAATTGGTCAGCTGGGGCTCTTCACTAACCCACAACCTGAATTCAAGAAGCCTTCTCACCACCACCACCACCACTACTACTTCCAAGCTGTTCTCTGTTTGGTTGGGCTTTGTGGGTTTCCTGTGGGCTTTTATTTGTTTTCTGTGCAACACCAGCATGCACAGATACAGAAATCTGTTTTCTGGAGGAATGACAAAACTGAGCAGTTCTCAGCCTCCCCACAGAGCAACAGTGGCATTCAAGCACATATCAGGAAAGACAATTAAAATGGATCAAAAGATGTTATACATTTTTGGAACATTGACCTTAGAGCTTATAAAGTCTACCTCTCAAGTTGGCTGAGGGGGGTCACATTTAGTTATTGATTATTAAGACAGCATTCTTTTTTATTCAGTTGGTATAATACTATTTTTCTAAGATGGAAAGTAGAGATTTACACTGTCAACTACACTGAGAACTATAAAGTGCTGGCAATTCAGTTTCATCTCCAGGTTAGTGTCCAAGTACTTTCAGTCCTGGGACCTGGAAATCCCACCCTTGCACACGTGTCCCTAAGCTGTGTTGCTAACCCTGAAGAGATGGCTCTGACAGGCAGGTGAACATGATATTCAGATATTCAGAAATGGCCTTCATAGCTTCAGGTCTCAGCTTTCACCAGCAGTTAGGTTTATGCAGAGAGTATTATCAAAAAGTAAAGCCATCCTTGAGAGTGTCCAGTGCAAGAAGTTTTTCTCTGCCATTGCTCTTACAAAGGCCTTGATCTGAAGCAATAATGGGCAACAGATCCAGCCCTGGAAGGCAGTAATCACCACCCCAAGTCAAACATTTTCAAACACTGTTTTAAGCCAGCAAGAGGAAAACTTCAAAATGCCAAAGCACCAATCTTCAGAGGGACTCAGCAGGTCCTCATGTGGAAGTGATGAAGTTCATGCAGGGCTTCAAAAGGCAGAAATCTGCAATGGTACCAATAGCATCCAACAAGGAGCCATCACAGGGAAGTGGTGGGACCCACTGCTGTGCTAACCCAGTGCTAAGGACAGCAAGAACAATAAGAAATTGAAATGCACAATCACAAAACCCAGTACACAACAACTTCTGGCACTGCTTTAGTCTGTTTATTACAAAGCCATGTCGTCTTTGTGTTGGGTTTTCTGCCTTCTCTCTGCTTGCTGGCAGCAGCTCTAGAGATCTTTGGCATTTTGCTGAAAGTTTCAGATATTGGTTTCTTTTGGAGCACCTGCTCCTTTGCAAGATGATAGAAGCTACCTCCAGGCTCCCTCCCTGAATGTGCTGCAGCTGCACAGCTTATTATTTGCCACATTTACTTAATAAACTCCAAAATGCTTAGTGTTTAGGCCTTGCCTCTGCCTGTCTCTGTATTGGCTCCAGGTAGGCTTTGAGGCCCAGCTGGCGGTTTGGCCCCAGGGGAACACTCTCTTTCTCTAACTCACCCCTGAAGCCACAAGCAAAGAAAATAAACCCATCGATCAGCCTCTCCTTTCCTCACTCCTCATATTCATAGCTGAAAGAACAATGCAGGAACAAACATCAGGCCAAACAGCACTCAGCTGAACATGTGTCTGAGCACAGCCCATGTGTGCCTCTGTACCAGGGCAGTAATTGCCCAGGCAGACTAATCTCTAAAGTCCTAAGCTTTTCCTGACAAATAGCTGCTGAAATTGTTGTCCATTTGAGTATTCATCTTTTATTTGTAATTTCATTTTAAATCCATTTTTGCAGGGTTTGCTGGACTTCAACCAAAATTGCTTTCAGAAATATGGGAAATCCGAGGGTGAATATTTTCCCAGGCAAGCCTTATCTCCCCGCAGCCTCTAACGCACAGCCAGCCAAGTCAGAGGGCATGATCCTCAAGAAGGCTCCATCAGAAGAAGCAGTCTTAAATGCCCATTATATACTTGTTAACCTGGCCTGCCAAGCAGCTAACCCCAAGCAGCTCATGTCTGATGGCTTGCACTGAAAATCAGTAATTAAAAAAAAAATCTGGTTTTGAGGCAAGTGAGATGCCAAAGAATTTCTAACTCAGGTGGTTTCCCAGTTGCCATTTTGTGGAAGAGGGTGTGCATGGCTACACACAGGGGAGAGGGGCAGCAAGGCAGGGAGCAGCAGCTAAGCCAGCTAGAGAAGATCCACAGCTTCAAACACATCGCGAGCGGTAGGTGGGCTTTTTGAGTAAGGAGAAAATTCATTAACTTGTTGTCAAAGATCACGTAGAATTTAACGAAATCCTTAAGTAAAAGATGCTAAACATTTCTTAGGCCTCCTAGATCTTTCCTTGAAGATCGGCAAAGAAATGTGAAGGAACTGCTCTACTTTTAGTACCATGCTGTGAGATTAGATGCCATCCTGCTATACATTCTTTTTTATAGCCCACTTTCTATTTTTATTCCTGTTCTACTGTGGAAGTGTTTGCTAATAATGTATGATAGGATGCTTTGTCATGAAAAAACCCTGTATCATTTATCTGTTTCTGAAAAGAAATTCTCAGTACAAATCTAATAAGGAAAAAAAAAATCCTATTCTAGCTCCTGTTGGAGGAAAGGGATTGATTTATGGAGAGAGATGAAAAGCACTAAGTATGTATTGCTTGGCAAAATGAGGAATTGTAGAGAACTGTCTTTATGCATTTGAAGGGTGTAAACATCAAAGAGGCAGAGGAGCTATTTAGAGAATTAGGAGGAGGCACATCTAGGAGACAAGAGCTGAAATTAAATGAACATCGTTAACTTAAAAATCATACTTCTGCCTGCAAATCTATTTCCTGGTATTATTACTTGTAGCACTCTGATGAGTATAAATGAAGCTTATGGAAAAAAATATCCAATATATTTTTCATATCTGATAGCAGACCTTACTGTAAAGTTCAGAAAGCAGGGATGCAGCAGCTATTCCTGAAAATCTGGAAGACAGACGAGCATTCTTCAACGCTCTCTCTCCCATCACTGACAAGGGGTGACCAGTATAACTGGTTACTTCCCCCCAACTCCTCGGTCAGATTGCCACCTGCACTTACTGCCTGGGATCTGACTCATTGAAGCTTTTACCCCAGCAGATGGGTAAGTTCCCAATCATTAATAATCCTCCTGAAGAAAGAGCAGCAGCCTTGCTCACACCCCTCAGGAAGCCCATGCGTGGTCCTACAGGATGCACAAACTTGCCTGCCTGGGATTCAGTTAATTGCCCACTGCCCTGCGCTAAAGCATCGGGGCAGGGAAAAGCTCCATGGGAAATAGTTAACTTTGCTCTCATTGCGGCTTTAACTACACTTCAAAAAGCTGCTGAACATCATGAGGCCCGATGGTGTACAGGGATCTCAAGGACAAAGTTCTGCTCTCCGTTAAATCAGGCTTTGTGAGGTGCCTGTGCCCATCCACAGGAGCAGGACGGCGGCAGGGCCATGCCGGGCTGTCTCGGCTGGGCCCTCCATCGCTGCAGAAGCGGAGCGTGCCGGCGCCGCGGGGGTCTGCACATCCATATGCATGTGCTCGGGTAATTGGAAATGTCATGCAGCTGGAGGCTGGCAGCTGAAAAATATCATTTGGTTACATACCTCCCTTCTGATTCCTACCAGACAGCCTGGGATAACGAGACCTACCCTTCTCTATGCCTTCATTTCTCAAGATGCATTTTACAGCTGACCAATGCTGATGGTGACAGGGGAGGAGAATGAGGGAGGAACTGCCTGCTCTCAGCCTCCCCAGAGAAACCCTCAAATCCTTCCAGAATTACAGATGCCTTTTATGTTTTGTTTCTTATTCCCCCCAGATTTTCAGTCTAAGGGGAATACTGGACTCTGCTCTTGCATTAGCCATGAAAAAGAAGTAGAGAAGAGGCTTTCTGTGCTCCCTTGCTACCTTCACCAGCAGAAAAAGAGGTAAAACCCAGGGGAATAGAAGCAACTAAATCGCTAAGTCAGAGCACAGAGGCCATGCAGGCTGTGACTTTCCAAATGGCCCGATCCCTTCAGTCAGAAACCGATTCATCATTAAATGCAGTATTTCATGTGTGTAAATAAAAAAAAAAGGAAGGAAAATTATTGCAATAAGCTTCTGATAATAGCCAAGAGTCACAACTGAATGTGTGATATTTTAGCAAAAAGCACATATTAATGTATAATAATGTGATGCCTGTGAATGACAGGTCCTGATTTATATTTGTGGCATTTCCAGCCCTAAAACATAAGAACATTGTAATGAAAAATGTTCTGAAGTAAATAGGAAAGGAGGAACCTCTGTGTGTAAGGGAATTGCACAGATACCCAGGCCTCTGCTTGGAGGCACCAGGGTCACGCACTTGTTCACATCCAAAGCCAGCAGATCCTAAAGGAGACAAGTTTCTGATGTAGTCAGCTCTGTGCAAAGCCTGCACAGCAGGCTGAGGAGAGCTTATCTACACCACAGGCCAGTGACTGGGGTGCTCAGGCACAGGACCGAAACTGGGAAGGGGATAGGGATGGTTCGAGCAGGCTGTCCCCATCCTTCCCTAAGCACCACCACAAGCACTCCACTCCTGCTCTGCACCACTAACAATAACCTCAGCCCTACAAAGCACAAGTCACAAAGCCACTGTTTTTAATCCTTAAAAAAAATAAGGCCTTACCAAGCTGAACTTCAGTGGAAAGGCCACCTTCTTTAGGCAGGTCATGTGCATCCATGCTCAGGTAGGTGCATGTGCTGGAGACCTAAGCTGAGCTTAGGGAGAGGGCTGATGGTGTCAGGCTGAGCTTAAATGGGCTCTGGGCCTATGGGAGGGGTAGAGAGCCCAGGTGAAGCTGGTCAGGGGCGTTAAGACCTTTCAGCACCTGGGCAGGTTCATGTCTGCCCTCACTGACAGTGCAGGAGATCCTCTTCCATCCTCAGCAGGAGGAAAGCTCTGCCTGACAGCTTAGGGCCTGTCTAGTTGAGGTTTGAGTATTTCTAAACTTGGTGCACAGGTAGGAACCAGAAATTATAAAAGCCAATTTCAAGCCTTAAACACTAAATCTTTGTTATCTTTCCTACCCTTTTTCCCCAGTGTATTTGGCTCTGGCAGCCCACATGTGGCACTAGCACTTCAGAACGGGCACTGAGAAAATGAGCAACCCCAGCTACCCCTGTGTCGGGGTAAGGAGTCAGTCATTAGTTCATTTTGAAGTTATTTTTTTCTTTTTTCCTCTTAGCAGCAAAAGGAGAAAAAAGATAATAAAGTAACAGTTCAGCTTTCAGGTTGGGCAGGATCTCTGTGATCATCCCTACCCAGGCTTCTCTCGCTGCTCGCGCTTAGCTGGGGAAGAGATCGCCTTCAGTAGTCAGCAGAGTGGAATCAGCACCTGCAAGATCAAAATTAGGTCCATCTAATAGATAGCAGGTAGGAAAGTCTGTCAGGGAGCAGTGGTTTGGCAGCAGCTCCTACAGCAGGGGATGCCACAGGTGGAGGGAAATTCAAGACGGTCAAACAAAGCGAAGACCATCCAACACCCTGAGTGTTTTCATGCTGGGCTTCCTCTGTCCTTTCACCTCCCCTTAACACGAGTACAACATTTTTGCTGCAGGCTTTCATAAACTGCAGCAATAACTGGAGCAGAAAGGTAGTAACCCGTACGAGGCCCACTGTGTAGCTGCACTGCCTGCAGGAGAGCTGAAGAAGAAATCAGCCTGCTGTGCATTTCCTGATGCCGCAGGCTACCGCAGAAGATGCACCATGCCAGGGCATGTGGCTTTGCAAGTGAGAGATGAGTCCATTTATTTCGGGAGTGAATTTGGCCTGGGGCTAGTGCTATTTAGAATAAAGTTGGACTCAGTGACCTGTGGAAAGCACTTGTTCAGCACCTGGTTCAGTTAAGAGCCCAATTTGCAAACAGTAAAATCTGGATGCTCTACCAACCAGAACATGTCCAAACACTGTCAGAGTTTTCTGTGAGGTTAGGATTTTCCTGTCTCTTAATGAAATGGACTTTTGTTCTCAGGGCATTGTATCCATTTCACAACTCATTTCACTGTCTTCTAGTTGTACATCCTTTCCTTAGTCCTTCCCTCAAAGGAGTGAATGTGAACATCCTCCTCAAAATCTCTGAAGCTCTTCTTGTGGTTGGCTTTTAAAGCAAAGGTACAAGAAAGATGCTCAGATATGAGGAGATCACAGTGGAACAAGGGAAGTCTGGGCGTGGAAGTGCCCAGCAAAGAAGAGCTGGAAGAAGGCGGCATGAAAAACTGCCTTGTGCTGCTGGACCCTGTGCTAGCAGGTCATGGACTTCACAGCACATCGTGTGCAGGGCACACAGACCAAAAAACCCACAGTACACACAAAAGTATTATCAAAATGAAGGGCAGGCTGATGAATGAAGCCATTACAGGTGACAGAATGCAGAGACCCAAAGCAGAGGAGTTGAAGTCTTGCTTAATGACTCGTGTGGGTGTGTAGGAGAAGAGGAAGAAACAAAACATCCCAATCACTATCAGCTCCTAATGGGTACGAAATGCTGATCTGAAACCCAGCAGAAGGTCACTGGCCCCAGGAGAGTGCAAGAAGGAGCCAGCAGCCAGTGTCCCTTGTCCTCTGCATCACCACAACTAACCCTGAATCATCTGCACACACATCTTGGTGCTTGTGAGCACATGGGGCTGTCAGCAAGCAGGAGCAGGTTTGTTTCACAAGTCCACATTTGACCACTGCACTGTCCTGAGCTGAGGTTTGCTGCATTATCTGGGCCATGCTGCAGTGTGAGTTGCTGCCCAGGACATGTATGATGGGGAGTTTGGAAAGTCACTTTTCTCTCTGGATGTCCCCACCTCTGTTGATGCTGAAATTCACAGACTCACAGAATCATAGGGGTTGGAAGGGACCTCGAGAGATGATCAAGTCCAACCCCCCTGCCAAAGCAGGGTCCCTAGGACAGGTCACACAGGGCAGCGTCCAGATGGGTCTTGAATATCTCCAGAGACGGAGACTCCACACCCCCCTGGGCAGCCTGTCCCAGGGCTCTGTCACCCTCACTGTGAAAAAGTTCTTCCACATATTGGTGTGGAACTCCCTGTGCTCCAACTTGAGGCCATCGCCCCTTGTCCTGTCCCCACAGACACTGAGAAGAGGCTGGCCATGTCCCTCTGTCTCCCACACTTCAGATATTTATAAACATTGATCATTGTGAGTTGGGTCTGTGTGGAAGGACTGCCCCAGGTGGCTTCCCTCTAAAACACCGATGCTCAGAGATCTTTGCAGGAATCTGTCTGCAGCACTGCTGTGGGTGGCTGCTGCCTTTCCCTGCAGAGGGGTTAGCTGCTCGCAGTTGACAATAAACTCTACAGGCCTAAACAGGAGTCAGGAAAGTAAGAAATTGGATCCTCATCTAAAAGCAGCATCACAAAAGGCTTCACCATCACCAGAGTCCTGGAGGGAGGGCAGCAGATCTGGAATTGTTCACTTAAGTGGAGTGCAGAGAGTGCGGCTGCTCTGTGGCAATGCGGACACATGTCTGCGTGAGAGATTCTTGTAGGAGCAGTAATTATAGACAGACGTGTCTCCTAACTAAAGGAAGGAAAAGAACAAGAAGGTATGACACCACCTGGGGTACATCAATCAGAGCAGACTGGTGGAAGATAACAGGCTGGATAAACTCTTCACAGGAGCCGCCAGCTATTTATCCAAATTGCATTTTTCAGCACTGTTGAGAGACACTCCCCCTTCTTTCAAAGGACAGATGAAAGCAGGATTCCTGTGATGTCTCTTCCCCTCATCTCTTCTCACACCCCCCCTCCCACCTGGGAACACCTCTCTCTTTGGGAGCCAAGCAGCTCCCGAGTCACCAACCCACCTAACACAAACCAAGCTCTTCCCTCAGGAGCAAATTTACTGGTTTGGAAATATTCTGGCCTCAGCTTTGGCAACAATGAGCTAATTTGAGCTCCCAACACAACTGTTTGCCTTTTAAACCCTACTCCAGTTATGTATAAATCCAGGGGTTGGATTTATCCCGCTCTGGGGGGAGGAAGTTATGGGGAATAGACTCTCCACATCTTCCTCTTCATTGGGTAACAGAGCTGTGCTGCATTCATCCCTCCCTTCCACCAAGAATGTTTCACCAACTGATTTAATTATGTGAAGATTATGCAGGAGTTACAGAAGGATTATCTGGGTTTTATCATGGTTATTATGGAAAATTATTATATTGTTACAATTACAGAGTTAGAAAAAAGTAAAGAAGAATCACAGGAAACTTGGCAAGAGCTCATTAGTAGAGTGGTGCAGTCTGCTGGAGCTAATTAAAAATGCCTATACCTCATAATAACCATTTATCTCATCACAGCCTCCATTCCTGACTTCTCTTTCTCTGGATAGAGTGAGAGGGAAGGATCTCCTCTCACTGGTGCTCTGCACACAGCAATACGTACCGAGCACAGTGCAATGCAAATGGGTTTTTTCCGGGATATGAAGTCACCAGCTCCATCCTTGCCTGCCTGAGCTGCGGGCTGGCTGTCCTTGCCATGCACAATGTAGATGCTCAGGGATCTCCCAGAGTCGCTCCAAGAAGTATCGCAGCCAACTGTGCCAGGCTGAACGTGGAGACTGATGGAGACTGTAATCCTGGAGGAGCTGCTAGTTGGGACACATGAAGACAGTATTAAAACAGCATAACACTGCAAGCATTTATATTTACTGGGCTCAAAGTTTTACAGAAGTCACTGGTACCTCTTGTGTCTCTGTTCCAGTGATACACTGCTCTGAATTGCTTACTAGGAGGGTAGGGTTTTCTCAGACAACATCTGTATCTCTCCTGTAGGATTGCTCCTTCTGCATGCCTTCAAAGAAAACAAAGCAAAAAATAAATGGCAGAGGTCCCAGTTAATCTGTGTTATCTAGGAAGAGGAAATCAAGGTGAAGTTCAGTTTGTCAACTGGGGTGTGAATGCTGACAGGCGATGGTTTGTAACAGGCGAACACTAGCTGTGGTATCGCCCGACAAGTCATTCCTCACCTGGATGGGTGCAGATGGATATTCTTGAGATGACATTTGATGAACTTGTTTTATTTCAGAGTTTGAATTGAAGGGGTTTGTAGGAAAACCAGAGAAATAAATCCCAAAAGCCACAGTGGCTGTGATACCATTTTCTGCTCTCTCCATGGCACTGACCCACCTGGAAGAGACCAGAGCTGAGGCAGAGCCAGCCTGCCTCACTCTACAGAGAGAGGAGAGTACTTATATTTCTTAATCCATCCCAAAATATCAGTCTCTTGGAAGCAAATTCCTTGTCATGTTTAATCTCTGCACACATTTTCAGTGGAGTGGATGCTGAATAACGAAATCCCTGAGCCTGCTCGAGCTGAAGTCAGGTGTAAGATCATCCTCAGCAGTGCTGAGAAAATTCTTCTCTTGATAGCACCGACCAAGCCTGGGGTCTGTTGGCCTCCAGTGCACCTTGGCTGACCCTCAGACCTACAAAATACCACTCCTCTGTGTAAGAGTTCACAATCTCTTGGCCAACTAAAGGCTCTCCTCTTTGGCACCAGTTGACCATAGTTTTGCTGTGTTTCTTTGACCAGGTAGAGTTCATGTGCATAACCTCAGGCAGAAGTCAGAACTATTTTGCCCCAAACCATATATTTTTTTAGTGTTCTATCCTAAGGAGAACCTCTGTTAGCTCTTCTATACTTCCACTACTACTATTACTACCACCACTACTACAACTTCTTCTTCTTCTTCTTATCATTATTCTTGCATGTGAACACATATGGTCAGATGAGCAGTGCTTGCTCTTAACCAGCATGTACAGCCTGGCCTCCTTGGTGGCTGCGAACACTTCTCAAAACCAATGAATTAAAGCTCACCACTATGCCTGTTGTGCAGTACTGCCTGACACTCAGAAAAGAAAGCCATGAACTGAAAATCCTGGCACTTGCCCCAGAAATGTCACCCTCCTTTTGAAAACAGTATGAGAAAAATCAGGATTTTGTTCCTGCAACGTCTGCACACTTTCCCCTTCTTGGCTTTCACTGCCAAGCTCCATCCTCAGATGCATTCCTGCCTGAAATCGTGTTGTTGTATCAGCCTGTCTCCCAGATGTCTTCTGCTTTCACAGCCAGTTTCAACCAGTCCAGCTGCTGCCGCAGATGGGGAAATCTCTTTTTGCAACAGCAGCCATCAGTAAAGGTCTTGGTGGATGAAAAAACCCATGACTCACTTCCATGGCTTTTTCAGGAGATGCTGGAGACAGAAGTGGGCCCTTGAACTCAACTGAGATTTCCCAACATAGAAAAGAATTCACAGAGTCACTAGGTTGGAAAAGACCTTTGAGATCACAGAGTCCAACTGTACCTGTCCTCTACTAAACCATATCCCTGAGCACCTCATCTACCCATCTTTGAAATACATCCAGGGTTGGTGACTCAGCCCTCTCCCTGAGCAGCCTCTTCCAGTGCCCAATAACCCTTTTGGTGAAGAACTTTTTCCTAATGTCTAATCTGAACCTGCCCTGGAGCAGCTTGAGTCCATTCCCCCTCATCCTGTCACCTGCCTCTTGGATGTTGAAGAGCTGTTAATATTGTTTTGGTGGCCAAACACCAGCCATTTCTAAACCTGGATCATGCTTTTCTCTCCTTGAAATCAAATCATTGACTAAACCAAACCAAAACAAAAATTCTTGGTAGAGTCAAGCTGGGTCAGCTTTCCTGATATGAGGACAGCTGTGAGGAGCATCATAAACTCCCCTTTGAGATCATCTGTCCAAAATACCTGGGACTAGACTGAGAAGAGGCAGGGGAGAGTGCGTATCCATCAGACCCTGTCCTCTGAGAACAGCCCTGGGAACCAAACAGGGATGTGAAATTCACCTAAAAATACCCCAACCCCAAAAGTCTGATGAAAAATCTAAATTTTCTTGTGGCAAATTACTAAAATAGTAATTAAATTAAGTCATTTCAGAATTAGCAGAGATAAACACACTGGTATAAACTATGGTGCAGGCTAAGACAGGCAACCACGTATTCAGTGCATGTAGCATGAGGTGTCTTGACATACACCTACAGTGGAAATCGTCTGAAAGGAAGAAAGAGAGAGCACTGAGCAGCAAGGAATTAGGAGTCAGAAAAGAGGGAGGGGGATTAATCAGCATTAGTGCTGCTTTCAGTCACTGGGTTCCCTGTAGAAATTAAATTGCCTGACTCATAGCAAGTTGCCCATTATCAATACATGGCGTTGCTTTCACTCCTCACTTCCCTGGGCAGGTGGCAGTGATGTCCTTGTGCTGCAGCCTTGGCTACAGCACAAAGGGGTTAATTTGCTCTCGCTCCCCATCTCTTTAAATATAACCCATAAATTTGATTGTTTCTTGTTTTTTATTACAATAGCTGTAGCTCTTCTGGAGTAAACACACCTCTCACCAATGCACTGCAGGTTTCCAAAGTGAAGTGTAAGCCTCCCTCAGCAAATATAATGGTCACACGTTTTAAACCTTACGATGAGGGCAATAAGCTATTATTGGCCACAGCATAAAAGCAAAATACAGGCCCTCACAACCCAGAGCTAGCAGCTCCAAAATATGGATGTAACAACAAACACACACACACATATATACACACGTAATCCTTTGCGTATCTGTCATATGTAGGTTACATACATATGGTGTTTTCCTACATATAAATATGTACGTACACATGCAGTTGAAGTGCCCACAAATGACAGCTAAGAAAAACAAGTCTCTGTTTTTCATTTCCACCTTTAATTCCACCTGAGCTCATTACTTCTTTCACTGCAGTAATAAACACAGTAATAATTCTCCCTAAAAGCTGTGCTGTGTATTCGCTGCTGGAGCACCTGACCGGCACATCAATGGAGCGCTGGGACAGACATCAGGAGTGGTTAGATCCAGGTAGAAGAGCAGAACATTCCTCTCTACTCCAAATTAGGAAGAAACCCAGCCTTTTTAGGAGATTTACATTGATTTTCATGCTGTAAGCCAGACCAAACTGGAGCTGTGGTGAGGCTGAAAGCATCTGGAGGTCTTCATGAAGCCAGCGCTCAGCACGAGTTGGAAACTTGGCCTTGTGTCCCTGAAAAAGCCAAAAATAGTTTGTCCATTGGGACTGCCTGACCTCCGTGCTCCCTTCTAACTGTGCAGTTTATCTGATGGGCTTCAAGGGATTTCCTCTGATTATTGCAAAACTCTCTGGAGGTGCATTCAAAAGGATCCTGAACGCCTGTAAAACCTCTCCCTGTGAAGCCAGCCCGTGGAGAAACCTCATGGAGGAGATGTAAATCTTGGGAGGTTTTATAGCAGCTCTTCTAACATCTGTAATTCCGGTATCAGCAAACACTTTACATGTGGCTCTGGGAGCAGGATGTAGAGAACGGAACTACTTAATATCTGCAGCTTTACATGACTACCAAACAAAAATGTAATCCCAAACAGCTTTCCTAATTTGGACTGCATTAAAAAAAAAAGTATTTTTTTATATATATATATATATATATATATATGTATATGTAAAGTAACAGCATTTCACTCACGTGGTCATTTTCCACTGGCTGGTCACGGATAAACTCTCAATCACATCCAGACCCTGCTGTGCTACCAGGAATGCTAGACTAGTTAAATATTCGTGCTGGCTCTCTTCCAGTGGTTCTCCTTCCTAAAAAGAGAAAAAATATTATCCAGTTCTGGATGCAAAGGGGTGTTTGGTTTAAGAGCAGAGCTGCAAAAGGAGTTTTACTGGGTGGTAACAGAGGCAGCAGAACAGAGGTGGAAAAATGAGGGCTTCAGTGCATGGTGGTATTTTTATCACACACCTAATTTTGGCCAGAATAAAAACTCAGACCGCTTCTTTAGCTGCAGCAGGGTGATGGGTTTGTAGCCCATCCTACAAAACCCGAATGTGTTTTGTATAATGCATCCCATGGCAATGAAAGGAATCAATACAGAGATGCCTCTGCGTGTGCATGTTTTATATTAAGACTTAGTTGATGACTTCTCGTCATTTGAAAGAAATGTTCAGCCTCAGTGCTTGAAATTATCCAGCTGCAGCATTTTCTACTCAATCCAATCTCCAGTTAATTTGATCCTTCATTTATCTTGAACAAAGCCTCCTAATAAAAACATTTGTATTACAAATGATACACTTGATCAATGGGATTGCTTTAGGCAAGTATTTGATAATTTGAACACTAGCTATAAAAAGTTCTCATTTAATCAATGTGGCTGGCCAAAATTTGGAGTGAGAGAAAGCCCCAAACCTGTACATCACTAAACAATCCAGACTGTAATTAAATATCAGGTTATTTAGATGTTGTTACCAACATTATTGTTAGAACTGGCTAGTGTAATCTGTGTGATATTAGCCCTAATTATTTTCAGTAACACGATTAATTATTTAGTTCACTCAAAGTGACAAGAATGGAATGAACCAAAATAAGAAGCTGGCCAGGCAGGGAACTATTAATTTTCTTTCAATCCTGTAATTCCTTTGGCCAAATCAATGAGAGAAATACACAGATGGAAAAAGCCAATGAACATACACATGAACAGGATCCAGGTCCCACGCAGACCAGTAGATGATATTAGACCATTTGCAGGGGCTGGGAATCTGCCCTCGGGAACATTTAGCTCTGCTGCATTTCTGAGATGGCTTTTCAAACATAGGAAAGCTTCAAGGTCATGGGCTGCTCTGCTACGGGTGGTATGTTCTGCCCCCAGGCTTGGGTCTGAAGTAGGAAACATTATCCCTTGGCAGCCAAAGTGGATTTCTGCTCTATTGCATCTGCTGCTATCCCTGGATACTTTGAGAAGCAATCACGGTGCTTGGAATTTTAGCCCGTGTATATTTTCATTAACGGTGGTATTAATCAAAATTTCCCTCTGGTCTCCACGGACCGCTCAGGGATGCTCTTGGAAAGCAAAGACAAAGTCCATGTCAGGATTCCTGGCGTTTGATATTATTACATGTGAAGAAAGAAATCTCTGTGCTCAGATTTTCAGTATGTGCATGAACATACTGAAAATCTTCTGGTAGCCCCAGCATCCCTCCTGCACCTTCATCGAAGGGCTTTATTTTGACACAGCTACCAGCAGATATATTATGAAAAAAACCCAAATAAATCTGGGAAGGTCTTAAAAATGTTCACAATATACATCAGGCTGTTTTATTTTGTTTCTTCAACTCTTTTAAATCAGCATTTTTAGGACTTCATTTAAAATGGAAGACCAGGAAGCAGCGCGGTGAGTGCTCTCTCCTGTCACATCATGCGCCGAGTCGTACAACACAACAACCTCAAATCTCTTTCAATCCATCACTTATTTCCCTCTAGAAACTTCCCCCCACCCCTTTCCCCCCTGTATTGTCTTTGACTGTTATTTATTTATTTGCTTAGTTGACTTCAAGGGACATCTCTCCTGGCTGGATAAAGACATTTTACAAACAAATGCATGGAAACATTTCTGATAACTCTGCAGAATCAGGCGGCGCGCTGGGTCCCCGTGGGCAGGTAATGCTTTGTGTCAGTCAGCAGCCACCGCTCTGCTCGATTAAGGAGCCGCCTTTTTCACAGCCGGCGCGGCTGCTACAACAACAGGCCCCAAGCAGCGGCGAGGACCATAGCGGGAGGAATTAAAGGGCTGCTGGAGGTTCCACGGGGCTCTGAGAACTCCCCTGGGGAGGATAAAAAAGAATTAGAAAGGGTTTTTATTGACGAGGATATGTTGCTCGTGCTTTGAGACGCACACAAAGGAGAGTAATTGTAAGTATGGGGAGGAAGGCTCTCCGTGGCTGAAACTATCATTTGTACCCTGCAGAGAGTTAAAAAACCTCTCAGCTGAGAACTTGGGTAGACACTGTACCTCTTGTAGCATTTTACAAGCCACCCCAAAAGGCCCAAGGCAGGGTTACTGAATAGGCAGAAAGGGTTTATAAAGCAGCAGTAGATAGTGAATAATTCCCCCTCACCCTGTTTCAAAGAGCTCCACATCTCCCACAGCACCCCAGGACACTGAGAGGGAAAGATGTGCATCACCACCAGGAAAAAACCCCACCTTTGGGTGAGTCTGTGGCTGCTGAAGAAGAGGCAAACACGGTGGAGGCAAGCGTTCGGCATCTGGAGTGGAGAGCATCTGCTTTGAGACACCCCAACGCTTACTTTGAGTGAGCAATCTCCGCTCTAGCTGTAATACTTCACAAGCAAGACATATCAAGTGAATGGAATCCACACAAATGAGGTCGTTAGCATAACCGAATACGCTCTCCATTCCTTCAAGAATGAAAAATATGAGTAATTCCCTGGCAAGGCCCAATTACAGCCTGCCAGCACTAGCACATGGGTTATATCTATTATGAAATAATAAGATAACATTAATAAGATTCCCAGAAAGAACATTACACAGCCAATCTCCCAACCTCGTACAACCGGTCTAACTATTCAGGCTGTCTCCTGCCTGTGTAGTTCAACACTTGCCAGGCCTTTCTTGTCATCTTCAGTGGGAAAAGTTCAGGTCTACATGCTTTTAAGCAGGAAGCTCCAAGAGGGAAACAGGGCAAGAGCTCTGGGAGCACCGAGAAACACCAGGTAGTTGCTCTCTTTTAAGGAGTTTCAGTATTAGACATAAATGTGAGAGCTATGACAAACCATCATACTGCTCGTGAAATGTTACTGTAGATACAGAGCGATGCTGGCAGCTGTATATTGGGTCATTAACCTGAGTGCACAAGCACGGCTCAGACACGTGCGGGTGGTGCTTCCAGCCTCTTGCTTTGAGATTGGTTATAATAACAATATCCTGAATTTTAGGATATTTTTATCCTCCTCTTTTAGCCCATTTCCTTGAGTCCTGAGGCTCATAACCCTGTGTGCACACAGACCTGCTTCATGCAGATTTCAGCACAGGCAAGGGACTGGGCTCATGGTCTTTCAGATGATCATCATCCCCTTGTCCAGATATATATGGAGGCAAACCTAGGGAAAAATACCCAAACAAAACCCACGAAAAAACCCAAATGAAAGTTGAACAGAGCATCACACATAGTGCAGAAGGCAGCTGTGATCACCGCCACAGAAATTTAGCAAGATGCATCTCAGACACTGGCAAGGAGCATCCAGCTCACCAGGACCAAGGACACGTTGCTACCAGCACTCAGACACTGCAAGTTTGGCAGGTGGCTAAATTGGCTCCGTAGCTTCGCCAGTCCTTGTTGGGAAGGGAAGATGCTGAGTCTCAGCGCAGAGGGCTGTAATGAGGATTAATAAGGCATGTGAAGATGCTCTGTAATTGTCTGGCTGGCTGTTTCCTTTGCACCTTATGTTATCATTTATGCTCGTGCAAAGTGGCTGTAAAATGCTCCAGGTCCGATTCAATATAACGTGCAGGCTCTTGGTACAGGTGTAAATTGCTCTGTGATGTTCAGGGCAATGTCTAAAGGCAAACTAATCTGATCATCTCTGTTGTCTGTCTTTTTTTTTTTTTTTTCCTTCTGTAAACTCTTCCGCAGCCAATTGAACATTTTTATAAGCTACAAAATATCAGGCATTTCATGCATGAACTTAGTCCCCAGAAACACAATTTGCAGTGCCTAAGGAGGGCTGGAACTTCATCAAGATGCCATGGCTGGGCCAGCAGCATCATGGTCCTGTGGGGCTGGCCACTGCTCACAGATGTAAGACCAAGCAGAGGAACGTTCACACCATAAACCTCAGGGGCTGATACACAGTGATGGTGAGTCTGAACCCAGGAGAAGCCAGGAAAAAAGAGATAATGACACAATTTTGGAGAGAATAAGCAAAACCCCAGTGACTGACCTTGCCTGGGCATAGGGAAAAACAATGCAGACCTATGGCAGCTGTAAAATGAGCCTGAACAAAAAAGTATCAGCTGATATTACAGGGAATAACCCTTAAGAGGTGGAAGGCTTTGATAGATGCACTCTTACAGGTAGCTTCAATCCCTGGCAGCTGCAAGGCTTCAATAATGAATGTCAGGCTGCTGGCCAGCTGCGAGGGGAATAAACATCTATTTGCCTTCAGTGGGAGTAGCATCAGTTTGACATATGACATTCAAATGATATGAACTTTAAAAGAGTGGTTAAATGACTGCTGTTTGACTGGAAACCTTGAATCCACCGAAGCAGCATGGCAGGTGTTTACCTTGGCTCTGTGGGGGATTGAATTGCTGGGCTTAAAAATGAAAGATCAAAGTGTTTCTGCAAACTCAGTCCACAGTATGTCGTGTGTCCAGCTGACAGTGTACGTGTGCCTGAGTGATTAGAGGGGTAAAGACAGGTCCTCCTGTTCAAGCAGCGTTGTGTCCTTTGACACTGCAGATGACTGCTGCTGGCACAGGCAGGAGTGGGGAGCCATGGAGGTGTGTCTGCAGCAGACAGATGGGGAGATGGGGAGGGAGGGGGGTGAACTTTGGGGCTGAGGGTTGGAATGAGATGAGAAAAGGGGAGTTTCAACCTTGTCCTGCCCCACAGTCTGGCACCCCTCCTGACATCTTCTACCTCCTCCACTCTGGTAGGCTTCTCTTAGAGTCTCCTCTACGTTTTGCCTTGCAGGATGCCAGTCTAGCCTGCACCATGTCCATCACCAGCTTGTTTTTTGAGTTGTCCAAGAAATGAATGCTGCAAAGAATTCACCTCTCTGGTTTAGGAGACCTTGTTATGCACTTGCTGCATTAGCCTGTCAGCTTAATACCAGCAGTCATAACACTTCCATAACCTACCTGCTCAAGGGCTGTTGCTTGCAATCCTCATACTAAAACAAGAGCTCAGGACCAAAGCTGCTGTAGGAAAAAAAAAATACAAAATCGCTGCTTCCTGACCTCTGGGCAGACTCTGTGGGCTGATTATTCCATCGATTTTAACTGAATCGAGCATTCAATAAGGGTGTCTGGAGGCCCCTCTCCAGCAGCGGATCCAGTACAGCACCAGCAGCAATAGTACCAACAACCTCCATGCAAGCCTGGGTCAGGATCAGGGTCAGGAAAGCTCCAAGGGTCTTGCAAATTGTGGCAGGCATGACCACTCTGGTGGTCTAGGACTGGCCCAGGGACCTCCCCTTGCCAGCTCACACCATGATGGATCAGGACCTGCCAACGAAGCACTCAGGCACATGTTAAGCCCAGCAGCCATACTGCTTCAGTGAGTGAGCACCATGTTAAGGGCAAGTGGGTGCTCTTGTTTGAAACAAGCCTAAATAATTGAAGCACAAGTGAACAGGGCCAGATTTGAATGATGCAACTTGATGGTGGACTATCCTTACAGAAGGAGCCATTGCTAAGCCAAAACTGTGTTTGCATTAGGAAGCAGGGCTGTGCTATACAGTTAATGCTGAAGGTCCAATATTCATCCTGTATGGTTTTTAGAGGGACTGGAGGACTTGCTTCAAGTTGTCAGCAGCTGGAGCATGTTAGGTGAGCTCCTGACTCACAGCTGCTTTAGTGTCACCCAAAAGGAAACCCACTTGCTCACTCTGTGACCTTGCTATGATCTGAAGCAAAGCACGACATAAGCTGGATGTATGCTGAAGTTCACTATTGCTGAACTGTGAATAACTTTAACATCAATTGTATGTGCAGGTAAACTGAGGCACCCAGCTGTTGAAGAGCATAGCTGTGTTTCCCTCTGGTTACAGGGGAGTGGTGCATGCTCATTACCTCTGGAAATCAGACCAGAAAGGATTGACTCAGAACACCCCCCAAATCACTGCTGGGTCAAGAATAAAGCCAAGACAGAGAGTCCCATGTACTCTGCCTACTGGAAAGCTCACAGCATCTGAGCCATTCCTCACTGCAAGGTCCCACCCAACCCCTCCACAAAGACAAAATCCAATGGCAAACCTCCCTCTAAGACAAATGGGAACCGATGACGGTGCACACTTTCTGCTCTTAAGCTGCTCAGCAAAATGAAGACAAAATTTGGCACACCTCCACATTCTTTGTCCCTTCCCAGAGCCCTGCACAGGTGCTGGGAGTTAAAGCTGTGCTGTGTGCTCATCGGTCGATCTCTGTGGGTATGTCGGTGCTGCCGGTCGCAGCAGCCTGCTCGCCCGCTCCATCGGCACGGGGTGCCAGCAGATGAAGATGCCTTTGAACAGAGATGAGAGGGGCTGAAATCCTTTGACACCTGCAAGTGAACTGTCTATTACCAAAATGCTAAGCAGCTTTGTGAGAGAGATTATCCTGAAGGATGTTTTCCGTAGTGTTGACATTTGTCTGTGAGTGATTAATTCCGACACAGGCGTTGGAGTGAGGAGGCAAAACCCTTCCCTTGCTGCCACCAGGCAAGCCACAGCCTTCACTCTAGCAAGGTTATTAATTCATCCCTGACCCCCGACACTGCGTGTGGTTTCATCACCTCCATCTTCTGGGTCACCTCTCAAGGCAGAGACCTGAGGATTCTCCATGCCCCTTTTTGTGATCTGCTGTGACGGTGCAGTCACTTTTTGGCTGCTTGTTCTCCAGGGGTCTGACTGCTTCTATATTTTGTTGCTCTCCCCTGAGATGTGCCACACCACAGCTGAACATGGTGCCACGGCTTTAAAAAAGGGGACAGGAACTGCTGAAAACAAACCCCATGGCTTTTGTACACTGGTGGCAGAAGGGAGCTGCAGGTTACGGAGGCAGAAGGGGAAGCCGTGGCTGCCCAAGCTGCTGGGAATTTTCTAACCCTCTCACCCAGCTCATCGGTGACTCTCTAGAGAAGCAGCCTTATGCTTCCCTTTACTCTTCCAGGCAAGGGTGTCTCTCAGTGGGGCAGTTAATCTGCTGCAGAAAGGTTATTATGTGTCTTTTGGGGCTTTCCACTGATTTCTCAAAAATATAGAAAGCAAATAGAAAAAATAATATATAATATCTATCTAAGGATAAAAAAAAATAAATATAAACCTACTGTCTAGTGACTCAAGTTCCTCAGCCCTATTTTGCAATGGAAAACACCCCACACCATCAATGGCTCTGCTCAGCCATTTTATTTTGGACTGGGATGTGCATGTGTTGTCTAGGTGAGAGCATGGAGACCACTGTGCACTCTGCGTGGGGTCAGCTGGGTGCAGCATGGAGCAGATGCTGGAGTCAAACCTCTCTGCTTTCACAGAAAAGAGAGAGGTTGGCTAAGACTAGGAAGAACACACCCTCAGTCATTTGTGGTGCTACAGTGCAACAGGAAACAGCAAAAGAGGACTTCTCTCTCCAATCTGTGGCACTGATTTTTGAGGCAGAGGGATCCTTTGAGGATCCCACCAAAGAAGTGAGGAAGCACAGCTGGGAGAGGTGATGAGACCCCATTGTTGTCTTGCCAATGGCTTATGAGACCTACAGATGGATTTACATATATGTAGAGGAAGTTACAGAACCAGAGACTGGCATCATTGGTTACAGAAGGGGTGAGTGAGTTCTTTATTGCAGTTAGCCTTCCCGTAGCAGTTTCTGAAAGCATAAAGTGAAACGTGAGCATAGAGGTCTTGTAGAACCTACGCAGAGGACAAAGTCTAGCAAGCCTCCTTTCCAGCTCTCAATAGCCAAAGAAAGCCATCACCTTTCTTCCAGACTGGGGTTCTTAGAACATCTGATGGCTCCCAGTGCTGCACCCCCCACCATTCTTCATTCAGTTACATTGGTCTTATAAGGGCCTAATACAAATCAAACACTAAAAGATGTCACTGCAGCAGTATAGATAATGCCTGTGTTGACATTCCCTTCCATGGGAGATTCCTGCATGGGAGAGTAAGCAAACTATCAAGAAACGCACGTGTGGCACTCCTCTCCCATTCTGCAACTCTCTGGTCATTAGGGGCAACTGCTTCTCTCTAGGCTCCTCCAGTTAACTCATCTGCAATCTTAATAGGGCAAAAGCCATCTAAAATCAAAAGAAAATCTAAATAAATCAGCATCAGAAAATTTGCTGCAGGCATTCATTCCTGCAAGGATGCGACCACTTTAACACTTGTCAGGATCATAGCATGCAGCTGAGGAAATAGCCCCAGACAACTCTGCATTCCCAGAAGAATAAAACCAGAAGACATGCAGTCACCCAGCAGGCAGTAGGAACATGGCAGCATTACTTAACTATGTGCAATTTGCTCTCCCTATCTTGATTTAAATTATACTGCCAGAAGAGACTGACAGTGTCTGGAATCAAATTGCTTAGAAAAGTGCCTCTTCAGAGGGAGAGAAAAAAATGCCCAAATAACTCGAGTGCAAATGGCCTTGCAAAATGCCTATTGTGATTGGGGACAGCGGGATCTGGGGCTCCTGTTCATTAGGATAATGCTCATGTAATTACACTGGGCCAAATCTCTTACGCCCTGTTGTGAAATTGGGGGGGTTGCACTGCTGACATATCTGCAGCGCACACATCAATCCGGGTCTCATCTCGAGGGCTGGAGGTGGCACCATCAAACGAGAGTCTCTGCACTGCTCACTTCTCCATATCAGCGTGGGCTCTGGGAACCATCTTCAGGATGATGGGGTCCTTAGGTTGCATGAAGCCTTTTGTGTCCAGGACCAGCGGGATCTTCAGCAGGAGAAAAACAAACAAACAAACAAAAAACCCCATTCAGCCATGTAAGCTGGGAGAAAGGACAGTCATCATGCGAACAGGACCCTGACAGCTCCTACACAACTCAGCCACCCCTTGTTTTCAACACATTTCCTAACGTACATGTGTAGTTACAGCAGGACTATCCCTATTGCTCATGCAAACCAGCTATGGCCCGGGGTTTGATAGTCCCCAGCTCCTGAGTAACTGGTTACTGAATGCTGGCTTTCACATGGCGCGGTGGGAAGAACTCTTTGCACTGATCGATGGGCTGCACATGGAGGGAAAAGCAGCTGAAAATCCACCCAGGGAGCGGCAGCTAAGGAGGGGCATGCAGTGCCATTTTTGTTTAATGTTGGAAGTGTGTCAGCGTGAAGGGGAGCTAGATCGTAATGGGAGCTGGAGGAGCAATAAGCTCTCTGGGAAGAACAAAACGAAGATTGCTGCTCAGACTGAATACCAAGGAAAAAGCATCCTCACATAGAAAAGTGATGGGCTCCCTTGGGGTGGGCTGGAAATCTCAGTAAAAAGAACATTTTTACACTGGTGTTGGAAGGAGGCATCTTGCAGGAGAGGGAAGTGTTTTACTCATTCTCCTCCATCAGCTTGATGCCACTCACATGCCAGCTCTCCTTCTCCCCATCAGGACAAGGGCAATACACCCCCAGCCTGCAAGTGACATTAAAATCCCCGTATCCCAGTAAGATTTGTTTCAGGAAATTTAAGCAACATGGCTTGGAGCCCAATGTGCCATCAGTGGAGGAGTGAGAGGAGGCTGCAACTTCCACATACATATTCCACGGGGATGTTCCAGCATGAATTTCCCCCCCCTTCCCACTCTCATCTGATGTACATTACATCCTCTGTAGGAAAAAAAGGGCCGAAAGAGCCTCATAAACCTATGGGCACCAATAATACAATACATATTTAACTTGTCTCCTTTTAATTAAAGGC
Organism: Porphyrio hochstetteri; assembly: GCA_020800305.1. Classification (NCBI taxonomy): domain Eukaryota; kingdom Metazoa; phylum Chordata; class Aves; order Gruiformes; family Rallidae; genus Porphyrio; species Porphyrio hochstetteri. The sequence continues at coordinate 12,774,209 of CM036920.1, forward strand.
AGTTATAAAAAGAATCAATTTTATGGATTGCAGAGGACTAGAAAAATGTCATTAGACTTGGGGGAGGGTGGATAGGTCACTGCATTGTTAATGGACTATTACAGTCTTTCACCTCCAGGTTACTAGTTGAGTTGCAATCTGAATCTGCAGAGATTCCAGCTGAGCACCCGTGCCAAGTAATAATTTAATAAGGATTTTTCTGTTTCTTACAACAAATGTCCTTCGAACACACTCGTTGCCCCCTCTGCTCTGGTTTCCCAAGCTCGCCTCGCGAATGAAAGGCCTTAACAGCATCTTGGCTTGTATCAAAAACAGTGTGGCCAGTAGGTCTAGGGAAGTAATTGTGCCCCTGTACTTGGCACTGGTGAGGCTGCACCTCGAGTGCTGGGTCCAGTTCTGGGCTCCTCACCATCAGAAGGACATTGAGGTCCTGGAGCGAGTCCAGAGAAGGGCAACCAGGCTGGGGAAGGGGCTGGAGGGCAAATCCTATGAGGAGCAGCTGAGGGAGCTGGGGCTGTTTAGCTTAGAGAAGAGGAGGCTGAGGGGAGACCTTCTCACCACCTACAACTACCTGAAGGGAGGTTATAGAGAGATAGGTGATGGTCTCTTCAGCCAGGTGACAGGTGATAGGACAAGGGGGAATGGCACAAAGCTGTGCCAGGGCAGGTTTAGATTGGACATTAGAAAAAAAAAATTTACTGAAAGAGTTGTCAGGGCCTGGAACAGGCTGCCCAGGGAGGGGGTTGAGTCACCTTCCCTGGATGTGTTCAAAAACAGGGTAGATGAGGTACTTAGGGATATGGTTTAGTTTAGGATGAGAATAGTTGGACTTGATGATCTTCAAAGGTCTTTTCCAACCTTGTGATTCTGTAATAGCCATGTTTGTCATGCGAAGCATGGTTTTGGAGTGGGCTGGGAGGGCTGGGGAGGGACATTCCCTTTCTTGTCTCTGGAGCAAGGCCTTCCTGAGCTGGGTCGAGGTACACCAGCAGTGCACCGGGGGGAGCAAGGACCCTGCGACTTCAGTGCACGTAAAGAGAGGCAGAGGACTTCAGGGATTTCAGCCTGACTTATTCCACCAACATTAAATTTGCCTCTGTAGAGGCTTAAAAAAATGTATCAGTAACTTGTGGTGAACCATTTAAATTAACGGAGAAAATTTAAATACAGTTATTCCCATATGCCTCTCTAATCCACAGTGAAATAGTCCTCCCTGATCTCTCTGTGAAGCAGTAAAACTGAAGTGTGCAGACAAGGTTCAGTGGTCCTGAAGGTAGCAGTGTCTGAATTCCTTGGGGAAGAGAGGGATTTAAACTCACACGAGAGACATTTCCCTGTTTGTCCTGAGATGTAGGCAAAAGAGAGGATGCAGGACTGTCTCAGTGGGACTAAAGGGCAGATAACAAAACACACCATCCCATAAACTCACCGGCGTGTCTTTGCAGGTTCTGAATGAGAAGTTTTGCAACAGGACGACCACAGCCACTTTCATGGTGAGGAAAGCAAACCTCATTCCTATGCAGTTCCTGGGGCCAGCCCCGAACGGCAGGAAGGCGTAGGGGTCAATGGACTCCTTGCTGTCTTTACTGAACCTGATTACAACAAAAACATGAAGTTAGAAAGAGCTACTGTTCCAGGATGTGCCATCAGCTCTCAGATCTGAAGTGATGAGGGGTTTGGAAAGTGATTCAGTGATGTAGCTTAAGAGACAATTAATTAATGTGGCTTTAATATAAGGAGAATTTGTGTGTTGTGAGAATAGAAAGTATTTGCAAAAGCTTTTAGTACTCCTGTGCGTATTAGAAGAACCCAGCTAAGCCCCTTATTCCTGCCTCAATAGATACTTTATGTGCCTGCTTTTATTCTGCTGCTTGGAGTTGGTTGTGCATCTCCAGGTACATCAGGTGAACAGGGAATACCTGAAATATGCTAATGGATTTCATAACCACTTTTTTTTTCAGAACTCCCTTGCAGCTCAAACACTGAACCCAGATTTCAAACCCTAAAACACACAGGTCTACAGCTTCACGTCTTTCCTTTAGATTGAACACAAAGATGTTCTCCCCCTGCGTGACTAAAGGCAGGGTTGCTTTTGAGACATGCCAGCCATTCCTTTCCTCGTCATGAAAAACAGGGAAGAACAATCAGCTTCACAGAGAAATTTGCCACTGAGCATTTTCAGTAATACTTCTTAGTGATCAGTTAGTTTTCATGTCAGAAAGCTTTTCATTCACGGTGCATGAGGTCTAGGTACAAACCCCAGCCACGCTAAATCAGCAGTGAAGTATCTCACTACTGAGACACCAGCACAACCCTCTGATGAACTCCCAGCAAGAGAAGTGATCGCTAAAGAGCTTCTGTCCAGTTACTCATGCCTAGTTGGTCACCCAGAGCAAACTTGGAGCTACTGGAGTAACTGGTGTAACATGTCCATTGCCACCCCTTTGGGTGGTTCCTCCTGCATTCATCACAAGGTGACCGTAGGGGTCCATGGGGGATTCCAGTAGCACCCATCTCTCTCCCTAACTTCTGCCTGGTTCTGGTGCCACATTTTGTTCCAAAGGTCACCACATCTCCACACCAGGGCTGGCTTGCAGGGGCATTTCAACTCCTGGCACGAGGGCACAGGTCTCATCCTGTTCTCTCTGGGCCAGCCCTCAAGGTCTTTGTGGCCAGCTGCAGACTAGCAGGCCCAGGGTCTCCCAGGGCTGTCTGCCTCATTTCACAGGGTCTGACACAGACTCCTAAGCAAGGATTGTTTCATAACTCGAGTTGAAAAATTAAGTTTTACTTCCTAGTCATCTTTGCCCTTCCACTGCTGATTTGCACGGCATTGTGCCAGTCACCCAATGGCTCTTGTTTTAATATCTGGCCATAAACCCCTCAGTGTTACAGCTGCTGGGAGCTGCTCTCACTGTTGCTCCCTTCAATGCAGTTAATTAAATTCCATGCACAGTTTATGGATGTAGATCATAAAACTCCCCTCACGGTAATGCTGGGACTAGATGTCAGACAATGATAAATGCCTAATTTAAATGTTATAATCATGCATTCTCCACTTTTGCTGCCATTTCCACTCCTGGGGCTGAAGATGAGTGTGCCGCTATTCCCCCTGCCTGCCCCTCACCTCTCAGGCCTGAACTCGTCCGGCTCCGGCCAGTACTCCGGGTCACGATGCAGCACATAGGCTGGGATCATCACCACCATGCCCTTTGGAATAGTCACACCATTGATCTCCACCGTCTTCTTGCAGACCCTCTCAATCCGGCCCCCAGGAGGGAAGAGCCGTAGGCATTCATTCACCACCATATCGAGATACTCCATCTGCATGATGGCGTTGTACGTGGGAGTAGCCTGGGGAGGGGAATCAGGATGGCTACAAACACAGGACTTCAAACACCATTGCAACCTCCCCCAGCACTTCCCCTTGAGGCATCAGAGACCAGAGGAGGGGAAATCTCAGTGCCAGCACACCCTCCACTCTTGTTTCCAACCTGGCTTTTGGCTCAGGGTCCAAAAGGCACAGGTGGGAACAACCCCAGCAGCTCCCCACTCTCCTTTACCTTGTTGGGCAGGTTTGCATCAATCTCATCCTGAAGCCGCTGCTGCACGTCGGGGTGGGTGGCCAGGTTGTATGCTATGTAGCTGAGGGTGGAGCTGGTGGTCTCATACCCAGCAAAGACAAAGATAAGAGCCTGGGCCAGAATCTCCTCATCACTTAATGCTGAAAAGAGGCACAAAGGCACATTCAAAAAGCAGAAACCTCAGTGATTAACCCTTGGGAATTCAGGATCTCATTCATCAGTGTAGGTATTGCTGTTCATAACTACTTAACAATTGGTAAAGGAAACATCCAGACAACCCTCTGGTACCACAAAAGAATGGACAGAAAACTGCTTTTGGGATCAGCAGAGTTACATCACTGTCTTTAAGAGCAGAATCAAGGTATGTGCAGACTTCAGAAAGCCTCTGCTGTCTTCTGAGACCATGGGCCAAAAAATGATATGGGCACATGCCAGAAGTTAGAGACAAAGGGATATCCAGCAGCTCCTCTAAGCCATGAGGTGAGCCTCGAGCTGCTGAGGGATTAGTAGCCCTGTAAGGCAAAAAGGACAATACAGGATTCAGTGCTGGTACTGCAGGAGCGCCCAGGCGCTGCCAGGACACAGCCCACAGCACAGGGTGCCATACAAATACCTCATCCTGGCACCTCAAAGGTTTACAAGCATCCTGCCATGACTGAGGCTGATGGAATGTGGTTATGCCTTGGCCAAGCCATTATTTTCTAAGCCTAAGAGTTTGCCTAGGATGAGGAACAGGGATGAGCTCACAGATGAGCACAGTACGCGCAGCATATGTGCTCTGTGTACTTTATGAAATACAGCCAACATCGCTGGCCTTCAGAGAGGATAAAATAAGAATGGGAGTGAGGAGATATTCACTCTGTTTGCTGTTTGTTCCACAAACAGACCTCAGGATTTATCCCAGGAAAGGGGATATAATAAAATATGGCTGGTAGGTGATAAGCATCACTAACGGCCCCGCTACCGAGACGTTGAATCTGGGCCTAATGAATAAAGTCCTCTCCCACTTCCTTCCTTTACCCGCGCGAGGAACTGCTGAGAGGAAGACACAGCTCAAGACATACATTTGTACGAGTCGGTCTCAGCAGACTTGGAGCTGTCATGTGAGCTCTGCGAGTCAACCATGAGTTGCAGGAAATCAACCCGGTTCTGGGGAGAAACAGAGGCAGTCAGAGACCATCTGGGTGGGGAGGTACCAAACCTTGTCTAGCACAAGCTCCTTGCTGAGATGCCTGCTCCATTCACAGCCCCAGCTGCAGGCTCATGGCTTCAGGGCACTTTGACGTTCAGACTGGAGACCCTCTATGAACAAGGATACTTTCTCCACACGGAAGCCCAGGCAGGGGATGTTTCTGTCCCTCCTCAGGTTTGATGAGCTGGGAGGTGTTATGGACAGTCGATGATATACCACAGCTTCTGCAGAAGCCACCAGGTCCCTCCTGCACTCAGGAGGACAGCACAGTGAAGAGAAAAGGCCATCTGGGCTGGACTCACCGTGCTGTTGCCCTTTTCTCTTTCCTTTTTCATTTTTATGAAGACACCATTGAAGAAATCCATGACGTTTGAGGGTAACAGAGTCACATTCATCTTTTCCAGCACAGGGACAACAAATGGGAACAACACTAAAAGAACATAAAAGAAGAACACCTTTTAGCTCAAAGAGGCCCAAGACACTAAAAAGTGTCACAAAGCACAGAAAGGAGGGGGGTACGCCTTGACTCTAATCCCCAAAATTGCTTTTTGTTGCTTTCAGCTCTCTTTTAACCTAACCATGGCTGGCCTGCAATAGCACTTGAGAATCTTCTCCACATACCACTAAATGGCCACAATGCCACCCTAATCACAGGTCTCTGTGACAGAGCAGCTGTCCATCACATCTCTGGAAACAGGGTCTCTGCTTGTTGGAGGGTGCTATGGGCTCTATGAATCCTAGCTTCCCTGGGGAACAATTTCTACAGATTTTCTAGGGTGAATCTAATCCTGCAAAGTGCTGAGCATCTTCTGTACGGCAACAAGGACTCAAAGCTACTATGGGAGCTACCAGGAAAAGCAGGTTGTCACCACTTCTGACATCAATTCAGGGCTGTATGAGAGGAGGTATGTCATACCTAAGAACACAAACACGGGGTTTAGGAAACTGAATTTGAGAAATTTCTTAATGTTGGTGACAAAGGGGTCATTGGGGTTGCTCATGGAGTCAATATTCACACTGAAAGAAGTGCTGGCCACCACATCCATGCTGTAGGCTCCAAAAATGCTAGGTAGAGAAGACGACAGTGAGTGAGATCAACTCAACCAGACTAATGAATAGAAGCCCATCTAGAAACAATCCTGGAGAGAGGGAATCTCTTTTTATCAAGGACTGAATGCAGAGTCCTAACATAGTAGGTCCTGTCCTGATTGGGCAGTAACCACCGTTGCGTTTCCCCAATCATTCCCCAATTTTTCTCAGCGTCAACCCCCTAGACTGTAGTTAGAAAGCACTGAACTGCAGTCTGGGGTAACAAAGACTGTGTTCTGATTTCCACCTGTAAAAGAGAGTGTAAAAATGACATCAAACAATACCACATGTCGAGGGGCATCTGGAACAGGTCCTACACCTTCTTTGAAATGCATCCCCAGGAAAATGAAGCAGGGAACAGAGCATAGTTACTCCATTTGAGCAGAGCAGAGCACTGCAAGCCCACCAGTGAGGAACATACCATGTCTGTGACCACCAAGGAATTTGCCACCATAGCTGAGAAGGGATCTATGCTACAGCCTAGAAAAGGCTTTCCAGAATGTTCTCTTCCCCACACTGAATACAAACTCTGCCCTGTCAGCCCCACAGAGTTACTCACTCCTTCACGGTCACGAACTCATCATTAGCCACTTTCTTCTCAATGTTTTTCACTAGTTTTTCACCATAGTGATTAATGATGGGGAACATCTGAAATGCAAATAAAGCAAAAGACACCGCTGACTCTTTCACCTCCTCAAAGAAGGCTGGGCAATTCTGCTCTGCCACCTGCAACTTGCCAAGTCTTTAGCTTGTGGAGGATGGGCAGGCAAGGGGAAGGTGCCACTTCCAAGCCTCGGTCATTGCTTTCTCTTATTTTCATAACCAGCTCACAGGACTATGATTGAGCAAGGCTTTTCTTCCCAAATCCACAAGTAGCTCCCAGCTGGGAGTGAATATGTCTCCTGCACATATTTCATCTCCTTCTCCTGGCTTCCTCCCCATGATGGTGGACAGCCACCATGTTGCTGAACCACACCTAACGACCAAGATCATAATGGATGAGGCCTTGACAAATGGGGCATCTTCCCCATTTGAGGGGAAAGTCTGTACTCAGAAACATCCCAGTCCTCCTCCAGCTATTAAAGCAAAATACCAGAGGCCTCTGCTTTACCTCCTTCAGCTTCCCACTGGTGAAGGTTGGAGACAGAACTGTACGAATCCTTTTCCACTTCTCATCTTCAGCTATGTTGAGGGCTGACTCCAGGATCCCATTCAGACCAAAGTTCTGCACAGCAAAAGTGACACGGTTATACAGGGAGATTGGTGAAGGTTTCCTGCCCCCTTTCCACATGAAGAAATGCAAAAAACACCCACCTCGGGATGTTGACTTGGCACCTGACATCATATCAGCTCTACCTCAACCAGCAAACAACAGAAATGGAAACAAAAGTGTAGGATTCATAAATGGCATCAGCCCTAGGGTTCATCCAGGCTGATGTCCTAATGTCCCCACCAGAGTGGCCACTACACCTCCCTAGCAGATTCTGGCTGTTGGTATCACCAATAAACTGGGGCACAAGAGAGAGAGCAACTGCTTGCTTAAGGGCTCAGAGAAAGGGAATAGAAACCAAGAAGAAACCCTTTCTTGCTGCCCGCACTCGGTGCTGGAGAGTGATGCATGGGACGAGATACCTACTCGGCGATTGGTGAAAATAGTGTAACACTCCTTCACCAGGATGTTTTTGATGAGGACGGGGTCCAAAATGGCCAGCACGGGCTGCCTGCCGTCGAAAATCCTAAGCCAAGAGAAACCCACAGTCAGTCCATCGCTCACGGTCAGTTGGAGCAAAATCAGACTGCTCTGTCTGCAGCCAGAGTGCATCAACTGCTGGAGCCCAAAGGGTTCGGGCCAGCTGAGTCCCCTCTGACAAAACAGCTGAAGGGATGAGGCTGAAACTGTTTTATTATGTAGTAAAACAGGAGAAAGGGAAAGAAAGTGCCAAACACAGACAGTGTGAGCATTTCTAGCAGTCGTCTATGGCATTCGAGAGTTGCCAGAGCAGTGTGGGTTTAGATAAAAGGCAGCTTTTGCCATGACATTGATCCCCTGTGGTTGGGCTCTCTGAGTTCTGTTTCCACAACTGGTAGTGGGAGTCAATAAATCCACACTGAGTAGCCTACATGTGGGGTAAAGAGATCTCCCTGCCTGGCCTACGAGGCACTGAGAGGGGAAAAACTCACCCGTCTCCTCCATTTTCCAATCAACAGAGACAGAGAAACTTAAAAGCTGTGGTGTGGGCTAAAGGGCAGGGAGCCTTGGGCCACAGCTGAGGGAAGAGGCCGCCTTCAAGAGGCTTGAGAACATTTAATCTTTTGGAGAAAAATACCCACCCCTAAACCAACCCCAAAACGTGCTAGGTTTCATGAAACCTCCTCGGATTTTATTTTATTTTTTTGAGCAACAATTTTGCTTCGGTTTGAGAGGTTCTCCAGAGAAGCACGATAAGAGGCCCTGCACAAACCCAGTGCTGTGTGGGGAGCGGGGAGGCAGGTTGAAAGGTAGCTCATGGCCCGGCTCTGGGAGCAGCAGGGAGCGAGATGAAAAACACCGTGGCAGCCTGCAGCTCGCTTTCTGCTCAAGACAGACAGAAAAGCAGCTTCAAAGGCGCTGAGGCTCAGTTTGACACCAAGGAGTGGAGTTTTTCTGGGCAGGCTGTGGGGTTGGGAAATGATTGGTGCCTTCCCTCAGTCATGCATCTGGAGCTGAGAGATAAAGGGATGGCCGTGCTGATTTGGCGGGTGTTGGAGGACGAGGGGCAGCTCCCTGGGCTCTCTGCGGTGCGAGCGTACCCAGCCCCAAGGTCACTAACATAGCTGTTTAGTTTTTAATGCTCCCAAACAGGGAAAAAAGGAAAAAAAAAAGGAAAAAAGGTTATTTTCAAAGCTGATGCAAACAAACGCCCCTCCAAACTGGCTGCCATCATCCCCACGCTGTACTGAAATCCCAGCAGGAGAGATGTCTGGGAGAGAGAGATGGCTGGAGATATCCCCAGCGGTGAACCTGGACTTTCCCAAGCTGTCACAGCTGGGATTACAGACGTGGTGGCAATGTACCTTCTGCCATCCTATTTTTGGGGCTGTGGAGCACCCCGAAACAGGCAGTTTTGTTCTGCAGAAAGAAACTCACCCCCAGATTTTACCGTATTTTTGAAAGCACATCTGATCAAAATTCAGGACTCCCTGCAAAAGAAGAAAGGAGAAACGAACAGTTTGCCAGTGAAGAGCGATCAAAGCAGGTCACAGCTGGCAGCACGGGGCATCCCACAGACCCATTGTAAGCAGCAGAGGTTGGGGTGTGTGTGCTAGCTCTTCAGAGTCATGCAGACACTTAGGGGACATTTGCACCAGGGGGAAAAAAGAGAGCAGGGAGGGGGAAAAAAGAAGCACTTTGAACTTCCACTAGCCAACCCGAGCTAAAAATGTAATGAAGAGAAGGTACGGCAGGGTCCACAGCTCTAGTGTGAGCAGAGTTAGCAGGCAGAGCTAGATCCCAGGGTGTCCTTTCATCTTCAGCTCAACAAGTTAAAGCTGTTACCGCCTTATCCTCATGAGATCTTCCACTACAGCCGTTGAACCAGAACAATGATGCTTTTTCTTGTTTTGCTTTGTTTCCATTAAGGTTTTAACCGATACTACATGTAAGGATGAAACTTGTGGGACACATAACACTCACCATGCATCAACTAAAACATTAGTAAGAGACCACACGCATGCTGTAAGCCCAGCAAACACAAGCTACAACACCTCTTGCATTGAAGTGAATACATTTTCTTCTGTGTTTGCAGATACCTGGGACCAGCTACTACACAGTTACTTGGTAACTTGCTAATGTTTGAGTTTTATTTAGAAATCTATTCGCCTGGCTCAGTTTCAGATTGGGCCAACAGGAAGTGGCCAGATTGGGCATTGCTGGGGCTAATTCAGCCTCTTTGTGGGATGCCACAAAGAAACATGCAGTTCCCAGAAATTATCAATATCTTGGGCATCACTCAAATTTTTTTTTTTCTTTATTTCCAATAGAACTTCATCTGCTGGGGAACAGGTAGAAATCCATGGAAAAACTAGCAACTTATATTGCAGAGTAACTGAAAAACGCAGCACACCTCACTCAGGTCAACCAGACTCTAAAGGTAATTGTTCTGCCCTCTGGGTGTCCCAAGTGCTTCCTACCTGAAAGCATCATCTCCACCTGACTGAATTGAGGGCAAAAGAAAGAAGTGCCCCAAGGGTGGGTAAAACAGGACCAGCTACAAGTAAGAATCCAAGGCAGCTATGGAGCAGTGGCTGCCAGTACTCACGTGCCGGTACTCCAGGAACGTTCCCAAAAATGGCAGAGGCCGGGGCCCGGGAATGCCCAGCTTCTTGAAGGTCCGGAAGGGCCATAGCCCATAGCTGCCAAGCAAAGATCATGTGAGATGCATTTATGCGATGAAGAGAGAAGCTTCTTCATCCTGAGTGCAGTGAACAGCTGAAATAGCTGGTTCCTGACACCCAGAGAATGATGAAATTATGTACCACCAGCAACAGAGCTGTGGAGGATACTTTCTTCCTGCAATAAATGCAGGATCACGTGGGGCACAAGGCAATTTGGGGTACATTTTGGTACAGACAAGGGCTGAAAGCAGCTGTAGCCCAGCCTGGGCAAACACAGCCTACCTAAATCCCTCAGGTCTTCGCTCAGGGGCCTCATTGTGTTCCCCGGATCAGAGATCTGTGACTCAGGAGGCCGAAGACAGGAGTCAGAGGGATTAAATTCCCAAACTGAGACCTGCCCGCCCTTGTGTTTGTCTTTGCAAAGACCTGCAGTGATGCTCAGGTGGCGGAGCTGCCCGGGCACAGCAGCTGAGCCGGGACGTAAATTGTAACAGCAAGAATTACTGTATAGCTCTCGACAGCTCCCCTGAGCGACATCAGCAAAAGGGCAATTTTCCCAACATAACTGTTCAGACTGGGGCTTCTGCTGGCACCAGCACACGGGCAAAAATAAACACCACCCACTGCCCTGCTCCCGGAGCCCAGCCCAGCCAAGGACACTCTGTGTGTCCCTTCGCAGCCAGCCACAGCTCGCTGCAGTTAAAACCCACAGAAGCCACTTCTCCTTTGGATCTGCTGAGAAAAGCCAAAAAAAATCAAGGAGTTCCTTTTAATTTCCCTCCCCCGCCCCCAGCCCTGCTTCCTCCTTCCTTTCTGGCTGGCACGGGCAGGGCACAGGGAGCACCACATTAACAACCCTCCCTCTGCCTCCATTGTAGCACAGGAGAGTGAGGAGGAAGGTGTTTTTTTTAACACACATTAATGTACATGAGCACTTCATAGCAGGGGTGACAGCCCCGGCCCCTCCTCCAGCCCCGTCACCCTGGGGCACCAGCCTCTACTTACAGGACCACGAGGCTGAGGAAAACGATGAGGAGCAGCCAGGTGACAGAAGAAAAGTTTGGCAGGAGATCCATGGAGTGTCCCAGCCTTCCCTGTGAGCAGCAGTCTCCCACGAAGCTGCAGCCTTTACCAGTCTTGCTTCCGTGGCCCTTCGCTGCTGCATGGTCACGAGGCAGGGAAGGAGGAGTTGTCTGGTTTGTTCGGGTGCTCAAACTTTAACCCTTGGGCAGGTTTCTGCCTTGACTGGGGTGTCAATAAGATACCCAGCCAGACACGTGCAGATCTGAACCTGCTGAAGGGACAGTTTTTATGAGGGGAAAAGGCAGCAAAAAGCATCAACTTCCTTAAGCCCTCGGTGCCTCTCGCTCCAAGGCTGTGGGTGTGTGGGGGTTTGTCAGGCTGCTGAACCAGATGCCACTGAGAGTGGTTTTACTGGATTTATCACTTTTACTGAGGGATGTAAACAGGAGAGCCAAGGAATTGCTACTGTCTGTTCTCTCCCACTCCCTCCCAACCATGCCCTGCCTTCCCCCCTACGCCCCCGCCCCCCCCCCAGGGGAATCTGGCTGCACAGACCACCATGTATCTTCCCTTGTGCCTCCCCCTCCCATCCCTATTTATCCTGTGCTCCTGCAGCTCCTATTTAGGGTCTGGGACGGAAGGGGCTGGAGGAGAGAGACCTGCAGAGGAGCAGCCCAGGGCTGTCAGGGAGCCATTACCCTGGGCAGAGCCCTCTGCACCTCAGGCTTGGTGGGGACCCCACATGCACATCATGCTCCCCTGCGCCAGGAATCGCTCTTCTGCCTGGAACACGCTCAGCCTTGAAGAAACCCAGGTGCTTCTGCAATTATCTGCCCACCAGTGTAGGCAGAGCATGTGTGGCCATGCCCGCAGCCCAGCAGCGGTTTTTGCCTCTACCCAAGCATTTATTTTGCCTCATAAAACACATGCAGAGGGTGCCAAGCCACCAGCAGGTCCAGGGGTCACCTCCACACCCATGCAGAAGAGCCGAGCCGCAGCGTTGCCGTTTTTAGTAGGACACTATCTCAGACATCCCCAGCTTCGCTGGCTGCGTCGTGCTCGATGATTCATGTAATCAGCGGCTGTCAGTAATCAATGAGCTGGCTCATGAAGGCATGTGCCTGAAGAGCTGAACCCTGGCCCTGGGAGGAGCCTCGTTCTCTGTTTCATGAGGTCTTCTCCTTGGATTTTCCAATGACCTCTGCTAGCAGCCATCAGGATTTCTCAGCAGGAAGTGAGTTGTGGTTTGGGATTTCCCCCCTCTCAGAGAGAAACTAAGGCAAAGCCAGACTTCAGAGGAGAACGAGGGTCAACTATTCCCCCCACCCCCAATGAATAAACTAGGAAGGACCTTTGCACACAAGGAAATTGCTTGTTTATCCAAAATAGGTTTGAAGCCACATCCTCTGGGTATGTGGGTGGCTGGTGAACTTCTGCAAACTCCTTCTTTACCTCATCTTTGCTTTGGTTTGGTTTGATTTTGTATGTACCTCAGAGCACCCTTGTCTCCCTGGTTCCACTGGTATGAGAAAATCATAGCTTATAACATTTCCACCTTCCACCAAAATTGCCACTGCGGGTCAGAGACACAGGTGAGGCAATCCTGATCTTTGCATAATTTTGTACAAAATTAAGGTGATGCTGTTACAGCTACACAGCCCTTTGTACCGGATGCGACAGTAGGAGCGTGTACTTACAGAGGTTTGCTTTTTCCACGTGAACATCACTGAAATGCCGCTCAGGAGGGATACAGTGGAGGGGGAGACTCTCCAGGTCGTGTTTCCTGGCAACACTTAAAGGGTTTTGGCATTGTGGGCAAGCAAACCACACAGCACGGCTGCGGGTGAGGCTGCTGTGGCACCCCAGTACCTTGTGGAAGAGAAAGGGAGAAGATTGCCCAAGTTTGGGCTGGGATCCCTAGACAGCTCTCACCTGTGCGAGGCTGGAGACCCAGGGAAAACATCCTGTGATGCTGAGAGAGGGAGTGATGGGTGCCCCCACCCCATGCTCATGCAGCAGGTGTGCTAAAACAGATGAAAAATACCAGCAGCAGCAGGAGCAGGCTGCAAGTAGGCATTGATACTTCTTCTAATTTTACCTGTTCCACAAAATTGTCGCTTTTTCTCCCCCCTCCCATTTCAGGTAACACCTTGTTTAATAGGAACTGTCTCTGAGAGAGCTGTTACCCACCTTGGTAACATCCCATCACCAGCCAGGGGCCTCTTCAGGCACTGGGCTATGGCACTGTGACTTATTAGGACATAGGGATGGTTCAGAGCTCTAGTGAGGTTTCCAGGGTTAATTATCTGTACATAGAGGGCCCAGAGTTGTCCAAAAGAAACCTCCTCCTCCAGGTCATGAGCAGATGTGGCCTTAACCCCTCTGACATCACGTGTGGGAGCCCTGGTGATGCGCTCAGTGCTGTAAAAAGACTATATATTCTTAGAGAGGAGTGACTCAGCATGACCCCTGCTTCCCCATGGAAGGGTCTCCTGTAGTGGTCCTGGATGCTGCTGAAGCCACAGCCCCACGCTTGTCCACTGGCCATCACACGGTCACTGTGGTGGCTCCTGGCACACTTATTCCCGCCACCCCACCCCGGCAACAATCCTGGTTCAACATTCACTCACACGCTATCTGCCACTCCTTGTCGCAGCAGTGGAAAGGTGCTTGGCTTTCACACTTCAGCTGCTTGCCCAGGGTCTGTGCTACAGTCATCCTGGAGCACAGCACCCTTCTGCTGCGCCCAGCACCCTGCGCTCTGCTCCTCTCCACAGCGAGGAGACAGGTGGCTGGGCAAAGCAGGTCTGTGGGGATTCAAAAGCTGCTGGTCACCATGTTTAATACAAACAGGAGGCGATTGGAGCTGTGATATCTGGCTGTAGTCACCGGTAGTGTCATAGCTGTAAAAGTGAGACAACACATCTTAAAGCAAGCGGGGAAGCGATGGCTGAATTAATGGGGCGTAGATGATATTAAACCTCCTGCACAACTTCAGAGGAGCAACGCTCATGGATGATAACTTTTTCTGTTTGGAAAAACTTATAAACTACAAAGCCTTCCCTGGAGGAGAGGAGATTTTACCACTCTTTGCATAGTGGGACTGAAAGAAGTGAAGGGGAGAGAGGTCCTGCATGGACACAGTCTCCCCAGGTAGAAGATGACCCCCAGGAGACACCTGCTCTGCTGCATCTCAGGCTTTTTTTTTTAGCAGCTATGTTGTAGACCCCAAATTTTTTCTTTCCTCCACATGCTCTGGAAAAACCCACACTGTAGCACACAGCAGGCTTCTAAGGGACACAGCAAAACACCAGCCTTGTTGAAAAACAGGCTTTTATTCACTGATTGTCCCATCCAACAATTCTCTTCTTATGCTCCTCTCGCCCCACAAACAGGATCATGAGCTGTTTATTTTGGGCTCTTCCTTACAAACCTTACTCTCAAACGAGCCTCTTGAAAGGCCTAAATTGGGAAGCACCAGGTGTACGACTTCCTCGAAAAGCTCCAGCAGCTGGGGAGTGACCCAGGGCTGGCACTGATCCCTGCCTTCCCTCTCACCAAGCCCCAAGCCCCGCAGATTCACGGCTGGGTATTTCTGGACCTCTGCAGAGCAAAACCCACCACGTTGCTCCTTTCATCCTGTAACGCTGCTGAATGCTCCTGAAAGCGTCAGCAGCTGAAACCCATTTCATTCCTCTGTAATTTCTGAGCAAGGACAGAAAATTGTAAGGCACAGCCAGTGTTAGAGCATCAACCCAATTACAGACAGCCCTCCCTGTGCACTCGGACACCAGCTCCTCCAAGGACAGCCTCTCCCTTGCCAGTCTCACACTGTACCAGAGAACCTCTCTGTCCTTGCAAAGCTCCCAGCTGGTAGCTGAGCCTCACTTGACATAGCAGCCAGCACTTTCCAGAAAGTGAAGTGGCATTGCAATATTTGCAATGGCCTCAATTTCTGCCACACCACTTCCAAAGCAGAAGCCAGGCCAGAAAAAAAAAAGAAGCAGAAACCAGAGGATGACCCTGCAGACATCAGCTGTAAACATGGGACACAGAGCCCTTTCTACCACAATCCCCTTACCTCCAAACCCACCATATCTCATGAGGACACATGTTAAAAACAGCCCCATGGGTGTAATGCATGTTTTAGAGCCAGGATCTCTGCTGGGCCAGCCCCTGTGTTGCTTGGAGTGACATCACTGCCCAAGGGCACAGTTTGGCCCATTGCTTCCATCCCTGCTGTTGTCTTTTCTGGGGCACATCCTGCTCATGGACTAAGAGCAGGGATGAAGTATTTGGTTTGTGATTCATTCAGCATCGCTGGATGTGAGCCACCTCTGAGCATGTCTGGGCACAGTCCCTTCCCAGAAACCCAGCAGGTAGGGCTGGAGGCTTCTCACACAACCTCACCGGGGAGGATTCGCTATAGCAACTAAAGCCACGCATTTGCCTGGCTGGATTAACCCTTGCTCGCTTCATAAAATAGGCTTTGGGCAAAGCAGGCATCTTTTCTCACCTCTTTGATTTCTTCTCTGGTGCAGAGGCAGCTATGGATCAATAAAAAGTGTCTTCATCCATCACCCTGGATGGTTTTTGCTGGATGGAGGACTGAAATGCCGAATCCTTCCTCTGCCAGTCCCCTTTCCATGGTGAGAGGTAAAACATTTCTGAATTTCCATCAGGTTCCATGAGGCTTAATCCCTGAGGATACAGTCTCCCAGCAGATTAAGTCACGGTCTCATAAATCAATCTGAAAACCTGCCCTGCTTCATCCCAAATTTTCTGAGTTTGGCTTCTCTAATGACTTCAAATAGCTCCTCCCTTGCCCCCCACCCCTGGGGTGTTTATGCCATTCAGATGCACTTGTACATAAAGAAAAAATAACCCACAATAATAATAAAAAAGTTTGTATTTACAAGTTGAGTCTTATACTCTTGGAATTAAAGTCTAATTAGGTCAGTCATGTTCCCCTGGTAGGGTATGAGTGATAGTGCTGGAAAACAGACAATGTATAGAGACCCAAAAATAACTCATCCTGCTGTTCCACAAGAAAGATGTGTTTTCTTTGCCCCGCGCTGAGGACATTTGGAATCGAGGCCACTCGGGCACACGGACACCAGTCACACAAGCCATGGCTTGGTCCCACCGGCAAAGCTGGCCTGTGCCTCCATTTCCTCTCACTGAAGGAGGGACATTAATCCTCCCCGATCTGACAGGGCTGTGGTGAGGTCACCTGTGTTTGTAAGGCATTTTATCACTCTTGGCATGAGGCCCCAGGCTCTATCACACACAGATAGGGTTTTTTCAGGCTTGCCTTTCAGCCTTATCTGCACCGGCTGTTTAGTGTCCAAAGTGCAAGTGTCCACATGAACTGGGGTTACCAAGGATCAGGGTGAAGAACAAGGAGCCCACAGCGTCACCGCTGTGTACTGCTGCTACGTCAGGGCTGTGTCCAAACTAAATTGGCACTAAAGCCCTAAAAGTTGCACAATGTGGGCAAGTACCTTTGAATGGCATCGTGGGTGTTGGCTGCTTCCTCCTCAGCCCCGTCACTGTCACTGTCACGCACCATTCCCGTGCAGCTTCCTCACTTCTCCATACATCGGTGCAGGGTCTCTGACTGTGCCAATGATTCCACAGGGAATTTGCCTTGTATAACTTTGCAGAACGGCTTCTCACAGTAGATTTAGGGTTAGCCTCTCTCCGTAGTGAACTGGGATGAAGATGAGAGCTACCTACCTACCAAAGTTCTCTTCTGGCCTGGGAAGCTGCCTTGGCTTAGAGGGATGTGCCCTGTATTTTCGAGAAAACAAAAGAGCAAAGCAAAAGAACTCACTCCAGTTCTTGGGGCCCAGTGGAAGTGGATGAAAACCCAAGAAAAACCATGTGTTTAAATACAATTCCTTTTGATTTTGTGAGAAACGCAGGTTTGAAATGAAAATAATTGGTGAGGCAAGAGGCCAGGAGGCAGGCTTTAAAATACTAAATAAATGAAAAGGAGCAAGAAGAATAATAAATATCCTTGGAGCAAAAACACAGAGGGAAGAAGAGGAAACAAACGGGACAAATAGCAGGAAAGGAGTCAGTGATGGAGGCCCAGGCTACTCTATTGAGCCAGGCACTGCTCGTGCTGTCCGGGGCAGGGCGGGGAGCCAGTCTGTTTGCTCCAGGATTGTTTAGGCTGCAAATGCAATGGCAGATTTTCCATCCACTCCCATGTTTATGCCCACGCTTTACTCTCAACCGCAAAAACACGTGTGATGGAAAAGCATCCTGAGATGTGTGAGGGCTGGAAGCAGGAGGACGATACACTTCAGTGCCGAACGAGCTCAGGAAAGCATTTCTGCATCGTATGGCAATCATGCAGAATAATGTCTCATCCACAGAACGCTACGGCGTGAGGATGTTCATCTTCAGAATGGGTACACTGATACCTTTGGGTTATTACAAGCAACCTGCTGCAGAGGGCTGCCTGTATTTATACAACGCTGCATTATTTATAATATCCCTTTCAGGAGCAGGAAAATACAAGTTAGCAGTTTGACTTCTGCCCCCCACTCCACCCCTGACCTGGAAAACACTGATTTCTCGCCCTCATTTCTCCCACCAGACCTGTAGCCAACCTGACTGTGCTCATCACTCCTCTCAGCCAGATGTTCAGCTGGTGAAAAGCACCAAGAACCACCCTGGAATTAACAGGGCTGTCCTGGTTTCCACAGCTCGGGATCTGGTCCAACCTCCCCAACACCAGCACGATTCTGGGAAGAGATTGTTGCTGCTACAACGCTGCAGGAGAGGACAAGCGTTATTTGCACAGAGGCAAAACAGTGCCCTGTGGGTTTCCATTTCTGAATGGGCTTTGACTTGCCCATATTAAGGATGTGGAGGAAGTTTATCACCACAAAAATAACAAAATATTTAAGGCTGATCAAATTTTGGGTGGGAATTATTTGAGAATGTCATCGCAGCTGAAGAGCAGCAGATTGTAAGATTTGACAGTCCAGAACTAAGAGCAAGGAATTTCATCCTGTGTTACATTTTCACCATCCTGAGCTGTTAACTCATGAGCATGCTGGCAAGGCACCCAGAAAGTTATTCGAAGCCAAAACCAGTGGAAGAGGCTGGAAAATACCCACACGCGCCCACCCCAATAAATGTACCAAGGACACGCACGTTTCCAAAAGGGTTCTTTTAATTAGAAGCAAGTTTGCAAAAGAAGAAGTAACTTTCTCATATAAAATCGTGGAGTGGTGAAGGTGAGGCTAACAAGAGGTGTGGAACAAAAATCCAGGGCAAATCCCCGAGGAGACACTGAAGTAAAAGCAACATCTGATAACCGTAGTACACCGAAGGGAAACTCAAACACAGCCGTGTAAGGTGGTCCTACCCCTAAACTGATATCAGATACCAAACCAGAGGGAGGACTGCATCCCAAGAGTAGCAAAGCAACCAGTTACAAACTCATCATCATACTGTGTTCTTGCACATTTCTGCGACCCAAGAGCTCCCATTGCACTGTTACCGATCCCAGCACTGCCCGGGGGGTTAACGACACCCAAGGGTGAGTGCTGGTGGCACTTTCCAGGTGTCCCACCTGCAGAACACCACCATGTTGCATTAGCAGAAAGGTTTCATATTCCTAGATCTGGAGAATCGGACATAAACGGGAAAACACTTGGATATAAAGCTCTGCAACCCCATTCTAGTCTCTATATCCAGCAGTTCAAGCCCCAAGAAAGTGCACAGTGATCAAACAGCATCAAAATGATGGATTTCCTGCCAAGTCTTATGGCTCCAAGACCATTTAAAGTGGGCAGGTAGCAACTTTGTGAAGATAAAACTCTGAGTCAGAGCCTGTGTGTCAAGTCCCAGTGGTATTTCCCTCCTTTTTCCAAACATCTCACCTGTCCCACGTGTCATGTGTGTGCTTATTGGTTGTGGCTCTACTACCAGGGGCAGCAAACTTTACACCTTCACACAGCGCAAGCCAACTTTGTCTGGGAGGGCTGGGAGGGACGATGTGGGGGAGAAGAAACAGAATACAGGAATATGAGGAACTGAGGGGACTTGTCAGGTGAAGCCATTGAAGGCCTGTGCCCGGCCCAGCGTGCTCAGTCTTGGGGTGAGCGTGTTCCTAATTCAAGGTGGCTTTTCCATGAAGAGATGTCAATTGATACTGTACAACCACATTGTGATGCGTGTGTGGCTTGTGCAAACACCACAGGGACAGACCTCTCCCTCCCTGACCCCCAGCAATGCCATGATGTTGTACAGACCCCACACATGCTGGCAAAAACCCTATGAAAATAACTTAAGAGATGTGATGGAACTAGCAGAAGCTCCAGGTTGAGTGAAGCCATATGCAGCACAACCCACCCATCTAGCAACTGTTCTGTGACAGCTTTTCCTCTCCAATATACCCCTACATTGCATATGCCCTTTTGGCTGCTACTGATAAAGGAGACCACTAAAGATAGGTTTTGGGATCATCTTCAGTCTTACATGTCACGGGTTTCTGGGCTGTCAAGATTTCTAATAGCCCTGCCAAAGGTTATCTGTCTTCTATTTCAGTTTATTTCTTTTTTTTAAAGTTTGCAGACAAGTTGTGGCCCTGCTATCTGAAAACAGCAAGTAGGAGAAGACACCAGCACTCTATGTAAAAACAGCTATTCTGCCTCCCTTTTTGGAGAGCAGATTGGATAATCTTTGGATAACCCAATGGATTTCTTGAGGGAAGCAATGACAAGGATAATAAATGTAGCCCCATGTCATGACAGCCTTGGATATTTATTCTAAACAATTGCTACAGCGGCTTCTGGCAGAGACCTGGGTATAAGCAAGAAACACGAGATACTGGCCCATCTGCAAAGCATCACTGGTTTTAACACTCACACTGAAGAGGGGAAGAGAAGCCCTTTTGGGTAATGGATTAGTTCCTTTTCCTGGGTGGTTTTTTTTCCTTCTCTCCAGTAATGCCAACTGTTTCCAAAAGCAGCATGGCTGGCCACAGCGTGATTCCTTTAGGAAATGCTGGCAAAACCCTTTGCTTTCTGTGCTCTCACTTCTCCCCACCCTCCCCACAAAGGGTTTTCTCCCGGGTGGGGGAAGCCCTTGCCACTGATGAAGGTAAAACAGTGCCCTCTCCTGTCCCTTCTCACTGCCGCCGCTCGCACCTGAGCAGCGCTGAAGGTGGGAATGGAAAATACCCCACCCAAGGGTGTGGGGCTGTGGTGGGGGACACCACGAACTTTTTGGGGATTCAAACACACCAGCTCCTTCCCTCACGTGGTTCAGGGTAGGGCACATCCTGAGGTTCGGTGCTGGTGGGAGTGCCGGGAGCATCGAAGGTGGTGGTGGCTGGTGTCACCTCAGCCCTGGGAGGGGGAGTGAAGACTTGGGCACTTCTTTCCTGCAGGAACGTGGATATTTCCATGGCTACTGCATGAAAAACGAGTGTCTATTAAACTGTTCCCTAAAATGCCTCCCTTGGTCATTTCATGATGTTGTTTTTATTTTTTAGTAACAGCCACCAAGAGACCTGAGAAACATGGGAAAGTAAATAAATAAATACAAATAAAATATCCTAAGAAGGCATTTTAAATATAAGCCTTCATTTTTCAAGACTGTTCTGAACAGGAAGATGGAAACAGAAGTGGATTTGATGGGTGAAGTTACTGTAACATGACAACTACTGTTTAAAAGTCATATTTCAAGGCTGTGATTCCCAAAGATTACAGCTATGAAAGAGAGCTTTCTTGCTAACTGATGGAGTGTTTCCTTCCAGATAGAACAATTTACCTGATATCTGAGGTAAATAAAACCTACCCATTAATCATATCTTACAAGTACAGCATGCTAACAAGAAGGCACAGGCATCATGCACGTAGCTATATGGGACCCTGGGCAGAGAACACCTATCATACGCTCAGCTTAGGGGTGAGCTGGGCACTTCCCCGCTCTGCAAACACCCAAGTAAAACAAACCCATGTGTAAGAACAGCCGACTCCTCAGCAAAACAAAGCACAGAGTGATGGTGGTGAGGACTGGAATGGAACAGAAATACCTTTGCTCAGGTCCTGAAGCGATCACACCTAACCTGTTATTTCAGCAGTGGTCAGAGAAAGGGCTGCACAGCCAACTGGGCAGCCCTTGGCAAACACAGGCTCTGGGATGGCTTTGGGAGAAAAGGAATAGTCTCTTCTCCTTGCTTGGTACAGATGGTGCTGCCACCCATGCTGTCCTTCAGTGGAGCAGTGTCCACAGAGTCCATTTCCTTCATTCCCCATGATTTCCTTGCTTCTTTTTCCCACTCAGCCCTGGGGTGTAACGGCACCAATTCAAGTCTGGAAATATTCAGGAGATTTGGAGCTACTCACACTACTCTTCCCTTTGGAGCAAGCTCTTCGGGGTTTGACCTACTTTGTACTAACCTACCTACCTCCCTCAGCCCTTAGTGGTCCCTGAAAGGCTCCTCCTGTAGCACTACCTCTCATACCTGTTGGATAAGCACCATTAAAACTCCAACAGCAATCGCATCGCTATATCACACGTATATAAACTGAGGTGGTTAAAATAAGCCATCTGATGCAGGAAATAACAAAGGAGAAAGTCACACAGATCATTTTGACTAAGAAACAAAAAAGTCAGACTGCAAACAAATTTTTGTCAGTTCAGTAATTAAAGCAAAGTCCATATGGCTTAAGAGAACAGTCAAAGTGCACAAAAGGCAGTGGGGGTTTGTCTGCTTCGCGTTCCTTTTCACAATAAACTCCACTCCATCCTCTCTGGAGCCCCTTCTCCATCCCACACACATCCTTTCCAGGTGCAGAGAGGTGGATGGCTCGCAGGGTTTTGGCTCAAGCCTGTGTCTTTGCACATCCCTTGGCATCTAATGAGCTGTGGATCATTATCCCAAACTCAAAAGCCCTTAAACACACCCACTGGAGTTTTTGGTTTTGAACTTTTTCTTTCTGGAGCCTTTGGAGAAAAACAGCAATCCAGTGCCAAAGCTATCCAGAATCTGTACGCACTGAGAGCAGCAGTGCAAAGAGTAAAAGCAGTTCTGAGATCGTTTGCCCTGTCCAAGAGGCACTGAAAGGGGACAGCAAGGCTGAGCTTGCCCTTGGACCTCACCTCTTCAGGTGAGGTGCCACCAGGCTACTTCTAACCGCCCCCATGGGAAGGAACAGGCAGCCACTGTGATCAGCACCAGAATGGTATCAACAACCTGCCTTGAGGACACCATCCTGCAGTGCCACAGCTGTCCCACAAGCCTCCAGAGAGGACAGGGACAAACTGCAGTAGTAACAGTGCCCACATGTGCCCTGATGGGATGTTAGCAAACGTCAGGATACCGATTTTCCTGTCTGACCTGGGAGGAAATACCAGACACTGGAGCGGCAAAGACTTGCCGACCTCCAAACTCACCTTTCCAACTCTTGTGGTGAAAAGTCCAGTGGATCCTGGCTAGGTCCAAGAGCTGAACTTGGATTCTTTAAACCCCTGACAACTTCCTTGTGAGCAAACAACTTGCTGCTAAACATGACAGACTCAGGAAAAGGACAGAAGAGAAGAAAACGAAAAGGGAACTATATAAAAGGATGGAAAATGAACCATAAATTCCCTCTCTACTTTCCAAAGGCTGCAGCTTCAGGTGCACAAAGCAGCCTGTAAATGCACACAAGGTAATTCATAACCCTAATGCCTGAAAAAACCTGGTTAGCGTTATTTGGAGACACTTTGTTGCTTCTCCCAGATATGAAGCTGAAGAATCAATAAAAGGCACCTGTGGACACCACAACTCACCCGGTCCGTGTGATGTGTCATTGTGCTAAAAAAAAATAAACTCAAACCAACCCAGGTTCCATGTTCTTTTTTACAGAGCAGTAAGCAGCATGGCAGAGCCTGGGTGAGAAAGGATGCTCAACTTCTATTGACAGGGTAGGATAACATTGATGAACAAAACCCTCATCAATTAGTAGGCTCTCTATCCTGTCACTGCAATCTTAATTGAAAGATTCCTCCTGCCTGCTGGGTTGTGTCCTTTGACTTTTAAAGAAAATGACCGATTCAAATGGCACATGCAGTCCACAAGGGAGAATTAGAGCCACACCAAAAATAAACTGACCTTGCATCTGAATTCTTCCCACTCGCTTCACCCACCACTGCCTACAATGGTCTTTTGAGCCATCTCCTCTTCTAAAGGCCCTGGAGCTGGAATATTTGAAGAATGGAGCAGGTCCCATTTGAACAAGAAAGAAAAGCAGGTCAGCAATTCAGTACAAACACACCAGTAGTGAGCCTAGAGCAGACACGGTGACACAGCTGAGCCTAAGTTGATCGGCCAGTGCTCCTAATGTGGGGAGCAGCAATGAGGAAAGGAGAGAGGAGGTCTGCTTTTGATGTAAAAATTTGTCCCTTTTCTATTTTTTCCTACTTGACCTTGATGACAGGGGAAAATTAAAACAAAAAATAAACCAAACCCAAAGAGCAGAGAAAAAGGAAGAAAAAGGAGCCTGGGAGGTTTTATGTTTTCTCTTCAAATCACATCACAAAGTCTCTCGTTGCATCTAGGGAATTCACCTCCTTGTGTGGGAATGGGGGGACAGGAGGAGGGGTTAGAAAGAAAGAGGGAAGAGAAGGGCTCGGGAGCTGCTTCCTGAAGCAGCGTTACAAAAAGCAGTTAAAAAACCCCTACTATTCACAAGTGGTTAAAATCATCACTTTTCAGAATTCCTTTTTTTTTTTGTTTTGTTTTTAAAACAAAGGTTCAACTAGTTCAGCTCCATGTTTTTAGAGTTGATTGTCTTCAGAAAAAAAAACCCCCACCAGCCTTGTTCGTGTTCCCATCCGTTTCTACCCTGATAGAGAAGTTACCCACAGTTCACCACACCGGTCACGCACACACACAGTCACTGCGACGGGTCCCTCCGAGTGCCGCCGGCGGTTCGGCTGTATCCTCCAGCCCCGTCTCAGACGAAGGAGGAGAACCCTGTCACGGGAGTCCGGGAGCCGGGCGCGGGCTGTCCCGTTGGGGTGTACACCCCTCCTGAGCTCTGTGTCGTGATGACAGTCTGGAAATAGGGTTCTGTCTCGCTGGCGGCACACTCCTCGTATCTATAGGAGGTTGGGTGCTTCACCCCTTTCTGCTGCCGCTTCCAGGAGTTGTAGTACGTGGGGTCGCTCATGTAGTGGTTCACAAAGGAGTGCTTTGGCAACTCGTCTTCGTAATCCGAGTCAGTGGCCTGGATCATCGGGGGGAAAAAACATGAATTAAATACAATCAGCCATTAGCATCTATGATTCAGCCTGTTCCACTCTAGAAGAAATCAGAGACAGGTTTAATATTGCCAGCTGACAAAAGTTGTAATTTTAGGGTAGGATGGTTTGTTGTCCAAGTGTAATACATGCTGGACTGCAGAAAAACACTGTCCCCTGGTTCAGCCAGGCTTTGCTGCTAGAGGAAGAGTCCCCTGATAAATACTGGCAATGACAGATGCAGAGAAATCCCTTCCAATTCACTGCAGACTGCTGCAGCGGGAGCAAGGAGGTCTTGTTTTGAGACAAGAGGCAGGGAAGTGTGGAGATGTCATAGGGAAACCAAGAGCTTTCAATTGCATAATCAACAAGCCTGCAATTACGACTGCAGTTGAGAATATCTCTTCTCCTGATGCAAGGACAGAAGGAATGTCTTTCCTGCAAAGGCACTGAGGTCAGCCAGATGCGCTGCTGTTTGTGGTGGTCAGACCAGGCCACCAGCAGCGTACTCCCAGTTTGGCTTGTTGAAAATTAGTTACAGCACTGGAAGGGAATTAGATAAAATATATTTTATCATGGCAACTCTGTATATTCCAGCTGATGACTGGTGGTACAGCAAGGTGCACAACCAGTGGTGACAGAAGAAAGAGAATGCAAAATCTGGAAAAGAAGAACTGCCAGGCAGGATGGGTTGTGTTCTTGGGATGGCTCAGGCACAGCCCTGTGTTCAGAGCGCATCTTACCCCTTAAAACATTCATGCCCGGTGCCTGGATAGCTTCAAAGCTCCCATCAATATTAAGCAGGAGCTCTATTGAGATGTAACCAGATAAGCCAGATAAGCTTTGTGCATCTGCCCCTCCTCTGAAGCACTGCTGCTGTGATACAGCTGGAGGAATCACAGGGGCCTCATACATCTCCTCTGAGTACAGAGACCACAGCAAAGCCTTGGCCACAGGATCCAAGTGTACATTTTCCTTCTGTTCCCACTGATGTTCCCCCCAATAACAGCCACATCCCATACAGCATACAAACATTTACCCAGTCATTCCCATATGTCATGTCTGGTCCAAAATCTCTGTTTTAAGCATGCTAAGGCTTTTACCCCCCTTCCCTAAAAAATCTGCAGAGCTGATTCTAAAGGCAATTAAATATCAAAGTAGAAGCTGCCTAAGAAATACAAGAGAGAGATGGGCAAGTGCAGCTCGTAACTGTTAGTTGCTGCAATTAGTTTCAAAAGGTTGGGATCATTCTGATCTATGACACCACACAGCAAACACATCCTTCTTGATCTTGCCTGCCACACAACTAGTCTCTCCTCCTCTAAAGCTCCTTTTTAATGGCCTCCAAAGAACAATCCTCAAATGCCTTGCGAACCATCGTTTGAAAAGGGCACCGTATCCATCATCCCACTTCTTTGCTTAGGTAGCTGCTTCGATACTATTTCATGCCCATTTTCCAGCATAGAGGGTGATGGACAGAGCCAAGAAGTTTTTCCCAGAGTTTTTCCAAAAGTCAGAGCAAAGCAGCTCTTTGCAGCATTGCAAGATTTCCCCTCAACTATTGCCTCTGCTTTTGCTCTGTCAGAGTTATGTACTGCTTGATTATTTTAAGAATGCAAAGCTTCAGGAGCCCCAACATGAAATTAATATTACAACAAAACCCTACCTACATTTCATATTGATTCCAGAAGGAATTCAGCAAGTCTCTACTAGAAAAATGCTCCTTTGCACTGGCTGCCAGCCTTGGGAAGCCAACAGCCCAACACTCCGAAGACCTTCCCTGCAGCGTGCTGGGAATATCCCCAGATTTGGACCCCTTCACAGCCAGTGGGTGCAGAGAACAGCTCCAGAGTCTTGGCATGGCTGCAGGGAACATCCTGTCAGCGCTGCCCTGTCTGATTTCCTAAGGGGCTTCAACAAGAGTGCCCCTAATGACTGTGGATGTGCCACCATGGCAGAGCATGGCAGCAGGCGGCAATAGCTCAAGGCAGCTTGGTCCTCAGCAGCAGAAACAACTGAGTTTACCTGAAGCCCAAGCAATCCCCAAGCCTGGGTTTTCTCTGCTCTTACTGAGAATCAAGGTGCTGCACTTTGCACCTTTCTCCATCTCCAAACATTCTGCTGCAGCTCCATCCATGCCCATGCCATGTCTTCTGACTCTTTCCCTAATCCACTTACTGAGTCTTACTGACTTGGACACGTTCAGACACCACCTGAAGATACAAACCCTTGCTGAAAAGATGGATCACAGCTGAGCTGAAGTGTCATAAAAAGAAAAAACCCCACAAACTTCTAGTGTCTCCTTCCTGCTTTTCCTGATGTTGCCACAGACACATACAAAGAGAATGAAGAAGAAATGCTGAGAAGCTGTATCCAGAAGACTGACTTCATAGGTATTACAATACTGAATCCTGTCCATTGCTAGCAGAAAAATACTCACCCACAAAACTAATATAATTTCTGTACCTAAGCCAAGTTCTTTGAGATTGCCAGAAGTCAACATAATAAAGAGGAGAAAGGCTGGGAACAGTTTTACACCAGCTGCTGCCATCTGAAATACAGTGTCACTTGGACTTGCCATGAACAGAAAGAGGGAATTCAAACGATACTAACCCCTGATAATCTGTCCACTAATTAGTCCATTATATCAACTGAAAGGGAACGCTAATTCAGTGTAAATAAGGCCAGAGCCATTCGGAAGTGACCTTCATGAAACATATGTAGCTGCACTACAGCCTTTCACCGTCATTAGCACTGATGCTGGAAAGGACAACCTGCTTGTTAGTGTCAATACAATGTGTTTTCTTTGTGTTTCCTTCAGAAGAGGCAGGAACTGACTATTCCATCCATGTTTCTGAAGTATTTTCTAAGGTCTGCTCTGATCAAGGTACTAATAATCACCCTTACCCGCAAGGAATTCTTTAAATTGCATCCCACATCCCTCTGTGCCCTGATGAAAATCAAGGAATAGCAAGATAAACCTGTTTTGCATGACAATACAGACAGCTTATACTAGAGGATTACTTTTTAGTGGTTTTTAAACTATTGAGTAAATAGAAATGCTGCAGGGCTTTTTGCTTTGTTTTCAGTTTTCTTCTTCCCTGTGACTGTGGCTTTGTTACCTTGGAAACCTCCATAGGCTGGGGCATGATTGGGTGTGTGGTGACATTACAGACTGTCAACCGAAGGGGCATGGATGCCTATGAAACAACAAACACAGACAATGAGAGGCTATTTAATTCTTTTACTGATAGCAAGAAATGCACGAGGGCTGTTGGGAGGCAAGGCAGTGGCCAGCGCTGGTTTGCTCCATCAGTGGGAAATTTGAAAATAGTTCCAATTATTTTCTTCCTTCCTTTTTTTTTTTTTTAACCCCCTAAAGTGACTGCATAAGAAACAACCTAATGAGATTATTTCTAAAAACGTAGATGGCAGCAGTTTCTTTTGGTTGACATGAGCTAAATGTGTTGTAAAAAAGACAAGGTAACCTAGCAGGCAAACAGATTGCACTGGATACGGGAACCTTTGCTTATTTAAAGTGTCACCTGCAGCTCGTTTCCACACAGTGCCCGACGTGTCAAAATCAGTGGAGAGCTTTATCGGAAGCAAGTTAAAACATGTTCCCTATTAAGTGCTAAGTGGAAATTTATAATCTCTTCCTACAGAGGTGAGAAAGTGAAAGTCAATTAGACTGCAGAGAGCAGCCGGGAAGACCAGAGCATCACCACCATCAGCACTGACTGATAGCATGTGTGGTCTGTGAGAATATTATCTCTGGAAAGCTGTTTTTGGGAGACCACAGGGATATGTGAGACCAAACACCACCCTCTCCTGCTCTCCCATAAAACTGCTCTTCCATGGCTGGGTGACACTGCAGATCTGTCACTGAACTTCAGTACATGGTGAACATCAGATTTCTTCAGATTATCCGTCCAGAGCCTCGTCCACTTGACTCATTATCATCTCAAGGCCTATTATTATTAATCATTTAGAAATTACACTCTTAGCACTCTTATGCTCCATACCTGCCAATTAAACTACTTTAACCTCATTAACGGCACTGGTGCTTGGCTTTCGTGGCATTGGGTAAGTTAACCACTTGATTTATGAATATTCAGGGTACCACTCGGTCTGCTTGATTTTCTGTTTGTTTCTCTCTTGCTCCCCTCATCAGAGGGGCCTGGAGAAAGGCTCCCAGGCAGCTGTGCTGCAGTGTAGTGCAGTCACACAGCCTGAGAGTTTCTCTCAGACTTCTTCATGTTCAGTAAACCACATGAGACTTGAAGCCAGTGAGCTTCCTTCTTTTCCATATAAAATCTCAACACCTCAGGCAACAGGGCTAAGACTAAGCAGCAACAAGATGACATGTGGGTTGAAAGCAAAAGCACAGGTTTTGGCCCTGCCTGCCTTTGTGTGCATCGTATGAAAAAGAATTGGAGATCTATGCAAAGATGTATTAGAGAAAATCAGCATCAGCATCCCCTTTGCTGCAGAGAATCAAACCTGCGTATTGCTCTTGTATAAAAAGATACCTTTAACTCTTCATATAATGGAAACATTCCTGCCTGCTAAGAGAGATGGAAATTCTGAAGTTCTTGGAAAACAGAGATGTCTGTTAAGATCTCCTTTGAGAATAGAAATGAAAAGAACAGAAAAGACAAACAGGAAGAGCTAATAGGTACATGAATACTTCAAAAGCAAGTGGTCAAACATCTATACCCACCTCTGCCCCAACCCAGCCTCACCTCCTGTCTGTACCAGCCAATGTAAACAGCATTTTCAGGCTGATCAAAAGGCAGCATCTCCTATTGCTACCCCTACTGGGAGCCTATTAACATTTCATGCCTAAAAGCACTCCCTGCGACAAAAAAACCCCAACAAGCATCAAAGACATTATACAGAAGGGCTGCATATCTAAGCCCCAAGGTAAAAACAGGAGGCACATTTTGTTCACATACTCCCGTGCACACACAGATTCCCAAAAACAGTAGCATCTCAATTGAGACCTTGGGGCTCGACTGCAACACACAGTAAATAAATAATATTAATAATAGCCTGGGAAAAAAAAAAAAAAATCATTTCCTTCTACGTTGTAGAAAGAGCACACAGAGAGAAGGCAGTAATGACACCCTGCGAGGAGACTTCTGCGCATTACCAGGAAATACCACACGGGGCATTGGAATTAATGTCAAAAGGTGCCAGCACTAAATTCGTGATCATGCACAGCAAACTGTTTTAATGACAGGTTTAATGCTGGGTTGTTACAGTGACATGACCAAAGCACTATGGGTTTAATCTGGAGGGTAATGCTTGCGCATTGCATAGACAGCAGCTTGAGCTGCACCAAGGAAAGCTGCCCGTGTGGCAGGTCGGCCACAGGGCAGTATGAAGCAGCAGGCTGTCCCTGGTAATTAGCAGGAGGTGAGAGCTAGGTAGCCAGGAAAAGCAGCTGTAGCTGCAGGTGCAGAAAAGCTACAGATGAAAACAGTCATCTTCTTTCACTACTTGCTGCTTTTGATTTATTCTTGCTAGAAGGGTCAGGTTTAGAGTGGTTTGGCCCACTGCTCGCTTCTTGTGCTGTCAGGTAAGGTTTGTCAGGGTCTCAGCTGACAACACACGGCTTTAGAAGCAGGTTTACCTTTCTGGATGTCCCCTAAAGTCTGTCTATTCACCCCGACAACTGTTGGACTTTTGCAGACCACAAGCACTTTCTTTCTTCTTAAAGGGGATGTGAGACACCAGATGGAGCACTGCCAGGTGGATAATGCAGGCATACACCCACCTTCCCTGGAAAACAGCCTAAAGGCAACCCAAGCAGAAGTCTCCTCTTGAGTTAGACTAAGGCTGAGGACTGGGGTGTTGAGAAACCTGAATGCTGGGCTCTCATGGCCATGGTTAGGTGCTCCCTGGCAGGTTACTCATGCCTCAACTTACTCCCTCCGTAACAGAGGCAGCAGCAGTCACCACACAAGACCACTCTTCTGAATCTTGCTGTTTGCTGTAAGTGTTTAGAAAAGGCACTGTGAAAACTTCAAACCGCAATCCCATACTTTAGCCAGAGCAACGCTCCAAAGCGTGTCCCACCTTCAACCTCACCCAGACAGCAGCTGCAGCCTGCTGGTTACTTTGCAGCATATATACATTTTCTCCAAAGAGCACCAAGTTTGTAGCCCACAGGCAGAAGGGGATGTGCAACCCCTTCCAGAGAGGTCAGCACACACCAACTGATGGATTGTACTGGCATTTCTATGTAACACTGAAAAACTGAATATCTGCCAGCACCAGGTCTGGAGCATGTCCTGGCTGGGTCCTGCTTGTCATTCTTTCCTCTGACATTTTATTTTTAAGATATGATGTGAACAGCCTGGTGAACTGGACATTTTAGTCTCTAAGACAGATAAACATTGACAACACAGTATAACGCAGGTATGGGATTGGGGCTTCAACGACTTGCCAGGATTCAGAGGGGAAAGGAACACCTGCAGTGACTGGGCAACATTTGCAAGGCAAAGGGAAACCCTTACCTCTGACTCTGACACTTCTAAGGGCTTCTCGTTCAGGCCCAAGCCCTCGGTCAGCACAGCTCCGTTGTACTTGTTGCAGATATCCTCATCAGAGTAGTGCAGGCCCCCCGGGCTTGGGCGAGGAGGAGACCTAGGAGATATAAAAGCTGAGTGTATAGGATGTTGTAGTTTCTTCTAAAGAACACAATTAAATCATGTTCAGAAGTCAGAATCACAGCCTGGGGCAGTGATAGGGGCACTGAAGTCCTCCCTAGATTCTCCAGACAAGAGGCTCTCTCCTTTGCCTGTTTAACAGTTGTTTGAAGCTAGAGAAAAGCCATTTCCAAGACTGTGGTGTTCCCAGCTTCTTACCTGGTTCCATTCTTCTTGGAGAAGGTGCTCTTGATGTTCAGGTGTCTGCTGTTAAGCTCCAGAGCAGTGAAGCCTCCGTTATCCAGGGTGACTGACTCTTCCACATTGGAGATAGTTTTACCTGGAATCAGGCAATGAAAGATTTAGCTGAAACAAAGGCACTTTCACCCCCAAAGCACCTCTAAGAGCTAACTTTTCCTTCTTTGTGTTTTATGACATCATTAATAGTTTGAAAATCTCTTTACCTTTCTTACTGGCAAAAGGATACAGTCAGTGAAGGAGAGGAGCTCATCAGGTGTGTGAATGGGCAGAAGGAGCCAAAAGAAGGGAAACTAGGGGTCACGGGTTGATGCATTTCATTTGGAGGTAAGTATCTAAAATAGCACAGATGATCTGTGCTCCAAAAGTGCTTATTCTTATCTTTTGACTATAAATAGAAAGCAGGTGACTAATTTAGATGGCCACTTGAAGATGTCCTAAATCAGGTGCTGTGAATCCCATTCATGCTGACTGAGGCAAAGCAAGAGAAAGTAAAACTAGAAAAGGCAGAAAAAGAGGAGAAGGAGAAAAAAACAAAAGCAGGAAAGAAATCAAGACAAAGGGCAAATGGGAAAAATGTGTCAGAGCTGTAATGAGGGTACAATATAGATGTGAGAAATCCTCGGACAATGTAAGGCAGGGAAAAGGACAGGGGACTAGAAGAAGAGGGAAAAATACAGTTAAGTATATTATTTCTTCTGACCAAATACAGCAGGAGTTTATTCTCTCCCATGTTCATTCTTTGTAATCCCAAAGGTGTGAGCTCAGCTCCAGTCCTGGGAGAAGGACCAGTTCACATTGGCACTTTGCAGCAGACAGGTGCTTTATCCCCAGCTTCAATTCTAGCACTATGTTAAGGCTCAGTGTGAACACTGATATCTGACAGCACAGGTCAGACCTGTCTTTTCATGTCTGTCCCCAAACATCCAGCAAAACTAAGAAGATGAGAGATGTCCTATGAGCTAGGCATACAAATATGTAATAGTATTAGCTTGGTAAAATGCCACAGTATTCATACATCTTGTATCTCCTGGGACTGAAATCTGATTTTCTAACACTTGTTAGAAGTGAATTATAAAGAAAGAAAAGATCTTTGCTTTGGGACTGAATTACTAACTACTGCCTGGAAGACTCCTTCATTACATTAATCCCTAAGAGCAGGTAGTACAAAGACCCATCTACCTGATCCTACTCATTAATGTGTCTTTTTTGACACCTCCTGGCATCACAGCAGTTTCTTGCTGGAGGTGGAGGAGGCTATCAGAGAGATACACATGTGAACAACCCTTCCAGGACTTGAACATGGAAAGAGAATGGAAAGAGAAGAAAAGTCAAAAACAATATTCAGAGCTCAAGAAGTAGCCATTTTGCAAGGGGACTATTTTCACATTCCTAGCTTCAGAGTGGGTAGCTCTGGTTTCCTTTCAGAAAGAAGATTGGTAGAAGTCACAACTCAAGGCAAATTCAAACCTTGACACTCATTATGCATTAAAGCCTTAAAGATCCAGATAACCAAGACACCTCCTTAGCTGCTTGGCTCCCAGCCCAGCAACTGCAGCTTGGCTTAGGGAATGAATGTGAGATGCAGGGCACTCTATTTAATATAAAGGAGTTGTGATGTAGTCCTCACACATGCAGACCTAGAATATTTGCATTGGTTACAGTCATAGAAAAGCAGGATCTTTCTCCTTCTCCACATCTTGGTCTTCTGCCAGGCATTTGACCCAGACTCCTTGGCCTTTGCTACAGTTCCTGGGACTTCCAAGATGCTATCCCACGGTTAGCATGCAAAACCTGTAAGATCCAATGCTCATTGTCCAGTATGGCCATGGGCAAAAGCTGTTTCTACCAAACCAGGTGGCAAAAAGACCTGAATCTTCTGCCAAACAAAATACCTACAGATTTCATGCTGTCAAAATCAAGGGTTCAAAGGAAAAGAAATTTCTAATTCCCACAGCTCTTCAGAATGTACACAGCATGGAGCTGATGTCTTACCTGTACTGCAGTTCTTGTACTTCTTGCTCTGGCCATGTAGGACCAATGCAAACACCACCAGGAGGATGAGGATCAGACTTGAGAGCGCCATCACCAGCAGAAACCACCACTCCTCATAGAAAGGGGCTTCTGTTTGTGCTGAAACAGCAAAAAAACCCAATAATTCCTATTTAAATGCCTTCAAAATTTTCTCCTCTTCTCCACAGTGAATGATGCATTTATAGCAGTGTTCAGGGGTGAGGGGATTTCAAAGGAGGTAGCATAGGCTACTCTGCAGTCAGACTGCTTGCTGACACTCCTAAGATGGCAAGGAGAGCAGGAGCATATCATGGCTCCAAGATCTCCACAAGCACCTTTCACACTCCCAGAGCAGCACTCCAGAAGTGATCACCAAATGAAAAGAGGAAGGTTTCTTCCCACAGCTCTGCACCCCTACATTTCTTGACTACTGCGACATGCTTAGTACTGCCTGGGTCAAAGGAACCACTAATATATCCATCATGACCCATGATTATTCCACTTTTCAAGAGGCTTGTCTCACTAAAATGCTACTCAGTGGCTCTTTGAAAACATGGCTCATGCCAGGGAACAAAGTACACTCAGTTCAGTGTCTTTCTATACCTCCATTAACTCCCACTTCCAACATTCACTGCTACCCTCTATCTTTTCCCCATGCCCTTAGCCAAGCCTGATGTGCAGCACAGGGGTGTTGATTCAGTTGCCTGGATTTTGTGCAATCTCAAGTCATTTCACCCCATTTGATCTCAATTGGAGAAGCAAAATGATACTAACTTCCTCTTTCTAGAGTTATCTTGCCAGCCTGGGTTTAAAGTAATAACTATTGTTATTTTCTTGTGGTGATATTCTCTTTGTCAGCATCCCTCAGCTTGTGAAAAAGAAAGATGCTGCCGCTGGAGCCCAAGTCAGCAGTTGTAAATAATTTCCCTGTAGTCCATAAGGTAGGAGAACACCTGGCAGGAACAGATGAATCCAGGAGACCAACTTCAGCCAAACCCCTTGTTATCACTGAACCCAGGCACTCTCTTTCTCCAACTGTCCCAAGCTCTGGATCTAAGCACAAGCCCATTGTAAGCCCAGTGATACGAGCTCAAATTTGTTCCAGATCACTGGGTGTTCTGCAGCAGTGAAAAGTAGCCATGGCCAGTCCAGGCCAATAAAGTCCTGAAGGCAAACTGCACAAGCCATGCTGGGCTGAGCAGATTCAGTGCAATTTATACCTCCCTGTGCTAGCTGAAGTGGCCAGCCTAAAACGCTTTATACTTTTATGACTGTGAATCTCAACAGAAACCTCTTACTTTCATGCAGCAATTTGAGATGAACACTGAAGCATCAAAAGGAGGTGAATTAAATAGTTCTGTTCAAGTGGAGAACTTACAAACAAGCGGTTTATTTGTAAAAAGCATCACAAGGAGCTGCATGCCCAGCTTCAGAGAAATAATGTCTTCCAGGAAAGGAAAGACTGACATGATTACTGACCCTTTACATTGTGTTATAGCCTCTGTAAAACCACAGATAGGAAAAACACTGACTCTTGGTGTTTGAAGTGGGTTGTCTATGCCCTTGTCCTGAAGGAGAAAAGCAAGGGTAGCACTCACACTGAAATCCATAGACAGCTCTCACAGGCTAAGTGGTTAATTGTGTAAGGGCAAACGCAGCCGTGATGGCGATAGCAGCATTTACTACTCTTGCCTGCTGGGTAACTGTTGAATGGTGTTTATGCTTTTCACTGGAGGAGCAAAGAGATAAAAGCCACTCCAGATACTGGAGCATTGCCAGGTTCTCAGGACTCTCTGGAACTTTGAATCACAAAGCCGCTTTATCGCTTTCTTTTATTCCTCTTGTCTGTCTTTGCTGACACAGCAAGGATGAAACCCATTGCTCGGAAGCAACCTGGAGTACAGCTGCCTCTGCAAGGGTAAGAGGAGACCTGAGTAAAGCTTTCATGAGGGCAGGCTCTCCCACTGTACAACAGGCCATTGAACCTGAACTGCCCAGGCATGGCAAGATGAGTAGAATTTGCTTCTTCAGGTATTGAAGTTCCTTCAGAAAACCAGGCTGCTGGGATGCTCAAAGGGATTTGTTTAGGGATATGTTTCAGTAAAGCCCTGCTTACTGGAAATAAGCAGAATAGAGCAGGGAGGGTGGGAAGAGCTCGAGAGCATCATCAGTGAGCTGTTCTAATGAAGGGGGACTGGAAGCATCAAATCACACTGGAACTGCCAGTGCAGAGGATATTAGGAATAATTTTGTGAAACTACATTTCTATATTTTTGAGACAAAATAACACAGGACATGTATATCAGAGAACCCTGGGAAAAAAAAGACGGAAGCAGAGTAAACAAAACTACAGACTAGGGAAGGAGAAAAAGGAAACAAGTTGTAGACTGTGTAAATTAGTCCGAGGACAAGTGATGCTACACATAAACACTTATGAAATTCCTGAGGAGGCTCTTTGTCAAACTTAAAAATGGCACACATGCATTTTCCCTCTTGAGACTGAAGCATACTCTAATAACAACCCTTCATTCACCACTATATACCTCTGGTGTAGCCTGAAACAAGTGGAAGCAAGCTACACTTGATTATTTCTTGCAACTAGAGCATCTCAGTTGTTTATTTTTCCCTCTCCCTCCCAGCCCAAGAAATTCCATTGGAAAAGATATTAAAAGAAATAAAGTGTGATTACCTGATACTGCCACAGAAGGAACACTTGGCTCTCCGTAGCCAAATTCATTGACGGCCACCACCCGAAATTCATAGGTGACACCCTGTTTGAGTTTGTCCAGGCCGACTGTGTAGGAGGTAGCACTGTGAGGGATGTCCTTCACAAACATGTCCCACAGCCCTTCATCTAGGAAAGCAGCAAGGAGAGAAATGGCATGAACTGTGCAGCTTGGCACTTCCTTCTGCTCACTGAAAAACATCATCATTAATTGTGTGTCGCAGCCACATGCTTACCTGAAGGCTGCTCAGTGATACGCACACACAAGTCAGAATGCCCTGCAAGACTCCATCTGTAAAGGCATTTACTCTTGATGGGGTCTTACAAGAGCCCAGATGGAAGAGGCCTCCTCTCAAACTCACAGCAGCACCCATAGTGACCTGAGCTGGCTGGAGCAGCTGCCAGACACCTGGGTCCCCCCTAAATCAGGTAAGGTCACCTCACCAGCACTCCTGTTATTTGACAGAGCAAGTAAACCCAAAGCAGCCTGCTACATTAACGAGCACTAATGAGGTTTTGCCTGCTTTTTACATTGCAAGACTGACCTCACCATGATCATGCACCCTGATGCAGGATTTGGGTCTTGGTGAGGAGTACTGTGGCCTTGCATGAACTGGGGCCTGGTGGACTGATGTCACTGGAGTGCTGCTTGCTTCACAATATCAATAGCACTATGTCCCTCGCACGTGCCGGCCTGCAGTGTGGCACAGCCCACAGAGCGAGGCAGCTGGCACCACACTTCCTTTTTAAACAGGAATGAGGCTTGCTTTGTATTATAAACCTCTGGAAGCTGTTAGAAACACGATGCCATTCCAATTAGAGCATTTCAGTAGGGTAATCTTTGTTCTCAACAGCCATACTGGCACTGATCCTGGTGCGCATCCTGACCAGGCACCGTTTTGGTCCTTGATCTATGCCCAAAATCTCATACTCACTTGACTACATTGGAAAGAACCTTCAACAAAATGGACGGTGTTGCCAGTGAGAACAATACTAACTATAATTAAAAATGTCAGTCAATTATTTTGAGTGCTGGCATTGACCATTAATCTAAGCAGACATCTTTAGGGTAACAATTGGTGCCCAGCCGCTTTGCTGACAAAATGGAGTTACTGTCTGTGCATGGGGCCAAACTCTCTGCCAGTGCAGTCCTTATAGATCTGACCTCACAAGTATCCCACCGGGCTTTTAATTATCACAGCTGTTTGAGTAATGTCTATTTTTCTCTGCATGTCCCACAGCAATGGGAACACGATGATAACCTCTGCATAGATATGACTCCAGCACAGGAGCTGCCTGCTTTGAAAGAAAGCCCTCTGCACTGTGAGATTCGAGCATCAGCGTGACTTCTGTAGCTTGAGGTGTTATCAAGGTAAAAATAAAGCAGGAGCCAGCAGCACTACCCTCAGCAACTTGTTCTGCTGCTGCAATGTAAAGCTGGAATCTGTTCTCATTTGCTTTTGCATTTACCTGACTGTAAACTAATTGTAGTCGCTGCAGCAATTCCAGAGCTACGCTGGTGTAACAGAGCAAAATTTGGCCCTTGGCCTACTTCTGTGCAACAGGGAATAGCAGGAAAGATGGATTGATTAACACTGCAGGTGCATTTCCATGTGAATGTTTTAACTTTGGCATCAGTAAATATTGGCTCGGTAATTTGTACCATGCTGCACGTCTAGCAACACACACAATGACTAACAACCCCCAAACTACATCTTTTCTGAGCATGAGGATTGGCAGTCTCAGTGGATGCAGAAAGCAGGCTGAAATGTATTGTGCCAGCTACATTTGAGAAATACAGAAGAACAATAAAAATAGGTAATTTTTCTGTCATGCTTAAAATTCAGACTGATACATTATTCACCGGCATGATCAGAGTATAATGAAGTTATCATAATGTACCATTGTTATGTATTAGTTAGATATTACAATGGCTATAAAACAAGAGATAAAATATTGACTTCCCTTTTACAGGGCAATAGAAGGCAAGATTATTTCTACAACGTAAACTTACAATGTAATAAAAAGGGAGCTTGGGATTTAGGGTGGAGTGAGGGATGCATTTTCAAAGTTAGATTGTCGCAACCACCGATACCAAGAAGATGCATCTCAGACTATAAAATATTGCCATAATTGCTAGAATTGCCTGAGCTTTCATAAACACATTTGTAAACAGCAATAAGAGAATTTGAGCCCATTGTGAATTGTCTGAAAAGCAATTTGTTTGCATTGAAAGCCACTTAAATGGGGGAAGAAAAGGCAACAATAAAAATGAATGTTCAACACTCCTTGCAACAAAGACAACTGTTCACACACGCACCTTCTCACTCACTTTCTCAAACCTGTCAGGGTGCATGGTGCAAAATATCCCACAGCCCAAGAAATGTAAATTTAACCACTCTCTAAAGCTTACTAGAAGCAGGGAAAACTACTCTTGGGAAGTCAATGTTGCATTTGCATTGCATTTCCACCTCTCCTTCCCCTTGACTATTGTGGTGACCGTGTGGGGAAGCAAAGACTGCTGTTGGATGTTTCTTCAGAGGGGTTCCTGTCCACAGGGACTCAGAGATGCTCTGCCTGGTGACCATATCTATCTTCTCTGGCCCATTCTGCTTTGATTCATTGAGAAAATCTTTGCCCAAACTTTTTTCTGGGGCAGGAAACAGGGCTTGGCCAAGATGGGACCCAGCATAGGATCCTTGGGATCTCAGAGAGGTGCTGATGTAGCTGCAGTGGTCAGAAATCCACAGGGGGGCAAGCCTGGGAAGGGGGGCATCCTTCTCTCTCCCCACTGCTGACCCCAAGCCACTATGCACAGGATAGTCTGGGGCTCTGGCAAGAAGGTTTTTTATTCTAGAGCCTCAATTAATTTATCTTCTCTCCATCTGAGAGCACTGAATAGGCTGCCCAGGGAGGTGGTGGAGTCTCCTTCTCTGGAGATATTCAAGACTCATCTGGACGCCTATCTGTGCAATATGTGCTGGGGAGCTGCTTTGGCAGGGGGGTTGGACCCGATGATCTCTCGAGGTCCCTTCCAACCCCTGTGATTCTGTGATTCTGTGATCTGGAATATTCAGGCCCTTCTTTGTAGACAAAGATTGCAATCAGATATATCCAAAATATTTCAGTGGCGAATGTTGAGATTAAATATTGAACAACACACACTTGTGAATTCATTCACTACATCTCTTCCCCAATCCCTCAAGACTAAGATTGCTCTAAATTTTAGAAGTTCAGCTGAAAGAGAATTCATTAGAAGGTCACCTGTGATAGCAAACACTGGCCTTTAAGTTCAGTAGAAAATCATTAGTACACTATAAACAGTATTTCCCACTCAGTTGAGGGAGGAAAGATGCACATGCCACGGCTGGGATATCAACTGGGTATTAACTCATAGAAACCACCAAGAAAGGCCAAGTTTCCAGGGCCGGACTCTGGCAAAGAGGCGCAAGGCTCAGCCAGCCCCAGCCTCTCCTGGTTACTGTCTGAGAGGCAGCAAGGCTGGCAGCATGTGAGTGGCTCGCAAATGCTTCTCCTTCCATAACATCTGTCCCTTTCCTCGTTTCATATGGCCTTTCACCGGGCAGTCACCTTTTTAAAAAAGGCCTAGCAGTCTGATAGAAAAGGCAAGGGTGCTCAAAGAATGATTTTTTTCTTTGCTCCCTGTCCCTGTAAAGAAACACTTCTGCCCCAGCCCTATTTCCTGCTGATGAGGGGCTTGGTTCTTATTCCCCAGGCTTGATTCCTCTGTCCGATTTGGGAGTGAGGCATGTGCATGGGGAGAAGATCTGAAAGACAGGGAAAGGTGAAACCACCCCTGACCTAACATCATGTCCAGCCTGTCCCAGCGACCTTCCCAGCCAGGTGCCAGCCATCCCGGGTCAGTGAGGAGCAGCATGGCAGGTTGCAGCTGTACACAGCACCCACAGGCCAGCCTGGCTTCACAGGCAATTAATTGGGGTCTCCACGCTGAATAAAACCATCAGTCAGTAACGGAGGCTCCCGGCTCTGCTAGCTCAGGCCACTAACAAACAACTGTCGGGCTGCAGCTTGGGAGATGGAAAGCTGTCAGTTAGTCAGGTCTGAAACACCAGCCTTCCTCTCTTGGAGTAAGAGGAGAGCTGTGCTGTAAAACTTCCTCCTAATTACACATTAGGAGGTTTATGAGGGGAGAAGCAGCTGAGAGTTAAGGACCATCTGAACGCGGGTAGTGTTCCTCCTACAGAGGACAAAATTAAAATGGGGATGTATTTGTCTGAGGCAAAGGGCTGGATTATCATGCAAACTAGGGAAAGGACAAGAATGGGAAGTGAAGGCTGACAAACTGTCAGCCTTGGCATGTCGTTCGTGAGCAGAAGCGAACCAAAGGCCCCATGGCAGATGCCGGCAATGCAGCTGCACCCTTCACTTTGAATTTACTGACTTCTGCTGGTTTGTGTCCATGTTTGACACTGCACTCCCTCATTTGTTTAAAAATAAATAGAAAAGGAAGAAAAACATAAAAACATTACTCGAGACACCAGAAAGGAAACTAAAGTGAGATCTGCCCTTGGGGTGTTGGAAGTGAAAAATCAGCATTTATGGGAAGGACAAACCCCTCCCCAACTAGATGGGTTCTCCCTCAAAGCATCTGCTGCCTTTATGGAACTGATCATCTGGGGGAGTGAAATAAAACACTTTCTTTACTTGTCTCTGTCCTAAACTCACATTCTGTGGCTGATCTGTGGTTTAACCGGCCTGTTCATGCAGCCAGAGCCCTAGAAATATTTTATTATTAGAAACACTTTAAGATATAATTCTCTCCCACTGGGCTTAAGTCATCCCTGCTCAGGAAAAGCAAAGAAAGTCCCAAATGCATGATGGTGAAAGGAAGCAGAAGAGGAAATCTGTTGGCTTG
Organism: Porphyrio hochstetteri; assembly: GCA_020800305.1. NCBI lineage: Eukaryota > Metazoa > Chordata > Aves > Gruiformes > Rallidae > Porphyrio > Porphyrio hochstetteri. Next base: position 12,815,277 of record CM036920.1, read on the forward strand.
TCCTAGGTGGGAGGCTGCTCCTGAGGCAACACAAGCCATGAAGCAGACTGACCGAACACCTACGTGGTTGCCCTGAAGCAGAAGATGACGGTCAGGCCAACACACACATGATGGTTTCATGCTGGCAGCTACGTATCCATGTGTTCTCCTGGCAGCGTGGGTCCCTTGGGCAGAAACACCCCTTTTTAGACAGGGGACAAGTAGGGAGGGAGGTGTGTGTGGGACTGCTTGGTACGTTACAGGCCACATGCCTGCCGTTAAAGGACAGTGCAGAGAGAGGAGCCTTGGATGTGGTATGGGGTTGGGAAAAGGGGTGAAACCAGCTTCTTCACTCCTTCCAGCAGCACTGGGAACCTCACCATCATTGTGCCATTTGTGTCTTTTCCGCTGTATGTAAGAACTGAGGACACAATCTGATGCCCATTCCTTAGCCAGCCTCGTTGATGTCTAGGGAGTGCTTATGATGGCAGTGACAGAGGCTGCTTAATTGCATTTCTTGTAATGCACGAGGAGCTAAACTGGAATCCATTTCTCTAGGGACAGAGAAGTTGAAGGAAAAGAAAAACACTTCTGTTTCTGTAATGTCTTCCTCTAGCACAGATCACTCTGGAAAAAATATTGGTTTGCCTGCTCCATCCCTGTGGCTGAGCATATTCAAAATGCAGAGGAGGTAGTCAGCCTGGTCACCTTCCATAAATCCAGGAGAGAAACGGGGAAATCAAATGAACAATCTCAGCTGCCTGCTGCCACCATTGCTAAACCCAGCAGGGCAGCCAGAGCCCTGGGAGACACAGCGGGACACTGAAAAATTCAAAGGGAAGTGACAAAAGGGGGTAGGGTTTGCTGTTCCTGACAGAAAGCCACCCTCCTACTCTGATGGAAGAGTCTTGGCAGGGAGCTACAGCAGGGAAAATGAGATGATACAGCATTTAATGTTTGAGGTAATGAGGCCTATAATAGATGACACTTGAGATGTGAAACACTAAGGTAGTGGTATTGCATTTAAATATTGGCAACAAGCTAAAGCTTTTCATCTGTCTGTTCAATGCCCCTTTTTTGATCTCAGAAGGATGAATATCTTTTCCTTCCTTGATTTTATGTGAAGGGCATATGTCAGCTGATCTTCTCTTGGACAACAACTCCTCAAAACCAAAGGTTGCTCCCATCCACACTCTACTACCCATATAAATCAACACGCAGAAGCAAATTCTTAGAATAATATTAAAACAGAAGCTGCTCTGAATGACCAGCCCTGACAGAAGGAATTAGTTCCCTGCTTTTGTTAAGCTCATAATTCAGATTTCAAACTCCTCCATGCAGAGATGAGGAAGAAAAGCAGCACAGAAAGGAAGCCGATGCTTGGGTGAAATAAGCCAACGTTCCAATTAGCCTGTCTCCTCTCCTGGATCACATTTCACGCTTCCTACAGCTGCAACCAGAATGAAGGATGAGAATCCAGCATACAAATGCCTAATTCATTTGCTACAGCAGCATGAATAGGATTAAAATAATCTGAAGAGGAATTAAATGCCTCAACAGTCAGGTTGCAAGAGCTGGAGAATAAGACCTCTTCTGTGTGTTTCCAGGATCAGTGGAGTGGGGCCAGCAGAAGTGACCCAGGGTTAATGCAGCTCAGACCTGCCTTGGAGGCACTATTTTCTTCCTACTCAATAAGAGTGGGCCACAAATCCTACCTCCTTAGCCATGAACTGTAAAATGTGTGTTCACATCCAACAGTGTGACAAGCTCGGGAACATCAGATGAGTTTGCAATGTCACCTCTCACACGAGCTGGATTTCCAGCTTGCAGACAATCTGCACGTGGGCTGCAGGTTTCTCTCTAAAATACTCTTACTCAAAAAAACCCTGTTTGGGAAAACATAAACTGGTAAGTGAACTTCAGTGAACACGCTATCAGAACAATGCTGTTCAAGTCAGACAGAGTGTTTCCTGCCTATACAGAAGTAAGGGCAGAAATCAATAAGACGAGGTAAGTTAAATAGAAACACAGCAGTGTCAAGCCTCTAATTAAAAAAATATAATCTTGATTGCTCTGGGAAACCCCAGTGCTTTGAGAAGGTGCACATTCCTCTTGACTTTGTTTTGAAAATAATTGTCAAGTTAAATGACAGAAAGCAGGAAGAAAGTTTAGGGTCGCAGCACTACCTCACTGCAGAGCAAATTCTGTCAGATGCAGGTATGGAAATGTGCATCTTCAGTGATGACCACAGAAAGTGGACCACAATTTTGTTACTGGTGGGGTTAAATATAATTAAAATAACCATTTTTAAATGCACCCTTATATTCGAGACACATACAAGGAACAGGATCCTTTATGCAATCAAAGAGATAAGCATTCATTTAATCAATATATAATCAAGCAACGTGCAAGCACCTAGAAGTAAAAAAGGAAAGAACAAGCAGCCAACACAGATATGTCAAGTATAAATCATGTCTAATTTCCTTCAGTGACAGGGTAGCAGACCTTGTCAATAGAGGAGAAAGAGCAGACATCATCTATCCTGACTTTAGCAAAGCTTTTGACATCATGACATTCAAATACGGCCTACGCGAAACGAGTATCTGGTAGATGCATCTTCAGCTGGAAAACTGTACTTGGTAAATGGTTATCAACATTCACCTTCAGAGTAGAGGGAAATTATCAAGTGAGATTACACAGGGGTCTGGCAGCTCTCCCCAGTTTTTCTTAGTGACACGGTTACCATGCTTACTAAATCTGCAAGGGGAACCAAGGTGGGAAAGGCTGCAGGCAGACTGGAGCATACACCTACTTTTAAAATTACCTTGTCCAGCTGAGGAAATAGATTGGAAAAAGCAGAGAGCAACTTCAGTAAGATGCAAATCCCAGAAGCAAAAGAGTTCTGGGAAAGCACCAAAACCCCCTGCAGTGATGAGAGGATGCCTTTTCCCCTCAGTGCACTCCCTGCAGAACAAACTGGGAAAGCAATGTGTTTGTGGTGCTAACATCCTGGCCCTGTTATTAAGTGTAAAACAGTAATTAGCTGCTGTGTTCTGATGCAGAAGGCGGCAGATTTCTCTATCTGTGGTCCTCAAAATACCATTTGCAAGTACTTCTCAGTCCTTGCGCATGAAAGACGCTGTAAGCATTTAAGTGAGTTTTAATTATTAACTATATTAGCTCATCAGTGGGATGATTTACCAGTGATGTAGCACAGTGAAAGCCAGAGCACTCAGAGTAATTTTCTGTGACTATTCCTAAACCGGAGAAAATCTGCTAAACCACATAATAAACAAGCAATGGATTAATACTGGCTGGTGATCGCGTTCTCTCAAAAAGTCCCATTACCTCACTGGGATGACAGACAACCTCACCTTTACAGGATGGCTTTCAGCATGGATTAGAGGAAAGGAACTCATGACATCAAGCTCTCTTGGCTTACCTGAGGGTCGTGCCTCTATAATGTAGCCAGTTGTGGGTTTTTCTCCTGAATCTCCCTCAATCCATTGTAGCATCAGCCCAGAAGCAGATTTTGTCACCAGAAATTCCTGAGGGGAGCCAGGAGACCCTGAAGGAGAACAGCAAATGGTGGTTGTATCAGAGACAGACTGCAGCATTCATTTCTTCTACTGATATAGGGGAAAAAGATATCTAGAAGTATTGGTCAGTGTATATGCAACATAAACCAGCTCAACGGGCTATTGATGTAACTATTTCACTAGCTGTAGTACCAGCAGTTACACATTGATGGCTGGGTTTTACAGGTACCTGTGTTAAGGAGGAAAGAGAAAAACCACTCTCATTTTAACCATTAGCATATCTGCAGCGTTTGCACATTGCCACTGCTATTTCTGTCTTCAGAGGTGAAACCAGCCTGAGTTTCAGGAGGAGGTTCATGAGGACAGCTGCGTGCCCACTCACTTGGGAGGATGCCACGGCCATGTTAAGATTCCTGCTTTACACCATCTGTACCAGGGCATGAGAATTAGACTATGGATCCACAGCGCTGCTGCCCCAGGTAATGGCTAAGGGAGGTATTGTGGTAAAGGGAAAGTTTGCTGGCACCCAAAAGGGTGGAACTGGCACACGTGGCTCTGCTTGAGAGAGCAAATGTTTCCCTGAGATGGAAAAGAAGCAAAATTCAGAACTGTGACCTTTGCAGTCATTGTTTTGTGATTTACTGGACAGGCTGGTATCACTGGAGGGCTATTGCCTTGTTAGAGTATCTGTTCATCAAATTCGCTGATCAAATAAGAAACCCAACTGTTTTGGTACAGACACTGAACTGAGCTGGGAATGCTGACATTCAGCCCATTGCTCCTCTTGACATGTCAGGAAATTCAGAGACCACTCCCAGTGCATAACCCTAAGTGTCAGGGGAGAGAAATTCTAGGTTCTTCCTGGTTTTACATCCAGAAACCTCTAATGGTTTCGGCAGAGTCATTCCACAGCTCTGACTCAAGCAGTTGCAGCTCTGAAATCCCTAGCTAGCCCATTTGTGTTACAATTTATTCAACAATGGTTTGCTTATTCACATCAGACTTTGAGATTTCAGAAAAAATAGGAATGTTTTTCATGGGCAGTTGCTAAACCCACTGAATCATGTCCTGAGTTCCTGCGACTCAACTTCTCCTTGGCTTGGAAATTCATGTGAAACCCTGAGTGCACTGTTCCCCGCTGTCAGACCATGTTTGTAGAACTGATCTGGCTTGTGATAATGGCTTTGCGGTTCCACTTACCTTCTGCTGGCCCAGCTGTGACATTGGCTTGCAGCTCAGGTCCATAGGCGATGGTTCGGGCTTGCACTCTGAATAAATAAGTCATGCCCTTGGTGAGATCTCGGACCTTCAACCAGCGTTGCCAGTTCCCTTTAATGTCCACAGTCACCACCTTACTCACCCCTGGAACAGCCAGGCAGACAAAAAAAATAATAAAATAAGAGAAGGTTACAATGCAAAAAAAGAAATCAAGTGGAGCTTATTACATCTAGATGGTAAGTGAAATTATCTAACAGTTTGCTAAGAAAGTATTTCTTACAATTAGCAGGAGTTTAAGTAGTGATAATAGCCAATTTTCAGCACTGATAAGTATAATTAGAGTTTAAGCTTGATAAGTGGGTACTGACAAGAAAAAAACCTTACAACACAACTGGGAAATTACCAAGAGACTACACGCAACTTCCCTAATTACTCTGGGAAGAAAGGAGGAGGTAAATGAAGAGGACTGAATGTTGCAGATTGATTCCTAAGCAAGCGTTTCTCAACTGCTCCTTTGTCAAGTAACCTGCAACATTGCCTGGAGGAGGAAACAAGGGCCGGATGGGTTCTTTCCTTTCATCTCCTCCTGTCATTTCCACTATTACCAAATGAAGGACAAATATCTCACAGGTAATTTCTGGGTGATAATGCCACTGCAATCGGGGAAAGCAATCAAAGCACTATTAGCTTGGGCAAAGCCGATGTCATGACTTGTGTTTCACTCTTCTCACGCTCTAATAGTTTTTCTTACAGGGATAAATTAAAAGCAGTGCTGTTTCTTTCATCAAAGTTCATAGCTGGCTTCATGTTTGGGCTCTGCATAGAGGGCAGAGTGGCAATGAGCGCTTTGAAAACAAAAAAATCTAGTTTGCACGGAAATTTTCAAAGTCAACGGAAAGAATTTGATATATACAACATTTTACAGAACTGAAAGTTCAAATTTACAGAGTCCTTTTGGCATTTTCCTGCTTCTGTAGGTGTGCATAACACATTTCAAACCAAGATGATAGGAAGCAGGAGAACACTTTTCCCACTAGACAAGGCTGCTTGCTAGTTTATCTTTCTAGAAAAATGCAGAAGGAAGATGTTTTTCAATCCAGATGCTTATTTTATGCAAATCAAGATGACGCTTTCAGGTTTTATCTGTTAAATAAAGAATAATGTCCAAGCAATTTCAGTTCAAAGTTTTCTCCCAGATACAATTTATAACACAGGGAATCTTTCCGTGGTTAACGAGGAAGCAGTAAAGTGCTCCCTCCTTCCCTAGGTGTGCTATTTCATTTCTCCATGACAAATCAGGAAGCATTTGTCATTTGGAAGTTATGTTCCGAAAAAAGGGAACTGTTAAAAAAGGCTCCAGGGCAATTTTGTTGTCTATGATTGTGTAAAACATAACACTGTAAAGCTTAAACAATAAAAGGTCAATCAGGGAGGAGAACATGCTAAAGAACAGAGCACAGTTAGAAAGTTCTGCAAAACACACAGGTTTTAACTGGTGGCTTGTGGGTGGGAAGGCAAGAGGTGTCACAACGGGGAGGATGCTCATCAGGAATGGATGTAAAGTCAAAAGACTCAGGGGAAAAAAGCTGCAGGGGGTCTTGGTCCATCCATGTTGTTGCCCTAATTCGAGGAGGAATGCGAGACCTGGGGCTGGAAGGACCCTCTGGGATCGTGGGGTCTGGTGGCTGCTGGTCCCACAAATTTTGCTGCCTGCATTCAGCATCATTACATGCTCCATCTTCAGATGAGTTCAGCTTTACTTTGCTCTCTAAATAAAGGGGCATGGCTTTTCTATCAGAGGAAAATGATGACTTCGAGGGAGGGATTACTTACCATGGCAGGAGAATAAATATGTTTGCTGAAAGAAAAATGTTGGCACAAGTACAAATGGGTAGAAACAGGAAAATAAATTTAGGCAAAAATTTAGAATCTGAGGAAAAGCTCTTCATAACCTCCCTGCTCACATCAGAAATCTTCTACAGGGGAAGGAGAGACAAACTGGAGTTTGGAGATAGCAGAGGCAGAGGTGGGCAAGAGAAGAAATGAAAACAAAGATTCCAAGGATGTTAAGTCAAATGTATGCAGAGAAAACACGATCTGACACTTCCATATTTTCAGGGGAGAAAAAAAATGTATTCTTAAACCTTGTGTAGGAATGAATAAAAGGCAGGAAATGCCCATACAGCCCAAACCTCCTGCATACCTTGTGTACGTCGCATGGTCAGAATTAGAAATGCTTTCTGCATTAGGTCTTTGTGTTCAGACCTGCCAGCTGTAAAGGCTGAAAATGTTTTTATTCTCATGTTTTCATTCCTGAATATAATTTTCTCAGTGCACAAGACATGGATATTCAGACAATACAGATCTTTTTTCCTTATGGAAAAAGCAAATACAAGTGATTGATATCCTTATTTCTTTGGAAAAGAGTTTAAAATGGATTGGCAATGGCTGGAACTGCTCTCCCTGCTGTCACACTGCCAAAGTTGGACATCCTATTGAACTACTGGCGATCTACCAGGAACATAAAAATATTAATAAGACCATCCACAAACTTTGTAATCTTTTCTAATTCACCTCTGGAATGAATTTACATCTGTTTTTGGAGAAATTGCCAAATCCTTCTCTGTTGCAGTTCCTCTCCAAATTAATGAAACGTTTGTGGCCACCACATTGTTGTGGTTTAGCTTAAATCTAGTGCTGGGTTAAAAATGCTGCTTGAAAACTCCACGTAAACAGCCACAACTAAATCTCTATCACAGTTATTGTCCCCTGTCAAAAGTGGCAGTGGTACCAGTGATGACTAGCACATTTGATGCCCGGGCAATCTTTGCGATAACAGAAGTGACACATGATGTGATAAGCAACACAAATGTATCTGACGACTATTCTGGGATGGAGCCTACTCAGCAATTTCAAAGTGCAATGCAGGGAGACAATCAGGCACTCTCAGGCTGAATTTCCTCTTCGCCTATACCAGGTAACCACGGCAGTAAAACGACTTTTCAAATCACACAGAATACAGTTTGTGCAAGAAAATGAGAGAGGACAGACAAAAGCTATATTCCACAATATTATAGTTTGCTGAACAGTTTTGGCAAAAGCAGAATTGTTTTACTTACCCTCTGCCACCTGGCTTCTCTTGGAAAACGGCAGAGAGCAAGTAGGAAATTGGGCAGAGATAAAAGATGCTACAGCGCTTTTCTGTCATTTCTCCATGAATATGTATGATTTGAGGTCTTTCTTACCCTGGACAGGAGCCAAAGGCTCATAGACTACTCGATAACCCTGCAGGACTCCATTTGCTGCTGTCGGCTCGCCCCACGACACATTGAGTGTAGTGCAAGTGATTTCAGAGAACGCCAAGAAGCTGGGAGCACTGGGTGCTGAAAGGATTACAAATAGATTAAATTGCAGCAGGAGCAGTCAATCGGATATACATATATAAAATAAAGCATTGGTTTATTTGCCCAGCCTAAATCTAAAGGAAACAAGCTGAGAATGGGATTTGTCAAATGCATCCAAATGTCCGGTGATCAGTCAGAAATCCAGCCCCTCCTAAGAAAAGCAGCCACAGAGCTGGAAAGCCAAACCTCTAAAGCAAGCAAGGAGGTTGGAGGCAGAAGGAAAGGACCCTGAGAAGGGCACTACATCACCATACAGCCTGCATGCATGCCTCCTCTTCACAGCCACCACCCAGGGCATTGCCACCGCCCTGTGCTGGAGTGCTCCCACCAGGGTCACATCCAGCACAGAGACCTCCCGGTCTGACTGGTGGAGTTATAAAAAGCACAGTCATCCTCTCTCAGGTCTGTGCAGGCAAGCTGCAGGCACTGGAGACAAGTCCTTTCATCAGGTGTGACAGCAGAGGCCAGAAACCCTGTGAAGGGACAGCTCCTTCTGCCAGTCCCTTCTTGTTTTCACCGTTATTGCTCCCGTTCCCACATGATCCACTTCTTCAATCCCTTTCTACCCCTTCAAGGCCGTTACAATGTAATGACCCATCCCAAAGCTAAAACACCAGTGCCTTCCTGCATCCACCCATCTCCCTCAGCCACTGCCAGTTACGTGCCAGCCATCACCAAGCCTGTGCTCTGAGACAAGACAACAATTCCATACCAGCCTGGTGCGTCCTGCCCTGCGAGGGGCTGCTCCTGGGGCCGTCCCCAGCCGCGTTGAACGCGGAGATGCAGACCATGTACCGTGTGTGGCTGGTGAGGTTTTTGAGCCGCACAGTTGTCTCCGGGAGGAAAAGGACTTTCACTTTCTCTGTGTCGTTTTGGATGTCGCTCTCCCAGTAATAAATCTGTTGAGACAGTGAGATGTTTTAGTATATCCTACACCTAGAAACTATCTGGGCGCTGTGGCTGTAAAAGAACGGGAAGATGGTGCAGTCTTGCTCTGGACTCCTCTTAAATGGGATACTAACGCTTTTCGCCCTGTGCCCAATCTTTTCCTCTGCCAAATTCCCCAGAGTCCAGTGACTGTGTAGCTGAGTACATCACTCAAAAATAGAGCACAGGCTGAAGAATATGGCCTAACGACAGCAGATATGAGCTGCCAGAGTTCAGCGATGAGAGGTCAGTTTTTAAATTCTCCCTGAAATGCTAGCTGCCTGTCAGCACTGGCATCCTGATACGATGGGCCATAATTCACCTCCACATGCACACAATGGCTTCACCATCCGTGTTCACAGGACAGCCAAGGAAAAGCCTTCCTGAAGAGGGTAATAAAGACTTTCCCTAAAGTTCCTTGAGGTACTTTCCCCCATTCTTTCCTTACATAATTTTTACCCCGATGCCATAAAAATCAGGCTTCAAAGTCGTTTCCAAGAGGAAAAGTGGTGCCAGCCCTACTTATTGGACAGGCCTGGCAGCGGGAGCATTACAACAGGCCCAAGCAAGCCAGAAAGTTGAGAGAATGAGCCAAGGCAAGACTCCACCTTGGCTGTACGAGCCGAGCTGCTAGAGCCATCTATATATGTACAAAAGGAAAAGAACATGAATTGATATATAAGGATGCCTGTTCCTGCCAAGAAGGGATGCCAGATTATTCACACTGGCTTGGCTTTTCTTTGCTTATGGACCTAAATTCATGGAGAGAGGCAGAGCCAGACACTGAACGCAAGCCAAGCTCCAGTGTTTGTAGACTTGCCCATTTCCACCCTCTGAGGGTCCGTTCTCATGCTGGAGAAGTTAAACATCATGCCTCTGCAATGTGCTCATCTCCTCTGAACCAAATGCAATTAATACTATGATATAATTTTGCTAAAGTTAAGGAAATGAAACAATTCTTCCAAAATCTGACCTGGCTCACGCTTCTAGCTAGTAGAAAGCTGTGTTTTTCCTAATGGCTTGCAACATTTGACAGACAGAAAGCTCAGTTAATTTTCTCAAATACATTCCTTGCCCCTAGCTCTTGTGTGACTTTTGCTTTTTTGGAGCAGATATGTTGCCTGCATAAGCAGAGCTGCTTCCTTATCTGCACCCTCTGCTCCCCCATGACCTCCTCCTCCACAAATAGCAACATACTTTTCCCTTTCTTTCCCCCCAAGTCTCATTCTCTTTCTTTTGATTTTGGGACTTAGTGCCGTTTCCATACTGCAGTCTGAACACTGTTTTAATTTGCCTTATGCAGCGAGGGCAACTGTAGTTTGTAGAGCTATCTCACAAGTAATAGCAATGCCAAGCAAGATAAATGAAACCAGCAGAAATAGGAGGATTGCCTTGTAGCCTTGAATATTCCCATTTTGGCTGTCGGCAGGAGGGGGGTCCCAGGTGAGCTCCAGCTGGCTTGCAGAAAGGGAGTTCACTTGGATGTTCTGTGGGGCCAGCGCCGGTGCTAGAGAGAGAGTAGGACAGAAGAATTAATAATGACAAGCAGAACTAGTTCATATCCAGGTTGCAATTTTCCGTTTGTGGAAAGACCCAGGGCAGACCCTGTTTATGCCACGAGTCAGCTCACAGAGTCAGCCCTGGAAGTATCTGTATCACAGGGAGGTCTCAGCACACGTGGATCAAGGAGCAGCCGAGCCTCTGAGGTGGCTCTGCTCTTTCCCACCACACACGCTGGGTTAGATACTGAATTCACACTGTCCTGTTGGCAGCCTTGGAAAAATAAAGGAGAATTTAATCTTCATCCTCCAGTAATGTTTGGGGCAGTGACACTGCGCTCCTCACCGACTACTCCTGGAAGTCACTGGGGAGCAAGGCAGCCCCCTCACCACTGTGAGCCCGGCCTCCCACTCAGTGTCAAGCCTTTTTAAGCCTGTTTGCAAGGCTCCAAGACTCAGGGCCAAAGTGCTGTCTAACATTGCTTCCAAAAGCTGTCAGATGCTAATCAATTCAATTAATATTTTATGTAAGACAAAATGACTTTCAGTTTGCTACTTGTTCGCTCTGCTTTGATTATACCTTAACACATACATACTCCTGATGGCATTTCTTCTTTGCATTGTGCTGTGCTAGAAAACTAATCTTGGAGTGCACCTGGGTCACACCATCCTTCCCTTTGTCAGGATCCAACTTGGTGCAGGTGGGTTTTCTTCCCCAGTGGCTAGCAAGGATGCTCTGCTTTCCCGACCTGCTGTCTCTGCCTCCGGCAGGTCTTAACAAACTGGCACATGTTCTGTTTACAGAAAAGGTGCTGAAGCATGTCCTGTTCAAACTCCAGAAGAAGGAAGAGAAAGGCAGGGCAAAGGCTGTGCTTCTCCTTTCTCTGTGTTCACGGTGCTGCAGCCTTCACCCAGATCACCTGAGAAAGCTGCTCTCTTCTCTCTGTCCCTTTACGGGCCATAAATAGAAGCCATAAAACATTCACTACTCGAGGTAGATAGCCCCAGTTATCTGTTTCTCTGGAGACTTCTTTCTTTAGAGAGAATGACCTTCATAAGTCACACTTTTCTACCAATACTCCCTCCCTCCCAAGTTATAAAATAAAATAGTAATTAACACCCACTCGGCCTGACACCAACTATTTATTTTGTTCTAACTGTGTGGTTTCCATATTATCACTGCCCACCCTGCCGTTAATGGAAATGTTAATAACCAGCGCCAGGTTGTTGTGACAGATGCTTGGGCTCATTATCAGAAATTCTTATTTACCGCTCCATTAAATGACAGAATCGCACAAAAAAACAATTCAATCAAAACTAACTGGAGGAATTTTAACAGCCACATTAATAATCCAAAACATAAATAAAGTTAATGTCTTTTGCATGTTTGCCATCGGCAACTCTATTGCAAAGTTATTGCTGTACAATTAAAACATGAAAGGCAAAATTGAAAATAGCCTTTATCCCAGCGCTCGGTTAAAACTATTTGTTTATTGTAATTTTTGTTTCCTTTATGCTGGATGGAGCGAGCGCAGGAGGTGACAGTGACCATCAGTAACACAGAGCTTGTTCCCAGGGATGCGCTCATCTAACCACTGCCCTGTGCTCTGCACTCTGTGGAGGAGCAAAGGGAGCAGCTCCGCAGCCGGCTGGGCTGGCTGTGTTCAGCTGTTCTCTCAAGGACCTAAAATCTCTGGATTTGGAGCCTTTCACAGCACACATCAGTGTGCGAGGCCAAACTGATCACACAGTACTAAACCTGAAAATACAGCTTGGAGATTTGCAGCTGATGACGTGCTCAGGGAAACAGGAATATGTACAATCACAGAGGAAAATGGATCACTTTAGCAATGTGTTTGCTTTCTAGGTAGTGACACTACTGTCTGTCCCGAGCTGACAGCTTCAAAGTGCTCTCAATACCCAGGTCTGAAGTAGTATCTACAGTAGCATTTTTCTTTGGATCCTGTGTGCCAGTCTGCAACAATTGTCACTTCCAAGATGTGACCATTAGAAGAAGCTGTGTGTGCAGCCTGCTGCCAGAAAAACACCAATTTTCCTCAAACCCTTTCTGGAGCATGTCTAAGAAACATAATGGTTAAAAACTGCCAGTGATCAGTCTCCACTGACACTCTCACTGCTGGAGCTGCTGTGCTTTTGCTGGCACGGCGAGGGAAAATTTGATGGGAGGGAAAAAAAAAAGACCAAAAAAATATGATGTGGAAAAAGACTTTTCTCTTCACTGCCCCAGAGCCTCGATGAAATGCAAATTGTTTGGTTTTGTGCCCTGTAAGTCTGTCCCTCTGTTCAACTTTCAAAGGCTGATGTGTCCCTCCTCTTCTAAGCACAGATTTCTCGTTGACAGCAAGGGACAGCAGAAAAGTGCTGCGGATGCTTGATGTGGCTCTCTGCAGACAGCACGTTACATTAAGGGTGAAACGGAATACTTCAAAAGGGAGGAAACACATCCCTGAAGACTTTACCTGTTTGAAACCCAAAACCATTCCCTGAACGTGTGGACAGCCTGTGCCAATAAAAGCAAGTGCATTTTAAAGGTGATTTCAAAAGCCTTTTACCTTCTAGGAATGCAGTTCAAGATTACTGAGCTCTGAATTTTTTTCATGGCTGTTGAAATCACGAATACTTAAAAAGCAAGGTTAAAGCTGCACACCTCACACTGCTTTAGGTGTTAGTGACATTATCAACCATTGCAGGAGTGACACAGACCCCTGAGGGTCCGAGCTCAGCTCCTGGCAGGTGGAAAGCATTTCATTTTCCCTGACAAACACACGTATGCTTTCATGAAGTTTAATTCTGTGCACGTATCCCCGTCTTGGACTCTCATGCAGATATTTGTAAACATTTCTTTTTCTCATCTGATTTCAATTCACCTTTGAGATTGTCTCCTCAAAGTCTCTCAGCTAAGAAGGAAGGAGAAAGGCTGAGCAGGTTGTATAGTAATTAGTAAATAAGGAGGACAACTATGGACCAGGATGATGATGGCAGGATGGTGTAAAGGCAACAAATCTATCCGGAAACGCAGTAAGAGAGTCAAAATGAGCCCATTAATAATCTTACGCATCTGAATCCACATTTAAACATACCATTATCCTCATTTGCTAGTTGTACTGAGCAGCCTCTGCTCACGCTGCCATCCATTTGAGCTTGCAAATGCTGATAACCTTTCTAGAGAAGATGCCTCAATTCCCCTGCAGCCTGCCTGCACTGGAGCTCAGTGCATTGCAGAGAGTTCACCTTAGTTTTTCTCACTTCTTGCTTGGGATATTTGCTCTCTTGGCTGTGTGTCTCCAAGAGCTTTTCATCAATAAGAAACCACCGTTCCTTTTCTTAGTGACAGTTGCCACGATGCTCTGTAGCACAGGTAGGCTACAAATCCTTGTGATTCATTGGGTAAACTTAATAACTGTTTTTATGAAGCATTCCTTGCTGTTCTTACATCTGCTCCAATTTCTGAGTAGTAAAGGATTTCCTCTCTACTGATTTTCTAATTGTTTCTATAATGCCAGTATTAAGTCAGGAAATTTCACAGACAAGCCTGGGACAAGACTCCCTGAAACTCAAGCCATTTAAATAAACATGCAGGCAAAAAATGAGGAGAAAAATGCAGTGGCAGAGACTGAAGATTTTCTGTGCATCAACTTGATCCCACAGTTCCAAACATTCCCTAGTAAATGTCTGTTTTGTAAAGACCTCTGATCCTTTTCTATCTAAGCAAGCGTTTTCCCCCCAGTTCATCAAAGCCTGCTTCTGTCAGCATGCCTGCTTTCATTCCCTAGTAATCAATATATTTGCATTTTGGTGTTAGCACCTAGAGGCCAGGCTCTCATTGCACAACGTGTTGCATAAACACAGAAGAAAGAGACAGCTCCAGGCCTAGAAAACCTCTCATCTGTATGTCTACACGTAACCGAGGGGTGGTTGCCACATGTTCTGATGTATTGGCTGTAATCTTACCTACTGAGTGAGTAACAAGGGGGGAGAAGACACAGCGATACTCAATGCAGCATCATTGCTGACAATTCAGGCACACACACACGGCACCACCAAAGCTTGCACCCTGGTTCCTGGCACACAGGGTCACAGGAAACAGAGCCGGTACGGATTTGGAGTGGGCTCAGACAAGCCACGCTCCTGCGCCCCGCTGGGGTCGGCTTGGCAGGTCGGATGCTTGTGTAATCTTGACCACTGACCTCTCTGTAGGTTTCCCCGCTGTCCCCACACCACCTCTGCCAGTGTATCCCTATTTTAATATCCCTTAAAATAACTCAGGTTATTATTTTTTAACATCTAGCCTCCCCCATCCTTGCTGTATTGGAGTTGGGTCCCTGCAGCGGCACGGAGAACAGATTGTTTCTTCTCCCATTGCAGCCACTGCCCTCAAGTTATGGCGTAGATAAGCAACAGTTAAGTGGATTATAAAAGCCAAATGCAACAAAACAAACAGAAGGTCACGAGATAAAACAGCGAGACTGATCTGCAGAGTGGGCAAAGCAAAACACAAGAGGTTTCCTTGCAGCACGGGCGTAGAGAAGGAACTCTCAAGAAAAAAACAGAGAGGTGATCTGCAGATGTTTGCAGTCACTCCTTCCACCAAGGCAAAGCAGCAAGAGAGAAAAACGTTCAGTGTTTATTGGCCATTTTTCTTACAGTGTCTGTGAAAGGGAGGTGGGAGCGAGGAATGCTTCCCCTGTGCAGCACTACCTCCGTGCCATCAGGAATGCTGCGTGAGCGATGCTGATTAGTTCAATAACAATTAGTTAATTGTGCTTCAAAAACAGCTACTGCAAAGCTGCTTTCCGCTGTGACAAAGCGGCACGAGCTATATTTAGAATGTAAAAGATGCTTCCCACCAATTTCTGGCTGTTTTAAACTAGGCTGCATTTTGAGATGGAAGTACATGCTTTTTCCAGGGACTGTGCTTTCGGGGGTTACTCAGATGGCTCTCAGCTGCAGAAGGACAGCCAGACCCTCATACAAAACCTGTGGGTCTTAACCCCTCCAACGCAACTCCATTTACTGACATGGGACCAAAGTGCTCCAACCCCCAGATTCAGGCACAACAATTTGGCCCCAAACCCTAGTGCTCTGCCAGTTATTAAATACAGCAGGCTTATGTCACTCTGCAACTTGAAATGAGTCTCAGAGACCAGCAGCCTGGTCTCCCCCATCTTTGAGAAGCCCAAGCTCCTACCAGGGATGTGTGTGTGTAAAGCAGCTGGAAACAGCCAGGTTTTAATAGGGAATAATCCTTTTTTCCCCCCCTCCAGGGATGTTGATACACGTGTTGATTTACGTGGCTGCACGGATCAGTGTAAAAGAAATAGAAACATTTCCTAGTGTACAAGAGACCAACGGAAGTCAATACAAGAACAACATCTCTTTCACCCTCCTGAGCACTGATGAAGAGGGAGCACAATCTAATCGATGCAAAAATAGAAAGATAAACAAGAAAGCCTACTTTGGTGGAGAGGAAGAAGTGGAGAGGAGATAGAGAATAGCTGTCAGGATGGGGACCTTGGGAGTCTAGCATTGCTTTACTCTGTGCCGTATTATCTGGGTAGGCAAACACATGGCCCCCTCCCTGTACACTGTACAGTAGCTGTGTTTTGCCACACGACATTTTTAAGGGTACTAAAGTAATGAAAAAGCGTAAATAAAAGCAGCTGCAAACAATACCCAAATGTAACATCCCCAGCTTCTTTGCTTAGCACTGGGAAGCCTCCCAACACTGACTAGGCATGTCTTCAGCCATCTGCAGAGATAGGAGAGGGAGGCGGGGGTGGAAGGAGGAAACAGGAGAGAGATGACATTCACTACACATATCGGAAAAAACATTGAAATGAAACAAGGACTAGAAGTGGAGTATCCTTTCCATGGATCCAGAGCCTAGGAGGTTGTCTGCCAATGCCATTTTTTTGAACTGAGGAGGCAATCATGTTGTGAGGAAAACTCCACGGATATGACTTATTCATGAAGAACCTTCATAAACTGGCAAGTGACTCAAGCAGAAGTAATTCTCATCCCGTCCCTCTCCATCGTTTTTAGTGGTGGTAAAAACACTGTTGCTGCGATTACTGATCTTTTACTATGAGGTTCAGATTTCCCAACGATCCATGTGCAATCCAGGATGGGACAGAAACGATCTGAGTGATGTGGAAAAACTTACTATGTCTGCACCACGATGCCTTACCACCAAGGCAAATCTCATGGAGCAGTACTGTGAAATAGTTAGAGCCTGGAAACAAAAACTACATGCTTTTCTTTTGCTGAAGCCCACAGTTCTACTTAGTTAATACAAACCTAAAATAGGCTATCACATTGCATACTGAGTTTATCCATCAAGGGACCGAGAACGCCTGGCCCACAAGTAAAGCCCTTACAGAACTGCCAGGCTGCCTCTGGAAAGGGCACACAGGTGGTTAAAACAAGAAGGGGGGAAAAACAATAAAATGAGCTTTGTCCTCTATTTCTTTTGTGTCAACAAGGATATGATCACACCCAGGCAAGGCAGCCCGTCAGTCAGCAGAGACGGACCCACGAACAGGAACAGCAAGAGTCTGACAAGCATTAGGTATGCGCAAACAAGTGTACAGGCATAGAACTACAAGCTCAAATCCCCTCTCACATCAATGCAAATGAGGGGTAGCTCTGCTCAGGCTAGTAGAGCTAACACTGTGTGAGAGTTGAGTAACTGAGAGCAGTGTCAGCTCTGACGAGCACAGGATTTGCACTCCCTGCTCCCCAGGAGGTACTGAAGGTTGTTCAAGGGTGCGAGGGATGGTGAAGAACTGCTGAGTGTTTGATACTCTGACCTGATCCTCCCTCATGTGCACCGGGAGGAACGGGAGCAGCACCAGGTGGGAAAGTACCACTCACAACTCTCAGAAAAAAGCCTCCCCATTAGACGGAGGGAAAATTACCTACTTCAGACTATTTCCCCAGGCTCTCTGGTTCCCAGGACTCCTCCTCCCCCATTTATACTCATGTTCCACTCATTATAATTTGTTAATTCCACACTCCAGTATCATAATACCCTAAGTTCATGGCAGCTGACAAAAGCACCCACTTAATGTTCACTAACGGTAACAGCAGCACCTACCAAAGCCTAATAAGCACCGACAACTCCTTATGCTCCACTAAAGTCAAGAGAGCGTATCAAATAATTAGGGTGAATCTCCACTGGGTTTGCCATATACCAAATATTAAAAGCTGCATCGGGGGAAAAGTTGAACTGAGCAGGAGAGATCTGCCACTGAGATAACCTTTTGCTGTAGCCTTTGATGCAAGTTTGGGTACCTGACCCCCATGAGGGATTAATTTAGGATTTTCTGATTGCAATGGCCAGGGAACCCCAGGGAGCTCACAGAGGAGGACTGTGATCTTGTACTCCTGGGAGAGAGAGATTAAATTTACATTTTCTCAACTCTTGAGTGAGAATTTTCTCTTTCTTTGTTGATTTTGCAGTAAGATCCCCAAGTTCATCACTGTGGTCCTATACCCCAATATCGTCTCAGTGTCCGGCTTGCTATGGCCAAAATGTTTCAGAATATTGCTAATTCATGCTTTCATAAGAAAAAATAGCAACTTTTTTAAGTTTTGCTCTACAACAGGCAACCTGAAATGCCTCCAGTTCCATGATTGACGATGGATACAGCAAACAGATGTCAGAAAAGAAAACCAACTGTGTTTCTCTACAGCTGGCTTCACAGCAAAGCTGTACAGAGGAGGCAAAGCCACGGGAGTTGAGACCCATATGAAAATCCTTACAACGTTTTGCTCACATATCCCAGGGTGACTGGAAACAAGCAGAGCAGGACTGCACAATTAGAGAAAACAGGAATTTGGCTGCAGATACAACCCTTTCGTCAAAAATACTCAAACTCCAGCCTGTGTCTGCTTGAATGTGAGTTATCAGCCAGGGGCTTCCCTACTTCCTTACCAGAGCAATTTATGGTCCGTTTTACTTTACTACTGATTGCTCATGTTTTTGAAAGGAAGGTTAATTCCTTTGCTTTTAACGGAGTAGCTCTGCTGTTACTTCAGTAAGGCTCTGCATACACGATCAGGCTTCTCATCCTTCTGCCCTCTGTGTACTGTGCAGGGATGTCCCTGCACTCGGTTCTTCACAGGCCATATAACACTGCAGCAGAACAGCTAATTCCACCTACCCCCTCCCACTGCTCCTCGCACCAACTAAGGGACAAAAGCAGGAGTCCCAATGATGAGTCTGAGTATGGACAGTCTGCCTGTCCTGGGCTAAAGTCAGCACTGAAAATCTACATCAAATCGTTGGGTTCGCAAGGTGGAAGTTCATCATCTGAGCAAAACGTGGCATGGCAATTGCTGTCCAACACCACCCACACCAGCAGTAGCAGTGGCAGAGATAAGCAAGCTCAGCTGATAAAAAATTGATGACATTTTTGCTTGGACAGAAACATCTTTCCTACATGGAGACCTGATAAAAAGAGGCAATTAAACCAGAGCTAAGCAGGAGCTGCAGCATTGTATAAGGCATTGTGCTGTACCAAAGGCTGCTTATGACCAATATTAACAACTTAATGAGCTGTTAATGAGGCACACATTCAGCTTTTACTTGCAGGATGAAAACATTGCAAATCATTTTAGGGAGCTTCTGGATTGTCAATGGAGAATTAAAGATGTCAAATAAGCCCATCAAATCTATGTCTCAATCTGGACACTGCTTTCCAGTGCATTCTCTTAAAATCCCTTTTCCTATATGGTAGAATAACTTGCTTTGACAGCAGTACGATTCTCACTTAGGCTTTGCTTCCTTCTGCCTTGACATTAGATTTCAGTCTCCAGAGAGCTGCAGGGATGTCTTTTTGACATGTTGACATTAAGGACACTTCTCCCACAGACTCACACTGGCACAGTTACTTTCTGTCTTACCATTACGGAGCAGCTACTGAGCTAAGCTACCAAATTTGGAAGTTTAAATTATGAAACCTTTGTGCTCATCAGTAAACAGATTAAGAACATAAAACCACCCTTGAAAAATAGCCAGTTTGCGTAGGAAAGGGAGCCAAGGTTTATATAGAAAATTCATATCCATAATTCCCCAGCAGTGCAGCAACACCAGTAACACACAAGCAATGACTAATGCTCTAATGTAGGCACACTTTAGTTTGTTATTTTTTACTATCCTGTCACAACCCCGCCGGATTAGATAATGCAGCTGAGCGCTATCTATACTGCTATTACCACCAGCGGAGCTGCATTGATGGGAACAACAAATCCAAATTGGACTTGCTACAGACAAGCCCCAAGTGGAAACCTTGCACAGACTGAGTCTGGAGGAGTTTAAAATCCACAAAGAAATACTGACAGGATGTACCCAGTGGCTGCTCCAACTCTCAGGAACAGAATGCTGTTGGGATACGGGCGTAATAGTTTCCAGTCATGCAAGAGAAACTGAGAAGAGCTTTCTTTCCCAGTCTAAACAGGAAATGTCTCACAATATTTTTTTCCCCTCCTCATTTTCCTATAGTTTCTCCTTTCTTTCTCTGCCCTGATTTTAATCTCTCTTTTAGTGCATTGGTGGAGAACAGCTTGGATTTTAATCTGTGAGCTGGGAGGAGACTTCTTTCCTAGGGAGAAAGGCACTGAAAACCCAGTGTTGCTCCTGGAGCAGGGCATTCCAGGACAACTCATTCATGACATTTAACAACTCTGTAGATTCTTTAAATGTAAGGGTGGGGAGGAGGAAAACCAATGTATCAAACACCCTGCCATCCCCCAATAGTAGCCTTACGCCGATGTTCAGAAGTGTCAACAATGAAAAAGCAAATACCTCAGCATCTCAAAGGCTTGGTGCTTTTAAGCTGCCAAGAAAAGCCAATCCCTTTGTTTAAAGTTTGAGCAAGTGAAACCAATAATTTATTAATTGTACTACTTTCCAATAGCTTCCCTCCATCCCCTTTTGTTTATCAAGGGAAGATACTGTCCCTAGGCTGACAGGTTTTAGACTGTGAAATGTGAAATGGCCATGATAATCCTTCTCTTCCCTCCTCCAGTGGCGTCTGGGATGGAAATGCCCACCCAGTTCTTCTAGCTGTGCCAGCAGCAACACGCTCCCTATCTGCATACACACAGTCAGGCACCGAGAGACACGGCCCACGTGTCCCAAACAGATAGGAGAAAACAGCCAAGGGGGCCACAGCAGACTGATCGAAGCTGCCAGCTCTAATGTGCTGAAATGTTGTCATTCCTCTTGTAGGCTGTTAACAAGGAGGCACAGGGGACTTCTTTGCATAGCATCTTCTCAGCTACGTTCGGGGCAGGGAAGGAGATAAAGCTTCTCTGCTATAAGAGAAAAGGGGGCCCAAGGTAATGCTGAGTGACTCCCTCCTCCAGAAAGCGACCTCTGATGGGGAGGTGACACCATGTACTTTGTATGAACACATGAAAAGAACGAGGCCAACAGAGGCGGATGAAAGCACCTGGGGACAAACTGCCTTGTTCTGAGAACCTTCTCTGGCATTAGTGTGAGAGACAAAGGACTGTTGCCCAAACACAGATAACCAGGTAAGAAGGGCCCAGAGCTCTGTACCAGAAGCAGCGTATAAAGGGGAGCCAGATGCCAGGTGCTTCTTTATGAGGCTTCTTTCTCCTTAGCATGGTTGCTTCTGTGTATTTTTTATTCTCTTTCCCAAACCTAAACAACTATTTTTGGTCTCCGAGCTTTCCAGGTGGTTTCTCTCCTTGCCTGGAAACCACTGGAGATCGCCAGGCAGCTCTGAGTTACTGGCAGAGCAGAGCTTCTCTCCACGAGTCACCTACAGCTGAACAAGAGAGAAGTTGGGAACTCCAGGAACACCTGTGGAGATGCAGGCAGAGGGCAGATGGAAATAGCTGTGGATTACAGCGGGAAAATTGCTTTGGCATCTGCAAGCTTCTCACCAAGAGGTAAATTTAAGCTTTTGAAGATGGAAAGAAAAGAGAGGTAAGAGGCAGTCATCATCCTGTCTTGCTCCCATTCATTTGCAAGGGGCAGTTTCACTTTGAAAAAACTCCTGTGGCCAGGAAACCTACTTTTGTAAAAGATGATGCTGGCAACCATGGCAGCATTTCAATGTAGGACTTCTAAGAAGTCTCTATCTTCCAGCTCTTTGCACTCCTCCTCTCTCCCACTGCAGAACCAGCTCTCAGAGATCATTATTAAAAAGAACAACAACTCAAACTAGCTTCATCATTCTTATGAATTCTGAAGGCCACCAATGTCACCATCAGTTATAATGACAAACATCACTCCCCTTCTCACACAAATGGATTTAGAACCTGTTTAAAAGCTAGTGTCTCTGGGTGCACTTCACCCCTTCTGCTCCCTCCTCTCCACACACACTCACGCTCTCCTTCAGCAGCAGCTGCTGGAAGAAATTATGAATTCCATTATTTTTCATCCAGAACAGCTTTGCAGTATATGGGAGAAGCACAGAGGCTGCAGGCTCGTTAGCACAGGATTTGTATTGCTACCTTCCATTTTATTCACCTTCCCAAATTAGGTGAAGCACACCTGCCTCAAAACCTGTGATTTCTGTTTAATTAAAATGCAGGTAGTGGAGTCACCTGAACTCCAGAGCCCACCAGACAATCAGATAGTGACAGTGACCCAGTAGAATAATGCTCTTGATATAGTGGCTGCTCTAACAGAGTCTTAATTTCAGTTGAGCAGAACAGCACCTCTGGTAGCAGCTGCATTTAGGGCTGGGATGAATATCACTACCCAGCCTCTTGCTGAACACTCACTGCCTTCCCAATCAAAGCCAGCATCCCTGACAGCTGAACTGTTAAATGAATTAACAAGGCGAGAAGGGGGTTTGCCGGTGGGGCTGCGACTCCCTTCCTAATTTCTGCAAGTGGCAGCTTTCAATTTTTCTGTCATTTGTCTGGAGATGCGCTCGCTTCTCTAATGAGCAGGGCAGAGCTGCAGCCAGCTCTAAAAAGGCGACGTTATGAGGATGGGCTGGTCTGTGGAGGAGATGGATCCAGATGCTTGAGGCAGGTGGGGGAAGGATGCTGGCTCAGTTCAGACCAAACAGGCAGTGCATCCTTCCTGGCTATGCTGAGCACAAGGACTCCCAGCCTGCTCTCCTGGCACAAGGAAAGATTGCTCTTCACATCAGTGAGTTTTGCAAACATCCAGGCAGAACTCAAACGGAGCTTTTGCTGGGGCTTTGATCTTACAGGATACTGTAACAAGATGCTCCACCTGTAGCAAAAAACCCCCAAGCCACTTGCGTCCCGCTCCCTCATTCTCCAGGCAAGTCAGAATACAGAGGTCTCCTACTTGTGTCAGGCCTGTTGCCTACCATCAGATTGTTCTCTCCCAGAACTTCCCTGTGCCAATCACTCAGAACCAAGTGAAAGCCGAGGGCCTGGGCTTCCTGAAGAGGCTGTCGGCTGGGCTATAGCTCAACAGTGCTCCAGGGCTCAAGGGTAACTCCCTGTTCACGTGCATTTCACTTGTTTGATTGGCAAAACTGCTGGAAGGTTGGTTTTAATGGCCCTTTTTGCCCCTGCCAAGTTTGTCAAGGGGCTCCATTGCCCACTTGACCTTTTATTGTAAAAATCCAGACACAATCATAGGAAATTCTTCAAATCTAACAGGGAAGAAGAGTACAAGACGGAAGGAGGGATTTACAGGCACTGCTCATCTGGCTGCACCAGACATGGAAGCTGAGCAGCACATCATCTGTCAGAATGATCTCCTGGTGCCTCACACTGTTTGAAACACCCACCAGGACTGCGCAGAAGTGGGAACTTTCACTGAACTGGCTGAAACCCCACACATTTTCCCCGAGGCACAGCCTGGATATTTCTTTTTTACAACTGTGAGAGGAATGCTCTCGCATCTACCAGAGTTACTGCAGCCCTTATGGCAGGACGGGGGACTGTTTAACAAGTACTGAGACCTAAGTTATCTGGGGCCTTCAGATGAGGACGGGTTCCTTTCAAGACATTTTGTGTTCAGTGCTCTGCCCGTGTTGCCAGGATTTGTCGTTTATTGGGAAGGTTTTCTCTGGTTTTAACATGGACACCCCATCGTTGAAGCTAAGAGGACCCATTTTTTTGCAGCTTGCTTCTGAACTGTTTTTACCATGGGTAAGAACATCAAGCAAATAACAACAACAAAAACTTGTATTTCCCCTGCACACTTTAACTCAAAGGTGTCACAAATCAATTTAAAACTTAAATTGCAATACCAGCTCCAATCACTTTACTCACAGGATAAATCACAGCCAGTTCTGGAGGTGGAAGAAGCAGTTATATAACAAAGCGTAATAACTTCACACAACAAGAGTGAAAATCGGCAGGAAGATCATACATTCATCATTTCTACTGCATGAACCTGGATTGTCCCTAACCAGAGGTAAATCCAGTATCTCTAAAAAACCCACCTGAGTCATGGTATACCAGCCTTGCCTGTCCATGAAAGAAGGTCTCCTGGATAATTCTTTTTTTTCTCAAGTTTGGCTTCTTCCACTGCCCTGTTCCCTGTCTGAGTTACAATAATGAAGACCTGGACTATGGGATTAAAAGACATGATATAACAGCATTTCCTTGTTTTCCCCAGCTGATTTTCTGTGCCATGTACATGTGTATAAATGCATCTGCTGGCTCCATTTGCTGCAGTGAGACATTTAGCTCTGAAATGAAAATGTAGTTTGAAGCCAGATACAGTTGGCTCCACTTGGGGTTTTCTTTGCTGCAGTTGCAGAAGTAAGTTGGAGCAGCAGCAAAATAGAAAAAAAAAAATGTAAATATTGCCAGCTGTCTCTCCAGAACCACGCTGCTCTGATTAATTTATGATGTTTTCAGAGAAAGATAGCGAATGTTGCACCATATTTGAAATGAAAAGGTTAAGTAGAGTTGAAAAAAATGGTCAATATCATTTGAGAAATAAGTGCTTTGCTTAGTTTTGAGCAATAGAGTATTTAATGAATAATAATAAAATGAATTAGTGCTGGGTTTGATAGCTTCTACATCCTAGCCTTGAGACAGAAGAACGAAACAGTAATCAGATTCGTTCATGGTGGCAGACTGAACACCAGGAGGGTGCGTGTTGCCTGTTCTTGTTCTAAGCTTCAAAAGATGCTGCTGCAGAAATTGGTACCATAACTAACAACTATTTCGGCACCAGCCTCTCTCCAGCTGGGGTCACCATAAATACTGCACTGCCATTGTGGCTGTGAGGAAGACATCAGCTATTCCAGCCCTGTGCTCCTCAGCTAGAGTTACTGAGAACAACAGACTCGGCTGTGGGTTATCTGGGCTCTGCAAAATCACCTGTTTCACAAAGCATTCCAAGAAGTGTCTAGGTAACTGTCTCGCCCTGATTTCCACTTGCAGCTTTCCAATGAAGGGATTTTAAAACAATCAGCAAGTTGCATTTCATAAACACAGCCTGGATTTGTGAACCAGTAAGTAAAGGGATGAACGGTGCTGCTTTCCCTCAGCTTCTGCAGGGGATGGATGCAGCTACAGAGTCTGTGTGGTCCTCAGAGTAACCATCACCTGGGCTTCCAAAACTAACCTTAAAGTGCACACAGCGTCTTCTACCTTCAAGAGCATAAAAATAGAGCAAGGTGCAGTGCACAGGCAAGTCCTCTACACAGAGAGCTACAAACAAAAAGAACCAGCTTCCCAAGTCTCCCTTGTTTTGTAGTTTTGTTTCTTTTCCCTTGTGGCTTTCCTGTGCTCCACTTTTCACTTCTTTCACTTGAGTCAATTTTTCCCTCAAGCTAATTTGGTATGAACAGTCATCTTCCTGCAACTCTAAAAACTCTTTTCTTTCTTTCAAATGCCTCTTCTCCCCTTATACATATAGACCAACTGGCTTTCAAATGGCAAGAAACTGTCAGTGCCAACCTATTCCAGGAGAAGAGGCTACAAAAAACTGTTAGTGATCACAACTGGGGATTTTTTTTAAACAATCCCTTTCCTGGACAAATATTTAGAGAATACTAAATCATGCTGGTACTTTTAAAAAACAGCAACTAATTTTTGCTTTACCTACCTGCTTCACCCACAAAGACTTCCACTGGTGTGCTGGTAGGGCTCTCACCAATTATATTATATGCTGTCATTAGCACTTCATATCTCTTGTATTTCTTCAACTCTGAAAAAGTAAAATAATATATTATATATAAATATTTATGCTATATTGCAGGTATTTTTTAGATTCCATCACCTCTTTATCACCAGACTTCCCTCTTGTGAAACACAGCATTAGAAAGCACAGTTGTGCAATGTCTAATTCCATCCTTCCTTAACTCCCACATCACAGCAGGATTTGCATAATTATGAAAGATTGTTGTGATGAAATGGCAGGATTTTCCAGTGTTTCCTCACAATGTTGCTTCAGTAAAAGGAATTATCCCTGACGGGTAACTAGCTAGGGGAACATCTCTAGACCATTCTTAATGACAGATAAAGGCAGGACTTTGTTTTGAAATTTCGACATATGGCTCCTTTTCATCTCTACTGGTAGGAAAGAACATGGCTTCAAGCCTTTGCCTAATTCTTGGAAATTCTATCCAAGGAGTCATTCAGCAACTGCTCTGCTCGAGCACATCACTGCTGAGCAGAGGGCAGATGATCTGCAGTGGGGAATCAGGAGTTACATTGGAAGGGATGCTTGGGTATCTTGCTCCTTCAAAGTGACCACAGCCTGAATATCAATCACAAAGAGAGTCTGGAGTCCATTTGTGGCCACCAGGCAACCAATTTCTTTGCTGACATATAGAAACTACTCTGACAGATGAGGTAGGAGAGCAAGAGCAGCGAAAAAAAAAACCAACTTGAAAACCCAGTGCTATGAGGGTAATTAACAGATGCAAATGCGGGTGGAATAGAATCATGTCAACGTCATTAGGGGAGGCAGTGCCTGAGCAGTTTTAGATTTTTGCATTTTCAGGATGAAAGAATCAATCCTAACAGAAATATGTATCATCTAAAATATTTAACAGTGAAATCAGAGAGAATGATCAATAATATAAATTGCTGTATGTAAATGAGCACTGAATTGATTAAGACACGCATGGCCAGGGGTCCAAATTTTTCCCTATGTCAATCATTTTCTCTGCTGTCCAGGAATCACATAGTACCTTTAACTCTATGGCTGACAGTAGGCCATCGATTTGGTAAGGTTCGATAAGCCTAATTGTAGAGGTTCATCTAGTTTCAGCTTCATGGAAGTGTTTACAACTGTTGTGCCCCTATATCTGACTCAGAGCCCAGCATCGTTTCCTGGTCTCAGGCGTAACTGCAAACGATATCCGATACAACACAACCTTTTTGATGTGGTACCACTAAACTCAGGCAGACTGGAGAGCAGGTAGGGAGCAAATCAGCTGTAATGATGCTAAGTTCGTAAACAAACAAAAGACAGTAAGATATACAGGGTATAATACTGGGCAGCTTGTACAGGGAAACTTTAATTGCTGCCATGAAAAGCCATAAGGGAGATTTTAGTGTTAACTGGATGTGGAAGAAAATGGAACACATGAGAGTTCATGCATGCAAGTTTCAGTGGGGATAGGGCTTCATTTTTTTTTTTAGCCCATCACAATCTGTGACTCAAAAGCCTTGGGCAAAACCTATCTAGTGAACCATCATCACCACAAAGCAACTTGCCTTTTAACTCTGTCGAATGCTATTTTATTCATTTCCAATTGAAAACACCTCTGGAGATGCACATATATTCATTGGTCTCTCTCTAAACTGGCCTCCTACTCCATGGAAAGCCTGAGCATCGCAATGCTTGAATCATAGGGCTAATGATGTGATACAGCTAAACTCAGATGGACTGCAAAATATGTAGCAAGCTGTCATGGTTTAACCCCAGCTGGCAACTAAGCACCACACGGCCACTCACTGTCTCCCCTCACAGTGGGATGGGGGAGAGAATCAGAGGGGTCTGTGTGAGAATACTCCTGGGCTGAGCTAAAGACAGTTTAACAGGTAAAGCAAAAGCTGTGCATGCAAGCAAAACAAAACAAGGAATTCATTCCCCACTGCCATGGGCAGGCAGGTGTTCAGCCATCCCCAGGAAAGCAGGGCTCCATCACAGGTAACAGTGACTTTGGAAGACAAATGCCATCACTCTGAACATCCTGTCCCTTCCTCCTTCTTCCCCCAGCTTTACACGCTGAGCGTGATGCCATACAGTATGGAATATCCCTTTGGTCATTGGGGTCAGCTGTCCCAACTGTGTCCCCTCCCAACTCCTTGTGCATCCCCAGCCTACTCACTGGTGGGGTGGGGTGAGAAGCAGAAAAGGCCTTGGCTCTGTGTAAGCACTGCTCAGCAATAACAAAACCATCTCTCTATTATCAATGCTTTTAAGCACAAATATAAAACACAGACCTCTAATAGCTTCTGTGAAGAAAATTAAGTCTATTCCAGCCAAAACCAGCACACAAGTGAATCAAAATTCATCTAGCATCAGCAATACTGGCTGGTTACAGTCAATAATGTTTTACCTTCCCAGCAGCCACATTTTTACAACAGCTACCTAACTTGCATCATCAACATCTCTTGATACAGGGAAGGCAAAGGCTTAAAGAAAAAGAAACTCAAGAAAGCAGATTCATTAATCTGCGTTGATTTCTGCTAGATCCGCTGAGGAGAGCCATAGGAGTTTGCCTATAGTGTATTTTGAACCATTACAAAGAATCTCATCTAAAGGCAATGTGCACTTACGTGTTAATTCATACGTCGTTAATGCAGAGCTGCTGTTCACTGTCTTGAAGCTGCTTTGGGCTATTCAGAGTAAGCAAAGCAGAAAGCTTGTTACAGTGCAAAGAAGTAGTTACTGCAAATGATGTACAGCAGAGACAGAGGCAAACGATGCAGCACACACATCCACAGCTTGAGCTTTAGGACTATACCTTGAAGGGCAGTAAAATTCCATCACTCTCTCGTAACACATCAAAAGCATCTCACTCACACAAGGCTGTTTCATTTCCTCCTCAAACAGAGAATCTCACAAATACACAACACAGAAATGTTCTGACTCCTAGATTAAATAGAACAAATGAGTAAAAAGGAAAATTTCTGCGGGGGGAACTCTTCACACTGTATTACATTCTTGTTTCTCAACAAGCAAAATTCAAAACCTGAAGAGCTGCAGGGTAAGGACCTGGAACACATGCCACAAGAAGCAAACACTTACAAAAGGACAGGCCCTGTTTCTTTAAATGTGTGTTAGTTTTCCCGGTTCCACTTACAGAATTCAACATTCCTACTGTGAGCAAATCATAATAATATGCTAAACCAGCAAGAAACAGGTCAGTGAGGAACAGAGGTGTAATAAGGTGAGAAATACCATATTATAAGGAGAAAGTGGGATATTTCTCTTCAAATACACTTGTCTCCACCCTTTTTTCCTCACTGTTGATTCCCTGGAGAGGTACAGCATGCTTTTTTCCTACTACACAGCTGTTAGGAACATAGCTGCAGGTTCAGCCAAGAAGAGGGAAGAGAGGAAGCCAGTAGGTTTTACAGCTCCCTGCCTTGTGAGACCAGAGAGCATCCGAAGTCAATGCTTTATGATAATACATAGCCGTTCATTCAGGTTTTGTCCCTTGCACATGCCTTACCCTATAGGAGCTTTACATCTCTACTCTGTCCTGGTTACATCTCTACTCTGTCCTGGTTACATCTCTGGACAATTGAGAAGTCTCATTCAGCAATGACAGTGTAAGTGAGGTCAGAGTTAGGTACTTATGTCATATTTAAAACATCCATTCCTTCGACACATCCCCCAAAATCACTCTTTCTTTTGTAGGAAACTCTTTTACGGGTTCAGAGAAACATGGAGGATGATGTAAGATATTAAAATAGTCTCACTCAACCCTATTCTGCTGTTCTTATAGTGAGTATTATCTTATTCTGAATATTCCACTGACATCAAACAGGACAAAAGCTGGCCCCTCCGTGAGCACGTCTCATTGCTGGACCGTATGTCAGGCTACCCAGTGCTCACATCTTTGCCTCCCATCATCTTATTCTGTCTATTCTTCCCTCTGATTTCCTTTCTAGCCTTTGTCTAAAAATCATTTTCATTCTTCTATTATTTCTCTCCCTCTCCACCTTCTTTCCATGTGAGCCAAACCCCCCAGTGACTAGCATGGCAAGCATGCACCTTAAAATTCTTGCTCATTTTTCCTGTTTTCTTCCAAAATAGGGGCAAGTGTTTTGAAACTGTAAAAATTCTATTTATAATTTCTCCTCGCTTGTTTTCTTATACTGCAAAAAGAAACCCAAAATGTCAATTATATAAACTACCACAAAACAGCAAGAAAGAAACACGTAAAAATGTACCCATCTAAGGAAAATAAAGTCCCTCTCTTTTTTGTCTGATGACAGAATTAAGTATACCAGGGTAATCACGAAATGGAGGTAGCAGAAAGCAGGAAATCAGATGATACATGAGGGAGACAACATCAATTCAAGCATGCTGGCATAGATTAGCATGTATCATTACAAGCAATGCTGACCAGAGTTATTAGCATCTTTCAGCATCTTCACCCTGATTGTGTAAAAGCTGAATTATCCCCAGCACTCCTAGACACAATTGCATGTTATTTCCACAGGGCAAGAAGGCATACAGTGCCTGGTACAACAACGTATTACCATCCTGGGATAATATAGGGTCCAAAACAGGCTTACGTGTGAGCTCTGCTCTTAAAGCTGAAGGGTTCTGGATGGTTTTGGATTCTGTTCCAGATGCAGTGTCATAATCCAGCTCCCGGTAGTAGATCCGGTATCCCAACAGCAAGCCATTGAGACTCTCAGCTTTGGGTGGCTGAAAAACATTGACATTAAGAACAGGCTTGGTGAAATGTGCATTGCAACCAAGATCCATCACAACGGGCAGGACCTGACACCACGAAGAGTCACTGCTTTCTGATCAGTACAGCCATCACATTATGTCCAGGGTTAAAGGCTGTGTAATTTGACAAACACAAGTCAAAGGTAACTTTGATATTTTCTCAGATGCAGCAATTACAAAAGGCCCTTGAAAATCAGCACACGATGCACTACGCTAAGAGCTAAGCGCCTTTCCTCCTTGGCCCACAGCAACTTGCTCGTGATGAAGAATATAAGCAAACATATCCCTGAAAACACATGCTGCTGGCCACCAATGGTGGCAGAGCAAACCAGTATTTCACTTCTGAAATGAAAAGAAATAAACTATTTTGTTGAAGGAAGAATGTCTTCTGTGCTTTTGTCTTTTGGAGCTGTTCACAGAGCCTTCTTCCTTTGGCATTATTTTACTGACAGACTGATGAGATAATAACAAAGCATTGGTGCATTCTGGCTTTAATTAGGAAGATGAAAATAGGTCTTAACAGCATTTAGAGAGGAGTCGTGGTATGATGCTCGCTGGTGTGTTGCATAGGTCCAGTCCCACAAGTGAGCCCATGTCTCCTCTGCAAGAGCTTGGAGCAGTCATGGGGCTGTGCAAACACGAGACTGGGTTTTGTCCCTCTGCAACATGTTGGAAGGTGCTCAAAGACATATTGTCTCAGCAAGAATTCTTCAGCAGCCCCTCACATCTTCCTTCAGATACAGAGACACAGCCACTACACCGGAAAGGAGATTTTTGTCTGAATGGCTTGCTTAAAGAAAGACAAGCAGAGGGATTCTTCGTGTTTGGGAAAAAAAAAAATGACTTTCATGAGTCTAATACAGGCTAAGAACTGCAGAGAAGAAAAGATGCCCTGAGCCATTTATCTTCTAAAGATTCTTGTACTGAAATTTAAGGGGCTGAAAGTATAAATGAAAAGGATTTTAATGATGATCTCGCCTTTAATCCAGAGAAATCCCTAGCAGTCTCAGGAACTCTACTAAGGAAAAACCTTCTGTCCATTGTGGAAAAATTAACCGCTGGTGTGAAACACTCTCACAACAGAAGGTAACACCACATGTCATTTTAATGAAGAAAGTGAGAATATTTTTACAGGAAAGGAGGAAGATATTTGGTAATAACCTATATTCTGCTTCCAGAAATGAGAAGAATTTTCCATTGCTTCATTATGATGGCAAGAGAAGAGAGAGGGCTGTCCTGCCTCATGCAAGAGACTTGGCTTTGGGTGAGGGCTGAAGGAATGAAGTAGAAAGACTGCAGTTTGTGGAAGCAAAAAAAAGGAAATTATGTGTACCAGAGTTTAAACATGCTACACAGCAACCAGGAAAAGGAGCAGAAACTGCTCCAGCAAGAAGCCGCCTTCTTTTGCAGTTGTCCTGCCCAGAGCCTGCTGAAAGCAATTCAGATAATCCCAAGGTCTTTCTGTACTTGCTCTGCATGGTTGGAGAGCCTCATTCATCATTGTTTCATGCTCATTATTGTGCTCCATCCATTGGAGAAGCTCTGACCACCTATCACTATTATTTAGCATTTACATTTAAGAATGATCTAGCAACACAAGATCATGAGGGACTTCAAGAATCATGAGGACTAGACCCTCAAGACTGCAGAAAACAACTTCTTAAAATTCCTTTCACAAACAGAGCAAGCTACACCAGAAAATAAGCTAATTTTTCTACTTCCCAGTATTCCTATTGGAAAGCTTTTCCAAACCTCACTACTTGGGCAGTTCGAAACTTTCATTTAATTTCTAATCTAAATAATTCATAGCTAGTTTATAGGCATTTGTTCCTGTGCTAACATTGCCTTTTGGGTTAAAGTGTTCTACTCCCTATGGGGTGTTTACTCCCGTGGTGTATTTTAAGAAGGGCAATCATATTTCCTCTCAGACTTCATTTTACAAGGCAAACAAATCAACCTCTTGTACAACAGTCTCTCCCAGTCTCAGACTGATCCCCTGGTTCAAGGGACTGAGCAAATACACCAAGTTAAGTGATGGCCTTCTCAAGGGCTGCCTGATGACACCATTTGCTTGTGGACCAGCTGAAATGTTCTCCTCTGCAAGATGGAGAAGATGAGATTTGGTTTACTGGCAATTACTAGTACATCTATCATGATCTTTTTTTTTTCCCCCAAATCTTCTGACTTTACTCTTCTATATTTCACTGAAGTTGCTTCGCTTGCCTCTGTCCTGGCAAGGAGGCGTCACAACGCAAAGCACAAGGACTGCCGTCTCCAGAGACAGAAAGGGAGGGACTGTCCCACCAAGATACATCTTGAGTGTGTCACCACAAAGGAGGAGAAAGAGATCAAAGACTATCCAGCATGGAAATAAGCTTCACAGGATGAAAAAAATGCCGTGAACATTACATGAATTTGCATTCCACTTAATTATTATCTAGAAGGAAGGTGCTCTTGGAAAAATTCAATGCCTTTCCCTATTTTAACTATAAATAAAATATCCTACAGAATCTTAAAAGGAAAACACTACTGAAGCTGAAAAAGAAACTATTACTGCCTACTCTGCCACACAGCTAACAGATAAAGTTTAATTCCTCATTGTGGTACAACAGTGATTTGTTGATAGCAAGGATTGTTTTCTTACGCTTTCATGCGGTTCTGCATAATTTTTCCTTCCTTTAAATTTAGGACAGGAGAGCTCAGAAAATAAATGGCTTGAAAACTGTCTTTCTCCTTGCCATGGAAATGATGATTCTTTCCTGAAAAGGGTACTCTGCTAAAAGGTCAGGTCTTCCCCTTCCTATCTGTCTTTCATGGACAAAACTCTGCTTTTGATGTAATGGATTATTTAGGATTTTGTAGGAAGGCCTGAGGGATCTGCTGAAATAGGTAAAATGATTATGAGTGGCAGCCCGTAATGTTGTACAGAAGTAAGAGAAACATTTTTGTGCTGTTTAAAAATAAAAAAAAAAGACTAAAATGTAAGTTCAAAGGAGAACAGTGCATGATCCTGATGTTAACTGTAACATCCTCCAGAACATTTGAAATAACCTTGCATTATTGATACAACAGACCTCAATGGAAATTACTTATTTTCTTCCTACTTCAAATTTAAAAATAATGGACTGATTGGACCAAGCAGCTGAAAGCACAGATAGTGCATCTAGAGTTTGTTTTGTGAATTATTAACACAGCTCAAAGTTAAAAATTTAGCTCTGCTTGGAAATCTACTCTCCCATTTAGCTTGACTGCTGTTTTCAGTTTACATTATTTCTTAGACACTGCTGTGAAACTTCCCCTTAATTGGAGGCTATTGTGAGGCTTGAAGATTTTTGTTTATTTGAAAAATATAGTACGGCTGAATTACCAGGACCTATTAATATACATATAGTAATGACATATAATCGCCCACAACTCCCTTGAGATGGCTCTGGCACAACAACCCCATTTCATTTTCATGAAATAAAAAGCATCCAATTACCTAAACAACCACCTATTTCACATTAACTACACACCAATAATCAGTCAATTGAGGGAATATTTATTTCTGCGGTACATCATGCCTCACATTCTCTTTGTCCTCTCTTTGTGTACCTTGTTTTCTTCACTGTGGGCTTTACTTGGAAGAGGGGCGGTAGATTTACATCTCTCCATAATTCCTTTGGTTAAAACCGTTCAACATGTCTTCTGTTTGTTCAACATGGTGTAAGCAATGATGTTGCTTAGTATTATGCTGCGTGAACTCAGGCCAGCAACCCAGCAGTACAGCCAGGCATATTTTTAAAGTGCTGCAGCATAGCAATAAACAGACCCTCATACATATATTTTTTTTTTCCAAAAATGCAAGGAGCCCCATCTGTACTGTAAATGTGTATGCACATTTGTCACCATAATGCAATCTGTCCAAAGTTATCCTTATTATGTGTGTGGGACATTGTCTCGGGAGCAGGGTGAGCAGAGGCTTTCCAGGATAGGTTATGGATAACGTGCAGTACCCCACTGGGTTCCCTCTATTAATGCTCACTCTGCAAAAAGAAGCCTCAGGCACTGGGTCACAAAATGTTCCAGCATCTCCCAGGTGGCCAGTATTGAAAGATAAAGGAAGGCAGAGGAAATGCCTATATAAAACGCAGAGTTGGCACAAATACTTTCACATCCAACACAGGGATATTACGAAGGGCTCAAACTTCCTTCCTTTTCTCTGAAGAAATCTCAATTTTTAGCCCTCAAAGAGCCAAAATGAGCAAGTTCCTCAAAGGTATGAGCAGGATTTCAGGCAGAGCACATGCTTCTGATTATTTCAGCAGCTGAAGGAGGCTGTATGTGATGTGAATGAAAGTGAGCTTTTGATTACCTGATCTTAAGCAGTGCCGCACTCTGCTGAATGTTTTCAATGTAAAGATGCATGTCTGTGGATATCAATGAATCATAGAATCGTAGGATCATAGAATCATAGGGGTTGGAAGGGACCTCCAGAGATCATCGGGTCCAACCCCCCTGCCAAAGCAGGCTCCTTAACTCATATTGGACAGGAGAATCTGTGCAACAATCTTGGGCATCACTACAGAAACTCCTTTACCTCCCAAGTGTTCCTCATGGGGCACAAAGTAAAAGCAACTGCCAGAAATTTCCATCCATCACTAAAATATGTGCCTAGATCAGGATGTGAGGAAGTAGCTGCAGTCCTTCAACTTCACTACAATACTTTCAGCTCAGGAGAACTTCCCTGACAATGTACCATTAAGGTCAAAAAGTCAAAGAAACAAAAAAATTGTTCCAGAAACATCAACATTTTTCATGTTACCTACCTGCCACTGCACAAGGACAGATGAAGTTGTGTGGGGAGTTACTAACACAGAACTCGGTGGTTCACCTGGAACTAAACCAGAAAAAAAGTTAACCAGAGCAGTTATAGAAAGAGGGTGGGAAGCAGGCAGCCTATTCATCACATCCTCTTTCTCTGCTGCTGAAGAATATCTTCTATCCCAGTTACTGCATGGTGGGTCTCAAAAGCAAAGATGAACATCACCACCCAGGCAGAAGCCAGCCACTTCTCATACCTCCCTCGCTCTACCCGTGGCCTTGGCAACTTGAGCAGGATTAAAAGAAAAGCTGAGGCCATAAATCTGAAGGAAGCTGCAGCGTGCCAGCTGCTCGCAAACAACTGGATACACATCTGAAAGGAAGTTAAACCA
The DNA here is from genome assembly GCA_020800305.1 of Porphyrio hochstetteri. Lineage (NCBI taxonomy): Eukaryota > Metazoa > Chordata > Aves > Gruiformes > Rallidae > Porphyrio > Porphyrio hochstetteri. The sequence continues at coordinate 12,850,914 of CM036920.1, forward strand.
GCTGTGCTCGTGCCCCCAAACTGCTCCCAAAATATTCCATGATATTTTTGCCACAGTTAGGGCAAGCCCATGTTGTGTTTAGGAGTCTGTGTCATGGAGTCATAGGTTATTTTAGTTAGGAAAACTTGATTAACGGCAGGTTAACCCATTCCTGTGTCCATGGCCTATAGCACATACACACCCCCACTACACCAGCTCAAATAGAAGAAGTGAAGGCTTATCAGGAGCTGACAGCCCTCCACAGTGCAATGCTCTAGTGGCAGCACCAGGTTTGCTCAGCAGAATAAATGTTCGGTTTGTTAAGGAGGTGAGAAGCTTTCACAGCCTTTCCCTGCTGTATTGTGAGGAGGCCAAGCACAACTCTGGATTCACTGTAGCTAAATTCAAAGAGAATTGAAAATGAACTTCTAAATTCCAAAACAGTGAGTCAGTGCTGCCTCATTAGTACTAGTTGCAGCCTGCACTGATACAGCAGCTGCTGTTCAGGAAGGTGGAGAGCCAGGATGTCTTTAAAAGGCTGTTAGCCATGTTATTTGAGTATTATGTGGCTTCTTGTTTAACTTAGGATACTCCTGAGCCCTGTCCTTTGTTTTTTCTGATTTCAAGATCACATTCTTTAAACATTCCTTTGCAAACCGTTTGCAGTTTTTTATCTCAAGGTCATATTTATTTAGTCATTCCTCGAGCTATATAAAATACTGCCTAATTCCTAGCACTGTATATATATGTATCCCAGTACTCACAGGCTAAGGGAAAATACTGATGCTTTTTCAGACTTTGCAGAGTTCCTTTCTCCGTTCAAGACATGAGAGCTACTTCTGCATTCAGGCATTGACTTTATACAATCAAGGAATTAGAAGCTGATCTCTAAGGCTAAAAATAAAAGCCTTGTCAATGTCATTCACAGTTTATTAGCCCTGATCTGCAGGATTAAATGCTCATGTTTTCAGGACCTTCATGCTCTTTCTTACTTATACCTCAGCAATTTTGCCATATTGCAGAGTGATGTAGATTGTGAGTGAAAACAATTGAAGAAACTTTTTCAAATGTATGCATGGTTCTACATTTATTTTTAATGATCTCTTGTAAATTATTCAATTTCTGCAAAGATAATGGTTAGTGCAGATTTTGGAAGCCAATCAAACGGAGTTTAATTCCATTTTGAGACTCCTGAAAGTATGATTCATTATCAGAGGGCACAGCAGGACACTTAAGGCTGTCTGTTATTAATTCAGCCACATCTCATTACTACCTGTTTCAATCTCCTATGAACAAAACTGCGTTGGCTGTTGAATTTTGACTGCACAGTCCCAGTGGAGAACATACTGCAGCAGGCCCAGCAAACCCAGGAGCACTGGGGAGTGCCCATGCCCCAGCGTGCCTCTCCTCACTTACCATCCTGCAGAGTTGTGACTGCCTCGGTCTCTGCACTGAAGTCACTGTCTCCGATGTCATTGGTTGCTTTCACTCGCAGTTTGTAAGAGGTGAATGGGTTCAAGCTGTGGAATGCAAAAAATAAGGCTGAGGGGATGAAATCTCCTCACACCATCACAACTTGCCTCTGAACAAGCCTTGACAGAGAACCTGCCCATTGGCATCCAGTCCCTGAGCAGTTTTTATTTCTTCTCCACATCACCTTTTCTTTGCAGCCTGCCCCAGCTTCCTCAGGACATGGGGACATTGGCATCTTGCTGCCATCAGCATCTCCTCAGATTTCCACTGGCCCGAGTTCCTGAAAACACTCAGGGATTCATAGCTGAATCCAGCTGCAGAAAACAGCCATGTAGTGCAGCTCACAGAGCAGCCTATGACTGGGGCTTGCTGGACAGGACAAGATGTGCTGCTCTCTGAGTTCTGCATGGCTACGCAAAACCTGCCTTTCGAGGTGCTTTGCCTAGTATAGCCTCAAACCTGATCATAGAATCATAGAATGGTATGAGTTGGAAGGGACCCCAAGGATCATAGAGCTGATCTGTGGGGCAGCTCATCCTCCCTGCTCGGATGGGGATGACAGGCAAAGAGGAAGCAGGGAACATGCCAAGGGTCAGCCAGTGCGCAGCAGGCACTGGAATTCAGAGCACCAGCCTTCTGACTAATCCTCTAGACCATACCTTACGATCAATGCCTTTTATTCCTGCTGAATTTCAAATTAATGCTATTACCTGGATTATTTAATAAAGACAGTAACAACAGGTTCCCTGCAGCTCTTTTATCTACGCAGTGCTTTAAGATATGCAAAGAGTGATTTCCAGCTGACATAACCTTTGCAAAGATTCCTCTGTCTTGGCTTGGCAGGGAGAAGGTGTGGGGGAGGCTGCTTTCCCAGTCCCATGCAGAGGCTAGAAAGGCAGAGCTGTAAGTTATGGGGGATTTAGCTAATTAATTGGTAGTGTCTAGCCATCAGCTGGCAGATGTAATACTGACTACAAACCCAAGTAAAGTAACTTGTAAGGAATGGTAAAACATCAAGGGATAATGCATTCTGATGGGCAGCACTCTCGCACCGTGCATATACTGCTATTCTGGACTTTCACAGGAGAAAGCTTTTAGCAAGGTTGGGGGGGAAAGAAACCTTTTCCAGTTGTGCCACCCTATTAGAAGTCCATTACTTACCTAAAACAACTTGAATAATTTGAATCATCTTTCCTGATCTTTTGTTTTTACTAGTGCCAACGTAAAGTCTAAATGATGGGTTCCTTGATTTTTACAGGTTTTGACTGGAAAGCTACAAGGTATAAATCAGTGTGGGCATAACACCTCCAAGGTCAACAAATCAGACCTATATTTGTACTGTAATTGTCAAGTTTTCTTTTTCTGCAGTTAGAGAAATAGATAGCAATGTATCTGTGTCTTCTGGCACATGACCAGTGAACTGCCATATAACAGCCATTGAGGTTTTTATAACAGGCCTGAAAAACCTGCCTCTGAATGCTTCAGATACTTGATTCTCCAAAAGCTCATGGCTTTTTAGAAATAATCTGATTTGTACTAGCTGGTCAATAGAGAAAATGGACTGCAAAACAAGTACCTTCTCATAGACATTCAATTGCTTTTGCAGATGTTACAAGGACTTTAATTACAACAGCATTGCTGAGGATATAATGAAGCCTGAATAACAAAGTTTAAACATTCTGATGCTATCTATAAACTTCAGTATGGAAAATACAGATAAAAATGGTTCCCATTTCATCTAGAAAAGCTTATACAGAGATAATTGCAATGCAGCGTTGAGAGTGGATTTTAACATCAGTCACTACTGAAAAGATTTTTAACTAGTTGTATTTTACAGAACAGTGTGTAGCTACATATGGTTTAGCCTGAGTTGTGTTACCTACCATGCTGAGCTTTCAGGAAGGACTTCAAAAAGATGCACTGCAATCCAACTTTAATTAGATTTATTGCGTGACCTTCAGCAAATCTCTCAACTGCTGTTCATAACGCCACCTCTAAAATGGGAGCAGTGACCTCACTTAACCTCTCTCCCCCAAAAGGACTGTGAAACTGAGTGATGCTCGTTTTGGCTTCCTAACTGTCGGGAGTAGAAGCGTGGGAATTTCTATGCCTGCCTGGGATTATTTGGTACCTTTCAATAATGCAGGATGTTGCCTCGTGGCTGATGGAGGAGGAGTAGGTTTGCCAGTCTCCATTTGGCAGTTCTCGCACTTGTACTGTAAAATATCGTATTGGTGAAGACCCATCACTTCCAGGGACCCATTTCAACAGCAGACTCCGTGACGACACATCACTCTGGGGGGTCATCAGCTGCCTGGGAGGTGCTGGTCGATCTGCAATTACACCGTAATTTGGTACTGCTTTGAGAGGAAACTCAAGATAACATAAAATGTGAGAGCCTGATCAGATTTTCATAGTGGTAATACCACAGGAGATTGAATGCTTGGATTTGCCCCATGAACTACACAAGCCATCCCATTCCTTAACCTTCTAGTGCAAAAAGCAGCAGTAAAACTGATTCTTATCCCCCTGCATAAAAGGTCACCACTGAATACACACTTTCCTAGCAACAGACCTCAAATTTGAGCATATCTCAGCCTGGCAGGTTAAGGAAGAGTCACTATAACCAGCAGCCAAGAAAACCAAGGCAGTCGTCAGTGAAACAGTTGTGAATTTGCCTGTAAACTAGTTCACTTTTTAACCTGTGCTTATTACTTGGTACCATGGGACTATGTTCTCTCTATGCCACATAGTATCCTCTTCCACCAGCTGTGCCCCAGTCGAGCCATGAAGAGGAGGAACAGATGAAGCTGGAACAGGCTGGTGTGTAGCAGAGTCCAAGTGCACGACTTACAGCTGATACTGAATTCCTGCACCAGCTCGCTCTGGCAGGGAACTGGGAACCATCAGCAGTTGCTGCCGTTTCCAAACCCCAGCTTGGAGATAGCGCAATGCTGGAGTGTGAGAACCTGCTGCAGTTCGCTTCCAGACCTCCCCCTCTTCTCTCATACCCACTACCCTTGACCCTGCAAAGTCAAACCAGGCAGTGCCAATGCTGAGGGAGATCTCTCCAAAGTAATTAACCGTACACCGTTTAGATGAGGCAGGGAATGGTAATGCAGGTGTAAGCACACCAGTCCCCAACAGTTTGAATATAGATCTCCTTTCCCGTCACTGTGTCTCCGCACTCCATCGATTCCAATAGAGAAACTCTATAGAGTGAGGAATAATTGTTTAATTGTTTATCATGAAGATTATTGATTCTGATTAAAATGTGTGGCATGTAATAAAGCAGAAATTGATTGGAGACACTGCAGTGACTTGCTTTTGAGAAGCAATTCAATTCAACTTCATCAGCACTTGTTTCCATAAACACACCTCTGCCTGCCCGATTCCTCCAGCTCTATACGGTGAGCACTTTGTTTCCCTGCCATCCCCTAAAACCAGTTTCTATATGTTTTGGCATTTCTCTGCAGCATACTCTTGCTGACATCAGTGCCCAAAGATTTGTAAGCTATTAGCTGGAGGAAGCCCTCGGTGCCAGCGGCCTGCAAGCTGGAGTACAATGCAAAAGGTCAATGCCTGACACTGACAGGCTGAGGCAGGTATTTGGGGTTATTCTATCAGAGGGAGTGAGTGTCATGCAGGGATTTAATACTCTCTGCCGATAAGCTTTAACCAGCTCAGTTTTGGGCAGGTCAGATCTTGCAGTCAGTCTCCCATGATTGGGTTTCCTTCCGCTGCTAATGGGACATCTTAAATTCTCCTGTATTACAAGAGATACTTCCTGACTGTTTGTACAAACCCATTAGTATAAAGAGTTTATTTATGGGAGTTTAGCCACAAGCAAAGGCTAAGGTGAGCTGTTTGTGCAGGAATGGAAGGCCGAGTCAATATGACTCAGTGGAGCACTTTTAATTTCTCCCTACGTTTACATTTTCTGACTCTGTTCTGCCCTGATCATGGGTGTTGGCTGTTCTGAAGAGTACCACACCCCAAGGTAGACTTAGAGCACTACATAAGGACCTCTGAAGAATACAGCTATGACACATCTTGGGATCTGTAAATCTCACAGGTACCAGTGGAGTGTGAAGATTTATATTGGGATTAACAAAGGAATTTAAAAGGACAAGAATGAACAATGTTGTGAAATTTCAAGGGACTTTTTGTGCCCATTGCCTATCTCAGTGTAAAGGACTACGAGGATATTAAATGCCTTTTTATTAATGGAAATTAAATATCTTTTCACCCTTGAGTATTTATTGTCATGTATACAAGTTTCAGGTTTGTTGTTTGCTTGTGGCACTGGACAAAAATCTTTACCACTCCTATCAATCTCACTGATGTGAGATTACACATTTTTCTCTCTACATTTTACAAAGGGGATCACTTCAGCTAACTCCCACAGTGCCTTGGGACTTGGTTCCACAGCATGCATAGAGACACAGCAGAGTCATCTGTCAAAGAGAGAAAGGGTTCATTTTACACTGCCTTGCCTATTCAAGATAACCCCAAAGCATCGATAGCAACGAGGGATCATTGTTCCTGCAGCGGAGCTGGGAGTTCTGCCTTGAGCTATTGTGTATCCAGCAACAGCTTGTGCACAGCCTGGGAAATCTGAGCTCATTTTATTGAAAAGGAGAGGCCCTGAGCTTTGAGTATTCACTTATTTGGCATGTTGGGGTTTTTTAGAAATTCCACATGTTGGACTTTAAACTTCCACTTTGACAGGAATCAGACAGGGATGGAAGAAACCTTGAGCTGATAAATCTCTTTGATGGACAGTATCTTTAGTAGAGGCACTTTAAGTTTCCTAATACAGCCCTAGAGGTTCTTTCTCTGAGGACTGCACTGTTAGGCACTCAGAAGGCTGCACATGACATGGAGAACTATGCCAGTGGGAATTTTAACACCAACCAGGCAGGCCAGAAAATAGTTGAAATGCACCCCACCGGTCCTTGCTGCTGGTGGCTGCACAGCAGGCCAATGTCGTCTCTTTTTAGGATTGTTATAGGAAAATAATAAAGAAGACATTGTGGGCAAAGATCATGGAAAATCCCTGCTCCTGCACTAAATGATTTGCAAGGTGTAGAAAGGACTTAAAAGGAGAGATTGCTTAGTAGGCTTATTTTAAGAGCTAAAACTAAATATAATTGGCTGTATTATAGTGCAAGACTTGGGCAAGAGGCATGACCAGGCTCGTGCTATCAATATTCAAGGATGTCTATGAAGGTCTGCCCTAGTTACCCGAAGTGTGCTGCTCTCTGAACTGTATTTTTTTATAAGGTTCTAATTTTTGAGGGAGAAGTTTTCTTAAAGATAATATCCAGGCAGCACAACGGGCCAGAGTAGCACGTGGCACAAAATCCAGCGATGCACAAAGGAGGGATGCTGGTAAAGTCACCCTGGCTAGTTTTGATTCTTCCATTTCAACAGGCCAGACACATGCTTTGCAGTGGGCCACAGGATATTGTCTAGACTAGAGGAAAACCCACAACTCCTATTCTTCACCAAGATAGTCTCTTTTAGATCTAAAACAAAAATAAGATTTTCATGCATCTGTGGAAAAATATTTTTTTCTAACTGGTAGCTCTAGAGATCTGTTCTAAGAGTGGAGAACTGAGCAGTTACTTGAGCCAAAGCATTGGAAACAAGTAAAGATGCAGAGCAAATTCTGTAATACCTTATATGTCTTGCACATTTTGATATGTTTGGTATCTAAGCATCTGGTTTCATTTATACACATGTAACTCCCGCTTTCTTCAAGTAGCTTCCCTACAGAACAGAATTTGATTGGGGATTCAGAATGCAAACAACCATTTTATGGCTGATGCAACAAGCAGAAAAATTCTGGGCAATCCAGATGCAAACACTCTGCTCGAGTGTGTGGCAGCAAAAGGCCAGAGTAATTACTAACACATTAGGTCAGGACTGAGGTACGATGGAGGAGCCATGTGGAGAAATCCTGCAACATCACCACCTCTCATTTGCATTCCCTAATCAATATAATTCATCCATCTCTTACTTTCTTAAGATTGCAAACTTTCTAGAAAACGAGAGAGCTGAAAAAAAGCTCTGCCTGCAGAAGGAGGCTGCATATGGCCAATATAGCAGCTGATGGAAAAATCAATCTCCAACAGCCTGGCAGATTAGAAGAACTGAGTCTCATAAAAGTCTGTCTTGCTCACCAGGTTTCTCAAATCATGATGTTGCTATGGTTTGGGGCAGGATTATGGGGTGAGAAGGAGGAGGTGTACAGGCTGTAGCCTGTTATTGAAATTCCCCTAAGTGCAGCACAGGCCCCAAGGCGTGCAACACAAAGTACTGCAACCTGTGGCTGCAGGCATTACCTCTTTTTTCTGTTGTGATCACTGTGGCTTCCAGAGGCTCCCCCCAGCCCTGCCTGGTTTTGGCAGATGTCCGAAAGATGTACGCTGACTCAGGGGTGAGATCCGTAGCAGTGAACTGCCTGACTGTCGAGCCAACCTCCACCGTGGTGAACTTGTTAGGGCTGCTGCTGGCCAGACGGTAGGCAATCTGATAACCTGAAATCACAGCATCAGCAAGACAGGGAAAAAGGGTTAGGGTGTTGGGTTTTTTCCTACCAGAGACAAAAGAGCACAGAAACTATAAGTTTATCAGAATTATTTGTTTACCTGAGACCAGAACAAAGTGATTTGCTTCCTTTAGTGCTATAAAGCTCTGCTGTATGAAGCCCTCCCACTGTGAGGTGCCATACCTTACCAGGAAATCAGACACTGTGGCACAACTAAATATTATTGGTTATTAAGTTGATTTCACTTTCCTTCTCTTACACCAACAAGATACAAACCCAGTTTTATCTTTCCTGAGTGCACCGGTACCTTTTCAGAAAGTCAAAGAGATCTCACCTGGTTGAGCCAGTTCAAGACAACACTCTGTTTCAGCATACCACCCAAGCACACAGGAGCATACAGATACACACACACTCAATGCTGTTTGGCCCTCTCACAGTTTCAGCATGGGGTCAAACTAAAGGTTTTTCAGCTGCAGAGCAGCTGGATTGCCCAAACTGTGCAGCCTTCACACCACCCAAAGAAAGGCTTTGCTCCTGCTTTTTGTACTTGCCTTTTTCTCAGCTCTCCCACTCCGCTCTAACTGTATGGCAAGTGCCAGAACTGCCAATAAAAATATCCTTCTGCTGTAATTCAACGTTGCTGCCCCTGCTCACAGCCCAAGGAAGAAGCGTGCAAGCTGTGAGGTCCTGTTTCAACCACACGGCACTTAATAATCAATTTTGTTGATGCCTGTAAGTGATAACCCCCATTCCAACGTGCCTGACAATTAGGAGCTCACAGTTTAGCCTCTATTATTAATGATCCTACTGTGCAAGGGAGGGCTTCCAGAGTTCGCACGCACCACTAGCAACAACTGTCCCCCAAAGAGGATCTGCCAAATGTTCAAATCCATTCTGTAAACCCAGCAATTGAATCAGGCTTTCACTTCTGGAGCTCGACAGTAACTTTCAGTCCAGCTGCTGACTTCCAAAATCAATTAATACTCGAACTGGTGAGGGGCTTTACTGCCCAAACTGAATACAGTTGCATGATTAAACGCTTCATGGAGTTACACAGGGCAGAGGGCAGCCAACAAATCCAAATCAAACCAGCTGAAAACAAAACAGTTGTGACATGATCCTGCCAACCCTCTGCTCATCTTCTGAATGACAAAGGGGTCCACAGCACCTGAGACCATCTCTTTCTCTTGAAATTAATATCCCAGCTAGAGTTTGAACTCCCACCACATTTTGGCTGTAACAAGACCAAGGGGAGCCAAACCTGCGTGCTTCATTTGTGTAGGTCAGTGCATGAAAACTGAGGTTTTTATCTTACCTGTGGCTATTAGACAAAATCAATGATGTTTATTTCCCATGAATATGCAACAGTTGCCACATGCCCACTCACAGAAAAGGCTCAGAGTTCCTGCACTGTTGGAGCGAATGCCATACTTGTGTGTGGCGCACGCTGTCATGAACACGGGAATTTAATTGGGATGCAGATGGTATTAATTTTGGTGTGCTGACTCTCACAGTGCTGTTGACGATGCCCCAGCATCCCCTTGTCCTTTTTTCCTCAGCAGCTGCTAGGGGATATGGTGCGACAGCCATGGCTGCCTCACGTGGAACAAACCGGGTGGCCCTGACACCTCGAGGAGTGACTCAGCTCTTCTGAGCACCCACGGCTTCGGCCTGAGCTCCCACACGCTGTGCTTGCAAACAGGTTTGGGTACAGACCCAATTCGAGGGCCTTCATGCACTCTGGGCACCCATCTTTCAAAATGGGCACTGACAGTGAAAGGCTCTTGGCACCCGAACGGGCTCAACTGCTGCTGCCTGGGGAACCCTCACACACCATGGCAGTGGGTCTGTCCGGGATATTCCTACAGTAACATTTACAGAGCTGGGTGAAGAGCATTTGACTGCTAAATAAAAATTGCCCTGGCTTTCAGAGCTGCTGCACATCCTTTGATCCCAGCAAGTTTTGTTTTTCCCACCCACAGACTAGCTCCTTTTGACCATGGCACCAGCTCTCCCATTACTGGCCCAATATATTTCAACTAAGTTTTTCTGTACCTTTTAAAGTCTGCAGAAAGACAAATAGCAATGAGCAGAAGGGATGGATATACTACAATCTTTTTTGTTTATACAGACCCGAAGGACGTGGGACTGAAAACCCTGGCACAGGATCTCAATAAGGGGGGGAAATAGTCAAAGAAACACACTGCTGGGTTTTTTACAGCAGCAGCAAAGATGAAAGAAGAAGCAACTAAGATGGCTAGAGAAGTTTGATAAAGGGACATAAGACGTAAAGAATAAGACCTGAAGGGAAACAGAGAATATTAAAAGAATAGAAAAGTTGACTTATCTCGTTATTAAAAGATAAGTATGATATCTGGGACATATCCTTGTCGAGCAATTTCCTCTCTTTTCTAGACCTTTGTAAAATATAAAGCACAGTAAAAATATAAGGAGGGAACAGAAAGATAACTATTTACTGCTAAATGGTGGTACTCATGCTGGAAAGCCAATTACAAACACGCTCAGATTAGGCAAAGGAACACATACATATCTAGGCCATTGTAATAACTTACAGAAGAGTGGATTCTTGGCTAGTGTAAAAACTAATTTAGCCATGAGAAAGAAGAAATCACTTGTCACAGGCTGCCTCTCCTGACAGGCTCTGCAAACTGCCTTTCAATGCATCCCTGTGAAAAACAGTATCAGCTCTCTCTGTCCTCTCCTACATCTGTTGAGTTGGCTGACAGTCTGGGTAAATATCTGTTTTCCTGCATATCTCAGGCAGAGTTTACACAACCAGAGCCGTCACCTTTACATATTTCCTCAGAAACTCAGTACTTCCCTTGGTCTGATTCAAAGGTACACATCCAAACTCTGCACCTGAATTCAGCTCACTTGTTGCTACCAAAAACCCACCTGAGATATGCCTCGTATCTTAATTTTGATCCCTTATATCACCTCCTACTAGAGAGTTTGGGACAAGCAGGATACATGCTGACATAAAAAGCATCACTTGTCTTTTTTCCCAGTGTCACAGAAGAGGCAGTATTTAAACCACAGCTTGGATAATAATTAGGGCTAACGCAAGATCAAAAAGATAAAATTAAGTTGATGAATTTCAGCAACAAGGGATGGGAGAAGACAGGAAATGTTAAGTGAAATCAAACAAGGCAAATCAATAGAGGTAAATGGAAATTGTTAAAAAAAAATAATGTATGCTCCAGGGCTGTAAGAGGCAATAACTACAATTGCTGCAGTGGAGAAATAAGGAAGCTGCCTTCCCTTACTAGAACATGACAATAAGCTGTCGCAGATATCATAGAATCATAGGGGTTGGAAGAGACCTCGAGAGATCATCGGGTCCAACCCCCCTGCCAAAGCAGCTCCCCAGCTGATATTGCACAGATAGGCATCCAGATGGGTCTTGAATATCTCCAGAGAAGGAGACTCCACCACCTCCCTGGGCAGCCTGTCCCAGGGCTCTATCACCCTCACTGTGAAAAAGTTCCTCCACATGTTGGTGCGGAAGTCCCTGTGCTCTAAATTCCAGCCATTGCCCCTTGTCCTGTCCCCACAGACACTGAAAAGGGGCTGGCCATTTCCCCCTGCATCCCATACTTAAGATATTTATATACAATCTTCTTTTCTCCAGGCTGAACAGCCCCAGCTCACTCAGCTTTTCCTATCTTAGATTAAAAAAACCCCTAAAAATTTAAAATGATCAAAGGTTATGAATAAAAGTAAAATCTTTAAAAGGTGATCAGAGCAACTTTTTTTTGGAAATGAATATCTTCCAGAATAAGAAGTACCTGGATGGTCAATAAGAATTCATACTATTATTTTAATTTTTCTTTTATTTTGCTCCCTCTATATCATTAGGTCCCAAATCTCTTCTGCAATTGCGAGTTCTGTGCTTCACCGGGCCAAGACAGCATAAAAAAAAGCTCTGAAAGATCAACTCTTCAGGAGTTTATTTATTCATTGAAACGAGGCTTATTTTTACATCAGCATCTTTTAAAATATTTTTTGCACAACTGGGGGCGGTTTCGGGAGCTACGCTGCCTGAACTCAATACACGGCAACGGTCTGAACCGCCTGTTCAATGTTAGGTCATTGCAACACCACCAGTGGATTCCCCAAAGCAAACAGGCAGGAAGATGACAACACGCCATGAATATCAAAAAGCTTTCAAGCTCATCACCATACAAAGCCCTTCAGAACTGACAGCACCCGTTCACGCAGGCCACGGCGCGGCAGAGATACAAACACTTATTAATTTGTCACAGAACTTAGGGAAAGCCAAATGATATTGGGAGGTTACGGTCTGCCTACTGGAGCAGCAATCCAGTTTGTTGATTTTACTGCTTATCTGTTTAAGGGCCAGCGGGTGTGCAAATGCAGTCTAGGATCAAAATATGAATTTGCAAACATGGATTACATCCAATTTTGATTCTAATTCTCAGTAGAGTTCTTAGACTCTTTTGCAATAAGCTTCAGGTAAACGCTAAATACAAGAATACCATGAGGAATACTAACCAGGGCCTGGAAGGATGTTGGATGAGCTCTCATTTTCAGGGGAAGCTCAGAGCTAGAAGTGCACATGTGCACATTAAGGCATCAATTTTCTTTAATAGTATTTGAAGGAGTTATGTTGGGTGCTAGCTGAGCTGAGAGCAGAGAAGAAGACTGAGCGAAGCCTCAGACAGTTCGCACAACATTCCCAAAAGGAGAAATGGAAATATCTAGCAGTCTTCCACAGTAAAATATTTAAACAAACAAACAAGTGGTTTTCCCTCTTGGTGCCTGCCAGTGTTTCATCCTTCTAATCTCTCTCTGAAATGCTAGAACATGTTTTGATATAGATTACAAAAATGTTAGCTGCAAAGGTGCTTGTATACTCAAAGGACAAAGCCAGCAGAGCAGGAACATTAGTTCAAAGGCTCTGAATATGAGTTGCTCTTGCAGAGCAAGTGTTTTTCCTTTCCAGCCTCACTAGTGAATAGAGGGGCACAGCGCAAAATTATGTTAACTTATTTATTTCCAAAAATTCTACTTCAGTGCACTGGGCTGTGGTGGTGACAGTGGTGTTTTGAAAGTTCATTACAGTAATGAGACTTAGAAGGTGTACAGGAAAAAAAAACCCCACAACTTGCAACCTTTACTTAGAATGCTGTACATTGTTTTTTATCTATTTTTGAAGCACTCCTGACTTCATAGGAAAGATCACAGAAGCACCCAGCATGAGCAATTTTTACTTTTTCTCTCTGATATTGGCAGCTAACTCTTCCTCCATGAACCTCAATGTTTCTACTATTAAAAAAAAGGGGGGGAAAAAAAGGAGGGAAAAAAAAAAAAAGAGTGAGAACTGTTGAATAAAGACAATGGACTTCAAAGAGGAGGACTGGGGGAACTGGCAGGTAATGTCCCCCTGGGAAGGAATTCTAAGGTAAAAAAGAATTCAGGTTAGCTGACAGTTTTAAAAGGGACAAAAAAAAAAGGTACAACTATCCCAGTGCAGACAAAAGATGTTAAGAGGCCAGTGTGTTTGCATTCAGAGCTCACTAATGACCTGAAAATCAAAACTGGATTGGACAAAGGTTGAAACAGGACACATGTCTAAGGGGGTGTATAAATAGACAGCACAAGCAGTAGAGACAGTATCAGCACGGCTAAAGTGCAAAGTGAGTTAGAGCTTAAAGGGCATCAAAGGCAGTGAGAAAAAATTTATAAATACATTAGGAATTTGAGAGCTGGAAGGAGGACAGGTCAGCTACTGGGAAGAAAAGATGAGCACAAGACAGGGGAGACAGAAAAGAACAGAAGGCTGATACCTCCACTGCTTCATTTTCACACACACACAAAAGTTGATGCTGGCTAGATACCTAACACAAATTAAAAGTGACAACAATATAAGTAGGGATGTAGGCTAGAATAGAGAACAAGTTAACGAATATTTAGTTAAGCTAAATGTAATCAAGTCAGAAAGGCCTGATGAAATTTGCCCTGCAGTGCTTATATAGCTAGCTGGAACCATCTCTGAATAATTAGTCATTATCTTCAAGAACTTGTGGAGGACAGGTGACATCCCAGAATATTACAGAAGGGCAAACAGAGTAAGTACCCTATTTTTTAAAACAGGGAAAGAAAAACCAGAGGAATTATGGACAAATCAAGCTAAAGTTCAATACCCAGAAAGATCCTTGAAAAAAAAATATGAGTCAATATATAAGCATCCATGAAGATAATAAAGTGCCAAGAACAGCCAATATGTATTTGTCTGGAGCAAATAATAAATATCAAATAATCTATTTTCCATTTTGACAGTGTAATTGGCCAGGTGGGAAGAGTAGATATGATCCACATTGACTTTAAGTGAGCGTTTAATATCGTTGCACACAGCCCTGTCAAAAGCAAACAAGAGAAACAGAATCTTAAGAAAAATACTACACATTTTGATTTGAACACTTAAAAAAAAAAGTAAAATGTTGTTATCAGTAGTTTGCTAACAAACTCAGAGAATATATTAAGTTAGGTCTCCTGAGAATAAGTCATGAGTCTAGTTCTGTTCAATATTTTCATTAATGACCTGGCTGATAGAATTGCCAGTCTACTTGCTAACCTTAAAAATAAAACCAAATTGTGAGAGGCTGCGAGCCCTTTAGAGCACAAGAGTGTAATTTAAAGTGATCTCTATAATGAGGAGAGATGGTTTGGAATCAGTAAGATGAAATTCAATAAAGGCACCTGCAAATTATCACACTTACAAAGAAAAAAGCTTAATGTACATAAAAAAGAGGGACTGACTGATCTAGAAGCGTACTGCAGCAAAAGGGCAGGAATGAATAGCGGGTCACAGACCTACTTAGTTACAACATCAGTGTTGCAAAAAAAGCCATGTCAGGACAGTATGAACTATCCTGCAATGTGAATGGACTATGCAAGGCATGGAGACAACAGTCTTCAAGCCAACCATGGCAAGCCTTCTTTTCAGGACACCCTTCCCCTCCACTTCCAACCCTGCATTTGTATGATTTTATCATCAACATAGCTGCAATGTGTAAGAACCTACTAAGAAGGAGCTGCATTGCACAGAGCACTCTGCAGAGACAAAATAAAAGAGAGTTCCCTCTCCACTGAGCTTGCAACTTCAGCAAATACGGCTGACAAAGTGCAGCAACATGAGACATTGGAACACAGTTGGGAGAGCAAAATCTCTTTTGTACTTTCTCATCATTTCTATCGAATGTTTTTTTTTCTCCTTAGCCACATCCTGTGATTCAAATCCCAATCTCTACTGAGAGCAAGTTCTAGGACACAAAGTTCCTTAAAAAGAGCAACAAATCAAACCCACAAGACAACCTTCCTTGAGCTGCAGAGAAACCCTGCGTGGATTTGCCTCTGACAGCTAACTGCTGCCAAGCTTCATGCAGACTCTTTCTCATGCTCAGAAAATCCCTACAGCGTCTGCCTTTGGATCCTATTTGATGATTTTCCTGCATCTTCAGGTGTCAGGATCACTTTGGGAAAGAACACACCCAAGGAAACACTTTTGAGTTCTTGACTCAAGATTTAAACACAATGCAAGACCTGTCCCTTACTTAAAGGGGATGCCACCAACTCAGCAGCATTTGAAGTATGCACCCTCCACCCAGCAATGAAAGCTTCAGGAGACATTGCTAAAAGACTACATGCAAGCCTGAACAATGGCAGTGAAGCTGGAAGCAGAAAGACCTGGCAGACTGAAAACTAAACAAAAACCAAAAGCTTTTATTTCTATTTTCAGAATTGAGAGACAAATCTTTACACATCAGCTAGAACAATTGTAAAACATTTAGCAGAGGACACGAAATTGCTGGGTAGCTATTAGTGACTTAAATTTTAGGGGTAAGAATGGATTTTTACATGTTAAAAGTCTTCACATTTAAAGTGTAAGTACCAACAGTGTATGCATTGCAGAGGGAACCCAAGAGTTATGAAAACAGGAAGGTAAGAAAGTTTTCCACAAACTCCTGTTGCACCTCCCTGCCTCTGTTTCCCTAGATGAAAAGCCAAAAACGAGGTAACTCCTTATGACCTGTCAGACAGCATTATCCAAAGGAAGCAATAAAACGGAAGCACACATGAAACTGAAATGTCTCTTATGTGAGGTTTCTAATCCGGCATGAAGGGGAAGGAAAACCCAACAGCTTGCTCTGGTCTCCAGCTCTCTCTTCCCAGCTCTGGGTTTGCTGCTCCCTCTTACCCAGAATAATTCCATTGGGCTCCTCCGGCGGCTGCCAAACAATGCGTACAGATGTCAGCCTCACCTCGGGGAACACCAGCCTCACGGGCGGCCCGGGGGCTGGAAAGCAAAACAGAGATCATGATAGCAGAGGAATCACAAGTTTTCTGCTCCCCTCGCAGAGCAGGCAGCCCAAGTTGTATCTCACCAATAATAAAAAGGTGCCTAAGAGTGCTTACGTATGTACATGATAGACATTTAACCCTGAGCCATCCTGACCATGGCCAAATGCCTCCAGCACCCATGGGCACTGCATGACACAGGACCAGTGCACTCTACAGTGTTTTACTGTACCTGTGAATGTGTTTAGCAGGACACTATGAAAAGGAGCTCTGACCTTTGCTGGAGTTATCACCCAGCAGCGTAGCGGGGAGTCCCTGTGAGCCAGCCATGTCACCGCTAGATAATTGATTACATGCTATGAAGCCAGTCACTGAGCTGTTGTTATGTGTCAGCTTAATCTGTTCCATACCTGTTGGAATTGAATAATATTTCCTCTTTTTGTCATCAGCACCAGCTTTGAACTGCCTTCTGATTTTACATGTGCATTTTAAACACTTAGGCCTGAGCAGGAGAACCTGAGGCAGGTGAGATGCACATTAATAGAGATGGCTGGTGGTTGCAATGACCATCCTGGGTTCACGGGGTGAGGAGATGCTAATTTGTACATTAGCAGCTGCAAAATTTCCCCTTCAGCACAAATTTCACCTGCATTACCCCTGATGATACTTTTAATTAAGTTGAGCCCAGAGGAGACACAACATATTTATGTCAGGGGTATGGAGATGGAAGAACAATTTGTATCATTTGCCAACATGCACTTAAGGAGGGAACTTCTATAATGGGGTTATCTAAAACAAACAGTTTTAAGCATTTCTCATTATAGTCCAATATGTACATTTCAGTGAGCGCCTTTTCTCTCCCTGCAGAGTTCTGCTAACAGTAATTTCTCTTTGTTTCCTTTCAAAGAAAACCTGAGTCCCCACAAAGACAATGTGCTGAGAAAATGGCTAAAAGGATGGCAGGGAGGTGCTGTCCCTGTTCCTGTCCCCATAGGCTCTTATGTTTTCCCTGCACTCCACAGAAAATTACTTAAGCCACAAGTCTGAATGTGCTTTCAGCCCAACCAAATTACCTTAATGAAGTTGCTTGTAGAAACCAATGTTTATTCCATTACTATTGAAAAGATTTTGATGAAAAAAGAGAGACTTTTTTTTAATCTTCATTGGGAGTAATAAACAGAAGCCTCTCACACTGATATTAACCTTCATTTAATACTGAAAAGGTAATGAAACTAAAAGTAACTTTAGCATCTGCAAAGTATTTGAAGGGTTGAACTAAATTTTTATGAAGCTCCTTCAGCAGGAATGCTCCCACCACACCAATGGATTGACCCTGCATGGGACGAGGGGCTCGCCTGGGTTCCTTAACACATCAAGCCGCACTTGGGAGTCCTTGAGCTCACGGGAATCGCTGCAGGCAGTTGCAAAAGGAAGCTGGTATCATCATCTTCCAGGGTCAGTGCCTTATTCTTTTGCAAACAAACTGACAATGGATAACTGAAACTGCAACTCCTGTTTCTCTCTTTCAGTCCAATCTGAGATTTGTTTATTGCTTTCAATTGCAGTGGTCTACTTATTTTTTAAAAACATGATTGAACTTCAGTAGGAATATATAACTGGACTCTAAGAGTTGTCTTATAAATTGTCTACATTGAGCTTCCGAGGACAATTTTAGAGTTTTTTTCTGCCTTCATCAGCTGAGGAGGAAGCAGAAACTGGGGACTCTGGTTTTCTGTGGCTTTGCCAAATCCTTAGCCCATGACCAATGGAACAGTGCTGAGTTATACTAGGTAGAGATTATGTCCTTCAGGTTCAAAGTTGAGAAAAAAATTAAATCTAAATGCACTTATGGTATTTGTCTATGCCCACATCACCAAAAGAAAGTGGTGTTAATAGGCTGGATTCACAGAATCACAGAATCATAGGGGTTGGAAAGGACCTCAAGATATCATCGGGTCCAACCCCCCTGCCAAAGCAGGGTCCCTAGGTCAGGTCACACAGGTTGGCGTCCAAACGGGTCTTGAATATCTTCAGAGATGGAGACTCCACAACCTCCCTGGGCAGCCTATTCCAGTGCTCTGAATTAAATAAGATACTTATTGTGTTAGTCTGCAAACTCACCATCATCCTTGGTTCTTTCTATAACTGCAGGAGAGCTGGGCACTCCATCTCCGATACGGGTGAATGCCAATACCTGGATCTCATAGAGCACGTATTTCCGCAAGCCAGACAGCAGGAAAGACTGAGTGTGGTTACCTCTTACTATTTGGCTCTTTGGCTCAGAGTCTAAATCTCTTGCTTTGAAAAGTATCTGCAGAATAAATATATATATGAAATACAGAAAGAAAAAGTTCATTACATGAGGACTGAAAGAAGGGGTACACACTTTAGATGCCTTCTTTTCACAAAAGATGATATTATATTAACCAATCACCACTTTCAAAAACTCTTCCATTATCTTCTCTAGCTGCCTTTGGAATAAGGCAAATATCCAGCAGATGAATAATAAATAACAAATGCAAAAACATATCCAGGTAATGCATTAAAAATTAAGTAAGCATGAAACTCCAGCTGCATACCTTGTAACCCAGGATAAGACCGTTCTGCTCAGACTCAGGGACTGCGGTCCATGTCAGAAGGATCTGTGTTGAACTCACAGCTTCAGCAGAGACATTCTCAGGAGGAGCAGAGGGAACTGGAATGACACAGCAGCACCGAAAAGCAGAAATTGATAAGGCATACTAGGTCACAGAATCACAAGGTTGGAAAAGACCTCTGAAGATCATCAAGTCCAACCATTCTCATCCTAAACTAAACCATATCCCTAAGTGCCTCATCTACCCTTCTTTTGAACACATCCAGGGAAGGTGACTCAACCCCCTCCCTTGGCAGCCTGTTCCAGGCCCTGACAACTCTTTCAGTAAAAAATTTTTTTCTAATGTGCAATCTAAACCTGCCCTGGCAGGTCATTTTACTCCATCCCCCTATCTGCTTGGGACTGTTCCAGGATCCCTTCAAAGAGCATCCAAGTGCAAAAGGACTGGAAGAGGTTCCAGACAATTCTGTGTTCTTTTGTAATGGTTCTATAACTTCCTTACATTTCAGCCTACTTCACAATCCCTTAACTGTTCATATCAGAAGTCACAACGTTTGTAAAGAGCTAAACAATAAATAGTAATCACTGTCCTCAGATAGATGGGAAATACAAACAGACATGAATATGTTTCAGGTTCTACACACTTGCAGTAATTAGAATCATGCTTCAGTTGCTGGACTTCTACAGAAGCCTATCTCCTACTATTTCTTTCCTATACATTTTCTTTCCCTGTGCCAAAAGCTAGAAATCTTTATGAATGGGAGTTTATCTTATGGTACAATCTGTTCTAACAAGAAGTTTTACGCCACCCTGGCTTCCTATATTATCTGAAAGGAAATTATAGTGTCTTGTCTACAGTTAGTAATAATTTCAACCACTGGATTGCATTCCCAGTTCAGTAAGAAGTTCTTTAACCTCTAAGCCTTTTGATTATGTGATAGTGCTCAACATTTGCAATACATCAATTATAGATGGATACATTAATACAAGGTGTATTTTCAGGGACAGATAAGGTGTAAATGAAAGATATGCCTATTTCATTTATGTTGCAAAATTGGCACTTAGGAAACTAGAAACATCATTAGAACTGATGGCACAGGAACACTATAATTTTCTCTGACTTGAGAGAAGAGCAAACTTGCATTTTCTCATGCCATTAAAACTGTAACTGCTCCAGAACAACCACACAACTGCAAGCTTTTGTAGGGAAGCTTAATAGCATGCCATGTTATGCAAGCAGAATTTGAGGCTATTTTTAAGAGTTCATATTTTTTGCTGCCCCTTTGCATGTCTTTTTCCTGTGGGATTTCCAACATCTGAAGGGTAAACCCTTTCCTAAAGCATGATACACCTGTCAGACCCCAAGAGAACATTCACTAAGTTGTGTTACACAAGCACTTATGGACAGTAAGGCTTGATTAGGTACTGAATATATTGCAAAAAGGAGCACAAATCTCTGCCAAAAGTGATGCTTTCCTGGCTGTCCGAATGAAAGAACAGATCTGCTGGTTTGAAGGCGAGCTCCTGAAGCTCCTAGCAACGTGAACGAGATAATGAGTATGACACCAGAATTAATATAAATTGAAAAAAAACCCAATGCACCGCCCCCCACCCTTGTGCACTCAAGGTTAACCGCAGAGATAGTAATTTCTGAAACAATTTCCCTGTTACCAATTATTTGGGACATGAGAAACAGAGCATCATCTCACAACACTGCAGCAGACTAAAATCCAATTTTTTTCCCCCCTCCAACGCTGATGTGCCTTTTTTTTTTTTTTATAAAAAAAATCTTCTACTAGATTTATCCCCCACAAGGATATAATTATGTTAAAGGAAAATAGATTGCCAGGAGCCATGAATGTCTTTGGATAGCTGCCATAACTTTATCTGTAGATCTTCACAAAGAGCTACTCCCACATGAATCACTTCTGGAGAGAGAAAGGGTGGAGGTGGGTCGCAGGAAACCAGAGTATGTAGAGGAAAGAAGCCCTTTCCAGCCAGATTTATTTTTATTTTATCTGGTTTGAAGCCTTTCAAGACAGAAGAAGTTTCTTTATTTTACAAATATTCCTTTCCCTCTTTGATGGGCAGCCTCGTGATTTCCTGAATACACAAAAGGTGGAGGCTGTCCCCAGGCTGGCCCTGCGTGCATGAGAGCCTTGAGGTGTGTGTACCATCATGCTGCTGGCAGGGGGATGTGAAACCTAATGAAGGAGAGAATGGTCTCTCTGAAGATTTATTAGCCCAGACTCCTCTTAATTCCCAGTGACAGCCAGAGCAGCTAAATGTCCCCACTTGCTGGAAAGGAATTTAAGCCCAATGCCTAAATGGCAAAAATACCTGTGTTCCTTGAGTGCACTTTAATTTTCCAGTTCTCATGCTAGTGTTGAGATTTTTTTTCTAGTGAGGATGTATGAATTCAGGACCTGCAGGTGATCTTATGGATCTTACCCTTGCCAGTCTTTTATCTAGTAACAGAGTTTGATCGACCCTTTAAAATTAATTGAAATATAACCTTCATTTCTCTGACCCCTCTCCTCTCAGGATATCCTGATTCCAAGAAATTATAGTTTGCTAAGACTAATTAGTGGCTTGAGTGAGGCATATAGATCCCTCCTTCCTCTGCAAGCTCCTTTCTCTAACGCTGGTTTCCTTAACTATTGTACCAAAGACTTTTTATAAGCTACAAAGCCGAGTTCTCATTAGTAACCCACAAGAACAGTGCACAAGCCAAGCAAGAGAGTCCAAAAAAATCTCAGAGTTTTAATGAAATGAACCGGAAATACTGAAACTAAATGATGAGCTCATCCAGCAAACTGCCAGCTGCACCATGTACTTTAGAAGATCAAACGTAGGAAATTACAGAGTTACTGGCACTTTGCACTGCAACTTCAAGAAGAGCTCAAGTTTTTAAGGTTATCTGTGTTGGCATCTAAGACCATGCATCTTCTTTCTACATCTGACATAGCCATATTTGATATATAGCAAATGATGCTGTTTCATGTCTCTAACTAGGCCAAAAGCAGCTTTTAATAAGCTAGCCTATATTCTGGCTTTCTAAGAAAGCTAGATAGGGGGGTGCAGTGGTTCTCTCCACTTCTGCAGCTCATTTTAGCTGAACATCCATCACTATTTTTGGAAAGTAAAAATTAAGCTGGCATATTGTACGTCTGATGTCAATTAAGAAGTGCAAATTTAGAGCAAGGTTCATGGCAAAAGTAGCATAGCTGCAGCACACAACCATTTTGCCTACAAAATTAGATACCGCAGGCCAAATTCTCAGCTTGTATAAACTGACAAATCCCTGCAGTGACATTGGACCACATCTGAATTATCAAGCAATGCTTTATCACGCCACAGTAACTGCTTCATGAAGGTCAGCCTCTGAAACGTCAGGAGATTGATCCTTGCCACAGATATATGACCACGCTTCTATAGCAGTTGATTTTGTAAGATAAGAATACACATTAATGTAGCTGAATATTAGGAGCCCAAAAAATATTAAGGCTCTCGGTTAGGTGTATTTGATATGAACTGTTTGAAAATAAAGGTTTCTATCTAAAAGGAAGAAGCCCTGTCAAGGGTGTTTATATTTTCTTCCTTTCTCTATATTATACCTACCATCACTGTCAATTTATTGAGTGGAAACTGAGCTGGTTACTCCACAGTTATTTTACACTGTAAAATTTAATGAGTTATTTAATTTCTAACATTATAAAAAGATTTTGGATTGGTAAAACCTGTCCACCTTAAAAATCCTAATTCACTCCCCTCCATCTTCAGCTGCTTGGATCCCTATCCCAGATTTCCATTTCAGGGGTTCCCAATCATTTTTCAAGCCTGGGATAGCAAAACCTACAGCATTATTTAACCTCTCATCATTTCTTTGGTTACCAGATATTTTGGATTGAAGAGCCTCAGAAACAAGAGGGTACCTGTAAAGGCATGCTCCGTTTTTGTTAGCGTGTGTGCTCAGCTATTAGTGATATGATCAAACATCCTAGAATAAACCAAAATGCTCAAGTACAGCTTTATTTTCAATAAAGGTTTTGGACTCCAGTGGCTGCATTGTCACTAGATACCATGAACTGAATTAGTGCCTGGGCTCTGACTTCTTAGGGTGCCCGCGTGGGGTAAAGCAGAGAATCATGAGTTCTGCCAATGAACCACCATGTGGTCCCGGCCAGGCCACCTCTGGGCAGCTGTGAGGGATGTGTACAATCTGCAGCACCAGGCAAAACCAACTTCCTTAAGACTCTGCATCTACTAAGTGGATAAAGAAATATTTAGGACACCTGCCTTTGAAGTACTTTGAAAACATAAGTGATAAAATGCAATTTTTCTTATAGTTCAGAATACAGAGCTAAAAATGCTTTGACCTTTCTCTCTGCTTTATTTTTCTCCCCTCATTTGACTGTGCATATGGGTTAATTGTGGATTCCCTGAAGTTCTCTAGTGCAGCTTGCCACTATGCCAGCGCTTCTTGTATATTCTAAATCTAAGAAGATACAGCCAAAAGTCTGAGCCCTGACTTGCTCTGTTCAAGAAATCAGATGTTAGTATCAAAGAAAACACATGAAAAAACCCAAATGAGTCCTTATGGCCTAGATCACAGCTTTGTGTTATTTTGATCCCAGTTTCTGTGTTCCTCCTACAATCAGTTTCAAGTCAACCTTCTTTTAATACTGCAAGAGAAAATGCCAAATACACACATAACCTCTGATCTTTAGATGCTGAGCAAGAGCACTGTAATCCTAAGGTTTTATGAAATCACTTAATCTTAGTATTTACTACATTTCAAAAGAAATGTTTGAAGAGCAGCAGAAAGGAGAAAGTGGAGAATGCAGTATCTTTTTATTATGATATAGAACACTTCAGAACTATTTTGTCTGGGTCATGCTATCTCTAACTCCAGCACAAGCATGCCTTGTTTAAAATACCTCTGGCAATAGCTTTCCAATTACTGCTACCCAAAAACTTAAATGGAGGGGATGACTTTGTTTAGCTATCTCCTTGGTTAGTTCAAATGATTGTTATCTGAACCAGCAGACCAAATCCTGCTGCATAGAGCACATCCCTGCTTCACGCCAAGGAATGCTGCATGGTACAGAGCGCACAGACGTGTGCACTGGGTGGCTGTATGTGTAGGGTATGCATGGAATTAAAGTCCAAAACATTCTAAATTAAGAGGTGTAGGGAAAGAAAAATAAGAAGAAAAAATGTCAGTGGGGAACCTTGCATAAACACAGGTCACAAAGAGATTTTATTATTACACTTTTAAACCATTTAAGTCATCCATTTTGTTATTCACCTGCAATATACATTTTAATTTTTCAGGTGGAGGAAGGGTAGGTTTGGAAATAGGTTTGGTGGAATTTAACAGCTAGAGAGCAGCTTTTCAACATCCATCTTTACTATTTCTATTAAGCAAACAACAATTTACTGTTACCTGAGATTGAGAGTTTGCTTCTGATATTTGAAGTCTCTATGTTAGTAAGGCCAATTCAGCCAGACAATGCTGTACTTGTGCTCCAGTCTATAAGCAGGTTATGTCTATATGCAGGTTATGTTTATATAGCCTTGTACCAACAGTTTTAGCAGGCAGTTCTGAAAATGTGTCATCAAAAGCTCAGCTAATTATTTCATTTCTGTATGGGTGATCAGTTCTTTAAAATAACTTGAGCCCTTTTAGAAATATTTGGTACTTGAAATAAAATTTCAGATAACCATGGCTGTGAGAAAATCTGCCCCTGCCTAGAAGAAGAGAGGGAAAGGGGGAGGATGAGGGGCAGTGGGGTACTGGAGAGAGAGAGAGAGGAAGCACAAGAGACTTGCTCTGCCACAGAGGGCTGTACACAAGCTGCTCGTCATGTTGTCTGCACTGCTGCCAAGCAGGGGCAGGAATGGAGAGATGCTGTTTTGTTTGCTTTAAATATGTAACCTGCAGATTTATGCATGAAGGCAGGGTAGGAATAAAATAAACAAACTAATCCCCCAAATATCTGTATGGCTTTTTGCTTTCAGTACAGAATGTGGGGTTTTTTCTTTCATTTTAGATTTAATGAATCAAAAAGCAAAAAACTAAACCCCAAACCCGCCAACACAACTGAACAAAAGGGCAGAAAATGCTGAAGTTCTCAGATGTCTCCTTCACAGCAGACATGACTCTTTGACTCACCAGACTCCCGTGTACGACCTCTCACTACTTCGCTCCACGGTCCTGCCCCGATGGCATTGAAAGCCTGGATCTGCAGTTCATACTCTGTCCATTCCTCCAGATCTTCAACCGTGTACTCTCTCTCCAATCGATCATTAATAACCTTCATCAGGGTGGGAGACTGCAGATCCACACGCCAGAACTTTATCCTGTATCCCACTGACTCTGGGTTGCCGTTATACTGTGTGTCAGGGAGGGGCTGGAAAGTGATAGAAAGAAAAGCACAATATTCCTGGACAGAGCACATCACCAGGACTTTCCAAACTATATACCAAGGCTGCCTGAACTTGTATAAGGCCATAGGAAGACAAAAATGCTCAGGAGGTTATTTTTTGGTTTATTTATGTCTCATGATCTGTCTTGCTGGAAAATGTCTTTTAATTTTTACCTTAATTTCGAACCCACCAGATATGCTCACAGAACTATGCCATTTGCTGTGGGTGTATCAACAGAGATGATACGAGCACAATGTATTTCAGAGCTTTGTGATTAATTATGGAAATGAATGATAAATTGCTGAAGCATGTGACAAATTCATTTATCGTACATTTTTTACTTTTTTTTACTGACTCTGCCTACTCATTTATCAGCAGAGATTTATTCTAGTATTCTAACTCCCCAAGCAATTTCAGAGATTAAAATATGAAATAATTAGCCTACTTCATGAAGTTTAGAGTTTTTCCCCTTAAAACTAACTAGATGATACCACGGATGGCTGAGATTCAGTTCTGAATCACTGGGAAAGTTTGATACACATTAACATTTCACAGCTTAGAAGACTGTATCCTGCAGGCAAGCAGGGCTAGATCTGTGACCCTTATTCTGTAGGAAGGAAGGAATTCCCAGCTCCCAGAAGGACACAGATTCACCTGCAGGTCTTGGGGAAAAAAATCAAAAAAGGGGATTAAACGCTTTCAAAGACTGATGTTATTAAGCATGAAAAAGGTGTATTAGGTCATTTTTAGCTCTGGCTGTCACTCCTCCTGAACCCTGCACAGTTTGATTCATGAAAAGCAGGCTTCCAGGTAGCACAGCAAAGAAACATGATCTTGAAAATGTTTTAAAGTCTCTTAAAACAACCCTGAGTTAATTTTGGCGTAAGATATGCAGGTCTGGATATAGTTCCAAAGGGAGCATGTCATTTGCATGGTACAACCACAAGTGAGTTACATGGGTCCTAGCAAATGAAGTGCAATGGCTTTTCTGTGGATACTGAGGTGACACCTTCAAGTTTGATTTTTTTGGTCTTTCAAAGCTCAGAATTAAGCGCAGCACCCTGCTGAGAAAAGGGAGTAATTCCTTTCTGACAGGAGGAAAAACTCTCATGTCTGTAGCCTAATTTTGACTTCCAGCCACAATGAGTTTATGCATGGAAAAGCTAACATTTGGGCAAAAGGAAACCTGTGCTTTATCAACTTCACACCACAGTAACCCCAGTGGAAAATTCTGCCTAACAGGGGAGAAGAAAAACCATTCTGGAGCAGGTTAATTGCCAAGTAAATCCCAATGTGGCAACTCTGCAGGTAACTGAGGCAGTCAAAGGGGCACAACAATGTCATCAATCACTGCATCTTCGCAATTACTCATTTCTTTCTACATTTTATCATGTAACTTCACACCTTTCCACATAAATATAACCTTCCTTACAGGACTGTGACATGCAAACTTTGCCTTTGAACCACAGCAGTTCAGTACCTGTGGGACGATTGCCAATGGCCGCTGTGCACCTTCTGGGGACTGCTTTGTGCAAAGCAAACAACTGAGCCCTCAGAAACTGCAAATTGGCTCAAGTATTATATTCCTGTCCCACATGTTGACCCAGACTGTGGAACTAGAGAGTCTCAAAAGACAAGGTTTTACACACAGGCATATATTCCCCTGATGAAGTGGCAGAAGTAGTGGCAGTAGGCAATTTAAGTGATTAATAAGGCACTTAAGGTAAGTCTCAGATTTCCGACTATTCTGAAAAAGGAAATAATTTTGCTGTTACCCCTTACACTGAATGCAAGGAAAAGGCATTCCTGAGTGCTGGCCTGCTCCCCTGGGGAAGCAGCCGCATCCCAAGCACCAGCACTTGGCTCCCCATTTCCTGCCCTGTTCCCCCTCCTCAGCTCACCACCCATCGTAGCCACAAGCTGGTCTCGCTGGCTGTGCGCACAGTGACACTCCCAGGGGCAACATCTGGTGGAGCCTGCAGCGTCTGGATGACACGGGAGGGCTGGCTGAGAGGGCTGGGACCCACCACGTTCACCTGACACATCCGGAACCTGGAGCAGAGGAAAGATGCAGTGCAGGTTGTAACAGCTCAATGAATGGTACCTCTCTTTCCAGAACAGGAAAAAGATGGAAAAATACAAATTAGGTCTTTCAAAATGTTCCACAAAGGTCGCTGCACGCAGGTCCCCTTTGTATGTGCTGCTGAATGCTTTATGGTAACTGCTTTCAGATCCTCTCAGGTATTGAAAAAAAAATGAAAATGAGATTAGCTTAGGGTCTATTAGAAACTTAGGCATTTGTGTGAGAAATTTATGTTAATTATACCAAGCCTGATGAGCTTATACTAGCAGTAAGTGATTTTCTCTTGCAATGCTTGTACAATACATTCAGAAAGGTATTAAAATATCAAACTTCAGATATTCTCATTCCCTGTCAATATAAAAAATATACTAGTGATAACATTTCCCCTCAATTACTGCTTGAAAGAAGCTGATTTATCCCTGTGCTGCATTTTCAGCCTTCCTGCACAAGAAAGATTAAGTTATTTAATATGGATATGCATCTTTAAAAAATACCCTGTCTGCTCGAAACCATCTCTTCTACAATAGAAATCCCTACTGGGTCACAAAAGATTTAAGGAAACCTCTTTTTCAGGAAACACAAAATAATTAAGACGTGCTGTACATTTCAGATACTCTCACGCATCAGAAGCCATTAGAGGTACCCAGCACTTGCACATAAATACGTGACCTGTTCATACTAAACACTTAATTTGTGGACCTAAAGACCGAGCTTGGGAAAAGGTTGAGCTAGTCACCATAGCAGGGTTTATTTATCTGCTCTCATCTCCCTAGAAAACGCATTAAAGGAAACACATTAAACAAATATTACCCTTGATTTCACTCTCAAGCATTGGCACAAAATATAGAAAAGAAGCTGGCCGCTAAAGATGTGGTCTGATAATTAGCTCTGATGTATTTCCTCAGTGGCAATGACTAAAGCTGACCAGAGGACCACAAATCCATTTGGCAACAGCTTTCTAGGTTTCAAAAAATTATATAAAATTGCTTTACACTGAAATAAAACAAAAAAACCCTGTTATCTGTGCATGCATGAGAGAAAAAAACCCTAGTCAAAATTCAAGGAGCTGCTTCAGTGCACAAACTATGATGAAAAAAATCAGAGAACAGCAAGTGTGAAAGATCCCAACATTAATTGGGATCAGTCCAGAATTTAACTGGTATCAGAGAAATGAGATGTAGCAGAAAATAAATCAGAAAGTTTAACAATAGAAGAAAAACCAAACCACCCCAAACTCCTCATATTGTCCCTCTCTATCTTTTTATCCCCAAATTACTTCTCCATATACCAGGTAGGTGTGCAAGTATTTATTTTGCATGAATGCTGAACATGGTGCAACCTGCACTTTACCATTCACTTCTGCCTTTTCAGCATTAAGGATCCACACATATGAGAATAAAATCTTCTCTATCCAAAAGATAATTTCCTTAAACTTTAGCACTAGAAATCTCAGCTCACACCCCAAAATTTTGAAAGAGCTTTTAGTGAAAAGTTTAGCTCTCGAGGATGAGGTGTAAAACACTTCAGTGTGAGAAATTCACTATGTTCCTAGGCTTCTGATGAAGGGAAGAAAATTAACATACCGGCACTGAACTGGTTGTAAATTATACAAGCTTTACTTGGTTGCACCTACTATTAGCTCACACCAGTACCTGGATGAGCTAATAGGTCCTTCAACCAGCACAAAATGGACAAGTTTGTAGTTAGCTGATTTAACACTTGCCACTGT
The DNA here is from genome assembly GCA_020800305.1 of Porphyrio hochstetteri. Classification (NCBI taxonomy): domain Eukaryota; kingdom Metazoa; phylum Chordata; class Aves; order Gruiformes; family Rallidae; genus Porphyrio; species Porphyrio hochstetteri. Next base: position 12,880,105 of record CM036920.1, read on the forward strand.
ATCTCCTTGCAACCAGCCTTTACATTAGCAAGCTATTTCATGGAAGTATTTTTCATTAGGATTGAGTACCTCAAATTCTCAAATCTTGTCTATACTGAAGCAACGCATCACTTGAATTGAATTGATCTAAAAATCAATCTCGTTTAACTGGGGTGCACCCATGATGTAGATTCACTTCAATCAGTTCAAGCATTGCATATATTTATTAAGCTTAACTTGGCAGACAGTAAATTCTTATAAACAAAGGTTTCATCTAACTGATGTTACCAAATTAAGCTAAATCGATAAAACGATGTTTAAATTGATGTAAATATGTAATTACAAGTTTGCACCAGTTTAACTACAATTGATTTGTCACTGACTGATGCTACACTGGTGCACCCTTCAGATGAGGGAAGTCACCCTTACAGGCATTTCACTGTGGGCTTGCATTTCCTTTTTCATGCTAGGAACTCTATCACATGCAAATTAAAATTAACAATTAACAATACCCAATGAGTAATTTTACATATAATCTATATAAACAGCAAACCTTTTTCCTTTTGTTCAGATTATAAAACACAGACAGCTGTTTCCGATTAGGAAAGATGTTCCATGCTGCTATTTACTCTTTTTTTCCATGCTGCAGCTAATTACCTGCTGTTCTTACCTATAATGAGTGTAAGGAGTAAGGTTCGGAACCTCCAGCATCTGAGCATCAGGTTCATTCTCCACCTCACGAAGACTCACCCACTCTTCCTCATCACCCAGAACACCAACCTGCACATAGGGAAGGGAAGTAGGAATACAAAGCAGACTGTGTTTATAGCGTTATATATAATTTTATATATATAATTTCTTCTTCAGTGAGTGCCATCACAGCAGTGGGAGGACAAATGCTTTTAAATACATATTATCCAGTTAATATTAATTTTTATATGACAAGACACCAGTTATTTGTAATATGAAAACACAGCCAACTTAGCCAAACTTCCTTGTACGTGCTGGGACTTCACTGGGATCCTCTGATAAGATCTGTTTCAGAAAAACACAATGAGAGCACTCATACCCCATTGAATCTCACTGCCACAATACAAAAGTATCAAGTAGTAATATAACAAAATGAAAAACAGGCTTGATAATAACTTGCAGGAAGTGATGTGTACTAAGTGAGTCTCAACGGAGACAAAATGCCATGGAAATGAAGATAGAGAAACAAGAACAAAGTCAAAGAACAAAAGTGGTTTAGCCTCATCTGCTGAGCCATGTTTAGACCAGGCTTTTCCACGTCAAATCACTAGGTTGAAAAAGACCTGTGAGATTATTGAGTCCAACTGTATTTGTATCAACTTACCACAACATGTTGCTCAACACAGTCTCTCGGGTACAGCAGTGTTAAGAGGGACAAAATGGTGATGAGAATTGAAAACAATACTTTCCATACAGCTTTTTGAGATAGACTGAAGATGAATCAGGACTTATAATGAAGTCAACAAGGCATGACAGGAAGGCAAGGGTCTGACCCGGGACCCTGGAAGATGTCACCATCAGTAGGCAGGGTTGTGCACCTTAGAGCTGCGGTGACATTGTGAAGAAGGACAAAGAAAAGAGGTGGCAGGTATGAAGCAGAGCTTCACTTTGGAGATTCTCAAGTACTGAAACACAGGGGACCTTAGACAAGACTCCCTGATATAATTCCCTAGCACTGTGCACATTTACTCTGGTCTTTCAACCCTACTGCAAAGGGCAGCACCTGCAGTCCAATTCCCTCACCTTACCCTGGTAGCCAGAATCACAGGCTGAGGGATATCAGAGGCTATGTAGGCAGCTATTCCCTTCAGTGTCTATTTACAGACTTAATATCCACAACGATGCCTAATCCTTTTTTAACCTACTGACACTATCTACTCCCACAGACTGCTGTGGCGACAAATTCCAGAAGCTCACGACCCACTGTGTAAAGAGCTATTTCCTTTAATCTTTTCTAAACAGATCCCTCACGAGCCCTGTATACTAGTTACAGCCATAGACACTGTCAAAACACTCAATAGGCAATGTAGCCCAAAGTATCTTGCATATTCCAAGTACTTCAAATAGAAAATTAGGTTTCATTCACTTTTTTTTTTCCCCTTCAGGAGAAGCAGCCTGATTTATTTATAGATGTTTTAGTTCTTCGCTCACCCAGGAGTTGATGTGCTGCATATTTATGTTTGTGCACGAAGAAATGACACAAGGAAAATTAGGCCAAAGAAATAAATTCTGCTTTGCACTGTGAAAAGAAGCCTCTTCCTAGCAGAGGACAGCTTTCATGGAGGGATGTGGTTGCACAGGTCTTGATAGGTCTTTCAGTCTTTTTGGTTAGCAAGGACACTGCCGCACACCAAACAACATATAAAATAGATGTCAGTGGAGATTATGGGCCTTTTAAAATTCCCAGTCCCAAATGAGCTCCATATTTAGTAAAGCCCATGGATGCAGAAGCTTAAAGGAAGCAAGTTGAGACAGGTCTGCATGATAAAACAGAGCAGCCGTAAACTGAACCCAGGAAACAAAGGGGTGATAAAGAGAATTTAAGAAAAACAACCTTACTTGAACAAAGAAAGGAAGAGAGGGTTGACTTCAGTCAAGGAAACAGAACACTTTTTATTAAAAGAATTTTGGATTAACACAGTAAAAACCCTATAGTAAATGCTTATTTTTTCAAAACTCCTTGATCTTAACATCATCTCCTCAAAGTGCTGCAGTAATTGTATAGCCACAATCCACAGTGCTTTGGAGGCTGCAAATAACCATCTTTCTGTATTCTAAGAATTCTAAGAACAGTAAGAGCTTTTAAAAATATTTCTTGCATAGCAAAAAAAAAAAAAAAAAGAAATAAAAAAAGAAAGAGAGACCACAGGTTTCAATCGTTACACAGCAGCAGGCAGGTCATTAATACACATTAAGGACCACATGGTTCAGACCCAGAGGCCCACAGGGCTGTGAACAATTGACATGGACTCAAGCTTGAGAGGTGTCCAAACCCCCCACACCCCGCCTGTTTTGCAGCTAGGCATTTACCAGCTGGCTGCAAAGGTGGAAATATTAAGGATCTTTTACTGATTGAGAAGCAGCAAAAGCTGCTGTGTGCCCAGGGCTATGGCAAATCCCTGGAAAGCTATCTCAGCAGACAGCTTTCTGGTTGTGAGTGTTCTCTCTGGTAGGAAGGATGGGTGATGCAGATGCCAAGCAAGCCTGGCATATTGGTTGTTCCCAGGCTCTGGAGCCAGCTGGTAAACAGGTGGCCAGTACCTGTACTGGGAGGTGAGGGGGCCCCGGGCAAAGCAGCAGTGCAGACAGTCCTACTTTCAGGCTAATTTTCTGCCAAAAGTAGCGACAGAGAGCAGCAAAAAATCAACTGCAGGTGTAGTTCTGTGATTCAGCAGAAGATTTTAAGAAAAACAGACTTGTAACTTGATTTAGTTAGAATAAGACCATGTAATGTTCCCAGGATCTGGTGCCAGCATTTGGGAAACTAACCTAAAGGGTTAGATCTTCTATTGAAACCAGTATTATGTATTTTAAGAGTGCTGCTTTTGTGGGGAGATTTTCTGAAGTAAGAGGACTGAAGGCTGGATGGCTGTAGGGTAGCTTGGTGACCAGTCCGAGGATTTCTGTGTGACCTCTGACTTGTGTGGCCAAGCAACTCCAGGACAACATTACTCAAAACAAGTTTAATTTATTTAGCAGCAATCTCAGAAATGAAACTTGGAAAAGATCATTCAGTGATGAACTTCTTCCACAAGATGTATAGTAGATTCCAAGTTTCAGGGTCTTGAAGGAAAAGGAAATTATTTTTGCTGAAACACTCTGATGTCAGATCAGAGGAAACGTATCAGTTTCAAGAATCAGAGTACAAAGGGATTCCCACAGGGCAAAAAGAACTACGGGCAGTGGTAAGGATAAAAGAGTCCTTTGAGGGGCAAGAGAGTCCACTATGAGCTGCGCTGCATAAAATAAAGTTGATTTAGAGGCTTCTTTCTTGCAGCTGTTTTCTGGATAGCAGTGCATGCAAACTTCAGAAAAGGATTATGTTTGTTGACAGATGCACACATACTTCTGTCTGCATTGTGTTAGGAGGCAGATGAAAACACCAACTGCTTTTCTGTTACCGTTGGAATAAAGACTCCTTAAGAAACACGCTCTGCATCTGAACAGTTCTCCATAGAACAGGGCCACAATCCCAGGAGGCCCTGGGACGTCACAATAAAACACCTATGTCCACTGAGACCTTCATATGATTCTCGATAACGATCACCCATCACAAGTTAACACATGTTCATTCCCATCTCTCAGCTCTTCCCAAGGGATTTTGTTCAATAAAAGGGCACATTTGTTTATTATTATAGAAATGAGACAGCATAAAACAATACTGGAAGTGATGTCAGAACCCTTTACTTCCCTATGCATTAATTTCTTCATTTCTAAAAAGGAAAACATGGCATATTTTATAAAGTGACTCTGATGGAATGCAGTACAGGAGCAAAGTTGCAGAATTTTGACTTAAAAGAAACCAAAAATAATCAAAATTTGGAATGAAAAAAATATCTCACTGTGATCTTTTGCATAAGACAGTAATGCTTCCAAAATTTTGAACAGTTACAAAGTACTAACAGCAGGAAAGGCAAACACAATGTTTCTGTACGTTATAGAGGTACCCTGTGTTCTACTACAGTTCAAGATATGTCAGAGTTTTCATTATAGAGGTCCATAACTCACATTTGAAATCGCTTTGGGAGAAATTCAGTTCACAGGATGTCAGCCCGGGTGCAATTTTTTTTCCTTACAAAATCCTTAAATCGATTCAGCCTTTTTTGATTTAAAGATTAGCAAAGGCATAAAATTGTCAGAGTTTCAGACACTTTATTTACCAGCTGTGAAGTAACGACGACACCAAGAGAATCACTTTGTACAATGGATGAATTCTATCTGGGTCACTGACTTAACCCACAAAACCAGATAAATTCATGGCTAAAGTTATGATGTCTTTCCCAACTCACAGCTTTACAAGCGAACACAGCGAAAATGCTTTAAAGGTTTTACTACTTTGAAACTCTACTACCACTCACCATGATATTCCTATGAAATCTTGCTAAAAAACAGCAGAAAAGCTTCAGCAAAACCTCTCTATATTAGCCCATATGCTCATAGCTCTGTGACTTGCAATACCTCTTCATAAGTGGCCTTCAGCAGTTCCACGGGTCTTCTGCTGTCTGCACAATAACATTAATCACCAGACAAACACACCACACTCAGTGGCAGAAGTTAGCCCAGCTTTTCTAATCAGCCACTGGAAAGCTTGATGCTGAGCACCTACCAAGGCACAGTCATGATGATGTTGTTTATGTACTTCTCCTGACAAAACCCCAGGAAAAAAATCCAGCATGAGAAAAATAACCTGAAACTGGATTGCAGCGGGTAGGGAGTGCAAACACAAACCCACGTGAACAACAGCAGGGATTCAGTGCCATTCTTGGTTGCAGATTCCAAGAAAAATATGTCTACAACATATACTCTAACTGTGTCTGAGAGTGCAGGAGGATTGGAAGGATTTACTGAAATTCTTTGGGGATAAACACGCTACCTGTGAGTGTCAATGTCACAAGACAGTTACTGCTGGTCCTTCTGAACAAGCGTCAGCATAAGCTTTATAATACACTAGACCCTCTTCTCTTCAGATTATACTATAGGTAATGGAAAAACAATGTTAGAGATAGTTTTTAAATGGCATTGGTACTCTTTTGCAGTTCTCTGTTTGGAAATCTAGTGTCCTCCAGTCCTCTGAGCCTGGATGGGAAGATGGAAAAGAAACAGCCCAGTGATTTTTAAGAAATCCCTTCAGAAGTACGGAATGTTTCTCCAGTAGAAACGCAGAATTGGGATTTTTAACACTTGATATTTCAATATCTACCAACCCTAAAATATTAAAGACCTGATTCTCCTCTCATGTTCACAGATATAACTGGGCAACCTAGTGTAGATCCAGGCCTGAGGTTGGTGGCCTTGCCTGTGGTAGGGGGTTGGAGCTCTATGATCCTTGGGGTCCCTTCCAACTCATACCATTCTATGATTCTATGATAACTGAGAATTAGTTCCACAGTGGCTCCTGTGAATTTACACCCTGGCAGAAAAAGCAGAAGCCAAGGCCAGATGTACAAAATTTCACATCAGCTGGAATTCCCAGCTGTGTTTTTCTTCTAAACTGTTCGTGAAGTATCCAGGCTTCAAAAATGGCACACAGCCAAAATGGGATACTGGAAACATTTTCTAGACCTGCCCTTATCAAGTAAGCTTTGTGCCACATAAAGGAACAAAGAAGAAAAGCAGGTTGGTGGCAGCTTGTTTGTGTGAATATAAACAGTTTGTCTGTAAGGACTCAGATGCTCGGAGCAAAGGGTATAGTCCCAGCAGAGGTGGAAAAGAAATGCTATGTAAGGGATGTCCAGTGCAAAGCTATCACCCAGCTGTATAGAGTGGGACACAGATGAAGATCTTGACAGCACCATGGGTTTGTTGGTCATGCTTTGTCATGAACCCACAGACAGCAGAACAGCCCAGAGGGAACAGACCTGTGCAGGGACACTGACCAAGCTCTCCTCCTTCCAGGAGAGGTCATGCTGTACAAGGTCTTGGTAAACGGCAACATATTTTTTTCCCCAAGCTATTAGCTGTTTTGAGCTGCTCTGCACCTTGTTGTGAACTTTCAGAAAGCCTTATGTGCAAAAAAATTGTGAATGGACTGAGCTGTTGTCCCTGTACCTGTTTGGACAGAATCTTTATTCTCCACTTCAACTGATTCACTGACATTACACTAGAACTTATAGATCAGGTTGTTATAGTTAAGTGTGATCCTAACACTCTGCAATACCACCTGTTTTAAAATTGCCATATGCAAATCTGTGCCTTAAATGGCTTCTTGTTTAATGTGAAGGAATGAAACACTTAACAGGACTGCTGAAAGCTGTAGGTGGGACGGTGGACGAAAGACCCAGAAGGAAAATATTCTCCCTACATTTCTGTTTAGAAAATACTGTGGTAGGTTCTGCCTACTGCCCTTCTATCTAACGTAGCCCCAAGGAACAATTATACTAAAATACAGAAGCAGCAACAGTAATCTGTAGCCAAGCACAGACATACCACAGCTTAGAAGAGACAAAGTGAAAGGTGTAATTAAACACTGGGGTTCATGAGTGACACACCTTATGTGGCTTTAAAAGGGAGGCAGAAAAACCTGTGAAGTCCAGAGGGCAGGTGACAGCAGTCTAGATCCATGTCAGGATGGAGACATTCCTGCCCTCACCTCTGCTCCCGCTACCATGTTCTCATGTCCTCCCCTTGCAGTGTTACTCTTCTGATCACACACAGCCTGTGCAGGGAAATGACCTCTCAAACTCATTTGTTCTTGGCTGGATCAAGTCTTGTAGCAGCTCCATGTGTGATCATGCCAGAATTGGTGCATGTAGAAGGCAGGAGTAAGAAGTCTTGGTAAGAGTGATGGGGATGAGGAGACAGAATGGGAGCAGGACAGTGAGGGCTCTGGTTTAGATTGGCTAAAGATGCTGTGAAATTGCACTTGAAGAGAGAAAGAGAGTTTGAGTGGAGTGCTGGCAGAAAGGGGCTGTGAAAGAAAGGATTATATGCAGCTGTCATCCTGAAAACAGGATTTGTTGTATCCTGAAGGAGTCCCCAATTTCTCTCCATACCTGAAAAGATTTTTGTAAATCATGTGAGCAAGAAATTTTCATTTTTTTTCCTAATTAAATCCACTTAGAACAGCAATTCTTCTTGTGCCAAAGCTGAACAGTGAAGTATGGTGCAGAAGAAACTTGCAGGGTAGCTGGGGTGAAAAGAATTTCTGGGACTCTGCAAAGACTTTGGCTGTGCTCCTTCCCCAAATAGAATAAATATTCCTGGATCTGTCAGAACCACCAACCCCTTGACATTTCTAGCAATGCAGGAGATGTTCATGAGGGTTCGTGAACCAGAAAGATCTCTTCCCTTCCCTCCCTGAACACCAAGACCTCTTCAACCACTGTTTGTACCTGGGGCTCTCTGAGGATGCAGGTGAACGTCATGGTAATTATTACAGCAGTTTTAAAGCATTCAAGTTTATTTCACTTCTCTGGTGTTCTGCAACTAACAGATTTAACAAATTCCTAGCAACACCAATGTGGTGCTCCAGAACAAAATTGCTTCTCAGAATGTGCCAAGCCACCATATTATAGGATTTCAGTGTTTAATTCCATAATATGCAATGTGTATGTAAACGGTACAAAATGTACCAACTTGTTCACAACAATCTCATTATCAAGTGAAGTGATTGTATCAACTTGTCTAAGTGGTGACGGTGATTTAAGAAGTCCAACATTTGGTCTTAAAAACAGATTATATTATTTATAAAGATCTGTGGGTGGAAAGGAAAAAAAGCAAAGCTCATCTGTCAGGAGAACAAACGAGGAATATATAACTCCTCCAAGGCATAATGACAGCAGAAAGAAGGATATTGTTTAAAGCTGATGAAGAAGAGAATTCATCCTATTCCTATCTAAAGGCCTGGATAGAAAATCTCAGTATATTCCATTACAAGACAGAAAAACACACTCAGTCTCATGAATAATGGTGTCTTTACTGCTCAGTGCAATTCATCCTATACTTCTGACTCCATAAGATAATAATTCTGGGTTTGCATCTGGTTTGAAAATACACCTAACAGAACCTAAACACAGGTTTCAAATCCCTTTTTAGATAAATGGACTTAAACTCTGCTGTATGTATTGCTTACAATGCATCCGGTGTTCTTCTGAACACTAACAAAGCTGCTTGATATATATCCATGTAAATTAATTTAAAGGGTAAGAAATCTCACAGACACACACACACATATATATATATATATAAAATATCCTATTTTTCTTTTGTTCCTGTGAGCAGAAGTTACAGCATTCATATGACCCTTTTCTGACTGGCTCTAGCACAGACATTTCTCAGTGAAGCCCTCCAAGCTCCCTTGCATTCCAACCTTCCCAGGAACTCCATAGATACCACCAGGTCATTTGCTGAAGAGCTTTGATTTCAAGTTAAACAAACACTGTACTCCAAACAGCAGTTCACTATTTGGACCCTTTCTAACCCCTCAGAAACTTCAGTAGGAGCTTTTTATATCAGGGACATACCTGGCCTTCAACTATCCACTTGGAGATGGAGGTTTTGCCATCATACCCTGGCCGGAACTGAAGGGTGGCTGAGCGAGGGCTGATGTTGGAAATCACCAGGTTGGATGGAGCACCTGGAAGTTCTGAAGAAACAGAAATGTAAATGAGAGGTGGAAACACTGTGCCTGGGGCCCAGTAGTGCAGGTTAACATTCAGTGTTTCAGCACATAAAACACCTTGGTAACTGTTATAGCAGTGCAAATAGCTGTGCTTTGGTTTTTTGCTTTTTGGCAGAGTATTACATACAGCATTACTGTTCTGATGCTCTGAACATGCACCACATTTTCACAGATTAAATGAGAAAAAAAAAAAAGAGCCCATCTACAGATTTACAGCTACTATTTTAGAGAGTTGCATAACCGACAGTGTGGTGGCTCATCAATACTTCCCAGCTCCAGATCTTCCAGTTGCCAAGCCACCTAACTCCACTGTCCTGTTTCTCCAGAATTAAGTGACAACAACTTTTACTTCTTAAACTTCATACAACTTTAATATGTTAAAGAACAGAAAAAGACTCAAATTTGGGGTCATGTATGGGAGAGGTTTTGTGATTCTTATACTGACATATAATAGATGCTTGAATAAAGTGGATGAAGGCTTTGTTGCAAATTAAGAAGGCGACCTTCCATGGGGAAAAGTCTGGAGTCCCAATGAGATCTTTGCCTCATGTCAGGCAAGCTTACAGCAACATTTACATTTTTAATATTATCTGAATTATCAGCAAAAGCAAGGAAAGAGATTAAATATAGATTGTTTAGAATAAATTCCCAATAGTACTTACATTTCGAAGTAATGAAAATCAGTGTTGTAATCAGTAATCATTCATAATGTTGTACTATGTGCAAGTGCAACAGGCAGAGAATGGGTGGCTTTGTGGCATGTATTTCATGTATGCACGAATACACAATATTTCTTGATTCTTACTTCACGTTTGTGGGAACTATGATCAATAAACTAACCCTGACCAAGTAGGATAATGCTGTTATCTGGCTAACAACAGGGAGCATGGCATTGATCTAGTCTGCAGCTTGTCACAATTACCTATGATTAGGGAAAAGCAAAGCAAGGATATTTCAAGACATACAGAAAAGTTCAAAAATAGCGGAAAAAGGGAAAAAAAAGGATTACCATCAGTGATGTACACTATCTGTTCCACTTTGGAAAAGTCTACTTGTATAACCTATAAATTAACTGAAACTGCTTGTGTGAGGTAAGAATCAGCTTTATAGTTTGCTTTCTATACTGGATAAGAATTTTAAAAATAAAATGTAGAAAGGTAAAATGTGCAGGTGCCCAAATGGTACTCTGACAATGCAGTACAGGTCTGCAAATCTCCTCCCAAATCTTTTTCAGGCTACAACTCCCCAATCTTGTAAATAAGATTTTAGTTTCCTTAGAGAAATGTCCTCTCATAGGTGACATAAGCTATATGACTTATAAATGGAAAAACCTTTCCCTTGTAGCAGCATTCAGACTCTGTTCTTCCACCAAAGCAAAATTTTTTTATTTGATTCAGGCTTCATTCTTATGTTACTTTGTAAATGTCAAGAGATTCTGTATTGTGTCCAGTTCATTACTTTGTCTGTTCCTTCTGCCATCCTTACAACTTCTTTTGTACGTGTATCAAACATCCTCAGCCTTTTAGTAATTTCAGAATGTGAGTGTGCTCATGGTAACATTTTAATCTCTTCTAAAACTTAAATGATGTGGTAAAGAATTCCCATGCTTTAGAAATAAAGCCAGTTTTATTGTTACTGAACCACAACAGTTTGTGATCCTTGGAACAAAGAAATATGAAAAATCCACCCATTTTAATTTGCTCCATGCAGTTTCACCAACCTGGGGGCACACCAGAAGAGATGGTGGAGGATGTGACCCATCCACTCCCCCTTGCAGTCACAGCTGCCACCTCGATTGTGTAGGTGGTGAGAGATGACAGCCCCGTGATCTTGTACTCCAGGGTTGTGTTGGGCAGTGTGCGGGCAAGGCGAGATTCATTCCTGCCATACACCTCCCAGGAGATCTGGTACCCTGAAAAACAATGGCACAGAAGTCAGGGGGCTGCAGCAGTGGTGGGCTCTGGATTTTCTCCTAAAGCACAGTTATACAATAACCCAGAGAGTGGTTAATTCCTGCTTCTGCAGGATTTGCTTGTGGTCAATGGTGGTGCGACTTGTTTCCATCTCTGCTCCATTACGGTCACCTTTTATAAGCAGAAAAAAAAGTCGAGGTAAACACTGGCTAAAACACACTAGTATTTTTCTAATACTGTTATTTCTGATAGGCAGTTGCTGTAGGTACCCCTTGGGGTATCATCTGCCCATAGGATTACAGATGGGGGAGGACAGGGAGTCTCAACAGTCTGCCTCTTCCTCTATTACTACACAGTGCTTGCTACGAAATGCCTAGGAAACCTGGGGATAATCTTGCAGAAGGGTGGACTATAATTTTGTGAACTCTACAAAACAAATAGGAAAATGGAAAATACAACATCTTCTCACCAGCTGGAATACCTAATTAAAAATCTATATGTGCTTAGTAGGGCTACTCCCTTTCCAGGCTGAAGTAACCTTCACTGCTGCATGTCTAGAAATACTTACAAATCTGACAATAACAATCAGGCAGGAACATTGTGGGAATCTTCTAGGAACTGAAAAACCTCTACTCCCCACTGCTTGTTCCTCACACAAATCCTTTAGCAGGGTGAATCATTATCCTTTCTTTCAAACCCATAGTGCAGCCAATGTATTGTCCAAAACTGCTCTCACCCTGACCTCCATATTATTCCTCTATCATAACCAGGCTTTCCTTTTTATAACCATTTGCCTTCCAAGAACTTTTGAAACTTTCTACTATCTGATTTGCTCAATTTTACCTCCAAATCTGCTTGTCCTCCTCCTGCCCAGTCCCACTTTATTCTCGTTTGAGCCCATCTGAACCTTACTGTGCCAGGCTCCGGAGAGCGTGTCTGAAAAGTTTGCTTGATTGCAGCTTTCTTTGTGATTTGACTTGGGGGGGAAAAAAATACACATAGCTCTTGAATGCCAGTGAAATGGAAGTGAGTGAAAAGGACTAACAGAAAGGAACCCCACTGAGTGAACCATGCACAAGGCAAGCTGGCTAGGGAAACTCCCTACTGGGTTCCTGTTCCTATCATCTAAAATGAGGAATTCAGACCAGTTGGGGAGCTTGAGGGTTTTTTCTTCTTCTTTTTTTTTTTTTTTGCAAGCATGATAAGCTGATTAACATATACAAATTGATGTAGCAACATACCTTGTGGTATTGATCAACAGGGAAATACCATCTCATGAATTAAAAGCATGGCAAGACAAATATTTCTGAGAGTTTGAGAGGTGTGAGAGTTTGTCTGGTGCTAGCTGCCATTGCTGACAGATTCCTGTTAAGTTATTTTTGCATGAAAATGGGCTCAGAGTGCTCACATCATCACTAATTATGTTTCAGGTGAGGGGGCAGTGACAGAAAGAGGTGATACTTCAACCACTCCAGCTACACTACAGCCAGTGTTAAGCCAGTGTCCGAGTGGAAATTAAGCCAGTTGATAATTTACCAACAACTCAGGGACAGGGTGGTTTTTTGAAGCTCCCTGAAAAGGCTTAAGAATCATTTACCAGCAATCAAAATTTATGTAGCAGAGGCAAGATTATAATCTGTATGAAGACTGGACAAAACTTAAGGGCTCTTTTGCATTTATTAACAGAGGGAGAACAGAAGGATGGGGGATGATTGTCTACTCTCCTGGATACTCAGTGAAGAGCCATGGAGGAGTTGCAAACAGAGCGACAATCACAAACACCCCTTTCTTCCAAAAGCTGTGGGTCCAATGTTTGCTCCAGGCAGGGCAATGAGACAAATGGGAACAAGTCCAAACAAAGTGCAACTGTGCCTCTCCTCACTTCCCAACAGAGGACACAAAACCACAGAATGCCTGTGCACAGCCATGGACAGGACAGAGGCTGGACAAGGGCCATGCCATGACTCATCTGTCTGCCCAAGAGCTGCAGATGACCCTGCTATACCCGCTTTGATCCCTACACATGGGCTAGCAGAGGGAATCAAGGAGTATCACCTCAGAATAAAACAAAATGGGTTGCTCAAAGCAATAAATAACAGAAGATAAGCAGAGAACATTTAATGTTCTCCCTATCCATTTGTTGCTTATGAACAATAGGAAGTTTCATTCTCCATGCACTAGGCATGAAGCGATGAGATATCTTCTCTCCCAGCTAGATAAGCTTTGGATATATATTGAATGTTGGTGATTATTCTTTGAATGTTTTATGTTTTCTCATCTATAGGGATGAGACTCAGCTTTCCTACTCATTAGGCCCACAGTTTATGTATTTATTTACTGAAAAAATGTTCACCAGGAAAAATACCCCGAGTTCACATGCAAATTGAAGAAAAGGCAAAGACGCAGCATTTACTGCTGGATATTTCACTCCCGAAAGTATAGTTAAATTCCAGTCATATAAACAAAAAGCAAACAGAAAACACATCCATACATACCGAGCAGACACGAAGCCAAGTGTAATCATGTGTAAAAAAAAACAGATGAAAAAATGCTGAAGGAAAGAAACAACTTCCACTGTACCCCCAAGTAGCACTTAAACCACAATGACTGACAGATGGGCAGAACTTTAGGACATGTGGTTGGGAAAAATGCGCTCTCTGTTTTACAGACCTGATCATGGCCAGAAATGTGCACGGGGGAGTCCAGCCGGCCTGGGCTGAGAGTGTTTCCTCTGGCTTCAGTGGAAGTGGGAATAGGAGAGGTGCCACAGAGCCTTCCCGTATGCTTTGGCACTACACCCTCTCCACAAAATGCTGCCTAATGAAAACTAATGACCAGAGGAGTTTCAGAAATAATTTTCTGTTGATCTGGAGTAAATTCTCTACAAGAGAGCAGTACACCCAATCACAAACTGTCTGTCTACATCCAGGTCCTCATAAATCAACGTTTGCTGAGAGAACGAGGAAGATACTGAAATTTACAGCAAGAGTAATGGGCAATTTCCCAGAGCAGGCTGGCTGCCGGTCACCACCCTCCGTGCTTTCCTCCTCCCAGCCTGGGTGCATGGAACAGAAAGTCCAGCAAAGATATCAATGAGCAGAAAGGATGAATGATTGCCTCCCTAAGCACTCCGATCTCCAAGCAGCCCTCTGTAATCCTCTGGGGTACTCAGGGCATGAATAATTTTGCTATACTTTTCTTCTCCCCCAAATGCAATTTGCATCCTTAAGGACATTTTCCCTATAAACTTTGCTGGGTATTTTTACATTGATGTTTCTTTATGAACAACAGAGCTTCTTGAGTTAATTCTTTGTGAAAAAATTTGTCCCAAATATAACATGGTCCATCATTTTGCTCCACCAAGTTTCAACCAATTTTGGGAGGCAGCAGCTTGTTTCTAGCAAAGCAATTCTGCAACACTAAGCAGAATGCTGCTAACTCGTGCTTAACAAGGATGAGTATTACATCATCTTACTTAGATAGCTAGGCTGGGATTTAGCTACCTAAATTTAAGCACTCGTGCTTGAAGGCTTTGGCCATCTTCACTGAATCAATACTGCTCTGCTTTCAAAAGTCATTAGTTTCTGTTCTAGAACCACTTAAATCAACGCATATTTCAGGAAGGTTACTGTGCTACAGAGGCATATGATGATCTGCAAAAGGACTCCACACATACTATGAGCAGCAGAGAAGACACACGTGCAAATGGTGCATGTCACAGACCCAGAGAAAACACTGACAAATGCAAGTCCTATCAAAATAATTAGACCTGACAAACTTTAAATGCTTCAGGAAATTGGACCGATACAACATTTCAATGTTCAGGGGCCAGAAAATCAGATTATTTTTTTAAACTCCTAACATGTATTTAGCTTTTACAAATTATCATACACTTTAAAAAAAAAGTAAGTTAAACATTTTGATGTCAGTGCTCCCAAAACAAAATATTTTGCTCCATGTGAAATTCTCTTCTCCCTTCCCAACTATGTAATTTAAAATTTGGGAGCTTTCATGCACTTCAAAACCTTGAAAGCCTTTGTTAAATGGAATGTCCATCCTGTGCCGCTGTAATAGTTTCCCATCTGAAAACAATATTGCCTCTGTTGATAAGAACTACAGTTTTTCCTGAACTATTTGTAGCTTCCTTTATGAAAAATAATGAAGTTGCTGATGTTGGATCTACACTGGCATACAGTAAATAGATAAATAGCTTGTCAAATGGCAAACTCATCAAAGAGAAACAAGAGAGTTCTGAACCCTTGTGATAGTTTATACAAGATTAAGTAATGACATGCAAATTCTGTCACGCAGTCCACAGCCAGACCACTTGATCACAGATGAAGGATATTGCTGATTTCAGGCTTGGTCTTGATTGCAAATCTTAGCAATGCCAATCCAGATTTCGCAGCTGTAAACTCCATGTAGGAACCCCCCACGTTTGGGGCACAGGCCAAACACTGTCTCATAAAGTTTCAGAAATTTAGTAACACAGGTGGAGGTCATGGAAGATTTAACAAGACCAGAAACTCCATGGGGAGCTGATTTCTAACACAGCCTGTCTTTTCAGTGACCACAATCATGAGCTGCCAGTAATTGGACCTGTACTTTCTATATTGTGCCCTAGCTGACATTTCAATTACCCAAAAGAGGGACCAGGAAACCTGTGCTTACAGAGGCCAGTTCTCCCTAAATTCGCTATTACACAAACATGGTTTCACTGCAATGATACATTCCACCCCACAAACACCAAAAAAAAAAAAAAGGCAGCAGATAGCAGCTGATACTTGCCTGTAATGATGCCATTTTTCTCTACAGGTTCTTGCCAGCTGACCTTGAGAGACGTGTCCAGAATCTCAGTGAAACTCAGATGTCCCACCGCTCCTGGCTCTGGCAATCAGAAAAGGAAATCTGTTAACAGGAGAACCCCACATACTTTCGATCTGATTCATGTGGCAAGGTTAGGGCTGAAGAAATAAAACACAGAGCCGGGGCCAAGGGAAGCCTGCTGGAAACATCAATGAAAGCTGCAGGGGAGAAGGGAGAACGCAAGGTGTTAAGAAGCACTCTGGCTATCATCACATAAATTATTTTATCCAGTCATCATCCTAACTGTGCAGAGAACTAAAGAGAGTGGCAGCAGGAGACTTGCACGCAAGTTGTTCTCTGCCTCTCTTCTTGATCTAATCTAATTAGAACAATCAAGCTGGCAATCCTGGGAGCAATTGCATTTGCCTTTCTCCCTCAACGACGGTGTGTGGCATTTACCTGTGCTGCTGTGTGTAGCTTATCTGGCCTTAGGCCTGTAGCAATGCTGCCAGCACACCCCTCACCTGGAAAGAGCCTTTTGGCTACGCAAGGTCAAAACAAGGACAGAGTCACCAAGCCACTGCTTGGATAGATTCTCTCAAAACAACTCTAAAAATGTCCAACATAATGGCAACTGTCTTCTGTAAAATGAATACAAGTGTGTGAAACTTTTAAAGGATTTTTATGATGTAGCTCAAGAGCTCTTAAAAATTTCAGCTCCCTAGTGTGCAATGAAAGAGCATAAAATGGAATGACTGTCAAGAATATGCCATCCTCCCTCAATTTTGATCTTCAAGGAAGACATCCTGACTGATTTTTGATCCAACTGCTGTTCTGTCTTCAATCGATGTACTGGAAAAAGGAGTTTTTGTTCACTTTATATTCACTGTGCTTCTGACATTGGATCCCTGCCCGAGTGTCCTCCAGCTCCACTGACATCAGTTGGCAATTTCTCGTCTGCAATTTCATATTTTGTTTCCTCTTCACTTTAGTCCAGTTTCTCATTCCCCTCCAGCTATGATTAAACAAAACAAAGCAAAAAAAAAAAAAAAAAAAAATGTAGCCTGCCAATAGGTTGGCTACAACCACATTTGCAATTCTGCAATCCTAGGGAGGAAAATTTCCAAATCCATAATGCTTGGACTACTAGATATCACAGAACAGAAAGAATGCTGATTTGATAGTGATCTGAGGAATACCCAACAAGAGCACAGCAATTATGCACTATTTGGGACCATGTATCTGCAGACATGCAATCCTCATACTTGCAAAGCTTTGCTCCAATTAGCTCCTGCAGTTGTGGTCCAATTTTAATGTCATAATGAAAAACAGGTGCAGGTTACTCCAAGCCAGGACACATTGCTTCTGACTGGATGTCAGATTTTATTTGACCTGTAGTTCATCAGCAAACAGATCTGTTTGCAGTATTTTTTTTCTAAAGGATTGCTGAACTTTGCTATACAGACAGAAAATTATCACCTGAGAACATGAATGACAGTCCTTTCAAATCTCTTTTCCCACCACATAAATCCCGAATCAACTCAGATTCAACGAGTTCTCTGCAGAAGATGCATTATACCATCCTGCACTTAACTTCTCAGTCACCGTGAAAACCAGGGAAACCAATTCTGAAGGATCAAAAAGAAAATATAATCCTGCTCATCTCTGCTGCTGAAGCACTGTGTTGGGTACAGCTGCATACACCAAGAAATGTTTTAAATTCTTTATAAAATACAAGCCTTTATTTCTTTTGTTTTGTGCTTCAAGGTGGAATTCTCTTGTGTTTAAAATGGCATGTGACCCCAAACATTCCCCGAGATACTCCCAATGCCTTGATTATGCACTTTCTCCCCCTTTGTATTAGGTCTTCAAGGCTCATTTCTGAAGCCTTCAGCAGATATTATTAGTCTTTTTCCTCTTTCCAGCTGATAAATTTTCATGAAATCTTAGTAGTCTCATATCTTTGGTTTCCTACTCTTCCATACTCACTGAAATTAATCACAGGTTTCAAATGTTGGAGAGAGAATGACAGATGGACCTAAGACAGACGGACCTAAGACAGACAACCGAACACATTTACAAACCATCACAGCCCAAATCCTCACTTCCTTAGGAAAACAGGCAAAAAAATGTTACTACCACACAGAGGAACCTAATGTATGGTTCTCTTTCCTCCACACCTTTTGCTTTAACCCCAGACACACATGTATGAGTTTGCATTAATCGTTCACACAGCTCTCTGGTAGTAAAGTGCCATCTTTGTGATCCACTCTAAGTCTACGATCTGCTTCTGGGGCAGAGGCCTAGCTTATGGAGGGGGGCTAACCACAAAAGGTAAATCCATGGCAAAGTAGTATTTCTAAGAAACAATACCTTAATGGATCTATTAGACTTTGTTTTTAGCCCTGATTTGGATCTGAAAACGTGCAGCAGTGTTTATGATCCTCTGTGACAGGAAGATACTGAAATGCTGGCCAGAGCCAAGATCACTGTGGACACTCTGTAATTTAACTGTTACCTGCATCCGAAAAAAGCCAGACTTGTTAGTCCCAGATATGTCCTGAACAAACACATCCAAGGGGCCACAGAAGCCAAAACCTTTTCTAATGCAGGAAAGAATTTATATGCCAAACTATCCAGTTCATCTTGTTTCATCCTAGGAATCTGACTGCAGTTTTGCAAAATATAAGTTACAGCACTGTTATAATCCTGGTTCTTTTATATAAACATTTGCGCTATAATATAGATAAAGACATTTTCAATATATTGATTAACAGAAGGAAATTATAATAATGACTTATCATTGGCCTCCACAAGAAGTTCTAGTTCTCAGTTCCTAAGAAGGTCAATTTGTATTTATGTAGATGCCTGAACATGGATTTAAGAGCATAAGGGTTCACAGCCCTCAACGTGTTGTGTGTTAGCTGAACCAGACTATGACCCTTTCGGCTTCTGACCAGTATTAACAAATTTGTCCAGGTTTAGTCCATTAAAAAAATATTAAATGCATTTCATTTGTCACAGACTAAAACAACACACATGGACAACTGGCTGAGGTAGTTGTTTGATATAAGGTAACCTGACAAAGGATGACGAACTGATTGTGAACCTGAGGTGCAATTTTAAGTGCCTGTATTTGAAAATTCTGGCTTTTACATTCAGCCAAGGAAACTGTGAGCATTCAGATTCTCTACCAGTGCTGACTACTCACTGTCTTCAAGGGTGCGCAGGAGCTGAGGTGTGCTTCGTGGTCCATCGCCAGGTGTGGTGAAACACAGAACTGATGTATAGTAAGTAGTGTATTTCTTCAAGTTGGTGATGCAGCCACTATGAACACCATGAAAATCTGGAGCAATGGTGACCATAGTCACACTCTCTGGAGCATCCACTGGCCATGCTAGAAGCTAAAAAATTTAAACATGGATGAGCTCTCATTAGAAGTTGTGTCTGTTTGGAATCAAAGTATGTTTGTCTGCCAAACCCATCTTAATCTTGCAAAAAAACCCAAGCAATGCTGGTAAACTACTGTCAGCTTGGACACTGAACAGATGATTATAACATGGTTACGGTGGTAACAGTGGAGGGGTGTGTATAATACTCACTAGTGGTTGTGGATACACTGATACCATGAAGGTATCTCAATGTTTGCTACTGAACAAAATGCCAGAATTATTGGGAATTATTGTTCGTATGATGAGTCTTTTGTCTCTCCCTGGACTGCTCTGGACAGTCTCTGCTATACAAAAGATGCTGAAGGAAGAAAATTACCTTCAGTGCTACACTGAGATAAACGCTTTACCTTATTTTGGGGTTCCTTTAAAGATCCCACTGCCTAGGGAGGTTAGTGGGATAAGGGGGAGAGAGAGGAGGGGGAAACTCCCTTCCCCTCCCACAGTCCCTCAGCATCCCACTGACCCAACCATGCCACTTGTATTTATTTCAGCCCAAAACATGAATAGATGCCTGAAATTAATGAGTTGTATTTAATGCATTTAGCCAATGTCTCCAGTTTCTGATAATCAGAAAGCACAGTTAGAGGACTAGAAGGAGTAATTTTGTTAGGAATATTCCATATTTGAAAAGGTGCACTTTACAACTTCTTGAAATCAATTTCAACGAGATAAAAATGGAAAAGGGCTGATGGAATGGTAAGTTTTATTTTCTTTTCTAAATCACCTTTGTGGATTACAATTGGCATTTATAACTTTGGAGGAGCGAACGTCTCTTTTTTGAGTACATTTCATTGCACAATCCTCAGGAAACATGTGCAGCAAATAAAAGTGAACAATTCCGTCAGTTAAAGGAAAATATGGGTTTAATCCTCAAGAAAAGCAAAGGCCTTGCTTTGACTACTAGTGATTTATAAATCATACAAAACCCTATGCTATAGAAGTTACTGACAGAAATATTCTCATACAGTACTGCAATTCACAATCCCTTTGAGAAGCAGGAATGGTAAAGCTCTTGCAATCTGTGGCAATCAAAGAAACTCAAGGAAAGAGAAATTTTGATAATTTAAAAAGTTGTCACTGTCCACTGACAGATACAAACTGCGATTTTAGTTATTTCATACCATTGCTAAAGAAACCAAAACATAAATTAGAGGCAGCTATGTGATGAGACAAAGGATCTTTTGACTGCAACTCTGAATAAAACAAAGAATAAAAATCTGAAATATGACTTCTGCAAATCCAACTGAGCTCACCATGCTTGGACTTGCACCAGAAAATTAGAGTGCACTGCAGTCCACTGAGCCCAAAAAGTGCTTTTATTCTCCAGAGTCTGAACAGAAGCCAAATACTAATTCTGTATTGAGGTTGCAGGATATACTCCTGCAGCCCTGTCAGTCACCAAGTCTTTAGAGCTGATTCTATCTCTGGGAAAAACAGATATACCCGTCTACATGTATATAGCACTTCAGCAGCAGAAGTCTGAAATCAGCACTGCTTTTTTTGAGCAGCATTTTTTGTAGATGGGAAAACCACTAAAACTCCCATGCATACCTCTGTCTCAGTTTCCCCATCACTTTGAGAAATTCTCAGAGAAGGCTCAAGCCTTCCAAAACTTCTAAACTCCACCTACAATCCTTCAATTTACAGCTTCCATTCTGAACTGGAGTTCCTTTGCAGTTCACCAACACCCAAATCAACCTTCCTCCTCCCTGCTCATAAAAGATACCTGTCTTCCCTCTTCCTGCTCTGTGATTCCTACAAGATTAATCTTTGTTCTTTCCATTAATGTTTTTAAAACCTTCATTTAATATGCTGCTACTGCTGAACCATCGAAGGAGTTTCTATTAAGCAGTCCTTCCTGAGAGACAGAAATAAACCACTCCAGCTACCTTCTTAGCATACACTCCACTGGTCAAAGTACCAACAAGTGCTCTGTTAAGCACTCTCTGCTCTGCGTACTGTAATAGATATTG
This sequence comes from Porphyrio hochstetteri, assembly GCA_020800305.1. NCBI lineage: Eukaryota > Metazoa > Chordata > Aves > Gruiformes > Rallidae > Porphyrio > Porphyrio hochstetteri. The sequence continues at coordinate 12,901,598 of CM036920.1, forward strand.
GAGTTGCCCCATCGACAGGGACTTACCATGCTAACTCTGTGTCATCAAGCATGATTAATAAATTTTACATTCTTCTATCTCCCAAATCATCACAGTGGGAAAGTTAAGATAAATATTTAGTGTGATGTCTGGGTTCCTAATGAAATGAATGGGAATTTTGCACTAGAGTAAATAGAAATCTCAAGGTTGATTTTGAAGTGGCACAGCAACATATCTCCTGTGCTGACTTTCCAAACTGTTTGACATTGAGCTGCTTTTAGTCTGTGGAAATTCTTCAGGTAAATGACAAAGGTATTAGAACTTCTAGCCCATGAGGTATTCCTTTTCCAGGACTTACATAAATTAGCAAATGTTTTTTTTAGGAGCCACAACTGCTCAGTTCTCTCTTCATTTTACTCTTGTGTTAAATACTCCTGAAAATATACAGTCATTTTTGGAGATTCATAGATTATTAGAGTCAATTTCTAATTCTTACATACCAGAAGCACGAAGACAAATATTATTTGAAGTTGCAGAAACCTTGTTTCTATTTACCTTGTATCCTTGGTTAATGCCATTGATGAACTGTTGGGGTGGAGGGTTCCAGAAGAACTGGATGGTTGTGGAGTTCACTGCCTCGACTTGCACATTCTGCGGTGGAGCTGTAGGCACTGCTCCCAGTCAGCAGAGGGAGAAACAAAATAAAACAGAACAGAGGAGGGATGAAGGGACACAAGAGAAGGATGAACACAGCACCCATTGCCTGCCACTCATGAGCCACAAAATAACAACAACCTTGAGAAGAGGATGCACTTGTGAAACAGTAACCAGTAATGGTTTGGAAAGAAGGGTAAGTGGGTTAATTTCTCTTTCTGTGTTGGATATTCTTTCAAGGGGAGTGGATGAAATGATTTCTGTAGCTTATTATTGCACAGATGGGTTTCTCATGAAGACTTGGGACAGAAGCTAGGTAATGACAGGTGAACACATCTCTTTCAACTATCTACGACTGCACAGAGAATGAACAGTTTCAGAAAGAAATTTCTTGAGTCTTTTAATGCTGCACAATTCCCCAGATCAGACAAGCAAACGTGGAGTTTGCATAATTAAAACTCTAATTGTGAATTATAATCTGGCGACAGCATCTGTTTATTATTTACTGCTGTTTAAAGAATTAGGACCAGTCATATCACATGCAATAAAGATTTTTCTTGGGAATTGGAGACGTTCTTGTTTTATCTTGATATGATATTCATTCATGTATATTGAATTGATTATATATATTCTGGGCCAATACATCCTCTAATCTACTAAAAGTTGCATAAACATTTTATGCCAAGTATTTAATTAGACAGATGTTTTCTCAACACAAAAGAAAGCAAGGAACATAAAGGCCTACTGCCTTCAGATGACAAAAAATAACACCTAAATATTTTGCCATTTAATATAAGGTCTCTTTAAATACCTTCCAGACAATTTCTTTAACTTACTGCTTTAGGCTGTCCTTCCTATAGTTCTCAGAGGAAAGAATAATAATAGACAGGTCAATTCTAATGACATTACCAAGCTTATAGCAAATTTAAAGAGAAAACTGCTATCTGAGTATTAAAAAAATGGACTAATAATCTTTGAATCGTATAAAATAAGTTTAATAAAATTTCACAAATATTACTATTGACAGTCATGTGCATTTGTATTCTATGAAAGAGGAACTATCCACAAGGCATTTTGAAGCCTGGAAAGCTTTGTTCCTTCTGCTTCCAAGGGAAAACTTCTACTAAAGCCCAGTGACCTATGATTCTAAAAAGTATCCACAATTCCCACTGAGAAATGGTAGTTTGCTCCATACTTTTCAAAAACAGGTCACAAACTTTTAAAGCTTCAAAGTACTTTTGGAAGATGAGTCTCTGTATGGCAAAGAAATCAAGGCATTAAGTTCAAAAATGTAAAAATGTTCCTTTTTACCACCTAAAGATACGTTTGTTTGAGAAAGACATAAGGGGACATTCATTATTCTTAACTGGTGTACAAGCTATGGCGAGTCTGCAGCCAACAGGGCAAGGACAGTGTATCCTTATCAAAGACATCCACAACCTAGAAATATCCACACAGAGAAGTGGAGAAATGCTCAAAGATGTCAGGTCTGAAATGACAAGAACATCCACTTTCATGCCCTGTGTCACTAAAACTCCCTGATGTCTATCATGGCTTGAAAATTTAGCTCTGCACGTTTTTTTTTTACCTCAGAAATGGCATATTACTCAGAATTTTCTTGCCCTAATTTAAAACCTGATGTCACCATTTATGAACTATGCATAATTATTGAGTTCTAAAACCAGAATTTATCTGATACTGCTCTAAATTTTCATTAGAATCTGGGCCCTACTTGCTGCCATGTATCATAATTCCCTATATGCTTTTGGAAGGTTAGAATATTATCTTAATGACCTGTAGACATCATAAAGTTTTTGTAGTTAAGAGATTCACCAAATCATCCTGATATACAGTCACATACATTAAAGTCAATCTACAGTCATAAGAAGCCACTTTGGCTACATTCCCCTTCTAAATGTATTTTTTCTTATTCATCATCTTTGATGAAACTGTTTGTTATAAGAGTCACAAGCTGAATTTCAATTTTCTTTTGTGTGCAATACTTTGTATAATTAACAGTTAATGTGAGTAAAATTTTTTAAAAATAAAATTTGTTTTCCTGCATATTTGCATATTCAGATATTGTAACTGCCAGAGATATGTTATTGTGAAAAAAAATTTGATGAGAAGCCTTCAAGTTAGTTTGCCATCACAAAGTTGTCACATGGATATCATTGATAGTCTCCTTCTGCCATGAAGGCTAAATCAGCCGAGCATCACCCTTTTCAGTCATTCCTCTTCCTTCTGCTGAACTGCTACATTACAACTCTATTTATATGTGATATGCTCCTTTTGTAACACAATTATTGTACAGAAAATCTATACATAACCCATGTGAAAGCCACACTTGAGGAAATGCAGAACTTGGGCAGTGGAAGAAGAGGCAGCTTTTCCCAGAGGATAAGAAACAGATCACAGAATCACAGAATCGTAGGGGTTGGAAGGGACCTCCAGAGATCATAGAGTCCAACTCCCCTGCCAAAGCAGGGTCCCTAGGACAGGTCGCACATGTCGGCATCCAGACAGGTCTGGAATATCTCCAGAGAAAGAGACTCCACACCCCCTGGGCAGCCTGTCCCAGGGCTCCCTCACCCTCACCGCGAAAAAGTTCTTCCACATATATGGGTGACCTGAGAGTCAACAGTACAGTCAGTCCCAACAGGAGACTCCCACTGCCTTAATAATTTTCCCAAAACACAATTAACATGCACACTGCTGCTATGGTTCTGTGGGTGTTATTTTCTTTAGTGGAGGATCCCATAGATGCTGTACAATGAATAGCACATTTCAGCATTTCAATAGCACAAGGATTTAACTCTAAGGGTCTGATGAGTCTTTTAGATACAATTCAAAATATTGCCTTTTTTTGAAAGGGGAAAAAACCTGCATCAGCAAGCTCCAAGTTTTCATTTGCACTCCTTACAGTCTTCAAAATAATCCAGGCACGCACAGGGGATAGTGTCCCAGTTCCGGCTAGGACAGAGTTAACATCCCCAAGCAGCCAGCACAGGTGACCCAGTCTGTTTTCCACACCAGCTGACATCATACCCCATAAAACAACAGTTTTAGAAATGTAGCTAACCAAAGGCATTAAGGCATTAGTTATTTCTTCTTTTAAAAGGATTTTTTCCCCTTTCATTAGGATATAATTTCTTGAAACAAGGATAAACTATCATAGCACAAAAAGTACCTGGTACCTGTTCTAGTAAGAAAAATGGTTAAAACTATGAACACAAAACGTAAAACCTTCAGAATGTTGGAAATCATGATTTATATTACAATTCCTCTCTGGACATCCTTATTGAAAAATCAACATCTATCTCAATGAATGCAGTTAAAAGATGGAAAGAATGTGGTCCATCTAATATGCATAAGCCTAATTATACTGCAGAAGACATAATATAATACATTTTTATATTTTTAATCAGTAAAATATTGGCATTATAATCTCAAATTTACTTCAAAGTGCCAGTATCATCCTTCACTGCCCTGATATTAAAGGTTTCTTTGGGTATCTGATCAGTTTTGCATTTAAAAAAGAAAAGAAGTCTGAGAGAAGCTAAATCAGAATTGACCTCTGGTTACTTCAAAACTCAAATACTTTTCCAAGACCATGGTTAGTAACTTACTGAAACCGTGACTGTCCACATAAAGGATTTTCTAATTTAGAGGTAGATTTTTATCCTCTTCCTGCAAGTTTCTTGGTGACAAGAGGTACAGAATCTACTGATGTCAAATACGTGTTTCAAGAGCAATCTCCAAGTATTTACATGCTCAGGTTTTTAAACCTGTTGTTCATCATGTTGGCAAGTATTCCTAAACTGTCTCACAGTGGAGACCCTTCTGGATCTTGGAATTACAGATCAAATTGGTCAGACAAAACCAACTGTTACTTTTTTCCCAATAAAGTTCACGTGGTTGGAAATCTGTGAAGAGCTCAGCCCCTGGGACTGCAAGGTAATGCACAGCATTCTAAGCAGGAAAGGTCATGGGAGCACTCTAGATAAAAGCCATTAAAAGGGTTTGCCTGACGAGATAATTGAGAGAAGAGAAGGCATTAAGGTTAAGCATGTGTACATGTAATTATTCTGTCTCTAGCTATGTGCAAATAGCATGTAAACCCCACAGAGATTCTGACAGTCAGACTACTGGTCTTTAATACAGATCTTCAGCAGAGAAAAGTCTCCTACTGCTCTGGAGCTCCTGACCTTTGAGGTGGCAGCTTCCATGTCTCAAAAAGGCAAACTTGAGGAACTGCAGGTTTTTCTCTGTATGAAGATTTGGTCATTCCTTTAATGTGCTTGCTTGAACTTTAACGTGCTATGAACTGCAGCAGATGTGCAGGGCAACTGGTCTCTGCGATTCAACACATGCCAATATTGGAAATTCAGTGGTGTGAGATTTGGCACTAAAACTGATGGGTTTTCCTTCTCACAGCTGGGAAATGTCTTCTCTTCCTTCCTTGCATGCCTCTCACAAGGAGAAAATTTTACTTCTTGATTAAGAGCTGGTGGGTAGAGGCCGCACACCGAGGCAAATGCTAATTTCACAACCTTTGTGAAGTATTAAAAAAAACCCAACAGCAAGCAAGAAATAGAAGGCAAATAACACCTAACAGCAAGAACACTGAGATAGACAAAATCCATCCAGAACCACTCTAACCTGTGTCCACACAGGAGCAGCTTGGCCCAAGATGGCCATGGAAGCTTCAAGGCTGTTGGTAGGCTCCCCAAAGGAAGTGAACAAGGATCTTTACAATGTTTTTGCTGAGAAAGCCTAAGTGAAAACTAAGGGAAATCTCTTTTCATTGAGATAAAATTGAATGGTTGCTGAGGACACTCCTTATTCAGAGGTTCCTTTTTCAAGGTTATTTCCAAAAAAGTAGGAAATTTTCAGTTAACTGGGTTTCTCCAGCTCTTTACTTTATAAGAATCTCCTCTTATAAATTCCTCTGATTCACTTCCTACTGCCTAGGAAGAAATTGCTTTGGACCTGGCTGAATGGATTCATCTTGCTTTTACCCTCTCTTCACACCATCAATACTCACTATTCCGGTGACTCTCCTACTTTTTTATTCAGGAAAGGCCTTTTGCTCAGACTTTCTTGGCCTTTCAAGGTGTCTGTGCACAGCACTGAAGGGAAAATAAAACAAAATCGAACTGCATGTTGAGACTTCAGGACATAAGACAGGCTTTTGGGATAAGCATCAAAAGAAAGACCCAGCACTTAAAGTAGAAACAAAAGAGGGTTAATGTCAATGCAAAGGGCCTAGTGAAAGATACATCTCTACTTACAAACCTTGCCTTCCCTAAATCTAAGGAGCGGTGGGAGTTTTTCAAAGAGAGAGAAGTTCAGAAGTATTTGAGCTAGTGAGATAAAAGAGACAGATTCAAAGTCAAGAATGGAAGCTTCTGCTTTCACAAATCAACCTGCAGGAAAAGGTAAACATGTCCAGTAGTACAGACCAGAGACATCACCACCATCCAGCAATGTTAATACATCTCACAAAGCTCTTCTTATATGAAAAGGTATTAGGAAACTTCAGTTTTTCATATGGCAATGAAGAGTCCTGCAGGACACTGCTTAACTAAGTAAAAATTGCCCTATGCAGAAGGCTGGCACAAATCCCCGTGAAAAGTAACATCAAAGTAAGGAACAGCTGGAGAAAGTCTGATGAAGAAAGACCTATATATACAGAGCATCAAAGGATTAGGCTGAATATCACTCTGAAAAGACTTTCAAGATTTAGATGCAGTCAAACTGTCTGACCCTAGTGCTAGGGTGTTCAGTGCTTTGCCAGTAAGTCTTTCTGATATTTTATCTAACTGACATTATGTGCTAGTTTCTCTCCAAATGTAGATCTTTCGGCATCTTTCGAGTTTGGCTACATTCTAGAAGTTGGTGATTTTCAAAGAGCCTTGAGTAACCTATTAGTTGTCAGTGGGTAAAGCAACGCCTGAGGACTAATAAGGGATTAATAGACTAGGTTCTGGTATCAATCCACAGCTTATATAGCCAGTCAATATTCTGTATGATGGAGATGCCAATGTGCTGACCTGCTCCTGCCAATGGGTTGATCTGCTCCCAGTGTTCATTTCCTGCCAGGCTTTGACTGTGTAGCATGCTTGATTAATATGAAGTATTTCAGGTATTTTTCATCTGCAGAGAGACAGGTTCTTGCCAGCACAGCTCACATCATTTAATGCATGTCAGAGTAGAGGCGGCAGCAGTGGTAGAAGGAGAGGGGGATGGATGGGAGTGTGTGTCTTTGACATTTATCTCCGTTCATATTAAAATCAGAATATGATTTACAAGGCAGTTTTACACTTGGCTTTTTCTTACTCTCACTGGTTTGGTTTAGGAAGGACTTTCCAAAGCAAGAAACAGCCATTGGCTTTTCCTGTCATTTTTGAACTACAAGACAGATGAAGGAACAGGGTTGCAGACCATAGCACACTACATATGGACACGTGATACTAATCCAGTTTCAAATGATACTGATGCTAACCACCCTCGCTTCTTTTCATCTTCAAATATAAAAAGGCCTCAAAATTCTTTTCAGAACAGACTGTATACCTTTGGTGACTTGCACAGTATTCCAGCAAGGCATTCATTAGGAGATCCACAGAGTAGTTATTTACAGCTTTTATTAAATACTGATATAAAATAGATAATAAATATCCAATTTTTCTTCTCTGTCTACATACTGTCGGGCATTGAGGAACTACATAAAGACAAACAGGCCATTGAAGGTTGTTCTGCAGGCTAAACATTTGCTGATTAATATGAATGCAGGACTGACTACACTTAATTTATAACAGAGGATTTATATCCTTATAAATGACAACAGACAGCCAATCAACAAAGGATGATAATAACAGCACATAATATCAAGGGAAATTAGAGTCAATTGCAGGATTTAAGGAAAAGAGTGTGAAGGCCAAACCCGAGTCTAAATAGATGGAAGGTTAAGGTACTATGATAGCTTCAAATGCACAAATAAACAAAGTAATGAATTACAAGCATATTCACTACAGAGATTCAAGTTCTATGTGCAGTCCAAATCTCAGCAGAGATTCAGTCTTTAGTGGGGTACAAAACATTAATCCTGGCTGCAAGGAGAAGACTTTTAAGAAAAGCATTTCAAGGTCTGCTATAAATACTTCTAGAAAGAGGTCGAGTGCGTCTAGACTCCTCTAAACTCTGAGGCTTTACACGCCCTAAGATAAACTATCGATATCTTCCTTCTTTAATTGTCGTGGTTAATTAGTGTTGCATATGAACAATCTTGTCTTAAAGATCTCCCTACACCTAAAACTATATCTAATCATGTTCCAGTGCACTCCTAGTAACTGTTAACAAACAACTAATATATTCTTCACTGATTTTAAATTAACTGATGTACTGTAAAAATTCAAGTTTTAAAAATAGTTTAATTGTTTTATCACCAATAAAGTAGAGACCATGTACTGTCCAGTGCTCAGAATCCAGCACAACCCTGCAATTATGGGAATATATGAAGGCTTTAAGGGCCTGGTACTTAATTATCCTACGGATTTTTATACCAATCTAGAGGTGTAAACATGCCTTACACTGGTTGTAAAAAGTAATTACATATCCTTTTGTTGATGTAATTTATACTCTTCTTAAAGCACTTACCAGAAAGGAGTGGAGGAGCTGTAGAATAAAAATCAGGGCTTTAAAGATCATTTTATCTTCCTCTTTGCAAATGTCTGCACCATTCCTGAAATGCTACAAACACTCTTTCTCCACAGGCAGTATTTCTCTCCCTACACTTCCCTTACAATTTATTCCATATTTCTAAAACAAGGCGTTCTGTGATTATCAGGAGTAATACAGCTGCTTTTCTCAGCTTTTGTCTCCTGCATTGCATATGTGGAATACTGCATATCTTGACGATAATAAACCCAATTCCCTGCCATGTTCTCTCTGACTCTCCTAGCAGAGTAACCTCAACCCCTGTCTAATACACGTTATAGAAATTCATTCCACAGGACCCCATCTCTCTTCAGCATTTCTATTTATTTCTTGTGCTGTGGTTGACTCTGACCTGCAAGTGTGGTAATATGTTATCATGAGGGTCAACACAATTGGATAATTTTTTAATTCACTCACAGCTTTTTCTGCAACAGAGATAGCAGCAGAGCCTTGTCTCTACTTAGGCATTTGAAATTTGTATGTGTTTCCTACCCCATGCTATAAAATTTGCTTGAAATGACCATTCATTTTACAAGTTATTCGACTATCCAAGAGTGCATCTCCTCCTTAGGAAGCTATACTATAAACCATGACTGTAAAGGATATATTGGTCTGATGTGCTCACCTCCTTGTAAAGTGTACTCTGTCACAGGTCTGCTGAACGCTCCCAGCCCAGCTCCATTGTAAGATGCCACCTGGATTTCATACTGGGTCCAAATGATCAGGTCTTTCACTAAGCAGTAGTTAATTTCTGCACTGGTGATGTTCTTATACTGGTATTCTCCAGGGAGGCCAGCCAGGCGATACCTACCATATGGAAAGAAAAAATTGCTGGTTAATTAGGTGGTATCATTTATAGGAAATATCCTGAGTAGCAAAAGAGCTTCCTCTGTGAAGAGGCAATATGCAAATTTTTACAGCAGAATTACATAAAGAATAATGAAAAATAATCTCAAAGAGCAGACTAACTTCTGATAAGACCATATCACGTTTGACTGCTATAGCATTTGTAATCTGATCTCACCAAGATTACATGCTCACGGCTAAACAAAACGGGTATTTTATCCTGTTTTATGGTTGCAGAAAAATTACAGCTTTTTAAATGTGGCTTGTCTAGTAAAAGCTGTGATTTAGTAGAAAAAATAGCCCAGATGTGATTTTTATCAGGGTGCTGCTGTAAATCAGCTTGAGAAATGGTTTTTTTTCCCCTTTTGCTCTGAAATCTGAAAAGGAAGAGCTCAGAGGGCTCAGACCTTCTAGAGTCTCAGGCATTGCCACCACTGGCTTCCAGCAGGATTTAGTTCACAGCATGATTAACATAAGGATGGAATATCATTGAGACTGAAGGATTGGTTAAGCATTGGAATCTGGGAGAAGGACTGTACCAAATATGGATGAGTATTCAGTAAACATCCTGACAAATTTTCTCCTGAGACATGGGAAGCTGCGACACTGAATATATTTTCCCATGTAAAAACTGTTTTGCAGAAAACAGAACCCCTTTGATGTGTCTCTTTAGGCAAAGAAACTAAGGAAAAGCAGCAAAATACAGAAAACAAACCAACCTGGTAAACTTCTGAATGCGAATAACAGTGTGTGTTTTCCTCCCATTAGGAAAATGATACAATGGATGCTTACAATGCACTCATTTACAAAAAAAAAAAAGAGAAAAAACCCCAAATAAACCAGAGGCTAAGCAAAGGGCACAAGACATTATTCTTCCATGGAAAAGACAAATATAGAAACATTTGTATTTTTATTCATCACACAAACTTTATGCTCTCTTACTCATCTTTGGCTTCACAGTAATCACCAAAAGCTTATTGACACAGAGCAATTTCATTGACATCTTACAGTCTGATTTTAAATTCATCTAAGTTAAATTGGTGCAATCTCTACAACCAGACATCTTCGTGTATTTCAGCCACAGATTTTGTTCTAAAGTCTTCTTGTAAAGAGATCAGATCCTAATCACTGACAAGCCCTCTATTTTCTGCTGAGGAGCTGCTTCCCTGACCATATTTTGGCATACTTAATAATTGTAATGCTACACTGGTGTGATTCCCTTCATGAAATATAAATGGAAATCAAGATATATCAGCCCTCAGCTGTGTTTATTGAATGCCTGGATCTTTTTCTACTGTATGCAATTTCTCCCTCTTTCTTTTGTCTCCTGTGAAAGGTGTATGGTTCCTGGCAAAGTCAGTTCTTAGTGCAGCAGTATTTTCTCTCACACCTAGCACACAAGGTGTAGAGCGCTCCTGTGATTTAATCTGTTATGCTGTTAGCATGGCAGAGCTCTAAATGTAATACTGCCAGTGAGAAAAAGGGCAAAGGAAGGAGACCAGTTCAGAAATGTCATGTCTTCATGATTTTTCTCACCATAGACTTTGATGTATACGCCGTACGACTTGTGCAGTGCACCTTCACTTTTAAAGATCAGGTGTTCCATCAATTTAGTATCTTGCATGTCTTGAGCATTTGGTCTTTGGGATGCATCGTGGTTTTCATTTCATTATACCCTAGTTCTACAGAAATCAGTGCAGGAAGACTTTTCTTCAGTGCACATTGCTGTCACCACATAATTTAACTGGGAAGAACAGCCTGATTTATTACCTGGGACAGTTGTGCTTTTACATGATAATCTTAAGTTCCTGTCGAATAAATTGTTTCTCTGCTCTGTAGTCAAGACAAAGCACACAGGCATCAAAAATGCTCACAGATTGAGCATAATGAATATGATCACTCTCTATTAAAAAGGAAAGAGATGTTACAGCGAGGACAAGGATCAATTACGCTGATAGCTGTTGTAGAAAATATTTAAGTTAAACATTATTGAAAATGTTATATACAGAAAACAGAACAGATTGCCAAAAGTAGGAGGCTATGGGATTGCTTTCTCAAAGGATTTCATGCTGAGAGTGGGTCAGACTCATTGGGAATAGCTGAGGAATTAGTAGACCAGTTTGAAGGAAAGAACTGTGTAAACACCACTTGTACACTGTGCAAATAGGTACCAAAGGCTCCTGACAAAAATCTAGCTACAGGCAGAAGTTAAAGCACCTTTTCCCACCTGTCACTGATAACTGGCACAGCTTTCAAACTGAGTCCAGCTCTTAAAACTGCAGGCACTTGCACCAGTGGCTTCACCGCTGTAATAGGCTCTGCGCAGGTGACAGGGGGATTAACAGACTTCACCTCTGCCTGCAGAGAGAAGGAACTTTCCAGCACTATTTTGGGAGCTCACCAACCCTCTTCACATCACAAAAGCATTTCCACCCAAGCCAGCAAAAGTAGGAGCACAGCATGAACAGGATGTTGGCATTTAAACTGCAGCATTTCGTTATCTTTTAGCAGGTCCAGAGGACACTGTACTAAAAATGTCAGCCACCTGCCTACAACAGGCTGCAACCATCCCTTGGAAATATGTCAGAGATGGTCCAATGCTTGGGAGTTTCCCCACAAAAGCTCTAATTTAGATAATGCTTCCCTTACTAAAGGTGTGACCCTAGCTGGCTGCTAGCACTGGAGGACACGTAGGATGCCAGATGAGCAAGTAAACTGTAGTTGAATTGGGTAGGAGTGAACAACTGAGTCCCAAAAAATTACAAATGGGAAAATGCTCTGAAAAATCTCTCAGTGGAGCAACACCCTTTCCAGCACAATAAATCCCATGTAAGCAGGAAGACTGGATGTACTCAGGATCCCCAGTTACCTGTCTGAATCTGTTTCTCATTAATAAATACAGATGGGGCTGATAGAATTGACTGATTTTCAAACCCAAATCAAGGTCTTCCATGAAGCACCTGACCTGTCATTCCCTCCCTCCATTTTGTTTTGGCACAAACCTGAAGTTTACTGATTTTATTCTTGCTCCTCCATAGTGCAGGAGCCCTGTTGTGTCTTTGATAAGTTTAATTAAGCTTTCTAGGAGGAAGCTGAGACAGTAATAAGCAAATATACATCTGCAATACATAGGCTGCACTGTGAATGCTTCAACTACTTGGTGCTTCGCTTCACAGTGAAAATGGGAAAAATCTTTCTGGATGTTGAGAGGCTCAACAGAGAGCAAGTCCACTTAGGCAGTTCATCTGGAGTAGCTAATGGGGACCTCAGCTCACTCTCTACCAGAGACAGCTAGAATTTAGGTACCTGCACCTCTGTGGCTGTTTGAGCAGAGGTGTTTTCTCATCCATAATAAACCGGGACAGCCACAGCATTTGTAAATAATAACTAATATATATAGAACTAATATATAGAAATATATAGTTTTTAGTGCATTAAGTCACACCCTTCTGAATTTCCTCATGTGCACATGGATCTATCTCCAGGGCAGGAAATGACTTACCTTAGGATGTACCCATGAAGAACTCCATTGTGTTCACTTTCGGGAGGGGGTTGCCACTGGACCATGATAGACTGATTGGTGCGCCCACTGGCCACTGTGTTTTTAGGTGGGGCACTGGGGGGCTCCTCAGGTAACATCAACCTAAGTACAAAAGAATGTGACAGAGGTGGGTGTTGAAATAAATGGTAGATAACCTTTCTATTCCATGCATCCACTTCATGTGTACCAGTTTCTTTTATCAAAGTCTGATGACTAGAAAGAAATATAATGCTGATCAAACTGCTGAAGACATGCATGAAATAGTTACAACAAATCAACATAATAGGAAATCAGTTAAGCAAGCAACAAGACAGACAGCTGAGGTAACCTTATTCTCTCTGAATCACCCAGGCTGCTACAACTCTTTAAAAAGATTACAAGCCTGAATGAGTTAGAGCTCAGGTCCAGTGTCTGTGACTCCTTCCAAATTGTTTCTTTCAGCTCTTTCAATATTTTTCATATCAAACTCCTACATTTTGAAAAAGCCATTTAGAGTTCAGCTGTTCTGCAATTCAAGCTCACAGCAAGCTTTGGTTCACAGAAGAAGGGGGATGCATTTGAAACTAAATTTGATGAAGCCATCCTTCTATGTCGCATCTGGGAGAATTCCAGAAGTGACATTGCAGTGATTGGGTGAATGCTGTACTCCTTCCCAGGCTAACTGCTGTGGCTTAGCACAATAGCAAAAATAAAATATTTCCAAGATTCTGCTCAATTCTGCTCTGGAAACATGAGGGCACCTCTCCCATCCTATGCTGATATCCAGCATCACCTAATTGCCATTATCACCAATTACTGACAGCTGCAGAGCACTCTCCAGAGGCCTGGCTAATGCTAACTGCTCCCTTCCCCAATTATTGTGCAAAAGAGAACTTTATTTTAGTAATTCACAAACAATTGGCAGGTTTTTTCCTCACAATAATTCTGGGTTATTGCACCTTTAGGACACAGGCATTTATTTTTCACTGTACCTGCTGGTCTCAGAGCTGTACTGGCCTTTTCCCACCTGGTTAACCGCACACACCCGAAACTGGTAGGTTCGGGCTGGAGTTAGTCCACTCACAGTGACACCGGTCATCTTTGGGTCAAGATTTGATAGGTGAACCTTCCAGGGAGAATCTGTTGGAATAATTTACATGTGAAAAAAAAGATGGAAGTGCTTGTTAAAAGCCCTGCAGAAGTGAGAAAACACCTCTGGCTGCTCAGAGCTCTCTGTGCTTGTTTTCCTCAGAGGAACTTTGGGAAGAAGTTTCTTTTCAGCAGAAGAAGCCTTCCTGTCAGCCCACACGGTTATGCAGATTGCACATTTGTCTACTGGAAAGTGATGCTGCACATGTCATGGCATAATAAATAAAAACTATATTCATTAACATTTTAATAAAAGAGGAAACAAGCATGATAAAGACAGATGGGCTGTGTATTTCACAACCCATCTGTTTGGCAGGCCATTACGACACCACACCCATGAGTGGCTCTGGTGGAAGGACTGTAATGAGATTCACAGTCAGTTTGGAATATCTTCCTACCCAGCTTGCAAGCAGGTGTAGAAGCGTGACTCTCTCTGCCAAATCAGCCCTTTGCTGTAAGACCTGAGAAAGCTTCTGCTGCGGATTCTACATGTCTGCAATTTTTTTTCTAGAGATAGTATAAGGCATTTGGTCTAATAATTTCCTAGGAAGATTTGCTGGTATGAACACCCCTGGCACCATAAACTCCTCATTGTCAGTTCACATACTTGACATACTGAGCTCCTCTGATGCCCAAATTACATTTTCAAATTTTCAAAGAGGTCAGAAATGAAACATGTTGAAAATTAAATATCCTGACTTCTTTTTTTTTCATAACCTGATGTCACATACTCTCCCTGAAGTCATGACTGAAATAGTCAGGGAGAGGTGACATTTGGTCTGTGTTGCAACAGTACAGCAATGGAATCAGCCAATTTAAAGATTTGTTCAGTTTTTAAATAATACCAGCTGTTTTCATGCTCCCTGCTCAAAATTACCAACACTTCTGGAAATTACTGAGGAGCTAGCTGTAGATTTTGGCAACGTATCTGTGCATGTTGCTCATCAGAAGTGTATTACAGCTCCTGGCAGGTCACCTAGATGTCTGCCTGAAAATGAAGATGAGATGTCCCAAATGAGGAAGGCTGCTAAACTTCACACCAAGATGTAAACCACTAATTTAGTGCTTTTCTGGCAGATTCCTTAGCGAGTCCTCTTGGGTGTGATGCCAGTTGGGCTATAAACACTGCATTTTCGAATGACTCAAAATATATTTATTCCAGTAATGGCTTTCTGAGAACAAAGTCTTTTTTAACAGGAAAACTGACACACCAGAATACTGGGAATGCTGGAGAGGGAGGGACATTTGCACAGCAGTCAAGTTCTGTCCTTGCCAGTTGTTGATGATTTATGAACAGTCACTTTGGCTGCAAGATCTTGATGGAATTTCTTCTTAGCTGAACTTTGAACTTCTTTTAGAAAGACCTTAGAGATAGCACACACCTATGATATCTAGAAAAGCACTGGTTAGGAGTTTTTTGCACTCTAGTTCCTTCTGAATTTTATTAAGCTTCTCTTGAGACTTCACAAACAACTGTTCACCTTGTTACAGCCAGCATGCACAACAACAAATCAAGGCAAGCCAAAGTTAAGGTATGGCTGACTTAGTACATTGCCTGAAGCAGCTTCCTGAGGAAAATGGAAGAGCAGGCACTAACAAGAGAGTGAAATACCCTTGTATGAGCTACTTGGGTAGTGGTCCATTTCTTAAAACATTTCATTTGTTTACTGCTAGTGTAAACACCACCTGAGAGTGCTTAACCCAAGCAGCTCAATGTAGTGAGCAGTTTGATTCAACAACAGGGCCTATTAATCTCTTCAGCACCTTGGGGCTTTGCTCTGTTTATATGCTGCATCTGTAGAATACTTTATTTATTCTTTTTCCTCTCCTGGTGGAAGATAAAAGATCTGGCAGGAAGAGAGATTAAACTGAAAACTAATATAAACGAAGCCTATTCATCTCCTGGGCACTCTGATTTGTAAAGGAAAGTGGTTTGGGGAGGATTTGCTCACTCATGGAGCAGTGGATACAGTGAGTGTGGAGAGTATCTTTAAAATTTAAATGTCAAGTCTTTTTTTTTTTGACAATCAATAAACTAAACATTTTGGAAGCCTGTTCTCCCTCCTTAAATACACAACAAACCCCAGAATTGTGCAGAAGCTTCTTTTACCGTAGAGAAGAGCAATTCTGACACCGAAAACATGCCAACAAAAATTTTCAACACCAACTCTCTTCTCCTCCAGGGATGATTGTCACTTCTCTGTCCTGGGAAGCCTGGAGAAGCTCCATGGTGACAAAAGACTTGCCAGGTCAAACTATTAAATAAGCCTCTGTTAGATTGAACAGACTGCTAATCCTTCATTTAACTTAAGCTGCCCAGAATG
The DNA here is from genome assembly GCA_020800305.1 of Porphyrio hochstetteri. NCBI lineage: Eukaryota > Metazoa > Chordata > Aves > Gruiformes > Rallidae > Porphyrio > Porphyrio hochstetteri. The sequence goes on from CM036920.1 coordinate 12,917,789, forward strand.
TACTCTGGGCTTTGCTTGCTTGCTCTTCCACTGTAATTGCTACTGTCTGAGAAATTCCATGTTTAGCTGTCTATGGGTTTAAGGATTTGGGGTATTTTGAATTAACTCTGATTGCCTCTCCAAGTTAATTTATTAGAAACGAAGACTCTCACAAGGCTACTCTCTAGTCTACAGTGTGATTTGAGGGGTTTTAGAAATTACTTTTGTGCTGTCAAGAATTTTTGGATGCACTTGTGATATGTTTAATGTCATTGGATACTCAACAAGAGGCCTTTTTTCTGTATTTCCCTATCTACCTTACAATTCATGCATTAATTCCACAAGATCTATTGCAGACAGCTGATTTTTGCAGGGTTGGAGTACACTTCCATCTCCTCCCTTCTCCAGGGGACTCTGCATAGATGGTAGTACTGGAATTTGCCCATACTGCTGGAGTTTACTGAGTTCATCTTTCAAACCTTCACGACAACATGATATTGCAAAAAGTTCAAATAAAATTGAAATGGTTCATCCTTTGTTTGCTGGGACTTCAACAAGGTCTACTGATGGCCTGAGAAGAAGTATCTTTTAATATGATCATATATAAATCAGAGTCACAAATGTAACTAACAACACAGCTTGATATTTGAAAAGATTTTTCAATGAGTTAAATTTTTATAATTTGAATATTCCGATGAAATTCAGGATGGCAATTCAGAGCCTTTAAGTTAGGTATCTATAGATGCTTTTCATAGCAGCTTTTATCATCTCATTGGCACAACATGATGAATCTGAGCTATGTTATTACATCACACAGCAGAGATATCCCAGAATACAATAAAACAAACCCAGGCTTTTATCTTAATGGTACTCAGCAGAATTCTTTAAGTATTAATTAATTTTTTCAGTTAAAAGGCTATTCAGAATATTTTTTGATTTATCTCTGAAATCTAAACCTCTTTGGAATAAAATAAGCATATCCCCTTCTAACTCCATGAAAATATTCATTGGGATTCCTAAGTATATCACAACAGGCGCTAAACAGGTCATGAAACAACTAAAAATTATATTAGTGCAAATGACAGCAATGCTTCGTACTATTTATTTGAAAATCCTATTTCAAATTAAGGTTCATATTCGTGGCTCTGTGTGGGCAGGGATACTTAATGACTGTGTTTCCCTGGAACTGTGTTGTTCAAATTAGATTATAAATTTGCCCCCAAATGTTTAAGGCCATATGTCTCAAGTCACCCACAGATACAGTCTACTGTGAATACTTGTAATTTGAGAATTATTGCATTGTGCCAAATACATTCATTTTAAAAATTAGGTGACTCGAGTCGTTCATATTTCCAGCAATTTATGTGCATGGTCTGCCACTGGTTTTTTTCCTCTAATTAAAATCAGGTTTTTATATCTCTTTACTGAATTGATATTAATGAAAAGGAGTTCTAATCCATGCCAGGTGGAGTGACACGCCTCTCTCTAATGCAGCTAGTAATTAGTCCCCTGAAATTTACACTCATTATTTTGAACCCTCTTCAGCTATTTCTCTGCAACAGATACTGTTATTATGGATTCGTTTATGGTATGTGCTTCAAAACACACAATGGATCCTAAAGCTATTAGAAAATTATTCAAAGCAAAACACCTAAAAACCTGAGCAAAACTATGTGGCGTGTGCAACAGCAAAGCAAAACCCACGTAGAAAACTCCACAGAAGTAAGAACAAATTCTCCTGTGTGGCATTGCTAACTGGAAAATAAATGGTAATTCTGATGTCCCTCCCTGACCTTTGCAGGTGTGAAAACAAAGGGGGATCTGGATGTTAAGCACATTGCAGTGCTGCTGACAGCGAAAGAGCTCCACGCACAAGCTCATGAGCTCACGGAGGGTGTACACTGACTCCTCAGCACTTGCTCTTTCTGTGTCACAAACAGGAGCGACAGAAAACCTGAAAGGAAATTCTCTTTGAAAAGGAAAGAGGGATTCTGCACAGTCGTTTCAGACAAATTCTACCTACAGAAGATCAAATGTCAGCTTCACATTCACAAACATCACTTGGGACGGGGGAAGGAACAAAGGAAATGTGGGGCTTTCCAAAGGAGTAGGAGGTCTGTGGAAACTAAATATTAACCACACACTACTGAGATCAAAATAACTCTAAAAACAAACACTTCAAGAAAATAGAAAACAAGACAGTGACAATATGCAGACATTAAAGTTAACTTTCCAAACCAAAGTCACTGCTGACATTGTTCCACTACTCTGTTGGCATCAGTAAAGCTGAGCAAAAATACGTGAAATGAGAGAAGAGAGCAACAGTGAACAGCTTAGATGCCTCTCTGTTCTACTTCTGTGAGCAACCATTTACACTTTGTACATAAAAGCAAAGTAAATAAAGATGAAAACTGAAAAGAAAGGAAGATCTAGAATATTTCTGGGAATTAATGCTCAATTCACAACAAACCTGACCTGCATTTGGTTTTTGCAGTTGCAAGTTTGCCCAAGTGATTTGTGATGATGACACTCTCTCAGTGGTAGATTGCAACGCCATCAGCCAAAATTATTGGATCTATCATGGAGTGAGCAAGGGTTCACAGGATCCTGTGGAGTTCTGAGGGAGTGTCTGCATGATTTCTGGAGAGCTATTGTTGAGTTTTGCTGAGCCTTCTACAAATTTCAGTGAATGAATTACAGCATTTTCAAAATGATGGCACATTTACCCCATTCCTATAATAGAACAACTGCAAAGCATCCTTGCTAGAAAGGCACTTGAAGACCTTTCAAGCTTCTCCTGTCACTGAGATGCTTCCCCTCTTGGTGACTCTTCCCAATCAATGCAGCTCAGCGTAGGACCCAATTGCACACGTTCTGCCAGCTCTGTGCTGTCTCTATGTAAATACAGCTCCAGAACCTTTGCATCATGTTCCTGGACTGGGAGTTTATTAGCTTGTCATTGTCAAAGCCACTGGGAAACATGAAACACAAAGTTAACCTTGGGTGAAAGGACAGGTAAGGAAAAGCAAAAAGGCAGTTCCTGGCCCATAATCCTTAGGAGGGGAAGGAGAGAAAAGTGAAAATAAAGCTGAAAGTGATGATAAGAAGGTAGAGAGAGGGTGTGAGTGCAGCACACTGAATTCTCTGAGATATTTATTACAAAAAGATCAGGAGCCTTTGCTCAAAAGAACTGTTTTAAGGACAGCAGTCCTGGGCATGACTTGGGATTTCTGCTAGGATTAGAAAACTGCACTTTGCTTAACAGATGTCAAGATCATCAGTTCTGGGACCTCCACCTTGAAAACTTATGCACTCCAGCCTGCAAAGCTGAAGGGTTGTATGTGATCTGAAGCTCAAGTTTCATCTCATGCTCTCTGTGTTGCAAAACAAACCGCTACTCTCTAGATAATCAGAAATCAGGGCTGCTTCTCATTCAGTTATGCAGTGGCTAATTTTCACATGTCAGAAAAAGTGATGCTCTTAATTTTTTCATCAAGAATCAATTGTTAGGCTTGGATTTCTAGCTCCTAGGGTGATAGAGATTAGAAAGTATTGCCAAGGTGACAGATTTCCACATAACCTCATCTTTCCATCAACTCCTAAAGAGGCATTAGCAATGTCCCTGAATAACCTTGCAAACTGAGAGCCAGAGGACCAGACCTACAGCATGACAAAATTCTGAGAAGAGGTAATTCATAGTGACCAGGGTTTGTAACCCACAAAGCTACATATTTAGTTATCTTACACTTAAGCACCCTCACCACCTTCCTAAAATAAGGGTGTAAAATGATAACCTCAGGAAAGTGAAGAAAATATATGAATGCATATACAGGTAAGATAGCAGCTCCTATGACATCCAAGTTTGTACCTTTGATGGACCATCAGTTCCTTATATTATCATACTGCCTGAAATTTCGAATGAAACTGGGGCTCTGAATGCATCAAAATACCTATGAAACCAGAGCAAAAGACAACCATGGGGAGAAATAAAATACAACTACTGCTATTTTATGGATATTGAACTGAAGCACTGAGGAATGAGCCGTTGTGCCTCAAGTCTGGCTGGCAGTGCTGGAGGTGGAACCAAGGCTTTCCTCACTAACAGTTCCACCACCTCGGACCTCTTTTTTCTTGTTTAACTCTTTCAGCATGTGAATACTTGAGGGTAAAACCCAGGGCTTCCAATTCGTGCACACTCTCTCTCATTTAGCAAACAACAGTACCATTTTGCTGGTAACCCTGGTAAAAGGCAAGTCTGAAAGAAGGCTGAATAATTAAGAAGAACATGAGGTTGAAACATATTTGACTTTACTCACTGTTCTCAGAGAGCTCAACCATGTAGTAGAGAACAGGGCTGTTTCCATCAAAGGGGCGCACCCAGGAGAGCATCACGCTGCGGCTGTAGGAGGAATTTAGAGTGGCCAGAAGATTCTGAGGGGAATGAGGCAGCTCACTGTTAAGGAAAAGAGAATGGGAGAAAAAACAGCACAGAAAAATCAATCTACATTTCATTCAGCTACAGTCTTACAGGCAGTTAAAGGCACATGACATCAGATTTGTATGATGATAGATATAAAACTACCAGCAGCTATTGTACAATTAAATAAATAAAAGACTTCTCTTAATTCTTCAGAATCTTATTTGGAAAAAAAAAAATCATGCTGAAAGTCCCCAGGCTGATGTTTAGAACAGCTAATAGAAATGTTACTAGATGTGGAAAAAAGCCAATCTTCATACTGTTTTTGATTGAGACAAGTTGGTGAATAGATTTCCCCTCTCACTTTTTTCCCCTTCTTACGATGATGTCCTAGCAATGTGACAGCAGTAATACATATAAACAGTAAAACATATGGGAGATATGATTTAACATGGAATTTTTCATACTCAAGGAAGCAGAAGACATTGACACTATCCATATAGAACTACTAATCAAAATTACCATATGTATTCTTAGGCTACAGAACAGCTTGATTTACTTGCGGATTCAGGCTTATCCTGTCATGGGTAGAATCTCTCTTTCCTATAATAAGAATTTTTTTGGAAGCACCCAACTAGAAAATGTAGTGAAAATGCCTGCAGAAATCCCATGGAAATATAAAATGAAACATTAAAAACAAAAAAGAAAACAGCAGCTCAGTTAAAATGGGTAATTTGTCCACATAAAGGCCATTTGTGGAAAAACATTTCATTTGTACTCATTGCCTTAAAATTGGAGGCTGCGTGGTGCAGTAAGAAAACAAAATTCTGCTACATCCCTTAAATGCTGATCTGTATTAAGTGATAGGAGCTCTTCAGCCATTATATTTGAGCTGATTTCTGCTCCTCATCACCCCAGTTCCTAAGGAGAACAAGGACCTCAGACACTGAAGAAAAAGCAAGGAGGACCAGTTTTCACCCATTCAATCTACTGCTGCTCCCTGGGATGGCGTAGGGTAACCCTCCCTTGGAGCAACCAGAGCAGAAAGTCACAAGGGTACTTCACATGCTTAATCTAAAAATATAATGATTTCTGGTTGTAATGTATCATGCTACTGAAGGCTTAGTTCTTCAAAAACCACAACTCCTCAGCTGCTCACAAAAGTAAATACAGACTCTGGCTTTAAGCCAGAACAATAAATATGTCCTGGGTTTCAGTTTGTACTGGAAGATTGCGGAGCATAAGGAGAGACAGACAATAGTTTTATTATTTTTCTGTTAAAACTGTGTATGCCTTTGTTTACATGTTTATGATGGCTACATGCTGTGAAGGTTACACCAAAAAAACCACACACAAAAAAAGGTTGTTGGAAGAGCCAAGGAGCAGCAAGAAAAACGCACTTACAGTGAGAAAAGAGGAGTGGAAGGCACTCCCCTGCCTCCTCTCTGCAGGCCAGAAGGGTTGATGCTTCCTCAGGCCAAACCTGAGACTAAAAGTCTTATCTGACTTTAAACACCTAACTAAATTAGCAGCATGGTCACCTCAGGCTCTTTCTGTAGTAAATAGGGAATGGCACCTCAGGGTGTGATTCAGATCTTAACTTCATTAAGTCACTTACTCCACGCCTTGATTCTGAGGTGTTTAGGCTGACTGTGTTCTCACTTAGGCCTGGGCATGCCCCAACCACACACCAAGCTCGTGATGCTCAGACAGCTAGGACACCTCAGATTTAGGCAAGAAGAAACACTGGGCACAGGAAGGAGTTCATGAGGCCTCAAGAGAAGCACGTTTCTGAACACTGCAAAATTTTGGGTAAAGAAATTTTGAGAAGAAAGGGACCTGGAAACAGAGTGGAAGAGCAGCCGGCCTGCAAGCACAATGGCAGAATAATCCTGTGGTTTGAAAAGTGTGGAGTGGGGGTTTAAGATAACGGACAGTTACCCAGGGACTACAAAGCATGCTGCTTAATTTAGAAAGAAATATTTAATTATCATAAACATTAATGATAAATTTGAAGTGGAGGTTTATGTCCTAAGCAAACTGTTTGGGATAGTGCTTTTGTGATTAAGCTGGCAAAGGAAATTACTGAAGGAAAGAGAGTGAAATGTCTCGTGATGTGGCTCCAGGAAGGCTCAGTCCTCTCTTCATTTACACCAGGCCCTGTGGCGAAGAGCTCAGCAAATGGCTGTGGCTTCAGCTTCTGCCAGTGGATGATGCTCACACAGGGAGTATAGAGGGGTGGCTGAGGGGGAGCTCCCAGCAAACTTCTCCCTGTGTCACTCCTTTTCTGGGAACTAAACAAACACTCCTGGATTATTTTAAGGATATTTCTACGGTGTGCATTTCCTAGTTAATCTCGTTTCCTGATATGTTTAGAAGGAATGAATTAACAGCTCATTTGAGGATAGAGGATGCACAACTAAGACTTTACCACTCAATCTCTTTTTCTTAGGGTGCCAGTCTCAGATGACTTCTGGAGGAGAGGGGACACTCCCTTTCTCATGGTTTATGAAAGCACAAACTGAGTTCAAACATTTTTTTTCCCTTAGGATTTGGGTTTAGTTACTTATTCTCTTAGCTTGACACAAAATGGTAATTAGTCAGCGTTGTGAAGGAAATGGGCACTTTCTGTTCAGACAGAGATTGAGTAGCATGAGCTGCAGCAGCCATACCATCTCCACCAATATCATATTCTTTAGCCATATGTGTCCATACCGAACAGCAACAGATGGTGCTTACAGATTTAAATCCCTCAAGGCAGACATAACAAGTGCCTAAGAAGCACACCTGGACAGAAATAAATATTTTAAACTACAAAGAATTTTCAGCACAGAAGTGCACTTCTCTTCTTGTAGTATACAAAAGCAGAGATTAATAAATAGTAATTCTTACTTTTAGCAAGCACTTACACTTTGTCCCCTTCTCATTTGCTACCACATACCGTGTGGAAGGGATGATAAATGAGACCTGTACCAGCATCATGAATATTTACATTCCCCAAAGAGATCATTGCTGCTTTTTTTTTTCCTCTAAAAGAATTACTTTTCCTTGCTGCTAACATCCAAGAAGTCATTGCAGAGAATGGTAGTTTCAGCCCTGCTCAACTTCTGATACACCAAGAAAGTGAATTAGGTTTCAGTACAACAGCACACAGGGCACAGAATGGCCCTTGATCGGATGCTGGAAGTTTAATTCCAGCGTTATCATTTTTCTGGTTTTTATTCACTGAAGCCCCAAAAAGGAAATATATGGAGGCTTTTCAATATAGAATATCTTAAGACCTCACTCCTCTAATGCTGAAGAGTTGCATGGAGGCAAGTTTTCTATAACTTATTTTGTATGATAGCAAAATATGTATATAGACACTTTAAAATCTGTAATTGATAGATAAGCCCTGGGTTAATGGCATGGCCACCAAGATGACCTGAGGGGATTATGACAAAGCAATTAAAATAGCAGATTTGCAAGAAGAGAACGTGAAGTTATTGTGACAATCTAGGAGAGAAATATTAGCTAGTTGCAGATGATACATGTTCAAAACAGAAACCCTAATGTTTTGAGTCTGCTCATCACTGCCAGAGGGCAGCTGAAACATTCACTCTGCAAACACATAGAGTGTTTTATAACATTAGCTAAAAGCAGACTATTTGCTGAGGGAAATAAACCAGACATGGTTTGGAGAGATTTCTGAGAAAAATGGTCCAACAGCAGGTAATTAGAGAGACTGTGACTGAAAAGGGGATTACTAAAAAGGCAAGGGAGATTAAATAAGTTTTCTTGTCAGTTTATAAAAAGCCGCATTCCTATTTCATAAATGATTTCCTAAATCAGGTCCACCATACAAGTTTTACTTGGGAGCTCTAGTTCATCTGCTAGCCCCGATAACATGGTAAGAACTTGAGGTAGGAAGCCTAACAAAGCACTCAGCCCTGATGGCTTTGCTCATAAAAGTTTATAATGTTTTAAATTAAGAAACACGTCATCTGTTGCTCAGGACTTTCCATTTTCTCTGGCGAAATAATCCTCTCCAATTTCTAAACATAGGAAAGATTCTTGCAAGGCATCCATGAGCTTTGAGGCTTTTTGTCTCTCGTAGGCCTATAATGAGGTGGATTTTTTGAAATTAAAGGCTTGCCAAGTCCTAGAGTGCTCAGAATTATTTCCCATGTCATTTTGGTGGTCACCACAAGCTCAAATCAACAGAGAGCTTGGGAAAGGCTTTCAAATTTTATGCTTTCTTTTTGCTAAAAACACCTCCATTTCTGATATACCTTCAACGATGAACAGACAGAATTGTATTTCTGAGTGTACTTCCAGGTGGTATTTCTCTTTTGAGTATCAAGTGCATTTACACTCAGCAGTGAACCTTACTTCTTGGATGACATCTCAATAGAGAGCTTGGAAAAATAAATAGGAGCTTTCTTTCTAGTGAGGAAGGAATAATATATTTAAGTTTGACATCCTTCCTGTTTTCACTCCCTGCAGAAAGGAAAAGAGATAGGATATTGGAACCGACTGATATGGGATCCAAATGAAGATAAGCTTGTAATGAGACATCATTTTGATTGCATTGGTCTTACTGATTTTTAGTAATTCAGCTATTTTTTATGGGATATGTTGGGAAGAAATTGGGAGAAATAGCAATTACAAATACTTTAGTAAAAAGGGTATCAAATCCATGTATAAATGATTGACAAAGGCAATACTGTGCATTCTTGGCAACCCACTGGGTTTTATTATAAGTGGTTAGCTCCCCTCTTCTGCTTTTGAAGAAGACAGAACAATAATAGTTCTTTCTCTGGTGAAAGAGAACTGAAAGAAGATGAACATGCTGCCAGGAATAAATTGTCTATTTTTGTATTACATTGTCCTCCCCATATTTTTGCATAGAGGAAGAGCCTAAAAGATTTTACTCTATGTTGTGACATAACAGAGGCTTGTACGGGGCTTTGATTTTCCAACAATGCAGCATTACCATACTCTTCAGTCACATTCATACAACAAAGACACTCTTTAGTATGGACTGCAGACAGGCTGATATTGAGCAGCAGGTATCATCAGGCAGAGACAGTGGTAATTCTGCATATTTTATATGCACTGAGAACCCTCAGGATACTTTGAGCTGGAATTAGCACAGTTTCCCATCATGTGAGTGATACACTGAGATAACTCAGCTTATACAGCTTTAGGAACAAGCACTTTTTCCTCTATATGTATTTCAGTATGGTATTTACAGGACTATAAAAGTAAGCTAAATGAACTTCAGATGTTTCGTAACATGCAATTACTTTCAGGATCAAATCCTATGGCTTGAAGAAATACAAGAGAAGCACAAGCTCATCACATCAAAAGACCTGCCAATGTTTCTGTATTTGCAGTCAAGAAGCTCTGCTAGGGAAAAAAAAGAAGTAAGTAAAAAATTAAAGTCTATCTCTTGCAGAAGGGAAACATCACTCGCAAATGTTTTACCTCATGCAAATCAAATCAAGTGATGTACATGAAGAATAAACATATTTAGAGGGAAGACAAATGAATGAATAGAGTATCTTGACTAGCAATTAGATTCTGTGCCCAAGTACCATCAGTGCAAAATTGATGAGCAAAGTAACCTTTGGCTGCACTTTAGCAAGTTCTTCATTAGTTTTCTGGCTTTCTTTTTCAAATATTTTATTTCTGCATAGACATGCTGAGAAAAATGATCCATCCTGCTTGTACTACCTATGTATACCACGCTGTGCCATCAGCATATGTTCTTCTAGCCAGAAACAGTATCTTGTTCCCCAGGCTCATCTTCCAACAAGGGAAGACAAAGGAAGAAAAAGTTTTCTTTCCACAGATTAGGAAACCAGATGACTGAGAGATTAAATAACTGAAGGGCACCCTGAAGGTCAATGGTTTTGAATTGAATCTGTTTGAATAGAAATCAGTAACAGATTTATTTGTACCTTTGGAAATTTCTCTTTATGTGCTTAGAGGTAGAGGAGGGACATGCTGGTTCCTGGGGGGAAAAAGGTGGGGAGACAATTGGAGTTGTCAGATACAGCTAGGTAAGCTGCCATATTATCCGTTGGTAGACTGCTCCAGTCCATAATTGGTTGAGAGGCCTCCTCTCAGCATTTGTCTGAGATTAGTGCTACTCAAGGCACTGAAGTGTAAGTGCTCATCGATGGGAATGTACATGCCCTGTTTGTTAATGCTCTGCACAAGAGAATTACCTGGGAGAATAGGGAATGCTATAGATCTGTCATTTGTACACGAACTAGAATTTAATTTAAGCTTTATTTTAGACATTTCCTTTCCACATATTTTCTTCTTCATTTCACTTCTGTTGTATCATGTATCTCTATTTCTCACAGATTTGTGCTGCTGAGCCAAATGATAATGATGAAAGCTGCAAAGGAATGCAGTGGTTTTCAGCATTATTGCACTACCTGCATCACTACTTTGAACTAAAGTGTCACAATTCAAGATATGATTGAGTGACTTAGCAGTTACTGAAGTCCTCTGAAAGAGTGGGTTTGATACGTTTCTTTAATTCTGCCAGGAAAAACAGGTGATAGGTGATCAGCAACAGAACATCGGAGGAAGCAGAGCTACAGGATTAGAGCCAGCCCCAGTGCATGGAGAGCCAGTCAACACAACTGGAACAAGCTGGGGTGCAAGAAACGCAGCCTCAGTGATGGACACAAGATGTGCCTCTCCCATTTGGCTTCTAGACTGAGTTTTATGGAGTGTAAAACTGTTCCTCATTGGTCAATGGGGAACTACAAGTGAATACATCTGCTGTGCTGTACTGGGTGGCATAGGGCATCTTTTGCTACTCAGGACTAAGAAATGGTCAGACTGCTGAAGTGTTTAGTGGATATTTATAACTTTGCTTGTCCAGGTTTTCAAGTCTTCAGAGTCTTTAGTCCATCATTTTCTGCCCTCCATTCAAAAACCGCCTCAGAGAAAAGCAAGTATGGTTATAGAGTAGCAATATATTTTGAATTGTCTTCTGCTCTTGGATGCAAAACAGCACTAAAATGCACTCCGGGAGGAGAGCTGAGGAGTGCTTAATTAGAGAAAGAATGTATGACCGCTCTCTGAAAATGGGCATCTGATCTAGCCTTGGCACTGTCAGAATAATGCTGTATCAAACAGCCCTCTGCACAGCAAACCTCAGAGGTGAACTCATTACATCGCGAACAGCAGAAGTTGCCGTCTTCTCAGAGAGATCAGGCATGACCAGCAGAAGCAGATGCAATTTTAGTTAAATTAAAGCATGCGGCAGTACTCAAATAAATAAATTACAAAAAAGGTCTACATAAAACATTACCTTTTATTCATTTGATCTGCTCCACACATGTACCAAAGTTTCTGCTTTTAGTGTTGATAATAAAGCGGAAACACTCCTGACCCCAGTGGAATGATGGAACAGAAAATACAGAACCCCATAATGACATTCCTATCATCCTTTTTTCCAGAACTGAACTGCACTTTGAACATCTTCTGGTTTTTATTTTAAAGGTCCTTAGGAATAAAGCAAGGCATGCATAGTGGCTTCAAGCAGACTACCATCTCTTAGTCGTTACCCCCTGAGCTGCATCATCCAACCAGATGGACACATGATTCAGAGACATGCAGTTACTTGGAAGACACTTCCAAGGCTCCAGTTACTTGGAAGCCTAATTAGCATGGCAGCACATAAAACATAGGACATTTCAAGGCAATTTAGTTAGGAATGCACCAGGCTTTATTTCCCCTAACCCACATCTAACTTCAAACTTAGAGGCCACCTAGAATGAAATGCTAGTAAAATGCCCAAGGGAATCTGAAACTGAGCATAGTGTATATTTAAGATAGAACACTCACATCACTTCTAGTCGAGCCATTCTGGAGTCGTTTCCTCCAGAAGAAATGACCTCACAGGTGTAGTCTCCAATGTCACCTGACCATGTCTGGCTGATGAGGAGAGTTCCATCTTTCTCTACTGTGATCCTGGAACTGCTGGATGGATTTATTACAACACTGTCCTTCTTCCAAACATACCTGAGTATTAGAATACTTGTTAACAGTTATTCACAAGACCTCCAAACCAGATTTATTTGAACTGTGCAGTAAGACAGCAGCTTCTGGAACCTCACATTAAAAATGCCAGACCCCCACAGTTTCTTTCAGGATCAGAGACTTTTACAAATTCTAGTTTTAGGTCAGTGATCAGAATGAGAAATGTAATTGCATCCAAGGTCACTAGAGCTCATCTGTTAAGACAAGCACATAGCAACACGTCTGAGATGTGTACAGCCCATGGTCTTACAATTAAGTATGTCTACGCGAGATCTGTACACTGGTATTTCTCTTTCCAAAGGTCTTTCTGCAGTTCAGCCTTTTAGCCCCCTCCAAGCTATTCTCTTCATTTCCTTTCATACTACCTGAATTTTCATGATACATTTATTTTAAAATAGTGAGCTTCTTCAAAATGCTCTAGCACAAATTATACCATTTTCCAGACAAATTCTGTTTTCCTTTACATAGGTAAAGCAGAATACAGCCCCTAGTTACTGAGGTGTTCCCAAGAGCATGGGCATCTCTTGTGTTGCTTTCATGGACCCCAATGTAAACACTTCTGAAATCCTATTCCTTCTCTTTGGCTTTCACTCTCATTAAGTATCAGCTTCTGACAAGTTGGTTTTATTGATAGTGTATTAACCTTGACAGTAAAATCATGGAAGGCTATATTGAAGTCATGAAGTGGAACATAGCTCATTGTAAATAATACATAAGGCTGAAATGGAAGATGGGATTTATACGATTAATGATACAGTGTACAACCTTATAATGCAGTAATCAGGGGTCTGGTGTTCAAATCTGGGGTCCTGAAACTTTTTGCCTAATGCTATTCATATAGCTTATAAAATTAAGCTGGAATAAACCACACAAACAAGAACTGACACCACCAACCTGATTGAAATTCTAGGATCATGAGTCGCTTCACATCGCAGAGTGGCTGTGGTTCCTTTGATCACAGTGCTATCCTCAGGAGGGTGAACAATGCAAGTGCGATCTGAAAGGAACACAAGCCATAGTTCAGGTGAAATTACAGCATTTTAACTTGGGTATTCACTCAGAGAGCAGGCAACTGAACATTTGTCATTCAAAGCAAGCAGGCCATTCCTCTTCAAGCCTGTGCTGTGAAGGCTTCCCTCCCTTTAATGTCATTGTGTCAAGAAGAGGTGGTACGCTGTGGGGTGCAGAGAAGCAAAAGCAGCAGAGGCCATGAGTCCAAGTTGGCAGTGATCTGAGTAGGAAGAGTGCTAAAGCTGTACTAACTCTCACTGGTCTTGTGGTAAGCATCTACAGCAAGTCCCTAAAGCCACAGGGCAGCTCGTATGTTTGTAACGCTTTATAAATGAATCTAAACGTACACTGGAAACAAGTCACACTGTTCAGAGCAGAGAAAACAAACACAAAGAAAAATCTGTGCAAAGAAGAAGATGCTTGAAAAATATCCAGAAAGAGGAAAACTTCAATGGCACCTGACAATCTCATCAAATCCAGGAAAGAGGCTAATGAGGAGGAGCTTCTGGCAGTCTGAAATTTCCATATAAGAAAGATATACTGTTTACTCATATGTTTCAGAACATCTTTATTCAAGCACCTCCTGGAGACCCAGAACACAATAATTGCTGTAACTACAGCAACCAGATCTGGTGTGAAAGATCTCTATTATGCTTAACACACAGCAGCAGCAGATAGCATCAGCTGAGGCAGGTAGACAACTAGGATGAGTATAGAAGGTATGTGGGTAATGTTAATCAGTCCCAAATCCCTACAGAGATAATCAGCATCCTCTGAGATATCTCATACATGCACAAGAAGGAATCATCAGCAAAATCAAAAGCTAACTCTAACAGCATGGAATTTCTAGCATTATTCCTGATGTACCTAGGTATGCCTTCTAGCTTTATATGGTACTGTTGTTATACAAATATGAGGTTATTTGCACTTTCCCTCCCTCCAACGCAGCACAATGAAAAGGATCTATCTTTAATACAAATAAGAATCATGCCTTTGAGAATTAATGGAAGGATTTCCTGGATATCATTCAGTTTATAACACCCTGATGTGTTTACCAACAGTATATTGTCAAAAAAAATAAATATGATGGCCACATGATGCAAGCCCGTTACATTTACTGCCAGTGTTATTTTCAGGTATTCCCAAATTCAAAAGGAAAAGTTTTGCTGATTTAACTTGCACTGTTTGGGGATTAATAAATGCCAAATATGCACTGCACATCAGCAGCATAATCGAAACGAGAAAGGAGAGAGGGCCAAAACACTTCTATATTTACCCTAATCTTCATTGGTTTTATTTATTTTTAGTCCCAACTCAGGGATCATTATTTCCTACCTGTAGTAGCTAAAACCAATATTTTAACTCAGGAGTAACACAGGGCAAACTGTTGGATCAGACTCTCTTCCCCAAAAGAAGAAATGAATAAAAAAATTAGAGATCAAGGGCAAATGGAGAAGGACAAAATCATTTCATGGGTTGCCCTGTGCCGTGCCAATCTGTAGCATGAGAGACTAGCTGAAGTCTGTTGTACTTTGGTTTGGCTTCCAACAGTGCCCAGGGCCACAAAGAAATACAAAGGTATGAGGAAAATCATACCCATTGTTAACTGCAGCCACAGCCTTGGTACCAGCATGGGCTGGTCTACACTGCCTGCAGAGTCCTCGAGGCAGAAACCCACTGCCCATAGCCAAATCTGCAAGTTAAAATGTCTGATGTGCAGTGCAAGATTCATCATGGCAGAACCTAAGCAAAACTGTAATTGTGATTGAAATTCTATTTTAATACGCTTCCTTCCACGAAATATAAACGTTTATATGCATAATTTTACAAACAAAAAGGATATTTGAGATAGGTTTCCTAAAATAGACACATTATTCCTATTAAATCACACAAGTATCTCTATTAACTAGAAAAGCATAATTACTTATGAAATTTTCCTGAGCATACAACAAAAACTGATTAAGACTTGATTAAAGTTAGACTTTAAACAAAGCATTATCCTTACTCCACACTGTCAGCATAACAAAAGCATTCAGAGCTCCTTCAGAGTTGACTGCACAGCAAGTATAATTGCCAGCATCCTGAAGGAACACGGGTGTTATCTGGAGCCCTCCAGATTCAAGAAGAATGAACCGAGGAATCTGAACTGAGCCACTGGCTAAGATCCGGTCTCCTGAAATACAGAAGGGAAAAGCAGCGTGATTAGTGTCACGTAGACTGCAGGGATTAATCACTGCAATCCTGGTTCTTCCAAAAGAATATTAGAATTTATCCGGGCCTCTGGTCCAAAACAGCCCCATGAAAAACCCTCTGCTTGCAGAACCAAAGAAATGAAGTATGTGCTAAATGGATCTACAGAATCTCAGCAAGAGGAATGGACAAGAAACCATTGTATCCCAGCTATTCCACAACGATTTAATAACTGGCTACCTTTCTTCCATGAGATGGCAGGTTTTGGAGCCCCTGACACTTCACAGGTTAGCACGGCGCTCATTCCCTCTGTAACGGTGGTATCCTCTGGAGGCTGTATAAATGCTGGTATAATGTCTAGAATCAAAAATTAAAAAAATTCAATGCATCAGCTATCAGAAAGTTCCTTTACCTATTATCATGGACTACTTCACATCCACTTTTATAGAGCTGATCATGGAGAAGGACATGACAATAATGCATGAAAACCTTTCAGCAGTGACTGTAACCTTTCATTATTCATCTCTTAGGAATTGCCTAATTCAGTTTATTACCTACACGGAAAATAAAAATCTATCAGTGCTTGTACATGTACTAGTAAGGTGGCTTACAGAAAAAGGAAGATAAAGCTCAAAATGAGCGTTTGGGGGGAAGTTGAGAAATCTAGATAAACAAAACTATTTTCTTTCATCTTCATAACAGAGTTCTTTAAGATGAAAAGCAACTTGAGGAAGGTATTAACTTTGAGACTTAAATGTCAGCCAAAGGAATTTAGCACCTGAGTCTCGTCCAAGACATTTTCCAAGTTTTGTTCTCTCTTATGTTCCCCCAGTTGCATTTTATTACATTTTTTTTCTGCAGTTTCCTAGATATATATTGAACTGGGCCTGATCTATTTTCTGAAGCCAGTAGGAATTCTGGCCTGTTTGGGCTAAAAAAAAATCAGCTTCCTGAAGAAGAGTTACAGTATTGCAGAAATGCCTGTTAATAATCACCTTTAAAGGACTCTACTAAAATTTGTAATTCGTCTATGGAGAAGGGAGTACTTCATTTAGAAAGGCATTTAATCAGATTTTTTTGGCAAAAAAAAAAAAAAATCACCCCAAAACCCCTTGAACTTTCTTTTCTCTATTAAATGTTGCTGTAGACAAAAGGTAGATAAAATGATACCATGCACAATCATGAAGTAGTAGCTCAGATTCAGAATAGAATTACATTAAAGTAGAATTAAATTATTTAAGTATGAAGGAAAGATTAGTGTATTTCACAATTAACCTTTTTTTTTTTTTTTTCCTTTTCATTAAGTTTTCCTTTTGTAGCATGAAATAGGAGAGTTCTCCTCAAGCCCCTTATGTCATGGAAAAGTTTTTCTATAGGTTTCTGCAGATTGTATTCAGGCCGCAGAGGGCATTTTGGAGTAGCTTAGGGCTAAGGGCAGCTACACTTGATGAAAATCAAGGTTCTGTGAGTCAAAATAAACAAGCACAGAGTGGCAGAGAAATCCCATGGATGTAAGGTCACCTACAGAAATGACAAGACAACTCATTGATCTCATATCATGACTTGTTACTCACTAGTCACATCCAGGTAGGTGTAAGTCTGTATCTCCCCAGCTTTATTACTAGCAAAACACTGGAAGATTCCAGCATCCTGAGGACGCAGCCCGTGAATCCGCAGCCCTCCACTCAGCAGGACTTTGTAGCGAGGGTTTTCAAGCTTGCTGAGGGGAACAGAGTCCTTATACCAGACCAAGGTGGGAATGGGAACACCTATAAAACAAAGAAGAATTTTGCTATTAGTCCTTTCAAAACATGTTTTTGGTAGTCAAAATACCCAGCGCTGTTCTGAACATATCCCTGGTTTCCCATCCCTCCACACCAATTAGTTATATTTTTACAAGCTGCTTTTGATAAACGGAGGCTTCATCTTACATTATCAATGGTAATAACACACTGCAGAACATGTGGGAATCAAACCAGCAAACAGTGAAAGGGGAAATGTTGAGAAAACATGTTATAAAATTACTTTCTTCACCCAATCATATTTCATGCTACTGCAAAATAAGATTTACAGCAATTTCACGTTGGAAGCGAGAATCATGCTACTTAAAGAGCAGCCGTGTGGCAACGCAGCAAGTCTGTAAGACTGTTCCATCCCAAATAAGATTCTTCTGTGCTACTGTAGCTGAGATGTCAAAATAAAAAGGAAATGGCAAATTACACATAAAAAAAAGAACTGCTCACACGGCTGTATTTGAGTTCTAATTTGGCAGCTTACTTTGAGCTGATGCACAAACAGCATGTTGCCAACAATGGGATAGCTTTAAATTATTAGTATTTTTATTCATTCTCAAGCTTAACCTGTTATTTGAAAAACACCAGACATTAGAAGAAACAAAAATCCTACCCTGGATGTAACAGCCCCAGCTATTCTTGTTTTCTTTCATGTGCATGTTCTACAAACTCTGACACAGTTACTTCACACACATTTTTTTGCAGTCATATCCCAGGCAGCTGGGATGAAGTGCCTGTAAGTTTAGTATATACAAATAGTGTAGGATTCTTGCTTCTTTGAGAGATACCAGGGGCCTGGAACAGTCGTACACAGATGTTCTTGTCCCGCTCCTCTCATCAGACAATGTTTTATCTTTATATGACAGAAATCCCTAACTGATCAAATGGTGAGGGCCCTATCTGAAGTGAAGCAGATATTTTATGTGATAGGTTAATCACAGGATCACAAGTGTATCAAGCCGATTTAGGTTATCTCAGCCCCAAATACAGCTTTTTCATAATCAGTAGATGTTTCTGAACACAAATCACTTCAACCCTCAGAGGTTCACGTTCCCTTGTAATAAGGTAAGGACTTAAATTCAAGGGTGAGGGGAATTTGCCTCATGGTACGATGGGAGCATTAAGGGTGGGATGTCACTGGTGAATTGAGCATCTGCAGACAATGAATTTCACTGCAATGTTGGCAATGACTTAAGGCTCTCAGAGTGAAAGCACTACAGGAAGATCTATATTATCATCATTATCATTTTAAAAATCCTCAAGTTAAATACTGCTGTATTATACTTCCATTCATATCTTCTCTCGGTGTACTTACTCTCTTTATATAGACAAAAGCTATATTAAGTCCTGGAAAGAATGCACAAAAAATGTATGGAATGATTGAAAAACAACATTCAATTGCTGCTGTTACTTTTATAAACATGTATCATTTACTACAATCACCTCTGATGCTTTTGTTCTGTTGATAAAATAAAATGTACTCATAATCTAGAAGGTAATCATCTCGGGAAGAAATCCACTATGTAGAGTGCATTGTGTGATAGAGAATAGACGTAGTGTAGTAGGTTGCAATAGGCATAATTTAAATTTCATACAACAGCCCATATACAGAATTAGCGTAAATTTCAATGTTCAGAATTCTCGGTGAGAGTGTTATTCATCTCTTGAAAATCCTCCTGGGCAAATACAAATTATTACTGAGTAATGAAGAAACAGATGATGCAAAATGGAATAGTTCTCCTGATGCTGAGAAGCCTGGAAATGTTTAAATAATAGCAACTCCATTTTCCCACACATTAGACTTGATAGGCACCTAGGAAATAATGAAATCCTGCATTCAGTACACTCAAACCTTTAACACTAGTGTCATTCCATAAATCCCATTCTACTAACAGTATTAGCAAACCTTCTAATCCTATAATCACTGTGAGATACACCTCCCTATCACCAACTCAGCTGACAAACGGAATATTACCATCTCTATTTTTCTACATTTCGGTTACGGATATCTTCCTCTACTCAAAGTTAGGAGTCTGAATAATAGGATCTTATCTAAGCACTCTGATGCCTGTCAGCAGCATTCATTTGGGCTTTAGTGATCTTCCCAGAGAGATTTGTCTTCCAAGTTATACACATTTTCTTTTATCTTTTCCCTACCTCTTTGGCTATAAAAATGGTTAAAACCAGTTTCTTTTCTTCTCCCCTGCTCCTACCTCACAGCCTTTCCTCTCCCCACATCCCCAAAGGAATTTTGCTTCTTTTCCTCTCTAAAAACTTCTGCTGAAAAAATTATGAACCGAAGAAAACACTTTAAAGACCTTTTGGATTTACCTTTCCGAGCAGTATCAGTCCTACCTTACCGTTTGAGATTACAGAGTGGCCTAAAAGACCAGTAATAATAAATAAAATAAGCTTATTTCTCAGCATGTAGGCAGCGCTCTTCATTTTTCACAGACGAGTTAATCTAGTGTTCTGGAGGAAAAGGGAAGGTGGGAAGCTGAGACTCTGGCACTGGCTTTGCCACTTTCTCTGTAACCTTGGGCAAATAATGTATGCAATCTGAGGCTCAGTTTCCCCATCTGTGGAACAGATGCTTGACTCTTTGCCAAATTTAAATTACTTACGAACCTGGATAAAAGACTCGAAATATTCACTGTGTCATTTTTGTTATTTATTTTTTATAGCCTTCTCTAGATCCCAGTGGGCTACTGGAGAATCCCAAAAGCATCTTTCCATCTACTTGTCTAAACAGGTAGAACTAAAGTCCAATTAACTGTGCTCCCTAGACACCGACACTGCTGCCTGCAGCTCTAAACTTTCTATAAGCAAATAAGAAAAAGCATTTAAAGGAAACCCATTGAAAATGCAGGCAGCATCAGCCCCTGCTGAAAGATATACAGCAGAGCATGGTTACTGTGCAGTCTGATACACTGAAACTCCATTACGGGGAAGTATAAAGCCAGTCTGTGCAAGTTGCAATTTTATTTACAGTTAATCTCTGCTTATACTGTGAAATTAATCTGTCTCTCACACATTCCAAATGCACCAAGACTTGGCAAATGGGCTTTGTGCACAGCACTTGATGGGACTGGGGGAAATACAATCTGTCTTCCTATTTGTAGCGGAGGTACAGGGCAGCTTTGCAGTTCCTCTGGTGCTTTATTCTAGCTCCCAGCTCGGAGCAGGGAGACAGCAACCTTCGGTTACCCTCTTTTTAAATGCTGGCAATTGCCAGATTTGTGTAATAATGGATCAAAACTCCTCTCAGTTTAATACTAGTAACTGCCCCTTACAAGTCTGTGTTATAGGTACTCAGCAAAACAGTCCCCACAGAGACAGGTTTTCATGCTCCTGCACCACATCCATCAGCAGATCAGAGGTATGCTAGAAGAGTTCAGCAGAAATAAATTATTTCCTCCAATAAGGGTTCCCATGTCTCCAGTAAGACCTCATCTACTGAGAATGGTTATGGGTGCCCTATTAATCCCCTTGGGAGCTAAACTGCTCAGGGGAAGCATTAGGATAGAAGGATGAGTTAGAAGCCAGCCTCTTCTCTTCCTGATTCTTCCAGGTTTTGGGTGGTTTGGTTGTTCTTTCTTTTTTTTCTTATTACATGAAAAACATTTGAGACAACAGATAGGTTTTTCCAGTGACAGCGAAATAGCTCAGAGATATCTCAAAGAGTTATACAGGACTGAAAAATAATTAAAAAAAATAATCTCAGAATGGCTTTGTATCTCAATTTCTCCAATAGCATAACACATACTTTTAATTCTGCTACTTGAAAAATCTTCTCAGATAAAAAAATCACAGATACATTTGTCATACCACATGCTGAAATACAAAGTTGGTGGCACACTGCCAGAATAAATGTCTATCTACTCACTTTTCCTTCCTTTGAAATTGTCTTGTCTTGGATGCTCAGGCGCAAAATGTAAGAACAACCCAAGGACAAAATGCTATTTCCACCTTCTCAGCTTCAGTAATCTGTGCTTTAGCTATTTCCGGAGCCAGAGGTTGCAAACACACAGCTCTGTCTAATACTCCTTACTGGGTTTTTCTTCCATTCATTTTCTTTTTTTTTTTCTAAGCAAATTTTATTTCTGACCTTAACCACTGCCTGGACCAATGACCTCTGCAGCTTACTTTCTCTGAAAAGGTACTCTCTTTCCTTTATTGTACATCACTGAAAAGTTAGCTGGGCGTGTCCTCTGCTTCTTGCACTAACCAAGACAGGATTATCATCTTCTACTCCCATCTCCCAGTGGCACCCACCCTTCAAGC
This sequence comes from Porphyrio hochstetteri, assembly GCA_020800305.1. Lineage (NCBI taxonomy): Eukaryota > Metazoa > Chordata > Aves > Gruiformes > Rallidae > Porphyrio > Porphyrio hochstetteri. The sequence goes on from CM036920.1 coordinate 12,939,512, forward strand.
CATCCCTTTCACAAAGTGGTCCAGTCACTTTAATTTTTTGTCATTCAAAACCCATGGTAGACCTCTAATTATACCACCCCCACTTTTTTGTATGTCTTTTGTTTTTTCTACATCCCTGTCTCCAACAGGGTGATTAGAATTGTGGGAAGTATTTGCGATGCAGTTGCTGCCCTGTGGATTTGTATCGTGGTGTTCTCATATTTTTTTCTCTATTTCTTTCTTGCCAGTACCTAACATTTTGAACCATGGCTTGGCACCGAACTGATGTTTGCAGAAGACATACCTTTTCTGCATAGCAATTTCATCTCTGTCAATAATTTCATCTGCCAGTTCATTGTCCAGTCAGTTTCAAATCATCAGAACCTTCTGCGACTGTTTTGCAGTCAGATTAATGTTGAGTATCTTGAATAATTTTATATAATCAGTAAATATTATCATCTTACTATTCACACTCTTTTCCAGGGCATTTATGAGTATGTTGAACTGCAAGGGTTCCAGCAGAGATTCCCGGGGAACTCCACTGACAGCAGGTCCTGCTGTGCTTTGTTAAAAAAGCTATTAATTAACCACAAGATCTTGTCTCTCATAACCTAACAGCTTCATCTTTATAAAAGCCTTTTGGTAAGAGACCTCATCAAAGGTTTCTGAAATTCTAAATCAACCAGAGCACCCTTACACACACGCTCACTTATCACCCTAGCATATTTGCAAAGCTTCCCTCTAGAAGAGCAGTGTTGACTTTTTCCCCCACAGAGCATTAAAAATTGCTTAAATCATAGTGGAAACAATATCATAATGCAATAAAGAACATCTTTATTTGGTCTGATCTGGAGAAAGAGCCCACTGAAACAAGCTGCTGGTGAAGTTTGGGTGGTTTATTAGTCGAGGTTGCATATTTTTTACCCATGGCATTTTTATGTGTACTGCTTGTTAAACTCTGCATCAGGGAAAGTGAGACAACAGAAAGTTCAGTTGCTTGCCAAAGCCATGTAGCAATTCGGTGACAGAGACAAACCTGCTCAAAATGGGACTATGATGACTCCTGTCGTTCTACAGCACTAAAACAGGTGGTGCTTCCAGTTCTCTGGCACCAAATCTTAAAAACCATTTTGGTTGAGGTGGAATTCTAAACATCTGAAATCTTTTGTGTTAGTTATTTAAATACCTGCCAATTAAAAACTGCCATTAATAATCACAGAATCGTAGGGGTTGGAAGGGACCTCGAGAGATCATCAGGTCCAACCCCCCTGCCAAAGCAGCTCCCCAGCTCATATTGCACAGATAGGCGTCCAGATGAGTCTTGAATATCTCCAGAGAAGGAGACTCCACCACCTCCCTGGGCAGCCTGCCCCAGGGCTCTGTCACCCTCACTGTGTAAAAGTTCTTCTGCATGTTGGTGCAGAACTTCCTGTGCTCCAATTTGCAGCCATTGCCCCTTGTCCTGTCTCCACAGACACTGAAAAGGGGTTGGCCAATTCCCCCTGCATCCCATACTTAAGATATTTATAAACATTAATTAGGTCCCCCCTCAGTCTTCTTTTCTCCAGGCTGAACAGCCCCAGCTCACTCAGCCTTTCCTTATACGGGAGATGTTCCAGGCCCTTAACCATCTTCATAGCCCTTCTCTGGACTCTCTCCAGGAGGTCCCTGTCTTTTTTATACCAGGGAGCCCAGAACTGGACACAATACTCCAGGTGGGGCCTGACCAGGGCAGAGTAGAGGGGGAGGATCCCCTCCTTAGACCTGCTGGCCACACTCTTCCTGATGCATCCCAGGATCCCATTGGCCCTCTTAGCCACCAGGGCACACTGCTGGCTCATAGCCAACCTGTCATCAACCAGGACCCCCAGGTCCTTCTCCACAGAGCTCTTCTCCAGCAGGTCACCCCCCAGCCTGTACTGATACTGATGGTTATTCCTCCCCAGGTGCAAGACTTTACACTTGCTTTTATTAAACCTCATCTGGTTTCTCCCTGCCCAGCTCTCCAGCCTGTGCAGGTCTCGCTGGATGGCAGCGCAGTGTTCCTGCGTGTCAGCCACCCCTCCCAGCTTTGTATCGTCGGCATACTTGCTGAGGGTGGATGTTATTCCCTCATCAAGGTCGTCCTAATAATCCTCCTGCAGGATTCTTAACTACATTTAAACGTCATTTACTGACATTTCTATTCAGTATAAAAGTTCTGTAATTTTCAGAAAAAAAAAGACATTAGAACCGTTGCAAATACTGACTGATTGCATTGCAGATGATGGGTTCCACAGCCACACATTCACCTCAGCTTATTTCCCAGTTTAAGACACAGACATCTGTTATACAGCGACCACTGTGAAGCAAAGGCAGGTTACCAGAGGGGAGCGAGCAGGACTTGCCCTGCCCAACAAACACAGAGGTGCTGGTGGCATTATGTTGAAAACAAACCACAAGAACTGCCCAATTTTCCCAGGGCAAAGGCCATCCCTTTCCCTGACACCTGAGATCTGTGATAATTTGCAGTAAGGCAGAGCCTTCAAATCATTGTGAGTTTATACAAGATGCTTTGCTCAGTACTGGTGATACATACATCATTCGTGCAGGTTGGAAGACTTGTGCGCACTTACCCATCGCCTGGCACAGGATGTCCACGTCTTTCTCCACTTCAGCCAAAATCACACTCTCGGGCTCAGCTGTGAAGTGTGGTGGCTCTTTAGAAAGGGGAAAGCAAACAAAAGTAAACAAACAAAGCCACAGGAAAACCAAAAATAGGTGCTGATTTAAAGATTTCCATCCCATAATCTCTCCACGCACGTTGCATTCAACACAGTGTATTACAAACAGACTAGCTTGCCTGAGTTTTTCTCTATATGGAGGCACTTTTTTTTGGTAGTAAAAGCCTCATAAAAAAAACTAACAATTTTTTGCCACGTTGAGTATGAATTCCAAAGAGTCAAGTCAATGTAAGGTAAGATTTAGGGATTTGCACTGCAAATTAATGCTCAGAGCAGGGGTTACTTTTCATTTTATAGGTCTGAATCATGGAACATCTTAATTCTCTGCTCAGAAGAGCCCTCCCAAGAGGTTTATAAAGGTTTGTATTTACAACACAGTATTTTATAGGATAGTTTGCTTCAGTATCTAAACTAAATTCCACCTCGTGAAGGCATGAAGCATGTCAAATAAAGTGCCATAACATGTCAGAAGGCCGATATCAGATGACAAGTGCAGCATAATTAAAAAAAAACAATACTTCTCGACTATTTTATTTCATGAAAGCAAAGAGATTTAATGCTTTAATTGAAGTTATAGTAATAATCATAAAAATCCACACTTTATCATTAGGACTAAAGAAAAGATATTAGACTTTTAATTAAACAAAGACAAGATTCCAGACATTGTAGAGTATGCTGTCATGTAACTCTTCTATGCAGCATAAAATTGAAGAGCATCATGTCAAAGTCCCACAGGCATTAAGGTTGCAGTAATTATCATGGTAACTAAAAACTGTCATAGTCTGCTCAATGCAATTATCATCTGAGTACTGTTTTTAGAAGCATTTTATTTGATTATAACTAGTGTTCTACTGTAGCATAAACAGCCCCCCTGGTAAGTCTTAGAAAACACAGAAAAGACAATATAAGCAGCTCCTGAGAATAACTAACTTATATTTTCATTTTAAGGAAATCAAGTATGGTTGAAAAAAACATAGTAAGCTACAAGAAGATCCAAGGTCATCTGCACTGACCTCTCAAATTTCTTCAACATGTCTGAAAAACCAAAGATATCTTCTGTATTTTTGATAGAACATTAGTATTTTTCATAAATAAAACCAGAATCACATAATTTCATCCTGCAAAAATCTTAATTCTCCCACTACCACCCATAGTAGAGCAAGCGTTGCTACCATTCACAGGGATGACAGGACATGCCAGCAGGCACACATCACTAAGTGCTGGATTAGAATACAACCCTTCTTTCTCAGCACTCCCTCTCACTATAATAAAATACTTGCTTGAGTATACAGAACTGGGGTCTCATCTGAGCACCAATGGACATTACAATTCCGTGTTCGTTCCAAATAAAGTCAATCAATATTAGTTTTCAAAATCCTGTGCAGAGGAGGAGGTGAGGTTGCAAAATAGCCTGGAATACTCATTTACCCAGCAAAACCAATAAAACAAGCTACCTGATTTATTATATTCTAATAATATACGTGTGTTAACATTATTGATCCTCACTGCCTAAATATAAAGCCATTAATAAACACGCATAATAAGTTGTGATTTATTGTGTATGATCTCATGCGTTAATGTAAACAACAAATTGAAAAGCTGAACATTTAATTGAAATTCACTGATGGCACTCTGTGTTTGACACGTTTGATCAGCTAAGTTGCTGAGTCCCCTGCAATTTATTTAAGTCCATGTTTTAACTCTGGGTACACTCTAGCTTCTCATGCCATCCTCCAAGCCTTGCCTGGTGTTCCCCTTGAGCTCAAATTTCTAGAATTTTGCCTTTTTAATTTCCAATCATTTTGCCTAGTATCCTTACTTTTCTATGCATCTGTCTGTCCATCTTTCATTCTATGGCAGTTGAATTTGATTGTGAGGTGAGGGAGAGGGGAACCATGGCCATAAGCATCATGCAGACACGTACCCCCACATCCAGCCATTCACTTCTGATTCTGTCCTGCTTCTGTGGACACCTCTTCAGGCAGTGAGGTCCAAGTGTATTTTCCTCCTTTCAGGGAGTTCCTGACTGCCCATCTTCCACCCGCCCTTTCATAAGGCCCTCTGACATTAACGGCCAAATTTCTAAACTTGGCAACCTGTAGCTACCAGCTCTCAAACTTTCTCCTATATCAGCAGCATATTCACACATGTGATAAATTTGCAGTTTTATCTTCAACACTAAAGCCTGCTGAGCTCAATCCTCACAGCTGTTCCAGCAGCTGGAAGCCAAATGTTACAGTTGGCATAGAGTGGTTGAGAGACTGAGGCAACAATTACCCATAGAAGGGCCAATCTTCCAGAAGAAACTCTACAATTTACTGATTATTAACTATCTGCTTCCACTGCCTGGAGTTGGAGATAAGTCTGGATGGGAAGACAAGATTAATTCATATAGGGATTCTTGAACATCTAGAGTAACACACACACACAACAGTGCTGTGGCATCCCAAGCCTAACATACATGGAAAATTAGTCTTGGAGATAAAAGCTATGAACTATAGCAGTATTCACATAGATATAATTTTAGGGCTTTGAAGGACATGGCACCATGATCTCCATGCAAGCTGTGCTGCTTTTCCACAGGCATGTGTCTCATGCTAGCAACATAGGTGCTTAAAAGGTCATTAGGAGTGAAGGTCCATGGCTTCAACAGAACTCCATCTGTGGAAGAAATTGCTCTAGCTACCAGTGCTAGACAACTGAAATCTGGGCTCCTCAGAGTCCTGTGTATCATCTGCACATCAGGTGTGTGCCTGAGGGCCTGCAGACACAGCATAAATTGCAAGTGAAAAATTCAGGGTATCTCGATTTGGGTGCTACACTCCACCTGGTGAATAACTATCAGAAAGAGACCATAAAAATGCAGCAATATTTATAGGGGTCAGATGGCATTCTGAAGGGACTTTCTGCCTGGCTGTATATATGACTCCATTGCATATTTATAAGGCTTGGTTTGAATCACACAGTATGAATTTGAACATTTATTGTTGTAGGCAATAATCATGTGTTGAAATTTAATATGTGTGGTGAAATTACAATGTCTTCCCAACTATATAACATGCCAGACACAAGCCCCCAGACATGGCAATTTCTAGAAATGACACTAGTCTGTTGGTATCAGGTCAAACATTTAATTTTTTTTTTTTTTTAAATTATAGACTGACAATAGTTGGAATAGGAAAGGACCCATTACACTGGGTTCATCCTGCTGGCAGTGCAGCATGCTGTGCAACGAGAGGGGTCATGTCGCGTATCGTGCTGGAAGAAACAGATACTGTATTGTTTGGATATTGTATTGGTGTTTGACTGATCTTAACTAAAAGGTCAAGAATAAGCAAAGGGGGGAAAATAATATTTGAATATAAATGTGTGCTTTTAATAGTTGTTGAGGGTTTCAGGGTTTCTTTGCACTACAGACATCACTGGAAAGATAGCCTCTCTGCAAAGCCCCTGGGAGCCTGCAAAATTTGATACTGTTCTAACTTCCCCCACGCAGAGTTACATGGTCACTGATTTTAACATTCAAAAGATAGCAGTCAGCATCCATTACATACCCTTCAAGCTGCATTGGAGATGTGTGACCTAATCCTAGATACACACATGAAAGTCAAAAAGAACAGAGAAAGCCCCAGGGGCTCCTCCAAAGCTGAAATTCCTGCATCACTCAAAAACTCAGGCCTGCATAGTTAAGGGGAAAATCGAGCTTTAAACATGGAAGCCTTTCTCTAGCATTACCATAAACTAATTTATTTGGTGAATATCCTGAAAAGAAAGGGAACTGGAAACCTGAGAGCCCCTTGTAGCTACAAAGTCCAGAACTCCAGGCAGCAGATCAGACTGTCCATGCTGGGAGAGAAGCCACATTGTATTTGGAGGTATAAGGGGTTCCTTGAAGCAAGGTTTTTCCTTGCATGAATACCAGGTTAAAATAGAAAGAGATTAAAAAGTATGCTTAGTTTCTTGCTACAATCCCTACTGCGAGCTGCAGTCTGTGTTCTAAAGGCAACAGCACCGGGAGCACATCTCCTGATTGCAGAACTGAAAGGGGTGAGTTTCTCCTGAAAGCCAGAGAAAGAAGTGGACTTCCCAGAAGTCCCATTACTTCATCACAGAATGCGTCCTGTGTGCATCTGGCACCAAGGTGACAGGTCTGTGTCCATCTCAACAACCTCTGAGACTCAACAAATCAAAAATTGTCTACGTTTCTCTGATTTGAGCCCAGACTGTATTTTCGACAAGCCCCAAGACATTTCATCTTAAAATTTTCCTTAAAATTCTTTCTCATTTCTTACACATGGTGCATGAACAGAGTTACTATGATCTTTTCATAAGCCCAATACATGAACGCAATCGTTGTGGGAAAATTCCTTCCTCTGCTTGCAAGACAGCACTTGCAGTGTTTCAAAGTGTCTAAGGTAAAACCACGACAGCTATTGTTCTGATCAGAAGGTACCAGGGTGGCTAGTTGCAGAGGAAAATGACTGCTCTATCTCCAGTCAATGCAAATTCACCAACAGTGAGCAATGCACAAAGGTGGCCCTTCTGCAGGATGCAGAGGCCTATGGTTCATTGCTGGGCCGAGCTGGATGGGCCCTGTATACTCATGTTACTTTTTTTCTGAACCACATAACCCCATGAAGCTTCATGCTTTGTACCTGACATCCTGGGTAGCCTCTATGAGAGCGACTTAACTACAACAGTCCATAATCATCCCCTTTTAGAAAGAAATCTATCCAGCTCCAATGTAAAAATTTGCTTTAGGAAACAGAAAGACGGGAATAATATTCATTAATAATATTAATGAAAATTAATACAGCTGTTCTGGGCACATAACGTCTCCAAAAAGAAGGAAAGCCCTCTGCTGTCATTCTTCTTTATTCTGTTCTGTTCTTCTGGCCGGGCCAACAGGACTTCAGCACCTCACCACACCAGGCCAATATTTGGTTGGTTTCCTCTTTGGCTTGTTCAGTTTATACTTTCTGACCACATCAGGTGTACAGAGCGGTATGGATTTCACATAGCAGAAGGGTTCCAGTCCTCACTCTCTTGAGCTCCTAAAATTCATAATTTCCCATAGAGCAATCACTTAAAAAATGACTATTGCGATTTGTCGCTAACGGAACTTGCAGAACTGGAGCAAAAGAATTTAAGATTAGCTCAGTTTTCAAATTGGTTTGCTCATGAGAAGACTCCTTAAATTACTTAATCTTCAAACTGTTAGTGGTAAAACAAATGTGCTCTTATCTAATCTGCAACAAATCTTTCCCAAACTGTTACTCTGCCAACTGAGGAACATGCTACACTTTAAAAATTTATAACAACTGCAGCTAATAAAACCAAGGTTTGGAACCACCTCAGTTTATCTTTGCGGGAACAATATGAAGATGTCAGAAAGCTCTTTGCCACATTCAGAAGAAAATTGCAGTGCAGCACAAGACTAGAGGATTTTCTTTTTGCTTATGCAGGAGTACTTTATTACATTAGAGATTCAGATTTTTCAGGTATTATTGTGATTTTAATTTACAACCTGAGATGTACGCTCAGAAATATTCAGAAAAAAATTCAGAGGTAATACTGTAGGTCACAAATAATAATTGGAACACAGTACCTACCTTTGTACTACGTTCCACTGCCTCCTAATAAAGCTCTTGTCCCCATCTGAGCCCACACCCAGACTGTGTGACTTTCCGTTAGCTGTGAAAGGCAAGGACTGATATCTTTCTAAAGAAGTTTCCATTAACTCAGTGTTTGTGGTATCTTTGATGCATCTTTTTATCACTCTCCTTATTCTACCTGTTAACAGCCAAATATTTTTCTCCATTAATCCACAAAAGCTCTCATCACCGTACCACCGAGGGTCTGCATTAGATTTACCCCAACCGTTTTGAAAACAAACCTCTTCTATTAACACAATTTCCTGTTCCTGTTAGTCAAGACCTGTTATTAAGTCCACACTATGTTATTCTCCCAAGAAGTAGAGCTCATTATCAGGTCACTATCAATGTGTGCACTCCACAAATATTTTATGCATGCAAATGGACAAGCGTACTTGATTCTCTGCAAGTGCTACTCCAATCGACTATGCGGGATACACCACAAACAATCTGAGGTTTGAAGCTTGTAGGCACTTTCCTCTACAACTCGTCTCTCGATTAATTAAGTGCTGGCCAGATCCACCCAAGAATTCTAAGGCTGAATATGGGTTATGCATTAACTACTAATCCTTTGATTTGGTTTCCTGTTTAGAATTAGAGATCCATCCTGCAGTTCAAGAAACTCATAAATAAAGAAATCTATCAGGCTTTGCTGACACATTGAGTAAACACCTGCAACTGAAGTGTCTTGTTCCATCAGAAGGAAATAAAAGTAATTGGTAACCAATTTGTTTCTGCTTTCTTTCATCTGCTTGTTCTTATCTACAGGCCTTTTCATAACTTCATTCCCTGACAGCCCCCTAAAACAGGGTAAGAAATAAATAAAACATTTAAAAATAAGAGAGCAGATGAGCTACTAAAGGCAGGCAAGCACTGCTAGTTTAATATGATTCCCCAATGATTGTTTCTCAGTTTTATTGTAACTGTATTTAAGAATCTTTTACATTAACCAAGAGGCTGCTTTAAGTATTGCATTAGGCTGGGTCTGACAGCATAGCAGCAAAGTTAAACTAGTTACAATAAAATCTTATGAATAAGGAAGAGTTTAAACCAAAACCATAAATAAGTGAGATCCATCTCTGCTCCTTAAAGGGAAGGGAAACTGCGAGGTAATAATTCTAAGAAACAGAGTACAAAGGAAAAGACTAGAACCAAACTTCATCCAGTAGGTAATAAATATAATAGAGACACAGCGCTACAAATGAACCTGGAGCAGAGCTTTGTAGAGAGCAAGGCTGTTTTCTCATTTAGCATGAACTACTATAAATTGTTTTAGTAGAAGATAGACCATACAGCAGAGTCTTTAAAATTGTATTTTCAGAAGGTTAAAAGAGTGTAGAGAATTGCGTGCTGAATTCCCTCTGCAATGCACTACAGAAATGCATGTGCATGAATTCTGATCAACGCTGAGACTTGTATCATTGCCAGAGCAATAACCTCTCCAGGACACTTGCATCGTTATTACTGGGACTATTACATGAAAGCTAGACTTTACACAATCAGCCCTGGCTTAAAACATCTAAATGTATCTTGTTCTAAAATGTCTCTTTTACTCTAAAAGACCTAAAAACTTCCACGCCGTGGGGCAGCGCACTACTTTGTGTTACTCTATCAGGACACGGCATAGCCAGTAACTACCACTTCCAAACGACAACCTCCTTGCTGCAGGGAAACTCCCATACAGAGGTGATGGGGGAAACAGGCCAGTGAAAGAGCACCAGTGTCCCTTTAAAAATATTAAGCCCAAAGTTCCCCTTGGAGTCAAAGGTCTAGCACGTAGCACCAATTCTAATGGTATTTTCTTCTCTCTTTGCTACCTCAGTAATGATATCTGCCCGTCCATGTACTCAGGAATGTCCTTGGCCCTTGCAGCAGACAAAGCACAGAAGTGCTCCTAAAAGGCTTCTTCTGGAAATATGGGCACTTGACATATTAAAACTAGATGTAAGCAAGCTGGGAGTTAATCAGGATTTAATGCGTCTAAAAGCCAAGATGTGGAAGCTGCCCAATTATGGTATAACTACAGTGTTTTCCCCACTCCTGATTAAATGTATAGTTTCACAGGGGATTCAGAATCACATCACTGTTTTTAAAAAAAAAAAAAAAGGGGGAGAAAAAAATCTATTTGATGAATTTATATTCATGGGGAAGAACGGCTGAATTAATTTGGACGATAACCCTCTTGCACCTCCTTTGTTCTGTTCCCAAAGAAAGGTTCAAATGTAAGGTCAATGAAATATTAAAATATCAATTTTATTTCCTATTATACCTCAGTCCAGAGCCTGTTTTACTAAAAAACACATTGCCTTGAGAATTACCCATTACAGAAAGGAAGGCTTTCGCTCTTGCTGGTTCTGCTGTGCTGTCTCTCAATTTCGCCTCACAGATGTACATCCCCACATCCACAGCAGTTGGGTTGGTGATAGTGAGTCGTCTCCCAAAACTGCTAATACCACTGGTTATTTTCACTCCATTTCTCTTCCAAGTCATGCTTAGTTTCTCAAGAGGTCTGCCAAGGTTTTAAAAAAAAGAAAAGTAAATACAAGAATAAAACATATATATTACCGAATAACTCTGCAACACATTGTAAAACTTCTCTAAGTCTTCCTCTGTCCCTGCATGTATAACTTCTGTACATCAAGACTACAGACTACTCAAGAACGTTATACAAGTACAGCTAATTGATAGAGCGATAGAACTTAAATGTTAATAATTTGATTTCTCTAAGCAAAAGGAGTAAATACTGCTACAGGAATCAGCTGCATGGGAAATGCTTTCATTACAACTCAATTACCAAAACAGTATTAACCATATCAAGAATATCTCTGCCCTCAGAGGGTAAAGTGAATCAGTTGGACTTCTTATCATCCAAGGACCTCAACTGTTCACTTCCACTGGAATTCAATGATGTTCAAGGCCAACTAGATGGAAACACAGGAGGAATGCTGTGAACTCTGAATTACGGTGCACTGAGCAATAATTAGTGTAAAATGAGAGCATCTGTAATAAATTACTTCATAGGAGACCTTCACTAATTTATTTACTAGGAAGCACAGACTGTTCAACAATATCACCTTTCATGTCAATAAGCAATGCAGTTGAAATATTATTAACCCTGGACATCTTCCCTAAGATAGCGTCTGCTGATTGAACCCCACCATGCTTCATTTCCTTACCATGTGAGGAACAGACGGGAGAGAAACTCTCCCTACATCCTTATTTAGCCAAAAAAAAAAAAATCAATATGTTTAATTCAGTAATGTTAGACAAACAAGATTATTCATAAGGTTACTTTGAAGTGCAAGCTACGTGTCCCATCCTGCTTCAGTCATTAAAATAATAAAAAAATGAAAACGACTTCCTATGTCCTTCCCAGAAAGGACAGTGCATTAGAATTAGTTCCTAAGACCCTGCTGCTTTTGTGATACCTTGCACTGGCCACACACTCCAGCGTGACTTCATTGCTCCCTGCTACGACGCTGGTGTTCTGCGGAGGGATGACAATGACGGGAGCCACGGTGTCAGATGGATCTATGGCACCTGTGTGGGCAGAAAGAAACCATGTGAAGACCTGTACATCTGCTGACAGTGAGGGCTGCCACCTTCCAGGCAAAGGATCTTGCCAAGTGACACAGGTGCAAATTTCACTCCTCAACCTCACCGTGGATTTTAATCTCCTCATTAAGGGGAGATCTTCAGCCTGATCATCTTCAATGGCTTTCATTATACTGTACAAACAGACTGTTTCAATATACCCAGCTTGGTATCACGGAACTTGCAAGAGCTACTCCCAGATGGAGTGCAGGGGCCATTCTCAAACAGAGAGCAAATAAATTAAGCATCCTAGAGGTTTTCCATTGTTGAGCACTTTTATTTTTATCAAACACTTGCTGACTTATATTTTTAAGACCTTTTCATGTTTTGTTTAATCTTACCACTTCCATACCATTTCAAAAGAGTCTGCCAATACTCATGTTAGTTCTTTAAAAAGATTTTACACACTGGGGAACAAATATAAAATTAACAAAGCAGCATATCACAGCAACTTCAATCCCTTTTTCTTATCAGGAAAGTAAATAACCCAAATCTGCTGCTCTTTTGTGAAGCATCATACTGTAAATAATTTAGCTTATGCAACAGTCAGCAGACACTTAAAAAATGGTAAAAAGGCTGCTTGTAAATTTTCTCTGTATACATTTAGTAAGTGAATTAAAATACCCATGTATTCATAGGTACTTTGCTTCAAGCAACTCATTTGGGAGAGAAAAATTAGCCATTTTTTAGCTTGAATAAGAGAGTAATAAAATTTTCTAAAGATACAGAATCCAATAAACAAATTATAGGGAAAAGTAATGAAAACAAACCTAAACTGTTGGAAAAGCAAGCCAGTTCATCAAGTGCTTTCTGCAAAGGCAGCTAACCCGTGCCCATGAAGCAGAATGGGAAACTGGCAAAGCCAAGGCATGAAGCCTGACGTTTAAGATAATTCCCCAAAGAACAGAAAATGGATAGAAGACGCTTTGCTTATCTCACACCTGGCATGCCTAAAGCCGTCTGACTTTCCATTTCACTTGTTGGGCTGACAGAGGTTCTGGTAATGGGGCTCAGACAGATCACAAGGCTGGCAGAACTCTGAATCAATGAATGACAAAATTTTTACCTTTTGATGTTTTTGTAACTACTAGCAAGTAGTGTGCTATGGGAGGTGAAAGTATGTAGTATAATTTTAAAATGTTAGGAACCCCATTCAAAAATCTAAATAAATTCAAGCATCCAAGAAGAGTACTTCAGGAATTTGTAAGCACATATTTATTTCTTCCCATAAATACACTCTGTTGACCTGACACTGCATATATATGCATGGGATCTCCAAAAATCTGCATGGGATCTCAAGCTTTTACCAGATTTTACTTCTACTCAACAACATTCTTGGAAATAGGATGCTAACAGGTAGAAAATTTACTTTCTAAGATTTCCACAGTGGTCTTCTAGATATTTATGGCAGGAATTTTCTAGATAGTAATTAATAATTGTAAAAATAGAAAACAAGCAATGATCAAAGTTTCTCATTACTGATGAGAAGAAATAACCTCAGCATTACTCCACACCACTACTTCTGTGCAAGATGAACATTTACAACAATAAATGCCTAAAGATCAATAAAGAAGTTACTAATTTGGCAATAATAATTTCTCGTGTCCATCTAGAAAGGATGGAAAGCAGTTGTTTGAGTTATCAGCTCCCTGAAAAATGGCTCAACCCCACCAAAACCAGCTGCAGAAGACAGTTTTGTGGTAACCTCTTAGGAGTTCATCATACATGAACAGCTCTTTGTTCAGTGAGCAGATAAACACAGGAAATAAAAGTGCATGTTACTCCGCCTGCAACCAGGAAAATGTAAAGACTTATTGTACTTTCTTACTAGATGTAGCAAGACCCTGAAGAAAGTATGTGCTTATTTTCATTTTGTGCCATCCCTGAAGCAAATCTATTAAAGGTAGCTACAGATTTTGAGTGGGTGAACTAAACCAGATGTGATCCACAGGGCTCATCAAAATGCTCAGGGCTGTTACCCTAAGTAATGTGCCTACAAAGGTCAGCTGCAGATACAACAAACATATACAAAGCACAAAGTTTCAAAGCGTTATCTAAACAGTGCCTACACAGCATGCACGTTCCTATTTCAGACTCAAAGACAGTTTAAGTTTCCCTTTGCAGCACAAAGAAGCACTTGCCATAATTCGCTCTGGCCCAATCCTGCCAAACAAAACTCAGCAGGGACATTCCCATGGTCCCTTTTGCAGAGGGTGGTTCCCAGGTTCGTTTTGTGGCTGCTTAAAATATCAAAGGAGGAATTTAGTTTTACTTGAAAGTAAAAATCTTCACAGGGCTGTAACATGGGGTCTGTGCATCCACCCCATCCTTTCAGAATTTCATCCTTTAGCAAGAGGTTGGAATGTCAGGGCAGCCAGGCTCCTCATCTAAATAAGGAGTCACTCGATTTTGTTTTGATGATGTGACGCAGCAAATCAGACTTTGATCTGCCTGTGGAAGGCAGAGAGCTATTCAAACAATCAGATAATGAAAAACTACCCAGACTTTCCAAGCTACTTATCCTGGCTGTCAATAAAGCCACTCCATCCCTCTCCTACCTCCTAGTGCAGTGCGCTGACATGATTTTACTTGACTGGTGCTACACTAAAATGCAATGCAGAATGTCACTGTTAGTAAACAGATATTTTCTTTGAATCTACTTTCTAGAAAACAATTGAATTTTTTTCTCTCATCTTCACTGTTCCTTTTTTACTTTGTCAGAATTTTGCTTGTGCCAGTTTTCTAGGTCTCTGCTGTTTTCATCATCTCTTCCTTCCCTGCCTCACTCAGGCAGCTTCTCTGCATTCATCAGTGGCCATGTCCCCTCCCTGCCATCCCATGGCCCCTACAGATGTGTCACATTACTTAAGAACGGCTCAATTTCCCATGTATCCTTTATTTCAATGACAGCATCAGTCTCTCTGATTCACATCCATTAATAGGAAATATTTATTAAAGACACTGAAATGGGAGAGCAATACAAATGCATATGAGAACACAGTTACAGAGATTGCTAACAGAGGACCACAGTTGCCACCATATTCTGTGTTTTCTGAAAAGATCTCATTTCCTTTCCATCTGCTTTCTGAGCTGCTTCTCTCCTCTAAGAAAGAGAAGCAACCTTAGGGAAACCCAGTGACCCCAGGACTGTAGCTGAGGGATGCCTCACCATTAGACACACCAAGTCTGAAAGGAACTTGTAGGAAGCTGTGGAGACAAGGCTGAAAGACGCTGGAGATCGCTTCAGGGATGTGCCCTTGATCTGATTCTAGTCCTTAAGAGATGACTGGACAGAAGGACTGCCACAGGAGAGTCCTAATCCAAATAGAGACTTTTCTACGCAAAAGAGCATGCTCTGCTTCATTTCACATTGTGCCTGTTTTAGCCACAGTGCTCTCAGTATTTCCAGCCTTCCCTTGGCTTCTAAACTGTTCCATTAGACACCATCTTAATTATCACTAGTATCTACTAGGGCGTAGTAACTGAAGTGCCTCCAGGACTGGCCCCACCAGTCTTTGCAGCTTGATTATTGTAAGCCAAAGACTGACTCATGGGTGGAGGAAGCTCATCTGGGAGCCCTTTCCGTGGCTCCCATCCCAAGCTGCTCAGAAACAGTTGGTGAGCTGCTGCCATTTACCACCCAAAACATCAAGGTAAAATGGCATCAGTATTGCTTTTTCCATAGTAGACTTTTTTTTTTTTAATAAAAATAAAAAGGGGGGGGGGGAGCAAAAAAAAAGAGAAAATGGCAAAGAGAAGATAGGGTTTTATTCTGTCCCTCTAAACATAACCCCCCTCCCATCTGTGGAATTCAAGACTGGCAGTTCTGCACAAAGCAGAGATATACTGAGGGAAGAAAGGAAAAGAGAGTGCACACCTCTTGCATGGTCTGTTTTTATCACCAGTGCACAATGCTGATCTTGGATCACACTCTGCTCTTCCCCCTTCTCTCCTCTGGCCTGATCAAGAATGAAACCTGTCCCAGGTGGTCTTTAACACTAATTATTTAACACTGATGACCTGCAGAATTTCTAATCTGTTCTTTAAATGGAAGAAATATGTAGACTGTCCTACCATCTCTGAAAAGACAATGTTTTTATCTCTCTATGAAATGTCCATGTACAGGGAAATTTTAAATACTGTAATTTATAAAGATCACAAGCATTTTTGAAGTCATTTGGGAGTTTAATTTTCCCAACAGAGATGAAATCACACTTAGACCATATGAGTGAAGATAGAAAAGGTGTTTTCCCCTTCAGGAATGTAAAAATGTTAAGTTCTCTCCTAGATTTACATTACAGCAAGCAAAGCTTATCTATATCTATGTTTGCAGTGCAGAATGTAAAGAGTATTACTCTATGGATGCTCAAATTCATCTCAAAGGGATATGGTGCAAAGTAACCTTAACAAAAGTGAGAGAAAGTATTATTCCTTGAAAAGAAATAATAGCTTGAGTTCAGGCTGGAGTAAACAAGTCTTGGTTTTGGGACATGCTTTTAAGTCCCAACCATCTGAAGACACTTAACACAAACAAGCTGACCATGAGCAGGAGGAGGGTGGGTTGCCTAAATAATCCCTCAGATGGCCCTCATTTAATTGGTATAGGGCAGGGACTGGGATGCAGTGTTGACTGCTCGTCATTCCTACCTTTAGCAATAGTTACTACAGCAAATAATTCTCAGTGTCCCATTTCCAATGAAGAAGGAATCCCATAAGAACCAGTATCTAAAAATGGATTTACTATTTCATAGTATGAAATTTATCTATGGGAGAAAAACGCTTCACAGAAAAGATCACCAGTATGCTACCCTCCAGCTAATGGAGAAATTGAATACTTTAACAGAACTTTGAAACCATTTATAAGTTATTCCGGGAGAGAAAGATTAGGAAACCTTCACCATAAACTTCCTACAGATGTTCAAGCCTTGCACAGTATGCAGAAATGCCTTCGCAATTACTGTGCAGGATACAAGCAAAGCTTCATGTTACCAAATTATGGATACCTATATTAGAAAAACACAGACTAGCAGATAAGAGCCCAAGATAAATCACAAAAATATTACATATAAATGGTTCAACATTGTGGCACCAAGAATGTACAATCTCTGTGTAACGTGGAATATGAGTAAAGAGGAGAAATAGGAATTACACAGCATCTGAAAAATGCTTGATGGAGATAAAAAAAGACGTACAAATACAAACTATCTAACAGAATACATTTCACTTTTTCCAGGTACAACCTGCAGGTGATTTGGATTATCAACCCACAACAGATTAATGCCCCTTTCTCTTTCCAGTACAAGATACACAACAGGAATTGGATCCCGATCAATAATAGATTAATTTCCCTTCCTCTCTGCAGTAAAAGATGCACAACAGGAATTGGAGCCTGATCAACAGTCTAGCAAACACTGACAACCACCTGCGGGCATGAGAGGAGCATTATGTAAATACTGGAAAAAGTGTATTTCCCAATCATAAAACTACCCTACAACGTGGCTTGTCTATTTGTTTGAATGATTATGAACAGGTTATACAATAAAATAAGCGTTAAGATAATAAAAGTTTCATTTTTTCACTTTCATTCTAGCAAGGACTGTACTCGTGTTCAAGAGAAGGGAAACGTGATGCTGCTGTGCACCACTGCATGCTGAAAAAGGTCTCTGCTCAGATCTCTAGATGTAAAGAAGAATGACAGTGACTTTCCTGTGAGAAATCTTACTCGTATTTGTTTAGTTTGATGAACAACTTTAAAACTCCAGATGGAGGCTTTTTGAGTCAAAAGTATGTATTTATAAAATAATTAGCAATCTAACAGCATGCAATTGGTGTAGGAAGATTTATAAGTTTTCAGTACCCAAGGATATCTTCAGACTCCTCAAACGTGGACATGTTAACATAATTTCTGGTCTTGCACCTTTGAGAAACTAGACTCTACACTCAAAAAGGTAAATAAGAAACAACATAAAATCTTAGCTTTGCAGATCAAATTTAAAGGGAAAATGGCCTAGTTATTTGAATCAATCACAGCGAGTGAATTCTTTTATATACAGTCCTCATCCTGATCTAGACACCATGACATATGAATAAAACACCAGATATGAAAAAGGTTTACAAAACACAGTACAAGCAAAACGAGTGAATGATCTAGGTCAGCTATATTTATTGACTCAATATACTCTTGTCAATGTGACTACGCTTTGTCCACATCAGATCAAGGACATGATTCATTTCCACTGCAAGTAAAATAAAAAAGTGAATGAAAAAATAAACCCCAGGAAAAAGTACAGCAAGCAGATCACAAATTAAATGCCCAGTGTATGAGGAGGGATATGGTAAGGAGAAGCAATTACAAAAAGTTTCATGAGTGATGGAAATCCTGCACTGCTCCCTTCTTATCCACCTCTTCTGGGTCCATGTGACACACCAGGTATGTTATAATGCTACTTCTAATGCATTTCACTTGGAATAATAAAGTTATTCAAAGAAATTAAGTTACAAAATGTGCAATTTAGTCAAGCTTGCATTTCTGCAAGCAGTTCAAAATGCACTTCAGGTCGGTTTGAAGAGAATGAAAATGCTCACGCTGCTAATTTAAGTACATGTATAATACTGCAGAAACAGAGCCTTACAGTAGAGAAAAAGGGAACCAATATATTCATTATACAACATGTGGGCAAGAAAAAATTTGATGTGTGTGGAGCTTCCTGCTGATGGTGTTTGGAGCAGAGGACTAGAAAGTTCCTTCTGGGTCAGTTCCCTGACATCCCATCAGGCAACCCCCCCTTTCTGAATGGGGTGAAATATTGAGTTATCTTAATGCTACTTTTCTGGTTGGAAAATTTCCTGGAGCTTTGTTGTTTAACCTGTTAAAACCTCTCCTAATGTCCAGCTTAAATGTATTCATGGCCAATGTAGCCCATTTGTTCTTCTGCCAAAGCTGTCCTTTAGCTTAAATAACTGTTTTCTCCCTCTGTGAGGTTTGCTCCTAAAGTGTTTATAGAAAACAATCATACTCCTTCACAGTCTTAATTTTACTTAGCTAAACAAGCCAAACTTTTCTCATCTGACAAGTCTGAAAGGATTCACTGAAATGCATACAAACAAAAGAATAGGAGCAAGGGTAAAAAGAAAACCCACAGCTAGCATCACACTATAAATGTTTCCAAATGTTTAAACAAATAACAGCCGTGTTTGTAACAGCTTTTTTTCCCCTTTGTAAGGACTTTCACACAGACTGCAAGAGCTGTTAGTTTTAGCCCTAAGGAAAGATTAATGGAGAACTCAACTCTATCCACGAGATGACTTATACCCTCTTGTGTGGAGCTACTGCAGCAAAGAGGAGCTTTATATATTTTATTAGATAAAATGGAGTCTAAAATATAGGTTGAGAAGCTTCTAAAACCTTCTAGAGAGTTTTTAGGGTCTATTTCTGGGCATAAGGAAAGACAGGGGTCTGAATATAGTTGATTTACCAACAGAAAATATATTCCTGTGAACACCAACTGCTGCAGTGCTCAAGGAGAGAGGCACCACGGCCAAGGTGGTTCATGGTGTCACAGTCTCTCCAGCTTGTCTCTCACCAGCTCTGTACTGTAGACTGGGACAGAGATGAAAGACTTGGGGTTCTTTTTCCTGCTTTTTCCCTTTTTCTACAAGCCATTAAGTGCAGGTGACCCAGGAACTGCTATTTGGGGGTGAGCCCTCCACAAAACAGTGTTGTTCCCAGACTTTTCTGCTACTGGAGGTCTACAAACACACTTTGTATTTCAGGACTACTTCAAAAATAAATTCCTAGTGTTGTCTCATGTAGCTTTAAGGAAATAAAGCCACTGCTTAGTTACACAGCTCCCTGTGATGATTCAGCAGCTAAATTCAAAAGCGGACCAAATTTCTGCTCCAACGCTCTGAAATTCCCTTCTCACAACTCCTCGTGCAAAAAGAGCAATTTGGAAGTTCAGTCTCTGTCACTGACCTGACCTTCCCCCATGCACAGTGAGGAGTTTCTTTCTGCCTAGAAACTTCTTATCCAGCACATCATTAGAGCTTTTAACATGAAAAAAATAAATAGCCTCAAGCTATTCTAGCTAAAGAACACTCAGGTGGCTTTTCAATTCACCAGATAGCTTTAATATCAGCTATATAAGTGGATAGAGTGTGTAATCTTATTCAACAGCAGTTAAAAGAGGGGGGGAAAAATATCCATGGTCTAGCAGTGGAATCTATTAGCCTCAGAGTCATCTTCAAAGCCATGCGAGAGGCAACAGGTAGAGCAGCCGCTGCAGCCAGACAGCAGGGCGAGCAGTGCCTGTGCAGCCAGCATCCCCAACCTTGGGATTTTAGCAGTATAATTCCAAATATGCCTATGATTAAAAAGATTTTAAAATAACTCATCAGTGGAAATGATTTTTAAGAGGCCGTATATTTTTATGATGTGCTTTAGTGCATCGTAAGAGAAGCATCCTTTTAAATATAAACAGGCGTGCATTTAGGAAGAGGAAATGGGTCTGAGGGATCTGCCCATGGCTGCATGGGTTTCTGCAGCACACAGCAAGAGTCACTTGCTCCTGAGGACAAAAATGAACTTTTATGGTCTTACAGCCTTGGCACTCCACCTATCCATATATTTATGGCTTGCTCTCTTAATAAAGATAAATTAAGGGAATATACCACACATCAGTAATTGGATGTTAAATAAACTAGAACTGTCAGTTAATCATGGTGTCCAGAAATGCAAAATTCAGTGGGGAGAGCAGGGCTGAGAAAATAAATGAAGCAGGAAAGCTGAGCTGGGGACACGGCTGGGTGACACGAATCCGAGAGCCGCTGCAGTTCTCATCAGCAGATTCTGGTTTACTGTCAAGCAGCAGGAAAGAAAGAGAAATGGGAGACAATAAAATGCTGCCCTCTATTTTCAAATGTATCTTCATAAGTAGTTTCATTTTTGGCTTTATTTTATAAATGCTTTTCTTAACTCCTTACTTTGGCACAAATTAAATCATGTAATTGACAATCTAGTTGCTTCTCCTACTTGTAACAAGCTTAAACACTCTTCTACTTAAAAATAAAAGGGTGGTAGCAAAGAAGGAAAAAATAAAGAGAAAAAAAAAACCAAACCAAAACATTCTCATCGATCCTTCTCCAGACTTACATAAAGCATCTCCAATCACTACGGGGGAGATTATTTAAGAAATGTCTTCAAGAATTTATTTTATGGGAAGATTTAAGAATAAATATGCTCTGTAGAGTGTAAAACAAATATGCACAATTGATGATATGTGAGTTTCTAAGATCTATTTCTTTGTATCCTCTTTTAAAATGAAGGTGACATTGTGGTGCTGCACACACTGAAAGATGATACTTTCAAATTTATACTGATCACCTGAGAAATAGTCCTGATGAAGCTAAAATTAATAGCAAACTTCAGTTAGGCTCCACATTTTTAAAAAGTTGGACCTTTCCAGCTTCGACTTAGATCCAGGAGAATGTTATTAACCTGGCAAATACATGAAGATAATAAATATTACTGGATTTCAGGGATTTCCTTAGGCCTGGATATCTACTGTGCCTGGCTGCTTGTTTAAAGATCTTTGATCTTCCCAAAAGATTAGATCAAAGAATTTAAACCTGTCCTCCCTGAGAATAAGCAAAAAGAGGAATCTGTAAGTGTTCCACACTTGGCTTATCCTTCATAACGAAAGGAAAGGCTTCTGTGTCGTGGACATCTGGTGCCAGCAAATGTATACAGGCCACCAAATCAGCCATCATCACCTAAAAGGAGTATGCAGGGGACACTCGGTTAAGGCCATGCAAGTACATTTTGCAGCTTATGGATAAACAAGGTGTTGATCAAAGCTTTCTCCAGAATCTGCTCTAAAAACAGGGATTAACATTTGCTACATATAAACAGAATTCAAACTTTAAAAGAAAAAAAAAAATTTAAAAACCCCCAACTCAATGTAAAAACCTGTCCTCAGACCCTGGATGCTACAGGCACAGAACAATTTATGAAGGCTTAAAGGAGAGCACTTCTATGGATATTTATAACGTTGAACTAAACAGGCAGAGTTCATCTTTGTTGCTGAACTACTATTCAAACCAAAGTGCACTCACTGAGCTGCATTTTAAGCTCAAGGTCAACTCTTGCTGCATTCTATTTCTACATATATATACACACATGAGAAACATGTTTTGGGATCCAGATTGCTACCTTGCTCCCAAAGGTCTGCTACTTCCAAGTCTTTACATAAAGAGAGCAGATCTGAAAAACAAGAAGATACCCCACAGCCTTCTTACAACAGCTAACTCAACCAAACATATGGAATGGCTTGTCAAAATAATATTTTGAGAAATAGGTTATCAGGGGCCTCAGGTCCACTCCATATGGTCTAAAGTTCTCCATCCCCCTGACCATATCATGCTACTTTCCTCCCTTACTTCTATAAAGGGATACAATCCTTAATAAAAGTAGAGTTGTTCAGGTCACAGAGATTCAGAAGCAAATAGAATTTCATTTATACATTTAGAGTACTGCAAAAACACAGGAGCACAGCAAAATCACTCACACAGCAGAGCTCAGAATCCAAAGAAACATTTTTCTATCAAAAGAAAGAATTTTTCTTCCTCTTTATAGCACAGATGTTCTTCTAAATAAAGTGAGACTTTCCCTTTACAGCCTTTGTGATTATCAATCTTTGGTTATTTTATAATATAAGGTTGCCTCAGACCTCAGCAGGGAGAAAAATACACATTGCTGTATTTCCTCTGTAGCGAGAAGAAAACAACAGTGAAAGCAAAGAATGTTCCAAAAGAGCAAACAATAACGCAGCTAAAGAAAGTCTACAAACTTATTCATTCAAAAATAATTCCACAGATGGATAAGCATTTAATTTTCTGAAGTGAGAATAAACCAGCGTCTCTCTTCTCCGGAAGATGGAATAGGGTTTTGTATTTGCCTGTTTATACACAGGACATAAATGCACGCTCAGAGAATGCTGCAAGTACTGTAAAAAGAAATCTAAGGGGAAGTTATTACTCAAGGCTCTTTGTTAGTATTTCTGCAGTATGGGTAGTGTCAGCATTGTTAAAAATAAATTGTTAGTCGTACCTTACTTGGCCGATACAAATGCTGTTTGCATTAATGTACTTATGATTTCCTATCTGCTGCTCCCAGATAAGAGAGGAGTTTAAGAGTACGATGTCTTTTCGATCTTGCATTGACTTCTTCCCCTCTCAGAAAAGGCTGAGTTGCTGTTTGCAGCCGTAGGGATGGTAAACAGCATCTCCTGCATACAACAAGGACTCGTTGCTTTGATAGTGAGGAACAGAAGCTTATTTCCACAGGGTGTTCTTGTCTCCCAGCTCACCCAAAACTTTGCATTGCACACTGCTGCTTGTTTAAAATTTCTGTCATCGTGACATGAGACAAGGATGTCACAACAGAGTTACGGTTAATAAGGAAAATTAGGGGGAATAGATGAGAGATAAAATTACCTTGATAGATAAAATGAGAAAATAGCCCATTAGGTACCATTGCCCAAAACTTGAATGTATGTATTTTTGAGACAAGTGACATCTATTAGTTTTGTTCAAAAAATAAAGTAAGTTACCCCTAGGTTTAAAACATGCTGTCACTTCCCAAAATGTCCTTGGGTTATCAGTTTGAAATTAATTGGCAACGTGTGATTAGGCAGAACACAGCAACATTGTTTAGATCTAATCAACCCATTTAATTCAGATTTGCCCCGACAATTACACTTAACAATATGAATCCGCTATCGGGATGGTAATGGGCTGTGGTAGTGCAGAACTATCGAATATCGGAACAACTAAACCAGCAAGAAAGCATTGCAGGGTCCACTTGACAACAAACCACTGCTGCTTGCTTTCTCTCATACACATACAATCTCCTAAACCAACTTGCATACATAGAATGAAGAAGGATCAATCACTTATATGCACACCTTAAATGCATTTAGATGTGGATTAAAATTATACCAAGTGGCTAAACCAAGCCTGGAAGCCAGGGTGAGATGGGCTGGCTTCAGGTTCCACTGGGAACCTGAATTCCATAGGGATGCCCATGAGCCTACGATGCTGAGCCAACTTTGACTTGTTCTGCTTCCTGACTCCTGCCCAGATTTCAGCAAACTCAGTGCCTCCTTATCTACCTGCAGGGAAAGAAAATGCTACATGGTAATATCAAAAGCTAGTGGTGACATACAGGGTACTGAAAACATGCCATAAAGTGTCATAAAATTGATCTCTCTCATCTCCTCTCCCTTCTTTCAGGTGTAATTAAACTGTGCCAAATCGTATAAGATAAACCTGCTTTCTTCTTTGTGTCCAGAGGAGGGGAATGAAGATGGTGAAAGATCTGGAGGGGAAGTCTTATGAGGAGAGGCTGAAGTCCCTGGGTTGTACAGCCTGGAGAGGAGGAGGCTGAGGGCAGACCTCATCACAGTCTGTGGCTTCCTGCCGAGGGGGAGCGAAGGGGCAGGTGTCAATCTCCTCTCTTTGGTGACCAGGGATAGAACCTGAGGGAACAGCATGAAGCTGGGACAGGGGAGGTTCAGGTGGGATGTCAGGAAGAGGTTCTGTACTGAGAGGGGGTCAGGCACTGGAACAGCATCCCCAGGGAAGGGGTCACAGTGCCAAGCTGGGCTGAGGTCAAGAAGCATCTGGACAATGTGCTCAGTCCCATGCTCTGACTTGTCTGGGCCTGTGTGGAGCCAGGATGGTCCTTATGGATCCCTTCCAGCTCAGAGGATTCTAGGATTCTACAATTTGACTATTCAAGAGCCAAAGAATTTTGCAACACAGACCAAGTTTAAGACAACAAAATGTGTTACATACCTAACCATCTTTGAGAAAACTCAAGCAGCTTTTCAAAATGAACCATAATCTCTCCCCCTCCCACTGCCTCCAAAGACTGTAACCTCAAACAAGAAAGCAAAAAAAAACTCCCATAAACCAACAACCAAAAAACCCCAAACCTGGTGATATATAAAAATAAAAGTACAACTGAAGCATTTTTGACATTTCTCTATCACTCTTAAAAATAGTAATAATCTTGAGCTATTGAACTTGCTGAAAGAAAATAAAAATCGATGCATTTTTACTTAGCGCTTTTGAAAAAGAAAAGGATTACTTGGGTTTGCAGCAAAATGCTTTAATGCAGCTTTGTAACAGAGCCCACCATAACTTATGAACAGAGCTCTTCACACACAAGCATTTACTGTACCCCAGAAGTGTTCCTGGAAGGGATAAAGGCAAGACTGCACTTACCAGTGGAAACTGGGCAGAGCAGTTACTGGTACCAGTACCATTTCCAATCTACATGACCTGCAGTGTTCTGGGGCCCTGTAATTCACTGCTCCATGCTCTCCCACAGTATACACCCAGCGCAGGGACTTATAACACATCTACTGAGGATTTTATACATTTAATAAAGCAATTTATTTCACACAACAAGGCTTTGGTTTTGATTTTTGAGGTGGGGTTTGGGGTTGGGTTTTTTTGTGGGTTTTGGGGGTTTTCTTTGGTGTTTGTTTTTAAATAA
Source organism: Porphyrio hochstetteri (assembly GCA_020800305.1). Taxonomy (NCBI): domain Eukaryota; kingdom Metazoa; phylum Chordata; class Aves; order Gruiformes; family Rallidae; genus Porphyrio; species Porphyrio hochstetteri. The sequence continues at coordinate 12,965,023 of CM036920.1, forward strand.
CATAAATGGAAAATGTCATAAGCTTCCACTTCAATGTATATCAAAATGTCTGGAAATGGGAGCTTTTAAGTGCCTCTCTGTATTTCCCATTTTTTGGCTGGTCACACATTCGAGGTTTGTTACCATGAGCAGCATAAAACTGACCAGATTTCTGATAGGCATTAAGAATCTTCTCCAAACCCCTTAAAAGTTGTCTCTGAAAGTGGTACATGGTTGAGTCTTCTCTTAACACAGGCAGGATGGGCATATACCCATATTTTAGACTGAATCACAGGTACTAGTTCACAGTAATTAATAGTAATAACTAATCTAAAGCAATGCAAACAAAAATAGCCTCTTCTAAACAAACCTATGCTTCTTATCTCATACAGGAGAACTAGAGTAACCACAACTGCTTTAAAATAAATGCTCTTAAATGCCAGATTTTTTTTTCTGTTGTTTCTTATTCCGCTCTATGCATGCAAATGCATAAAATGTAAAAACCCATCAAAGAAGGAGAGAGGAACACTTAAAAAAAGCTGATTTAATTCTGCACAAAACCTTTACTCCTACCATTAAAAAGTAAAATTTATTACCACTGGAAAGCATAAGAAGTAGAAAGTGCTCTTGAAAAATAATAACTGCTTCTACCAGCACACCAGAGACCTCTACAGAAGATGTAGGAACCATTATCTCCATTTTACGTGCAGTGGAAATGAGGCAAGGACAAACATTACTGAAATGAGGCTACAGCAGGAACAAGGCTGACCTGGTTATTACGACCTTTGAACATTTTAGGCTACACTCAAATACAGGATGGAAAACTAACTTTCTTTCCGGTCTCCAGCTGGAAGAAGATGATGCTATACAGTGTCCCTGGGGATCGTGCAAGCTCTGAAGCTGTCTCCCCTTCTCACATTCCCTTTGCAGGTCAGTTCTCAGCTAGAAGATTTGTTAATGTGATATGACAATCTAAATTAAATTCTACTGCAATTTTCAGACAACAGTGGACAGTCAGTCACAGCATCCTCTGGTCAACAGCAGACAGGACGGGGGAAAAGACACTGCATTATCCCAGGTTTCATCACAGGCAACAGCAGTAAGAGAATAAAACAGGCAATTTGCATTTCTTACAGTTATTGTTTCAAGCTGTCTGCAGTCTCTGGCACATGTCATCACACCAATTTAACTGAGCTTTAGCTATTGCAAGCACTACAAATGAATGTCTAAATCCTAGATCATAGCGTATGTTAAGGCCATTCAAACAGCAGGTTACATTCTAGTGCTAAAAATCTGCTTGCCCAGTCCTCGGTCTCTACAGTAATTTTCTGCCATATCTCTCTTCTGTACTTTTTCAAAGAGATCAAATGCATATATTCATCATATTTAAAATTAAAAGAGCCAAAGTGAAAACAGCTGAACACCTCAGAACATGGGTTCAGTTGGTGTGTAGTTCAGCTGTTAGTGAGCACTCGGACTCGCTGCCTGCCCCGAGTCGAGCCAGCAAAGGAGCCCGGGGCAGGAGGGACATGCTGGTCTCAAGCTCTGAACTGAGTCCTCCAAAGATGCAAACTAGCAGCATCTCCCTTTGCCTTCCCATTTTTCCTATGAACAAAGGCACTGTCAGTGTCAAATACTCAAAATCAACTCCTAGCTGCTATTTAATTCTAGAGAGCAGTTGGAGGAGCATCATCCCCAGCTGGAATGTGGGCCAGTGCTGCCAAAAGGCCAGCAGCACTTGGGCCCAGGGTACGCCAGCAGGCTCTGCAGCCTCTTCCTCCCTCCTGGGTATAACTGCCTCTGGTCAAGGTCAGCTCTGACATGGTGCAGCTGCATAACCTTGGATCAGGCTGCTTGGAAAACAGCTAACTCGTGAGAGCTGCATGAGAAAGAGCTGTGTGACAAACCTCATCCAGAGCCTCCCCCATTGACAGAGGAGCTGCATTTAACTCAGGAGCTTGGTGCTGACCTGAGCTGTGCTGTTGGCCTGAGCTGTGCTGTAAGGTGTGCTTGCATCCAGCCTTGTACCTCACGGACCTGACCTGGCTTTATTCTTTATGGATTTGTCTTGAGATGGCTGGACGATTGGGCATTGCTCTTCTTCAACCAGGGTTGGACCGTGTTCCCTTGTCAGGAGGACCTCACTGCTGCCCTGCTGTCACCCTTATCTCCTGATGCTCTTGCAGACCAGCTTGCCCTTTTTGCTCCCTGGCAGCAGCACTCAAACAGCATGCTCAGGGTTTGACACTTGTACCTGGTAGCAAGGCAGGCTAATGTATTTCTTAAAATCTGAGACCTCATTAATTTTTTGCTCAGATGTAGCCCCACCTGTAACCACCTGGATTAGAAACTTAAAAAGATATGCACAGGTCATGAAAGGAAATACAGCAGCACCAAAACAAATACACCAAAATAAGTACCCACTATGGGACTCCTGAAAAAGCCCGACCCTTGGGAACCACTGGTGAGCAGTATGAGCTAGGGAGCCTGCTTTGGCAGGGGGGTTGGACCCGATGATCTCTCGAGGTCCCTTCCAACCCCTACAATTCTGTGATTCTGTATCTTCAGCCTCAAAGAGCATCCTTCTGGAAACTAAAAAGTTAAAAATGATCAGGCTCAAAATTATTAACTTTAAATTTATTTTTCAGCCTCTGTCTGTCATTATGATTGATGACAGACAACACACCAAAAGGGTTAAATGAGGTGCTGGGTAAACCACTGTTGCTCTGCTTATCTTTTGAGTGTATTGCTGTCAAAAGCTGGATGAGCACACTGGATAATAACAGGCTAGGTGGACAGTGCTGCCAGCGTCTCTCTCGTGAACTACATGTACTAGTGACAGTAGGTGCTTCAAAGATAATTTATATTAGGGATGTCTCCTGGATAGGAATTCAATTTTTTTTTATTTGCACATAAAAATGGCTTCTGAACACATAACTTGGGATGAGTTTGCTTCTCCCTAATCACTTGATTACCACAACCAAAAGTTGGAACTGGGACAAGAGTACTTACAGAGCTTAAAGGACAGATGTCATCCCATCTCTGAGAGGATGTTAAGGGATATTTGAGAAGGGATATGACTTTCTCTTTAGAAAGAATGAAAAATAAATTGAATTTTCTCTTTGTAACCTTTATGAATCACAGCTTCCCATTAGACTGTGGCGACAGATTCTTGTATTTCCCAGAGCAAAATACAATTTTCCTTGAGGAAGGGGAAGAAAAAGAGAAGGGCAATCAAAATGTTTTTATTCTTTCAGTTCTTTCAAGGACTACTTTCTAAGGAAGCAACTTGATGAATTCATCCCTACAGCTGCCCTTTCCCAGGTGTCTTGCACCTACAGCTGCATTTGTAGGGTGAGATAAGTTCCTTAGGCCACGGGAAAGAAAAGGGATATGTTACTAGTTAGCACATTACTCTCTGACATATCTGTGAAGACTTGATTCAGCAATTCATTAAAAAACCTATTCCTTCTAATGGAGGAACATTAATTTGATCTAGATGCCCTCCAGCTCTCTCCAGACATTCTTCTGGCCCACCAAGTTATTCCTCTGCTCACTGACAGAGTTCACTTCAAGCTGACTCTAAACAGATACACATGTACCTCTGTGCACATTTGAACACCATTAGGGTGAGTTTTTTACTTGTCCAAGGACTAAGAAAATCAGAGAGTAAGCAATTCCCCAAGTGCTGGGGATGCACAGGATGAGCTGCCAAGCTTCATAAAAGCTCCTCACCTACATGAATCATGAATAGCCCTGGTTTGGGTTGGGGGGAGCAGGGGAGAGAAAGTATCTTTAAAAGACATATTATTAACTTACTAATTTTTATAATGAAGGCTAGAATCCTAAACTCTTCTCATAACATTACAGGAAGACTTCCAAAAATGAAAGGGCACGTTCAACATAGCACAAATATATATTACCATTATTTGATGATCAGCTTCAGGTTAAACCTGTCTGCCTTCAGACTGGAGATTAATAGTGATAGCTTCTTTTAATGACTGTAGAAATGCCACAGTGCCTGCCAATAACAACTTGAGCAATGAACAGGTTGCTATAGAATGTATTGTTTATGCACCACTGACTGCAATCTCTATACAGAAAATTTAATAGACCCTTTTTTCCCTCTCAGCAAGCTTCTGTGGTTGGGGATTTAGAACTGCATTATTCCTTATGACCTGACTTATTTATCATGTCAATCATAGTAATGATGTGTCAAAATTATCACAATTCTGAAGCTTTCCTTTTATCATCAGTTTGAGAGCATTCTTTCTCAGCATTATAAGCACATACAACAGAAGAGACATCAGAGGCACAGATTTCGTGCATGGCTCTAACAAAATCACAGGGTTAAATAGCTCCTTCTAGAGCCAAAGCACCATGGAATAAACTTCTTCCATTTTTCTAATTCAGTTCTTGTAACAGCAGCTAGACACAGAGCTGCAGCTGCAATTAAGGAGAAAAGACGGGGAATAAAACTGAACAGAGTCAATTGCCAAAGGTCAAATTAAGATGCTGGAATTTGCAGGTCCTGACCCACCTAACAGCATGCAGTTGGCCTTCTGATACCACCAGTCAGATTTGAAATTACAACTGTAGCAATTAGTGAGACTGAAGAATTAGACAAGCAAGTTACTCAGTGGCGAGATGTGAGATTGTCCTTCCCCATCTAAACAAAAAGCTTTGTCAAGGACTCCAGTCAGGGAAGGGAAAATAATGCAGATGGAGGGATTCAGCCCTTGCTGAAACAGAAGTTTCAGACAAGTGTGCATGCAAGGTCACAGCCCGGCTGGTGAAGGTGACTGTCTAGGCAGCTCAGAGCGGGTTTCTGAACAACATATTGGACTGTATCAGCACCAGGGTATTGACTCAGAGAAATTAAAGGATGAGAAATAGTTAACAACAGGAATTCTGTCAGAGGTACTACATATATTCTTTTGGTTCAATTTTCTAGAGCCTGAGGTCTGAAAGAGATGGAAGCCTCTTTGAAAGGGTCTGGACAGCATTCTAAATTTCATGTACCATAAGTTTCTCTCAGTCACAGAAGATTAATTCACCATTTATTCTGCAGGCTAGGAAGAACTCGGGAAGCAGGTAGTGTGTGCTGTCCTGGAGGGGAGACACAGCAAAGCCCTGTTCCCTCTGGGGCTTGTAACTGTGACTGAAACCATTTTTAAATGTAGTTATGGTCAAAGAGAGTTTTAACAAGTTTGAATGCACACCTAACGTTGTTACATCCTGAAATATGGATTGTCTAACCAGTAGCCTGTGTTGCAGCGTAATTTTTGCTACAACAGCTGTCTGAAATGATACTAAAACCATGCTAACTCTAGACAGGTTGAAAAATACCTGTCAAGTACAGTTCTGGCAGCATCAACATAGTGTCCAACCTATGGATCAGCAAATATACGTAGCTTAATAAAGTCTAATAAAACAGAAACAGGTTGTTCTGTGGAAGCTCTGATGGAGCTGCAGAACACTTGCTGCTGGATTACAAGGGTGAGCGTGTCTCAGGGGAACCCTGGAAACAATAAAAAAAGAAATGACGAGGCTCTCCACTAGGTAGAGCTAAGACAGACAGGTCCACAAAATGAACTGACAACAGCCTGCAAGAATTGCTTAGTTAGAAGTAAAGCTGTAGGAACAGTTGCACATTGGAAGGTGACTTAATGTAAGCATATAACCTAACGTTATTTCCAAAACAATTAAAAGCAAGCAACCCTAAGCAAAATCTAAAAAAAACACCCCCAAATCCCCAAACCTTTATCTCTAAAGAAGTTAAGATTTAGGTTGGAATAGAATGAAGACTTCACAATTCAATATGTGTAGAGTATTTGCTGGTATTTTGGGGCTCTTCCTTCAGAAAATTTACAGTGCAAAGGCATTCTCATGGTGCAGATGCACTGGACTTTTAAGCCTCAAACACAATCGATCCTCATCTCAGGGAAACCTACCTCCTTAGGACACTTCCTTGAATATTTGGGCTTGTAAACCCCCCAAGATAACCAATGCAGGCCTGACCACCAACTTGCCTACCACATCTGGTCACCTGTGTACGAACAAAATGTTTAATGTAGTCATTATTTCAGTGTCTAGGACAGGAAAGGAAATCTTAGAACTACATTTCCAATTCCAAATTAAAAGGTAGATTTTCAAACCTGCATTTACAAAATTGTATTGATCCTCATGTGCAGACACACAACCCTGTACAGAAGCTAAGATTTGCTCTTTGTCTCCATACAGGAACTGCACGACTAAATGTAGGCATAATGGGCCAGTATATTTTCATACTGATTTATTTAAATTCAGGAGGCCAAATAATTTATTATATCTTGTTATTTGGTGCATATCTACATCTGTATTTAAATTCAGTCATGTTAAGTCCCTCTTTTAAAAAAATGCTGCTGTGCAGAAAGGAAGGAAAAGTTTGCTGAATTAGTAATGCCTGACAGAAATGAGATTTTTCCAGAACATGAGAGGAAGCTGATGAGGACTAGTACTTGCTTGGAGTTTTCAGACTAAAAATCACAGCTCTTCACCGGAGAAGAGTTCCCACAGGGAAAAGCTGGTGAAGACCCACAAGACTACCTGCTGCAGAAAGGGTCACCTTTGAAATGGAGACAGCAGAATCGTTAAAGGCAGGGCATGAGACCACAGGGTCTTATCTTCAGGTATAAATCTAACTTCCAACCAAAGGTTCGTGGGTTACAAGAAATAAAAATGATGTCAAGATAGAGTTCAAAGAGACTAGACCCGCCTATGGCAGTTATTTCTTCTCCTACGGCCAAAAGAGTTTGAGAATTGCTGTTACATTAACCATATATATGAACACATATACATCTATGAAACCACATTTCAGAGATCTTATTAAACCATAATATTGTGGCTAAGAAAATATCAGCTGGCTGAAAAAAACAGAAATGCATTTTAACCTGCTCTGTGGCACTTCACAATACCCCTCCCTCCTCCTTTTCTTTGGGAGACCTCAATTTGACAACAAGCTTCAGGACTCATAAGGTAGTAATTGTACCTGTGATAGCATTAAGATCAATTTTCACGACTGGTGCTGTGATTAGCTTTCATTCATCCCTTGAGACAGCCCTTTCTAAAGGGGAAGTGTTTGCAATACAAGTTTTTTTATGTACATTTGTGCTTTCTTGATCAAAAAGAACAGCTGGAGAATTAACTTCTAACATACCTCAATCTTTTAAAACTGATTTCTGTGAATTGGAACTATAGTCTGTTTCTGTACCTTAATTGAGAACTGAGGAAGTTTAAACATATACCTAAATAAAAGGTAAAATCAGACAAAGTCTTTCCAACAATGGAATCTGTAGCACAAATTTCATGCAATTCCTTTCCTGCCATTGGAGGCCCCTCAGATGTACTCTGGTGTCTTTTGTTTCAAGATCTGCTCCTATGATGCACTTCCAAATAATCGCTCAAAGACTGAAGACCTTTGGTGGTGTTTTCAATATACAATAGCTCAGCAAAATATAACGCCCTGTTATTTACAGCAGGTCAGATCAAATCATTGCATACTTTCATATGGGTTCAGATTAAGAAATCTGCCATCAAAAGACATGCTCCAATATCTATGGAAACAACTCTACAATACCCTCTCCATTTAGTGCTACAGTCATCTGCAGCTAAACTGAGCACAACAAAAGCAAGTGGCAGCAAGGGTGCCACATCCACCTCTTCTGCTCTCATCCTAGTCCAAGCTATACTCTGGAACGCTCCCAAGCATGGGAGCATAAAGGTCTAGGAACGTACACCAAATGAAGGTCTACGAACTTTGCTGAGTCCCTGTAGCACTAGTAAAGGCAAACAAGATATGTTCTGTTTCTTAGGAATTTCAGTGGATAACAGAAGTATGAAAGTATTTAATGAGATGAAAATATATATATATATATAATTTATAAAATCAATAAAGCTTGACATCTTCCTTATCATATTGAGGCTGAATTGGGTTTCATGGTGGTTTAAACAATATAAACCCTCCAAAAAAAAAAAGATAACATCATCTTGAGTGGCTTAAATTCTACAAAAGTGAAGAAATTAGCCAATCCAACTGTACGGATCATTTCTCAACGTTCCATTTAGCTTTTAATTACCCAACAGACTGTAATAGCTGCTTTGGAGCTATTACACTCCATCGTGTCAATTTGGCTGCTACAAATGCACAGCACAAAGTCCTCAAGCTAAAAATCATTATGAAATTATTGTTGAAAAAGATTGTTGGGCATGTGCAATAGCTAGCTTTTGAACTTCTATGTTTTACAATTTCTCTTTTTTATAAATAGCTGGAGCAATTAGATCCTGTTATGGAGCTATTCAAAACCTTTCAGTTCTGAGATGCAAAGCATTTCTTGAGTTATAGAACTGTTAAAATTCAGTTAAATTGGCAAAGTTCTGTTTGCAGTCTGTCATAGCCTCATATTTTCTCTTTACTTCTGTATATAATCTATTCAAGTCATATTTTTTACATAATGTTCTATCAGATAAAACATCAGAAAATATTTTAGAAAGCAAATGCAAGAAACCTTTGAAAAAAAATCAGGTCTGCACTAAAAGCTACACAATGCACGATGAGCAAAATTCAAAGCATTAAGTAGCACACCTAGCCTTTCCTGGGCACAAGATTAAACAGGGAATTAAAGGATTTAAGAATGGGTGAATGCTAAGGTAGATGAAGCTTCATGTAAATCACAAGCCTAAAAATGACCAGGAAATTGTATTGGTGTGATTTGCAGAGAATGAGCAATTAAATGATTTAGGGATTTGAGAGAAAGTAAGCTGTATCTAGATGAGGCATGTTCTTAGTTGTGCTCCCCAAATAATGGAAATTCCAGCTCAAGGCACAGAACAGACTCAAACTGGAATGGAGTCTTGTCAAGGTCATGGACCAGGACTTCACAGAATAGCAATTCATTGAACAAAATGAAACAGATTGTCACTGTCTCCAAGATCTTGCAGTGCAAGTATAAGACAGAAGTCCTCCTCCCAAAGATGATACAGCCAAACAAGAAAGCAGAAGGAAATTACTCAACTCTGTTTGACAGCATATTAACTTGCTGGATCATGCTCAAAGTTTTTTGTAGGCACAGAAACACTTCCAGAAGGCATTTTGTAGTACTAATGAGGCAGATTCACAGGATTTAGGGTTTTTTCTTGAGTATAAATCAGGAACAGCATAGGAATTGGCACAGGTGGGACTCTCTGAATACAGAAAAAGAAGGTACCAGGCTGGCAAACAACTGACTGGAGCCAGGAGCTGATGTCTGCTTGCTACCTCTGGGATGGGAAAGGTCATAAACCACCTCAGGACAGGGGAAGGAGGATGCAAACTCTAGGACCCAAAACAGGAGTGTAAAAGTCAAAGAAATAGCCAAGATTAGCTTTCTTAGTCTTTAGACCTGAAAAAAATGCATTGTAATAATTGACATACGAGTTGTTAAGTGCTTGGGAAAAGAGTTTTGGAAAGGCTGTATTATCACAGGACTATTAAAAGTAAGAGGAATTTATAAATAATAGACACAACATAAATATGAGTGATCTAGAAAGATGACAGAGTAAGTAATTTCTAGGCAATGACATCCTTTGGGACAAGCAGCATGTTTACATTCTCTGGGGAATCGGAAAAGAATGAGAGGAAGAGGTGTGGCAGGATCTGTAAGAATTGCTATGGTAAAATCAATCTGAGTTTTCAAAAGTGGATGACAAATGCTTGATAAATATCAAAGAGATTAAGAGGAAGGACAAAAAAAGATACCCCAAGAAAGCTGAAATAGGGATGAGGTAGAAGCTTTCTAAAGGAGTGATTAGATTGATAAGAAATCAAGCAAGGATGGTGACAAAGCAGCAGAAGTGGTAAAGATTTCAAGGAAGATATGTCCTAAAGCAACAGAGAGATTACAACTCCTTTTCTTATTTGAACTGGTGCTAAGCACTAACAGTAAAAGATTGGGTAAGCTGAGCATCTGTACTAGTAAGTTTTGCATAAAACTAATAAAATTAAAGATCTCAGGTAAGCTGTGTACTTAAAATACTAAGAAGGTGACAAAATTCCCCTTTATTATTTCAGTATTTGAGTACTAAAAAAACCAAGTGAGGCAGAAAAGCTTTACAGAAGAAAGTCCATGGAAAGGGCAGAAACAAAAGACCTCATTTTTGAAATGGATGCAAAACCAACCAGCAAACAAAGCATCAGAGGTAAAACCAAAACCTGACTAGGGTGACACGGGGAACGTACTGATATACTTTCCTTATACCACATTGAAATAAATTAAGCCATCAAAAGTTTTCATTCCTATAGCCCTGTATTTTAATGACACCGATTTGCTTTATAATATACCCAGAGACTGCACACAAATTCTGTTCACCAGAAGACACACAAGGCCTCTGCAGGCCGAGAACAATTTGGGCGGCTGTTACTCCACTTGAAAACCACATTTTTATAAGAGGTGATGATGAGACACTATTGTTGGGGAGTAAAGTAGCAATAGCTGTTTTTTGCTTTGTCTTTAAAAATTTAAAAAACCCCTAATCCTGCAATTCTGCACATGGTTTGCTGAACAGAGAGTGCTGCACACTCCACAGAAACCTGCTGACGCAGCACAGTGCCAAGGAGCCAGGCGCATAGCGTGCGCGGCATTTCCTACAACACAAAGAGGAACAGTTCTTCCACTGCTGCTTTTCCAAATAAATAACAACATTTTTGGATAGCTTTTCAGCTGCCAAATGCCTTGTGTTCATTTTAATTGAATCTCCTGTCTTATTTTGTTTTCAAAGATATCACAGAATCACACCTAATCACAAAGTCACTAGGTTGGAAAAGACCTTTGAGATCATTGAGTGCAACCACACCTGTCCTCTACTAAACCATATCCCTAAGCACCTTGTCTACCTGTCTTTTAAATACATCCAGGGATGGTGACTCAACCTCCTCCCTGGGCAGCATGTTCCAGTGCCAGATAACCCTTTTGGTGAAAAACTTTTTCCTAATGTCTAATCTGAACCTGCCCTAGTGCAGCTTGAGGCCGTTCCCCCTCATCTTATTATCTGTCACTTGGGTGAAGTGACCAACTTTACCTCCTAGCTCACATGAGGTACAATACAGAGTTTGGGATGTACATCTGAGGGGTATCTAAGTAAAAGAGCAGGGTTAACATCACCTCTTATTAACAGTAAATATGATAGAATATGAAAAACTATAATTACATCTCAGAATATAAGAAGAATCAGCATTTTGATTATCAGGCATGAAAAGGCACACAACACAGTGGACAAATATACACAGTGAGATAGCCAAACTCTAATTATGCTGAATAGAGATGTGTTTTGAGTAACCAATACAGCATCCGATGCTTTTCTAAGCCTCTTTAGGTGAAAGTTAATTTAAAAAGGTTACTGTCAACATCAAAAACCACGTCCTTGCTCAAAAAAGGCTCTTTAATATTTAGCTATCATCATTTAAGTTACAGGGTGTGCATACTTTTTGTGATTAAACCACACTTTTCCCATTCTTCTGTAAAAGCATAGAACAATACGTTTCCCTCACCACTGTTACGGCCCTATGTCTGGCACCTGATGCTCTCAGAGTTGACAGTATACTGATGTGTAGATGAGATTTTCTCCCTGAGGTTCTCAGAAGAGTTACACATTTTTATTCTCAGTACGAAGCTGAAGCCACAACTTCCAATTGATGTACCCTGGGAGGGAAGAGAATCTGCTTCTCACTCTCACAACCAACTCAGGGCACTGTTTCAACCAGCTAACTTTGGGGGTTTGGCTAGCAGTCATAAATGTCTGACATTTCTTTCCTATCTTAACACTTCTACAAATGCCCTAAACATTACCTTTATTTTGACTTTAACAAAAAAACAAACCAACATGTTTCTTTGTTTGCAGACTAGTTCAGCACATACTTTATCATACCAGTCACAAATATGAAAAAGGCCTAGTTCAACATTTTAAAATACTGTGAAGTTATTTCAAAAGATTTGGATTGGTACAATGAAAGACAGTGTTTCAGAAACTTCCAATCTAAATAAACCCTTTCAATAAGAACAGCAAAGGCATAATAAATCTTACTGGTTTCCATTTAACTGCCTTGTAGAAAATCCAGGAGAACTGTATAGCACAAATTGCTATTCAAATTTTTTTCAGAATGAGTACTGAATCCATAGTCTAGACATTTTGGGATCTGGGAAGTACAATCCAAGACAGTAAATTACATCTCATGATATAATTCTGAATGTATTTTCCACAAGATTACTTGCTCTAGCATTAACAATCAGTACATATTATGCAGCTAGTTAAAAGTCCACATGAAAGTTCAGTGAGATGCAGAATCCTATTTTACTTCACCACTTAAACTGTTGTGCAATTTGTTATGAAACATAACACTGAAAAGATAATTACTGAAGTACCTGTACTGTACAAAACAGAAAGTAAAATGTTCCCTACATGTAATCTTGTAGTACAATTAGGGCAATTCTGGATTACAAGTGATACGCAAACCACACAATAAATAATGCACATAGTTTTTAGATTAGCACTGCTGACAGCATTTAACTTCAGCACTGTTGCAAGACTTTGATCTAACATCAATATAACTGACTGAAAACCTCTTGCTTAATTGCCATCTATAGAAGAATCTAATTAGACCAAGAAATATTAAAATAGTTTTAATGGCTAACATAAAGCTTCATAAAAACAATCACCGCTGGTTCAAGGACACAATCAATAGCCTTTAGTTTGAAAAATATTGTGGTTACAATTATAACTAGACTGGTGTTCAATCCATCCTCTCTCCTTTTTCATAAAAATCAGTATTTTGAAGAATGTTCCTATGGCACTACATGCACTGTAATTTTTCACTCTTTCTCTAAATCTCAGAAAATGTGCTGTAGATGGCCCCAGGAGCAAACACAGCAAAGATGAAGTAAAACTCGAAAAGGAGCTGTCTAGTTTAATCTATGAATGTTCACAGCAAGGGCTTCGTGTAGAAATTTGTAATCAGGATTTCCACAAATGATGGTGGCAAGGTTTCATTGGAACTGGTGTTCTTGTCAGCTGCAGAGCCTGTCACAGCAACCTGCAAGCACTTGCTGCTTCTCTGATTTGAGAATCCCCAAGCATTATGTTTCTCCCCAGTGCCCAAACACACATACTACATCTTTCTGTTTAGAAACCACCCCGGCTTAATAGCCACGCATTTGTTATGCTCTGTGGGGAGAAGTGCAATATACACTCAAACAAGCTGCTGTAGATTCAAAATGCTAACCAAAACCCTACCAAATTAAATCCATCCAGGATATGTGTTAGTGTGTCAATTAGGAGCAAACTCTTTGCATCGGTGATGGATTGGTGAGGGACGAGGGCAACACCTGGGAAGGAACACCAGTTGTCAGAGTTTCTAATGAAGATGACTCCACTCTAGGTATACAGCTAGCAGAGAGACTTGTCTTGTTTCTTAAGCACATTTGTGGAATACAAATACCTCAGAAGCAGGAAAAGAAAAGCTCTCCTCCAGCTATTCCTTTCCTCTAATCTTTCACTTAATTGTATACCATTACTCCAATGTAGTTAGTTTTACAAGGAATGGGATGGAATTGTCAGAAATTCATAGAAAATGTCAGGGAGTCCAAGACACTTCAGTCATTCAAAAAAAAAAAAAAAAGGAAACGGTGCCCTGCACTTATCCACGGTCACCTAACAGAATCACATCCTGACGCTGATTCTCATCCTCAGTATTAGAGGAGACATACACACAGCTTCAAAGGCTACCTTTCCCTGCAATTGCCAGACCTCAAACTACGGCTAGTTCAAAAACATTATCTATCAAATGAGAAAGTAACTCAAATAAGGGCAATCAAGTTAAACTCGTACGAGAAAGATGAGAATCAGTTCCTTGCTGCCCTCCTTACATCCACAAACCCTTCAGGCAGTTTTCAGCCTAGTTTTCAGTGATGTTTTCTCACCTTCTATTCTTTCCATTCTCATATTTGCCTGGTATATAACCTGTATATGAACAACATGTTCAGAAGCATCATCTCAAAGCACAGTCCCCACAGGGAGTTATTTGCACACTTGTACCCAGAGCATCATCCCGGTCTCTAAGGTAACTTGCCCCACCGCTGTGAGAGCCTTCAAAGTTTGAACTAATGATAAATAATACTATGACATTATCATCACACTAAATGTCAGGGATTCTCAACAATGACATGGACTCCACATGACTGAGGCACCCACAGCCCTCACGCTATGTGCTGTATCGGAGCACTTGGTCCCACTGGTACCAACGCTAGTTTAAGGAAGAAGTGTGAGCAGCACATCTCTACTCTTTCCCCAGCAAAGAGCTACAACAGAGAACTGTCATTTTTTGGGGATCAGTGGATCCTAGAGAAGAACCAGGAGAGAACAGGAATTGTGCTGGAAGATGAAGCTTGGCCCCATGGGACAATCTCAGCTTCCACAGTCAGACCAGCCCAGCCCAGCCCAGCCAGGGTCCACAGACACAGAGTGACCTCTTGCCCAAAAGGTTCAATGTTAACACTGCTATTGTACAATATGTTGTCACTTCATTACCATGACATATTAAAATGGGTCACTTATCTGCATAATATGGAGCTCAAAGAGTAAACATTTACAACATTTCTTAAAAAACATTTAAAAATTGCTTGCAAATCAAAACACAAACACTTCAACAGCACATATTGGGTTCTTTCCCCGATAATTTATACATTTTTTTTGCAATTTCAACTTTGGGTGATGTGTGTAGGGAGAATGGGAGGGTGGAGGACAGAGATAGGTTTTATATCAACAATTCCCATTAACATTGATGGGGACTGCACTGATAAAAACTCTGGTCACTGATGCTTTTCTTTAGCCATTAGGTAATTTCCAGCATTTTATTCTTCTGGTTTATGTTCTCTGCCCTATAATTTCCAACATAGTGTTTAGATTCTGCCAAAATACTTCATTGTGTGCTAGCTGTCTCTTGCAAGTAAATAGTGCTGCGATGAACTGAAAAATAACTATTTCTCCTATAATTGGTTGGTACCAGTCAATGCAGTCCAGCAACAGAAAAAATGAGCAAAGTACACTGAAAAAATTAGTTGATTCAAATACTTCCTGAAAATATAGGTATTCTGCTACACATTCTCATTACCAGCAAAATACTGAGGAAAGTGTATGATTTCTATGTTACCAAAAATAGCTGTCCACAGCTTGAAAACTAAGGGACTAAGATCTGTACGTACATTATTTCTTTCTGGTAAGAGGAAATAAAGCAAGATCTGTTTTTTCCTCTCTCTCTCTCGGATCAGGCTGTGGACCTTGAGGACAGCACGCTGGATATAGTACTCACAGTTGACTTGAATGTCCATTATAAAATAATTTGTCTACACTGAAATCTGTGAACACCATTCATTTAACCTTTATTTACAAATTTATTTTATAAGAATTTGACCCTCTGATTAACCATTTCTATAAGAACGAATAGCACACTGTGTCATGTGCCAGGGGCTACTGGATCGGGGAAGAAGAGGATTATTCCTTCCAGTGTTCCTCAAGACAGGAACACAAAACCAGCAAATACATTAAATGTGCAGACATCACTGTTCTAACAGGATCAGTACATCTAGTCTTCAAGTATATTACCCAGATGAAGTCACAATCACTGCTGATAATCTACAGAACAGCACGGATCAACTTTGATCTGTTAAGTTTTTCTTCCTTTCTCCTTTACTTTATTACAACATTGTCCCCTAACGATGACAGATACTGGGGTATTTTAATAGAAATTATTTGACACAGGTCTTAGAAAGTCTATAAAATAGTTATCTTTGTGTTGTATATAGGAGTCAAGTCTGTTAAGTGAGCAGAGCGTGGGACTGGGAATTATAAAACACAATTTTTAACCTTGTTTCTGCCCCTGAGTCTAACTAAGTGGTCTTAGGCTAATCACTTTTATCTTTCTGTGCATCAGTTTCCTCTTTCTGATATCGAAATTAATGACATGTACCTTGGTAAAGACTTTTGAGGAATACTGATGAAAAGCATTAGATATGAATCAGGCCTTATTATTAATAACAGTAAATTGCTTTGGGATCTTTGGATGATAAGTGCTATTTAAATTCAAAGAAAATATTAGTACTTTAATTGCTTCATCTTTCAGATCTACCCCAGTTTTACTTACTCACACACTGATGGGCAAATTGAACTCAAATTACTTCACAGCAGATACACACAGTTATAAGTGTAAAAAAAGATACCCGCAACATTATTACTGTTGCAGCTTCCGAGGCTTTAGGACATCTATTTTGTGCTGCTGAAGATCTCACATGGCAAACATCCAAATGTTATGCTGCTGTTGGGATATTCATTATTAATGGAATCTTCTCCGCAAATACTGAAATCCCCAAATTCCATCAAAAGTCAAACTTCAACCCTTCCATTTATGCACCGTTTTATCAAAGTCACTACACTGTGATGAAACTGCTATTGTTTTGAAATGATATACTGAACAAAATGTCATTATCAAGTAGTTTCACTGACTGAGTAGAGAACAGAGCCATAGTCTATTAATGTATTGCCATTGATTTATTCACTAATGTGCCCTATATTTTCATCTGCAAAAGCCTTTGTAAAATCCACAGTGTCTATTAGTGCAATTACCCAACAGAACTACTCTGCAGGGCACAGCTCATTATGTTTCTTTTTATGCTTTTAGTGCTGAATGTTGCCAACGACATCCGGGCTACAGGAGAACAGAATCCAGCATGTGATGACAATAAGAAAACAAGCTCAGCGTTGGCTTCTGTCCTCACCAAATGGGAGCTTCACCCACTGTCTTCATAACAAACTGTGGAGAAAACAACTGTAAACTGATATTACCTTCTCAGCGGTGTCCCATGCTAAAGAGAGGGGGAACGGGCACAACTTGAGATACAAGAAATTCTGCTTAAGTGTAAGAAATGTTATTATTTTCTTTTAATTGAAAGAGGAATCAAACACTGGGAAAGGTGACCCAGAGAGGTTGTGGCCTCTCCATCCTTGGAGATGCTCAAAACCCAGCTGGACATGGCCCTTAGTGACCTGCTCTAGGTGACCTGCTTTAGCAGGGGCTTGGACTTGAGAGGAGCCTTCCAGCCTCATCTGACCTGTGATCCTGTGATTATTAATTCCTCTCCGATCACCAGGCTGTGGATGTATGACCTATATTCACTACTGGAAATTAAAGAGAGCAGCTGCAAACACTTAGAAACCTGACTGCTTGTAAGAATACATCCCCTTGTAAAACACTGCAGAGCAAACTTTATTTTTCCTGTTTCCCTTCCTCCACCTGAGTGAAGCAAATCATAAACACAGCTCTTTTTAGCCATCCAGTTCCGGCAAGACAGCAACGACAGACTTAATTACTAATCAGTTTGCATGCAAAATTATCAGACCAAATGCAGAGCACTATGTCACTCACACAGTTTAATGCTCAGTTTAATACATCCAGAAGCAAATTTTTTGTATTTCAGAAATACCTCTTTTCCTCAAAATTATCTAGCCAAGAGCATTACCTTACCACAGTGTTCCCCCTTCCAGGAACATTATTTCTTCATTATAACCCAGATTCCAGGATGAAAACAAGAAGAGGAAACCTCAGTGCTTGCCTGAGCCTCTATTAATTATTGAGGAATCCCTGCCTGCCCCAGTGCCATGTTCAGACAGCTTGTCTTCGTGCTTCTCAGAAGCAATGAGAACTCCATGGGAAAAGAGTAATACGTTTTTGTTTGGTTTAATAACAAAACAAATCAATTAGATTAGCAATGATAGCCTTGGGCCCCGGCACTTCTGGGGAATTAACAAGCACCCAGCAACGATGGCCTAAAGCAAAACTCCTCCAGGAGGTAGGGATCTAAACCAGTAGTCTGATTTTCAGTTGTATTTGCTTCCCAATGGGAAATACAGTGAGAATAACTAAGCAGAGAAATTTGGATAAAAGAAAATACTTTTTCCCCCTCTCAAACAATAATTAGGTCCCTTTATGTCATTTATCAATATTGTGACACCTGACTAAGCAGCTGTATTTTCTATTCTGCAGAAGTTCTACATTTCAATGGAAATGATTTTGGAGTTCAGGACTTGTACATTTTTTTATACTTCAAAGTGCTGCTACAAGAAACTAGCAAATCAAACGTGGATAGCGTGCTGTTTGGGGCTTCAACTTCATACCATATAGAAGAAGTTAAGGAGTGCTAACATCCATTTCATTTTGCAAAACTGATTTTAAAAACATGCATATGTGGAAAAAAGAATAATGATTTCCAATATCCTGTGCAGAAGGATATGGACAGCAAAAAGTGCATAACTTAAAAAACAAAAGGGCTATCTTTCAGCCACAGTCAGGCACTGTAAATATTTCAGCTACGCATGTAATTTTGTTAATTTTAAATACTATTTACTCACAAAAACCTGCATTTGAAGTATATTGTGCAGAAAAACTACTATTTTTTTTCATCACAACAAAAAATGACTCAAAAAACATGAGGGGGTTTTGGTTGTGATGCTGGAAAATGCCATCTTCTCTCCCAGACAAAAAAAGCCAAAAAGATATTAAAAAAAAGAAAGATGTACAGCACATAATCTATCTTCCCCCTGGATAAAAGGACTGTTATGAAACAACCCAAAAGCTTCCACCAAGGAGACAGAACAATGTATGTTATCTCTTGAAAATCTAAGTTCCTCGGCAGCACTTTATCTGAACCCAATGGTTAAATCCCAAATAGTACCTTGAATAATGATTTATTTCTTTTTCATCCTACTGAGAGACAGTTAAATAATGTAATGTTATAAAAATCTAAGATTTTTTTATTCAGAAATAAAAGGTTTGTGAGCTATACCTGGAAAGCTTGTACTCTGAAGACATGGCTAAATATCTCAGTGCCTGGCTAAGTACCCATGTGCCCAGGTACTGCAGCAGGCAGGACAACTCTCACACAAGAGCACTAAACATAATGAACTGTGGAATAAAAAACCTTTTCATTTTGAGTTCTTGGCTTTTAGTAGATACTAAGTGAAAAATCTTAACATGGATTTTATCCTGTTCTGCTTTAGTGGGTAATTTTTTTAGTGGCATTTAGTAATTTTCTGCAAGAAGCTAGCAGGGAGGAAGACTGGAGTGCAGGGGATGTCCTGTGATGGAGTACCCAGTGGTGTTTTCTTTTTGCTTGTGGTTTGTTGCTAAGGGTTTTTGGTGGGGTTTGATTGTTTTTTTAAACTCCAGTTGGCTTTAAAGGGGAGGCTTCATGGCTGGGATGCCATGGATTGCACCGTAACAGAAAACAAAGTCGAAAGTTAGCAATTCCTCACATGCTTCTAGAAGAAAGGGTTTGGTCTGCAGCAGGAAGAAGTGTTAATATCCCGTGCACATTTCTCAACTTTTAGATATTATCAACCATGAATGTGAGAAGCAAGAACACAGACTAACCTCGTAGGAATAGCTGAAATGCTGGCTATAGGGACAAAATTGAAAATTCCCCAACACTTTTTCCTCCAAACACAAACACAGCTGATACGTTTTCTCAGGAGATGAGCCTACTATTAACATCAACTTTTGTACAAGTGTCAGCTCTCCCCTTTTAGCACTTTTAGACTTCAGTCTCAGTGACAGACATATCTTTCACCATTTCTAATCTTGAAAGCATTGCAGAATTAAGTTAAATGTGATGGTAAGCAGCATATTTACAGCGTCGGCTTTCTAAGGTATTCAGAACATCAGCTTTCAAAAAACAGCTAAAAAGGGTTTTTATCTTAGTTCAGAAACAGCAAAAAAAGGTATTGTGGAAGCATTTTTTTTTTTTTTTGAGAACTAGAATTGTGGCAGACTGAAGTTACACCAGAAAACGTATTCTGGGATACAGATGCCTCTGTCCAGCCTGTGCATCTGTCTGGCACGTCAAGACCTAATGAGAACAGGCATATGTTTTCATCACTACTCCTTACAACCCCTCCTGCCCTCCTGCTCACCTGCTTATCCCTGGGAAGAGCCTCTCTGTTGCTATTGTACAAGCCCTGGCTCACTGGTGTCACTCTTTCTCCCCCCCAAGCATTTTCCAAAATAACTTTTTTCTGCTATGGCCATCCTGCCACCCTAACCAGCTGTTCGGAAATCATCAAAATGGGCCAATTATTATTCCAACCAAGAAATATTCTTCCACCAGGAACAAGAAATCACACACATATTGGGGCTCAGAGTACGCACAGAAAATTACATTCATTAAAAATCTTTTCATAATGACATCCTTACTATCAAAAGGCTCAGGGATGATTGACCTTGGCATCCAGGATTAAGCCAGCATTATTTTTCTTGATTACCAGCAGCAGAATAGTGAGGAAATTATAAAGCCATTGAGAGGATTAATACAGCCCTGATCTCTCTCTCCTGGCTCTTTATCTCAAGCGATTAAAGTTCTCTAGAAGAAAAAAAAAGAAAAAAGTCATGTAGCATACGCCTGCTGCCATGGAGAGATACAGTATCAGCTCCATGCATCAGCTCCCTGTGACAGCCAGGGCAAAGGTTAATTATGCATTCTGTATATAGTTTTAATCACTTTAATCAGATCACCGCTCTGCTCCATCTCAGGCTGTAACTTTCTAAAAGCAAGAGAAGCACTTGGAGCATGGCATCGTTTGTTTTAAACTAGGGGAGGGGGAGGAAGAGGAGGAAACATGTTACATTAACCATCAACAAAAAAGATGTTAGGAAACCTATGGACCGAACAAGGTGACTAAGCCCAGCCATTTGTGTGAGCAGGGGCAGAATGGCACTGAGCAGTCAAACAGTGGACATAAGGTCCTTTTCCAGTTTAGGGATATAGCCAGCGAGATTTCCGAGGCTCTGGAACAAAGCACGTTCCTGACATGCAGCCTTCACGCTTCTCTCCACCTTTGTCTCTGCTCTCAGAGCCTGACTCTGTCAAAGGCAAAGAAAAACAAGTGGAATAATCGCTCAGCAACAGGAAAAGCTGCAGTAAAAGAGACGGAACCAACTGGTTGGAAGTCATGGGAGTCATAGCTCTCTGCTGTGACGTGGGAACAAAGGACCACTCCTTTTAAAACTTCTGCTGGGATTATTATAAGCTCTATTCAGTGTTTTGTGCTTACAGCTTACACAGACTAATCTCATTTATGGGCATTTGGGTTGAGAACAAAGAGTTGCATGGGGCTGTTTTTTAATTAAGGACTATTGGCCCTGAGGATGAAGAGAGGAAGTGCCATCCTTGGACTGAAGTGGGAGGAGAAGTCAGCGTTTGTTCTCTTTGAGCATACAGAGACATTGTTATATTCTAGTCAAATGTTTTCAGGATGGGTGTCCTGAGGAAAGCATCCAGGCTTCTCACCAAGACCCAATGTTTGTTACAACATAAAAGGTGATAAACATGTATGGGTTCTAATTTTTAATACTATGATGTCTAAGCCAAATTTATCCTCTTTACAAGGCTCTTTCATATCACCAGACATCGTTTTCATACAAGGGCACATTTTCCCTGCCAGATACAGTTTTCAGGGGACTTTATTTTTATATCTGAAAGCAGAACACCACCAACACCATTTAGCACCAAACAAACTACTTTTTACAAAAACATACAAAATATTTGGCAATTATTGTGGACTCAAAGTTTCTGCAGTGCTTTATAGAGCAAGGAGAACCCTTAATAATAATTTATTTCCCTTTACTTCATTGCAGTCCATCAATTCTTCTCTACATAATGTTTTGGATATACCTGGCTATTAACAGGAGACTTTAAAAGTGTGTAAAGATAATTTATTAATTTTATTTTTAAATCCGGCCATCTGGAGCTATGAACACGTTTAGTGAATTACATAATGAGACCAATATCTAACAAAATCCTCCCACGCCTGCCCAGATAAGAAATTCTGTCATCCAATAAACCAACCCATCTTTAATCCTAAATCTGTCATATTCTGTATGTCCTAGCTTTTTCCCAGATGATTTTACTGCATGAAAAAGCTCACACTTGAATTCCTTTTACTTCTACTTTTTCTTCATAATCAAGGACTTACCCATTTTAACTTAGAAAACACCTGGTTTCATCAAAAAACCCAACAAAAATTCATGTTTGGGGGTCAGGAAACAGGAAGGAGAGACACCAAAGAACTTTCCCTATGCCTATTTTTAAAGGCAGCTCAAGATCTCCAACCTCAAACCTCCAAAGAAATGCCTAGCTCTGGGCGTGTTCTCTTTAGAACTACATCTTCCTGCACACAGTTATGGAGGATCCAGGTACCAAAGGTAACAGGAGACAAACCACGACTTCTCACTTTCTCACCAAGTTTGCAAATGGATGCCAAGAAGAGTAGATCACCTTTTACCAACACATTTTTCCTACAGCAGAAGTGGTCACCATTATGACTTAGGAAGTTCTGGCCAGTTTTAGACTGAAGTTCTTCTACACCTGTGTATTTCTTATGCCAAAAACCTCAACCAAATGGAAGTCATAGATTAAAAAATATCATTCTTCTGACATTAGTTAATAAAACATTTGTACTTCCAACAAAAACAGTATGATGAGAGCATTGGTCATGTCCAATGTATGGTGAAGTTTATCTCCAGAATGCGGGGCAGCTGGCAGAAAGATAACAGGAGAATTTCAGGGTTCTGTCAAAACTGGAGTTAATAAGGGCAGGGTCAATTCCAAATGTCACCATCTCTCTATGCAACCAGCATTATTGCAGTTCTAAGATAAAAACACTCCCAGCTCAAAGATTTTGCAAGCTGATATTATCACTATCAGAAAAATCACTTTAGAGCTTAGCAAGTAATGAAACACCTTTCAAAAGCAACTTAAGAAGAGAGGAGGTAATAGAAGGGAAAACAACTTTGCTTCTGAGGAAAGATGCCGTTTTCAATAAATAAAACAGACGGCAAACAAACCAAACCCTATTGCACAGAGAATGACCTTTAAGTGAGCCTAACCTTAGTTCAGTGTAAAGGAAATTAAAGTCGGTGGTACTGATGCAGACAGAGTCAAGAGCATCTTGTGCTGGCAGCAAGAATTCCCGTTGCTGCTTTTCTTCTGACCTTTTGCATCTAGTAGAAGAGAGCAAAGAGAAGGGAGACCATCTGGATTTCCTGTCGACAAGATGTCTGTTAACGGACATCATGACCCAGCTAGTAAATAAAGGAACCTTGTGATAGTTGAGGTAAGAAAACTCCCGCACTGCTTATACTATTTCACCAGGTGAGGCAGTAACTCTGCATATGCTCCTCATTCTCGATAATCTGCTTGTTGTCTCCAGGAGAAATCAGATTTAACATTTATTTGCCCTTTGGTTACTAGAGGAGCAGACTAACTGCAGACTGCCCTTTTCCCCAAGTCATTAGAAAAGCAGCCTTTCTAAGCTTATTTCTCTAAGAAAATTGTTCTTTCATCTCTTGATATGACACTTGTCCAAAATGCTGTCTGTCCATCAACACAGGTGAGGAAGCTAGCTCTGACAGAAGAGAAGACCCCTACCTCCCACCAGCTCACTGCCTATTGCGGTTTACTCTCTCCCTCGAAATACACGTGCTCTAAAAGTTTCCTGCTCTTACACCAATGCCTGCTCCCTCCACATTTCAGTCTGTGTGAAACACTACTGTGGTTGATCTCAAATAGATCCTTTCCATGAATAATTTCAGAATCTCACGGGAAGCGAAAGCTATAAGAAGAAAGAGGAATTACTGGAGTATCACAAAAATAGGTGTGATTAGTAAGACTGACAAGTCAACAACTAAACACACTGGCATGCTTCAAGTGGTCCAAGAGCAATCTGAAACTTGCTCAGTCCTTCAAATATGTCTAGAAATCTCTATCCATCTAGGCTGCAGGCTGCCCAGTAACTGGATATGCAACTTGTCAATAGCACTTTAAGCCTTAGAGGAGTTTAAAATAGTTTACATTACACAGTCTTGTACATTCTTGCAGATAAGTGTATACCTTTGTTTTGGAACTCCTATTTTACTCTGTGATTTGTTGTTCTCTCCAGTCTCCTAATCACAAAAGTAATCTTTTGTGGAATGTTTTTCTGTAATCCTGGAGATACGGCCATGGCCTAATCTTCACATTTTTAGTACTCCACATAGCATTCCACAAATGCAACAAAATCCCAGTTTTAAACAAGTGCTCTGTGAGATTTTTGTGAAGCTGTGCAAGGAAACCCGACGCTGATCATTATCCGTCCTGCTGCACTCTGTAAGCTTGTACAGCTACACAGTAAAGCAAACTGTTATTTCTGCTAACTGCGGAAATACCTGACTCTACAAAAAATCCCACTCTTCAGAAAAGCATCATTTCTCCCTCCTGCCCTGCACTGGGCTGGCTTTGGCAACCTGAATGTTTCCAAAGAGTTTTCCTTGCAAAAACATGCTTATTCATCTTGCCAGACAAGGTAACAAAGGGAAATATTGTAAGTACAGTTATTTCTTGTCTCTGGAAGAGGAAGGTGGTGTTCATGGAGGATCCTGCCAGATGCAACATAACCCAGCAGCTCTAGATAACATACAGGACTGAATTAAGAGTATTAACACGCAGGGCCCTTAGGGAGCATCATATATTTCTCTCAAACACACCTATCATTATGGATTTTCTTAATTTAAAAATGAAATACAGCAGACAACACCAGTAATAATTACCTTTATGATAATGCCATAACCCTTTTTACTGCTCCGAAAGTCAAATATATTTATTAAATCTGCATAAATTACAATACTGTTAAACTCTAATTTACACAATACTGTGTAAATGAGAGACTGGCCAGGCCTTTATACTGGTGTGTTCTAGCAGATAGGATGCAATTTGTATTTGTACAGTGGCTGTACGATCAGTTTATTTCATAACTTAAGTTTCAAAATATACTAAGCCATTAATTGAGTATCACCAACACCATAAAATCAGCCTTCTGTAAAGCACATGCGGATGAGGCAACCTTATCTCTTGCAGCTTAAATAAAGTTCAGTTTTTTTAAGGAGACAGTTTTAATCTCATTCGACTGAAAATTTTGTTCAACAGTATTTAATAAACCCACTACTACCAAGAGACACATACGCTATGTAAAAATGATACCATTTATAGGGGTAAGTTATATGGCACATTTATCAAAATCAGTGATTGGTGACAGGCTTGTTTACTGCTCATTAATAAAAAAAATAGAGGTATCACTCCTGCTGGGTACTGCTAAGGTTTCTTGTTTACATTTCCTTCCAATTACTTTAATTGACCTATAACTCACCAGAGTTGTGGGCATTTATTCTGAACTTTGCAGAGAATGCAGCAACAATCCTTCAGCGCAGCAGCTAAATATGTCAGGATTAGCATTCTGCTAAATATTCAAAGAGAAATTACACTAGTGCTGTAAGCTGGGGGTTTATGAAAGGTTTTATGCAATTTGTGGATTCTGATCAGACTGGGGACGATGTAACGGGTAAAGGTCTGTCACAAATCTGTATTTAGCTCTGCTAAGCTGAAAATCAAAATCCTACCAAGCCTAAAAGTCTGGTTTGAGAAAGAAGTATGTGACAAGTTAGGTATATTTCTATAGGCTCTTCTCATTTGAAACCAGCAAAATACAGTAACATAAAGTAATTCTGCTTGGTAGCAGGAAGACACCACCAGGGGATAAGTAGACCAGTAGTTTGATCATGCAGAGGTGCTTTTCCCTCCCTGCTTTCTAGAAAGCCTCTCACAGCATGGGAACTTAAACATTAATTCTAAAAATTGCACAATTTGCCCCTGATCATGAGACATAAACACCCAATACACACTTGGACAAGCAGCTGCAGAAGAGACTGCCCTGAAAGACCAAACTCATTCTAAGCCCAGTGAGAAAAAATACTCTCAGTACTAGATTTTGCATAGAGCGCTACAGAGCTGTGAGGCAATGGCCCCAAAGCTTGATGTACGGTACTTGTATGACAGTTCTTGGCTACAAACCTCCTCCAAAACTGCCCTAGCAAATGCCTACATCACACCCTGCAAACCCTTGGCAAATTAATAGTTGCCTCAAATATTTTTTCAAGACAGATTTCTCCTTTTACATAGTGACAGAATAAACACAAACTCTTCTAATTCAGTAATCAGGACAGATAATTACATCCCCTTAATCGTTTTCTTTTTCCAGCTTAGGTTCATGTTGATGGGAGATGGTAAAATTAGTCCACGAGCCATCTGAAGTTTGCCGCTTGCTGATTAAAGCCTTAATTGATTCAGAATGTTTTACAAATCAATCTCTGAATTACTTCAGGATCATGGTAGCATATTGTAAAAAATCATTCACACACACACTCCCCTTGTGAATGAGAATCACATTCTCATAAATCCCTAACTCCATAAGCAATTCAGTTATGTAGTTTTCAAAACTTGCTGGTAAAATCAGAGGAAAATGAGAATTACTTACAATAGTAACCTGCTGCAACTGACAGAAGATTCTTATTCTTTCCTGAGCTTACGTTGTAATTTCTGAATGGATTGCATGAGATACATTCTTTAAAGAAAAAGAAAAATAACGGTCCCCATCTTCTGCAAAGCTCATAAAACCACGGCCTACAACCTGATGGAAGCAACACATTCAAACCCTACGTGTTTCTGATTCAGTGCATGCCTTTCCTCAATCAGGATCGACACTTTTCATGGAGATTTTATACGTATCATGCAGTTTTGGTGAACTCTGCATGTTTCTACAGACTAATACCCAGGATTCCTTTCTGGAACACAGATTTTAAAGCTCCCGTGGCGATCCAGGATGAAAAGGAGAGATATCTTACATTGTTCTTAAGGGCTCATCAAAAGGAACAAGTCTGGCTCTGAAGAGAAGCTCCCTCCTTTCATATTGCTGAATTTGCAGAAGACAGAGTAAGTGTAAGACATCTTTGATGCCAGCCTCTCTTCCTTTTGAATTGATTGTTCAATTCGCTCACCTTTCCCTCATTCTAACCACAAGCCCACTACAGTTAGGGATGAGGAGACCACTTAAAACACACCACTGTACCCATAAAAAAGAAACAGAGGAGCTTCTGCCATATATTTCAAAAGCTGACAGATTTCACAAAACATCCTATTCTTTACAAAACACATGGTCTATAATAACTGTATTCCCCCCACCCTGCTTTCTTTTAATACGTATGTCTGAAAACCATACTAGGATGCTACAATGAGCTAAACTGCAGAGCCATTTGATTATAGGGCAGTGGTTTTCCAGAGACCATTTCTTCTAGAGTCAGACAGGTTTGCTGCTTGCACTCGTTCCCAAAACCTCCTGTAAATCACATTGCTTATGCTGCACCGCGAAGGTTAAATTTACTTTGGAAAATTCTTATTAATAGAAAGGACTGACAAACTTCTACATAACAGCTATTACTTAAGTAAATCATATTCACATCTTATGAATATTTACAAACTACCTCCCCCCCCCAGTTAAGGATAAGCGTTTATGACAAATGTAATATCTTTAGCATTAACACACAAATGAGTTTTGTGCTTCCTGTTCCACTGATATACAACATCATGAAGCGTGTGTAAATACTGTATTAAGACACTAAGAAAGTCATCAAGGTTGCTTGTGACATTATGAAGTGAGCCGATTTGCACAGAACAGAACCAGGATAATGGACTTGTTAAACCCAGTCCTGTCAGCTGACTTCATAAACCTCTACTTTAATCACCCATGATCCTTTTCCATAAAATAGCCTTATTCTTTTAAAAGTAGGAAAATACAGCTATGAAAAGGAGTTGCCTTAAAGAAACAGTGCTTGTGAAGGCTTGCAGGTAAACAGCCTGGTCACTATTCACTGTAAACTCAGAACTTCTATGTTTTAATTTTTATAACTTGGAAATATTTTGACAAAATAAAACACACCTCCTCTGGTATGTGCAGTGAAAGAATGAACCAAGAAAAACATTATCTACCTGCATCTGCTCACCATAAACTCCTGATAAACTGCGGTATTTCATCCCTCTCCTCGGTGAGCACACATGGTACTGTGTCTGGTGCTGCCACACTATTAAATGTGTGTCACTTCTTCCATTACAAACACCCTTTGAGAGCATTTGTAACAATCTTGTAAAAAAAAAAAATCATCTGTGAAATTGTAAAATTACACTACTTTTTCCATCTTTAAGCCTTGCAAAAAAGCCCTCAGCAATTAGCCCAGCTGACTATTCCTGTGGCTCTGGTAATGGCAAGGTACCAGTGCCATTACAAGCTACAAGAAAAGGGTGTGACAATTCCAAATTCATTCTTTCCAAATAAATTCTGCATTATACTCAAGACAGAACTTGAGCAGTCACTATCAAGTTCAAAAAGGTCTGCCAGACTCCATAATATTTCTCCTCATTAGGCTATGAAGTGCAAATTGCCCTCTTCATCAAGGAACATATCAGATCTGTCAGCCACCGTTTAATCAAAGGCAGTCTTCCTCTCCCCATCACATCCAGTGCAAGTCTTCATGCTTGCAGATGCCATGGCCAATACTATGTGGTTTTCAAAGGATCCCAGGCCCTCAAAGTTGTCACACACCATACCAATCACATAAGAAAACTACTCAACAGTCCTTTCTGAAAAGCAAAGACACAACTAGTAATGCAAATTCTTTCAAGATGCTTTTGATTTTAAACAGCTTGCCACATTTATTGCACTTATTTTTCATACAAGACACTTCCTGAAGACTTAAAATTTACATGGTGTCTTGAGGCGGGGGGAACATAATATTGTCATGTTCTAATTCCTTGCTTCTTTCAATAGGATAAAAATCCTCCTCTTATTTTTTCAATTCCTCAGGACTTCTTGGGTATTGTCTATTTGCGTTACAAGGTGGCACTTGTCTTTCCACAGTTTAAAGGGAAGTGCTGAGCACCTGCTTAGACCACCTGTCCCTTAGAAACTTGCCTGCTGCATTGATGAGCAACGAAGCAATAATAAACAGTTGAGTAATTTTTTTTTAGAATAGCCTTTTAAAAGACTTGCATGGTACAAATGTTTTTGTCAAGGAGGCAACAGACCAGTTCCTAAGCCAAAATGGTGAGACAGAAATGTTACTGTAGTGGAATAAGCACAATTCTCTCTCAAATTTACCAGGGGAATATCTGTAAGTGAAATAATATTTATTTAGATGAAGAATCAATATGCAATGAACCAGCTAACCTAACAATAACCACAAAACTCAGGTAAGCAGAAATATTGTCTGAAGAGGAAAAAGCTCCTTAAATGATCACACAAATTATTCCTGTCACATCAAAGGTAATAAACAATAATGCAAAATAAATTTATCTAAATCTTCCCAATAAATCCCATGGTGTTTTACAGTTTAAGAGCAGATTAGATAGGTCAGCATGAAGTTTGAGATCGATACAACAGCGTGGTGAAGTATAAGTAACCATACAAAATGCTGCTATTTGAAAGCATGAAATTGGTCAGAGAGCAATGAGTCTATAAGCACAATATGAACAAGAAAACAGTCCCTTGGGCTCGAAGTTCACAGGCTTTTTAGATGTATGTGGAAGTTTTCTGCACTTGTATTAAAATATAAATGTGAGTAAGCAGGGCTCAAAACCCAAGATGTTTATTTACCCGTTTTCCCTGCCTTTATCTTTGCTTGCATCTCAAGTTTCCACTTTAAATTGTGGAACAAAATGAACCTTAAGATTCTTCGGTTAAAAAATAACAGATTCCCAGATAACCTTTGCTTTGTCAGAGAAAGTTCAGCAAATGGAATTAAGTCGCTCTGTGGTAATTCTTGGGCTTTTTCCAGGGTGATGCAGAAAGGAACATTTGTCACAATCACTTATGACTGGAAAAGAACAGGGAAAGATCAGTGTTAATGACGCGGCATGGCACGGCACAGGGGACTGCGCAGACCTACCACCGCTCCGCGATGACAGCAACAGGCTGGAGGTAACATTAGACATAAAGAGGAGCAGGATGCAGAAAGATCTCTGCACGGGGGGATTCGCAGCCTAAAAAGGCAGATATTTAGTTCCACCTCCTTAGATACAATAGGTCCACTTGAAATATTTTGCTTCTTGGGGTTCTTTTGGTTGGCTGATTGATTGGTTGGGGGGGGGGGGGGGGGGGAGCGGATAAGAGCAGCGTGCTTGTGAGATCCTCTTTTTATGCAATTATCCTCAGCATATTCACTTTCCACTTTCATGGGCCTTTTAGCTAGCTTTTACAGACCTGATTTAATATTCATAATCACCTTGAAAAGGCCATCTGCAATTTTAATCACTCACTACCAATTACTTTCTTTAATAGCTGTGACAGTATCACTCAGAGTGATCTGATAAACCCACAAGGATGGGCGAAGGCAGCGCTGGGCGCTGCAGAAGATACACCACAGCCAGCTTTTCAAGCCTTTGCTCTCTTTACTAAGTCATGTTTACGAGCACACTGCTTTGCAGAGCAGATCGAAATATAGCCAACATGGAGTAAATAGAGAAGCTTTTCTTTCTATCCCTGTGCTTAGCGCGTGAGGGACAAGTGGGGAATAAAAAACCACAACCTCTCCATGCACAATGCTCTTGCCTTCTCTTCTTCACACAACAGACTGTCCACTGCGGTATTTTCCCTACACACAAGAGCAGTAAGCTACTTGTTCTCAGCTTGTAAATATATTTAACAGCAAATATAGCTGGACAAAAGTTTAATGACAATTTTTCACAGAGACATTGTGAGCATCTTCCCAGATGCTGTGTCCCTTCATTTTTATCACAGAAAGCTTACAGTCCTTTAAAGATCCATGACAGAAGAGCAAAGTTCTCCCAGATCACAAGAGCAGAACTTTGTTCCCACATTCTATAGCTAAAAAGATACAGATATATCCACCATAAAATGGCAGTTTTGGATTACAGATTATTTTTCAGGGAATTGAAATGAAGGCAACAGTCTGCACATGAAAAGAAATCAGCGTTTCTATCGCCTTACAGCAGAGCCTGTAGGGAACAAGAGAATCAGAACTTGGATCACTCCAAGGTCTACTCACTCCCCAGATGCAAATGACATCATCTGAAACACAGTAGAACAAAACTGAAGGATAACAAATATCCTTGTTCAGCAATTTACGTGTAGTCCAGGTTACAGTTGGGTTTGAGTAACTCTTCCAATTACAAATGGGGTAGGAAGGCCCAATTACTCTATTTCACTTTAAAATTCATAGCAAGTCCTTACTAAACTCTAAAAAGGTTTTCAGTAGTAAGCTTTTTTTGTTAAAATTTGGAGCAAAATTGGTTAGCTGATTTAAACAAGCCAAACCTAATCAGACAGCGTGTCAATAAGCAGATTTCAGCTTCTCTCCTGAACAAAACAGCGGCAACAATCAAATTAAATGCCTTGGCAGAGCGTGCCTGTGCACCAAGGAAGTTTTAAAGTTTTACAGATGACCTTGCATCTGGCATGTCCCAACTCTCCAATACTTCTGTCGCAGCTGTAATCACAAGATTTTAATATTTTTTTGTTTGCATGCTGGCTATTGTGTGCACGTTTGTCATTACTTAGGCAAATCACATATGTCTGGCAGAACAATGACAGACACATGTGAGGGATTTCTGTTCTTTTCCAATTTGTCTGTTCTGTGACGTATATTGAGAAGAAATTAAAACCATCTTTAATGAGATTTGTTTCAAAAATTAAACCCTCAAGCAACAGTGTGTTTGTGGAAGCCTGAGATGAAGATTAGTTTTTTCTACCTAGGCTGGGGGGGGGGTTTCTGCCACGCAGACCTCTCGCATGTGTCATACAAACTTTAGGACCTACTGAGGCTTTTGCAGTAATCGAGTAAGAGCAAAAGTTACTCTATTAAAAATCTGTTTTGAACATATTTATGATTCCTTACCTACATAGCTTATTTAGCTGTGTATATAAGATAATAATACATCATACATAGAGATTATCTATACAAGACATTTTCAGCTTGGGGGATGCCATGGCAGTTCAAAGAATGCCATCAAAAGTCCCTATATTACTTGTCTTCCAAACTGAAGGGTGAATCCTACTCCTATGAATAAAGAAATCCCTACATGCTGTAAGTTAATCCAGTTCATAAGAAATAAGATTTTTCCTATTTTCCTAAGCAAGAGCTCTGTATCTTTTTACCTTCTTTTTCACAGACCAGCCAGGACAATCAAGGCTGGTATTACATGAATGTTTTTCTCTAAATATGACTTTTAAATTTTTCTTTTTCCTTTTGAATAGCACATTTAAGCTAAAGCTTCCTTCAGGAAGTTACAGATTCTTAGTTTTTTGGTAAAAAGCACCTTCAGTAGGGTTTAACCACTTTAAATAAATTAAAATGATACTTTAAATACATCCAACTGTGTAAAGATGGGAAACAAAATGAACGATTTCAAGTCAGCTACTTAGAATACTCCAGGAGCACGGCACAGCGGAACGGGACTCTGAAGAGATCAAAAGGTAATCTTCAAAAGGGGTAAATTGATATGCAAGTCTCCAGTAGCTATTCTTTTTAAACCTTCAGAATTATGATACTTAAATAAACTGAAAAGCAAAGCCCCTTAGAAATGCCTACAAATCACTAGACTTCTGTCTCCTCTGGATGTTTTTAGAAAGTGTGGGTTCTCTTGGGCGCTCACAAAAACACTGCTAAGGGAAAAGCTGTTGGTCAGCCCGGTGGTCCCAGGAGTGTCCAACACGGGATGCTGCTCAGCTTAAATAAATCTCCCAAGTTTTACTATTTCTATTACTGTTATCATATTATTTATCATTTCTATGTATCAGGTATTAATTTTTAAATGTTATAAATACATATTAAAAAGTTTTTCAAAGATCCCAAGTATTATTTAAACTTACAAATATGGACAGGAACTACTACTCAGAACCAATCACAAGCACAAGGTATTTAAACAAGGGTGAGAAAGTTAGTTCACTTCTCTACAATGAAATACTAAAGAGAAATACTTTCATGGTAGACTGTGTTGGAATCAGGCTGTACTATCAACGTGACCATTTTGCCCATGAAAGATGATTCAGTCTTGAGTAACCAACATCATCTTTTTATGTCTGATCAAAACAATGTTTATTTCAGCAGCTTCCTTTCATCTTATTCCACGCTAGATTATTAGTACAAGACTGACTGAAGGAAAACACTGATCAAAAATGAGACTTTTTTAGTAAATTCTACAGGATTATTTAAAAAGAAATGTTGGTGAATCAGTGAGATTGAAGTCTGTCTGTTAGACTAGCAATGCTTTCCTGTCCAGAAAAGTTTTCTGGCATTTCTCTTATGTTGCTCTTCCAACAAATCATCACAGTTTGTTCAAGATGGCATTTTCCTGGATGGCATGTATAATTGATGTATGTCACATTTTATAAAACGGTTGCAAGGTAAATTCAATTTTCTCTTTTCCTTGTTTGTGTCCTCTAAGAATCTCTTATCTCCACATATCAATTACAGAGCAGTGACAGAGATAGGATACAAATCACTCCGATGACTGTAATAGCAAAAGTGATTAGAGATAGGGAGAGATTAATTGCATGTGTCAGATATAAATAAAGGGTTTAGGAGACAATCCAGCTTTTCGAGTGTGTGCATTCCAGACCTCTTACAGAAACAAAACACCAAACCTTATAAACAGACAGGCGTAACAAGAAGCTATGTTAAATTAATAAGTTAGATTACAGAAACTTTAGCATTTGCCATTTTTGCTGAGTAGAATGCATAATGCATGTACATATGCTGAAGGAACACATGCTCAGCTTGGGTGTGTGTCCTTAGCTTCCCCAGCTAGCAACGGGTCCCCATCACACCATGGTTGTACTGTCGCAGTTGGGAGAAAAAGAAGGAACTATTCTATCGATAGGCCATGTACTTAAATCAGAGGAGACACTAGTTGCCTGGGACAGGCCACAGGAGATGCAAAAGGGCAGCATGTATGACAGTAAACATTATCCAAAATGGTCCCAAGGAAGAAGAAATAGGAGACCAACCAATTGTTTTGCTATTTATCACAAAGAACACTGACAGAATATTTGGGTAAAGCTAAGGAAAAGCTCAGGTTGCCACAGAGGTTTCTCATCATTATTCCTGCAGTTCAACGATCCATCATTTTAACCACAGGTTTCCCTCTATATCAATAGAGTTAAAAGTGAGGAAAGTTTTCCTTTATGGAGAAGAAAGGTAGAGAATTACGGAAAAGATCTGGTTGAAGCTTAAAAAAACCCAACCAACAATGAAATCTGGAGTCCAAGAACACTGATAAATCCTGAACATCATCTGTTATTTCTTTGCAATGAATATAAAATGATTCTACAATGCACTACAGTATCCCTTTTGCAGCAGATAATAGGGGAAACCATTCAGAATATCAGCTTCCACTGAAATTCCTAGCTCTGTATAAAGCTTAAACTAACATTTGTTCCAATATATCAAAACCAAATCTTTAACTCAATTTAGTCCTTTTTGTTATAGCTACAGTTGTTACTAAAATGCATTTGACTGAAATATATACATATATATAAAACCCCCAAAGCATGGTAAATTTGTACCCAATCTGTTCCCAAAGTAATAAGAAACAAAGATCCCCATTTAAAAATCTATGCCCTTTAGTATCGGAGCTATAACTGAAGAAAAAGCATTAGGACAGACAGTATTTTACCAGGGTATTAAAGATGGCATTTACACAGTTTTAAATCCAGAAGATTTCCACGGTCTCCTTCAAATTATCATTTTGGATAACAAAAGAATGTTAAGTGACCATCAAAGCACAAGGCACAAGCACTTTGGTACCCTTCCTGGAAATTCTGCTTCACAAAGAGAAGCAAAGCCTCTTCGGGGGAGGAATGAAATGTCCTTATGTCAGTGACTTCAACCCAGCACACAGAGGGCTGAGCACCTTGGAGGGCCCTGGTATTTGGCCAGGACCTCAGGCAATCATGCACAATCACAGCCCAGAACTGTGATTTCATTTCATCTCATCTTCCTCCTTCTCCCACCAACAAGAAAAAAAAAAGGAAAAAAGCATCATTGAAGTACTAATTTCACCTCAACAGCACCGACCCAGAGAAGCTAAGCGAGATAAATTCCCCCTGCATGAACTAAAACCATTTTGACAAGTTTATAGAGCTTGTGTGAATTTGACCTCAGAATAGAAATATCTATTCCCTGGGGGCACCAGCCCATTCCCAGTGTTTTTCCTGCCTACACCTGAAAAGCTGGAACTAGCTATGAAAAATTCATGCAGCACTGTGCTTCAAACATATCCATGAAGGATCCTCAACATCTGCTGACTTGAACAAACCTTCATAGTTAATATGAAAAATTATGTTAGTGGAACGCTCTCTTCCGGAGAGGAAAACGTCTGCTCAGAATCTTCTGAAAACTTAACAAACCTGACAGCAGGATGTCCAAAGTAATACTCTACCCAAGCCACTGATAGTAATGTGGCATTTTTTCCCCACTTTCTTTACTAAAGATGTAAAGAATATTTCACTCTTACAGACGCCGAAAGTGACCTAAACATCTCGTGCTATCAGGAGAATCTTTCTTTATAATGGGAAAACAAACAAAAACTTTCAGTGCAAAATCAGTACTCTGTGAGTCTGAAATTGGACTCTTCCCTTCTATAAAATTTATGTTTTGATACATTTAAATTGAAGAACAGAATAGGTGCTGACCGGCCAAACAGGGTCTATTTAGCCTCAAGTCAGTGTGTGCTCTAACAGAATAAAATTCTTCATGTTGAGAGTGGAAGCTGGGCAGAACAACATGACAACTTTGTATTTTAAATTAATTGCAACACAACCAAGCCAGGAGTTTAATTTTAAGTCCCCAACTTTTTTTTTTAACTTCTTTTACTTCTTTGGTAAGCATTGCCAATGCTCAAGGGAAAAATTTATCTTTGTTAAATGATAAGTGGCTTTATTATCTTTGAC
Organism: Porphyrio hochstetteri; assembly: GCA_020800305.1. Lineage (NCBI taxonomy): Eukaryota > Metazoa > Chordata > Aves > Gruiformes > Rallidae > Porphyrio > Porphyrio hochstetteri. The sequence continues at coordinate 13,000,942 of CM036920.1, forward strand.
TCTTCAGAAATGCTGGCTGGCAAGGTTTTCAAAATTTTCATCAATCTTGTTTTCTGTTTTTACAAAGCCTGCATCAGAAAAAGACGTCAGTCTGCAGAACACTCTGTATCTCCTAGTGTTATGAATAGGTCTTGAGACTATCTAATTTACTAATAAATCTATTGAAGCGACATGCATCTCAATATTTCACAGTTTAACAAGAAGGTCCAGAAGCAAGGCCCTGAATTGCAGTTCCAGATGATTAGCCCTGCAAAACAAATTGAAGCAGGAGTACCTAAGCTGTCAGAACAGCTTATGCATACCCACCTTTTGCAAACTTGCCATTTAAATCGTTTACTGGGGGACACTTCCTCCAATCCTTCATAAAATACTTCGACTAAGGTCTGAAATGGCAGTGCATGCTGTTAAAAGTTTCTAAGACTGGGCCAGCACAGCTCACGTCTACAGCATTGCACTGAAGTTAATAATAGAAAAATCTCAGCAGGGCTTTTCAAACTTCTTCTAAAGTGGCACCAGAGTCTTGTCATTTTGTCTGTAATAAAGTAACAAGGACACGCATTGCATACGCTGCGGTGAATACCTCAGCCAGCTCCTTACAGTAATAAAAAGCTCCCTATGAATCTCATTTTTCCCCCTGCTAAAAACATCACTTATTAAACTCTTGACTTCTATACTAGAAATTCTTACAGTTTCATTAAGAAGCTCTTAACACCCCCTGCTCCCCCTACCCCTGAAAAACACTTTCACTAATACGTGGCACAGCCCACAGCAACGTACCACATATCAGTCTCTCTATTTAAGTTCCATCCTAGCTGTAGGCTTGGAAGCAAAGTTTCAGAAAAATTTAGCTGATAAGCAGAGAATGGCCATCGAGGGTTTTACAATGGCCTTACTGTAATGAACACTGAGATCTTTAAGTGTCCTGCCAGCAGTGGGAAGATGAGAAACATGGCATTTTATCCTCTCAACCAGGCAGAGTCTTTAGGAAGACATCTGACCATCTGGGCTGTCTATCTGCAGGAGAATGAACACAAAAGAAAAAGCCTGAAGCATTAAGGATAAGCTATTATCATCAAATCTGTTGTTGAATAGACAGAACCAGGAAAGGACATTAGGGATTTGCCACTTGTTCTTATTGAAAAGCAGTATTTACGACTAAGATACTCCGTGAGAGTTCAGTGAAATATCAACCCTCACACCTCTAGTAAAGTTGGGAAGTGCCAGCAATGCAGTTAATACTGAAATTCTCCAAAACAGTAATAGGGAATTTTCAACAGGGAGTAAGTGATGTATTTGAGCCAAAAAGCTAAATGAGTTTTGTGACTATTTCTGTTGCCAAACTGTTGACTTTCAGACTTTCCAATTTTCCTCGCCAAAATTTTGTGTTATTTATGTGAAAGCAGGGACATACAGGCAAAAAATTTTTAAAAAAATTTTTTTAAAAAACCATTAGTTTAGTGTATAATACAGTTCAACTGATTTGAAGACAAGTTAAATTTAGGACTAACTTATGACCTCTCATACTAATTTCAGATGTGACGTTATTCCTAATATGCTGCCTGTTGGACATCATTTTTATTTCACCAGAGCCTGTCACCTCAGAGATGATCTAATCCTCTTGAAATCAGTGGAAACACGTCCACTTGAAAGAAATGACCACTGTTTTCAAGCACAGTCAGCCTGGACCTCATCCTGGGACCTGGACTTTCAAATTAAGACACATGCACATTTTAGAGGGCAGGTGTGCAGAACACTAAGTTTTGACCAAACTAGGGATTCGGGTTAGGAAAAATACAGCTCAATGTTTGCATCTTCTTCTAGTGTGAATATATGTATTGGCTTCAGTGCAAAGTGTATTTAAGGGACAAACCATCATGGTAGCACACACTGGGAAGGTATCTGAAAATGCCAAGGCATCCTGAAGCCCTATGAATTTTCTTACACCCCTACTCCTATGTTTTCAGTGGGTGTCCAACCTCTGGACATAGAGAACAAGCAAACCCAGGCACAGCAGCAGCAACACCAACAAGGAAGAAGGCTTTCTTCTGAACTTCTGAAATGCACTACATTTGTAATCAAGAGGTGATGGGTACACGTAAGACTTCACACTGCCAGGAGCTCAATGAGCTCTAAGTCAGACTGACAAGAAATGAAACCACTTTACCTTTAATGCTCAGAGCCCTTCTAGAGACTCCATTCTGATAGGGAACTTTACAGTGTATTTTGAAACATGTGCAACATCCTCAAATCTTTGTATTCACCATGTATCAAACACAGTAACTGAAAGACAGTTTAGTATATTTTCCAGATGTCACTCAAACTCCACTTGCTTTCAGCCACAATTCAAGGTATTAACTTTAAGCTCCAAAGTAAGGCCCTGTAGCTCAGGGCTATACCTTTTTCCTACCGCATTTCGGACCAGAACAGGACAGCTTACAGCTTTCTCAGCTCTTCGCCTTATTCTGCAAATGTGCTTTTCTACAGGCTGGAGCAGGTCTGACACCGGTATCCTTCAAGGAATAACAAGCTATGCATCTCTAACACTGTTGTCAGTGGATGACTGCCCTGGGAATCATCCATTTATTTTTTTTTTTCCTTTTGCCCTCCATAAAAGTGGTGATATGCATGCTGAGTCATGTAGCAAGGTTGTACTCAATAATTAATATATAGTCTGCTCAGACAGAGACTGGATATTCCACTTTACTCATGGTTTATTTGATTTTGATGAAACTGTTTTTAAATCTTAAATATGTCCTAATGAAAAATGACACAGCATCACTCAACATCTGATAAAGATTCAGCCAGTGCCGATTCAGTGACACCTTCCACACCTGGATGTACCTTTAAGTATATGTTTACAAACATTTGCTGGAATTCTTTATTACTCTTCCAAAATATTCATTTTTCTGGAACCATTCTCTGCATATTGTTTCAGGACTCTATTTTTGCTTATTATTTTCTATTCCTGGACAAAAACCCATTTATTCACTTGTACCAAATGTATCATATGTTTCTTCCTCAGATCAAAGTTCAGAATAACCATGCTAATCTCATTTTCTTTACAGATGCTGTAATGCCTTTTGGCCAGCGTGCCTTTCTTCAAAACTCACATATAACATTCATAATCCTGGATATCAAGAAGACAATTTAAAAACCTCATTGGTTAATATTCATTTTAACAAGCAAATCCATTTTCTTTTATCCATTTAATCTTTCCTATTTTTAACATTCCAGGCAGACTTTGCATTCACAGTATCAAATCTGTATGCATTTTGAAGTGTTTTCTTTTCCATATGCCCGTATTACCTTCTGTTTTGCATAGCACTTGTTATGCATGCATGATCACAGACTATTTCTAGCATTAATTAAGATATGAAATTAAAGTGGGAAGTACATTATTGGTCACGTAATACAAACAATACAAATTTGCTTAAAAAATGAAATTACTAAAGTGTTAGCAAACCTCTTTATACTGTCAGAAATAATAATGTTTACAATCTACATGCCACAGTACAGCCAGAATTCACAAGTGGATTTGAAATATTATTTCCACTTCAGACAGATACACACACAACCCTGAGAAGTTCGTTTAGTTTATAAGTGTAGCTGGAAGAAAACAAAGGTTGGTTTCTTCTGCTGTCTGTTCCACCACACAGCTCCTGCCCTTGGTCACCCTTAATCCCACTACAAGACTTCCATCGTTTGTGTAAGGACAGCTGTCCTGGAAATTTGATTAGGAATTTTAGCAGGAAAATCGTATTTTCTTATAAATTAACATTCCTGAGGAAAATTATGTTTTTTATGAACTTCTGACAAACACAAATCTGTTTCCAAAAGCAGGTAGCCAGATTTCCTGGCCAGACAGCCAGACTCCTAAGTTTTGCTATTGTCAGGAAACGAGCCGTAGGGACTGTCTCAAATCTAGCAGCATCCAAGATCAAGAGATCTCGGGCATCTGATCATGCGACTGATCTAATGCTGAGAGTCTTGCGTCCTCTAGAAGCCCAAACCATCAGAGCAGCCTGTCAGCAAAGCTGCCAGCGTCACCAACAATTTACCCAGTCATCTCTCCCTTGTCTCTACAATCAAAAATAGAAGCCTCCACGTTCACTCAGCAGGCTGACATACTCCCGCTCTCGCTGCTACATGAAGAACACCTTTACTGAATGCCCTCAGTGAAGGAGTCAAACCATTCCACATGGTTGGAATACTAATTTTTCACACGAACACATTTACTAAATGCTTTATAACAGCTTATATGTGCATATTTTTGCTGTCATCTTTCTGACCCCATTGCTCTGCTGCTTTTCACTCCCCTTTGCTGTGAAACCTCCTCATGGAACCCCTCTGTAACGGGAAGTGTTAATACAATTTGTGCAATGTAAAATAATAAGTAATAACAATGAAATTCATGTTCCCTGGGACTCTGTGATAACTCCAGGTAAAAATAATGCCATAGACTGGGAATAGACTCATTAATAAAATTGCATGCGGAAGAGTGACTTGTTTACCTACACACAATGGAAAACAATACATTATAACCCCCTGCATTAAAAAGAAATTATGATCACAACTTCACAGCAAACAGCGAGGGATATCATTGTGTACCTGCCTTGCACAAAATAAACCATCAGACAAAAGGCTCCGAGGATGATTTGTAGAGGCCATATACTCTCTTAGGTCCCTCTAACTGCACAAGGAGTTCAACATGCTCCAAACCAAGCAGGAAAAGTTAACCTTCTTGAAAGATCCAATCTTTTGTGAAAGGCCCTTTTTATTACAGCAGACTTTTGTGGATACTGCCTGCAACCTCAGCACAATGGCATATTATCCAGAATTTGGATACTCACTTGCTACGCTGAGATGAATAAATGGACTCGTCTTGTTCTCCCCATTCTTTTCATTGACTGCCTGGACATAGTAGCCTCCTGCATCCGTCACTGATGTTGCAAGAATGACCAGTTGGTTCTCCAGTGTGATGGCTCTATTTAGGAAAGAGAAAAAGCACCTTGAAACCAGAGGAATGGTATCCACTAGGCAAAAACTGTACAACAGACTTGACAGACTGATATGATGTTCATTTGTCATCTAAATCAAAATGTTGGGGAATCAAACCCAGCCTGATTTCAAGCACATTCACACATAATATTTAAGATCTTTAATGCCTCTAGGCCTTCTCCCTCTTTAGATTGTGTACAGTGACATGCAGAAAGCTACAACATATGAAACTAGAACAGTTTAAATGGCAATAAGAAGTTACACAAGAGATGGCAAATGACAACAGAGACCGATAGCCTGCAAATTGCATCATTAGGGGCTGAGGACAGTCCTGGCAAACATCAGTACGCTGCAAAGTCAGCTTTATTGAAAACCTCCTCAGCAAGTGAAAGCATGTCTATTAAAGACTGACACTCAGGGAATAACACCACCTAGTTTAGTGGGAAAAGAAGTAAAAAAATCAAAGGCAGCAGCACCTCGGAAGGTAAACTTTCTGCATTTATGTCATCACTAATTACCACATCATCACAGACAAGAGATTCGGCAAGTTAGAGCTTAATTGATATACACAGATGATCTGTGTGTAGGGAGGGAGGGAAGAGTTTTTATTTAACCTAGAGCAGGTAGGAACACACAACCCTGTAGTTAGCACTGGTGGAGGCCTGAAGGAGTCAATAAATATCACTGTGTAACACAAGTTTATTCTTGCTTAGGGCTGTTACATAACGATGTCTCTATAAACTCCCTTGCAGGGAGCGTTACCCCTTGGCACCGCAACAGGGTTGGTTACTTCACATTTTACATGTACTAGGTCTTTTCTTGACTATAGAAAATAAAGGTTTAATCTAGAGACAACATGTAAAAATTGAAGGGCTTAACTGAACAGGACACAGGAGGCTGAAAAACCAGGTAAGAATAGAAGAACACAAAGTTCCAGAGAAAGCCTGGGGAGCAGAGCGCTGACACTAATGCAGACTGGGACAGGCACAGGAAATCTGAATGCAAGACTGGGAGCAAGAAACTCCTACCTTCACTTATATTACTTGATGAGAAGCCCCACTGAGTTCAGCTGTGCTATTAGTCATATCCTTGAGCATGAGGTTGAAACAACATATAAAATTATTATATTGGATGAAACAAGTTCATACATCAACAGGCCTCGAAGAGAGTCAGTGTACGAATACTTTGGCTTAGCGCTAATTGATCAATAACAAACACTCAGGCATTTCTCCCTCCTCTTTCAGCACGGTGTGGTTAACATTAATGATTCACAACTATTTTGCTTTTGAAAAAGCATTTAAAGCAATAGGGAAAAATCACACATTCCTCCTGCAGCATACTATTTTGTATATGTAGGAAGGGACATCGAAAATGCCAGTGTGCTTCGTTCAGACCACTTCTGTTTTCAGAACACTGAGCATCTATAAAGCTATCCGTAAATACCAATAAATGCTAATCTCCTGAAAAAATATATAAGGCTATATTTTCAGCTTTGACTGCACATCAGTTAATGATCCCATTTATGTTACCTTTATTGATGGGTTTTATGTTAAAACTGTTAAAAAACCAAAATCAGAGTATGAATTTTTCCCTTATTCAATTAACCTGTACTAGCCTAATTGACTTAGAAAATTAATCAAAAAATCCTGTGATAGATTTACAGAGTTGAGATATAAAATGCAATTAATATGATATTTGATAAAGCAAATACAGATAAAATTTCAATGCAGCACTAATAATTGAATATTAAAGGCAATTACTTCTACATTCATTGCTACTTTAGTTCTAAAGACAGAAGCTTTAGAAAGATGTTTGAAAACACTGAAATACATTTCAGACTGCTTTGATACCCTCTGCAACCATACACAGAGTTTTGAAGGTGATCCCTGAGAGATACAAACGGCTACTATCTGTGTTAAACTGGCTGGAAGCTCTGACAATTAAGCCATTATAGTAATTATATTGTCATGAAGAGCAAAGGGAATTATAAGACGTATTTCTTAAGAAAACTGTTTGGAATGATTTTTTTTTTTTTAAATAATACACAAATATTTATAGGAATGTGAGCAAAATGTAACATTTGTACATGAAATGTATGTAAATTTTAAAGACTGAACTTAAGTGCATTTGAATCTAAAATGATCAGTGCAGGAGGACTAAAGATAAATGCCATGATGAAAAGAGTGTGAAAAGAATTAGAAGACAAAAAAATCCTACCAAAGACAATTCTTTGGGCTCATCAATTACACAGTCAAATTAAAGTTAAATTAAAAATCCCAAAATGAGTTATTGATATCTTAATAATTCTGTGGATAACGACATGTTTCAATTTCATTGACTAAAGACAGGTAGAGAACAAGTCATGAGCCTTCACAGGCTGCAGACTCTGGGAGTTTTATTTAGATCAAGTATGAGCCTTGTGCATCAGGAAAATCAATTAGTCACGTTTTAAGGACTCATTAATTCCTATGCTTCTAAACCATCTGAAGATTCATGCCCCAGCCCTTACCAGGGTCACAGCCACTTTTTGCATAACAGCTGCACAGAGCGCCCTAAAATTGGCTTACCATGTTTTCCTGGGCTTATTGTTTGTTTTCATTGTCTGATATAACTTTTAAATTATGACAGCACCACTCTAATGTTCCAAGGAAAATCTGATTCCTGGCTGCTCAGTTTACCAGCACATTTGAGGAAGATGACTGCAGCAGATGGAGTGGACCTGTCAGTAATTCATCCCCAGCACAGAATTAATGGAAAGTATAAATATTGGGGTTTTTTTAAAGCAATATTGAATTTAACTCAATCTAACATTTTCAAGATGGAAGTGACCAGCAAGTAAACTAAGCAGACTGATCCTCTGGGATCCCTTAAGCAGAAGGAAAGGAATATTTTAAATCACATGTTATAATAGGGGAACTTTTAAAATTTCTCTGGAGCTCAGTGGAAGCCTGTAGGGACTGACAGCCAGTGAACAAACACATCTGCGTGCAGTAGGCAGCTTTAAGGTGGATTTGGTATTATGATGTCCTACAGGCAGTTGGTGATACTGTTACCCCAAAAGCAGCCAGAGATGAAAACAGGTTGATGTGGAAGTGAATGTGAGTTGGGCTATGTTTACCCCAAGCTACGTTTATGACCTGCTGCCTAGTCAAAGGCTGTGGTCCAACAGCATGGGAAAAGGCAGCAATAATGGAGACAAGTCTTTATGTACCCCAGTTCTTATAAGGGTCTGAACATCTAAACGGCCACCGAATGAGATTTTTATCACTTCCCTTTGCTGCAGCAAGAAGTTAGCTCTTAGATACACTCAGGGAATGTTATTTGCAGTCCTGCAAATTGTCCAAACACTGTAAAAGGTCTGGTGCAAGTAATCCCTGAGTTTGATCTAAAGCTTATGGAAGTTATTCTGTTAGCATCAGTGGAACATGAATCAGACCTTTAGAGGTAAAGAGACTTTTCCAAAGGGGATACCATTATTAAGGCATTTAAGACAAAGTTTTTGGAGTTAAATAATTTTTTTCTGTGATGAAAATTGCATCATTTATTAAAATGTGTCAAATGAACTCTGCAGTATCCTAAATAGGTGGATTTCCATTAATAACTTATATGTGAAAATACCCAAAACGTCTACTGTACTACTGGGTAATTCCCAAAAGTCAGATATTTTTTAGGTTATTAGTCTACCAGATTACACAATAAATAGATAATACTAGGCTATAAAAACATCATAAAATGAAAATCATAGAGTAACCTGATTAGGCTTTCTCTTAGAAGGCTGCCATCTGCTCATGAACCACTGTGCGATATTTTCGTACAAAGACCTTCATAAAGCCTCTTTTCCAATATTATCTCCAGCTAATACAATTATCAATCCCTCTTTACAAGATATTTTTTACCACAAAACCCCTGTTCCCCTTTTAAAAACTTCTGTCCACATTACAGAGCAAGCACCGATCGTTCTCTGTGAGCCAGACACACACAGTAATGGTGATGTTAATAGAAAAGGGAGAGATTATGGAGTAGTAACAACATAATTACTGGAAGACTTCCCCCATGGATTTTCCCTTTTGGAAAAACATACAGATACGCTGCAGTTAAAACCACAGCTGTTCAAGTGAAATCCTGACTCGGAGTAGCACACGCATGACTTAACAGAGCGAGCTTTTCGCCACCCATGTGTCTTCTAATTCTGATGGGGAATTATTAATCTAAATTATTTAAATACACGTCTTCTGCAAACACTCCATGTTTTTCAGGACTCAAGCAGAGATTAGTGTATGTGCTTCAGAGCAACACGACCATAGCAACAAAGCATTGAGGGCTGGGACTGGATGCCAGATTCACAAAATATAATTCAGGTTCCAGGTACATTGTTACCACAAGCCAACCGTCTATTAATAACAACCATATACTGAAGCAGCTGCTGAATATTAAGTATAAGTACACAAATTAATGCATTGATTTTACAATCAATGCTAGCTGATAGTATCACTTCTCTAGCCATGACATGACATGCTTCTGGGAAGCCACTGGGATGTCTAGTCACGGGAGCTTCCCAAGGCCACACAGGAATAACCAGGACAGTCCTAATTTCACAAATAGTTTTCAACGTCTTCCTGGCAATGAAGGAAGAGTAGCTATTGACAGGTTTAGGAGATACATTTCCAGTAGAAAATGAGGAAAGCTGCAGAATTCCCATGTTTTAAGCCTGGCTTCCCCATTCTCAGACACTAGCTTTGGAGCTTGCAATGTCAGGCTGTAGACACTATTCCCTGCATTTGTTCATGACCATATTACTCAAAACCCGTTATGTGTAAAGCAAGAGTAAGGCTGGAGCAGGTGTGGGTGGAAAACCATACTTGACAAATCATCAGTGATCCCCTACCTGACTGGAAAGCTGTATCAGGTAGAAACCCACAGGGTCTGTCTTTGACTTGGCATTATTTAATTTTTTCATTGCTGTTTGTTGACTGAATATAAATTTCATTTCCTAAATCTGCAGATAAAGTCCCAAAGAGTCTGGAGGGCAGAATTCCAAATCCAGAAGACCTGTTCAAGCCTATCCACAAGACTGAGTTTTGCAGTTTGACAACAAATTTTAAAAAATCAGATTTAAGAAGGAATAGCTGACTGCAAATCAGGCAAACCTCACATGGGGGTGTGCCTACAGCAGTATCATTGGAAAATTTAAGAAATAATCCTGTTCCTCACCCAGTATGGACTCCACTCATGTCTAGTTATTGGATTTAAACATGTGGGCTAGTCAAGAAAAATCAAAAAACTCCGAAGTTGTATCAGAACCATCCACTCCCTCCTCCTCCAACCATCTAACCTCAAAGAGTAAAATGTAGAAAATGTGACATGCAGGAGAATACTGAACAAACCAAAAAGACATTTCAAGTGTCTTCGTATACGTACAGGACTATTAGGAGATAGTACCTCAGTTTTAAGCAGAGCCATCAAATATTGAGTCTTGTTATAAAAATCTTAGCAGTTCGCCCTCGGAAAAGCTTATTTTAGTCTTCAGAGATAGAGACTCCCAGAAAGAGTGCTCAGATAGATTATCCCAAATATATATTTAAAATCTTACTCATATCACGCAATTACTGGTCTAGAAATTAAAAAAACCCACGAAACCCAAGTAAGAGACAACGTTACCAATCCAGAAGCAAGCAATTAATTACAGCAATAAACTGCAGAATAATAGGCATAAGTGTTAAAACATTCCTTTTCTTCCCCCAGGTTTTCAGCAGCTTCAATTCTTATTTAAGTATTTATATTAATTTTTATATATATATTTTTATATAAAACTTATTATAATACAACTCTATTCCTTTGGGTTTTTGGGCTTGTTTTATTATTACATTTTAAGCAATGAGACTTCGTACAGCTGATGTAAGTACCTATGTGTGCTTAAATCCCAGCTCTTGGGTGTTATCTTACTGACCCACGCTGATGACTGCCTGGATGTGCTGCAACAGCAGTTCTCAAACTAAAAAGAAAAATCCAGACTTTCAGGACAAAATCTACATCTCAGTCAAGAAGAGAAACCAAAGACTTGGAAAAAAATAAGTCAATTTTCTCCAGTCTCCTCCTCTTACAAACTCTTACTGCATTCAAGATATTTGTAAACAGAGTATCTATTTTCTTCTCTCTCCAGTTTATCATATAATCAACACATTGAACTCCACTTGCAACATCACTATCTGTTGCTATGGTCGTAGCTAGCAACCAGGAGAAAGAAGAATAGTGGATTTTTTAAAATTTTTTTTTCTTTAAATCTAAATGGGTTATTTAAACAAAACATTGCAGTTAAAAAGTATCATAGGTTGTTGATCTACACAGCTGGCTGACTTCACTGACAGCAAGCACAAGGACTATTTGTAATCATTTGGGATTTTATAGTTCAATTTTCAGATACAGACAGACATGAATATTGCTCCACTTTATGATATTTCTCCTGAATTTATTATTCAAGGTGCTGTGTGTTTTTTAAACACTAATTTTTTTTTTCCTTTTCCTTCACTGTGCAAAGAAAATTTCTGCTATTAAGTAATATCTTCACTGCTGATAAAACATGTCATCATAATGGCACGTGGTATCGTGGCTTGTAGTCAAGGATTACAGGGCTTCCCATGGAATTTTGTAGTCAAACAGTTACTTCCCTGACATAGGTTTGTGTTTCCTCTGCAGTATACAAGGCACGGCTGGGAACTGCACCAACTCTACAATACATGAGCAGCAGCAGAGCCCTGTCACAGGGCAATGCACTGAAGACATAATTGATTATATGACAGTGACAAAGAAGAAAACTTCAACTACTTAACAACATATGTAACAGATATATTTTGACATGCCACAACAGTGCCTACTCTGATGCTCCCAACTGCTGTTTATTCCTGTTCCTGAATCTGCCCCAGCACCATATCTGCCATTTTGTTCCTCGTTCCACACACACACCTTGTTTGAAGCCATCTCCAATCTCCTCTACTCCAGGTGTAGTTGAGGACAAGATTTGGCGCAGCTGGTGTGTGTAAACACACCAAGTCTCAGGGACTCCACACAGTTTGGAGATAAAATTTCAAACCTTGGACAGATTGACACAAATATCTAACACGTTTGGTGAGTTTTCTCACTTGAAACAAGTCCTTCTTAAGCAGCTCAATACAAGCACACCAGGATATTTAAAACCGATATACCAAGTACACAGAACGTTGACAGACATCATCTGGTCATAACCACAAAACCTAATGGCAGCTTCCTACCTGTGAAGATGAAACAGCCCCACACATGCAGCAGGCCTCAAGAGGACAGTGCCTGCAATGGTTGGTTATCATCACATGAAGTGAAGGCTTTGCTTGTCTTCAGGTGCAAGCATCATACAAACACTATGCCCAAACTGCACACAAGTACCTAACTGGCTGCTCAACCCACTTAAGTGGCCCAAAATACAAGTATGTTGAAATAAACAGGAATGCTTCAAGGAATAGGAAAATTTGTACTGCAATAACTTAGTACACATCTTCTTTGAGGAATAATAGGGAATGTTACACTCCAGAACAGTGTAGTAGTCTATTAGTTTTTAGACTCATTACTTCTTTTAATAGTATCAAATCTTTAAACAAGGAGCAGGGATATGGGAAAAAGTAGGCAGTGTCCCAAGCACCAAGCTCTGCTGCTGCAGAGGGTACAGAGAACAGCAGAACTGGGCACCAACAGAGCAGTTGGTTTAGACAAGTTTTACTATGAAGGATAACCAAAGATTTAGGGGCTATTTAGGTAACGCTATCTATGTACAGTGCGGCAGTTTGGCGAGGCTCGCGTTTGTGTTACTGCTGCAAACTCATTGTAAAATGTTATTATGCAGTATCTTCAGTTTGCTGCCCACATCAAAATAGGGATTTTGTGTAGTTATTTCTACTCACATGCCATTAAGACATATAACATTGCTACACAACACAAATTGAGCTTGGCCTAGAGCCAAGTATATGCAGGTTTTACCAGGGATACGTAGCCTTGGGTGAGTTGTTTAGCCTTTCGGTCTTGTATGCTTTGCCAAGAGAGGAAAAGTATAACACATGTATGTATTTCTTTTTATGCTGAAAAATTTATCTGGAGGCTTAAATAGTTAATACCTCTAGCACTCAAAGATGTAGTGTATTATGTAAGCGCTAAATCTTACTACTCTACTTTTCCCCCCCTTGCGCTTCAGTTTGACTGTCAGGCATTTTATTATGACATTTTTGCTTTTTGACTGCTTTAATGTCCCCTGAATTATACACACCAGGCAGGTGAGCATTGCTTTCCAAACACCAGTCTTCTCATAACTCATGGCATTGCACTCCTCCCTTCAGCAGAATCCTCTCATACTGAGCACAGATACATTTAGTAACAGACAGGTCTAATGCAGATTGTAAAATCCTGGTGATTATTGAAAATAATACAGTGGAAGAAATTTTAAGTCAGGCAATTGCAGCTTTTTTTTTTAACGTCATTAATACAAATATTTCAAAGCACTTCAAGTTAGTGGCAATAAAACATAAAGAAAACACTGGTTAAAAAACCCAAACAGGCAGAAACTTAAAAGGAAGCAGCGACTCCCTATTTCTGTCATAAATAGGCCATGCAGTGATATAAAAGCAAAGCCAGGTTGGATACAATCAGCCATATGTTAAACATGCATATAAAGACAAACACTGGAAACTGGAATAAAAAAAAGCTTTATATGATCACAGCAGCATTTGGCTTTACTGTTTCCATCCAGACATGATTTCCTGTCAATATTGTGTGAAAGAGAGCACAGTAAACAACTGGGAAATATTGCTCTATCAATAGCAGTTTATCTGGTCAGTTAGGTCTGTGCTATACATTACTAGTCAAAAATAATACAAGCTGAAAATCTTTCAGAGACAGAAAGAGAAATAGCTCTTTCTGATGACACAAACCAACCTGAAGCTGTTGCATAGCAAAGCTACAGGATCCTAAAAGGTGGAAAGCAAAGTTATGAGAGGGTTTATGTAAGAGAATGGGAAGATAAACGCAATCATATCTAAACCGAACCACGTGACCACCACTTTCTCAGTCAATATTACCGATATTAAAATCTATGCAACCTCAATGTGAACAGCAGCATCTTTTAAAGCGTGCTGGGAGACAACCTTTAGACATTCAGAAGTATAGCTCCCTTTTGGGATCCCTTTGTACGTTGTATCTGAAAACCAGTTGCAGCCCTTGACTCCAAACTCCATGAAGAGCACTTCAACGGGCAACAGAAATGTAAATAATGTATGATTAAAGGAGCAACAGACCATCTAGATTATTTTGCTTTCAACTTGGGTGATGTTGCCAAAACCAGGAAGATAGGTAACCTATCAGCTCCGCTTATTTGTAAATCACTTGAAATCAATAGACGGGTGTGTTTGCATGACTTAGTGCTTATTTGACTTCTGAGTCTAATGACACAAATTTCTTTGCGGTGGAGCAGTGACATATATTCAGGCCTTCTGGTTGTAAAGCTTAAGCAAGTCAGGAGGCCAAAGCTTATGTAGTAAATCGTGCCAGTCTCTGGTAGAATGACAGCAACTTCTACTTTAGAAATAGTCCCAGAGGTAACATAGAAGGCAAAGAATTTCAACTCCCTTCCTTCTGACACCAAAGCTATAAGCACCACACGTTCCCTCTAATGAAGAGCAATAGAGGGTTCACATCTGAGAGACTGCCTTGTTTACATGTGCTGGATGATCCATAAACACTATGCCTATTGAGCAGGCAAATGAAACCCTGAAGTGTCAGTAGATGCAGTTTGGTTTCTTTGATTTTACAGCTACAATACGCTTTGCAGAGTGTTTTTATTTTCAGTGCTGAAGAAACACTTAGCTATGAGTTACACGGCAAAAGAACTCACAAATCCTAGAGAAGACGCATGCGTATTACCAGCCCAGCTTATATTCCTGGGGTTGTGAACAGAATGCTCAACATCTTGCCGATGCAAGTAATTCTACATTATAGTTAGACCAGAACAGAAAACCTCTGATGCCTCCAAAGTCTTTTCTGCAATCTGTCTTCCCATATTTATCTCCTTCCTTGCAGACATTTCTGCTGCAGACGTTTTAGGGATTTGCTACTGCAACGCAGCAAAATGCTGCTCCCTGCGATTCCCCTCATCTGGAGAAGAGGTGCTATTACTGAGTTAATGGACAGTAGACACAACAGTTCCATCACCTTCAGTTACTGACTCTTTTTATCCACTTCGCCCTGTAATGAGGATCTCTACTTGCTCACATTTACGTAACGGCAGCATCAGCTATCCCCTAATCCAGCTACACATTAAAATGGAAAGATAGATGCAGGAAAACATTAAAATGCCCTTATCACTTGGCTGCAGGGGTATAAACTTAAAATAGAAGGTTGTTTTTTCCATTGAAAACAAGCAAATAAATACATTTACTTAATTTTCTCCTTAAATAATCCTTATGAGTTTTGAAAGGATACTTTGATTATTACTGTAAAGATAAACAATGAAATATTCCATTATATCTTACCTAGGTTAGATAGAAACAAATTCAATTCCTTTCTGGACATGTTTTTCCCAGGTGCATTAACACACTTCTTTACATTCAAGAACTACCTTTTATTACAAGCTGAGTGCGTAGGGAACAGGGAGATAGGGAAAGAAAACAGAATGCTAATGAGAAAGAAAAATACAACCCTGACAGCCAATCCCTTTAATTAGATGGACGTCTGTGTTTTTTAACTTCCAAGTTCTTAATCTTGTCATTACCAAACTCAGAAGATGGAAAACAGAAACAACGCTCAAATAAACCTTGCAGGCTACTCGGCTACAGGAAATGTTAGAATTAACCTTTTCTCTCCTAAAATGAAAATACAGTACTAAAGAATGGCAAAAAAGGATCATATGAGAGCCAGAGCAATGAGGCCAGTGAGAGTGACACACAGACTTCAGAATGAAACACAGAAAACAGAGCTAATGATCAAGAGATACAGAACAAGACAGTTGCACAGGACGGTTAGCTTGACTTCTTGCTTTCTTCCTTATATTCTTAACCCCCCAAAAAATAGCTACCATGCTTATTTGGTTATCTTGTAGCTCTTCCTGAGTCACATCAAACAAAAAATTACCATCTGCAACAAGTCTAATTATTAACAAGCTAACAAGAACAGAAAGACAGCTTCTTGTAGGTTTGTAGCACTTAATAAGACAAATTCTCATTTGGTGATAAGAATCTTTACACAAAGGGCAGAAATAAGCTCACATAGCAGCCTTGTTTTGAGGTCGCAAAAGCACAACGTGCAAGTGCTTAATATTTAACCCAGAACAGAAGCTGAACACGTACCCGGGGACTGTAACTCTTCTTAAAGCTAAAAACAATTAAGTAGGATTGCGGGCTCACGGTTACTCCATAAACCTAAGTCTACACTTCAGCTCAATACACTCTGAAAAGTTAGAGACACCACTGGGAAAGAGAAAGTCATGGCATGGCTTCATTCTAATTGAGTACTTCTGCGTGAGAATGAGCAGAAGAGAGGGCACACATCCACACTAAAACACACAGATTTGCATCTCGGGTGATGTCTTGGAGCTGCTTCTTGATTGATCCCTCCGTTAACTGAAGTACTGAAGTTCCTCCTTCAGCTCATTCAACAGCCTGAGTTTTTGAAGTAGATACTTTAAACTCTTTTCCCCCGTGCCTCAAACGAGCCAGTAGTGTCTACACGAAGGTATAATCATAGAATCAAGTTTTAAGACCTAATGATACTGCTCTACAGATAATTTCAGGGTTCTCAGTTCAGATGGCTTCACCCAAAAGGTCAGGAATACAACACATACCTCTTCCTCCCTCTTTCTTTATTCTTCACTACATAGCAACAACTGCAAAGGAATGTTTGAGAAGGGAACACAAGTTACCTCCCAGGAGCAGAAGCAGCACCAACGCTGCTAACTCAATGGCTTCGCTCCTAAAGCAGCAGAGAAGCTGTCAGCTTCAAGAAACTCCTCATTCCAACAGCACTGGAAACAGAAGGGAAAAACTCTCCACCAAAGTCAAATGCTTCAGTAACGGGATTATTTTCTACATTCCTATTGCAGAATCTCTGACACCTTGTGGATATATCAAAATAATATTTGTTGGTAATCTCCATGACACAACAACATTAACATAAAGAAACACAATTCTCTTTTTCCCATGCAAACCAGCCAGAATTTAACCAAGGTGGCTGAGCCACCTGTAACCCTACTTGTCCACCCCATCACCATCTTCCACTGCAAGTGCTTTCTGCCTGTGACACAGCAGGGACTCTGTAAACATGCAGCACACGATGCTCAATGTCACACGTCCCAACCTTGAGACAAGCTGCCAGTGAACCCTCTTACAGGATCCTGCAGCAATAAGCAAAGGAACACATGAAGATGGATGAGCAAACCCCAAAGCTCCAAATTTCAATACTTTATTGCTTTAAAACATATTTCAGTCACTTAATGTGGATTTAAAACAGCTCCTTGGGACTGCTTTCAACAAAGAACATGCTCTAAGGAAAAAAAGAACATAAAACATTTTCTGAAGCAGAATAGTAAATCTACATGTCTAACATCTCCACATTTTTACCATTTTCTCCAAGCTTCTACTTGTCAAAACAACAAATGTTAACTTATGTGTGTCTGTTGTTCAACTGAAATTACCTGACAGGGTATGATGGTGTGGAGACCAACCAGTCAGCGTTGAAACAACTGCTGCTCTATTGCACTGCACAGGTGCAAGCAGAGCCTGCACTCAAACCAGCACCTCACACTAGGAAGACACAGGCGCCATTTTGAGTTTGAGAACTAACAAGACCTTTACTCTCTCACAAGTTGCATCTTATGTTCCTAAATTTTAGGACAACCATCACAAAAAAAAAAAAAAAAAATTTGACCAGAACCCTTACCTTCTTGAACATTTGATACTACATTCCCTGCCTCCTTTGCTACCTCCAACCATAAAACACCTTGGAAGGCTTTCCACTGCCTTCAGTTCTCCCTCTAAGCAGCCCTCTGGTTTTCCAGCTGTCAGCCCAAACCCTCTGAGCACTTCCTGCCTCCACCTCCTCTGACTGTGGCTGAGCAAGTTGCAGCACCTGTGCCTCAGTTGAAAATGCCTGCAAGCTGCTGAATGCAGCCCAGCCCAGCCAGCAGCTGCCTTTCCAGCCACAGGTACCACTTCAGGGCTATTTCCTCTAGCCCAGCATCCAGTTCCCACAAAAATATGTGGGAACTTCTATCTGTACACTCTGCTCAGTGGAGTTGATTTTGTCCCACAGACTCAAAAATATTTTGCAGACACCAAGCAGAGGCAGACGTAGACAAACAGAACAAACAATACTACATGAGCTTCAGTCTTTGGGGAGGAACCTGTGTAAAGATGTCCACACAGTGTCAGATCCCATTTATTTCTTCATAGATGTACTACTTTGCACAGCACTACATTGAGTCTTGTCAATACTAATTTGTCTTTTCATGACAAATTCCAGTGCTCCCATCATCTCAGAGCAGAAAGAACCAGAACTGAAATCCATGCTAACAATTTTTTAATGTCTGGGTATGGCTCCCCATAAACTTCTAGCCTTATATATAAAGATATATAGTCTCTCTATATAGTTCTCTCTGTATTCTGTATATATAGAATAGATATACCAGAAAATAACTCTATCTATAGATCACATCTGTAGATACTCAGTATCTATAATGATAGATCTGTACTATATTCCATATATACAAGATAAGTTTCTTTTTGGAGGTTTAAGTTACAGAATCGAAGATACAGTTAATTAAAAAAGACACCACTCAAATGATATTTTACTCTAGTCTTTTTATTTGTGTCCTCACAGTGACTGTGTTTCATTCTTTAAATAGTCAGTTGCTTCAAGAGCTCTAGGGAGAAGAAAAACATGTAACTGTGGAGGATATGCCTGTGCTCGTATTTAAGCTTTAAGCTTTGCTTCCAACTGCCTAATAAGGAGCAAGGAAGGGGAAGGTTAAAAACTTTGCATTTCATCTCTGCCAAAACAGTAAAAGAAAAATGAGATTGCTGAATAGCTGACAATGACTGCAGAATCAACACAGCAGTGATCTGCCTATAAGCTGCAAAGGGCAAAACGAAGGCATCTGCTTAAAAGCTTATACCAACTGTGGGATAAAAAGAGTAAGGAAGCCACAATAAAATGTAATTATTACAGGAGCTATAATTATGGCATTATTCTTTGGCATATTCAATGTTGTGCACATTAAACGTTGTACACTGTGAATATTTAATGATTATATGCTTACTCAGAGCCCTTAATGTCCTTAAAATACAGGTATTATTCACGTATTACAAAGAAATTACACGTATTTTTTCCTAAGGATCAATCCGAAGCTGAAATAGATAGACAACATTCTATGAGTCTTCTGCAAATTTAAATCTCAAAGCTTTGGAAACTGTACATGCTTACAGCTGCTGCATGTCAATTTTCAGTACTTTTTGAAACACAAATCCACCAGCTTGACCTCATGAAAATAAAGTGCAACCTTAGAGTGGTCAACTGTGGCTGTGCTCTGTATTATCTCATGTAAGATTTATGGATGAATAGCTACCTCCTATCTGGTTCCAGTAGGTCTCTAAGAAGTCTAAAAAACTCTGGTTACACACAAACATTCTTCAGTAGTAACAAGCAAGAGACAGATTTCTGCAATAAGAAATAGGAGTAAGTATGATTCACTAAGTGCCGGCATGAAATATGGTAGTTTCTACTAACCTACTTTTGTATAAACCATGCAGCCAGTAACCACACAAAGACAACAGATTTTAGTATGCAATGTAGTATAATGGGCCAGACATACAGTTTTCAGTGTGGTATGAAAATATAGCTGAAAAATTACTAGATTTTTCTAGTATGCATTCAGGCTTTGGTATAGTAAATATTGGCAATGGATTTGTTATACTCTGTGCATTGCATCCTTACCTGAATGGAGAGCACTGCAGCTTGATGTACCTGGGTTTTATACTAAAAAAACCATGACATTTTAAAACAGCTTATTTAATTTTGTCAACAGTTTGAGCTGCTGTAAGATTGCTAATGGCTGTGCTCAAAATTTGACTTTTTCCAAACACTAACCTTCCAATCATGCAGTAACTTCTGGCACACCAGACTTTCTTACAACTTCTGAGACAGGACCAAAAGCCTTGCCAAAATTAAGATGCGTGACATCTGCTGCTCCACTCACATCTACAGAGCCAGTTACCAAACCTCAGAAGAGTTCAGCACAATCCATTTCTGACACATACGTATATTGGTTGTCAAATGACCTTTCTTTTTTGTTTAGGAGATCAGAACACATTTCTTTGGTTGCTTCTTACAGTATTTTTCCCAAGAATGAGAAGTAAGCTGACTGACATTTAATTTCCAGGTTTCTTTTTCCCCTTCCTAAAAATAGGCATGACATTTCTTGGTGTTTTGCATCCCAAGCTCACATTCTGCATTCATTCCCTGGGATAACTGCTCACAATTCCAAAACTGTTCAGTAGGTTCTCTACATAACGTAGATAAACTTCACCTGGCCAGTAAATTAAGAAATATTTAAGGTATGACACCAAGTAAGAGGACTGGTTATATATGTAATAAAGATGAAATGTTGCTTGTTTTCATGGTTTTAATTCTTACTTACGCTCTATCATTCTACCTAGGTGGAGAGTACTTCTGATCCTCAGGATATGGTTTGTGGCTTTGAAAGGAGATTGAGCTAAAAAGAAAATTTATATGAACTAAATTAAGCCTCCCAACGCATGCCTTAGGATTTTTAAGCTGAAGCTAAGCCATGTTTGATAAGACTGCCCCTGCCTCCGTGGCTTTTGTGTCTGTGAGCAACCCAGTGAAGTGGGCTCTGACATTTGCTGCTTGTTCTTTGCCGCATCTGTTCACAGTTCTCCATCCGGATGAGTGCAGCCAATCCAGAGAAGCCCCAAGGTAAACCTTTGACCCTGGGTGCTCTTGAGAAAGGAATTTAGATACCAGAGTAGAGCTGCTAAAACCATGACATTCCTTCATCCCATACCTCCTAACACACCAGATCAGGACAGGGGGAGTGAAGAATGTTAAACTCAGTGAATTTTCTGCATGCCTTGGGTGATGCCAGCAGATCAGAACACACCAAGCCTGTGTCTGGAAGCCAGACCCTCTTCCCCTGCTCTAGAAAGTGTGGGCAAGGAGAGAGAAACACGAAGAGAATTTGTGATTGCTTTCTACAGTTGCAATACAAGAGGAGAACATGACAAAGAAAATGCTTCCTAGCATTGCCTGGGGTTTCTTGACCACCAGTTTCTTGCTCTCAAACTAAAAACACCAAGTTGATGTTCTCCTTTGGAGTTCTGAAAACTGTTAAAACCTTCACCAAACTCCGCTGCAGCTATATGCAGAGAAAAACCTCCTCAAAGAGAGGTAGCATAGGAGCAACATAGCCCCACACAATGTCTGGGGAACATTTACATCACTCTAGTCTTTTGTAGAGTTTCTTCACATGACTTTCAAGAAAGTTTCAAGTGCACTAGGGCCAAGAATGGGAATTCTTCTGTGTTAAGGAAAGGATGCTGAGTGTGGCACTGGAAAGCAATCTTATTTGCAAAAAGTCCTGGTCAACTCTGCTATCTGGGGTCACAAAAGTGGCATTTTTGTTTGGTGGATAGGGTTTTGCAACACAATGAGTTGTTTCACATTTTCTTACAGTAATATTGGGAGTATTTGAGGTTGGCCCAATACTTGGCCTTCTACCACTTGATATTTAAATGCTTGCAGATAATTGAGGAATATTTTGCATATTACTCAGTAATGTGTGTACTGTTCATAAAATATGTATTACCTGGTGCAGTGTGTGTACCATTCATAAAAGTTTAACAATGCTAAGCATTTCCTTAAGAAGTACAAGAACTGTAATACGTATTTGTGCTTTTATGAGCACATATACATTCCCCTTGTAAATATATTTGTAAACAAAAAGGAAATAGAATGGAAAAGCAATTTTTCTAATCATACCTTTGACAAAGTAATGGCATCGTTATCCTTCCTACAATACGCAACTGTAGAATACTGCACTTTCAATTATGTATCTTCAGTGTTTGTTTCTGTAAAACATTTTCTTATACCTGACTAAATTGCATAAATGGTATTTTGGAACTCTAAAAAAATCAGCTAATTCGAGAATGTAGTGCTCTCAAAATATCTCTGTTATCAGGGCTTGCCAGGAAGTAGATGTAGAAAGGGAGAACTAATTTTTAGATTATGCAGTACACTGATATGAAATCCATTTGATTAAAAATATAGAAAAACTATTTTCTTTCACCAAGCCATACATTTGATTTGATTCCTTCCCTCAATTCTGAAACTAAGAGCTCCAACTTGTTGCTTCATTCCAGCCTCTTTTATGCCTCCAAGTCTAATGAAAAAAAAATTGATAGTCACCTAAAATATCCGTTTGTCACCATGCAGCATACCATTGCTACTCAGAACTTCAAAGCGTCAGGACAGACCAAATTGGGCTCCTTCTTTTTCAAAAGCACTGGCTCCGTGAGATAAGAAAATCTTCATTAGCTGCCTGCTTTATGGAGACGATGAATCAATTAAGCAATTCTAAATCCATGCAATGAAGGGCAGTAATATGAATGTATACAGTAGCTAACTAGCTGTTGTAAAACTTGTAAAACTTTCCATGGTTTAGGTAGTGCTGATAGTAGAACTGGTTGTACGATAACTTTGTTTACTGCAGCCTTTGCAGTTTGATTTCTTCTGAATAGCGATGGCGGCCGGCCATAATCCAGACTGCTTGCTTTGTCCTTCTAGACGTTTGCAGAAAGAAGGTTTTGCATGAGTGTTTTTTTACTTTCAATGAAGTATTTCACAGATGAGAAAAATTCAAATGATGTATGGTAAACATTTGCATTCCGCAGAAAGCATCTCATGTGATAAGCCTGTTCTTAGTTTTCATAAGTGGAAGCATTCCAATTCACTTTCTGGTGTTTGCAATCGAGCTGCTGAAAAGATAGTACTCAAAGATTCTTACTGTGGGAAATAACTTCTTATTCAAGCCCTTCCAGAAAATGAACTATTTAAATTTTTCTTATGCATTTATTCTTTAAAATTACTTAGCTTAATACAGTCAATGTCACTGTTCTGTTGTTCCCCTTTTAGATTTATTTTTAGCACCAATATACAAGCAAAACTTTCTGATCTAAAAACCACAGGCTGGTTTAACTTGGAATTAAGAAAATGCAGCGTTAATGGGAGTAAATGGAAAGATATTATTTTTAAGTCACACACATAAAATAGGCAGAAGAAAAACAGGTTGCATTAGATAAGTCTAAATTTAGCTATGATACTGCAGTAGCATTTTGCAATACATATTGGCTTTAATAAATATCACAGTATAGCAGAATTATTAGAAATCTCAAGGTTAATTACTGGCTCCATCCAAAGCTGACTCTGTGGATACTGCAGGAGTTACTACACCCAATGAGAGTGAAGCCCCATCTAGAAAAACTACACCTCTGCAAACTTTTCCCTCAAAAGAGCCATTACTCCTGATTGAGTATATGTATTTGGTTAGAAAACCCAAGGTCAGAGTGTTCTCACCTAGCTCCTGACACAACGCTGTCACCAAGTTTGCAAACGGGCCATCGCTGGGAATTTTCCATGGAAAGGAATTAACCTGTTTGCTACAAAGTACTCCAGGGAAAGTCTCTTTTCTGTTTTTCTCTAATATGGAAGAGTAAGTATTTTATTCCTGAATCATGAACCTAAGTTTAGCATCTAACAGTCATAATTATTCTCAAAATCAGAGTGAGGAAATATACTTAAAAGCTGACAGCAATACATCTACCTCTGCATTCTACATATGATCATAGGAATTAATCTAATCCTTCAGTGAAAACAGAAAGAAAATGGAAAATTGCAATACGTTTCTTGTCAAATAGGGAAAATACCAATTACATCTTCTATGATTAAAGCCAAATTTTGATTCTGCTAACCGGCACTGGCCCAGCTTCATTTAACCCCTTGATAGACGGGCAAAATCTGTAAGATTCAAAGATTTTCATAAATAGGTCTCAAGCCTGACAAGCCCATGAGCACACCATTTAGTATTTTCTTTAGAAATACGTATTTCCCCCGGACAAGCCTTAATGTCTTCATTTTACACTTACTTTGCTCTCTCTGCTTCAACTTTTACTCTTTTTCAGAAGAATTTCTGAGGATTTTTTTAACTGTGGAAATGACTGCTGCAGCTGTTGTGGACTACAGGAGTTCAGGACAAACACCCTTCCTACCTGGCATTAAACAGGTCTGCAATTACAAGCAAACATCTGCATGTTTGTCTCTCAGCTTATAAAAACATCAAAATGTTCCCCAAATCTCCACCCAGTTTCTTCTTCTCAAAAACCAGCATCACAAGCATACAGCAAGTTATATACAACTTGTTTTCTGCTAGCAAAAAAAGAAGTTGTAGTGGTATATGAAAACCAGGGAACTAAATGAGGATTTAAACAGGACTTTTCAATGCAAATACAACAAATTGGAAATGCTGTAGAAGTGAGTCTCCAAAAGAAAAGTCCTAAATCCTGACAGAAAGAGGCAAAAGACCACCCGTATCCACATGCAGCCACTGCGATCGTTATTGGAGGTGCTGAGAGGAATTCAATTTCAGGACTGGAAGCAGAAATATCAGGCATGAGAGGGGATTTCTGCAGAGACTCAAGTAACTGCTTTGGCTTACAGATATTGATCAGAGCATGTAGATGAAAGGCAAACACATAGCTGGTCTTACAGACAAGCCAGAATGTTATTACTGTAACAAAATCAAGCTATCTGCCTTTCCCCCTTTTTAATTAGATACTTCAAAAGTACGGAGTGTAGAGATTCTCATCGTTCCCCCAATAACTGGAAGTAAATTTTCTCTTCAGTTTAAATGCAGGATTAAGCTCACTGCTGAATCAGCTCACCCTGCCTCTGGAAAAGCTCATACCGCTACAAATTTAGGAACTACTTCTTATAGATGCAGTTAGTCAGAATAAATCCTCACGGTTCCCTCAGCTGCCAGGCCTTTAAGCTGTTGCTTTTAAGGGACACAAGCAATGAACTGCTGTAAGTCCAACCTTCCACACTCTTCTAACATTTGTTTTCTTTGTTACTTTTATTTTGGAAGTGAATGTGCCACAACAATCCTGCCAGGAAGCTCCAAAGGCTTATCTGTCCTCTGAACATGTCTGAAAAGCAGGTATTCCTGCTTGAATTGGTCAGACTGGAACTGGAAATATAGATAAATATCCTATAATAGAAAAGGACAGGGCTGCAAAACTAGGGATGGGGGGCATCATTTCATCTATCCCCTCCTGCTCCTTATGGAAAGACATGAACAGATTTGGGCTTTTTTTTGCCTTTTGTATTTATGCCTTAGAATTACAGAAGCAAAGAAATTTCTGGTGCACTGTTACTGCAGACAATTAACGTCCAAATATGCAGTGTATCTGCCATAAACAGCCTCTCTCAGCAGATTCTGAAGCTGCTTAGGTACTGTGCCATTTCATTCATCAGTCTTTGCATGAGGCACAGCAGATGAACTTACCTAAATTGCTGCCAGGGTTCCTAGAT
Source organism: Porphyrio hochstetteri (assembly GCA_020800305.1). Lineage (NCBI taxonomy): Eukaryota > Metazoa > Chordata > Aves > Gruiformes > Rallidae > Porphyrio > Porphyrio hochstetteri. Next base: position 13,026,604 of record CM036920.1, read on the forward strand.
CATCCTTCGGCTTCCTAGTAGGGTTCAGAAGGAGGATTACTCTACACTCCCTACCCTGCTCACCACAGCCATTCATGTAACATCCCACTGTATGCTCTTCACAGATAGCAGGCACTTCCTAGTGTGTATATAAATTAAATCAAATCTCCAAAGACAAGGTGCAAGAAGAGAACATGACTTATTATAGGCAATAATGGGGAAGAAGATATGGCAAAGGAGACACTATTTTATCCAAAATTGATTATAAACTATCGTTGTTTTATGGTAGAATTTCACAGGAATTCTGAGAACGTTGTCAGATAATTAAAGACAGATGTTACAATTCCTGACTTTAAAGGAAATCAAGAACCAAACCTAATGATGATTGTGTCATATATGAGAAGCAAGGGGCTATGTTCTGCACCCTTACTGCAGCTCTATTAAAATCAAAAACTTTGACTGAGGAAGGAGGATTCAAAGGATTGTGGTTTCAAAGTATCTGCTTATCAAAGGTACGTTTCAATGCACTGCAATGAATGAACAAATAAGCTGCATAAATTTCAGATATTTCGAGCACATCTTAGACTCAAAGATTATACCCTTCTCATTTTTAATTTTAATTCAAAAAACCATTGATTTTTCTTCTTAAACACATGCAGACACCCTACAGATCCAGAATACTTCGACATAAGAGTGCATTTGCTGAAGTTCTGGAACTGACACCTTTACCTAGATCCTGGGGAACCTCAAGTACAATGATCTACTATTCCCTACTTTCTGTTAAAAATCACATCTTATTGTTTCATATCATAATCTTCAATATATTATATGGCCATTTAATTAAAATTTCATTTCAGAAACTAACACAGCATCTAGAGATCTAAATTTTTTAAATAAGCAATGCAGTAAGACTGAAAGGCTGAGACATCTATGGGAAGGAATATCAGAAACCCTAATGGCCACTATAAAATTTCCAATTCCAAGCAATAATCTGCAATTAACTAGGTTAGGGGAAAATGAGAAAAAAATCCACCTAAAAGAATGAGAAAAGTCCAGATGCTTAAGGGAAAAACCTTTCTTCTCTACACAGTAGATGAATGCGAGATGGCTTTTGACATCAGCTCTGTCTACTTAAAAAGTTCTTTTTGTACTGAACCTGCCAAACAGCTCTCACTGATCAGTTATGTCACTGGAATGTGGTATTTTGATGATGTGTGAAAAAAGTTATCACCCTATTTGATAGCATGATAAGGAAAATATCTCTAACAACACTGCAAAGCAGCTCACTTTGAAAACTACAGGAGCAAGGAGGTTTCATATAGAAAAAAAAAGCCAACCCCAACCTGTGTTTTTATTTATTTTTACACATTATCTCTCAGGAGTGTTAGAGCAATCACCTTCTGGCACAGACTAAGAGCTGTTATTGAGTTCCCAGACATCAAATACTTAGTGAATTCCGACACAAACAAACACTACTACTACCAAGCGACCACAGTTTAGCCATCTGAGAGATACTACTGAGGTGTTTACAAAATTGCCAGTACTGTGTAATATTCTTCCAGAACAGGAATAAGAGTTGCAGCTTCTAGAGGTTAGCTTGAATCATAGATTTTGAGTATACTGTACTGAAACCATCAAAATCACCAGATGCACACCGGTTTTGATACCTACAAAAGCAGCTGATGTTATCCCCACTTTTTGTCCCTCCTGGTCATTTATCATCCTGGAGACAATAACACAGAAGACAGATTTGACTATACAAGAGCAGGGATTTATTACAGGATCATTTTAAAGAACTGCAGTCCTAATGCAGTTCACTGCTCTGACCTCAGATGGACAAGCTGGCACTCTGAACATCTGTACTTTTTCTGTTCAAAACCTATTTCACCGATGGATGTCAAACCGCATTGCAAGACAGATTGGATGTTTATTTTATAAAAGTCAATATCCAGGATAACTTTGGGCAGAAGACTAGAAAAGAAAGGGAGGAGAGAGAAACATTAATAATTTGTTAATTTACGAAGGTATTCTATTAAAGTGTCATGTACTAGAAGTACCTCTTCAAAAGGGATGCCAAAGCCTGCAGTGTCAAGAAAGTTAAGCCTACAAAACAGATACCTTAACCTAAAAGCATTTAGCTACTTTGTATTCCTGCCTGCTAATGTCTCCTGTGAATTGTTTTTAGTAGTAAAATTTTGTCTATAATGTGCAAGCATTGCAGCACTTTGCCAATGGACCCTTCAATCTTATTCTGTTTATGTTATATAATTATAAACTCATTATTTTTATATAAAATGCTATTCTAATCTAAAAAGGATGCTAGAAGATATGGCAAACATATCTATCAGCACTGCAAACCAAACATATATCTGTCAACTACACTCTGATGACATCTGCTCTGTTTGGAATGGAAAAGATATGCCTTTCATGACTGTGAATAAAAAAAAATTCAAAATGAAGCTGAAAATGAAGCTGAGCTCTTTTTTTTGCCTCTGTTTCATCTTCACTAACAATGACCACTCGAATGATACCTAAACCCCCTCACTTACAGCTGTGCAATATCACCGACTGCAAAGTGTGCTGCAAACACCACTAGCATAACCACCAAGCCACCATTTCACCACTCCTGATAATTCTTCACATCCCAGTCCTGAGCAGAGAACTCACACTCTGACAGCACTGGCTACAGTCAGCCCGTTTAGCAATTTTAATGTTAAAGCCCATTACTTTGCATGTATTCAAATTATATTTTCAAATGTACATTATTTCTCACTTACATTTTACTATATGCTGCTTATAGGCATTTCCTGTAACATTCCCCATGTTATTTCAACCAAATTAGTGAACAAACCTCTAAGGACTGTGTTTAGCCCCTTTTATCTCTCTTCATTATAGTCACTATTAGAAGAACAGCTTTATATCACTGGGATTTCTTATCAATTGTGTAATTTTGCCAGAAGAATGACTATGACAGCCACCACCACAGCCATTACTATGGTAGTTAAGCATCAAGAAGAGAAGCTCAGTATGCTCTAGGTTTGTATTGCATAACAAAACAGATAACGCACAGAATATGCATGCATAGCAGTGTATTCACTGCTTCACAGATAACTGCATCAATTGTACAAGACATATCAGCACTAGGGAATCTATTTTCAAGGCAGCTGGATTCCTGAATGTGAAATCCTTACTTGTTCATGCAAGGAGAAAACAGTTTTTGTTGTGAATTTTTCAGGAAACTGAAAGCTACTCGTGATGAAGCTGAGGAACAAATTATATGTGCAAGATAACACCACAAAAGCATGGAACTTTAATTACATGTACACCATCTTCAACACTGATTTATTATTTTTTGTTGACACTAAGTTTTGTGAGACAAGACTATATCTCACTGGAAATATATTGTGCCTCGTACCCTGAACTGACATCCTATTACCCAGCAACGTAATTTTTCTATTCAAACATGCTGTCAAAACACACTGATAGGCAGGTCTCGATGAAGAAATAATCAACAACAATTCCATTGTTGATGAATAAATTATTTCTCTATATTATTATTATTATTTACCTTAAAGCTTTTTCCTTTGAAGAATTTTAAAGCAGTTTCTTTTTATGACATTTTATTTGCTCTGTAGAGTCCTGCTTCCAAGTGGTGTCTACACTTCAGTTATTATAGAGTAATCCTGTTATAGGATACAAACCTGTATTCTCCAGAGTTTCTGAGTAACAGCTTTTCTGTTTGGACTCCAAAAGATATTATATTTCCTCTGGTACTCTTCTCACTTCCAGCTGCTTTGACAATGATAGTATTTACAACTGGGAAAAAATGGTTAATAAAATTACAAGTATCTGCTAAAGAGGGATTCAGACAGCAACGTTCTGTCATCTTGGCCTCACTCTGACATGGAAGAGTCGTCCTTCTTCTGAAACCAAAGTCCTGAGGGAAGTCAAGCTACACATTTCCAATTCCACCTGGCTTTCACATTCACTCTTTATACTGCAGATACAATTCTTTTTTTAAGACAGCATGTGAATCAAGTGCAGGAGAGGACATATATGATCAGAAAGAATTGCCTCACCTCTCAAACCTTAATTAATCAAATTTCCATTTTTATATCATGTCCCCAGGTCCCTTTAATAATGACTGAGCATTTGAAGGTAAAAGCTGTACTTACTCCAAAGGCATGGCAACGTTGCAATGGCAAGATCAGTTTTTTGCTGCCAGTGTCACGCGTAATTGTGTTCTGAAGATTATGGTATGAAGCAATTTGCAATAAAGAATGTATGTGTGGGACAAAGCAAAATTAGCCTTTAATGCCTTTAATCCCAGACAAATATAATTCATGCTGTAGTAAGGATATGAGATGCACACACATATGTCACTGTGCCTGTTAAAGGTTCTAGTTTTAAATACATGGCTCTAGCAGCGGGTCCGTGATCTGAAGGGAATATTAAGCTAAGATGACAACGCATTGCCTGTCTCATAGGCAAAACCAGCAGGTAGGAGAGATCTCAGCCCTAAGAACACACATCTTCAGCCTGTCCCAAACAGCTTCAGACAATGATACTCAGTTAAATCAGGACAGAAATCGTGAACCTGGACTTTGGGCCTTAAGAAGAAAATCAAAAATAGGTGAAAGAACAGGGGGAAATCTTGGGATGGAATTTTAGCTTTCAGTCACTGGATGAGAAGACTGAACCATATTGGTACACATAACTGAAACATATGTTTATATATATACAATATTGATATATAAAAATATGTTGGGACATAACAACTGTATTTTACACATTTTATGTCTCAATATGTTTATCATTAAATACAAATAACAATAAATACCCGAAATGCCAATGTTTGGTATATATAACTGGATATATAAACTTGATATTTAAAAACAAATGGCCTTACTGCAATTACTAATCATCACCCCAGGTCCAAATTTCCCTTTTTCTTCTTTGATATTTACAACAGCAGATAAAACGAGTAGAATTCGGAAAATAGTGTGTCCTAATGGCTTTACTGCTCCTGTATATAGTTTCTGTCTGTAAGTTCAAATTAAAAAAAAAAAAACAAACCAAACCATGAAACACATGTTTTTCAGTCATAAACACCACTTGTCCCCCTGTGTCTTGTTCCCAACCAGTCCCACTGTCTCACAAACAACACCACGAGTCCAGTTTATATTCCAGTCCTTTTAAAATTCAGATTATATTTTGCGTGATCTCTCTACACAGCTTAGCACTCAAGAAGATTTCTAAACAAGCCTAGTCAGTCTCTGGAGAATGCTTACTTTAGCAGTTTGAAATCCTAGGAAAGAGTAACCTAAAGTGACTTGCCTACCGACGTTGCTATATACCTTCCAAAGTGTCTTTTGCTTTGTGCTTTTTTCTGCTCCTGTAATCAGCATCCTTGCAGTGATCACATCACTGTCAATCAGGAAGAAAATATTAACTGGGGAAAAACATGTCTATTTAGACATCCTTAGTTTCATCAACTCTCTAGAGTTTAATTATGAATAATATTAATGTATAGGCAGAGATTTATTCACTGTGTGAATAATACATACAGATAACAAAAGAGAAGAGAGAATCAACAGTCAACTAAATTACAAGGGTCAGATGCACATATTCAAGAAAGGTAAAAAAAATAAAAGATTTACTTAGTCTTACTTACTCTTCAGAGATAGCTTCTGAATAAATTCATCCTTTCACTAAAAGGAGTATAATTTATTTAGAACTGGGTGGAAAGGTAAAAGACACAAACCAGCTTTTAACTGACAGCTCATCAGAACATACTACTGAAGACTACAATGTATTTTCCAAAAGGCTTTAAGGATAAGAAGAAAAAGATTTTAAAGGTTAAAATAAATATTTGTAGATATGACAGTACCCCCTCAAGAGTTCCTGTTTACACATTCAGGGATATATTGTCAGCAGAGAAAATCATATTGAATAAATACCTCCCTTTACGCACACACAATTTTACAGCCCAGGAATGAAGGAGCAAGTGGCCACCACTCTTGCCCATGTACAGATTTCAAACCAGATGGATGTATTACAATGAGCAATTGAGTTAATAACCACATCCAGAGTATTAAGGGGTATTTTCCTTGCAATAAAGTCACTGGTGTGCACAGAAGGACTCTGACATACAGCATCAACTCAGACAAAGATTTACAAGAACAGAAAAGTATGGTGACTGTGTTTGTAAGATTTCTGTGCATTATTCAACTAAAAACCCAACAAAGTTGCATACATCACACATGAAATTACTTATTAGTCCTTCGAGTACAGCTCTAGAAAAAAAGTTTAAGCTCTGGCTTCTATCTCCTGAGAAGTCACGATCATACTCAGATGATCTTCCTCAATGTTCACAATTCTGACATCAGTTCCTCTTCCCACCCCAGTATCTCATCTTTCAGAGCACAAGCTAAGGAAAAGGTGCTTCTCTTTGTGATCTGCATTTGATTTGTGACTATTTAACAACAAAAATTACAATTTCTGTGAAACACCACCCTGCACTCTGTACTGCCCAAGCCGCTTCTAGCTCTTCTGCACCAAATTTTGAACTTCAAAAAAATCAGTCTAAACTGGGACAGAAGGCCCAGAAGATAGAGAAATAATTCTCTCTCCTACAATGTTGCCAACGGGAAGCAACAGCCAACTTTCAAAATTCAATGATCACATTTAAAGACCTGATAACTTTTTTGGGAGGTATTTTTGTGCAAAAGGGAACTAGAAAAAAGCATAGTTAAACTCCTGGGTCAGACATTTCCAGTCTTTTCTCATTATGAATTAGGTGAAGGCAGTTTGCAGAAAGAACTGATTCTGAAAAAGCTTTCATCAGCTGCACTGGGACAAGCTGTTTGCATTTCAAAAAAACATTTTTCTTCATCCCCGCAGCACCAGCTCTCTAATCTCAAATCTTTAAAATAAAACATCCAAGGAACGGGAGAACATGCCGTTTGCAGGTAATGATATTTGGACTGTATGTCTAAGATAGATCAGATTACTGAAGCGTGAATTCACAAAGCATTCAAACTGAGATGGATGAAAAATTAGTTTGCATATTTTATATTACCGATGTTTGTGAAATACTACGGAGGTAAAGCTGATCTTATTACACACTGACAGTATTTTCTGTAGATGGAAAGTTCTGGTTAGCTTGTTCGTACAACGCGAGACACCAGTCTTCATGCACTCAGCCTTTCCTCTGTCACTGAAAAATGTGGCGATTTGTCAGTGACGTCAATCTCTGAACATACATCAACATTATATCTTTTATATAGGCATTAGAAGCCTAAGAGGAGCCAAACACCTACAAGACCTCTTGAAAACTCAAAACAACCTACATAGTTTAATGACATCAAGTTCTTACTCTATTAATTGTCAATGAATATTTTTTTTCTTTGGCCTACAGAAAAGGAGCAACAGAGATTTACTTTAAGGTTTTCTCCTCTGGATTTCACATTTGACTGTTATAATTTTATAAGAAAATAGGTAAAAATACCATTACGCCCTAAAATGCTGTAAAAAAAAAAAAAAAAAAGACAAAAATGTCCTTCTCCCGAGCTTAAAGAGATATTCAATTTTTATACCACTATAAATGGAATTACATCATAAAGTTTGAGAATCCATTCTTAAGCATAAAGGCTGAAAACTAAAAATTGTTGTAGCCATCCCATGTCTAGCAAGCAAATGGGCAGAAAAATCCCAAAACTCAACAGCTGATCTACCTCTAATTGAAAATAATTCAATCATTTCAATAGAGCAAAGATCACCACATTAACGTGTCAGAACACTCTGTATTCCTTTGAATGAATGAAATCCAGACATCCGTCATTTGATCAATACTGTCAGGAGACTGACCCAGTTCCAGCTTGGTGGAAACAGGGGATTCCTCTTAAAAAAAAAAAAAAAGAATTTTCCTTTTTTTTTTAAAGGAAGCAAGGAAAAAATAGTCCAAAATCTTAATGTGGCATTTCATTTGTTACATACCATACATTCAATGATCATACTAAAGACCATTTTATTAATAACTCAGCTTCTTTAGCGAGACTTCCGTTTTTAAAATAGATTAAATTAATTCTCTTTTCACCATAACACTTCTACATTGTCTTGACCTGAAAAAATTTAATGCAGATTCATAAAGCTGGCTGGATACTAAGCTACTCCCGAAGCTCACAACACTGCAAAGAATTGTGTTCCTGTGGCTCCATTGAGTCCACTAAAGACAGAAGAGCTTGCAAATTCATCTATAAAATCCCCTTTCCTTGCTTATCCCTGAAATTGTTCTGCGTTTTTCAGCTCCAAACAGCAGACAAATATAATCCAGTCCCTCCAGGAGAAAAGTCAATCTTTACAATTTTCTCAGTTTAAGAAACCTTCAATTTCAATGAGTACAATACTGAGATTTACTGTATCACAAAGTTCCAAAGCAACAATTTCATATCCATCCATTTACTCCTCCTAAAAGTTTAGGATATTAAATGCTACATTATCTTTTTGCACTTAAATTTGAACTCCTTTCAAGTTTGGAGTGTTTTATTGCTAATTATCATTGTATCTGCGTGGCAAATGGATTTCTAAATCTTCCTTTAGTCACTGACAGGGCAATACAAAAAAATTGCTGCAAGAAAACACATTTTTTCTAATTTGAAGAGAACTCCACTGTTAAGGAAGCTCACCTTTAATCCTCCAAACCCAATGATTACCACAACCTTTCATTCCTGTCTTGAAAATGGGAAATGCTACACAAAGTCCAGAGATGCTCCCAGACACAAACACCAAGCATACCCCAACTGCCCACTGCACTGGCTGTTTGTGCCCTGAGATAGAAGAGGGTGGGACAGTATCACAGATTCACACAATTGTAGGGGTTGGTCAGCATCCAGACGGGGCTGGAATATCTCCAGAGAAGGAGACTCCACACCCCCCTGGGCAGCCTGTCCCAGGGCTCTGTCACCCTCACTGTAAAGAAGTTCCTCCGCATGTTGGTGCTGAACTTACTGTGCTCCAACTTGAGGCCATCGCCCCTTGTCCTGTCCCCACAGACCACTGAGAAGAGACTGCACATTTCCCTCCATCTCCCACACTGAGATATTTATAAACATTGATTAGATTCCATCTCAGTTGTCTTTTCTCAAGGCTGAACAGCCCCAGTTCATTCAGCCTTTCCTCACAGGGAGATGTTCCAGGCCCTTAATAGGTGAGTTTTACTACTGTACTTTCTGTGACATATCTGAAACATGACATATACTTCAAGTTGTTGCTTTCTCTAACAGTAGAACATGACATAAGCATGAAAGTTTGTGGTCCTGTTGGGTTTTGAAAGTTTATGTGTAGCTGCTGGAACATTTTGTTCCAAACTCCTTTCAGATCCTGATATATTGGTGCCAGAGTATTTCAGCTGCTTCTGTTCACCCTCCTGAGCCTTCTGGGCTGTTGGTGTCTAATTTTTTGACCACTCTAATATCTAGCTTTCAAAAATCTCCAGTTTTTTTCACCATTTGATGAAAGACAGCTTACACTTAGGATGTGCAGAGAAAGAAACAAACTACCTTAAAATAGAATAGTCCAAGCCCAGGTAACAGTTAAAAGGGTGTAATCAGCTCCATAAGCAGGGGACCTAACAAAGCCTTGTCTCATCTCAGGTTGTACCATCAGGCTGAGCTCCCATGTGGCTTCCCTAATGTCTGAAAAGGACTGTAGCTTTTCTCACTCTGGATGCATTATTGGTCTCTTGCTTCCATCCAGCTTCACATTAGCATTAAAACTTTTTAGAATTCAAGACATCTCTCCCTCTGTCAACTTTCATTGAAATCAGCCATGAGCTTCCAGAGGGATTCTGGAGGCCAAGAGCAGACAGCGCCAGAGACAAGAAGGATGAGGAACTGGGTGAAACCAAATGGAGATGACAGGCAACAGGAGGGGAAGTAAGAAGTTGGAGGGAAGATAATGGTGGTGAGGATTGTTATTGCTTCTCAGTGTTCTTTTGATTGTAAAACCCAGTTGAACATTCATCTGCTTCACTGCAAATGCAAATCAATTTACTTAGGTTTCCAGTTCTGTAGATAAAACAGTTTCTCCTTATTCAATGCTTTCATGGAAAAAACACATTAAAGGGAAGTGGAAAGAGATGGTAGCTTGTTACCTCTATTTTTCTGCTCAATGCATCTTTCCATCCTACATTTATTTCACAATTCAGCACACTACCTCCTTTGGTCTGATTTACTTTTATTTAAAAAGTAATTAGATCATGTCAGGATGGAATATAGTGCTTTTTGCTACTGGTTTATTTCCTACATGTCTACAGCTGTTAGTAAGAGTTAAAAAGAAATCTTTAGGATTATCTGCTGGTGACATCTCACATCATAAACTCATCTCTTACAGTTTGCCAAGTGGACACATACGTACATGATTTTGGTCACTCAGAGCCTTGATGAGGCTTCAGTGAATGACAAGAGTTGAGATGACTGGCTCCCACACCAGTGAACCATCAAACCTCTTTCATGGGCCATTCAGTCTCACTAAATTCCATTCAGATAATACTGCTACTCCCTTGTCAGTTCATTTTCATATCATTTCCCACTGCAATGTACCCCTCCTGCTTTGTTCCACCATCTGAATAGTTCAGTTTTACATATTTTTCTTCCCCACTGAGTTGTCTCTAGAATTTCCCCATCACCTTGTTTCTTTCGCCGTACATCACTTTCATGTTTTCATATCGCGTCTCCAGATCTCGGTCTTTTGAATTATTTCAGTTCCCTCTGTACATGTTCCACCTTTGCATTGTGAGATACTCCTCCCCTCACCCCTTGTGCATTTCTTCAGTCCGGAAGATTATGGATTTACCGACCTCTGATGTAAGCGGTCATACTCAGCAGGACTGAAGTCAACGTGCCAGGTAAATGAGATCACTCAGGTGCTGGGGGCACACCTGGGGAAGAGTCCTACCTAAAAAATCATGGCCAACAATGTCATTACTTTCTCATTACACACCGCAGTTTTCACACAGCCTATTGTAAATCACCTTGTTAGATATGTTCGCTACAGAACACTCTGTTTACTTGGGAGACGTAAGCCTCTGCACGTCTGCAACTTGCTGTAGCCAAGAGGAGAAAGAGATTAGGAGCAATAAAATCATAAAAACTGGCTACCAAATAAATAGAAGACATAGCAACCCATCTCTGAAGAGGAAGCTGGTGATGGCTCCCTGTGCCGCAATTCACTTTCAAAGTCACAAAACCCCTTTTGAACCTCTTGTATTCCCCTGACTAATGCCATCATTATTTCAACACTGGCTGTTCAGAGCGAAACAGGTGCTATCTTGTCAAACGAGACTCTCCCGCTTTCATCATCCCAGAGTTATTCACTGTGTATTGTTACCGCTGACAAGGTTTTGGGTTGCCTGGATACCAGGTCACGCTGATATAACTGCTAGTGATCTCTGCATAACCAAACTTTTTTGGTGAGAAGCAAGCAAGGGGAAGAATGGAGTGGAAAAGAATTGGTTTATTCTTGTATGTCGGCCTCCTGGCAAAAGAAGTTCCATGAGGTTCCCTCTGAGGGCTGCAGAGAAAGGGCTGGTGGAATGCATCCTGCATCCAAATAAAATGATTCACTCTATAATAAACTAGCATTTCTAGTTTCAGTTCTAAAAGCTTTTCTTCCTCACTACTTACAGTGCTCTGCTAGATTCCTAAATAGAAAGGAAAGATTAATCTGTGCTAAATTACCTGATGTGGGTTTAAAATTATTTTGATAGAAAAGTAGAACAAAGTTTGCCTAAGGAAGCAAAAAATGCCACATCCACCCCCCTCAGTTACAAATACCACGAGCTGCCAGCACCAACCAATTCAGAGAAATGCTTGTAGTTACCTCCAAAAAGTAGCTAAATTCAGTTGAATCAGGGTTTTTTTTTTCTGAATTTTCTTTCTCTCTCTCACAACAGATGGCTTTCAGAAACAAAAATTTTTCAGCCACATGCTTGCCTAAACTTTCCTAAGAACTTTTTCTGTAAACATGAGATGTGCAGAGAGATTGTTATAGAAGGGGATTTATTTTATGCAAACTGCTTTTTTGGTTTTCATAGCAATGAAGTTTTATTTATAAAGCAACATTTCTGCATTGAGATGCTGGAGGCTTAGCTTGTTCTTGTCCTGGGCCAGGAAGGTTTCGACAACATCGCTTTAGACAAAAGCCTGGCCTCACTTTTCCTGCACAGAAACCTGTGACTGGATTTCCTAAAACAACTGTTTTTCCAAATGGTTCAGAATTTCAAGACACAAATCGTAAATCTCCAAAGTTCTGAAGACAAACACAACAGAGGAATCCATCTTACTCTATCAATGTAGGCAGATAAAAAGGTTTCACCTAAATAATACACTTTGGCAGTTGGCTCAGGCATCTATCAGTTGAAATACGGAAGCTGACTGAAACACTCCTCAAGCCTTTAATGTTTTAAGCTAATGTTATATGGAAGCCACTATCTATCATACCCAAGTTCAAAACAAGTCAGGCTTGGCCAACTAACAAGTTTTTTCTTGGATGATGCCCTGATGATTTTGGGCAGGCAAAGTGTAAGGAAGTCATGAAAACCACCTGCCTTAAATGAGGAAAAAGATCTTCAGCCATGCACTTAGTTAATCTAGTCTGTTAATTAAAACAAATCTTCTTAGTACCTTCAAGAAAGTAATTACTAAGCACAGCAGTTAAAAAATATGGATTAATACTCTTGACCACAACTGGCAAAAAAAAAAAGATGCAAAATCATTGAGGTAGTAAGCAAGAATTAAAAACATGTTTTGATTTCCAAGCAAGCAAATAAACTTCTTTAAAGTCCTGGGTATCATAAAAAATTAAATTTACAACAGATATAAAAAGGAGGCCTGAAGGAAGAGGGGAGGGAAGAAGTGGAAGGGAAAGAAGAGTGAGCACTGGCATGCTGTGGAAAGGACAGACACTGAGAATGAAATGATAAAACACATTAGTTAAAATAGACATGGGTTTAAATGCATTAAGAAATTGCAAGGAATTTAGTGGACTATTTTACTAAGCTCAATCCATACTGAATGGATAACTGTTTCCAAAGAAACAATTTTATTCTTATTTCTTCAAATAAACATTGCATCACTTTCAGAGAGAAATGTGAAAACACAGGAGTTTGTGTCAGTGTTACTGCGTGTAGAGTATCATGAATCACATGGAAGGAGCTCATTTGACTTCATCCTCCTAAGGCTGCTATACAATTGGAAAACTAAAAGCCTATGTAGGGAAACCAGTGATGATGCAACTTTAAAATGCAGCTGTACATATTTTCATACTTGGAATTATATGGGAGGAAAAAATATTTAAGGAAACATACACATCAAGTGACTTCCTGCCCCAAGTCTTCGAGATTTTCTGAACATGGACCCATGGCTCAAGTACAGCCATAAAATTCCCTGAGCCCCTGATGAGCAATACTAATAGGCATGCAACTTGCAACACTTTTTAACATGTATTTTTAATTTAATCCATTAGAACCACAAAGGAATAATGTATTAAAGTGATAAGTCTGTACATTCAGTAAATAAATATCAAAGTGAAAGTCATGAAAGCTTTATGAAAAAAAAAAGTAGACAGAAAAGAAAAAAAAAAGAGAAATTTAAAGCCCTTGGAGGAATACATCACAGAAAAAAATAAATTGATCTACTAAATTAATTAAGTAAATTGATTGTAAAAATTTACTACCCTATGCAGTATAGAATAAGTCTCAGAGGAGGTAAGTTAGCAGAGTCAATCTGAGCCTTTCAACCATGAGAAACTTGTAAAGCACCTCATAAACTCTTTCAATATTTTTGTGAGGAAAAAATAAAAACTTTCTATACATACTAAATTCCTCAAGCAATAACGTTCAAAGTACTTTCCTGCATTGCTTTTTGCTAAGCATTCCCAGCTTGTCCATTTTTCTTGAAAACAAAATAACAACATATATAATTCGTTCAATGCACATTTATTTAATTATGCCCATGGTATATAGAGATTACTATATAAAAAGTCTGCTTATTCTCCTTCTTTTAGTTGACTTGTTGGGCCTTTTATTCATTAGAAATAACTAAATTCATAACTTCAGAAGCTCATCAGTTTGGGGAAGCAACCACCTTCCTAAATTTCCTGTCCCACCCTTTTGACAGAACTGCCTGTGAATAATAACCCGTTCCTCTAAATCACAAAGCCATGAATCATAGAACCAGCTATTTCCAGAGCAACCAAGAGACCATCTAGATAAATCCTCCAGTTTACAACACGACAGCAATACCTAGATTATTCCAAAGAGAAATTTGTCTTATACTTACAAAAATTACCTGCAAAGTATATGTCAAAAGCTCTTCTCACAGAGAAGTATCAGTGTCCATATTTAACTTAGTTTGAAAAAAATCTACTTAACTTAAATCTTCCTTACAATAAATTACGATTTTTTTCCTTGTTCTATCTCCTTTCCCCACCAGCTATACAGAAAACCCGATCATCATCCATTTAATAATCTGATATGTGCTAGAAAATGTCATCATGTTCCTTCCTAATCTTCTAAAACTAAACAAATCCCATTCCTTCATCTTTTCATCATTTGCCAGTTCTTCTGGGAGAACTGCTTACTGCACAGTGACAGCGTCTCACATCTTTGAGGAGATTTGATCTTTTTCCAGTTAACTCAGCAACAGACACAACGAAAGAATTTCTAAATTCATAAAGAACTGGTTGGGATCATGAAAAGCACTTCATTCAACGCTTCTAATAGATATGCTAATTAACAGAGATAACCAGTCTTAATCAAACTAATTACATTACAGATTAAAGGTATTTGGAATTTAACACAGCTGCTTCTATGTATCTACATTATATTGTGGTGACCTTAAACAACAACCTGGAATAAATGTGTTAATTCTTTAAAGAAGCATAAATTAACTGTAAAATTTAAAAGACAAGAAAGAAATAAGAAGATATTATAGTTTTTAGGATTTCTGCTCTTGTTTAGAACGGGGGGGGGGGGGGGAAGGGAGGGATGGGGTGGGATGGTGGAAGGAACAGCAAAACAGAACTGTCAGCTCCAGTAAAGACCAAGCTACTCCTCAGAATCACTGCCTTGAATTTCAGCTGGTTGTCACTGACTCACAGCCTGCGTGTTGGGCCATTGCAATGGCTCACAGACCTGGGGGACCTGCAGGTGCTGCCAGGAATACGGAGCCCGTGTTACTCGGGGCACTGCACAGCCTGGCTATCGGCACTACCTGACACCATGGCAGCTTCGGTACGATGGACGATGAGATCATTTCACAGGAAGATGGAGGCCGTTTATTCTATCTGAAAGGACTCAGTTCACTTCCGACAGCTCAACTGCTCTCCCAAAGCTTCTCCTTTCCTTACGCTGCTCTGAAGGCTTCAGAGCATGCACTGTAACGGCCTCGACAAAGGCAGATGAACAACACACAAGTTCTTTGCTCAGTTGAGGGGCATGACACCCTCTTCACTGCTCTCACTGTCCATCTAGAGGGTTTGCACTTGAATTCAGCACTTCCTTCTCACAAAACATCTGACAACTCTCAAACTGCCCTGCATAATTTTTTTATAGGAGCGCTGGTCCGACAAGGTGATTCTTAATTGTAGAGTGCATGAAATCACCATCTGTGCTGGGAGAGGTATTTTATTTATCAACTTTGTTGCAAAAACCTCACTACTCTTAGATTGCAACCTCTTTTTAACCTTCTGTACCAGAGCTTTACATGAGACCATCTAAGGCCTGAGGTGCGGAATGACAAAACTGGGGCCTATAAAACATTCTCCTTCACCATTTATTTGTTCTGCATTATGTTTTCTTTGTTTTCTCATTTCCACAATAATAAATCCCATGACAGGATCCCAATGTCACTGGTGCCAAGAGGTTTCCACACCAAAGAAACATAGGAATATAAAGCTGTTAAATGTCTATAGAAGCTGGAAGGAAAACAATGTAGCAATTTCATTTTAATTGCTACCAGCACATTGTCTCATAAGGTCAATTTGAAATGCATATATTTAAACTAATTAACCAACTTACTTGTAAACATTGTATTTGTTGTGTTTTTTTCGCATTCAGACAATATGAACTGCAAATGAGAAGGAAACTACAGCTTCTCTGTACCACATAAATTAATACACACACAGACCCACCCATGGAAGACCAACTGTGGGAGACAGGGATGGTGTCACAATCCTTTCTGTACGCATTGCAATTATGCCAGTAAATACAACAAAACCACCTAACATTTCTCGGGATTCCTGATGCAGCTCTGGTATTAGCACTGAAATGAGGAAATAAAGGTTATTTCAGATGCCAATGAATACTGGGGCTATTGACATTTATCCCTACTTATGCCTTAAGATGCCTGTCACACACTGCTGTGGTGTAGGATGCAGGTACTCTTATGATGATGCTCAGTTCTCTCCAAAGACAACATCCAAAATCTTTTAAAGGCATTCCAAGTAATCAGTACCAATGTGCTCCAGCCTTTTCCACCTGTAATCACTGCTTACAATGACATGTATGAGGAAAATTATGGTTCATTTAGCTGTTTCTACTTTGCAGCAAGAAAACAGTATTCCCGATTCTGAAGGAAAACTGGCAAACACTCCCAGTCTATTTCTGTTGCTCTTTTCCTACCCTCCCAATCCATAAGGGTATCAGGTTCTTGTCTAAACCAGACAAAATCCTGAAATGAAGCCTCACCTGGCAACAATTCTCTTTAAACGTAAGAAGTTAGATGAAGGCTTAGTCTATTAGTCCCATAATAGAATTTATTGATTCAAATTAGAAATGGATGGCTGGTGTGATAACAACTCCTTATCTTAATGTTATTAATATACACATGTATTTGTCAGTTCAGGCTTCGCTTTCTTTGGATGCTGTGAGGCCACAGGATGCTTTAAAACATTTGATTCACTATGCGCCCTATCCTTTCCATAGGCAAGTTTATCATCTTTAGGCACAAATCACAGGTTACATGTAACAGTGTAAAATGTACCCACTCAGACTTACTTTAAGCCCTTAGGTCTACCTCCTCCTGTTCCTTGTGAGATGTGCGAGAGCATAAACTGTTTGTAACACAGGACACACACACATGAAGAGGCAAATGAAATGCCTGATTAAAGAAGTTAGTACCTTCACTATTTGTTCTCATCCTCTTCTTTAATGATCATATTCATTGCTCACTTGTTCAAGTCAGCTTTGTAACAGAATACATCTTCACCAGCTGTAACAGGATGTTATGCTTCTACATATACATGCAAACACTTGGATTTAGATTTCTTAATATATTTTTAGATTTATTTCCTCCAGAGACCTGAATCACTTGCCTCAAACCAGGCATCTAGTGCCAGAAGAGGTGACTTGGGATACGACACTCCACATGGTAGAGTACACACGACACAAGCCATAATGGAGACCTACGTCCTTCTGGAGCTGGAGGCAAGCAGGACAGTGCAGATTGTCTAAAATGGCACTAGACACTACCTTCAGGCAACTGACTCATAACTTGAGTCACTGTCAACCCTGTCAACAAGACCAGGGAAGCTGGAAAGAAATGGCAAGAGACAAAGTACTGGAGAACTAATGGCCGCTTAGATGATATTCTTCTACATGTCAGATGTATAGGCTCCCTCAATCACTGTGGCACGTCCAAGATGTAGAAAGTATAGAAAGGATTCCACCGGTACCAGAGAATGATATTAGGCTTCCATAATTTCTAAGTTTTTTTTTTTCATTCAGTTTTTCCTGTAAACCTATGCTAGATACACTTGTTGGGTCTTTACAAAAAGCAGCAGGATTAATCCAAATCCTATTCCCATGTAAACATTCTTTTAACAGGCAGGTAAATTTGTGAAGTCTATTGCAAAGCATCAACTGAATTGTTTTCCTAGCTCAGACTGTTTTCATTCTATCCTTTCACTCGTTGAAAAAGGCCTCTGGCTTGAACATCCTCGTGAGCAGAGCAATCTGCTCAGTTACTTGCTAACAAAACTAAGAATTTACCACTATTTTTTTCTTGCTGCTGTTAATATGGAATCAGGATGGGAATTGAGTTTATAAGAGAATACTGGAACATACACAAGTCACCTGAAGTTAAAATAGAGCCAAACAGCTACAGGCAGCAATAAGAGGATGCAAAATGCTACATGCTAGAGATGCTCCTGCACTCATTTAGTGCAGTTGGCAAGTACTCAGGAGTGTGATAGCCCCTCCGGAGCTAGGTTGAACACCACTTCTCCTTCCCTGCCTCCCAGGCAGAGGTTATTAAACCACAGGTCAGCTCTCTCCTTGTATAAAGACAATTCCAACTTATTAGCTCCAATCTTTCCCTGTGGTTTAAAACCAGGACAGCAGACTTTGCCCTTAGGCACTTGGGGAGTGTTCTTACAGGCAGCTCTGCTATAGGACGGCAGCCTCCAGCTGCACAGGGACACCAATACCAAACGGCATAGTAACTTCTTAAACCACATCAGCCTCTTGAAAGTGAAGATAAGTCTGAGTCCTAAGTGGCCCTGTTATATTTTTTGAGTAGTCAGTGTTTGCTCTCTTCTGCCTGGGCAGGCCACTGAAGCATCTGTCTTCCTCCAAAGAGTCATGTTTGCTTGGAAAAATTACTCCAAGAAAAGGTCAGGTGTAAACTTCAGTGTCACAGATATTTCATAAAAACAACAAATAAAAACATTTCTATTTTAAGAGAGAATAATTATTCTGGCTAACTGTCCCTCCTGTATTCAAGTCCTGATTTTTGAAGGACAGGGAAGAGGGAAGGGGAGCTTTCCTACAAGACTTATTTGATGGAACTTACCCCATTACTTCAGTCAATTTTGCTGTTGCTGATTTTATTATTGGTGACTAGATGTAACTGCTATAATATACTAACTACTATAACATACTGACCTTTTGTTGATAGAAGGTTTCATGTACAGAACATATTTTTTCATTATCTGACATCATTACTAATGACCTGCACTGTTACCCTTTAGTCAGCTAAAGCAACTCTATGAACGTTATTTTTCTTCTATTAACCTGATTAATAAAGGGTTCTAAATGGGAAACCGCTAAGCTTCCTCAACTTCTAGACACAGTTGAAAGCATTCAATACCTCACAGGAGTGGCCTACAGCAAACAGCCACCAGATAAATATTCATAGGTGCTCTAGGATTGCTTAAAACTAGGAAGTATTAATCTTAGAACTGGACTGGAACTGAAGTACTTGGAGCAAAAACCAAAGTGTTTCTGCAAGATGTAACAGCATGCAATGAACACAGCCTCATCAACTACTACCCACCAAAAACAACCACTGAAAAACTAATTTTTTTTTTTCTCTTATACTGAATCACAACAAGCTGGTGATGAAAAACTACCATCTTTCCCATGGGTTATGAGTGCTGTTAAAGGAAAACTAACACAAAAATATCTGCTTTAATGACTACAACTGATTATGGTCAAATTAACCAGTTTTAAAAGTTTACAAAAAGTCAGGAACTTATAGTTCACATTACAAAAGCACTCAAGTTCTACTCCAAGCTTATCAGTAGTATCTTCTGAAGAGTACCGGTATCAAACCACTCCAAAAGAAGGGACAAATTATATATTTCTGGTCACACCATGGAAAGCATTAACTTCTGTTAAGTCACACTATTTACCACTGTTAGGCTGGTGATACTAAGCATGAAGACAACAAGGACTAAAGGCATAAATGAAAAACTGATATAGTTGACCACTGTGGTTTTGGAGTCCTGT
This sequence comes from Porphyrio hochstetteri, assembly GCA_020800305.1. Taxonomy (NCBI): domain Eukaryota; kingdom Metazoa; phylum Chordata; class Aves; order Gruiformes; family Rallidae; genus Porphyrio; species Porphyrio hochstetteri. Next base: position 13,046,372 of record CM036920.1, read on the forward strand.
TTAATGCAATCTGTATTCTGAACCTGCTTTCTCCTCTCATGTTAAAAAGTACCTCGCTCATGAATAGACCCTCAAGACAGCACTAAATCTATTCAAGGTTAAACCAGCCCTATGCCATTATCAGTTATTCTCCTGTTAGATGTTACTACAACTTGAGAATTATTGTGTGAGAGAGGTATTCAACACACCATCCAGTTCACACGCATCATCATTCTCCTCAGAATCCATGTCAGGGCTCTGTCCTTAACCTGCCTGCAATCCCTGCAGCTGTCTCCTCCTCTTCCAAGCCTGTTTAACAAATACTTAGAAAAACTTCTTAGTACTGGTATTTTATCTCCACAATCTTTTATTCAGACCAGCTAAAAGACACAGTTTTCAAGTGATATTTATATACTTGTGATTTCTATCATCTTATTGTAGGAGATGACAGGTTGACTGCAAGATGTGAAATTTATCTACATAAAGCCCTTTGTGAAGATGCATAGGAAGATGAATCTCAGTAACAAAGTAAATTAAAACATATTGCATTTGAGCACAACAGAATCGTGACTGAACATGTCAGAATACGCAAAGGATAAAGCAAACCTGTCATCATGACAACTGTAAGCTTCAAAGGTGCTTCTTTTCATATCATCACATTAACCATCAGAAAATTAGCATGAGGGAAGAAATTCTCTAAACAGTAAGTACTCTTAGGAGCTGATAAAATTTAAATCAAGTAGATTGTGCCACACTGACCTCTAAACTTACAGAAAACGGTTGCCTTCCCTTCACTTGTGGCTTATGCACATCCTGTAACACCTGCTAAAATCTTCTACATGTCGGCCTGTTTCAGAACACAACATTTCTGGCTGCATTAAGGAGGGATTCTGTTTCCCAAACATATCAAATATCACTCAAAAACAGGAATACAGAAGAAATGTGTAGTTAATAAATTTTACAACAACATTTACCTTCTATTTGAAGCTTTCTAACAAGCACAGCCCTCCTCATACAGTCCTGGTTTTGTTCTTCCTCTGGAAGGGAAGTGTGTTCACAGTATTGGACTCAGGCTGGCTGGTAAGGTACAGAGATGAAAGCTTTTCAACAGATTTCTCAAAAGTCAGAGAGCACTGCATCAGAATGCTGCTGGTTCTGGCACCCAGGCAAACCGATGAGCAGAACGCTGGGCACTGGTGACTCTGCTCAGGAACCAGCAATAAACGGAGGACAGATTAGGTCACAGAATGGGGCATCCCGAAGGGTGCAGAGAAGCCACTGGAAGACCAGCAGCCCTTGTTTATGTCATGGTGTTAATCTGTTTGCAATGTGAAATGCAGTTAAACAAACAGCTCTTGAGGGAAGGTTTCTGGAGGTCTGCCCTGTATCTCCGGCCACACACGCTATCTCAAGCAATTCCTGAACTACAGAGTTTTGAGATGCTTTTTGTGTCTGTGTTGTCAGTGAGTTAACAAGATCAGCAACAAATGCAATGACATGACCACAGAAGAGAAGTTTCAGGAAAGATACTGCTTTTTTTAAAAGATAAAAAAATAAATAAAAGCTTACATTGTGTAGCTGTTATTAACTTCGTCTTCAGAAAGCTCACAGCTGCTTTTCTGCTATGGACCAACTCAGTGCAAACTTTGAAGGATGCAGCTCTATGGATCAAAGCACATTTGGGGGAAATAGGGTGCCTGACAGGAAAGCTAGAACATCAGTAGTCCAGTATCACATTGATGAGGAGTCTTATAAAGATACTCTGTTGTTCTTTCAACTTAGCTGGGGGAAAAAAAAAGCAGCTCAGGAAAGCAAAAAATCTTTACAAAGTTCTGCAGCAAACCAAAAATATGCCAGGGAACTCCCTTGGCCATTTCTTCTGAGCTGATTACTGTAAATATGATCTAATACACGGGAAGACCGGCTAAAACAATGGCCACCTCATGGATCATGGTTTAAAAAAATGGGCAGAGGAAGATGAAGATAAAATATGTGGAAGATCAAGGAAAACCAAATAAAGGAAAACAGACATGTAAGAATCAATAAGGAAGTAACAGGGATTAATATCAAAAGGCTGAAAGAAAATGTGAAGACTATTAAAAAAAATGATCAGCACTAGAAATTAATCCTAGTGTTTCTCGTTGCACTTTTCAGTATTTTCCATTTCTTTAAGTCTTTCTAGCACATCATCTTTCATACTAATTCTGGGCTTTTCTCCTTAAATGCCAATGAAGCCTCGCAAACAGGTTTCCATCTGTTTAACTGGGAGAGAAATACATCTCTCATCTCACTTAAGTGGTTGCTTACTTTCAGTTCTTTATTCCTTTATTCCTGTGACACTCTCCTTCAAGGACTTTCCAGTATTAGAAGACACCAAATGACAACTAATTTAGCGCACTTATCTCGTCTGTACCAGCTACCTACTCTCTGGATTCCTGAGTAGGAATAGTGTTGCTCTCAACAAAGGCAGACCCACCATTTTTGATGCAACAGGAAGAATGTGTTATTTAATAAGTCACAATTCTTCCCCAGAGATTAAAAAAAAAAACCATGAAAAAAATCAGTTGAGGTGACAAATTGCAGAAGATATTTATTGGAAGGTCTGGGTATTTTTCTCAGTAGCATAATACTGTGTGACAGTTTGAATCTGACTATAATGCAAACACTTAAAATGATTAAAGTAGTTAGATGAAAATTTTCTCTAATTTATCAGACATTTTTGACATGAAGAGAAGGTGTACAAATCTTCTGCATCCAGTGTTTAAGGGAAAAAATGGGAAGATTTTTCAGAATTTTCATTTCCTACTCACCAGACTTGTTAACTGTTAAAATTTTCAGTGGCTATTGGCATAAATTAAAACCACATTTTACCTTACAGTTCTAAAAACAGATATTACCCTTTCTGCTGCTGTAAAACAACATACGATTTACTGTGTTCCCTGTTTAGTGATTCTGATTACACATTAGATCTGTTCACGGAAACAAACAGCAGTCAGATAAAATCAATGCAGCAACAAGATTCCCTTTTAAATGAAAAGCATCTGAACTCCCTTTTGCCATGCAAACAATCATTGAGTGGTACTTTTTCCTCAATGTGTATTTATGATGCAAGCCAAAATGAAAAAATCAATGCCCTTTCAATAGAAGGAGCATCAGCGTCTCTGTAACCACAGAAAAGGACCCGTTCCTGTTCCTTATCACAGCCATGCTGCTCTTCTAAAGCTTAAAAAACACATTCCCTGGAACATCAGTCAAAAGAGGAAACCTCTCTGATGACCCTTCACTAGGAAAGAGGTTATAAAGCTTTTAACAAACAGTTCTTGTATTCTACTCACAGATTCAGAAAATCTCCTAGGATATTGATTGGGTGGTTCTATCAGAAAACAAGAAGCAGTATATAAACATAAAAACCCCCAATACCATAAAAATTCACTGGAAATGTTACATCTGGTTTTTAAACCTGCTATTTCTTTGGTTTGATCATAAAATTAATATTTGTTTCTTATTAAATAATAATTCTACATAGATCAATTGTAAGGACAAATGAGATATTAGAGATTTTGAGAAGGGCAGAAATAAAGCATCAGTATAGAGTGTAAAAACAATGAGTGAAGGGTTAATTTGCACTAGCAGAGGAAGCCAAATAAGAGGTGACACTTGGGCTATAAGACCATCTTCAGGCTGTGGAAAAAACCAGAATCTATTTTCTCATAGCCCTAAGAAGAGCTTACAGCTGAAATGTCTTCTTTAATCTTATTGTTTATTTATAATCTGCATTTATTATCCACTTTGCTTTTATTTTGCAGTTAACATCCTCCTGGAGGACCCTCCTTGTCTCCAGATGCTGATCAGTGCAGATTCTTTTCTGCTAAATGTCTTCTGTATCTAAAGTCTTTTTCATACTGGGATTTAGGAATCATAACCTTTCACATCTTCATTGCTAGCATAAGCTACTCCTCACAGGAACAAGTAGCGAGGACATGGGAGTTGGATGTCATGCAAGCTCATGCTATGGAATTTTTTGTATGAGATTTTGTAAATGTATTTTATTGTAGTATTCTGGTTGGGAATTAAAATGGAAAATTTATAGTTCATTCCACTCCCTTTCTTAATGTTGTGCAAGTACATTCTAAAGCAGACTTAATTTAATGTTTTATAAAATTGGATTTTGACTGCTGTAATTTCAGATACTTAATTGGAATTACAAGCTCTGTTTTTAATGAATCTGTAATTCAGTAGGTCCTAAAAAAAAAAAGTTAAATATAATATCATTGCCCAGAATATTTACCTAATAATATCTTAGATCTCTCTGCTGTTTACCATAGAAGATAATCACCAGGCATGGGAGTATTAAAGCATTCAATAAACTCCTGATAAGAAAAGTGGCATTTCATTTAGCTTTCTATTGTCATCTCTTCTTCCATGACTGAAGAAGGAAGTTTCAACAGTCAATACTTCCACAGCCGACATCCAAATAACCCGGGCAACTGCTAGAATTTGGAACCTCTTCAGAGCAAGAAGCTGATGAACTGTGTTTTAACCCAAGAAAATATTCCATGCTAACCATGGCTATTCAGTGCCTTTTTTGATGATTCATGAGTTATCGCTATGGATTGATGCATAGCTAATCCCCCTCCTGAGTGCCTTTATAAAACATTAATCCTTAATCAGCTCAACACAGTGATGATAGAACAGATTGTGAAAATGCTTCAGCCAGTGTACAGTAGAGGAAGAAAGTTCAAGAAAGTTCTTCCACTTGTATTAGTAAAGGCTTAGCATTTTTGCCAACACAGTAAATTCAGTTAGAGATTTAAAGGCATTTCTGTATCAGCAAAAATGATATAGATGTAGTTATATCAGTAGATGTAGAAGTAGTTATATCAGTAATATCTGGGTAGGGATGGGCGAATCCTAACCCTAAAAAAAGGTTGGGTTTTAGTGATTAAAGGACAACTTATTTCAGGGGACAGTCATGAGCATTCCCTACTACTAACACACAGCTGTATCTGTTAGGGGATGCTGTCTGCATAACACCCAGGAAACCTTTTCTAACTTAGTCCTTTATGAAACAGCCTAGAAGACAAGATGAAAGAAATAAGAGAAACATACATCGCCCTCTTTCTGAATCAAGTTTAGAGAGTCAGATGAATACCCTGAAAGATCATACAAAAAGTTTTTACTTTTATTTTGCCTTCCAGAACTCCTGGACTCAAACACTCTTCCTCTGCCAGAGGAAGATCATTAAATATCTGGTCAGGTTGATTTTTTTTTTTTTCCTTTTTTGAAAGAGTTTCCATTTTTGCAACAAAACCTCAGCCTGCATTTACCTTCTCTAATATCTCCAGGTGTTTGCTTCAGTCCTTTAGCATTCCATCAAATTTAGTATAATCTGTGAACGTTACCACATTATGTTTATTATCTTTCCAAGACAATTTCTACAAATATTAAATAGGAAAGGCATTTTCATAGATCTGTGCTGTCACATTGAAATGGCCCACTGTTTATATTAAATTTTCCTCCAATTTTTTTACCAAGTCTGAATTTTTAGAGGAAAAAAAATAATTATGTTGAGAATACGCTACCTTCCTGCTTTGTAATGCACAGGGTACATACAACCCTTTGGTTTGTAATATTCCTTTATAGAGTCTGTGCTAAAGAAATCCTGCTTACAATTACATAAAGTCATATTACAATTTTAATAAAATTTACTAACAGCAAAAGAATAGTAAATTTACGGAAGCAGACAAAATTGGCAGCTTCAAAAGAGGATCAGACAAACTCATGGACAGCAAGTCTGTAACCAGATACTAAAAGAACTGGACAGGGATGAACCCTCCAGCAACCCTATTCCAGAAATTCTGGATGCTGGAGGAGAACAAGGGAAAACAGCTGGATGCTCTCCCTAAAGAGCATCTCATTTTGCTCATGGCAAGACAGCAAACTGGGCTTGATGAACCATTAGCCTGAGCCAGTAGGGCATTTCTTATGTTCTAATGGAAAACCTAATTTATCTTTTCTAAAAACCAATTAGACACCATAAAAGACAGATATTATTATCAAGTTCAGACAATCTGTAAATGGAGATTCAAAGTTAGTAGCAGTTAGAGAAACATAACTCATGCTAATTGAATGCTAATTATATGCACAATTATTTTGGATTATACTGAGCATAAGAGACAGTGCCTTAGAAGTTAGTGCTCAGTGGAAGTCCATCATTTCCAAATTTGGAGAAAGTAAAATGACTGGGTCTCCCTATATATAATTTTCCATACATTTTTCTTCAGTCTTTTATGTTGCATCATTCAAGCTTGTGTACAAAATTTCCCTCTCATAATCTATATTGCAAGGACAATTACAACAGAGATGCAGAGGTGGAGATCTGGCCCCATTTTACCTAATAGGGCTGTAATGCAGAAAATAAAGTGGGTAATTCCTGGGCGAACGGGAAGATAGATCCATCATCCCATCCAGTTGATAGAAATTTCTTAAATACATTGTAAAGTTCCCAGAGAAGTGGAGTAAGATCTGTGAAACGGAAGGGTCAAAATAACTGTAATTTCTCTGGTTTTGCAAACAGCTTCAGTGTGGGCCAGATAAAAGTGCAGAGCATGAGAGCCTTAGAATAGAAACTTGGATCCTGGAGTAGTGGGGAAAGAAAGGCCAAAGGAATGAAGGAAAAACAATTATATTCGGTATTAGGAAATTCTTCATATTTCTGCTTTTCAAGGCTTTGTATTTCTGATCTGTACCACTTCATTGAAGTCAGTTTAAAGGATATTCTCTCACCTTTATCTTCACTAAATTTGTTTGCCTGACAATTTCAATGGGATTTCACCCAAGAAAATATTGTCCTTTACACATCTTTTTGCTATTTTTGCCAATTTTATTTTCTTAATTTAAAATGGAAAAATATCAAGTCAAACTCTAAGACAGATATCCTGGAATTAATGTTGCATATGCCAATTTAGCAACTTTTTCTAACTTTCATTGATCTGTCTTTGTATCTATGTAAAAAAGAAAAGATGTAAAGGTTTTATTAAAGAGAAAAAATCCTCAGATCACAGAATATGACATTAACATAATAGAAAAATAGTTACTGAAGTGTTTGACGCTACAGAGGAGGCCAGAGAACAGAAGAAATAGATGTTTCAGAGCATATTAATACTAAACATTTCAGACATTTTCTAACTGTTGCCTTTTCATTTCTGTTCACCAGGAAGCAATGGTAGAAGCAACAAATCCAAGTACTATATTTTCAAGAATCATGTTTTCTTGCTGGCCAGAGGAAAACCTACATAATAAGCAGCAAAAGATGAATGTGGTTACTGTTTTGTCTCCTAGCACCCAGTGTCTTGGAGTTGGTCCAAGGGAGATTTAAGGGGAGGTCATTTACCTGGTGCAGCCCTTGTCCAACAGAAAAAAAAAAAAATGCAGTGACAGCAACATGTGCTGCATTCCCTGTACCAGCTGTTTCAGTGAGTGCCAACATCAGGCAAGAGGGTCAGAAATAGAGAAGAGAAAAATTAATGTAGCCTTTCCACATTATTTCTGAAGTCTCTTATTAGCTGAATCTGCATACATAGAAACAAAGCTCTGGCAGAAACAAATCAGTAAATGACACTCTAAAGAATTAAAGTAGGGTGCATTTACCATTTTTGCTGCTACACTGCCAACTGAGCCATTCAGCTCCTCTGCCCAGGACTGATGTCCTCTAACGAGATTGCTATTCGAGTCATTCTTCTTAGTTTTTTAACAACTGGAATTATACTGGCAGTCAGAGAGGGCTTTGGATTTTACCAGGCTCTGAAAGATTTATTAAAAGCTAACATTCACAGATAAGGACCAATGAGCTGGGTCCTTTAACACACTTAGAATGTGTTACCAGGTAAGCCTTCTATTTCATCCATGCTGCTCTGTGGGCTCCACCTACCCATCTATCTAATACTGCTGTACTTGTTCTAAGCATAGAACACTTATGTCTTTCTAAATAAGCATTTCTATTTCCAATCCAACAATAGATCCATAACTGATTGAGTTTGAATTTGCTCCTGCAACACTTTAGAGCTTTTGCATTGTCCAATACCTTGCAACAGAGCCAGCTATTAGTCCAAAATCATTCATCAGAGCCACCAGTTCGTACTGAGGAAACATCTTTTCACGCAATCCAGTGGCACATCAGTGAAGACTGTAACAGCTTGTCATCCTCAGTCCATTTTTATTGAACAGTTGAAATAGAGCAAAGTAGGTCAGCATCATCCCCCTGTAAGGTTTACCAGTAAGTTCCCTAAGTGAAAGTTCAAAGAGCAGATGAAAGCCACACCTAGACTGACACACTCAAGGATCCCTCTAGGATGTGCTTCCTCCCAAAAAATTCTTGTTAGGTTTCCACAGGAGCTTAAAGCCTTCACAAAAGAAACAGGAACGTTTCCTTATTGTTATACTTTACAGCTCCTTGAAACACGCTGTTATTCTCTCTGAAGACTGTAATTGAAAGTTATAAGTTATAAAAACTGATTTATTCTTGCTGAAGTACTATTTAAAATGATCTGAACTAACTGAAATTTAAAGTTTAAAAACCACATCAATAGTTCTATCCTCAACATTTATTTAAAAGAGGTTTCGAACAGAGCAATATGATATAATTTAAAAATGAATTCAACAGTTGTTTTTACTCCCTCAGAGAGCAGTTATTGCCTGTCATATAATTAAGTGAATATGCCAGTGACAGAATACACAAAGCAGCAGGGAGCATAGGAAAAAACAGAAGCTTCTTGTAGTCCATGAGCCTTTCAGCTCACCACAGTGAGGAAAAACCTGTCTAATACATTATGAAGAGAGAATTAAAAGACACGATCAGAAAAACAAGAAATTGCCAAGGAAGTGCTCACCCATTTCATACTGGGTGTGAATCAATCAAGATGATGCTCAGCGAATTTTATGACACATTACAAAATGTAATGCTTTATCTCACATAAACATTTACTTAAAATCAATAAAAGTTAGCTAAAAATAATAATATACCTTGAATAGCCATGTTGAATGAAAGATGGTCATACAGCTTCAATCCACACTGAAGATTATTCAAACCAGCCTAATATCTTTGTACAACTATATACACCTTTGACATTTTTTGGTCTTCAATTTTGAGACCCTCTATGCTAAATAAAAGGCAATAGGAGTTTCTTCCTCATGTCCAGACAAGAACAAAGCAAATACACATTTTGGATTGTTGCATTTTTCTTTTGAAACACATATCCTTGTAAGTTATTGTTCTAAATACCCAGATTCCTCAAAACAAGAGATGTTTAACATCACAACTACAAAGCCAGAAATCTTCCCCATGAGATAACATACTGACTTCAGCAAGCTGTATTTTGTACACCATAGCATCCAGTAACACTCCCAAGAATGTTTATTAGCCTGTCTCATCAACACTGTCACTGATCCAGCAACACAATACTCTCTTCTTAAGCGATACCATCAGAGCCCATTGACTGTGTTTAGAATAAAGCCACAGTGTTAGACTGAAACACATTAGCCAAAAATATTTTCATATAAAGTGTTTTGAAAATACTTATAAAACAAAAATCTTCTTTAAAAAAAAAAACTTCCTCACACATTTGGGTATTGCTTCATTAAGTTTCCAAAGATATTCAATCTACTCACATAATAATAGCGTTCAATATTTCTTTTTTCTTCATACATGACAAAGGCATTGAAGGCCAAAATTCAGACTGCTTTTGAGGAGGAAAGTTGATCCTCAGGGAAGTATTACCTTCCTTCAAAACCTTCTACATTCTGTGTGGTAAGAGGCTATTTGCCTTAAACACTGGGGATAGGCACATGTATCACATTACTGGCCTGTCCCCAGTCTATGAAAATTGTGAAAGATGGACCAAGCAGTCCCGATTTCACATTGGTAGACTCCTGGCAGAAACGCTTCTCTGAACACCAAGTGATCTCTAACCAAGATTCATGAGCACTATGGAAAACAGTTCCTGAAAAGAACAAAAAGAAGGGGAAAAAAAAGAGATTTAAAGTAACATGAAATAATTTATCATGATAACCCACATCCAGGTTAGAATGATAGCACTGCTGTGCAGGCACTGCCTGTTCCCTTCCCTTCTGGCCATTTCACCTATTTAAATTCCTTTAAGCCCAGGACAAGCTTCTTCCAGTAGTGGAGGACACTGATTGACCGAGTGATCTACCCAGTAGACTCAGTCAAATTTCCAGAGCTGCTGGCAGCCCCATGACCACAGGCTGAGTCAGTCAAGGGAAGGGCTGTGCTCACAGGCATCTAGAGGAGCTATGGAGGAGCCAGCTGCAGGTTTTCCTCACTGTCTTCCACTTCAGGGGGACTTTACTGGGGATATTTCTTCCATGGTGATTTTGCTATGACATTGCTTATTCCCACGTTCTGTAAATGAATTTACTGATCTTTTTTAAAAAAAGTCTATTGTTGAAAATTCTGAAGAAGTTTCATTAAAAATGCCTTCAGAAACTTGGATTAAAATGGTAGAAGCAAAAAATGAAACCCCAGCTTAAAAATCAGGATGTGAGTAAAGTCAGTAATTTATTAACTGCTTCTCAAGAACAGCAGCAATTCCTCATGGTCTTGCCAGGGGAGATGTACACAGTCACAGAATATTAAACTCTGACACCAAACTAACTGGGGCACCAAAGTCACTGATGCTCTCTGCATGTGGCCATGTCCTACTGCTGAGGCATCTCAAACCAAGAATATATAGGGAAATAAGCATATGGTTTATGACAGAAATTAAGGTGTGTTTCCTCAGAGGTGAGCTGCTGTTACACCACCTGTGATGAATTCCACCATTCAAAATCCAGAACTAATGAGCAAGTTTTGGTCCCTTGTCTCCTACTGTTGCAACGCTCCACATGTGATAAGAATTTGCTGGAAGCTTTGAATTACCATGGAACTCTTCTTGGGGATTTTTTTTGTACCATTGATTAAAGATAATCATGAAAAGAAAACTATGGCTACTAATTGTTGAAGTTGTAGTGGAATATATTGAGATGATTATCGACTTAATGAAGCTGGCATTGAAATACATTTTCCTGATCTGCTTACTCTGTGTACTGTCTCTTCTAACTGGATAATACGCTGTTTTTACTCAGCCTCAGTAAATAACAGACTGATCTCTCTTGTTTGCAAATGACAGCAAACAGTTCCAGGAAAAATAATAAAACAAACAAGCACAACATGCAATGCAAGTATCAACCATTTCAGCCTCAGAAAATAAGCTTTATAGAGAAATGTTTGTTTCAGCACACTTCAACTTGATGCCAATTTGTAATTACAAATCTAATTCTGAACTGTTTACTAATTAAAATAATATGGGGTGCAAATTTCATACGAATGTAGGGCTTTTTTCAAGTGCAAATGCAGAGAGAGTGAGTTACATAGCTTAGTTCTGAGGAGGAAAAACTAAACCAATCTGTTAGAACAGCCCACCCTTCCTTTAAGTTCAGTAAAGGTTACAGTCCCTGAACAGGTTTTTCAATGTATTCATTCTTCTTCTGTCTTTATTTACTATGTGTATTGAGAATAACCTTTCCCCACTGAACGAGCATAGAGGGAAAACTGGTCAGACAGTCAGACATAACTATTCAGAACTTCACCTGTGAACACCCACTCTTTTCCTTTGTGTTCATATTCCAGCTTCGCTTCTAACCTTCCTAACACAAATGCTCCCTTCCAGGCTCTGGAAATTTGCAGCATACATCTTAAACCAATTCTGATCTCTTGATGGACCTAAGAGCGTCCCTGCAAGAAAAAAAAAACAGCTAAGGGACAGAGCCCTCAGTCTAGGCTATTATTTGAAGGTTCCTAGCGTGAAGATTAAGTGTGACCATAAGGATTTCAGGTTCCCAGAGTTCAGCAGCAGGCTACAAACTTGTATGTGGACATGGCCAGCCTGGTACTTCAAGTTGTGCCACGATAAGCAAATTAACTAGTACTAGTTGAGCTTTAAACATACTAAAAGTAGCATATGTGACTCTTCTGTGACAAATGATCTATCAGTAACAGATAGAGATGATTAAAGTCCTAATTTTGTTGGAATTTGTACAGTATATACAGAAGAAATTAACCCTTGAGCTCCACAGACTATCAGCCTGTAGCTGTTTATGGTCGAACTCTAATATTACTCATGTTCTAAATGTTGTACACATGTTAGCTAATTAATCTCAGAGAATGTGAAGTAGATTTGTAAGTATTAGCATATACCCCGAAGCATGAGTTTTCATTACCTTTACCGTTATTGCAGCTTTCCTAAAGCTAATTGGTAACAGTAACACAGAATGATCCAAAGGAAGAGGAGTGCACTTCACTGGAAAACCTTCCAGGAGCTGCAACATTCCAAAGCTTCAGTTCAAACACACAAATCATTGTTCATGTAAATCTAAGGACCATCTAACTGACAGAACTGATGGTAAAACCCCCAAACAAAACCAAACCCCAGACATTTCCATTATGTCTTTCATGGTCCTAATACCGTGCCCAATAAAGCTTTTCTAATGCCCTTGCAAACGGCTGCAATTTCTCTTCCACATGCCAGGAAGATAAGTAAGATGCACAAAGTACAAGATGCTGTACAATTATCTTTCCATGTTCAAAAAATATTGGGCCATTTTCCTTGTCATTCTCTGGAATACTCCTGTTTCTGTATCCTGTACAGATGTGACCAATTATAGCTGATAATTCTATATAAGTATATGCAAATAGATATCTGTGATGGCATGATAATATTTCTTGTCATTATTTAAGGCACCTAATACTACCTTCACTATTAACAGCACTACCCCATGGACAGGTGTCCACATTATATATTATGGGAATTAAAGCAGAGATTTCAAGTGATCCCTTTCACTCCTGCTCAGTGGAGTGGGAAAATAGTTTGTTCATTATAACACGTAGTTAGAAGTGTTACCTAAAAAACACAGGTACATAGTTTCAGTCTCTCAAATCTTTGACAACTCTACAGAGATGTCATTACAGAAATAAACCTTCTTTATGCAGAAACAGTGGCCTGAATTTTATGAAATTAATTTCAGTTTTAAGCAGTTGATATTTATAACACAATAATTTTCATCTTAGAACCTTGAAGGGAAGTAAAGCAATTTGTAAAAAACTGTTTATTAAATTAAATAATGTGTAACTAAACTATGCTTTTTGAATCTTCAAACACCCATCAGATTCTATTACTATTTCTTCAAATAAATGCAGTAATTTCATCATGGGCTTAAAGTTTAGCACTGTTCCATTAAAACACTATGGAGGGATCTGCTTGTAAGCACAGCAAGAAAAATGATTCAAATGTTTAAGCATCCCAATAATATCACAAAAATTTCCCTGAGAATCTTGTTTTCACAATAAAAAATGAAATTAAGTTCTACTATACTTTTATGAATTTTCTTAAATCCTATCAACAAAGGAGTGGATGAAGGAGAACTACACAATGCTACATTAGAACTTTTAATTTAAGAAAATCATAGAAAAAGATGCAAAAGTAATGAGATAGATTCAAATTCTGACTGACAAACATGACATAAAGAGGGTCAATTCAGAGATTGACAGAGTTAATTCTGGACAATCCTGATGTTTCCATAATTGGCTAATGGTGAATGATTAAATTGTAATATGGCAAAACTGCAGGGCACAAAGCAGTGTTTATCTCCTCATGGCAATTGAGCATGGAAGGTTGAAAGGAAAAACAAGCATTAAATAATGTAAAACACTGTGGGCCTTTGGAAAGAAGAGCATAAGCCATTCACATACCAAGCTGAATTAGAACAACTCTGATACAGATTACCAGGCAACTAAATCTTTTCTTCATATTTGTTCTGGTTTGAGCTATTCTAGCACTTTCCATTTTCATTCTCATTCAGTTAAAACATCGCTGACAGCACAGAACTGAGGCTGAATCACATCACCAAGGTTCTTCACTCCACAAAGGAGCACCTTGCTGCTAGCACCTGACTGCTCTGCTGACTATTTCCGTCCCTGGCTTCTGCATAACTTCCCTCCACCTGGGGCTAGCATAGCACAAGGCAAAATAATTTATGCTAGTTAAAAGATTAAAGTACAAAGAGCTTCTTAAGTGTGACTATATTAAAGGAACAGGGAACTGTTGGAACAGAAAGTAAATGTCAAAGCGAGAGGGTGTACCTTCAAAGCTCACCCAATGCACCATATTTAAAAATGTAAATTTAAAAAACTTATTAAAATACTAGATTTTATATTAGCATTTATAAAGTGCAAGTTCAGAGTCCTTTTCATAATTCTGGTAAATCCCTTTTGCAGTTTAATAAAAGAAGATATTCAACATTTGCATGTGAGTAAGGACCCAATGGACCATTTTTTTCCCCACAGTCCACATGTGAGTAAAAAATGCAACCCTTTGGAAAGTCCTTTGATGTTAGGAAGGTTTTATTATTATGTTATTTCAGAGGCATAGAAGTAGTATTAGGGAATGAAAAAATTTCAAGTAGTAGCAAATCGTGTGGCTTCTAACTGGGCAGCTCAGACCTCTTGTCATGGTGTTTGACTATTTTACATCATTCATATGCTCTTTATACTACTTAAATTACATATTAAAAATGCAGCAAATACTATGTGCCATCTTTCTTTTTGGTGTAAACCAATCTGTGCTATCAAAAGAATAGAAGAGGATTGCATTTGATGAACTTGCATATTTTACTATAGAAATAATTCTAATTCCCACCTACCAGTAATAGAATGGATTAAGTGAATATCCCACTGGGTGCAGCAGGCTTTGGAGAAGATGACTGCAGTCCCAGAGACCACCCCAAAAAAGGAAAACTCTAAAAGGTGCCCTCAATCTGAAATTTTCCTACTGATTAAATAATTTGACATAAATAATTAAAAACATCAAGAATTATGTTCATACTCTTTATTCATCCAATATTATTTCTGTAGGCTGCATGAGAGAAAGCAAGGTGTATTTTACACACTCGTCATTTCATTTCATGCTTGGTACTGTTTTCTACTCTGGAATTGCTTCCTGAATAGAAGTGCCAACTGAAATTTTACCTTTATGAATCTTGATTAGTGAACCTTCAGCACCATAAACTTTTTTTAGTTAGTGGAATTAACACTGACAGCTATGGATTAGAAGCTATCAGGCATTAAAACACTAACCCACCACTTCTCTTTATTTCATCAAAACAAAAAGATTTTGCTAACTCCCTGTTTTTATTAAATTATCAGTTACATATTAGCGTATTTCTTGTACTGGAATTTTTAAGTCATCAACATACACTAAATGCCTATCTACAGGATCTCTTCAAGGTATTTTCACTTCTGCTACTGAAAGGTTTCTTTTAAATAATTTACTCTTTGGCTAATGCTGTTGAACTGGGTCCAGTCAACACCAGCTGTAGGACCCAGCACAGCAGTTGCACACTATTCCCCACTCTTGCTATGCACCCTTAGCCATTCTGTATCAGGCATTTAGCATCCCCCTCGCTGCAGCGTGGTTTTAACTACATGTAGGTATGTAGACAAATCAATCTCTGAAAACATGGCTTGATTTGCTCATAATGACACTAAATGTGAATAAATTATTGATAAACGAGCAACAAAGATAGGTATTTAATTTAGAAAGTGGGTTTTGCAATAAATATTGCAACAGTGAATTGTACGATCTAAGATGAGTTCCTGTGAAAGCACCAACCACAGAAAGGAGCAAGAGCTGAGGGTTTTGCAGATGCTCCCACTAACCTCCATACACTTTAGATTTAGAACAGAAAAATAAATGGAGGAAATAAGACCTTGGAAAGCAGAAACTCTGAGATAGATCACCAAAGGACAATACTGTCGCTGGCACCCTTAAAAGTGGTGCCTCCACCTATGTTTTGCCCCCTCAATGAGTCCTAGTTAAAAGAACAGTAAGGAGACTTGATGGAAACATCCAATATTGACTGCATACATCAGAGATTACTATTGACATTTTCTCTCTCCTTGATCATAACATTTCTGCTAACTCGTGAAAAATATGAATAAAAATAGAAACAAATTAAAATGAAATGAACATAGAATTTTAGAAGCGTACTTTGAGTTTGTAGCTGCAATATCTGTTGGGTAAACAAAAAACACAGCTAACAACAGCCATTGAAATGTGTAAGTATCCCAATAAACTGCTTCTTGTTGCTGCGAAGGCCAGTTTCAGTTCCCATGGAAACAGATGATGGATTGCCCAAAATGAGATCTGATGTTTTAAAATAATCAGTGATTTCAGCTGGTGATTATTACAAAAGTATTGCACTCTTCCTCCAGTGAAGAGGTATTATGCTGGGAGTAGGAAAAGAATGCATGGCAGCTGGCAGACAGCAACAGAGTTGTTAAAATTCTTGCAAATGGTATTGGTTGGTGAATGACAACAGCAAATGCAGTTTCTTGAGAAATCATTCAGCAAAATCTAGCAAAACTCTAGCCTTTGAGGTTTTGGAGAAAAATACATAAAACGTTGCTGTACAGATTCTAGCTTCAGTGCTTTCAAGTGCTTCTCCTAAATGAGGTCTCCTTTATACCTCTATTTTGTGAATTCAAGTAGCCAAGAGCACATAAGATGGGAATAGCTAGATACTCACCCTGCTTTTTGAGCTATGAATTTATTTGCAAATGGCACATTAGGTTCTAATCCTACAAATAAGCCACTACAAAGTGCTGGCAATCGTCTGTTTTCCAGTGATTGGACAGTAGGTCCAGAGGTGACACTTATCTGGGAGGGATCAGTGGCAATATAGGGATTGCAGTGGGAGTCTGGATTGAGAGGATTTTGTGGGGAAGAAATTCAAGAAGAGCGAGACAGCTCATGGAACTGGCATGGGGGCTTCTATGATCTCTTGGGGAGGTTGGCTTTTGTTCCTATGGGGCTTCACAATACGATGGTGACAAAAGCATGAGCCACGCTCTCAGGACACTGTCTCTCCCACTGCCATGTGAGTGAAAGCTGAAGACCACCAGTCCCAGACCACAGTCTTCCAACTCCTTCTCATCCACCCTCTGTTTTCCTTCCTCCATCAGGGTTGAAAAACACAATCCACCTCTCTCTGTCTCCACCATCTTCACACACATGCCTGTCTTGACCCAGGTATGGTTTTCTTAATTTCCACCTATCAATCAAGTGAAAAGGGAGGAAAATTCCTCCAGCATTTCCCTTTCTTATTCTTTCTCCTCACCACCACGATGATATAAAGTAGGCTGGTGTATTCTACTCTTTCCTCATTCTAGTGACAGGAGTTCAGAGGGAAAAGGAAAGACAACAAAGCTGAACAAGCAAGTGATGACTGCGGTCACCCTGTAAAGAGATGCCTTGTTCATCTCTGTCTAGAATCAGTCCTGACATGTAAACCAACACATTTTTCAATGTATAACAGTAGCCACAGGCATACATTGTGAAATAAAAGGTAGTGTTAACATGCGTCAGACAAACAGACTGTTTTTTCTCCCTTCTAATTGCAAGATACCTTTGCAAAGTTTCTCCAGAGCCAAAAAACACCCTTCTCAGATCAGATAGACCCATGAAACCTCAGACAGGGCATGTACAAAGTATTTAAATTCATTTGGAATCTGTTAGATGAAGACCAAGCACAAAACAGCTAAAGATTTCGCTCACAACTAAGGATCAGAGATAAGCCATAGGCAGGCTGCCAGCTTCTTCCTTTCTCTGCAGCATTAATTAAGGTAAGGTCTGCTTCACATTTCCTTCCATGTAACAAAATTCTTTAAATTCAAGTTGAGTACTGTTAACAAAGTAGACTTGATGCAAATCAACCACAAAAGCCACAATACATCCCCAGAGTGCAGAGTTCTGTGGGGTATTTTTTCCCTTCCTGAATCACACAACAGTTTGCAACATGAAATTAAATGTGCCAAAATGATAGACTTCAAAATCATCCTGCATAAATCTGTAGTATGAAATTACAGACTTGTATGTCTTAACACCTTTGCATAGCATATAAAAATCCACTAGAATCAGGAGGACAGACAGCATTTGTCCGTTTCTGTAGAGAAAAGTATTTAATAATCCTTTGTAGGAACAGCCAAAAGTACTGACAGATACATTTTACTTCAGTCAGCTTTGATTAATAAAAGTTAATTGGTAAACATAAGACATTACCTTCTGCTATATTTGATAAGTCACAAGTATTTTGCATCTATTTCCATAAAAATAGAGATACGTGAGGGGTCCGAGGAGATAAATTGTTCCCAGGGATTTGTGAACAATCACCATTTTTTAAGCATAAAGCAATCATTTTCTTTTGCCTATTTGCTCTTAAGAATGACTGCAACACTTTTAAATAGTCTTATCTTGGCTGCATATTAAATTTTCTCCGTTTGTAGACAGAGTAGTTCAAAGATGGAAAGGAAAATGTTTTTCCACAAAGGCACGTTAGTTGTTACAGGATTATAACTCATGATTTGTCCCTAATATCATCATTAGTTCTGATTAGGAAAGGCAGCAGATGCAAGAAGTGAGCCCCAAAGTACAATGACAGCTAAGTCTTCATATTTACCCACCTCTTAATTACATGTGGTTTTAAAAAATAGAGTTCACTTTCAAGGAGTAATGCTGTTAATACTTTTTGTCATACTCCATATTTTCTTTCTCAAAGTACATTTGCCCCCAGAAAGCCACAAAATCACAAATCAATTTCTACTGCAAGCTGTGATAAGTAAATCATCCTTAAAAAGCAAAAAGGTTTCCTTCTAGTGATACTTCCTTTTGTTCTGCCAATTCCAAATCTGTGGTTAATAAACGTGTGGCACATCAAATTATTTGGTTCTTTAAACACGGTCATCTTAGGAAAAACAATATCTAAGAGTCAGTTTTTTCAGTTGTTGAAGGTTGTACTGGAAGATATCACGAGCAGCTGAGGCCCATTAAAACACAACATTAGTTCCAAGCATCCACTTTTTCTAGAACAAAATATGGATTCGACAGTGCTAGCATAATGGCAGCAACTTCCCCTGGCTTACGAAAAAAATAGATATTTAAAAAACCCTCTGTGGTTTGTGGTCCAAATTCATAATGAAACATATTGGTCAAATCCCCAAATGTGCCTCGCATCTCCTCAGTCGGCACATCTCTCTTGGGAGGAATCCACTTCCAAATGAGCTTTGCTAACAGGCTTTTGGCAGCAAGTTTGTCTACTCTCCCTTTCCCACCCCATGATGGGCTGTGTTGCTCCTACATTTGGCACATTCATGGTCCCCAAATATGATTCTGTCTTCCTCTGCCTTCATCTAACCAACACACAAGATTACACCCTGAAAGTTAAGAGGTCTGATGGAATTACTTTCTGAAACATATGTTTAAAACTGGTGGCAAACAAATTAAAGCAGAGAGAAAAACAGCAAGGTTGAATCTAGACAAGTTAAACAGCTTTAGAAAATAATCCTGGGATTCACCCTGAGGTGTTAACGTTTTCCTCTGCTGAACACAGTAGACAAAAATACTCAAAACAGTCCACTGACAGCATCCAGGATACTCAAACTGAGAACCTAAGATGATGGGAGATTTCCCTACAGTCTTTCATATGCACATGAGCCTTGGGGATGGCAGCAACATTTTATGTAAGATGATTTCTAGTGTTGCCTGGTCCTTCAAAGCGAAATTAATCAATGCAGAAGTCTGGCTTAAAAAATGAGTAACAGGGTACTAAGAAATTTCCGTTTAAAGAAAGAACTTAATTCTACAAAACAATGTTCTTTCTCAGTACTGACTTGAAAATTAACGTGGAGCTTGTAAAAGGTGCAGACAGATAAAAGCAGCTTTTAGGCTTTTTGTCATGCCTCTTACTGCTGAGAGGTACCACTCCATAATGTTACCAGCCTTAAGAGATCCAAAAACTTATTTTTTAAACAAGAAATAAAAGCATTGCTCAGCTAATACACTGCAGAGTTGACAGTTACTGAATTTATTATTCACTAATGCTAAGCATCTCAATTTTAATTAAATTATTATCCAGTGTATGTGAAAAGTAATTATGTGCAACTAACATTAAGTTGTATGACAGGCTAGTGTTCATAGAGAAATGCATAGCTGGCTCTGGAGCTGCTTGTATAAAAATGAAGTGGTGTTTGTTTTAAAGTGAAGAATATATACATGGCACATTAAGTGAGCTGCTATTATCAAGGCAAAACCTAATCTAATGTTAATATCAGGTCAAAGGCCGATGTATCTGTAGATGCTTTAATTTTTCTCATGTTTTAAAGCCTGCTTAGCTACAGCTACTTTTTATTGTTTTTCTGTCATTAATATATTTACAATTTTACCTTAAGAAATGGCTAGTAAATATGCACCACCTTAGCTTATTTGCAAGATATTATGAGTGTTACAAACCACAGCGAGTCACATTTGACAGTTGCATGTGCCTAACATATTTTCATTCCACAATCTGTCAGCACATTCAGTCTCTGTGAGTTAGCAATGACCACACACGTTCAAATGCATAATGAGTTGTTCTTACAGAAAAAAAAGATATTAAACTCATGTATACCTAAAGGCAACACAATTCATCTTCCCTGTCTAGTGGGATGAAGTGCATTTGTGAAGTATTTTGGCTCATTAACAGTTAACTAAGTGACAGAATGTCCACCCAGCTGAAAGGGACAACCCAGAAGTGCTTTTTTATGGCAAAAAATGAACTCTCCTGATTTGTGTCAGGCTAACAAAAGACATGAGTTAATATTCACCTAACTGCACCTTACTAGCGGAAAAAAATTTCTCTGTAATAGTGACAGTAATAATGTCTTTACAGTAGAAGTTTCCTTCTTAAAGAAGCAACCAGCAATTAATGAACTGATGGCTTGAGTAAACCTTTTCAGTGAAAAAGTCCTTAAGTTAGAAAAAGGTAAAAAAAACCTCTCTAAGAGTACTAAGAATTTAATTTCTCAATACAACAACTGAAAGGCAATTGGGGACCTTGACGGTGCTACTGTCCTTTGTGCCTCTCCAAGGTACTGTACATGCCTCCTGTAAAGGAAGTTAAATGCTCTCTGCTTTTAAGTCTGATGAAGTACACCCAGGCAAGGCAGCTGAGGACTTGACATCTCAGAGTAGCAATTTCTTTTGATGCAGTTACCTTTAGAGAGGCTATTGTTTTCTGAGAGATGTGAGGGGAAACAGGAGAAATCATCCCATCAGTCAAGGCCCAGGATAACAGTGCAGTTGTAATTCTACATTAGTCTACTGGTGTGTTTGGAAAACATTAATCTGTGTAGGTGTAACCTGAACTCTTTTCCAAAACTTCTTGGGACTTTTCAGCTAAGGTAAGAATATGCTGATTTTCTCTTACTGTTTATCTTCTCTCTGTTTCCCCACGTCATCCTTTTCTAACCTGGTCACAGCTTCTTTCTAATGATCTAGTAACACCCCTTTCAAATATCAAGCTGAGGCTTTGGTGACACATAATGCATAAAAGCCAAAATGAATATACATGCCCACTGTGTGAAGGGGGGGGGAGAGAAAAATTTAAAACTTAAATTATTAAATACATACCATCATGTCTCACTGGCTCTGCTGCAGATTTGTTAGTTGCCTTAAGTCATAAACTATAACAACCACCCCAAGAGTATACGCAGGCCATTTGCTTCACATTCATATATTACACAGGGATTTGTTGACTTCCCAGGCCCACTCATTTAGAGGGAACTTGTCATGCTATTCTTGTTTTTATCCAGGGGCTTTAACGAAATATTACGGCACCGACATCATTAAAATGGGAATTAATACATAGTTATTTGCTGCAAAATTCCACCATGAGTTACACTACTGGTTAAGTTAAACAGAATATACAGTTTGAAAAAAATTGCCTATGGTTCAAAGAAAACTTTCTCTCAGAAACTATCACAGCCATGCACACTCCCAGAGTAGGATTACCACTTTGAATAAAGAAAGGGGAAATGAAAGCCATCCACTCAATTTCTGTATTTTTCCTGGCCTAAAATATTAGCACTTTTCAGCTTAATGACTGCTAAGAGAAAGAGGAAATTACAGGTTTGTTACACCTAGTCATCAGAATTCAAGAATATCTGCTCTGGTAAGAGCCTTCCTGCAGTCCTGTGTCCAGCTCTGGGGTCCCCAACATAAGAAAGATATGGATATGTTGGAGAAAGTCCAGACTTGGCCATAAAGATGATGTGAGGGCTGGAGCATCCCTGCTATGGAAACAGTCTGAGAGAGTTGGGATGTTTCAGCCAGAGAAGAGAAGGTTCCAGGGATACCTTAGAACAACTTCCGTGCCTAAAAGAGCTCCAGGAAAGCTGGAGAGGGGCTGGTACCAAGGACAGGGAGGAACAATACACGGAGGAATGGCTCTAGGCTGAAGGAGGGGAGATGTAGGTTAGCACTACAGGAAAGGAAATTCTTCACTATCAGGGTGGTGAGATGCTGGTACAGGTTGCCCAGAGAAGTTGTGGATTCCCCCTTCCTTCATAGTCAGGTTGGATGACACTGAGAGCAACCTGATCTAGCTGAAGATGTCTCTGCTCACTGCAGAGGGGACCGAATTAAATGATCTTTCAAGTTTCCCTTCCAACCTAAACTGTTCTATGATTCTGTGATGATAGAACTGGCAACTGTGTAAACATGCTTAAATAATTATTAGAAAGCACAGAACAAATTACCAGTCTTATTTGGCATAAGGTATCTTCAAAATAACGCATACAGTGATACCAGATATGTTTGACAATTCAGCAATTCTGCTACCTTGGCTCCCCAGAAATACACTTTTGGAATGCTGAATAGCTGGCAGGACTCCTCCCCATGAAAGTTCTAAATACTAATAAACAGTGAAAGAGAGAGACATCTGCAGTTACTACCTTAAACCTGCCAGGTAAACCATACCAATTAAATCATTCCTTGAAAGATCTTAAGAATTATTTTTTTCTTCTCAAAACTACTGCTTACTTTTGATCTTTCTTACTTCTCACATAAAGACAACTCAGCACACTGTTTCCACATCAGTGAAAGGAATTCATTCTAGTGGTGACAGTAGCCCTGTGTAAATAAGCATCAGGATCATTAGTATAGCATAAACACAATGCAGTGGTGAGTATGTGGACATTAAGGCATTGCAGGAGTAAGAGTTCACTTGACCAGCTATTAAATTGTTTTCTTACAAGTTGCTACAGATAAAAAACTGGGCAATACCAACTTCATCTGTATTCAATGGGGATTGATGAGAAATTATCAGGTACCATAACTGCCACTCCAGTGCTCATTGTTAACACTACCTGTGTCCTCAGTCTGCATACACTGCAGCGATGTCGCTCTTAAAAATCATTATTATAGCTGACAGACTAGCTGATTGATTTGGCCAAATAATTGTTAGCTTGTTTAAAAGGATTAAAAAAGCTTTACATCGATTTAGCAATATAAGGGACTTTCAATCTGTTTAAAGAGCATCCATACAAGGTGGCTGTATCAACTGAACTGATCAGTTTAGCTGGAGATTGATGCATCAATCTAACTGGACCACCTGCTAAACCGATCAGTTAAACTGATACAACTCTTTGTGTACAGAAAACATGACATTAAATGCACAACTTGCTCTACAGAAACAGAGGCCCCATAAGATATTTTTACATTCTCACAGTTTTATAAGCAGCTTCTCCCTGTCTCAGGCTTTCTGTATTTTTAGGGCTGCCATATTTACTTCCAGAATTTCACAGACAGCAATATGTGAGTGGATGCTATATGGTTTTTCCAAAACTTTGTGGGAGCAGCAGACATACTGCACACAGAGTGCACAGATGATTGGTAAGCATACTATAAATCTGTCACTTCCTGAACTTATCAGGCTTACTGTGCCACATACATCAAACTTCCAAGGAGGTTCACACTTTCAGCATGTGTACTTCTATCACAAAAGTGTTCCTACACAGGAATTCCTACATGCCCTCAAGTTCCTTTCAGCCCAAAATTTCTGACTAGGAAAATAAAACATGCACAGAAACTGTGAGGTATGTTTGACCCCTGCTATAGAACAGAGTTTTACAGTTTTCCCCATTTGTAAGCATTACTGTAATGCTACATACAAATAACAAAAGATTTTACCCTAACAATCCCAACAGGGCAGGAGTAAAGCACAGCATATGGAAATCAGGATTTTATATTAACAAATGCACAACATGTGCAATTTTGCAAAACTGTAAGAGAAAAACTCACACCAATCTCATGTTCAAACACTGCCTTTTTGCCTAGGTCAGACTGCTCTGCTCCCTCACAACAGTTCCCAAGAATCTGTCGGATACCTGGGTAACAAGGGTTTTTCACCATCTGCACATTTTTGATTTGTGTATTCTCAGCATTGACAAAAGAAAATTTGTAATGCAGCAGGAGTGGAGGAAGTAGATTCTTAATGGTTAATAACTCAGGATTTGTCACTTAGCTCTCTTCAAGAGATTGCCCAGAAACCCATTGTTTCATCTTCCAGCTTGTTTCCCATCAAATTACTATTAAATTATTCATAAATTATTACATAGTTGCCTCACATCCCTGCAATACTAATTTTAACAGTTTCAAAGAGCCTGTAATACTAGCTTTCAGGTTTAAAAAATATAAGCAGCAGCAAAATACACAGTAGAGATTAATAAAATTAAAATCCAAGGAGATTTTTCCCTTTCTAATATAAACTCTAAAGACTCTCCACCCCTTCTGGAACTCAGCAATACCCCTTTACCATCAGTCACTAGCACATCTATCCTTTTGAATAAAAATAACCACCAACATCATTCTTGGCATTTCAACAGTTTCCTAATAAATACAGCAAGTAAATAAAAAATATTTTAATCTACATGTTTTAATGTTACAGCTAACTCCCTTTAGTCTCTAAATAAAACTAACTGCGCAGGTAAAAACACAGGATGGTTTCCTAACTGTTTCAGGAAAGGATAAATGAGCACAACTTGAGATAATAACTAATCAAAGTGCAAGTAGTGTGCCATTAGTGGGTGAGCTGCTAATTAGTCAAAAAGAAATAAAACTGTCACTGTAGGCTAAAAAGATAAGGAAAAAATAAGCAATATTTAGAATTTTATCATGAGGGAAAGAGTATTAAGAATAACTCTGTTAAAAAAAAATAAATCAGACTCATATATTAAAAAAGACAAATCTCAGTATTCATTAAGTTAGTCCACTCAAGTAAACGTAATTGAGAGATGAGCATTTACTTTTCCAAAATGTATCATGAAAATGAATAGCGTGAAGCAAGTGCAGACATTCCACATATCTCGTCCCTTATGCTGCACCAGGCCCATTAAAACCACATGAATTATTTTGTCAAACTGCTTAGGAAGTTCAGAGACAGTCTTAAAATAGTCATTTATCTCAAACTTAGTATGAGCAAGGCTACTTTATTCTCTTTAAACCTTAATTAGTGTACTTAAAATGTAAGTTGTGTTATCAGATATAATTAATCATATTTTAGGGTGGAGGTATTTTGAGCTCACAAGTGACTTACATTCTGCTGCTTGGTATAATCTTGTGCCCGTCTCTAAACCACGTCACTTGGGGTCTCGGGTAGCTCTGTATCTGCAGGAGGTTCAGAATAGCAGCTTGTCCTTCAGTCACAGTTTTTCTCTGGTTTGTGTCCATGAAATCTCCCATGTCTGCAAAGAGAAAGATTCCACTAAGAGTCCTGGAAGTTCTTGTGCCTCTCCCCATTTCCTTTCAGGGGACAGAGAAATAACTGTTTTACAGTAGTCATTGTTATAATTAGTCAATATGACACTACAGAGCACGAAACAGTTTTGATTAAGACAGATTTGGACAGACCTAAGGCATAAGGCAAATCCAAGTGCTGTAGTGCACAGAGGCAGCACATCAGTCAGCGGTCCGGCACGGCCTCAACATCCCTCAGCAATGACTGAGTATTGTTAACTGAAAGCCACACTGTATTGGAGGGATGTTTGGGGTTTCTTTTAAAGAAATTCTTGCATAATATACAAGAAATTCCTGTGCAATGCAAAGGAATGCAAGTGGTGTATAGAATTTTATCCTTTTTTTTTTTTTAAAATGAAAATTTGAATGGAAGAGAGAAAACTACAGTTGCAGAACATCTGAAGGTTTTATTTCATAGCCAAGTTCACGTGTGTATGGAGTCCTTGTAAAAATTCAGCAAACATTTTCTACTCGGAGGTTTTTTTGGGGTGTTTTTTTTCCCTTTTGCATCCCATTCCTAGCCATTAAAATATACAGGGCTGTAGGCTCCTACTTATTCACCCTCCAAAGAACTTCTATGCATTTTAATTTCCTTTATGCCAAGAAGCTGACACACACACAGAGAACTACCCTGGTTTCTGCCACTGAATTCTGTTGTGGTGCTTGTTTTTTAAGGACCACAGGGTTCTTTACAAGTTCTCTGCTGCAGAGAAGGATGCAAAGAACACCGAAGCAGAGAAGACTACTCTCAGGTCTGTGGATGGCAGGAGATGAGAAGAGACAGAACAAGAGCAGAAATTAAAAACACATGGTATTTTAAAGAAGCTTTAATCATCTTTGTGATTTTCAAGTTATTTATTCAGACATAATCAGCATTGTACTTCCTCTGTTGCTCCATATTTCTTACAACTGTAATCAGATCATCTACTTGAAAAGAAGTTTCAAACCGCGTAGGTGGATCTAATTAACTTCGCTGTCATATGATTATTTTAGTCTTCACAACCCAAGAGTTTTTAAGCCCATTCTGTAATTAAGATTTACTCAGCAGTTTTCTCACAAATATCTGTTCCCCTTCAGTTCAGTAATACGTTAGCATGCATTGAGAATATATTTTTTTAATTATTTAACAAGTTCCCTGCTACTTCAGAGATCTGGGACATGGAAAATACCTCAGAACATTCTCGGTGCACATAATTATTGTGCCTTTCAATTTTTCGCTAAAATTTTAAGTTTAAGTGCATTGTGAAACTTCCTCCATCCAGCAGCAAAAATATTTCTTTTCCTGTGAACCCTTCTGTGCTGAAAAGCCAACAGACAGTTCCCTGTAACCCCTGATGCCTTTAGCAACCCCTCGGAATGCTGCTCTCTGCTACGGTTTTCAAGAATAACCAAAATGTCCTTCATTATATCCAGAAATACAGAAAACAATCACATAGTATGAGGAGCCACCCTGTGCAGAGGATATTCAGAACTTGTAGAAGAGTTTAATTTTAGGAATGAGTCTGACTGACAGGTTTCACTACAGAAACCATGTGTGTCAAAGGCACACACAAAAAGCCTGGAGAAACAAAACCCTTCACTGCAAATCTTTCCCTCATTCAGAAGGGAATAAAGCTGTCTTTTCAAGAGACAAAATTCTTTAGCAACAGTATAAAGGTAAAGTATCCATGTGCCTCCTGCTCACTATCATTCCCACAAGTACTTCCTCGGGAATTGCTCCTCCACTACGCCCGTACAAGTGCCTGTACAGCTGTGGAGGCAATCAGACAGTGGGAAAGAACTAGTTTAACAAACTCTACAAAATAATTGTTGCTTTTTGTTTTAAATTTTTGAGAAGTTTTCTTATCCACAGCTGCACAGATAAGTTTCCTACCAAGCCTAAAGGGACAGCATGCTATGTGCAATACAAGAGTGGGAAAAATTAGTGGGATGGAGGAGAAAATGGGCATGTTTCCCTGGTACTGCTACCAAAGGCTGCATCCCCTGAAACCACAACTGTGGCTGCAACTCCAGAGGCATCTAGACTGATATAATGGCTCACTGCTGCAGAAAGAGAAGCAGCTCACCTCACCTTCCCCTGCTCACCCTGTTGGAGGTCCCCCCACTCGACTCGAGTTACGCTCGCTCACACCAGCTTTCACTAGATCCTCTGTGACCTCAGATAACTCACTAAACCACTGGAAGAACCATCAGAAAAGCACTTGCAAGGGTCTGGCACGTATCAGAGTGAACACAAGATTAGTAAGAGGAGTATATATAGGGACATAAGGGCTGGTAGAGGGCAGGGAGGGAAAACCCCACTTCAGCAGCTGTAGATTTTTACATTAGCTCCCAACAATGCCACTGAGAGATCAAACATCACATTTCTGGTACTACTGACACTACAGATACAATAACAGAATTTACTGTATTACAGTAACCACCTGAGCACAATACCAAAACCTACACAGCATCATTTACAACACAGAAATTCCATGTAATTTCCCTCATGACACAGTGATGAACTTGAATCAGTTTCTTGTAATTGGGCTTCTAATAAATAATTCAATTTATCTCTATTCCATTTATCAAGCAACATTTACTACTCCTGAATTGCCAGGTTTTGGCCCCGAAGAAGAGAAATTTGATCTGTCACCTAAAAAAACATTCTTTTTACAAGGTAAAAATACTGAATAAGGCCTAATTCTATAATTATTTCGGAGCAAGGTACTTGGATGTTTTCTATATGTTAACTGAAAAAAAAAAAAAAGCAAATCAGAGTAAGCAATCATTTCCTTGGTCATGTTACCTGGCACTAACTACCTGAGATAATCAACTTAATGTTTCCAAATGGAAGTTAGATATTAGAGGTCAACTCTGAAATATTCTGCATAGCACAAAGAGAAGAGGTACAAACATTGGATGGTTTGGTTCAGAAAGGTGTTGAGAACAGACTTGGAAAGTTTGGGTAGTAAGGTTTTCACTATGAAGGAACTGCTTATTTCGTATCACAAGAGTTATGATCCAAAATCTTCATGGGGTTATCTTCACCATACAGTTTTCTTTCAGACATCCTCTGCTGCCCTCTGGGCTTGTTTAGTTTTGTTCTGATTGATCATTTGTTTTGTGCTGCATCCCTTCCTTAATCCCTGGTATTCAGGGAAAGGTGTAAGAGCTCTCTCATGCTACAGCTACCTCCAAAAGATCTTGGTTTGATGGCTTTGAATGGCTCAAAGCTTGCTCTAAAGACTTAACGTTGGGCTGCTTTGAACTGGTTCCCAGAAGATAACTGGAGTGAGCGTGAAACTTCTTGCAATGCAATAATGATTTTAAAATTTATTAAATAGAATATCTATAAACTTTCCAGACTAGCAAATGTTCCTAGTGTGCTGGCTTTTTAGCCACAAAAAGAATCAGTCAGCCAATGGACCACAGAATAACTTCCGTCCATACTTACATGCCACTTGAACCTCAGACCTTCTTTGCAGCAATGCCCCCATCCTGTTTCGCACAACACACTGATACGAGCCAGCATCAGACGTCTGCAAAGCTGGGATGATGTACCTGTGAGACAAAATGCAGAATTAGAGCATGCTTCTTCCTAAATGCAGGTCAAAGCTACATTATGTGGCATCTTTTATTTCTCCAACACTTACTATAGGTTTTCATTAGAACTTCATTCTCATCTAACCTCTGGTCTTTGGCTACAATACTGTTTGTACTATACAAAAGTAAAAAAAACAAAACTTGTAAAATATCTTTCAGTCTTAAGACCTACATTTGATAAATATCAATTAGTTTTCCACAAGTTCCCTTGAAATACAGGCTTAAATGTTTTCCTTCATTTTAACCATGCTCATCCATAAGGCAAAGATGCCTCCTATTCTGTTCAGAGGTAGCAGGAAAAGGCACAATCTAAATGTAGGCATTAGGCAGACTTACAAGAAATACCAAAGTGGTCCTAAGGGGAAAAAAAAGATGTTTACTACACTGTGTGACCACTGTAACTCAGAAGAACACTGGGAAAGCCACAGTGCACCGTGCATTTTATTTGCTCTGTCCTTCACTATACTTAAAAAGTCAGTTAGCCCACTAATGCCCACCTTCCTCATTCAACTATATCTGATTACTCAACATGAAAATGAGCTGATAGGCACAGTTTTAATGTGAATAAAACACATGAATAATATAGATAATCCTGCATTAAACAAACATTAATCAAAGCACATTTTCCCCCGGTCACCTTCCGGAGATATTAGGGTAGGATTAATGAAAGTCTTTATGAAAAGATAAGGAAAAATAAAACTGCTGAATTTTAATCTTGAAAATTTAATTCCACTAAAGGAAAAGCATCTCTTCTCATACTCACACATACTATACACACCCACGTACAGAGCTTAATATCTGAACAGGACCAGACAGCAAAATAACCAAGGGAGGTAGAAGAAATCTAGTTTAAGTGATGAATTAAGACTATAATCACTTCATTATAATTACAATCAAATACACTGTAGAAAATAGGTCAGATGACCAAATGTAGTGAATTAAACAGAGCCCAACACCATGGACACATTTTAGCTGTCTCTGGTGATTACTAGGAGACCCAGGTGTCCTAAGTATAAACCTCATGAGGCACTCATGCTGTCAGCAGCCAGTGTGCTAAGCTGGCTCCTCCTGGCCTCCTTTGGAGCAACCTGCAAGTTTTCTCCAGGGATTATGGCAATTTACACTGGGAAGATAAGGAAGACTCGAAACAGCACTACATTTGGGACTGACAGTAAGCCCAACAATCTGCACACAAATACTTGCTGTCCGGTGGGTAAATAACTCTGATTTAGCCATGTCATCTCTCACCTGATAAGTATGCCATAGGAAAGAGAGTGAGAGAACAGGTGAAAATACAAAAGGCATAAGAGTGGGATCAACAGGACAGTAAGTCTTCCCTAGGTCCTTACAGAATAACTTCCTTCTCTGCCAGGCAGATGATTGTTGCAAAACATCATTACTACACACACACAAAAGATTCTGACAAATAAATATTGACAATTCATTTTTACAGTTCATTTTACCAAATAGTTTACAGCTTAACCAGCTTTTCTTCCTCCTATAAAATTTAGTATTGTACTTGGCTAACATTTATTCCTTTGTCTATTAAATAGAGCCAAAATTAAAGGTTTCTCTCTGGTATTCATCTGTGCTAAGACAGGAATGCAGAGTTGGTTTTTCTACTGCTAGGACAAAACAAATCAATTAGATCAGAAGCGTCCTACTTCAGTTTTCCTTTCTGGCTTATTAATGTTTCATCAGGAAACATTCTTAATATGTTGCCTGAAGAAAAGGAAATCTTGTCAAGCTTACAGTGAAAACCCATCTACCTTGGAAACCCCAAGGGAACCCAAACTGACTGAGCAGTTGTCTTCTCAGTGGACCTCCTGGGTAACAATGAGCAGGTAAGGCAAGCAAGGATGGAAGAATTAAAACTAAAAAACATTGTAATGCTTACAGTACTTGTGACTAACTTGAAAACTACAATACAAACCCGAGAAAGAAATACATAGATACTCATGGAATTTCCAATTCTGTGTTTACAATTTTAAACAGCCTTTATGCACCTCGGATGGCTGATTTGTTTTTTTTAATAAACTTTTCTGTTGACCTAACGGTCAAAATACTGCTTTTTGTGCTAGGCTTCCACCATTCTACTTATTTTCTGATACGAAAGAAGAATTTCTGATATGAAAGAAGTATTTAGTGCTTTCTAAATTCAAAATAAAACATTCTTCCACAGAATAAATTTATATCAAAGGTTAATACAATTTTTTACCATGATAAGTCATGATTTTGCTATAATTTTGTGTACGCCCTTTTTCACAATAGAAGTTCTTCTTGTTGTATAGATGCCAGGAAGCTACTTAAGGTTTTTGGGGATCTGTGAAAGTACTTTGAAAGTCAGACCAGACACACTCTATTTTGAATGGTACAACCAAGCAGAAACTGGCTGTTTAGAAAGTTTCCACAGAAAGACATAAAGCATCAGGCATAAAAGAAAACTTCATGGGAAGTCTTCCAGAGCACACAGTGCTCCATCACCAGGGAGCTTAAGGATGAAGTGGTATCAAACACTTAATGAGAAATGCTACTTAATGCTTTCTTTAAGCACCCTCATTTTAATTTTAAACACTCTAAGAGTTAAAAGTGAACCTATAGGCTACAGGTACTTACAGAATGAAAACCAAATTAATTGAATATATAATAAGTTATATGACTGTATAAGTTTTTAACAAGGGACTTACACATCAACTGGTCTAACCATTTTTATACTGAAAAATATTAAGACATGTCCAATATTAAAAACACTGACATAATAATCAGACACTTAAGTAGTTTGAGAGGAAAACATACTGATGCTTAGACATATCCTTAGTGGCTTGAATTAAAAATAAATTAATACCTTCAGGCCACAAAAGCAAATATGGAAGATACACATGGTCCAGAACTTATTTCAAAGCAAAACAAAGAAAAAATACCCAATGAAAACCAACAAAGTCAATCTCACTGCCTGAACTTTAAAGACTCTTAACTTATAGGCACAACCAAAATTGCTATCACAGTCAGCAATATTGATTTGTTTTCGTTATGTGTCTCAGATCACAAAGAATTTATAAGGTTGTTTTATAAATTCTTAATTCCAACTAGTGTATGCACAGTCACTATAAAAGCCAGGCTCTGCACATCATCAGCATCGTTATATAAAGAAAAGCTGTTCATTCAGGGTCACCAGTGTCAAAACGCAAAGACT
Source organism: Porphyrio hochstetteri (assembly GCA_020800305.1). Taxonomy (NCBI): domain Eukaryota; kingdom Metazoa; phylum Chordata; class Aves; order Gruiformes; family Rallidae; genus Porphyrio; species Porphyrio hochstetteri. Next base: position 13,078,847 of record CM036920.1, read on the forward strand.
CCAATTAGTTCTTTACTCACTTGGTGTGTTATAATAAGCTTTGAATATTTTCAGCCCATTACAATATAGACATTACTTTAACCGAGACACACTAAGTAATATCAATTACCAAAAATCTTTGATTGATGATTCAAATTGCAGCAGAAGTCACTTCCCCAGGAAAGATTCATGCATTTAAACAGAGTATTTACCCAAGAGAACTGCAGAGCAAACTATTATGGGGTCAAAGCTTAAATTTTGCAACTGGAATTTTTATGTCTAAGCATATCTTTTCCTTGCTTTCATTCATCCTAATGCACCTATGCCATATAATCCTTTTTGGAAGCTTAAAGCTTTGCATTTCTATAGAATCAAAATCCCGTTTGGCTTATCTCTGACTGTGCTACGGCAGCACTAAGTAGGGCTGCAACTTCCAAATTATTATTTTCTATCTATGTTATTTTGTTGTTAAAAACTAGTGGTTTCCTATGTTCTCAATCATCTCTGTAGCAGATGTTTTAATTAGAAACAAACAAACAAGAAAAAGCAAAATTCATAAATATTGCTGGTATCATGACCTGATGTTCACCAGGCTAAATTAAGTCCCATGGTAAGAGACAGGACCCTTTATACAGATATGTACACACAGAGCTTGGGAAAGCTGTTCCAGCACACTGGTTCTAACTTACCCTGAAACACACAGTGAAATCATGATTTTGCAACAGGACGTGCACTTATTTAAGAAATAGCACAGCATTCTAATGAGCTTCAGAGTGTCACACATCCTTATTAGAGTTTCTCCTAGCATCATGAAATATAAGTCCCTGGGTGCCCAGCACAGCTACAAAGCTTGAGTTCTAACCTTTGAGTATTGTTGAGTCCACGTCAGTGTGCTTTGTCCTCCCACACCATCCCTTTGTAGAGCTGCTGTCAGCTCCTTCTACTGAGAAGCTACAATGGACTCTGCCATTGTTGATCAAAACAAGTGGCATTTACACCAAGTGATGCTCAAACCTCCTGTGATTAATTGTGATAGTAGAGGTTTTTTTTGTTTTCTAGAAAGTATTCACAAATCTCCTCTATAAATTGAATGACACTCCATTATATGTGTGGGGCTCATTCTGAGGTATCAGCATATCTCAAGGCTTGAATACAGCAACAATTAATAGATGCAATTACTCAGGACTAAATGGTCTCAACTAAATCAGAAGCTTTTGGTTCCTAGGAAAGTTCACATAGAACTGTATGCTTGGTTGGAAACATAGTTGCTGAGTGTGTGCTAAATGACCCAGAAGAGTTTTAAAACGCTGTTTAAGAGGTTGGTTTTTTCCTCTATGCTATTCTGTAAATGTAAAAAATACAGAAAATAGAATTAATGTTAAATTAGTTTGGAAAATCTCTGAGAAAAGTTAATTATGGCCTACACTGTGTAACAATACAGACCTTTATATCATTATTTGCATTTTTATACTAATCTGTACTGTGATTTTTGTCTACAGTAGTGCGGCACAACTTTTCCCTACTTTAAGCAATGTAATTACAAAAGTACAAGTGCTCCATCTGTCATACATGCACCCCTTCTAGCGTCTGAATTCATTAGGTAACTTCAACAAAATCTGAAAGCAACAAATACATTGCATAAATATGAAACTTCTATAAGGTTATAGAAATTGCCAGTTGCACAGGGGAGAGCCAGTTAACGCTCCCATTGAAGAAAAGCAGACAAAACTTGGCTGTTTTACACTGGGATATTTGGCCAGCCATCTGCTGCCTATTATCAAAAACATACGTCCCATTAGCCACAGCAGTTTTTTGCTCTTGCTTATGGGATGTCTTGGGGAACAGGCAGGGAGTCAGTGAGGTTCAGGGACCAAAGCACACAATCACAGGAGAACAGTTTCAACTATAAGATTAATTTTCACATTGTCAGAAGTAAAACCAAAAGTTTCATGCACAATTTAAGATAGACTGTTCTTCTGGATGCTATTGAAAAGAACATTGAGCTTAGCTTTGTCCAAGGCTAAGTAGCATTTCATATGTAACGTTTAGCTAAAGAACATGCCTGCTCTTTAGTACAAGTATGCGTAAGCAAAACAGCATTTAAATATCATTTTTAGCAAAGGAGATTCATAGAGATCTTATTTGTTTACAAACAACCTGTCTTCTTTCATGATAAAAAGCCATGTCAGTGTATCAGGATCTGCAAAAGGGTTTCGAGGGATGGGGGGTTTTAGTGGCCTCTGTTTTAGGGTTCTTTTGCAATTACACTTAGAGAAGATAATTAGATAGTTTTTATTTACTTATATTCACTGGAGTAGGTGGTTATTTCACTGTCATTGTGTAACCATTTAAATTCCAAGGGCCAGCTGCCTTCGGCAAGGCACGTAAGTACAAGACGATTCCCTTCCAAGTGTATCTGGGGCAAGCCTGGTTCAGTCTTGAAGTATGGTGCCACATCATCTGAAATACAAAGAGAAAAAATGTTTAAGTATTGGAGTACTGCATAAGCCACCCATATTGAGCTCATTTCTTCTCAAAATGGCAAACATAAGACACAACATGACTGAGTAGTCATAACTCAGCTTCATCTTTAGATACAGAATTCACAAGGTCTTGATAACCTTAGTCCTTGGTACTTTTAGAAGTGCCCACTCAGACAAGCTTTTGTCCATGTTTACTACTTATGCATATCAGAATTTCAGCATTGTCTACTGTGGCAGGCAGCGAACAGCCCTTTTGGGTTTTTTCTTTTTCCCCTTCTCCTCTGTGGGGATTAAATCCACTCAAAGCATTTTTTATGTCTTGAATAGAAACCAGAAGTGTAATCTTGGATAGAAATGATTATCACAGCAGGAGATGTTCCGGTGTAAATGAAGAATTTTGATAAAAAGAAAAAAACACCTCACAAAATTACAAGATTAATTTGTTTTTCAACATTATTGCCAACCAAAATGCGTTAAATTATATTACCTGCAACCACTAACAGATTTTAAATTAGAGTACTTCAATAATGTTCAAGGGTCACATGGAGTCTCAAACTCTTGTTCTTCCATGGATCACTAATGCTCAAAATACTCCAAGCAACAGATTTCTCAACCGGTAAATCCCTAAAGCTTCACTCAAATACAGATTGATCACAAGTCGACACTGGTTGGAGACCCACCCCCATCACCCCTGGAAGATGAAGGTTTTCACACTTCACACATCAAACATCTACTTGTAATTATGTAGGAACTACAGACATAGTCTTAGCAGCTTACAAATACCCTCTGTGATACACAACTACATACAAAGAGATTTAATACAAAGCATGAGAATAATATATAATAGGTAGAAGTTACTACACTCTGCTTCTTAGGAGTGCAATGTGTGCACATGTGTGAAAATACAATCAAAAAAGAAAAGATATGCAAATGTTGTCCCAGGGCAACTAACTATTCAGATAAATTGCTAAGGCTTCTTTTAAAACTTGCTTTAGATTTAGCTCAGGTGGCTTTATGCTTGCTATTTTAAGAGTTCAAGCTATCTTTTACAGTTTATGATATGACCTCATGCACTATTCAAAGCTGTCTGAATTTTTTTAATCCACACACATACTATAGTCAAATACAATCTTTAATAGCTGGTAGCCAAAAGACAGACAGTGCACACTAGGGTGAAGAAGGAGCTCAAGGCAAGGGGTGTTGGTGGCTTTCAAGGTGCCCTCATGTTCCACCTAAGATTGGGATGGTGGTGGGTACACAGATGGCCCCAGTGATGTCACCCTCTCTAAGCCCTTATCTTTTGCTGTGCCTCTTATCAGGGAATTTGTATTACTTAGAGCACAGACCCGTTATCGGCCTAAAACTACAGTCCCAGGGTAGCAGCCACTCTTCAGGGAAGCTGGTCAAGGAGGCACAGGCTGGCTCTTGCCAAACTATTTGCTACAATCACCTGTGAAGTTCAGCATCAGCTGCATACACATTTGATGATTTGCATTGACAAATCGTTCCCCTAGTTTTTAGAGTTTAACTTCCGGGAGATACAGTGATTTCTGCAGGAAAAAAGCACATCATCTTAAAGCATACTCACAAATTATTACACAAGATCTGGCCTAACAAACTGAATAAAAAATGTGTTTTGAGATGAGGCACTTTACTGATTTGTAGCATTTTAAAAAATTTGTTTTTCAAATGAACTGATTAATGGCTACTGCAGATCAGTAATATTTTCTTTAAATTGGATGTACAGGAAGCTATGAAAATTCAACATATGAGAAAACAGGAACTGTTCCAAGCTGGCAGACAGTCCCAGACAAGCCAAGGATGCTTTCTGCACTCATTCTGCTACACTGAGATTATATTCTGAAAAGCTGCTTTCTTGTTTATAAATATTGTGAAAAAGTCTTATCTCAATTCCCATTTTCTCCTAACTAGTGAAATCAACCAATATTTTTAAACTTTTTAGAGTTAATTTAAGTTAGAGTTACACGATGTTAGTGTGAAATATAGTTATTTTACCCAGAGCAAAAAGCAATTTTTTTAGAAGGATATTTCTAACCAAGTGAGGAAATGTTAAATCCTTTCAGAGGCTTCGTGTGTATTTTGGGGAGTCTCCCAAAGGAGTTATGAGACAGACATTCAACCCGTGCAAGATTAAGGGTCTCAGGGTCCCTCTGGAGATAAAAAGCCGTGGCAGGGAGCTGTGCTGGTATCTAGGGAAGGGATTGTAACTAGAGTCTGAGTCCTCAGTACAGAGCCCAACTGGTAAATTGGAATAATTAGTGCCGAGCCCCCTGAAAACAATTATATTAACCTGTTGGTACAGAGAGGCTCATGAAATGAGCTTGTTACATTATTCCTTCCTGAGGGAAGCTGAGCCATTCAGGGGGATTACACCAAAACTGGGATCTGCACTACAAACCTCTATCAGAGTAATTTGTTGATCCTGTTTTTCAGTGATTTAAAGACTCAAGCAGCATAAGAGCCTTCATTACTTCATTCTGAATTATCCACTTACTCCCTCTAACTTACATCTTTCCAAATCCGAAAGACTGATTTGCAAGACAGAGTGCTGCCCACAAGTCTGTCACTCAGCCCTTCCCAGTGATGCTGCAACCCACTCAGCTATCCCATTTAAAATATCACAATCAAGCTGGTAGTACATGAAAACGATTCTCAAAATTCAATCCAATTCCGGTAGAAGCTAAAATTTAATAGACCTCTGGGAATATTTTTATAAAGAATATAGCATGCTTTATGAATTACCACAGGTCTCTGAAAGATTTACTTAAACCCTTGAAGTAATTTTATCTTCTAATCTTTCATCCCTGACTTTCTCATCAATCACATACCATCAGTTTATCAAATTCAATTATGTAATCAGAGCTCACTAAATATTCACTGAAAGCAGAAGTGAAAATAAAATACTGAGCAAGGATTCCATGAAAAGAGGCAGCAGTAAAGCTTTGATGACTTTGGCATATCTGTGGCACAGTGCTGTCACCCCTCAGACAGGCAGGCTAAACAGTGCTGCACCCTCAGCTTTACATCTTAACCTGTAATGGAAACCAGACTTACATTGGACCCGCAAGGACAGGTTTTGTTGTCACATAGCATCCCAGAGCAACAGGAAAAGCAGCAAGTCAAATAAAAGGAAACTGTAGGAAAAGGGGAACTAGCTAATGAAGGCCATTTAATAGGTATTAGACACTTGCACCTTATCAATAAAATACAAAAAAGGCTCACTGTAAGGCAAAACTTGGCAAATCAAGGGTTTAGAAGCCATGAGAGCATCTCAGGTTTTATTATCTTGAAGGATGTAGCAAAAAAACTACTAAAAACAAACAGGGAGAATAAAATACTAGAATTAAAATTCTCAGCTAAACTAGGTTTCTGCGTACAAAAAAAATATAAAAAAATAAGTATTCATGTTATAGACTGTGGCTTTCTTCTAAATGTGAAATTTGTTAATTGTGCCAGCCTGCCTGGCTCTTCAGGTCACACTGATTTAAAAATAATAATAATAATAATTATAACAATAGTAACAACAACAATCATTCAAAATTTGTCTGAGTTGCAAGGACAAGAAACAATAAGTTACCGATCTGCTGGCACAGAAATACAGCTTCTACACTTTCTCTGTAATCTGTTTACCAAACCCAATAACAACCTGACTACTATCCTTACAACAATGGGGAAAATTCATTTTTATGTAAATATCAAAGAAAAAAAATAGGATTGAATATGCCAAAATTATCTGGGAATTTGCTCCAAAATACATCTGCCTTGCTTTTGTACATCACTGAACTGCAAGTCCCATGACACTGCCAGGTTAGCCTGTCTATTCTCTTTCGTTGGTGCATGCAAAGCTTTGATGGATTTTATCTCAAAATACAGTTTCAGGAGCTAGTTCAACAAGGCCCATATTCTTCTATTTGGATTAATCCTGGCATTTAAATATAAAAATTGTGCTGTATGGAACCATTATCTACTCTGGACTTCTCCCCAGCCCTAGCAGATGAGATGTACCACAGAAAAGCCTAGAGGCCACTCAATCTGTTCCCCCCAAAAATCAATGTTTAGGCATGAATTTACAAGCAGAGTCTACAAGAGGAGAAGGCCAGCCATACAGCTCTGTACTGAAAGGCATGAAAACAGAAATTCAAAGAGATGCTACTCATTATTTAACCAAGGCAACCAAATCTCATAAGGATAACATGAGTGAACATGACTTCAGACAGTTCAGAGAGTATCATCTCAGGGAGCACAAACATCCCCTCTAATAGAGACATCAACAAAGTTTTGCTAATGATTCATAGCCCTCCAACAGCTTAGATTTGTAAAATACATAAACCAAAGTCAGATTAAACAGATCCTTCAATTACTACAAGGTGCTACAAGATCTTGAAAGCAGTCCTGAAGTCCTATCCCTCAGGAATTCAAGTAATTGAATTAAAGATGCAATTTGATCTTGAACACCTCTACCCTACTGAGAAAAGGAAAGTTCCCATCCTCAGAGAAGTACCACATCGCCTTCCTCAGTGAAAAGCACTGCAATAAACCTGTTAAAATCTCCAGAAACATCAGATATCAAGAGTTACAGGTAAAATTACATGCTCACATCTGAGAAAACCAGTTACTGAAGTCCCGAGCACCCTCAGACGAATAATAATATAGTGAATACAGAAAACGGGTTAAGAGACCCTCAGTGTCACTGGTATTTGTCTCTGTTAAGTATGTCTACTTTTAAGTCATCTTTAGGTGAGCCAATGCTGAGTATTAAAAGTAGATTAACCTGCTCATAAATCAACGAGTCGGTGTGAACACAGCTCAATCACTAACAAATATCATTTGAGCAGCTGTCTCTCCATCACTCCAGTCCACCCAACAGATATGATACTGCAAATAAATTATGACTGAGATACATTTTTCAATAAACCCAAACAAAAATACAACTGATTTATTAAAACACACAACCATATTGATTTCAGCTGATTAGTCTCTAGTCAAAGCATGATGCCCATCACCCTTTCTTCCCGTGCACGTCTAAAGCTACAATCAACTGACAGAAAGATAAAGAACTGAATGACTGAGGAATTTTCCAGGAAAATGCGACTAGATAAATAAATTACACATAAAGCTGAACAGTAAGTCCAGGAGAAGAGCAACAATATCAAAATGCTTTTGCTCTCATTGTTTCCAAGGAAAAGGGATGTGAGCCACCTTCAGGTAGGTTAATGATAACTGCCATACACAGAGTATTTGAAAAGCTCCGTAGAGGGGACTGAAAGCAGAGCACAAAAATATAGGTAAATTAAAAAACGAAACTAGAATCAGGAAGCCCAAAATAAAGGCAGGAAGAATCTTTTCGGTTATCTCAAGTACAATTATGGACAGCAGAATCCCATCAAGCACATATTCAAGTTCAGCTGTGACGTTCACAAGCTGATGAGTCAGACTGAGCACATACACTTGAGTATGAGCTACCCTGCACTGATTGACAGCTGATAACTGCAACCTTCTGGGAACCAGGGCCGTTTTCTTCTTATTCCCATCCTGGATGCGGAAGAGATTCTTCTCTTTTTCCTTTTGAAAAGGACCTTTTAATCTTACTATCTTTTTCCCCCGATAGGCATGCATACATGTGCTAGCTCTGGATGCAAGTTGTATTCTCTAGTGGAAATGAACTTCAATAGCTGATGTGGCATAAGAATTTGGAATTATTACATAGTAAATCTTAGGAAACGTACGAGAAACTTAGATTTGACTTAGATATATTTGAATCAATCTTCTTTTAAATTCAAGCCTTCGAGGCTGCATCGGTGAGATGCCATGAAAGTCAGTGTATGATCTAGTCATAAACTGTCAACAATGTCAAACATACATTAGAGCATTCAGTCACTTTAACTGTATTGATTTGCAGGAATACTATTCTACCCCAAATATTGGATATTTGAGTTTCAAATTTTCTTAGTTGAAAGTGTGACATAAATCACCAAGTACAACAATTAAATTTAAATTGCATGTTACCATCTCATTCTAAGCCTGGATTTGAAAGGACTGATGCATCGTGGAGAATATTTCATTAAAATATCAGGTTGTTTTTCAAATATACTGCTGTAGTTACGAGTTTTCACACAATGGTATAAAGCATTCCCTTAAAGTGGTTTTCCTGAACTTTTATCAAGAGATGATATCTGATTTTAGACCGGAATAATATCAAAGCAAATGCATTTAAATCAGTCTTTCTTCCTCAATTTCATAAGTAAATGAGCCCATGCTACCCATCTTTGTCCTCCTATAGATAAAGAAGATAACCTGCTTGTTGGATGCTTCTGCTGTAATCTCTAAATGCAAATACAGCATCAGCTGAGGTTGATGGATAGGGCTTTTAAAGGTTTAATTGGGGATGGAATTAAATTGTTTTAGGACTCAGCAAGTTCTGAAAGGAAATGTACATATTTCTCCAATAAGTGACATTTATTTCTTTTAAATGCACAGTCATTGGGAGACAAGATTTCAACGGGTAACTCTTTCATCTTGAATAGGTCAAGTAACTAATTGGCAAGTTAGTTATTGGGTAATTGCCAATCATATATTTGATTTGGATGGAAGAAATATTGAACTTAAGATTGCATACCTGTTGCATGCTATCCCAAGAGGAAACCTAGACATTCTGTAATGTATAGTTATGATTAGCTTTCAACAGTTCAACAGTACAGGAATCCCAAGTGGCAAGAATGAGCATTTCACACTGATACTTAAGAGATTTAATTAAAAATTATTCTTTTTTTTTTTTATATTGAAGCATCAGGTCTCTATTTTGGAATTACCTACATGGCACTGCATTTTGCTTCCAAGCTCCTAATTTCTTTATGCAAATAGATCAAATGTTTTTCTCAAACCTTGACTCATACGTAGTATTGTTTAAAGGAACAAACACAATTAATTTCGTTGGAAACTTCTACACTTTTAAGACATGCACCATGAAATTGCTTACTACAGAAAAACCTGTTTTAATATATCCAACCTTTCTACTTTTTTTAAAGCACAAATATTTTCTGTTATACTCCTCCTACTTCTTACATTTGGCCCTACAAACAGCTTTAGATGAACTAAAAAAATGGATTTGCATGTGTTGTGGCTTAACCCCAGTGAGTAACTAAGGACCAGGCAGCTGTTCGCTCAATTCTTCCCCTCCAAGGGATGGGGAGGAGAGTGGAAAAAACCTCAGGTGTGGAGATAAACAATTTAATAGGATAACAAAGGAAGATGATAATAGTAACACTAATAATACAAAAACCCCAAGTGATTCCCAAATGCAATTGCTCACTAAATGCAGAATAAAACCCACCCCAGTCTGTTTCAGAGAAGTGATCCCGTGTCCCATCTCACTTCCCCAGTCCCATCTGGAGCCTGACACTCTCCGCCAGGGAATAGCCCTTGTCCAGCTGGGGTGAGCTGCCCTGGCTGTGCTCTCCCAGCTCCTTGTGCCCCTGGCAGGGCCCTGGGGAGCTGAAAGATCCTTGGTTTAGTGTGGCTACTGCAACTGCCCAGTGACAGCTCAAAATGTCAGGGTGCTATCGACAATTATTCTCACACTAAAACCAAAGCACAGCACTATACCTGCTATCAGGAAGAAAAGTAACTTTATCCCAGTTGAAACCAGGACAGCATGTTATGCTGAGACAACAGAAAAAACCTTGAGCCACTTTTTTACAATAAAAATCTTATTATCACCAGTTGCTTAACCCACTCCTGGCATTTATAACATCTACTTCCCAGCACTGTCATCTACTTAAAAACTATTCATTCAGTCACTACAGAATCCCTTCTTGAAAAAGAATTCCCTTTTAACAAGAGATTCCTTGAGTTTTATTAGGAAAGCTCAAAACCAAACTGCAAGGGGGAAGGCCTGCAGAAACAAAAGGGTTTAGGGAACCTCCACACTAACAGAAAACTAACACTAAAACACTAACTACCTAAAACTCTCTTGGTTACCTCCAAATACCCTGAGAAAGATTTTCCCGCATGCAATTATAATTTCTTAAAATTGATTTCTTTAGCAGACCAGCCAAGGAGAAAAAAAATGAGCTGATACCATTTTAAGTGAGCCTCAAGCAACTCCTGATGTATTAACCTCAAGTCCCACTAAGGCTTCCTTTTCTAGTTTAATTTCTACACTTCGTGTTTAATTTCACTTTCTGACCTTCTGTAATATTTCAGTTGAGTCAGGGGGAAGAAAAAAATCTGGGTTTTGTATATCAGAAAGCAATCACAATTCACAGTTTCATGGATTCATAGAATATTTACTCTAAGATTAGAAATCAAGAAGGTGCAGGTGATGTTCCTCAGTTATGCTTACTGTAGTTCAATCCTCCAAAAAGGCTGCAGAATCATTTTTGGAAATATTCGTGATGATATCTTTTAAAAAGTTCAAATATACCAAGCAAAAGAGTCACGATATCATACAAAGTAAGCAAATAAAAGAGAACCCATTAACAATGAAAACCAAAACAAAGCTTCCAAAGAAACCTACAACCTCCCCGGGCTGAATTTGTATCAAAGCATAACCTCCATGCTTTTTATATTCTCTTCCTATCCAGTGATGTTTACAGAGACTTGTGGAGCTATCAAGGAAATAAGTTACTGTTTAAGTCTTAGCACTCAGCAGGTGGAAAGCAAAACTGCCTTACACAAAGAGAATCCAAATGTAGAAGGGCTTCCTTCATTATCTTAACTGCAAAGGAAGCCCCTGGTGCTGGTACATAATCTATAATCTACCATCTCCAACCACTGTAAGGCCAGCATGATCCCAACAATATCTCAATTGATATATATATATATTTTTCCATTAATAGTCCACCTGACACCAGGATGAAGGCAGGATGAAACCTTACAGAACATTTATACAGAACAGAAAAGATAAAAACATAAATGCGCTTTCCACAAGTTTGTCCTTGGTATAAGAGGCATCCTCAGTAAGTTATTCTGTACAAGATAAATTAAATCAAAAGGGTAAACAGCTGACGACTGCACCAGAACTGAAACACAAATGCAGTGGGAGGAAACAATGGCACAGCAAAGGCACCGCCAGGCTTGAAAGCCATGTAAAGCCACCTATTTATTATTTCAAGGAAAGAATTATTTCTAAATAGTAAAGCAACTATGAATATCCACAGAAGATATAAACACACATCTTTTTTGATGAAGGGGACCAAAGGGGAAATGATTCATACAGAAACTTTTGTTAGAAAACAACAGCCACTCCTTACCACTATTGTTATTTTGTTTACATGTAACTTGTCAATTTCCTTTTTTGCCCTTTAAACTCAATAAAGGTAAATAGGTTTATAAAGGGGGTAAGGCCTGCCTCAAGGATCACAACACCACTATTGATCCAAGGGCAGCAGGCACACGACCGTACGCGATACTGAACGCGCACAGGATTGTTCATATCCTTATCTGATGCCGAGTTAGGACAAAAATGCAACCAAAGCTGAGTCCAAAGGTCACAGAACTCGACTGAAATATTCCCATCGTCTTAAGCAAACCCAGGAACAGGCCCCTGCTTAGTTCTTGAGTCAGTTACAAAGCACAGAGCGATCCTTGCAGAGCTCTCAGACTCTCGCTGCGTGATTTGTGTAGACAACTGAATCACACAACCTACATGCAAACCGGGAGATACACCTTTGCAAGCTTTCCTGCAGAAGAGCAGGTGCTAATTAAGGGCCAGATCAAAGGCTCTTTGAAAGCCTGACATAAATTGGCTACCTTAATTTTCCCTAATATAATCACTTATTTCTATGTCTTTCACACTAAAGCCTTTCAGAGTTATCCAAGTGGAATTCTTGCATCACCTCAGGGATAACACACATATCTGGAGACTATAGAATTATTTCCAGCAGTACTGACGAAACACATAATTTCTTCTTGTCAGAAGTTGGGAGAAACGTATCACCGTTCTTGAAAACATAACTCAGCTTGACATATCTGAAGGCAAAGAAAGGCGTTAGTTTATTAATCTGGATATTTTATTTAATTTTCTTTGGGTTATAAATAAGCAGCAAGTTAATACTGTTTTCAACTTTTGACAGTTCTAATGTTAATTACATGTACTGGATTTTATAAATCAATACTTCTTACATAAAGCGTTATTTAACTTGCCAAGTGTAGCAATAGATCAATGCTTTTACTGTTCTTGGTAACATTGATGGATGACAAACATCAAAAGGATACGTAAAGGAAAAATAAAAGATTTATTTGTAAGTCAGACAGGGTTAAACCACAGTTAGGCAAAGAGGGAACTTAAATAGTGTTTTGAAAATAATGTCCTAAGTCTATTAAGGTTTGTGAGGTTTCTTCTTCTTCTGGGTTTTTGCAGGTTTGGGGGGGTTTGGCTTTTTTTGTTTGTTTGTTGGGGGGTGTTTGGTCTTGTTTTTTTGGTTTCTAATGCCAAGGCCCAAAGATATGGTAAGCAGATTGCTCCTGTACTGAACTCTTAACACTGTGCATCCTGAAGGTCTAGCACCTCCTGAATTCTAAGTGTATTTGTACTCAAGTACCACATTCCTGTGTTCAGCACGCAGTACCTCTAACAAAACACACTACAAGGTGATAAAAAAGCATAGTTCATAATCACTTTATCATCTACAAACACGCTACAGTTAACATGCTTAAAATTCTAAGGTTATACAAGCAAAATTTTGATTGTAAATCAAAGACTGCGTTCACTGCACTCTGATCTACAATAAAAGAAACCACTCAGTTAAAAGTCATTCTGAGAGCCAAACATTTTGAAGGCATATCCAGCATTGAAAATATTCATTATTTGTTTGTGCCATTTGAAAAACATTAAATATGTTAAAATTAGGAAACTCCAAAGAACTGAAAGCCATTAATCTGTATGCACTAACTGCAAATCAATTAAATATAAATATAAATATAAATATAAATAAAACCCATTCTCAGAAGCATGTATATACACAGAATGTATAATTATATACTGAAATGGAAGGGAAACGTGTTTCCTTCCTGTATGGATAGAGTTCTCCGGACAGAAATAATATTTATCCAATAGGTCCAAATCACAGAACAGACAAAAAGGTCTTTTTACATAAAAAATATGATCAGCAAGTGCTTTTTAAAGCTACAAAAGGTTAAGGAACATTCCTCTGTGTCATATCACCACAACGTGAAATTAAGCACAAGTAAGTGCTACTTCATTAGCTCTGTTAGTCTGGACAACACAACAGGCATGAGAAGCAACAAGTACTGACTGCTGTCTACTAGTCAGGTGAGTATGTTAACAAAACAATTAACAAAAAGGAATGACTTAAAGAACAGTGAATCTAAGTCAAAGAAAAAAGACCATTAATAAACTTCTCCTCAAACCCAGCTGGCAAAAGATTAAATTCTATTTAAACCAAATTTTTTTAAAGAAAAAAAAAAAGGAAACCACTCAGTTTACTAGCTGAGGCAAGCCTTGGAGGACAGTGCAATTCCTTTAATGAGACTGTCAATTAATGCAAGAAAAGTCATGAGATTGTCTGCAGAGTTTGAGTATTTTGTCTCAAACAACCAGACAACATACTTTCCTTCCCAAAAATTGTTCTTCTAAATTATTAAAAGGAGCATGGGTGTAAAAAAAAGAAAAAACAGATCAACCCCTTTAAACGAAGCTTGATTTTATAAGTTTGGTAGACGTTTGTTTAAGCCCTAAATCACCTTAAAGAGGTATTATCCATGTAACCTTTCTGTCCAACCTGGAACCAAGAGTCAAAAGAGAGTCAGAAGGCAGTCCATGGACTGAGAGACACAACTCAGACCACTTGCAGAAATACAATGTAAAGCTTTGCCCCTTTTCACTGCTGAATAACATACAAGTTGTCAGAGAAGAAAGCAACCACCACATTCCCAACATCACCCTTAGTTTAGTGTATCACAATCCTAATCTCAACACAATCTACCTCAGAAGCACCTGATCATTTCTGCTGGAGCCTAATCAAATAAATACAGACAGTCCTGCTAAACCCTGCTTAGCAGAATTAACAAACGAAAGGCAAACCTGCACCCCTTGCTTTGAACCCAGATGACCTGACATTAATGAAGATGTACATTCAAAAGGAATACAGAATAAGCCTGAACCTCAGTTCACAAGAGCTCCTGCATCACGGCAGAAGTAAGCCCTGGGCGGGTTTACAAGTTCTGTACAATTGCTCACTGGGGGAAACAATCTGCTGACTGAATTCTCCCAAGGATTTCACAAGTCCCTCCAGTCATCTGTTTCTGCTGTATACATTCACATACATCATCAAGCTGACAATTTAGAAAGTGGACCAGATGGATGTATAACCCAAAACAGTGTTGTTTGTTAAATCTAAAAGCTATTAATCAAAATAATTTCCTTTATTAAGCTCCGTAGGAGAAAGGGACAAATGTAGTTGAGGTATTACACATTCACCAGGCGTGCACCACAGGACAATGCAGAGTGAAGTTATTTTCACCAGGCTCTGCCAGAAAAAAAAAATGTTGATAGCAGAAATGTTCTTCCTAAAAAAAGCAGATTATTGCAGGACAAAGAAAGGAAAGGGCATCTCACTGCTTTCCTTGAGTAGATAAGGCATGTTATTCTTTTGTCCCCCAGAGGAAATAATTACATTCTCTGAAAGGACTGGCAACTTCAAGTTATTTTTAAACAAAGAGTAGTCCTTTGTTTAACATGAGCACTAACTTGTTTTAGGAAAGCAATGGGTGAGACCGCTTCAACAAAGTCAGTTTCACCTTTCACCAGGCACTTAATGCCAGCCCAGCCAGAAAACAGCCTGGGCCATGTGAGGTTCCAGACTCCCAAGAGTACTTCCCACTCTCCCTCTTCCACTCTGCAAATCCTCACAAATTGAGCTACAGGACAACACAGCAACAGGCACTTTCTATTCTTCCAACCTAAAGCTTTCCCATAAAATAATTTATCTGAAGCACATAGGAAAACATTCCACTTCTAATAACAGAAACAACCTGTACAAATTACAGACAGAGAGTCCTCCAGAAATACCCAGGAAATGGTTTCTTCAATATCAAAAGGGGCTTTACAAACCAAAGGAAAGCCTGTAGCTATTTGTTTAACAGACAAAGCCACTGATTTTTATGGATTAACTATCACTGAACCAGAACACACTTATAACCCTCTAGTGTACTCTGACACATTACTTATTACTAACAAACTTTGTTTTCCAGGTTCTAATTGCAAGGCAGAGGGCACGTATCCCAGCACAGCAGAAGCCAAAGTGGCCCCAAGTGAAGGTTGCAGTCAGCCTCCTGGGCACTTCTGTTCTTTCACTCCATGTCAAGATGTGAAGAACTGAAAAAAAAAGTAATAAGTGCATGCAACATTCCTGCTGTTATTCTTAAATTAATTACCATCAGAATCGCAGAAAAATATAGAGAACAGGTTGGCCCAAGTATTATTTAACTTTCTGTAGTATATTCCCAATACCCCACAGTTATTTTTTTAAGGGGTTATGACAAACACTCCTATTAATGTATTTTTTGCAATCAGAGCTTTCATTGATGTAGTCTATGTCTTTTATTAGCATAGATTTTAAAAGGCTTGTTTACAGAGCAGATCTTCTGAAATAGATGCTCAACCAGAAACCCTGTCTGACTTAAAAGTAAATAGACTGAAATGCTAGCACATTATTACTGCCTCATTAAGAAGCAAATTAGTTGTTTTTCCTCTTTGTTTAGCAATACTCAACAGGTAGTTATTTTGACACCTTTTTAATGTGAAAACACATTAAATTAACATGTTCCATGGCTACAAGAAACATTTATTGGACAAAGGCCAATCCAGCAGCCTCACAACAAAAATGATAATTTTTAAATTAAAGTTACCCATAGTTAAATTACCAAAGTCACTTCCCTACTCATGCTTCTTGCCGACCCACTGTATCTGACAAGAGCTAAGATTTCTATACTACTACTTCATATTCACAATGTACCTCAAAATATAATTATAAAAGAAAAAAAGTAAAATTGATTAAAATAGTAACAAAAAAAGCTCAAGAGTTGACATTGCACGTGCAGCCCCATCATTAACATTGGGCATGCAAAGTTCAACAACAACAATCTCTGTTATTTCTCTTTACTATGTACAGAAAACAAGTTCTATTAATAAACAGTCAGCCTAAATTAGCAGTAACGTAATATTTAGTTTAGACTTTTGGCCTTTATTTTATAGCAGCTTAGAGGTAAACAGAAAAAGTGCAACGATGGCAAATAAAAGAACGAAGCCATAAAAATAACATGATGATGGATTAAAATATATTGTTCTAGTTGGGAGTCAATAGGGCAAGTGCTTTATAAAAATTATGTTTTCCTTTGACAAAATCAGCACAATACTTGCTGGTACAAGCAATAAAAAAAAAAATAAAAACCCCTCCCATAAAACACTTCCGACTTTGCTTTCCATTTTAATGGCTGCAGGCAAAATTCAGAATACATTTGTCAAGTTGATATTATCAACACAACAGGGGCATGCCTGACTTGTTCTACATTTGTTCTGAAAGTTCACTTTTAGAGGCCACAAGCCAAGAAAGGAGAACACAGGAAACCAAAATCAGTCGTACCAGGCAGACACTGAACTACACCTTTAAATATTTAAGAGAAGTTTCAGTAAATATTATCACATATTACTCTGCAAGGCATCAATCACATTAAGTTTAATGTTAAAGACCATCCAATCTGAAAATTCAAGGTGATTTGCACTCTCTCTTTGCTCAGTTTAATGAGACACCCTAGTCTGATCTGTGACAACTAGTGCCAACATCTTTAACTTTTTTCCTGACATCCAAAATTGATTTCAGAGACAGATACTTGAGAAGGCAAGAATACTACAGAAAAGGACATAAGAATAGAACTGTAAAAGAGAAAAATCAGATGTACAGTCCTAGCAGGTTTCCCCCACCACATTAGGTATATAAAAATCATCTGTATCATTAATTGAAAGAAAATTCCCTTAAACATTCTTAAATGCATCTGAACCTTATTCTTGTGCCTTTGAAATGAACACAGATCAAATATTTTATAAACAATTTTGTGCTGTTGTACATCATTCATGGTCTGTTTTTGATCTTTATGATAACACTCGGACAAGGCTTTTTCACATACTTAGTGAAAATAATTATTTAATAAATACATGCCCTCGTGAATGTTTGTTTGGGGTTTATTTTATGTTAATTTCTTAATTTTTTTTTCCCCCAGGATAAATTTTATAGAGAGATAACAATATATTAAGGGACAAAAAAACCCGGGTCACTTGAATTGTGTAATTCGATGATTTGCCCATACATTGAATGAACACATAGTAAGCCAATTTAAATGAGAAAAAATATTCACACAATTATTTAAATGTAGAAAAAAAAAAAAGCCCAACTCCTTAATTAAGCATACACTGGTAAAAAATACAATGAACCCTATACATTGAGGCTCAAAATAAGAATGACTACAGAGGACGATTGTTGTAAGAGGAATTACTGTATCGTTTAATGGATTTTCAAGGATAACACAGAAAGGGTTTGGGCTGCTTATTTTTAATGAGGGCACAATGATATTAGGGCAAGAAGCTTCACTTTGGCACCAATACAATGCTTGTAAGACAGGGATTTCAACAGCTGTCCTGTACAGATGGTTGCTTTTACTTACAAAGCTTTGAACTGAAGAGAGATTAAATCTATGGACGAGGGACCGTTACCTTGCTGCTTTGCTTGCATAGTTGGCAGAGAACAATAAATGTCTTGTTTATATTATGCACACAGTATTTCTTAAATGTACAAACCAAGGTTTATTTGATTTTAGCAACACGTGGTTTCCACTCAGCACCCTGGAATTCTTGGGAAAAAATAAGAAATTTCAGGTTTCCTGAATTCCCATCAGAATGTCCAGTGTTACAAAAATGGCAAAAACCCCAAACAAATATAAATTACACAGTGGAAAAGAATATGAGTCAAAGTCAGAAGGAACCAGTACAAAAGCAGAACATCACACATCTCATGACTAATGGTATATGCTTTTGTTCCAAGGTAATTAATCCTATTTTTCATTGCAATTTGAAAGTTTTGAAAGACTTATTCCAGGGAAAAATGCTGGTTTTCTTTAAAACAAGGCATAATAGTGAAAGATTATATTTGCTGCATTGACATAACTTTAGTGAGCAGGAATAAACCTTATTCAGTGAAAATTTATTTGTATCAAGTTCACAGGATTCAGAAACTACTGAACAATTCTGACCTGAGGTCTCCATACTGACTTTGTGAAGATCTTCATGAATTCCTTGGTTTACTACAACTGTTCCCCAGAAATCGTTGTCTCATAACAGCTGTTCCCATGTCACAAGAATATCCACATCAGTAACAGAGGGTTTTTTGAGCCTTAGAATTGGATATCAATATTTTAGATAAAGGACAAAAATCCACAGCAGCTACTGCGTAACTTCCAGCTTTTTACTTCTAATGAGTGCTTCTACTGCACACCAAGGTTGAAAGGAAATATTAATTAATGCTATTCTGGCAGCTATATACTATTTGGACGCCAAATCGGATGCAATCTGTGGACTTTAACATGAAAATTTGTTTAATACTATGGAAG
Source organism: Porphyrio hochstetteri (assembly GCA_020800305.1). Lineage (NCBI taxonomy): Eukaryota > Metazoa > Chordata > Aves > Gruiformes > Rallidae > Porphyrio > Porphyrio hochstetteri. The sequence continues at coordinate 13,097,950 of CM036920.1, forward strand.
AGAATACGAGATTTCTAAAAGCTCTCAGGAGATTTAAAACTGAAACCGATCCTTAGATTTCATCAACCACATTTAGAAGATAAATACCTTTTTGTAAAAAGAAGTGGAACAATAAAAAGCTCCTGAAGCACAAAAAAACCCCAGGACTCTGGAAGTCAAGGAAGTTGAGCTATTTGTGTTGCAATTCTTTGGAATTACATTCTGCTGGAAACCTAAAACCAAATGTTCTTCATCTTCTAACAGTAAACAAATACAAAATGTATCCAACAAGCAGAAAGAGAGAAAAGGACCAGAGCTTTTAAATACAGTGTGTTTCTCAGTCTCAGGGTGGGGCAAGATACTGGTACAACTGATCTTTGACTCTAAAGCCAGCAGACACATGAGAAATCTCTTTGAATTTAAGATTGCATTTCCCAGGAGTAGACTGAATTAATTGTTTTCACAGTAACTGTTGCAGGAGGACACATACTAGTTCATTTCTTTCATAAAACCCACATGGAGGAGACAGTTTGGGGCATCAGCCTATTGACAAATGATTTTCGAAAATGTGACAAGTTATGGTTACATCTTGTGTATCCTGTAGGATACAAACCTCAAGGGATAGCATTTCTTCTCTCCCTTCTTCCCTCAGGGGGATGCAACTCATTTCAAGATGGCTGCATTGTGAAACTATACTGATAAAATCTGAAAATCTGAATCAAGAAACCATTCAAAACAACATTTCCTTCTCATTGTTCACTGAAAGAATACTGCATCAGTGGTTCCACGGCTTCATTCTGATCTATTGAACTCAAACATGCTTTTTGTAGCGCCACTGTGCCTCCAGATACCCCCAAGCTTGGATCAGCATAAAATATTTCAGCTCATAATTTGAGCAATTAAGAACAAGTTTTCCCAGCCAAATAAACCCTATAAAATGTAAACACACATAGGCAAAATTGGAGTAGCTACATGATCATGATGGGATTAGGTACATGTAACAAGACACACAGGTAGTGTTGTCATTTCTCTTAACACTTGCTCTGTTTCATTACCAAACACTGCAAAGAGACTTGCTTTTCTCTCCAAAAATTAGAGGTTCCAGTCACCAGATTATAAGTCTCATTAAAATTAATTATTTCTTTCATGGGTCCCTTTGTTGGTCTAAACAAGGGATTTGAGGGGAAAAATGTAAAAACAGTGTAGCAAGTCATCCTTCTCTTTATTGGCACAATGATTAGAAGTTCCCTACATAGATATCTATATCCATATGCGTCTCAGCGAACACGTTATGAATCAGTTTATTATCAAGGCTTGAAGTTTTACATGAATTCAGAAAGAAATAGAACAGCATGGATCAACACAGTCTGCAACATGTAGTACTGCCACTGCTTGAAAGAAACCAGTAGTAAACCAGAAGGTGGGTAAAAGATAGCCATGCTTCTGGAGGACACGGGGTGAGCTGTAGGAAAACCAGCTCCATCAGGGGAAACTGCAAAGAAAGAGAAGATCAGTGGAGACACCGCGTACGCTCAACACGAGGAAGGCACAGGGAGGGGGGTAACTGGGAAATCTGTTGAGTGAAGTCAGGTTAGCTCAGGATCAGAGGAGGGATGGAAAGCAACAAGAACAATCAGAAGCAACCTGTGTCCCAAAGGAGGCACTCCAGTCTGACATGAAAAAAGATCAAGAAATGAAACTTGAGTTCTTAAAGGAATGCTGACTGAAATACTGAAGATACAACAAACTAACAGTTTTCACAAGAATTTTGATTCTCTGTCTAATTCTTCTTAAATACACAGTTCACTACACAAGTTCCTCTTGCTTTAACCTGACACTCAGAACTTAGCACAGAAATTCAAAATCCAAATAAGGTCAACTCATTCAACTGCATTTGTTTGGGTGATCTAGACAGGTATCCTTTACTAACTGCTTTAGTTATGGTGACAACAGAAGGTGGCAGATTTGGGGCAAGAGGCAGTGTTTGGTTTCTTCCCCCCCTTTTAAAATTTATTTTCCCCTTTCCCCATAGCTACCATAGCCACTGGAAGCTACTGTGACCATCACCTGCTCTATAGCACACACCTCTCAATCCACCCCTGAAGACAGAATTTCCAAAGTGACTGCAAATTGTTTCCAAATCAGAACCACAAGCTGCACTGATATGAAAAGTTCATTTCTTTAACCCTGCTTGAAAACTTTCCTTCCTCTTATCTCTCCTTGCCATCCAAATAATAGAAGACAGTCATCTGTTTTATGTTAGATGATCGTTCCCAGATCTCTCATGCTGATTCATTCTCAGCTTTCACAGCACAGGCACAAGTTGTCAGGAAGAGCTATGCTGGCTTCACTTCCCATATGGAATCCAACAGCTGGAGTTCATTCATTAGAGCAAACAAAAAATCCCGATACAAATTATAGAGAGCAAAACAGCACAGTGGCAAACACATCTTCCTCTACCTCATGTACAATGCTGAGAAGGACTGTAAAGCAAGCACACTGTTCTGTCATCCAGGGAATTAATAAAGTCCCCTTTTCTGTGGGCATGCCTGTGTCTGCAAAACCTCCCCTGTTTTCCAAGTCCAATAACCCCACCAACTTGCCTTTCATTCATGACTCCCCAAGCACCACTAATCCAGTCCCACACATAACACCAGGTCCCTCCGCATCCCTGTACTGTCTGTCTTCATCAAAGGCACAGTTTGCTCTGTCTCAACCCTCTGTCCCACTCACTGACACTTTATCAGGCTACAGAAATCAGGAGCAGGAGCTTTCTACTTGCTGTTGGGCCAGTTAGTACCAGTACCCTGTCTGATCAGCCAGCAAGTCAACCACAGAAGATAATTGCTGATATTGCGTTTCCTGGAAGCAGTAATTTGGGTCGTCTATACTGCCTTACAGAGAATGAAAAGTAAGGCTTTTACCTTAGACAAATGCTAATTAAATTATTTTCCTGTCTCTAGGTTATTCTTGAACAAATCCAATTATTTAACTAGAATTGATTAAGTGAACTACCAAATTTAACAGCTCTTTCAAATTAGCTCCTATGAAAATTTTTATCTTTCTAATAATCAACTATCTGCTAGTAGCTGTTAACCACAGTCTGTAAGACTTCACAAGCAATACTCAGCTAACAAGCTACTTTTAAGTTTCAAACCTTCTCAGTGGTATTATTAATCAAACTTTTACGTTCATGTCAAGGAATTTCCTAAACTGTAATGGTTTCATACAGTATCATGGAATTATTTTCACAGTTTGGATTCTTCTCCTTCCATACAAACATCTACTTTAGCACCAGATTTCAGAACTCTAATATCAAAATCATGACAGAGTGACTACGGCATTATTTTGTTTCAGAAGGGAAAACTGCCTAGAATAAGGAAGCTTGTAATAAAGGGCCAGTAAGGTTACACAGCAGGATAGAGAAGGCTAGTAAGAAAAGGAACATTAAAGTTCAAATGATTGAAATAAAAGAAATAACACAAAGCCTTGTGTGGTAAATTTAATAAGCCACAGTCTGGGTATCACTGCCTCCACCCCTCCAAAACAAACCTACCTCAGTAAGAACTTCATAAGGACAAATAAACCCCCACAACATGCAAAAAACCCCAAAACAAACCCACTTCAAAATACCCCACACATGCAGTTTTTTACATCGATTTGGAAATAATATATATTATCAAACAGACCACCGAACCACCACTTAATGCTTCTTTTACAAAGAAAAGAGACTTCAGCCCAAATAATAATTATGACCATTGACTGAATCTTTCATGTTAAACAGCACACTGCAAGACTAATCAAATGTTTCACAAAAATTATTTAAATATAGATATTTGAAAATGGGTGAGCCACCTGCAGAGTTGAATTGTGTCTGTGAGCAACAAAAAGCCTCTCCCATTCTAGGTTTAGTACGGTGGTTTAAGACTTTTATAAGCCTGATTTTATCATCTGCCACAGAATTTAAGCAAAAGGCAGCTCTACATGGCTTGTACAAAACAGCATCGTAAATTGTAAATGCTGCTTGATCCAGGGAACATAGATAACCCACAAAACAACTGTTTGCATTAATCGGGAGTGGGGTTTGTACTAAATGGCCAAAAGAACTATGAGATAATTTGAAGATTGTCTGATAAGCTCAGAAGCCAGGGAGCAGGTAGTACCACTTCAGTTCTGCAGTCTGTCCTTCAACAGAAGAAACATGTCCCTGTTTTACCTTAAAGAAGTTACTGTAGCTCTACAGTTACCATTATTTCTGCTTTAATAATTTATATATCCACATGAAAGTTTTCTGTATCACATTGACAGGTGCCATGGAGAAAACTAAGTTTGGCAGTATTCCTCCATCTTCAACTCTATTCTTTCATTTTTAACCTTTTCCATTAAATTCATCATATAGTTTATTCTAGAAAAACCTATTGGGATCTGGTGCTTCTTTTTGTTCCAAGAAGAAGAATCTGAATAGCAAAATTCAATATCCTTATAGCTTATTTAGGTTGAATAATTTGAAGTGGGAGATCTCACTAGGAAGACAGCTCTTAGCTGAGTCATAACTGTTACCTTAGCTGAGCAAAAACTAACACTGCTGTGTTGCCAAATAGATTAAATGAGCAGGACAGGAAGCAGGAAAAAGTAGCACATCAATACAGAAACAAACACAACTGCCCTTTAAATATGAAACAGAAGAAAGTGCACTATATTTCAGAGGGATATTGATCTTGGGAACAGTGACGACAAAGTGTCCTAGTGCCTTAATTTAAAGGATGGCATCAATGAAATTGCTGGTCTATCTTTTAAAAATTATAAAAGGAAACTATAAGGCCATGCATGATGAATTGGAAAAACTTCTGATGGATGCAGCATATACTTGTGGATCCAAAGATTTAATGTGAAATTGCAAAAGAGTAACTGAGATAAAAAGGCAGACTTGCAAACACCAGATACAACAGTTCAGATTTATCACCAGCCTCCACCCTCACAATACATCTCCTTTGTCAAGTTTTAGAAATGACTACCATCAGTGGAGCCCTGGCCTTGGGATTGTATTAGTAATCAGACGTGATGCTGCGAGTGACAGTCAAAGTTGACTGATTAGAAAGGCAACACACAGGGAATGGCATGCCCAGACCAAGTGGTTTAATACTTCCAGCAAGAGAGTTGAAAAGAATTTGCTTAAGGCTAAATAAAAAGAGCTGGCAATATACAACAAAACAGAGATTATGATCTAAAATAGATCTGGACCTGTACTTTTTTTTATGCTTTCTGGTTCTTGCTGCGTACACTTTGTACCTGTAGAGAAAAGGGTAATTAATGCTTTGCTTTGGTCATGCTTGGAGTAATTGTCATCATGTTGCTAATCACAACCCCGAAAGCTAAAGAGCTTGCAGCTGCCCAATGCAGTTGGGCATGTGGTAGTGAAACAGCTAGGAAAAATAACCAAGACATCCTGTCTAGGAAAACAGATATAAAAGTTTAAAGTGAAAGCAGGAAGAATGAAGTTTCCCTCAAAGTATGCAATGAGGGGAGTTGGAAAGTGTGAGAGAGTTTCACCCATCACCACGACACACCTAATAAGGAAATACCCAGAACTAATAACACAATTCTTTCTGTACTACAGGCAGAGATCCCTTGGAAATAGAATTATTTTATGAAAATAGTAGATTTACTGCACATCTTCCCCACCCAAATTACCAAGGGGCATTAAGGAATGCTTAAAAGGGCCTGGGGGCTTCCTAGGTCAATTTTTTAGTTTTGTAGCACTACCTTTTCAAGGAAGATATGCTGCCATTACAATTAAGCAAGTTACTTTTCCTAGTTTATTATTTATGATTTTAATATAAGGCTTACGCTCGTACTATATCACTGCAATCCATACCCCTGCATCATTCTGTCCTATAAAGCAAAGCTGTTGAAGTGTTTAGCAATTTACCACTTTGAATTATATTACAAATTTGCCTGGAAGTTGGTTTTTATAGTTTGATCTAAAACTATTACCCAAGTCTTGTACCATCTAATTAAATAAATTAAAGCAGCCCTTGGGGACCTTTTGCTCTAAAATGAAATTTCAGATCCAAAGAGTGCCTGTAACCTTTACTGTAACCATGTCTAAAACGCTCCTTGTAATTTCACAACTAATCAGATCTTGACAGAAAGGCAGACACTTGTTGATGGAACTCCTCCTTCCTGATATCCCCAAGGATAAATTTACCACATCATGATTGAAACTAATCCTATTCTATCAGAGCCCATATTTTAAAAAGAGCATGACAAGTTCTGAAGCCAGGCTTCTGGAATAGTGATGCTCAGTTATAACGCAGGGAGATCACTCACCCCCTATACCAGGTGCTGGACTGGTCAACTCATCAAAAAACCTTCTTATTTCATGATGCATAACACTTTTCTGCCAATTCAGAGTAGCTAAAAATCAGGCCAATTACGATACCCAAGTTAGGAGTAACCAGCTGCAGTAAGTTAGTACCAAAAAAAGTACAGTTGAAGTGCCAGTGGAAGATTCCAGCTTTAAATGTGAATCACTGACCCTGTGAATGGAGGCAATTTTTTTTTAATCCTACCTCTCTCAAAAAACGTCAATCATCACCAACTGAACAGCAAGAATTAGCTGGGCAGTAGCCTTTGTGTCATTAGGAAAAAACCCAACCAAATATATTCAAAAAGCTATAGTCACAGTGAATGTAATCACACAATAAAACATCATCTGAAGTCAAATGCAAGGACAAGTTGCAGCAGATTTGTACAAGACAGCTGAAAGTGTCACCTTTTCCCCTCAGTTCGTTATTCAGTAGCTGTAGTGCTCCCATGTGTGAGGTATATGTGGTTTCATCAGCATGTACACAAAAAGAGGCGGCACACAGGAACACACCAGCTGAGTGTAAGCTCGATGCCTAATTCATCCCATAGAAGTACTCGTGGGAAGCCCTAGCTGAACTCAGACATAACACTGGAGCTGGGGTACCACAGACATCAGTGTCACTTCAGAAACAGTGATCTCCAAAAGCAACAGCTGCTATCCACTGTTAACACACCCTCTGATGTTATTTGCTACTAGTGATGGATCGGAGTTTAATGGCTGTCAGAGGCTATTGATCAAATACATGGCTTTGTAAACCTGGATATCACCAGCCAGAAAAGCGCAGGAGTCAGTAATCAGGGCTCAAGACTTTGTATACTTCACTTAGCATGCTTTTCTTCTCATTAGAATGCCTTTTATATGAATGACATTGAGCAAGAGAATATTCTAGCACATAAAGATGTTGTAATTTTGTCTACTGAAACAGGTTCATCATCTCTCAAGGACAGCCTACCCCCTTTCCTGCCCCCGCCTGACTATCACCACGCTCACGCACCCTGACTTCAGCAAAACACTTGCCTTCAAGGTGTTCCTATTCAAGGTGGCACCATCATTAAAGAATCTTCAGTTGTACCCCTTGAAGCTCTGTGCCAGCAAGAGCTCATTTCTCACCAGGTACTGTGCCTGGCCAATTAGGCAAGAGTTTGAAAAGCACAATAAACAATTCCTTATGGTCAGTTGGACAGCTCGTGTTTTAACTTCAGAAAGTACTAAGCACTTCACTTCAGTGATCAGATCCTTGTAACTAAAGACAGGATTATCAATAAAAAATATGACAAAAAAAGAATCCTTATGGAGAATGGAGGAAAGTGTTCTAATGCAGGTATTTTTGTTCTTGCCAGCTACAAGGAACAACACACTATCCATCCTGAAACACAAAGGTAACCAAGGAAGTGATATGTCATTTGCAAAAGGTTCAATTTGCTAGAGCAAAGCGGGTTTTTATTATAATCATTATTTCATTTCAGCTACTTCCATATATTTCAGTTTTGAAAGCAATACCACACAGCATCAAACATTTCTGATGATTAACAAGCCTGTAACAAGAAATACAAATTAGGAGATATTTAGAAAACATTAATTCCTTCTTTTGAGTACTTTCAAAGGTCATCTCTGGTTTTTTTCCATTTCTCCAAACACGATCCTACCTTGTCCAAAATACCTCAGGCTTCAACCCCATTTATTTGGTTTTGCTAGAGACTAAGAAAAGCTATAAAGCTACAGTAATCTGATCTCCCTAGCAGATGAATCAGTGCCTGAAGAGCATCACTAATTACAATAGAAGTATGTTCATTAATAATAGTATGCATTCTCATGCATAGCTGAATTTTAATTTTTCAAAACACATAGACCAAAGAATATCATCACGCTGTACCTATATGAATACCACAGTATATCAATACATCATCTCCTACTGCCTGCATTTGGGGAAGGCATATAAACACATTTCTTGTGCTACAGCCAGAAATCTGCATCATCAGCATGCCAGAAACCAATACACTCAGGAAACCAGGTAACTTGTGACAAGTATAGAAACAACAGCTGCCACTCAAACCCTTCTTGCCAAACCCTACAGTTTGATTAGGCCAGGGACTGTATTTAGCCATTGGGGTACAGACATTCTTGCTCATTTTGCATTTTACAGGAGAGACAGAACCCATCCCAGTTTCTCCATCATTTTAGTCTTTTTGTCCCCACAGTGAACTAAAAGTTTGAGATGCATCAAGTTTAATGGGAAGAGTTAGAAAGGGGCTTTCTCATCTCCTAGCTCACTGCTCCTTACAGAGCAAAGCACCAGAAGAAATGACATTTCACCTAAGTGCCAGTGAACCAGGATACTCCTGTATTTGCAGTCTTACCTTTGGAGATGCAATTCAATTATATGAACATGCTGCCACACAGAAAACAACTTAACTGAAGGTCAGATGTGACATAACTCACTAGGAATTAAAGAGCTGCATGAAATAACTGCTGCTTCTTGCTTACAAATCCATTCAATGGGTTAAAAGTGACTTAAACTATGGAGTCTCAGAGGGTTTTGTCCTATCTTCCAGGTGATCTTTTACTCACATGGTAACAGCAGGTAACAAGATGCAAAAATTTCTGTGTCTGTTCCTTGCTCTCTAGAGGCCCGGTGTCTCTGTGTGACTTTATACAGGTTATAACCTCTCTGGATTTCATTTACCCACCTCTAAAATGTGAATAATGCTTAACTTCCTCCTCGGAATTGTGTGGAGGCTTATAATATTAATCCTGGTAAAGTGCTTTGAAATCACTGAATTGAAAACAGTACAAAGCACCAAGTTTTATCTTGTGAATCCATTTCTTATTGCCTTTACCTTGCCACGCTCACACAGAATTAACTACGATCATTTAAATCAGCCTAGCTTCTGCAATAATAAACTCACCTACTTCTATAATTTAAAAAAGAAAAAGATGATAAAGGAAAAAATCTGTTAAACTAACACTTCAGGTTTTTGTACTCAGAGATGTAATACGTGCTGTGATATTACTTACTGCGCTTCTCTTGCGCCAGTGCTGTCTTTAACACTTTCAATTGCTTTTTCCCCCAGCCTTCTCTATCTAGATGAACAGTGTTTAAGGAACCTTCTAAAAGCAACAGCCCGTTGCATTATGAAAGCCTTTTTTAAATGGTTATGAAGTGATCCTAGCGGATTATTTTCTGACTTGATATCAAAAAGCTTTTCCTTATATCTTTTTATGCATAAAATACATTAAGTGCTTCAATTCTCAGGAAGATAAAACAGTTTGGTAAAAAACTTGGTAGGCATCACTAAAAAGGGCTAAATAATTTTAAAATCAATGTTTTGCTAAAACCCTGTTAATGCCCATCACACAGAGATGCAGTGGGAATGTCAGATATAAGACCTTTAGAATTCACAAGAAGTATTTATGCTCTGAAGCAAGCTCAAAGCACTAGAAAAACCCAAAGTTACTTTCACAAGAACTACTAGCATTACGTTTGTTTTAAACAAACACAGAAGAATGTGAAATCCAATTAAAAACCCACAAAATACAGGGTGGGGATGGAAACCCCATCACAATTAACCCAAACATTTGCAACATACAGACAACTAGTCAGAAAGAAACTTCATGGGCTAAGCAAGCATCCGAATGAGCAGATGATTTATTCAAAACTTGTCTAAACATCTTAGTACTTCCATTTCACTTACATCACACCTTTTCCTGCATCCATCTCTTCCTAAATTCTTGTGATTTCTACAGGAATGTGTCATGAACAAGTGTTTTTTTTTTTTTTTCCTGCACTCACATTAGCTGGGCCTTGATCATCAGGATCCTGACATCGGGTCATAAAATGTCAGCTCCTTGCTGTACCCAAATTCCACCTTGATCTCATGGATTTTCCATTCCTGATGTTTTTTGCTACAAGTTAGCCCAGTCAGTCCTCTGCAAACATTCACCAGAATATAAGCGTAAGTAAATATGATTAAGTCCATTTACTACTGCAGCACAAAAGGAGTTTATCCATTATGACACCACATTAGAATCTGTCTGGCTGACAAGAACCACCCCCAAAGTGTGCATCCAGGGTAGTACAGCCGGGATTGGGGCAGTAGGCTGGTGGAAATCAGAAGCTCCCCTGGGGAAAAGGTGGTGGACTGAAGGGTGCAGTAACAGATCTTTCTCAATACTCATATATTTAGCAATAACCAGTATCTAAGCTACATTTTTACACATGGCATCATTCATTGTATTAAAAAATAGTTTTAAAATCCAAGTTACCTTTGTGATGAATGTTAAGAGAGAAATTGTGAGAAATTTAGGTATATACTGATCAGAAACATGGAGGAAGTTTTGCTAAAGTCACAAGTGTTGGCATTAGATTTAATAATAAAAATTTATTAACAGATTCCTCCACACTGAAAGAAAACAATCTGAACATATTCTACACAGGAAGGCATTCATCTAAGTTTGCTGTAATATACTTTAAAAGCAACCTCAATGTAATGGCAGTTAAATCTCTGAAAAGCTACCCCACATTGTTCTATATTGCTTTACTGAACCCATGGGAGTACATCTTTCTGTATGTTTTAGTGATGCACACAGCTTTGACGACACTTCAATTATCTCTGGCTGAAATTGAATCTGTTAAGAACACTGTAAGCTGAATAATCCAATTTCTTCTAATACACCAGGCTGAATCCCTAAGCCCTAATGAATATTTTTCCTTTTTCATTCCCTCTCCCTAGAGCTAACTAAATTGTTGAGTCAAGAACCCAGCAATTACGTATCATTTAAATATTTTTAGTTTATATACATTCATCATTTGAAAGCGAGGACGTGATTGCAGTAAGCTTCCCAACAATGCTATGTAATTTTAATTACCAGAAATCCAACACAGGAGGTGAAATAATGCCTCCAATGTCTAAAACAATGCACTCAACACCAATAACAATACTGGAATTACAGGAAAACACAGTGTAGGCTATGTGTGGGTTTTTTTTAAAATAATATATCTTTGTGTACTTTGTGTTTCATACATCAAAGTTTATATTTAAAAAGAACAAACAAACAGAAGACCCGTGCCTAGAACTTCCAATTCCTGGTCAACTTATGTTCTCCAACAAATCTGAGAGTCTTAAATAGAACACAGTGTAAAGATCTTCCTAGTTTTGAGGAGACTACTTGCTACTCGTGGCTCAAAAAAATATCCTAACACTCTGCTGGACAGAATAATGAGAACTGAAAAATAATAATTAACAACCCCCCCCAACCTGTGATGAGGTTTCTTCCTGAAAGAACCTGGGCTAGTGGAGGGGTTCCTGCCCATGGTGGGGGAATGTGGAACTAGGTGATCTTTAAGGTGCCCTCTAACCCAAACCCTTCTGTGGTTCTATGACTGTATTTCAAAACTGGGGAGTCAGAGATGCCAAATCAGCAATCACAATACACAGGGATCTCCATGTTTTTGAGGAAAGTCAGACACACACCAGATTCCAAAACTACTTATCAAATCAAAGCAAATGCACATTTAGTGAGTCAGTGTAATCTTCATTAAACATTATCAATGCTTATCTCTAAAAATGAACTCTAAACCCCAGTAAATGTCTTTTCAAAAAGAAAATGCATATTATTTAGAATAGTACACATTTGAAGTTATGAAAAGCCATTTTAAAAGGGATGTGATCTCAAAAAGCATTAGCTTTTCACTAATAATTTTCCCTCTTACAAGTTTTGAAGTACTTCAAAGTGTGTTCGGTATGAGAAGTAAAAGCCAACAATTTTTAAAATAAGTAGCAATATTGAATCTGGGAGAAAAGGTTGGTTACAAAACACAAAATCCTGGGAAACAAAATTGAAGAGTGGGAAGACTGACAGGAACAGGCTCTCTTTACTGTTAATTTTCTACTTCCAAGCAATTAGGCAGTCGCCTTCCACAAATAATCAAATCAGCAGGATGACAAGACCCACCTGTTACATCAAGCCTGGAACACACATAGAGTGTCAGCTTCTGTCTGAAATTCAGCCAGAGTCAGACAATTAAATAGAACAGCTCTTGAAACGCCCGGTACAGCCTAACTTTGGAGAATCCTACAAAGTGCTGTGGGATCTCAGGTTTTTGCTTAGAATCAAGGTGATTCAATGGTTCAAATCTGTAGTTTCTCTGAAGTTATTGCAAACTGCAATGCTAATTTTCAACCAAGCAAAGCTCCTTTAGATCAATGTTGTTACATTGATCAAAATATGACAATAATTTAAATTTCTAATACAAACTTCTCTGAGAAGTAATTCCAATCAATATGAAAACATCTGATTTACAAGGCAAATATTAGGTGGATCAACGGTAATGAAAAATATCGTCTTCCCAGAGCTATAATTTTTCAAACTTTGATTCAATAAGATCTTCAAGAGACTTTGATGCCTTTATCCTTGCACATTAGAAGCAAGTAAGCATCTCACTTTAGGGAAGAGTAAAACTTACAGCGATTATATGGCCTATTTCAGCCAGAGATGCATCTTTCCCTGAACTTTACAAATGCACATGGAAAACCTATGCAAGACAAACATTTTAGACCAGTCTAGAGAATCTCCACCCTCTTCCTCTTAGGCTAATTGGAATACTTTGAATTTTTTTATTCAATTCTACCTCTGGATAACCTACTTGACCCTCATATCAGTTGAAATTAGCCAGTCACTGTGACCAGGAACGCTCTTCTGCAAGAGAATTCCAAGAACACATTTTTCCACTCTCTTCAATAGCCAGTGTAATGGTTAATCTGATGATAGCAGCACAATCAAAAGAAAGCATCACCGCATGGGGGAATTAGTTCCAAGCTTTACAGAACTAGAGAACCTTGAGTACAGGCAATTATCGGACACTGAGGACAATAAGAGTGACTTCCTACAAACTCATTAACTCTATTGAGACAAATGAGTAATGTCAGTAATTTCCACAAGGAGGCATGTATAATCTTCTTCACAAAGTGGACATCTTAACTACTCTCATTACTCTTCGCAGAGCTATATTTTCCTCAGATCTCACTTCTTCATTTCCCAAAAAAAGTAAATCCAAACTATTAACAGATTTACAAGGAGTTTGCTATCTGGTCTACTTTTGTATCACCATTAATTCTGTGCCTTTCATGCTTTAAATCTCCTTTCTTCTTAAATGCTTTCTCACTGAAGTTACAGAAGTGCTTTTCTTGTAGCCACCCAAGCCAACTCAGGAACTAACACAAGTTCAATCTGGTTTCCAGTTAAGTCTTCTGTTTTAATTGCAAGTTTTACTCTGCATTCATTCTGACATCGTTCCCTTTCACACCATCCCTTCCTGACACTACAGTATGCAAACTTCAGTTATCTCCTTTTAGATTTCTCAGACATCTACATATTTCCTTTGAAAATACATTTAAACCATCAAGACCCTTGCACCTTTTTTTGGCAAAGCTATAGTACTGTACACCAAGATTATTATCAGAGGTGACATTTGGCACAGGCAAAATCGGTAACTGACATTTAGCAACTGACAGCTTGAGGGAAAGGGTTGTATTTTCAGTGTGTGATACCATGACCACTTGCCTGTGCAAGAGGCAGCAGCCAACTGTGCAACAATCCACACTTTTCTGAACACTGATAAACATCAGCAGTGCAATATTCTGTTCTCACTGTTTCCATAGTCTATTTCACATGTTTCCTTTCTTTTGACAGCATTTAATTTCCCACCTGACTCTTCACACCCACTCTGGAACCCCATTGGGATCACCTACCTCCTATCAGTCACCTTACTCTTGCATAGCACTTTTGGTTTTGCACAAACATGTTTTGCCCACAGTTCTGAGAAGCCTTAAGACTGCTCTCAAAAATGATGTCCTTCAGGACTTTCCACTCCCTTTTCATACTGGTTAAGCTAAACAGTACTTTCAGAAACCTCACAGGTATCTGTTTCCCAAGAAACACACTAAGTAGCAATGAAAGAATGTCATCAGTTTTTGGAGAAGACTGAAAAGTTAAACCCTAGAAATTGGTACCCATTAAATAAACCATGGGGTGGGGAGTTCTTTGTGAGAGGGTGGTGAGTTAATGTTTGATGTGTCGAACAATTCAGCCTTAACCTGAAACTCAGGATGTGTCGTCTCTCTGGACTTCAAGCACTGCTGTACTCAGATCCATCACCTTCAGACTAGAAGGTGCTTTGTCAGCTCCATCCTGATTCACCCACAGCACAGTAACACACAAATACTACTTGCTTAACTACTTTTACTGAAAATTCTCAATATGCTCCCCAGTCATTTGACCCAGTGTTCAGAGTAACTCTGTAATGGCTTTACCTGAAGCTAGGCATCCAGGGTGCTTAACTGAGATACTCCCCAAACTCCCTCCCTTCTGAAGCAGACTGGATCTGCAAAGGGTCCCACGATCTGTATGGTTTATCAGTAGGCCCTATTGCTTTGGATTCTCCCTGAATCTAGGGTGCCATCAACACTTATTTCATTTCTGTTTGAATCCACTTAGAGCCATCCAGTCCTTATCCAACCCAACTGTTTCCACCTTACAGCTGACTAATGACTCCTTTAAGACATATAATTCATTGCATATACACATGCATTATGCAGTGGTTTGTGTGCTGCATTCTCTCCATTGAGACCCCACACAAAACACTATTAAGACAAATGACACATAGTATTATGCTATTCTGCTTTAAGATGTTTGAGACAAAAATCCTCCCTTTTCAACAGTCCTATGACATGTCACTATCACATACATCTAGTTCCTCTCCAGTTCTCATAGATTTTCAAGAGAAAGAGAGTTGGGTCTTCCCTATGTTATTCAGACAGTCTTCCCTTTGGAATTTTTGAAAAGTGCCGAATTGACACACACACGGATGTTGAACTGCTTCATCCTCAAAAGAGGCACAAAGAGCAAAAAACCACCGGTTTCCTTAGAACTACCCTCCTGGTGAACTTCAGAATTCATCCTTAGGAATGAAAACACAGCCCAGCCCCACACCCATTCAGTACTCGAGCCATGCTGGCTGATGGGTTACCTCAGCAAGACACTACCTCCCTCATACAGCATAGCTGCACCACAGTAGCAGTCCCTGGAAACAGCAGATTTTTAGTTCTCACTAAAGCAGTTCTTATTTACTGCTTACGTGTATTTTAGAACAGAATTTATATATTCAGCATCACAGGGCTCTCCATGGCTGTCTCGGTACTGCATATGCTGCAGAATTTCCAGTGTAAGATTTATACCTTATTAAAAGCAATACCTTTTTAATGGAACGTAAAATAACATTTAAATTACAAATGTAAAAGATTAAATGAATAATCAAGCTTAAATGTCAAATATATTGTAAATATAAAGAACATTACAACTAAAAAAACCCATTTATTTACTTCTGGTTTGAAAAATAAATGGGAGAAATACAGAGGAAAACGCAGCCAATTCCTGCCTATTAGTTACAGCTACTGAAATATCACAAGGTACCATTGCATTGCAAGCATTGTATATCCATATACATTCAATATTTACATGAAACTAGCCACAGCTAGAGAACATTATAAAAATATTTCTCCTTAGTTTGGAAGATTGTTGAAAAGATCCCGTTGCTCTTCAGGACCAAGAAACGGTTACTTGTGATCTCAACCACAGCAAACTCTGGTTCTGGTTCTTGTCTTTCTGGAATTCGAGCTGCCACAGTTATTAAAGGCAATGTTTTGGACAGACAATAGCATTTTACCACCAGAAGACACATTTTCAAATTATGTTTTACAAATCAGATTGAAATGAGAGAAAAAACCGCCCTAAATGTTAAAGTCTCCAAAGAAAACGTCTATTTAGCTGTGGGGTTTAACAGCACCAAGCTTTGGAGGATCACTTTCTTTAAATCAATTATGATCAATACAAGCCAGATGGCTAGCCTGTCACACTGGATAGAGCTGTCTGTATGATAAGGTCACTGCATCTGTCAGTGGGGAACTGCAGCAAAGGCGTCACATCGAAAACTCCCCATACTCACAGCCCAGCTATTTGAGGAGAGTGCATCAGGGATTAAGATGTGCAGTGAAGGAATTGGATGAGGTTACCACATTTGACAGCGTTTGTCAAATTATCTTTTACCACCTTTGTGGAAAGAGCCAAGAAGTAAAACTGCTGTATTACCCCTTTAGTCACAAGAAATTCCTAACGATTTTTCTCCCGTGGGGAGGTATTTGCTTTCCTTGTATTTTCAGACAACTTTTTGATGTAATTTCTAACAGACAGCATCATTTTAATGCACACCATACTGTGTATCAGCTATCAGTAAAGTTATTACCATAATTAAATGTCATCTCTTTGAAGGGGACAGAAATTGCAAGTTCCTGTTATATCATGACTGGTATTGTACAGCCACTTGTAAAATAATCTCTCCTGCTGCTCCAGAAGTCACTCCAGAATAGCAGTGATTACCAAGCTACATGACTTTATCAGTACTGCTACCATATAGATGGGTGAGACACACACCATCTCACTACAAGGAAAAAAATTCAGAGAAAGTTAAACACTTTTAAAGCCAAGAACTAAACCAAACTGTGCAAGCAAGGTTTGAAAATACCCACAGGTCTTTCTTTGGTGATTAAATGTCAGTTTTGGTCACATATGCCAACTTAAAATGAAAATATTAAAACCTGCTGCCTTTTCTCTTTTTTTTCCTCCCCCCTCTGCCCCAATGGATGACCTCACCTGGACCCTCATTTTGCTTCCCTAAAACTGTAATTAAAATTAACAGAACTGATATGACTCAACTGAAAAGAAACTGATGGATCTGGGTTTTTTTCCCCCTAAAATACAGTTTAGAATAAGTAACTCTGTGTTGCTTAATAGCCTGAGTACTAATAAATAATTTACTACAGAAACACTTTAAAATATTCAAATATTGTTTGAATGAGACATTTAACCCATCATTTACATACTCTGTATTACTCAATAAGACTGCCTCCATTCATGTTATTTTTTCATTATTTCAGAGAACAAAAGAAACCATGAAAACAAAAGGTTAGAACTATATATCCTCTGACATTAATAAATGTTCTCACCGCACGGGAAAAAAAATTAGAGCTGCACTTCATAAGTATATGGCTGTAATACTCCTCCTTAAAATACACAAGTATTTCTTGGCTTAGCTAATAGAGAATGTTTTATGTATGTTACCAATTACCATATATTCAGTGAACTATACGGTTTTAATAGCAAAGTGGGCACCTTCAATATGGACCATGTTTGCAACAAGAAGTTTCTCAGATTTTCAGATACCACAGATTTATGAAATTCAGAACAGACAATAAAGCCTGGCTGTTAAACTTTAAGACACATAAACCAGGCAGTTTTAGAATAAGTGTGTGAGCTCTTCAATGCACATCCTAATCTCAAAGTTAAAAGTATTAAAATCTTACTCTGTGTTCAAATGGTTTCTTTCCTTGACAAGACAATAACATGGTCTTCAGCAAAGCATGTTCTGAGGGCCTACTTGTGAACTCCCCCCACTGACAAGGCAATCTGATTTCCTGGAGAATAAATCTCCTTTATTAACTAGAACATATTATCTACGTTTTACCTCCTAAAGTGTAGAGAGACTTACATATCTTTTGACTTGTTGGGAAGAATTACAGAAATGCTTTGGTTAAGCCTCAGAGTTGCTCATTTTTGTATTAAATAATGTGAATTAGACCAGTGATATTTTTCATTCCACTTCAAACTAAGCTTAAAATATCTCAGTGAAATGAAGTCATCCAAGTAAACCAGAATGTGTTCAAGCTCTCTGACAGTCAACAAAATACCTTCTAAAGCGTTAATATGTCTATACCATCTTATTCATACTGCACTAAAAGTAGTATGGGGTGGGCAGAGCTCCTCAATGAACTGGTAATGGACCCCAAGCCCTTTTATCCCAGAACTTCTGTAGAATTCCAGAGCGCTGGGGTTTGATTACCCACATCTGCAGTTCTTGTCTGTCTCTCCCAGTCCCTTAGCTTAGTGTGACATTAGACCATTTAAAGAAAATCCTAGATATTGACTGCTTATTGCCGAGCACTAGTTTTGGATATAGAATTGGGTTTGTATATAGAATTAGCAGAATATAAATAAATAGAAGCAAAAGGCATAACAATCTTGATTACTATTTCTGTATAGTTACCAGTGACTAGTTCCATTGACCCTGAAGAAAAGACATTTTTTAATTTGTTCTCCCACTCCTGCATGTTTAAAAAAAAATCCCAAAAGAATAACAACAACAACAACTTGTTACTTTCCCTTCCCTCCTGCCCCCAGGAGAGGAGACTACATAATGGTTGGAGAATATTAAGTACTAAACAACTTGTCAGCTTTAAGATACAGCATGTAACTAAAAGATAAAATGTTTTACTTGTACTCCAGTTTATATTCAGAAAAAATTCTGAAAACTATTTCAGCTCCTCAGTAGGTATTAACCACAAAAAGCTTTTCAGAGGGGAACCACTATTTTTTTCCACGTTGCTTTCCTTATACAGTTCTCTCCACAGGATCAAGAAGTGAAGCAGGAATTTAGGAAAAAAAATACTTTCTGTGATATATGAACAAAGAGAAATGCTTTAGTCCTCATTCACAGGTGGAGAGATGAGGTTCGTACACAAAAGGTAGTTTAACTTTTATTAAATGGAGAGGTTAGAGATACACAAGATATGCAGGGGAGACAGAAATGAAAAAGAACAGAGTATTTTCTAGAGTCAATAACCTTACTCCCTTACACTCAGCAGGTGCAATCCTGAAACACTGCTTGATAAATCAGCAACTTAATCCTATTAAAAGACTGACGAGATTTTGACATTTCAACAAGGGTATGGGACAGAGCAAGCAGCTCCATCTCAGCCAGCCAAGTTAAGGTGGGCAAAGCACAGCACCCAATGTTGAAGCACCATGTATCTGGGGAGGAGACTGCCTCCAATGTTACAGAAGGGAATACTCCACACTCTGCCTCTCAGTTGTGCACAGTGTAAGAGACAATTTCCAAGCTGCAATCAGAACGCCAAAGGACACCACAGCTTTCAACTTGCAAGCTTAGGTACCAATAACAGCAGATCCACAGGAGCACAGAACTGCTGTGACTTGGAAAACCTGTCAAAGAACTTGATGAAGTGCTCTAGTACCTATCTTGCACAGAACATTGGGCTGCTATAGTTCTTTATGGATAAATAGTGCTGGTTTAGGGTAGCTACTTGAAAATTGCACCCAAATGTCTTCACAGGCTGTGACACTGGTCAGATCCTAACTGTAACATAGGTATATCCTTATCTTACCTTCCATGTGTATCTTGTAAACTAAACATACAGGATGTCTTTGCTACTCACTCAGTGGTATTTATTCTTCAATCAACTCTGTAACTTCAACAGAGCATTACTGGAAAATACACTGCCCAGCCCCACTTTAAATACTGCTTCATTTCGGTGCAATCTGTGGATAACAACAGCGTGATATCTCTTTGAATAGCTGGCAGCTGTAAGTTTGGGTCTAGCTTCTTCTGAAGACCTTCCTATCCTAATGCTGGGTTTGGGTGGGGGTCTTTGGGGGTGTTATTTTTGTTTGGGTTTTTGTTTTAGGATGCATTTTTAACAGCAGCAGCTCTTCTGAATGGTTACCTTTCTGGCAGAAAGGGATGTCAGGCTGTAAGTGGGGTATAGAGCTTGAGAAATACAACAGGGACTCTTAATAGCACAGAGACATTTCTTTTCTGTAGGGATAGGTATGTGTGTATTTTGTTGGTGTTCAGGAACAAATTAGGAGTTAGGATCTACAAGAGGTCCTTCTCAACTGGCAAAGGCGGCAGGACAACCAAGAACAGTTCCTTTATACCCAACTAAGCAAACAAACAACTGCAAAAATATTAATACAATAATTATTTTCACAGTGGGATGCGATAACACAAGAAAGCAGAAAACACACCTCTAAACGCCTCAGCTAGAGACAGCTGTCCTCAGAAAGATAAGGGTGAATGGGGCAAAGTAAACAGAATCATTATTCTTTCCTCTAATTGCCATTTGATGATGAGGAATATTAACCTAAATTATTCCTAGTCCCTTTAAGAGACATTTAGTATCTCTGTTACTAAGCCTAGCTAAGGCAGCCTAGTAGCTATAGAATTAAGCAGCTACTGACAAGCCCGCACTATGCTCGTGGTAATTTCACTGAAGGCAGCTTTCACAGCTAATTAGAGCCTGAACCCAAATATTAGAACAAAAAATACAAACAAGGAGGAAATGCATAATATATCATTCTTAATCGTTCCTTCAATACAAATAGGAAAAAAAAAAAAAGCCCTCAGCATTTACAGAAAACCATCCAGTAAGTAATTAAGTATATTATGTTAACCTTTTGTTGCTTTGTACCTGATGGATATAAATAGCTTTAATGGAAGAATGTTTTTCAAGCTCCCTGCTAAGCATATTCATGTAAGAAACCATTTTACATGACTTTTTACTTTTGAAAAAGCTTCTGCTGTGCATCTCTGTCTAAAAAACAGATCAATGTCTAATTTTCAGTATTCATGGCTTATACCCCTTCATCTTCATCAGCTTATAATTTATAAATCACTTAATATAGTTTATTTAAAAATGAAGTTGCTCTTCTAGAATTTTCCCTACCTTTTCTTTCAATAAAAAGTTGTTTAACGATAAAAATCGTGAAACTATGGAATGCTTAGTGAAATACTACTAGATATTTAGGTATGAATTTTCAGAATTTGTTGCTTCAAACAGAGGACAAGACAGAATTGCAACAATTCTTTAAACAGAAAGAATATCTGGTAGTTCTTCAACCAAACTAACCCCCAAACCAACTCCTGTCAGGGCTTCCAATCACGATACCGAGCACACACAAAGCATACAGGACTGTTTGGGAAGAGATGTTTTTAAAAGGAAGGACTGATGCCCAAGACACTTTCTCAAGGACACCTCCAACATCCCATGACAGCTCTGGGCATTCACCTCAGAACAAGCTGTCTCATTCTTACCTGAGCTATTCAGCGTGAAATCCTGCGCTGAAAAATGACTCTGTAATGATAAGAACATTTTCCTCCCTTGTGTCTTAATCAGTTAATAACAAAGTAAGGTTGATAATTCCACTACAGTACAGTGTTGTCGTACTGTATAAATCCCTTCCAGATGTTAGTAGTAATACCAGTACGTCACGACCTCAAAATATGTGGGTTTGTTATATATACACACCCCCACACACATATTATACACACAAAGACTATATATGCAAGCCTTACTGCAAGCCATTTCAACAACAAAATATAGGGGAAAAAACTTATTAGAAAAATTATTACTATGCATTTGTGACTGTATACCTAGATACCCAGAATTTTCTGAGCATTCCTCTTCACATTCCTGAGTGTACTCACATCACAGTCACACTTATTTGTAATGTGATACAGAAGTTATTCATTTTTATCTCCAAGATAAATTGAAAAAGTACAATTACAAATTCATCCAACTTAATATCAAGTAATATATTCACAGCAACCTTCTCTCACATCACGTTTATTCATCAGAAAGGCTATTTTAATTTGAGGAGGCTGGCATTATTATCTTGGCATAATAGTGGGCTGAATCTGATTGTTAGCAGACAAAAAAGTGCATGGATAGAAATACTGTACTCTGCACCCTCCTCTAGCTACAAATCCCTATGCTACCTTCTCCATCAAACTGCTCCTACACCTGATATCAGCTGCCAAACACCCTACAACGAGCAGTATCTTAAAAGCTACTGCATAGCTGGCTCCTACACCCCCAAAACTTCCTGGTATTCTGAACATGGTCCTACCCACAGACAATCTTTCTCCTACTTTGCATGAAATATTAGTAGCTGCACGCTTTGCTACTTAACAGTGGCTCTGTAAAAGCAACATATACCATGAAGAAACACCATTACAGTACTACCTAGGAGAAATAACAGAGCATTATTTGTACAGAAAGGTACACTTCAGCTGAGTTACCACTGCACAGCTAATAGAGCTAAAAAGAATTCATCGTAATTCCATTTCTTGGAATGGTAACTTTTATTACTATTATTATTATTTAACATGTGGAATTTAAAGAAATATAAATAAGAAGCAATCAGCATGAAATCTTATTTTTCCATAGAGACCTAAACAGCAAAGGAGCAAGAAAACACAAGGTGTGCATTTCTCACATGTAAGAACATGCTTCACTGTGTTTACATAGTACTGTTTTACCTTGTACATATTAAAAAGGATGCCATTTCTCTCCCATAAAGCTCACCGGATGGATGATGCAAATAGAACAAACCAGAACAGGAAATGTGAAGTTGTTGTTTACAGAAAAAAGTGGATTTTAACAAGCCATTAATCTCTCGCCGCACATCACAAGTTAAGCAATTTGCAACTGAACATGAGAAAAACTTGTATAGGTCACACCTGCTACTTACAGAGTGTTGACATTCTTGCCATGTTTCACAAATACACTGTCAAAACTTGAAAGTCCAGGACAAATTTATGCAATTAAGTTTTTGTTTGGATTACTAAAACAAGCCATAATTGATTGCTCATATATTTTTGCTTCATTTATGACTCTCTAATTAGCAAAAACTTACCAGTATCTGTGACTAGAGGGTTAGCAGGCAGTGATACAGGTGTGAAATAACCCAATTTACAATATCAGATGATGTTAATGATTTCACACAATGAAGTAAGGTCCCATTGAAATATACTCTCGTTTCCTATTACTACCTACTGACAATCACAGTTTTATATCATGAAAATATTACTATACTTATCTTCTCATTAGTAGCTAATTTCACTCAATCCTCCTACAAAACTAATTATAAGAATTATTTTCAGTCTGAACTGAATTAATAGGGCACTTGGACCCCACTCATTTTTCCTATGGTAAAATAATTAATAAGCACTTACAAAAATAAAAATAGTTTTGTTAACTAATTAGTAACACTAAGGAGAATAAAACCTGTAATACATTAGGAGTAAGACAAACTCCTTTCAGTGGGTAATAACCAAATTTCCCTAACTTGCAGTTGTATTATAACAAAATCAGAGAAATTAAAGCAAAATATGAAAACTATTTCCTTTACAAAATCTCCATAGCTGTTCCTCAAAATGCAGAATGAAACTGTGAACCTCTGAAATTAAACAAAACACTGATTTTATTAATGATTTACAGGGAATGATAAGTGAGTTGATGAATTCCACTGATTAAATCACACTGGTTTTGTCAGGAACATAGACAGCAAGCATTTTAAGCTCCCTAAGAGTTTCCCTAACACCGAGACTGTTTTGCCACCAAGGAAAACGGCCTACAGCTACTTAACTAAGGCCTTCTGCTGGAAGATGAGAAAACTCAAATTGATACATCAGGACTCAGAAAAGAACGGGATGAAATGGCACGGTCCATGAGCACCCAAACTGATTTTGCATAGTCTCTTAACCTGGCCCTTTTGGTAGATCTTAAACGATGTTCTCCTACGATGTTCTTCACCAACAATGAAGAAAGTGTGATAAATAAGGCATGGAGAAAATTTGAAGAAAAGTAACAATTCAGCTTACACAGACCAAGTGTCTCAGACCAGCAGGACTGGAGGTCCCAGCGCTCAGGGAAATGCACAACTGGTACCTGAATGGAAGCAGCTACAGCGCAACAATGGGTAAACAGTCCTAAGTACACAGGCTGTAATAAAATTTTGGGTTTTTTTTTAATGAAAGAATAATAGTTATAATTTGCAAACAGGTAAGTCAATCATATTCAGAAATCACAATGCATTTCTGCCTCTTAACCCTGCATACAGCCAGTTAGGCTACTTCAAAAATCCTTCCCTTCCCACTTCCCAAGCAGATATTCATAAGTACTGAATGCGAAGTGACTGATTTGAGGGGTCTAAAACAGGAACACAGGTTATTTGAAATTTCAGGGTAAATATGTTGTCCTAAAAAAAAACCCAATGTAAAAACACATTTTCAAATTAAAGGCAACAGAGGCACACAGCTGCCAATTAATGCATCATGTCAATGTTTTGGATGATAATATAGTCTGCAAGCACAGCAAACTGTTTTTAACTTGCAAGAGCCAATTTTGATTTACGTGAGTATCGGCACCTCAATATAAAGTCAAGCTCAGATTACATAGACATATTCTGGTTTATTACTTTATTGGAATTAAGCTTTTTGTAAATCTTTTAAAACATATTTTTGTCCAGAGGATACTAGATTCTTCATCCCTCTGAATTTTAACAAACAAAATATGTTCCACTGAAGCTGGTTTGGGGGGTTTTTTGGGGGGGTGGTTCTTTCCAAAGAGCACCATACACATTCAGTTATTTTTAGGTTTTTGTTAAAAAAAATAAAAACCCACCCCCACTATGCAATTCTCTAAAAGCAAACAACCACCACCACCCCCAATTTCATCTAACTTGAAATCAGTATTTTGGGAAAAAATGCCTGATTGCTTTCTTCTTAACCTATCTTTATAAAGCTTTCTCAAGATCAAAGAGGTCTTGCTCAGACAGATGCATTTTCACAGCAATGGCTAGCAGAAAGAATAGCCTTCAAGGAAACTGCTCAGTGAATCCCTAAGTAATCAGGCAGCAGAACAGAGTATAAAAACCTTCAAAAAGGTCAATGGAGATGGGGGAAAAAAAAAAATCTTGACCGTTAATTTGAACAAAAGAAACCCAAACCAAGAGAGTTTAATGCACTACCAATGATTTAACCACTAACTGTGGAATTCAGCTGTATTTGTCAGTAATTTCTCTAAAATAAAGAAACGTGTTAATGAAAGTAGCAACTACTAAAAAAAGAACAAGAAACGTGCAAAATTCAAATCACTGCACTGTTTCTCCCTAAGATAAAATGCCTTTTGTTTCTTATTTCTAGCACTCTTGCTTAAGCAAATATTTTAAGAACAGCAGCAAAAAAATCCCTCAGGATATTAAGAAATCAACTGAGCAGATGATTAACCTCACTATGCATTTAATATAAACAATTAAAAAAATATACAGTGCTTCATAAGAATCAATTAAAAGTCATTTGTTTGTAGTATAATGGGAACCTAGCAAACTTTCTCTAATTGTATAATCACTGTCAGAACCTGACTGGATCTTATTCTTCCCTGAGTCATCCATACTGCACTATCCCTGGTCCTTAGGAGGCTCCCATGAGTTGGTTACCTACATATCCACCCAGGATTTCCAGGGGAGCATTCATGCAACACTTGTGTCATAATTTTATGTGTAGCTCCAACTTACCAAGCTAATGGCAATTGTACTCATTAATGGCCTGGTCACACACAGTAATTCTGAATCAATTCTTCATGTGCCACAGAGTTGGGCTGAGCATGGACAACTGCCAAAATCTTTTTCTACAAAAACATCACTTCCAGACGGAACAAGAGAACCAGTGCAGCACAACCAGGCACACAGAACGCAAGAGTGAGTCCATGCCCTTCACATGGGGCCAACAACAACA
Source organism: Porphyrio hochstetteri (assembly GCA_020800305.1). Classification (NCBI taxonomy): domain Eukaryota; kingdom Metazoa; phylum Chordata; class Aves; order Gruiformes; family Rallidae; genus Porphyrio; species Porphyrio hochstetteri. The sequence goes on from CM036920.1 coordinate 13,123,785, forward strand.
CAATGACATTGAGATTCTCCTTACAAAGCTTATTTGCTCTCCCTGCATTGCATATTGTAAAGTTCATTCCTTAACTGAAATAATTTGCAAGTTTTCTTTTTTTTTTTTTAAATGCAGTTCTTTTACCCCAAAGTGAGTTCATGAAACATACAAGCCTATGACTTATTCTAAAGCTCTGTCCCATTGAGAGGTCACATTAAACCTTCAAGATCACGATCACAAGCATGCAATCATACTTGCACTAATCGTATGAGCACTTCCAGAGGTTCCTCCCCCCCACACCCTTTTCCTGTTTGGATGCATTGTGAAGGGTTTCATTGAAACACCAGAATTACTTTTAACACGCTGAAGTCAAACCCAAATTTAAAACAATAAATGGGAGGAGACAACTCTACAAGATCCCTGACGTATGTCCTTGAAACCCTGCACCATGGATTTCAAATGAAAACAAAAGCAAAGTACTTGCTAAGAATACCTGGGAGTTTTTAGACTGTTTTAGACATAGGCCAAAATGCACTTGATGAGATTGCAGTTCTTCACATCAACCCTAAATTTTTTAAACTACCCTATTACAACAGGCTTAAATAAAACTTCCTAAGTTTACCTCAAGGACTTTACAACAGTGGCTCCTCCCTTCATTCCATTGCCCACACAAGATTTAGAGATGCACAAAGCTTTAAGATAACACTCTTGAATTTCAACCTTGTAAACAGCTCAGATGGCTTCTGTATACTCTGGTCTTCAGATAAAACTGAAGACTTGACTGTCACAGTCAAATCCTTAGGTATGGGAGCTTAACCAGAGGGCCAGGTTTCCTTTCTGGCTACACATAAATGAGAAAGGGCCAGGGACCACAGCCCTGAAGGAAAGTGACACAGGCTGGCTCACGTCCTCACTGTGTGGACAAGCAGAGGGGGTATGTTACATAGTAGCATAAATTACTATGTTATTTATATACATAGTAACATAAGTGTTACATAAACAGCCTAGTGTTACTATGTTACTATGTAACATACAAATTGATACATTACTGTGAAATTTATGTTACTATGTAACAAATTTATATGTTACACAGTAACATAAATAACAGAGGCTTTGAAATACAATTTTTTGGTGTGTGTTTTTCCAGTCAAAGTGTGTGAAACAATTCCAGAGTGTGATAGATGAGCACATTAGAGAGTGAACATGTAAGAGTAAGAACAAATTAAAGTGCACAAGAAATCTTGGGAGGAAAGGTATGGTTTGTATCAAGATTAAGAAAAACGTGGATGCAAAAATTCTGTCATTAAATAACTGACACAGGACAGACGGTTTCAGACCATCTTAACCTCAGTCAGTCAAATGAGTACAGGAAGAAAGCAGAAAAAAAAAAAAAATAGCAATAGCTGACCTAGAGAATTCCCAAATCAAGCAACTAACAATCAAAACAGCAAGGAAAAGCATAGAGAAGTTCCTTGTCTCTTCCAGCCTGATGTGTTCCTTCTGCACCATAATACTGGACTCAGCCTTGAAGGAAAGTATGTCACAGACCTCAGCAGGACAGCAATCCTTCCTGGGCTGAGGGAATAGGGAAGACATACAAGAAGATTTCAATATCTTTTTTCAATGTACCAATTCATAATCTTCTTCTCATAGCACATCCCATTGCTCATCCTCCCTAGTTTAATACAAGGACTTGAATCTGCCAGGTAACTGAGTTTGATTTAACTTCCAGTACTCCATACTTGTGGCAGGCACTAGGGCCACTGTCAACTGAAGGAAAATTAGCTCTTGCCCTGACCACCAATACAACAGAGAAAGGGGGAAAAAAAAAAAAAAACAAAAACAAAAACCCCTTTAAAAGTCCTTTGAAGACCAAAAAAATATTTTTGAGAAAGTGGGATGACAGGCTGCTAGTGAGTGAACTCCAAAGTTGATGACATACACTTTCTCCCCTCAGATTGTTTTATTTATGTTGAAAAACAAAAAAATGCATTTTGCTAAGTTACTGTGATTTTTGCTATGCCATTATCGCTGAGTCAGTGTTCAGCTCACAGTCCTTCTCAGATGAGCACAAATAAATAAATCAGGAATACATAAAGTAAATCAAAGGAAGGAAGCATAATACAGCATGGGAGCTGGATTTATTGTCCCCACCCTTAGAAAATTCTATTCCATTATTTTAGGCAGGCCACAAAATGAAAGAACTCAGGAGTTTTTACATGATGTTCTGTTCTAAAATTGCTCCAACACTGTAAAATATGATAACCTGTGGTTTTGAAAGCTCAGAGCAACATTGTTAAGTTTGTTACACTGTAACAAATTTGACAGTAGTTTGACTTCCCAGTTACTTCCTTTCAAGTTTTAATGAAACCATCTTAATATTTCAGGAGTTGAGCCATAAAGTCATCTTGTCATATCAACATGTATTTCAAAATGTAGATAAGTAAAAATTATTCAGTCCTTGGATCATAGACATCTTAACTTGCTTGATTAAACCTTTTTTGAAACTTATACATCTTTTGCTCCATCTCCAGCAAGCTTTCCTCTAAAATATCACTCAAATCCTGAAACCCCCCCAAAAATGTACAGCAGCTTTCAGTCTCTGTGTAGGGAATACTTCACAGGGTCCAGAAAAAGTCAGGCAAAAAAGTATGTCCTAAGCAGCAACTCAGATGTGATTTCTGAAAGGAGCAAAACCAGCTGAGAATCCCTGGTCTAGTAAACGTGTCAGATATTTATGTCAGGAAAATACAGATTTTAAAAACCAGAATGGCAAAAGCACATTTTAATCTGTCACCCTGTGTTTGTCAACAAGTATGCTCAAACATTAATGTATGCCACAACACAAGGCAGTTCAATGAAATTAAGCTCCATAAATACATTTTGATGAGTTTCTGATGACTAACCATGAGTCTAAGGGGTCATAACAGCCCTTAACTGTGAAACTGTCAAATAATTCGTTTGCACCAACTTGGAACCCCTCAGCTTATTTAAGGTTAACTCTCATGAATCACTGCTAAACCTTACGTAAGATCAACTTTAGTAATGATAGGCTTACGCTGATATATAAAATATATACTTAACCAAACCTATATTCCTATTGTACATTACCTTATGATCACCAGAAGTAAGAGCCACTTGAGTTTAACTATGCATTCTTACGTACAGCCTAATTAATTCAGCACACAAGGGCACAACTCTGAAAGTCAGAGAGACTCAGCATAAAACAGTGAGTAATCCGTAAGTACCATAGCACATAAAATACTTAAACCTAAAATTTCTCATACTTTCAATATTGTATATTAGTGGTGGTATTTCCAGAAATGGAAACAAAATACATTCTCCTTTCTTCAATAACCATTTTGGTTAAAAAATTAAATTTGAATCTTAACGGTATGCTACCCTGAGCTGCACAATGAGACACACACACTTCAGAGTCACTTGAGTTTTACCTTCAAATGTCTTGTAGCTAGAAAGATCCCTTTATCAGGAATCAAAGGCTTCCCGAAGATCAATGAACTCAGCACCAAGCTTTTGATTTAGAGATATTTACCTACTTGTTAACAAAGGGAAACAATGCAAAGCACTGATCAACCACAGAATACAAAACAGGCAAAGCCAGCTTGTTGGTCACAGAAATAAGGTGAGTTTCTTAATGCAAAGGTCTTGTCAAAAAAAAGCAGATTTACACACCATTTACTTCAACACCAATAAAGCTAATAATATCTAATGTCCATAACGCCTACATCAGTTTTTTCCCTCTCCTTGTAAACTGGAATTATGATATTTACATCCCACTTCCTAGGAAAAGAGAAAGGTCTTATAACCTATCAAAGAGAGACACACATTTCTGTTTTAGACAAAGCCAAACCCTGCCAGCTGAAGACCTGTGCATCTCCACTGGGATAATTCCAGTAAACTAGATAGCACACTAAATATGTTATCCATTACCCTTCTGATGTTTACTTGTTTTGTTTATAAAAATCAAAGAGTACTTTCTTTTTCTGTCTGATCTTACTGAAGGCTATGGAGTAACTCTCTGTGGCGAGTAAACCCCAGCCAGCAGCTAAGCACCTACACAGCCACTTGGCTCACTCCCCTCACCACAGGATGAGGGAGAGAATAAAGCAAAAGCAAGAAAACTCATAGGTGAAGACAAACACAGAAGTAAGCAAAGATGATGGAGAACAAACAAGTGATGCAAAGACACCAACTCATCACCACCCACAAGCAGACTGATGCCCCTCAGTTTCTAAGCAACAACCAACCACCTAGAAAGACTAAATCCCTCATGTTGGGGGTTTTGGGGTTGTTTTTTGTTGGGTTTCTCCCCAGTTGTTGAGCATGACATTTGATGGGGTAGAGGAGTGTCCCGTTGGCCAATTCAGGTCAGCTGTCCTGGCTGCATCCCCAGTCTATAGAGTAAGAGGAAGCCTCGACCCCAGGCAAGCACTGCTCAGCAACAGCCAAAACACTGGTGTGTTATCAGCACTGGTTTACTCACAAATGCCAAGCACAGCACCATATGGACTATTTTGAAAAAAGTTAACTCCATCCCACTACCCAAAAGGATAGGGCATAAGTTATTAATACCTAGTATCAAAGAAAAGAATAACCCGTTTAAAATCCTCTTTCCATCTGCCTTGCCTATACAAAAGCATATTTGCTGTGAATTCCACTTGTCATAGCCAAATTCCATGAGAATTTCTTAAATCTGAAGAATTCTTAAGTAAAATCGTCTGTGATTTTAGTAACAACCTCCAAGGCTAAAAAATGCTTCAAAAAGCTCAGGAATTCTTTGCATTACCCCTCTCATTTTAGTCTTGCCAGCGACATAAATTACAAATATTAACTTATTTCTGTATCTCAATAAAATTCCCTCTCATCCCCAGAGTAGCCACAAATTTAACATTCATGCAAAAGAAATGTGGACCCTACAGAACTGAGTCAGGTACATCATATTTATGTTTAGCCATTAAAAAGCATTTACTGTATTTATTTCTTCAAATATCCTGCCTGCCTACACATTTCAAAACTTTATGCTCCTATATGTAGGAAATATATGCAAATGCAGTACCTACTGTAAAATACTCATTTTCTGCACTTCTCATCTTTTTCTTGGTTAGTAGAAGAGAGAGGAACCAAAGAGTCTATCACAAGTTTTAGACAGAATTATAATATACACTGGGTTATCTCAAAAAATTTAAATGTCCCTTGGTTACCATATTCCAAAGCAAAACCTATTACACCTATTCTGCATACATTATGAAAGTTTTAAATCTCATCTGACAAATTCAATTAAGCACATCCTTAGAAGCTGGTTGTACAGGTAATGTAAGTAGTCATAAGGATGTTTAAGACTTCATTAAGGGATACAGGTAAATTGTATTAAGATATATTCAACTAACTTAGCACTAAAACAACTCAAATACACTCCTTAACAAGCATCACATTAGCTGACTAAATCAGTGCTTTTCAGAAAGCAAAGGAAATATTGGAAGCACTCTGTTTTTACAGTTCTTTTAGGATTTCCTTGCACACAGGCTAAATGGCCTTATTCCTGAGCCATCTCACCGTGAGGACACAGAGGCAACCATCAAACAGGTGTTAGACGGACATAGCTCCACATGACATCAGCTGTACTTGCACACCCTCATGCCCCCAGTGCCTCTGTGTTATTAATAAACTCAACGTAGTTCTTCAAAAAAAACCCCATCTACAGCCCTTTTGTTTATAATTTCATTTGCCAGATGGGCTAGCGGTTGAGAACCTGGCATTCAAGCTACTTCCCAAGAGCCTTGGAGCTGAAGGGCATGTTTTTGCAAAAGCCAAGAGAAAACTTATGCAGGTTCCTGAATAGATGCATCTCCTGGTTTATGTAAGGACTGAAGGGCAATGCTATATCCAAGGTATAGAACTGCAACAAGTCTATTGCCAAAACACAGATGGGAGCAACCAGCATGGGCAAGGAATGTTACGAGGGATATGAGGGACTGGCAGCCAAATACGGATCCCTACTTCAGGAGGAAAATCTGAAAGATGTTAGTGAGATTACACACACATGAGAAGCAAGAGAGATGGGGTTACTAAACTGAGTTTAGAGATGTATTAAGTGAATGAAAATAAAAGGGGAGTACTTCACCATTGCCTACAGAAGTTCCAAAAACTGTAACAGAAGTATTTAGGTCACTTAACTACACTTCACGTGTCTACCATCCCAAGCACAAAGTCAAGCAGATAAACCAAAAGATAACCAAACAAAATCAAGAGAGACCTTCTCAGCTCCGAGCAAAACATGTTTTACAGCATAATCCTTTCAAAGTAAAGCGTTGTATAAATATTCCTTCAAAACAACAGTCATTTCCCACTAGGTTTGAAGAAAAATCATGCTCTTGATTCTTTGATGCCTGTTTAAAAAAAAGAAAATACTTAATTACATATAACTTAGATAATTTATATACAGCTTTTTTGGAAAGACTTTGAAAATAGTTGTATTAAACTTATTTCCACAATCATAACCAAAAATGAGCTTATAGTGTATATAGAAGCCATTAACCAAAGTGCCTTAGTCCATAAAGCAAACCATTTCCAAAACAGTATTTTATCAAAGGCTGGCTAGTTTGACAATACTGCTGAGGTATATCATTAAGTACCCCATTAAACATGGTCACTGGTATATGTTAAAACATTTATGAATACACTTCACTGGCATCCAGTTTAGGATATTTTACCATTTTTAAACAAACAATAAATTGGAAGTAATGTTCAGGTAATGTGGTTTCATTCCTTTTTCTTTTCCTCTATCCACTCATTAGGGAAGAACATCTTTTATCAGATATAATACATACACAATGCATCAATAATTCTTTTTACGAGCTCTCGGTAGTACCATATCTTTTTAGTTTGTGGTTAAATAGGACTGAACAAATATACTCTCAAAGACTGATGAGAAAAATGAAGTGAATGATTACAGTAAATTTGTAACGAATTTTCTTGTCAGCAATATATTTTGATGGATTTGAGTTTGATATTAGGAAAAAAATCTTCAATATGAGGGTGGTAGATCACTGGAACAGGTCGGCCAGAGACTTAGTGGAGGCCCCATCCCTGAAGATATTCAGGGTCAGGCTTGATGTGGCTCTGAGCAACCTGATCTAGTAAAGGTGTCCCTGTTCAGTGCAGGGAGGGTTGGACTAGATGACCTCTAAAGGTCCCTTCCTACCTCACATATTCTATGATTCTATTAAAACATTAGTCAATCAGATAAAAATATAAACTTTATTAGTACGTCTCCTGGTTTAACCTGGTCACCAGCTAAAACCACCACAGCTGTTTGCTCAGTCCTCCTGCTCCCAGTGGGATGGGGGAGAGAATTTAAAAGGAAAAAGAAAGTTTAAAAAAAATTTTAAAAACCCTAACCACCTTAGTTTGAAATAAAGACAGTTTAATAGAAGATAAAATGAAAATTATTATGATTATAATAATAGTTATATATACACAGAGCAAGACATCATACGGTATGGAATATCCCTTTGGCTGTTTGGGTCACCTGTCCTGACTGTGTCCCCTCCCAGCTCCTTGGGTGCTGCCTGTCTTCTTGCTGGCAGGCCACTATGAGACCCTGAAAAGTCCTTAACTGCTTGGCAGCAGCTAAAACATCAGTGTGTTCCCCACATTACTGTCATCCTAAATCCCAAGCACAGCACTGTGCAGCTGCTCAGAAGAGAATTAGCTCTATCCCAGCTCAAACCAGGACAGTGTTATAGTTACTTTTCATATACTGAAATTGTTCCTGAGATTTGAACTCAGAATATACACAGTGTCTCAAAATATATGTTTTCTTTATGAACTGTGTAATTTCAACCACCCTGCCACGTAACAGAACATCCTTTTCTAATTTGAAAAGTACTTTTGGAAGAGAAAAGCACTGCTACTTAACATAAAGTTCTGTATCCTCCCTCAGCAGAGCAGCATCATTGCCTCACACAAAATCTGGAAAGTTATTTTTACCCTCTGTAAGGTATTGATCACAGAAGCTGTGCACTGGCAGCATTACCTGCCAGGAAAGCTCTGCCACACCGGTTATTTGGTCTTTCATAAGAGTTTGGGTTCTTTGTTTTGCTTTGTTAGGTTTTTTTAAAATTCTGATTAAAACAAAATAATCAGAACAATGGCAACATTCACTGGTATAAAGTTCCAAGCAAGAAATTATGTTCAGTTGTCTTATATCAAAATATTTATAAATATTTTTTATACAGAGCAAAATAATCTCTCCAGCGTTGATGCACTGTTCTCTTAGAAGTTAAAATGAAGTCAAGTTTTTAATTTAGTTCTTAAACAATCATGCCAATAATGATGACAGATGCACCCTTTATCAAGGCAGAAAAGGCATCCTGCTGTGCCTATTCATCAAGAATATGAGGCTATTACAACATAGTTTAAACCTGTTAACTTTAGTCTTGTTTATGCTAGTGGAAAGTAAAACATGTTTCATCCTTCCATACAGCTTTTTGCTGTCTGCCTTTCCTTTTGGAGAGAAGCAACAAGAAAAAATTGACTACTATTCAGTACATAATTGGAAGGTCAAGGGATGAGATTATTGCTCTCCAGACAGCACCTAGGAGATATTTGGAGTGTGATATCCAGCTTCCCATCCCCTTGTACACAAAAGGCATTAACAAAGCTGAGATAATCAAATAGTGAACCCCCAAAACAGTGGGAAATTGGAGAAGACACTGTATGGGAAGAGGCCAAGAAAGCTGAATTTGTTATGCAATCTGAAGATGATGGTCAGACAGGATGTGATTTTCTCAACTACCCAACAGCAGCTCCCTTAGAGGTTTCAGACTGTGCTAGAAGCACTAGCTGCAACACTTGTAAAATTCCTGAAAAAAGTCAGATCTGCTGACACAGGGAAATTAAAAAGAGTATATATTGTTGACTTCAATATCATAAAGTAGCTATGCCTTAACCTTTTGAACAGTCACTCCCAGAACACCAGCTAAATTAATGCTTAGGAGTGTATATTACCTAATATGTATGAAACGCATACGCAAACATTTTGTGTGTGCTTTCAGCAGGACAAAGGTTAATAAACTTGATCTTCAGTGGGAACATTAATAAACAGGGCTTTCTCTCACAGTGGAGGAGAAGGTCCTCCAGTTCCTGTCCAAAAATTCATGTGATATTTATCTTTTTAAAAAGAAAAGCCACCAATCCCACTTGAGCGATGACAGATGTCTTTGCCACCAAAGGAAATAAAAGAGGAAAAGTGGAAGACAAAGTGTATCCAAAATGTGAACGTAATTTTGTCCAGGCTTTTTGGCTCCATTTACTAAGTATGATGGGAAGAAGTGGAACTCTTATTAATAGCAGAGAATGTAGAAGATCCCTTGAAAAAATACTGAATAGAGTTAATTACTGAAAATGGAAAGCGTCCGGTTGTTTATTGATTATACTACAGTATTTAAGAATACCCTTACACATAAAGTACCAGTCTGGAAAAGTGATATTGATTTTAGCTTGATAATTACAACCAGACTAGTCCGTTTGTAATACAAAGCTTTATTCAATAAAATATTTACCATGAAGTTCTCTGGGCCATACAGTACAATCAGTTACTCACCCATGATCTCTTATAGCACCAAAATATTCAAAAGGGACATCTGACCAAGTTTGATGGGGTTTGTTGTTTGTTTGGACTTGTTTGTTTCAGGTTTGGGGGTCTTTTGAGGTGAGGTGAAGGGGAATGATAACTCCTGGGGACAGTTCTCTTTATTTGCTTCAATAACTGAAAGCCTGAATGCTGCAAAAGTATAGAAATTACCAAAATACCTGTAATTTTCTTCATCATGGCAGAGCACAATTACAATTCCAGGCTTCCTACCTGCTTTCAGTAAATAATCAGCCTCAAAAACATGAGAAAGACTTCCAAAGTCTTTTGAGATTGAAAGGTCCAATTAACATACTAAATGTTTAGTAGCTTTTAATTTCCTAGTAGCCTGCCTTACATTGCCTTTAAATAACATTGCACTCAGTATAGTGGCCTACATATCTAAAATCCTGCAAAGGAAAGCTAGAACCACAGGAAAACAAACATGTAATTTTATAGATGTTTATTCCTATTGCAAAGTATTTTCTCTGAAAGAACAGTTGGTAATCTAATTAGAATTCACTAAAAAAGAATGATAATTCAACCAAACACTACCATTTCCTTATCATCGTTTGCTTTATGGTTACCTATAATTAGAGATGACTTTAAATCAATTTAAATAAATCTGAAGCCACTTAATAAAAAGAATAGCCTGCAAACATTGCTCAGTCTCTGTTTCTCAGCAAGGAGAGTCAGGGGCCAACAGAGGACTGCATCTGCGTGGCTAAATGATGGTATTCAGGCTAAGAAAGAATAATTTGGTTTTATCTAGCATACTGACAATGAAAAGAAAAGATATACACTATATTAATTCTCATTCTAAACTCAAAGTAAGTTTAAAATAATGTATTCTAAAGATAAGCTTTTCCAGTCTAGGATGGATGCACAGGTCCAAGTAATAATTTCTCAGATACTATTTGTCAGTGTTCAGACAGGGTCAGTTACCATGAATCTTTTTGGCAATAAAACATAACACAAGTATTTTCATTCAAGAATAAGTATCTACATTAAATAACAATATTCTCTATACAGTATCATTAATGTACAATGCCCTGTGAAAACATAAATGCTGACATACTTGCTCCAAAAATACATACATTGTCTTAAGAAGTTAAAACTTCACACCCTCCCCAAAAGTCACTTTACTCCTGTAATAGGGAAACATAATGCTGCAGGAATGAAGTAAGCAGAGAGCCACAAGAGCATTTTTACCATGATGGCCTGTTCCATGATACAAGGGGAAAATCTAGCTGTATCTTTGAAACCACATGCTGTACTCCAACATTCTCTTGAAAATTACACCAGGCAAAGGACTGGAGCTTTGTCACTTCAGAAGTCTATTCCACACATCGTTAAAATTGAAACTTTGAATCTTTAAAAAGGGCAAGATTATGAACTCTTTCACTTGCTGTCACCATAGAAGTAATTTTAACTTTTACTAGAACATTGCTGGCACCCTGAGTTCTACCTGCAGGAAAAATAAATGCAATTTGTGACAGAAACTAATAGTTTTAAGTCAAAACCATTTTTCCAAGGTAGTTGCATGAAGTAATATCAGTATGTTTTATTTTCTAACATACATCATTTGGTAAAGATCAAATTGGAGTGGCATACAAATTTTCTCTCATCTTTTAAATTTGCTCAGTATATTGACTATTTCTCTGATTTATGTCCTAAGATGAAGTGCTGGTGATGGCTACATAGAGATCTTTATCTGTGGGACAAGAAAATCTCTACGCTCTACCAGTTTGATTCAATATTCTCTGCAAATAAGCATTTACAGGTAGAAATGGGAAACTATGAATCTACAAATTAGAAATGCTCACCAAACATTTTGTAGAAAAGAAGTACAATAGCATTCACCTCCGTTTTATTTCATCATAAATGCTAACAGGAGTTGTTCAAGAGATGCGAACATCATTTTTATGCTACCAGCAGAATCAAAAGCTACACAGAGAAGCATTTACGTTTCTAAGGTCCTTATAAGTTCTAATATATTATATTACTGTGAACATTTTGGACATCAATTAGTACTTTAAATCACACAGCAAAGTTCAGAAAAAAGTGGGTACAATAATGCTCCACTGTTGTAGTGGTGCTCATTAAACACCCAGGTGACTAGAAATAAACCAGAATTTGTAACCTGTACTTAGGTTGTTTCTCTGTTGATAATAACCCAGCCAGGATTTTCAAACATTTTTACCCAAGCTCAAGAAACCATATCAAAATATACCTCCACTCCTCCAAATACTTCTGTAAGTATTTTGATTATCTGAGAGCGATCATCTTAAAGTGAAGTATGTACGTAAGATGAGGAAATGCAAAAGTGGAAATGTCTATGATTTCGGTTCAGCACTTCAGCCAAGGTGAATTCTCAGTGTGCAGCATCTTGAAAATCCAGTCACTTACTCAGGCAGCTGCTATCTTTATTTCAGTGTTAAATTTAGACAGGCATATATGTAGATGAATATTTTAATTTAGCTCTGCAGTGCTTGCTTCTAAGATGCTGCACAGTCAGTTTCAAAAGTGTTACTACTGTTTATATCTGTTCTAACTGTCCTGTATTTAAAAAAAAAGTTACTATACTTTGTGTTTCCATGTATTTATTAATTACTCCAGAAAAGATGAGAAACAGTATCCCTAAGATTAACCAAGTTCTCATTTCCTAAAGTGACTACATTTTATTAAAAAAAAAAATAGCTGCAGAATATCCTATCAGATCAGCAGTTAAAAACAAAATCATAAGCCATACAGACTCTTATCACATCTTCAAGCAGAACCAAAAGGCAGAACATCTGTATCTTTCTTTTCAGCTTTCAAAGAAGGGTTTTTTAGCATTTAATACATATCCTCAGAGCACCTGCTGCGTTTGTCTTACAAGACAGACATGGAAGTAAGCTCACTTGAAGTAACTGAGTCCAGCACCACGTCCCCTGGGGATGACAAAACTATGAAGGGATCAGTTTCTAGCAAGGGAGAAGTGCACAGGCTACCAGCCTCCTACTGATGCAAGAGCAGAGCAGGTAAGTCTCATTTTGTCAGCTATTTTATACAGGAGGTTTCAGATACTACACAGAACAAGAAAAGTTCAGTACCTGTGGAACAGTTTCACCACACCCTCTATCGTGCTGGGTTGAAAGAAATAAAACCACACGATTAGCATCTGAAATTTGCCTTTCAAGGCAACAGCCAAACAGCCAAGCAATCTTTCTACTCTCTTGGTAGCAGTTCAGTGGCACTTTTGCAAAAGCAGTGCAGTTTTGAAACGGCACTTACAAGTTGACTGTTTCCTTGCTAACGGTGGTGTCAGGCTGTAAAGGTATAAGTAGGTTCAGACAGAGAATGGAAGATTCTCCACAAGCACACAACAGCTTCCACAGCTGCCTTTTGCCCAAAAGTCTTTGGATAAATCTAAAACCTGCTGCTTCACATATTACTGCTTCCAGGGGCTCAAATGAACTCAACTCGTTCTGATGTAATTAGCAGCAGTCTTCACAAGATCATGATACATTCTTGTATTAGACAAAACCATCTGTTATTACTTCCAAGAGACCTGTACATTTCTAGATCAACAGATCTAGTTTAGAACAGGATAAAAAAAAAAAAAAAAATCAGTGACCATGTCCATTCCTTTTATCTATCTTTTTATTGCTATAGTCTGTACTGATCTAGTTGTCGTTCTACTAGGCAACACATTTTAAAATGGATCTTTATTTTGCCTCAGATCCAGTGAGCAACCTAGAACACTCAATTGACTGCAGAGTATATCTCTCTGCATGGACAGGTATTCCACCCATGTTCTGGCCAAGCACAAATCAGTTCCAGCTCGAAACTACACAGGCAGATTAAAGCATCAAAGCTTTTCAGCAGGTCTTGTGAGCTCAGGTAAGTGTTGTACCACTGCAGTACCTGCAGTGTTGTACTAACACAAACACACTCCACACAAAATCTGGAGACAGAATATTAAAGACAAATGACTATGCAAGAATCTGCATGTGTTCTCTTAGACATATCAATTGTCACATAGTCAGTACTAAACAATATACCAGGGTTTGCTTCCACAGTTTAAAATACGATTATTATTTTAGTATTGCTTTTGGAAACTGTCGCTTTCTTTTCCCTCCACCTCCAAGTTCTACAAGAAACCTTCTTTAGTCATCAGGGATATATATATTGAAGGTTAAAATATATTTTGTTATGTATTAGGCACTACAAAACTCTTAGAGAAAAGTAATCCCCAAACCTATATTCAGTTAATAACATTTAAGAATAATTCCAAAGAACTCGATAACTTGATTGAATGAGTACATTTTCACTGTCCCTTATCTTGGCTTTAACAATAAAAGAACATGTCTTCTTATGACAAGAACAGCTCTCACACCTTGAAGCTCCTATAATTCTTCTTCGAATCGCCGTCATTCTTTAATATGTCCCATCCTCTGTGCCTGAGGCAATACAGTGTTAAACTACCACTTTAAAACTACCACTTTAAAAGTTTGAGTTTGCCATGTGTATTATACTCAGTGTATGCACTAGTGTGCACCTTTTACTGAGGGAATCACATTCTGGATAGGATACAAATGACCAGTTTATAGAGCTATATCAAGCAGTAGTATTCTGGACATATTAAGAATAGATGATATTTATTGTGGAAACATGAAAAAGAAAGGGACAGAGAAGCCTGCCTGAGAACAAAGATCACAGAGGCACTCTGTTGATCTTCTGCCAACACTTTACAATCCAATAAAAAAAATTAATTTTCTATATTAACAATGTTAGTTGAGCTCTTGCTTACTCTGTAGCAATGTTTGGATCATATATCAAGAGTCTCTGAGAGACAGAGTTTACCAGCTCCTGCCATGGTCATCACAGTAAGTTTGAGGAGTTTTATGAAGCAGACTTAGCTGATGCATAGAACTTAGTCTTGTTATTTGAATGCATCGCAGTACACTGTAATCTGTCTGTTTTCCAATGTATTAGATTAACATTTATCTCTTTAAGCACACAGCTTATCTGTCAAAAAAATCCTCTACAGTGTCTGGAGCTATGTCTCCAAACAGAGTGTCCTAGTTCCACACAGACTGTTATTTAGTGTCCCAATTTTCTTCACTTTGATAAAGAAGAAAACTACTCCGTTCTGACAAGTTGATTAACAACAATCAGCATTATTTTCTGAAAAATAGATCAGCTATTCCCAGAAAAACTGTAAAACTAGTCTCATCTATTTTTGACATGGCAGAAATGTACAACAGTTCCAAATATGAATGGCAGTGATAAAGTCAAAGCAGAATTAAAGTAGGGTTACTGGTGTAAGAATTACACCTGCTAGCAAGTATTTTCATGCTCCAAATACATGACTTGACCCCAAAATTGTACTTTGAAAGATGAAGTATTTTCTACAGATTCTAAAGCTTTCATTTCAAAATAAATCTTTTTAACCTTATAACCACAAAAAAAATCTCAAAAAACTAGGCTGAAGCTGTTTTGCTATACTAGCAGGAGTAAAAAAAACCCAACGTACATTTGTCTCTGCTTTTCCTATTTCCATGCTTTTCAACCATAATAATGCATAACACAAGTCAACCAATCTCAGGAACTGCACCTCTCCTCCTCTACGTACCTTTGTGTGTTTGTATTGCTGAATCATGAATTATTAGGTTGATTTTTACTTCTACAGTCCCACACAACTCCTTGCTTTTTTCAATTAATCCTAGAACAGGATTCAAAAGATGCTCTGCCTCACAAGAAATCTGTTTCAAAAGGGTATACCTCTGTACTCTCATGTGCCTTCCTATCTAGCTGATAACTATGGAGTTTCTCCATCCAAAATTGGATATTAAAGATCAAAAGGAATTGTATCTAAACTCCGGAACTTGCAATAGACATAGTCATCTGTACCATGAACAACTGGCTTTCTTGCCATTTTTCTATGGCAAGAAAGCTGATTTGAGGATATTACAAAAGAAGATGACCGGGAAGTATGTCATAATTCACAGTGATGCTCTCTGCAGATGTCATTGAGAAGTGGTACCCACCCAGCACACTGTAGATACAAAAACTTTTGCTTAAAGGTAATCTATATTGTGAATGCCCCTCATGTCCCTGTTTGTATTCAGAACACTCAACACATACCACTACAGTAATTTAAAGCAATATTATTCGGGCTATCTTTTAGATTATAATGATTAAATATAAATAGGTCAGTTCTACTCTGCTTCTTCACTGATAGAAATTTTGGAAGCCAATTTTTATTTGATTTTATATATAAAGCCACATCTTCAAATATCAAAACACTCTTTGAATATCAGTGTCATAAACAGGACTCAAAAATTCCAAGATAGAAATGAGAAGCTAGTATGTGAATCTGTGCTGAAAAGCAGCAATCACATGCAACCCTAACCCACAGCAGAAAGAAGACAGCTTAGCATAGTCCTTTGCCCACATAAAGAAAAAAAAAAAAAAAAATCACCTAATTATACAAGATTTCTGGTAAGCTGTGATCTTAAATATAATTCTAAAATATCCCAGTTGTGTATAGAGGGAAATGATACAGCACTGGTCTTGTAAGAAAGTTATGACACCAAACTGCATACAGAGTACACCACACCTGTCTTGAACCAGTACTACACATTCTCTGTTTGAGTGTTGATCATAACTCTGTTATAACTTATCATAATCAATGCCTTGTTCTAGAAATTAAAGTCATGATATGATCAATTTCACTAAATGTTCCTACTAACTTTCTAAATTTCACCTCCTCCAACACACTTGCAAAAAATACATTTTTAATCACAAGATTTTAAAGCAGTAGTCACAATATGTTTAACAAAATTTATCTTTAGACCTTCTATGAGAGGAACTGTGGAAGGACAGAGAGCAAAATATAGCTAATCCCAGGGCAGGAGTTAAATTCAGTCCTAAATGAAACCACATTGCTCTGTACAACAAGATGCAAAACTTGCGAGGTATTCATAGCATACTGCCATGAGGGTTTTAAACTAAGTGAGAAATTCTGTCTTAAAAACAAATCCAAAAATACTTGAATAATTTCTTAACATGAAAGTACAACTGCACTGATATAAACCATCTCAGGTTCAACAATGCCAAAACCCTACCATAGCCCTGAGGCACAAAAATTTTAATTAGCACTTCAAACATAAACATAGCCTATCTGGTCTTACCAATAACAAATGGAAAGACCTCGAAACAGAAGTAGTTGATGTAAAATAAAAGCAGCTACACTAACTGTAATAAAATTGAAGTTGCAGACACCCACCTCTCTACCTAGGGCTGCCTTCCTTTCTATATTAGCAATGTTAAAAATCATTGTGGTGCTGGCATTTTTTAATAAATGCAAGTTCTACAAAGGATAAAAACCTTTTTTTTTTGCCAGTAATAATTTCTCTCATCTAAATCCAATACAAATGAGAAAACTAATACCACATTACCAACTTATTAAACAGAAAGTTTTTAATTGAACTTCCCCTTCATTTGCTTGTAAAACCAGAGCTGAACTCTCTTGCCAGTTGAGCTACCTTTTTTATATGAGTTCTTTCAATACCAAGAAAGCACAGAAATATGCTACATATAATTTAAATTGACAAAACACCCCAAAGAAACAGGATTTTTCATTATTAGCATTATGCATGCAACCTGTGCCACTGGAGTTTTCCTTTTACTCTCCTTTGGGGGGAAAGTGGGGGGGAGAAGGAAAATCCATTCTTTTCTACAATTCAGCTACTTCTTTTCCTACTGAAAATATAAAATGTCTGTTCTCAGTATGGCATCTCAAAGTACTAGCAATGAGAACACTTGTGAGAAGGAGGGGAAAAAAACCCAACCAACAACAAATGGGTAAGTTAGCCTTACTAAGTCCCTCAGTTCACCTTATACTTCAGAATTCACCACTACTTAACAAGCAACCCCACCTGCAAAACCATTTCCAACAAAAGGTAAATAGGAAACATCAGATAAACCAAACTAAAACAGAGAAGGAAAAGTTATAGACTGGATATCTTCATCTTTTAGGTTTAAAGTGTTGACTGGAATTACTAATGAGCAAGAGTGTAAACTGCCAGCAGTATTTCTGGCAGAAGCAAACTAAGACATGAGATGGGAGTTTCTTTCTGGAAAAGCAATACCCCAAACACAATTTCATCAAGAAGAAACAGACATTGCATACTGCCTGAAAGGCAGGCACGTATGAGACTTAGCTTCTCTTTTTTTTTTTTTTCTAAGTTTTATTCTTTTAAACACAAAGACACTCAAACAAGCAGTCTTTGGGAAAATGAAATGACAGTGAGTTATAGAGCAACCAGACCAGGGGCAGGAATTCCTTTTATCTGCCTTCAGCCATCTCCATTGCCATGCCTTTCCTCAGATACCAATTTCCTGAAGTGCCCTGTTTTCCAGAAAGAAAGAGGATATGAAGAGAGGACAATACGACAGATTTTTTGGGGGTAAAAAAGTAATTTAAATCTGTTACCATGAAACAAAGAGGACTTAAGAAACCAATGTTTTATTTATATTATTTTTAAGAAGTGGGCAGCATAACATGTGGAAGCTGAGCAGAAAAATCAAGTAGCAATGGAATGCAGAACACCTGGCTCTGTGTAAAGAGAGGCATACGCTTTAGCAGAACATCTTGTAGCGCTTAGAGAGAGAAAGGATCAAAGATCACCTATCAGCACTGTCAGTTTCCTCAGGATGATGTTTTTCTACTCAGTAAGCTGCAGATCTAAAGTACTCCAAGCACTAAGCTTCCAGAGGAGGCTACAGAGAGCTGCTTCATTTGCTTGGGAAAGGAAATACATACAACAGCACAGGGCTTGAGAGGTAATTTCATTTTTTCATTAGGTTATTAAAGACCATGAAATATACATCAGTCTTCTTCCACAAGGTCAATCATAAGCATCAGTTCTTAATATTGCTTTTAAAATGTCATAGCAAGTTAAATATTGCTGGTCAGCCTCTCCAGTCTCAGGGGAGCACAGCAAACAGAGAGGTTGGGTGGGACATAGTTACAGTTTTCTGACCACTGTTATAGCATTTGAGAGACAACATTGAGCCAGCTGTCAGATGGAGTGCAACAGACTTCAAAAGCATCATTTTTCACTGTATTCATGATCATCCTTAACCACCTAATACAGGCTGCATGGAAACTGCCAGGATGCTGGCCATATTTACACCAGCAAGTTTATGCACCAATTCTGAAGGCTTAGGCAGTCTCTTCTCCCTTCACAGCTGCAGAGCAACCCAGTAAGAGGTCTCCCATCATTAATTCAAGCTTCCTTTATTTTCAAGAGAAGTGAAGTGTTTCAGGTTCTTGCTATTTATTCTCACTTCAGCTCTAATTTAATGCTCTAAGAAGAGAATCATGCAACCGCAATGAAAGTCAATGAAAAGTTAAATACAAACAAAACCAAATACAAAAGGTGAACTTCCATGACCAAGTTATAATACCCCTCCATACTAAAACTGAGATGGCAGAATCAGTTAAGATCTCCCTTAATGAGTACTAGAGGTGCATGGACCATTTTTGAGACTAATTCATGACTACATAGAAAGTAGATTTTCTAGATATTTATATCATATGCCTGTTAATCTGTATTTAATAAACTATCAGATTAATTTATCTCGTGATAAGTCTGTGATCATTAATTTTCTGACACTTTTCTAGTAGAAGAAATTCAGTCATTTCCTGTCTGAAATTCTTATCTAAATAATGTGGTTTCTGTTGCTAACCACGTATCTTCAGCTGAGCAACATTTCAGTTTACCAGTTTGGGGGAAAGGAAGGCTGGTGGACACTGCTGTGAGATGCCCACACCCGAGCAAAATAACATATATATAAGTCTAAATTATTTAGATATGCTTGAGAATTCTGTGTGTAATCTTACTTGTGCAAATGCAATGGTGTTATACGCAAATTCTTTGAAATGCTCCTATTTTTTAACCTATTTTAGACATAATAGTACCCTCTAAAGTGATTTGTAAAAAAAATTATATGACATCACTGGCAGTGCCTTTCCAATCTAACAAACTAATCACCTACTTCACCAAAAACTCACACAAGACACACTTGTGCAACACGAAGTACACTGGTTTCCATAGTCTCCTAAGAGCAAAACTTGCTAGCATGTGGTCTACCAAAATCAAAACTTTTTATATCTTTCTCCATTAATCCTGTTAGTAACATGTATCAAATACTATTCATCAAAGATTGATTTAAAAGACACACAAGGCCAGACTTTGAGTCTTACTAGAGACTAAGACCATGAATTCTGAGTTCATTTTCAGTTCTGACTGTTATTAAGCTCTAGTTTTGGTTGAACTGCTTTGTATTTTTTTTGCCTCAGTTTATTTCCACAGACCATTGAAGGATTAGCTCAAGCTTATAAGCCATTTTAAACAAAAAGGGATTTCCCTATAATTGCTAAGTGATACAATTACTGATGGCTTCCTTCTGAACTGAAAGAAAGGAATTCTTTTGAAAAAGAGTTTGCTTTTACAGCATGCTTGTTCTGATTATAGCTTTTTATGGCCCAGGAACAATGAGCAAAGCATTTACACTGGTTCACCATTTATATTAATATACATTATATTGAATTAAAAATACTTAATAAGTGCTTGGGGTCCAACCTAATTTTCTTGCACACTCAAAGAAAAATAAAGACTATTTTGAGGAAAAATATACATCTGTACATGGTTTATGGTAGGCAAAACACAAACGAAAGCCGATATCAACCAACCAATTTTTGCTAGCAATCAAGATCCTCAAATGAAGAGTTTTCCCAAGGTGTTTTCACAGGCTGAGTGTTTTTTCAACTTGCTTAAACAGGATAGCAACATTTTTGTATGAAACTCAGCCCATGTCCTTAGAAACATTAGCTGCACACTACCACTAAGGGCCAGTTCACTGCGTAATGATGGCAAGAGCAGCTCTCCATCTACTTCATCAGTAATCTTGGCAGCCACAACCCTAAATCTGCACCAAACAAGATCTGCATGGAGAATCTTCTACTAGTTTCAGGTAAAAATGAGGTGAAGGTACAGTAAAAATAAATTTAAAGATTCAGCCAGAAATGCAGGTCTTCCTTATTTTTGAAAAAACAGATTCTACCCTGTGACACAAAACAATGTGTTTACTAATTTACATTGATCAAAGAAAAAAAAAAAAAAAAAAAAAAGAGAGAAAGGGGGGATAAAAGGGCTTAGAGGCTTTAGAATCTTACCATTGTATTAGAATAGTTTGTTAGTGAATATAAAATGGAGTGGAAAAGCAAAAACACAACCCCACCCAGTACTTGTATCAAATGGCCTTCATATGTTATCTCCAATAAAGATTTTAAAAGAAGAGCATATGAATGAAAACAAGAGTACTTGGAAAAATGAATCCTGGCAAGCTTTTCCAGAGACTCACCTTTTCCACTGGAATTGCTTGTAAGCCACACAACTGGCATGAACTTCTACATAAGAATTGGATGACAACAGCTATTGCAAGAGCATGAACTGTAAAGGTCCACAAAGCTTCCACTTTCTCATCCCACACAATCACTAGTGTGAAAGATAAAATATATTCTCAAACCAAATAGACCTATTGTTTTAAACAGCATTTGAAGCCTGAGCAAACACAAGATAAATACTGGGTTGTCAAGAATTGTAATAAGATTAAAAACACTAAAATAAACAGGCAGAAAACACACAGGAGGGGTTCACTAAGAAGAAAGAATTTCAGCTGCATCCAAAAATAAGATTACTGGTTTAACAGGAACAAATGTGTTCCAAATAAAACAACAGAAAGAACATAAAGGCATCGAAACCACCTGCACTGCGATGCCCTTTAGCACCCCAGTCCTGGCAATTCATCAAACAAACAAGTAAATACTTTCTAGCTAGTCCCCCTTAGCTCTGTTTAAAATCTAAGTTCTCTATTCAATGTACACTCTGCATTCAAGAACTATAGACTTAATAGAGAAGTAATTGAAAAGACAAATACTAAAACATTCTCTGAGAGCATAATTTAAAACTTAGACATACATCATTTTTACATTACTGATACTTTTTTCTGCTAGTAACTTGCAAGTTCTCCTTCATTCACTACATCAGGGCAAAGCTGCTGCTCGCTTGACTTCAGTCAAGTACGAATCCTGTACTTTAAGCAGATCACCTGCATGTAATATCAGCAAGTTCCTACCTTTTACAAATTTTATCTTGAATTACTTGTAAGCCAGTTCATGACTTCTGAGACTACAAACATTCTCTTAGAAAATCTCAAAACTAAGAACTAGTTGAGGGTTAAAAATCTTTGCAGAGCCTTCACGCACTGTTGAAAAACAAGAGATTTCAGCTAGAGGTTGATTTATGCTCTTCTGCACTTGTCATTTCCTTCCTGAGACATCAGCTCATTGCGTGCACATGCTTGCCTTACAAAATTATTGCTATGTTAACTTCTAATCAGATACAAGCTAACTTTCTTCTAACACAAGTATGAAGACATTTTATGGCATGCAATGCAATTTTTACGTTTTTCACCCATTATTTTCTTCACCAATTCAGAGATCTATCTCTTCCCCTGACACAGACTAGCAGTATCCTAACCTTGCATCCTAACCTTGTGAAATGTCTGGATATTTCAAATCTTGGCGAAAAAATTTCTCTTTTTTTCTACTTCTTTTGCCCCCCTGTGCACAGCAGGAATTGCAGGTTTCTAGAATTATGAGAATAGCGAGCATGTGTGGAACAGCACCTCTCTTCCACACCATATCACTGCAGGACAGTGGGAAGGGGTGAAAGCATCATCTCTGTGCCTCACACAGTTTGTACAGTGTAAGAGCTGGGAGCATACAGCATCAGATGTGGTATCTATGTCTATATATATATTTAACAGAACTTAGGGCTGTACAACTTCAAGTTTGATCTTTAGTGGTCACTTCACTTTCTGGATTTTCAAGCAAGCAGAAAACAATTTGAATTCTGATCAAGGATTTACCTATCTCAGGACATTTTTTCAAACCAGCCCATGTGATCTGTCAAATAAAACACAGTATTTCAGTGTTCTTACAGACTGGAAAACTGAAATGCACACATGTATTAGCAGTACTGCCCTCACAGGCTATCCTGGATTTCATTTCTTTCACTGTACTTGAAGGGCAAGTACTTAAACAGGATTTTCTGACATAATCAGTTCTTTTTTATTCCTTGAATCCAATCACAGTGAATTCATATTCAATTCCCACTGCTGGCTGACAATAACTAGAAGTTAGTGTCTGGTAACTGTCTTCCCTATATAACTCCATTCAAATGTTAATAACTCTTTCTGATTCACTCTATTCGGGCTTGACTATTTTATCTGACCGGTACCTCTTATTTCTGTGCTCTCCTTCCCTTTCTTCCGCCACAAAATTGTCTGGGTCCTACTCAGTTGCTACTGAATACGTACACAAAATACATATTTTTCACTAATTCCACACATTATCCATACAGAAATATATTTTTTCTTTCCAGGTTACTGAGCAGAATATTTTCCAAGTCTGCAGTTTGGAAAACCACAAGCTTCCTGATAAACACCCACCTGACACCCAGCAACACTGCACTTTTTTTGGGGTTTTTTTTTTTTCTTTGTTTGTGAGGAATGTGAAGATGTGGGGGGGTTTCTGCGGGGTTTTGTTTTGGGTATTTTTACCAATTGTTGTAAACATTTCTATAAAATTCAGCTAAAAAAATGGGTTGTTTTTTCCCCTGAAGTGACATCCCATTCTAAAGACAAAGCAGAACACAAAAGAAGGGCAGAAAACATTAGTTTGCTTCTACAGAGACCAACAGAATTGCTATAAAATAGTAGGAGCAATGTCATGGCAGTAGAACCAAGCTGTCTCACTCCATAAAAAGGCATGTCTAATTGACATTGATCCACCATAGTACACCAAGAGCCCAGGGAGTATTAGGTGTCTCTGTACATATTCAGCAGAATTCTATACCAATAAAGAGCATTGGAAAACAGAAATTGTGATTATCCATGGATTGTCTTCCCCTGTTTGTAGTTGTTTGTGGAAATTGCAGTGGCATGTAGATATGTTTGAGGGAGCTGGTGTGACTAAAACTAACAAGTTTCTACTTAAAGTTATGTGTTGGCTTACTGTAGCTGCAATTCTCAAATTATTTTTGCCTCCCTCAGCTGTCTGCTACAAGCATTTGCGTTGCTAGCAGAGATGGACCTTGACAGATACAAAGAATGTAAATCCCACTTAAGAGTCTCTTGCTACATCCCTCATTACTTACTTTATTTTTAAAACAAGTATCATACCTCATCCACAATGCTTCCAGACAATTCCCCATCCACATTTTGGCCATACAATGTTCCAGGATTAATAACAGAAGCTTCTTGTATGGTAGGAAAGTAAGCATATTAAGCAGAAAAAGAGAATTTGGGATGAGATAGCCAACCTGCCCCCTCTAATGCTAACACGTTTTGCAGACTACACTTGAAATAGTAAGTTTGGGTCTTTTTTTACCATTAAAAAAGTTTAAAAGTGGGTGGTATACAGAAGAAAAGCAGCAGTGAGATCAGCTTTTATACAAGTGGGGTTACAGCCAAATGGATCCCACATCCATTCCAAATCTGTGTGGCTACACCAGCAGCCAAAACATAAGGGAGCAAGTCACCTAGCCAGTTGCTACCCTTGCAAACTGGGCTCTCTACCACACTGGTGATACCTAACACTGACACCCATGTTTCTTTACTACAGAAGCCACCCAGCACTGGGTAACAGAATGAACACATGTTCTATGAACCCTATGAAGCGCTCAGTGATGACAAAAGACCTGCTGGGCTTCCAGCAGAAGCTAAAGCTTACAGCAACTTCACAAATGTATATATATATAATTTTGTAAATTTAAATAAAGTTTACTACCAGTTTCCCATGCATATCAGGCTTCCCTGGGCATCAGAGCCGTTCTGGGTGTTTCCTGGCTGCTTTTTTCAACCCCATCCCCAAAGACACGTTTCTTTTTAGGAATTCTGAACAGCTTTATATAACTAACTTTGGCAGAATTATATTCAGAGCACAAACATAAAAGAAACCATGATGTTCTGCAAACTTCTGACCTCATTATTCTTCAGAAAGGAATAGTACAACAAATCTATTGATTTGTCTGTACATTCTTGAACAGTGAAACTGAAAGCTCAACTTTTTTACACTTGGAAGAAAGATTAGCAGGTTAGCCAGGCTAAACCTTTTCTTTCAGGGTTCTAGCATAGCTTTTATTATTTGCTTCTGATCAAAATAACCTGTGATAATTACCTGAACATTTAAAGGACTCAGACATGGTGGAATTGGTCAAATTCAGACTGCACTGAGTGTTTGATTATTGATATTGTAGTTATTGATCCCAGTCATGTACTAACAGTGACAAGAATGAGCTGGTTTTCAGTCTGCAAAACCACTTCTCAGTCTCTCACTATTTTGGTGCCTTTTTTCCAGTTGCACACATAATACTTTAGGTACAGAGAACAAAAAAAAAGCACAACCATAAAGCTCCGTTTTGTGTTAAATTTCAGTAAAGCTGATTATGAATCATGGATATGTTACCAAATTTGTTTTGCTTTTCCTGTTTGAGCAATAAAACATATGTTCAAAACATCATGACTGAAAACAGCTTTTTGCAATACCCTAAATGCTAATTAAAACAGTGTCTTGTACTGAGACATGAATACAAGTAATGGCCTGACAACAATCTCAAAACTACATTTAAAAACTAAGAAACATGCAATGGTACCTGTTCACTTTCTTGCTTACATAATCTGCCTAAACAGCTACATGCTCACTAGTGAGTAACAATTTGGTAAATTTGCAACTGCAGATTTCAGGTAAGATTATTTCTTTTCTTCCTCCTCACTTTTTTTAAGCCAGAATCCACCTCACATCATAATTTGAAGAGCTATCTTATCCTTCCAACATCAACATAAACCTTCACTTACAGACATTACATTTGGAAAAACCTTTGTTTCCCAGTTCCACCACGACTTACTTCTGAAGGAAACCAACAAGCAAAGCAAGTATAAACCAGTGTTGACTTCCTTATATCTGCATCACCCTGACACAACATCTCAGATCAGTATGAAATTAATTGAAATCTGTTATTGACTCTGAAACCTAAAGACGGCAATTTAGATGTCAACATTAGCTAACTTGATTTTAATGTTAACATACAACAAGTATGACAAATGAATTGATGACACATACAAATTTCTGACATCTGTAACTTCAGACAGCAAATGGAGTTGACAAATGGATCTCATGGCAAATATTATGTGACTCCATAATTAAGGATGTCCTGAAGTTTGCACTGAAACTGCACAGGGATAACAGTGAATTTTCCACTGACTTACATACTAGGTAGCTATTTTCAGTTATGTGAGGTACATGCAAGTTCAACCATTAAAAACCCCATGATCTGCTTTAGGTTCTTCACCTATTTCATGCAGGTGCAAAGCAGATTCAGACACTAGCTTTCCATAAACAGATAAGCAATTAATAGTTGGGTATTTACCTGAAGTAGCAACCAGAATCAGTTTCACGAATATTTTATAAAAATTAATGATGAGAACTTAAAATAACTGTTCACCAGTTTGTTTAAAATAACAGTTTTAATGATTCAACATAAACATATGAGAACAAGTATTTAAGTAATTCAATGCCTCACTGACATATAAATGCAAACAGAACTTTTGCTTTCTATACCCAAGGAGATCCCTTTTCCTCATTTTTTCTGTAATTCTATTATCATTGCACACACAACACATCACAGACAAGGGACTTTGCCCCACTGTGTAAAAACATAGAACAAATGATTATAGGCAAAGAACATACTAAAAAATTCCACGAAGCTCTTTTTAGACCTATTTTTAAAGATGCAAATTCAACAGCACTTAAACATATACTTTAAGTCCTTCCATTAAGCAAAGCTTTTCATAAAATGCTTAAAACCCAGTTGATTTCTCTGGCACACAGACATCATTAGACACAGTCCCAGTGCAAGTTCAGCGTTATACACATTGTTATGGGTGATTCTGAGGCACATGCCAGGAACAGACCTTCAGCACAGCACTCTGCTAAGGGGTATGATACACACTCCAGAAGCTCTTGCACATCTGTTTTTGCTTCCTCAAACAGGTAGGGTTGTGAAGCTGGAAAGTAGCCACGATACTACAGTAGGAACAGTGCTGAAGGGCAAGGAAGAGGGAAGCAGGGACTAATTTGGAAGGTTTATGTGCCTTTAGCTCCTCTATAATTCCAAAGCTGGTCTTAAGTACAAATTTAAATAATACTGGGAACTGGGCAATAGTCCTTCTGAGTCTATAAAAACCCCCAAATGTCCTATGAACAGTCACTTTTGTCTCCCATTTTTGGATTTCACCATTCAATTTGCCATTCCTAAACTGTAATCACATATTATCTAGTTATAACAGCATCTTCAGTGAGTACAATTTACACATAGGAGGAATCTTCAGCTACAGAATCCTGATCCCTCTCTATCTGTACTACCTGTAATATGTCTGCTTGAGTTGGGTCATCAGACTTTATCAAACTAAGAATACAATCACAAAGGTACTTTATATTATGCTTTGTGCAAACATCATAACCAAAAGAAAATGTTGCTCTATTATAAATAGTACCCTAGGAACGTTTTTCTGAAATGAAAGCTTCCCAGAACATGCATTCTGTGCCTCCTCTGGGCATTTGTGGAAGGGGGGGCAGGGGAAGCACACTTTTAAGAGTGCAGCTGATAATTGGAAACAGGATTCCAAAGTATTAGTCCAATTTGCTTTACATTTCTTCTGTGTCCAGCATAATTCACAGAACAGATTGTCATAGATTTAAGTTTTGAATCTTCTAACTTCTGTAGTTAATGATCAGACCACAGGGGAAAGAAATGGCTTGAGAATAAAAATATTGATTCTTTTAGATATCAGAATCATCATCATCATGTACTATTCCCATAATGCAAATACACTTCCAACTACATTCTTGTTTTATTTGAGGAAATAAAATACTTCTGTATATGACCTTTACATCCTCTTTGTTACAACTCAATAACAATTTCCTGCTATTTTTTTTCCACAGATCATTCCACCTTACTTGAGGAAAACCATAACACAAAACTTCAAGAATTCATAGAAACAATGGGAATTCTACCAAATGTTTAATTTAGGCTTTACCACCTCTCATATTAATATTACCTCTGGCTTTTAGGCAGATGATGTACAGAAAGCACAGGCTGGCTAATTTTAAAGGCATTAACAATATGGCCACTGTGTTATGTCAAACTCCTCTGAGTTACAGCTAACATTTAATTATGACAAAAGATTTTGCTCCTGTGTATATTAAATTATCAGAGATTGATAGTTTTAAGGGCTTTTCCAATGTTCAAACCATTTTTTTAAAGTGAAAAATAGTTCTGTGAATCTCCATAAAAATCTCAAGGAAAAATTAGTTTAAACTATTGTAAGGTTTTTCTAATCACTGCTGTAATAAATTTTTTTTCCAAAAGTTTTCTTTCTTTTTTGATAAATATTGCCCTATGCTTAGCAGCTTCCACACTTGACCAGAATGACAGTGTGAAAAAGCTGCTGTTAAATCTTCTTCATTGATAATACCTGTTTTACACTAAATATACTGCAGTCCTGTGAATTAGCTCACAGAACATATAATTACTGATAGAACCTGTGGGATTTAAAATAAGGGGAAGGTTCCACATACCTTTTCCTCAGTCGCAATGCTGACTTAACGGTTTTCCATTCCTCCTACTCTACTACTCATCCTTATCCCCATTCTGCCCTTCACTTGTACTGCACAAGTGTTTGTAGGGCTGCATTGTGAATGTGACTAGGGAACTAATCCAGGTTGGGAAAGAAAAAAGACAGAGAAATGAGGGAATGATTAAATCAAATCAGCTTCCTGATTCAGTTCAGGGCATCTAAAGGTACAAGGTGAGTAAGGGTAGGCATAAGCAGAATGGATAGCAATATCGCAAGCAAGCATTAATGCTGAATCCATCTTACTGTAAAATTGCTGCTTAAAACACTGACAAACATTCCAGAAATTCTACATTTCAAACTTCCAATATTCAAATTAGTCTTTTCCCACAGATTATTTAAAAAATTTAAAGTTAAAAATTCACTACTCCTGGCATTTGATCTTACTACTAAAGAAAAATACATTCTCATCCCTCTCAAAACACCTGTATGTGCATCATGTGAATAACAAAGGGGTACTAGAAGGAATGTTTTCTTAAAGACATCTCACCTTTTAAACATTTATTTCTTATTCTTCTGCCTTCCATCGCCATACACAGCTTCTCACCCCTCCTAAATTATTATACAGAATTCTTTACAATGTACAGAAAGCTTTCACCAAGTTCCTGTCCTTGACCAAAATCACTCTTATCACACTGCTGTTCATCTTTTGTACTCTCTAGAGTGGATTGACATTTTCAGCTAATGCTAATATTTAAGTAATAAAAAAATAATTACAGAATATTATTAGAATTTGCTATGAAAGCAGGAACATGAAACACAGTATTTTAATATCTAGAAGGCCAAAACTGTGCCAAACTCTACAAAGGTATTCACATATTTTATCATGGTTTTACTGCATATTTCCATGCATTTATCACAAAAACTTTGTGCAGCTCTAACTGTGGCTTATGGAATTATTTCATTTCAGTAATGAAAACACTATACTTAAAAAAAAATCCCACATATGTAATGGAACAATTGCAAACAAATGTTCCAAACATGGGACATTTTGGATTGTGGTTGATTAGGACCATTTAAAATTGCTACTATCGAAAATGGGCTTCAAAGAGCAGCCATACATCAGGTGTCACTGCAAAAATGTAAGAAACAAGCCATAAACCAGGAAACCTTCAAATTATGGGGCTTTTCCTCTAGATCTGATTTTAGTGTTTATGCATCATGTGTTTACTCACTTGTCTGGTTGAAGGCTCAGACCCAACATTTCCACAGAAGTACTGGTTCATAGTTAAGACAATTATATTGGGTCTCTACAGAAGTCTTCCATGACTCATAGTAAACTTGTACCTCTATTAACAATTTAAGATGTCCAGAATGTGGGACATACAGGTAAGTTATAGAACACTGCTGACTCAAGCTATCTTCTTAATCTGTATTCCAGACAGATTCAGCCATGCAATGCATAAAATATACACAATAATGTCAAAGTTTCCTCGAAACTCTGAACTTGCTCAGTATGCATGATGATATATAGGCAGAAGTCCATAAAACAGTTTTCTAAAATATTGAACTTTCTATATAGCAAATACTGAAGTTGCACAAAATGTCTAGTGGTGTCCAAAAGTAAATTTATCTTTTCCAATGAGTAAATATGTCTGGAACTGTTTAGTATTCAGCAGTCCAGCTCTCATTCCCAAGCTGTCTGCATCCAGAATTATTGGACAAACTCAAGAGATACACACACACACACACATATATATATACACACACACACACAAACATGTACCTGTTTGTGTACTTTTCCATATACTTAGGTATCTCCCCAGGGGAAAAAAAAAAATCCAGGAAGAGAAAAAGGAAAGCAAGCCAAAGAATCCTGATCACGTGTAGCAATATATTTACACCGGCAAGACTTTTACCCTCTGCAGTTAATATAGTAAATTAAATTTTTGCTTACCTGCCAGATTGTTTTCTGAGAATTAGTACCTGCTCAAGAGCTGAATTAAGTTCCTTCAAGGCCCTAGAGCAGTCAGTATGTCTAAACAAGGGTAAAGGAACCCAGAGAGGATGTTCATCTAAATTTCATATCTCTATGAATATATAATTTAGTGCACTATATAGTAAAACTGAAGAACTAAATCTTGTAGTTAACGTTGTTTCCGGAAAGAATTTAGAAGCAGCATACATAATTATGAGAAGATGACATCTATAGCAGAAGATACTAATTTGTGAGAAATCAATGAGATCACATTGAAAGACTGGAAATGGCCATAAAACTAAACATGAGGTTTTGGTGTTTCCTTCCTATTGGTTTCTATTAAGTTTATATTTACTATTTTTTTCCCCGTGTACTTATGAATATAGCAACCTTGTAGCAAAATCCTGCCTTTGGGATCTATTAGAAAATGTAGCTTTATTCAGTATAAAATTCGCTATTAGACAAAGAGCATTATACAGATGATGGAATGGGACTTCCTGCCAGAACTGATGGGTGTTAGATCAACACAAAGTTTAAACAGCACAGCAAACGTAGCTTCAATGCTAGGCATAGATCAACTCAGGTAAAATACAACCACTTGATATTTATTTACAGAAGTACCCTGAATACTCAGAATGTTAAAACATGCTTTCAGAAAGCTGTTCTTAAAGCACATTAGATTATGGTGTGGCTGCTTCTCTTCATAGTATGTCCCAAAGAGGATTAGGAATCACTAATTTGGAAAATAAAGCATCACCATGGATCACAGGACTCTATGTTAGTTTTAGTCTCACTAACCAAGTCAAACCATGTGGAAATATGGTGGCACAGGCTACTTTGATTCCATTAAGTGACTTCAAGACAATGAAAACAACAAACTACACAGATTTTCAGTGGAAAATTAAATAGTTCCCATTAGATGTAGAATAATCTAGAAACATGAAAGAATAAAATATAATTCACCTATTCTAAAGGAAGAGCACATAAAAATCAGTACACTTGCTCCTGTGTGACAGAAAATATGAGCACAGAAAAGTTTTGCCCAGAGTGACTGTCCTCTGAGTCAGGGCACTGCATTGCAGTCCACTCCTTGCTCCATGACTTGAGCACCAGGCTCACTGGTATAAACAGAGAATTAAAACCACAACAGGGGCAACTACTTTATTAACCAGCACCTTCTCTCCTCTCTTGATCATTGTCTCCCTTCCTCTTGTTCCCTTGGGTCCCAAATATACTATACACTACCACTGCTGTGGTATCTAACCCCTTGAAACTGGAGAAGAAATAGAAACTTAAATTGTGGGGAGAACTATAAAATTAAGCTAGAAGCTTATTCCACAGAATGAGCTGTGGCTAAAATAATCTCTGATGTAACATGCAAATTTTGGGCAAATGTTTCAAAACATTGACAAGATTTTACCACGCATCAAGAATAACTGTGATGTTTTCTGTAACGTTCTGCAACTGAACAGAAACAAATATTGAAACACAGGAGAGCAGTAGTTCTGTCAAGAGCTGAATGTGAAAGAAAACAAAATTCCCCAGTCAAAAAACAGCTGAGTAGGTGGATGTGTCAATACTTAATACCAAAACATGCAATAAGTTACTTCTGTTTTCACATATCCAGGCAGGCCTAAAGGCCAGAATTACTCAGTACAGCAAATACCAGGTGAAGGATATCACCTTCTGTTAGTAAGGGTTAAATAAAGAACACACCCTAAAATTTTCAGAAGCACACACTGATGTAGTATACAGCTATCTGTGCAAACCATGAGGCATTACTTATACAATCTGAATTAACTTCTAGCAGCTGAAAACTGAGCATTTCACACCAGCTGAAAACCATTGTGTAAATATTTTCAATCAGCTGAAGGGCAAAGGAGGGCAGCCACATCACTTCCCAACTTAACTTAAAATCATTACAGGCTGAAGAGATTAGTACAAGTGGGGGGCAGGGAGGCTTTCTTTTGTTTGTTATAAAGATTCGAAAGGGAGGATCTGATACTATAAAATTAGAAAAAATATCTACATGACAAACAAACAATTGCGATGATGCCTTTGAATAAAGTGCCATTTTTTCAAGATTCTCTTAAAAAAAAATTCACTGGGGAGAATACAGACCTCACTGGAAAAGTATCTCAAGAAAGAATACTTTTTTCTTGTTTTTAATAACATATAATCTATAGTTTACATTTCTGATAGCAATCCTTTCTTTACCTTATGGAAATAAGTAAAGGATTGGGGTACTACTACAATAACAGTAAAAAAAAAATTGTCACTATAATTAATATTTAAGCATCAATTATACAGACATTTGCCTGAGAAAATAAAGGGTTAGTTATTTACTATAAGTATTTTATTCTATGGAATAAGGAAGTATTGTTTGCCATATTTATTTTTTTTTAAGTAAAAAGGACTAAAATGCATTTTGCAGCTTCCTGACCATGAGATTTTAGTTGATCAGACAAACCAATATAATCCAATTAAATTTGATACAGCGGTATGTTGATTTCTAAGCCTCAAAATAAGACTAACAGAATACAGAAAGGTCAAAGATTGTTTTCTTATGTTTCCTTGGATATATTGTTGATTTAAAGGTTAAAATGATAAAAAAAAAAATCAGAATATGATAGGTGTATTGGCCTCAGGTTTTTTCTAACTTAAAAATACATACTCCTTCCACATTTTTTAAGTAATTAAAATCAACACTGTAATCTGATGTATCTCTCAGGATCACTCTCTAAGTACATAGTTCAAACTAATGGACTGACTTAGAGAATCAGTTTACAGCTAAGCAGTCACAAATGAGCGTGATACCGTTAATATTTAATAGCTTTACTATACTTCAAATTGAACAAGGAAAATTTTCTTCCAGTAAACACTCTGTGAAATGTTTTGCTGAAAGGCAATATATCCTGAACTTCAGTTTATCCCATGACCTTTCATAGTTTGCCTAGATCTGCTCATTTCATTACCTGCTTTTTATTTGTGGTACAAACATTACCAGATCTGATCCTCACCATGTCTTCTTCCTTCTACCCTTGTTCACTTAGAGAAATGCACATTCATTACACTGACATCTACACCACCACGATTTGTACTTAGGTTTTACACATACCACCAGGTAGAATACTTGCTAAGCAGCAATTATTCTTTGGCCAAGGGTCAAAAAGAACTTCATCCTCCATCTCTTAAGATTCATAAAAAGAAAAAAATATGCAAAATACCTTTACATAAAATATATAAAACAACTTTCTGATAGAGTGGTAGCAGAGCCTTCTTTTGAAGACTGATGGTGTTTTGAGTGTCAGTGTATCATAAGCAGCAGTAACTCTATTGTATGTTTAACATACATTCTTTCATCACAGTATTATTGTTAGGACTATGAATGAGGAAAAATGAGTACTAAGTTCAGGGAAAACACACACTCTAGATTTTAAAGTAAATTCTTTTGCCTATGAAACATGATTTTTCTCTCCCCCTCTCCTTGACTCTAGGCCTAAGATCCATTTTTCAATCACATATTGCCAACTAATGTTTATGTAAACTTCTGAGGTCCCTGGATCAGTGCTATCATGGCTCCTTCACTGTCCTTGTAGAAGTTGATTAAATTCATTCATTTATATATATTCATAAATGTAAAGAATGCCAAGGCAGAAAGCCTATTTCATTATTATCTTAGAATACAAAGTACAAAGCCAGCAGGTAGCAATCAGCAACTTCATACTCCTATGAATCCTCAACTACTTCACTCCAGAACAAACGCTTCTAACTATTTATTTACTGCAATTGTGCTAAACTCAAATGTTGGTCCCCTTTCTCGCATCTCTAAACCACTTCAGGACATACATTTTCATTTCATTTTGTGGTGGTTCAGCCCCAAGCAGTAGCCGAGCACCACACACACCTTGCTCACTCCAGGAAGAGAAACATACAGACCCTTTGTGGGTTGGGATAAGGACACTTCACTGACATAATCACCATGAAAGGAGAACAATAACAGCCCGCAGCAAGTTTCACTTACACCCAGTAATAACCCAGAGTAACTTACCAACAGAGTACACACGATGTGAGGACAAACCTGCACTCAGACTGCAGTGAAGACACCCAGACACACCCCACCCCAACCAGCCCCTTTTATGGGGGAGTCTGTCAGGTGGTGTGGAAACAGCCCAGGGTAACTCAGCTCACCTGTGCTGGCTGCTTGGGGAGGTTAACTCTGATCTGGCCAGAACCACAACACATCTACATCAACATATAACTAAATTGCTTCTTCACATGTAGAAAATGTTTATTCCTTATTTGGTACCACCCTACAAATAATCACATCTATCTAACATCAGAGGACTTCAATAAAGTGTTATTGTACCTGCCAATCCCAAGACATCTTCATAACACTATCCCTTTCAACAACATGTTGGTTTACTTTATGTTTAGAGGCTAGCAGAATTCACAACTCCTAAAAATCAGGTGAGAGACCACAATTTATAGAGTCAGGACACTACTTTACATCGGGAACTCCCTGTTGACCAACGATGCTTTCACACCTATCTGCTGAGGTTCTGAGCTTCTACCTGGCACAAACAAGTTTAATGAAATCCTGTGATTGAGAATTTATGCCTGTCATCTGGGAGCTAATAGAAGGGAGCTAAAAGTAGGAGACACAGGTATAGAATTTTCAGGCAGCTTTCCTGTGTTTCTATTGATCAAAAATATATTTCTTGGACTATTCTCTCCCTGATTGTACACTCAAACACTTCAGAAAGGAAAATGACTTTGACTAGCAAGATTGTTCCCTACTTGGTGAATTTCTCCTTTCTACTTTGCTGCTTCTAAGGATTGCTCTGATTGCAAGAACAAAGCACTCAGCCCAGGTGAATAGATTCACTGCCTGCAAATGAAGTGTCTTCAAGATCTCCCTTTTCTCAGACACTTTGCTGCCAAAGTCTCATGATTCCTTCTCAGGGATGAATTAATTTTCTTGTCAGATTGCACTTTTCAGAAGAAATCTTTCTCTCCCCAAATATCATTGTATCTTTTGCCAAGATTTAACAATCTAATTTTGTTGCTTGAATAAACCAATTGTTTTCATTTTGAAATCTGTGATATTCAAAAATATTAATTAATGTCCTGGTTTTGGCTAAGACAGAGTTACTTTTCTTCCTAGTAGCAGGTATAGTGCTGTGCTTTGGTTTTAGTGTGAGAATAATGATAGCATGCTGAGGTTTTGCATTGTCACTGGGTAGTTGCAGTGGCCACACTAAGCCAAGAACCTTTCAGCTCCCCAGGCCTTGTCAGGGGCATGAGGTGCTGGGAGAGCACAGCCAGGGCAGCTGACCTGGGCTGGACAACGGGGTATTCCCTGCCTGAGAGCATCAGGCTCTGGATGGGACCAGGGAAGCAAGATGGGACAGGATCGCTGCTCCAAAACAGACTGGGCATCAGCTTTGGTTTTATTCTGCATATGGTGAACAACTGCATTTGTGCATCACTTATTTTGCTTGATTATCACTGTTAATGTTCCATTCTTCCTTTGTTATCCTATTAAACTGCATTTATCTACATCCCTGAGGGTTTTTTCCCCACTCTCCTCCCCATCCCCATGGGGTAGAAGGTGAGTGGGGGGCTTCATGGGGCACAGTTACCTGCTGGGGTTCAACCACGACAATTTTGCAATACTTCACTCAAATAAATAAAGAGTTTTCCAAAGAAGAGGGAAGTTCTCTCTAATTACACATTATGAACCTTCCCTAAGCTTCTGATTTGCATTCTCTCCTTTCTAGCTTTTTCTTTAGCTAGACTGCTCACACACTTAATAACAATATTTATATTTTTAAAGCAGAAGTCTGATGAAACACCCAAAGAAGGGCAACATGCTGCATTCCCATTCATCGTTTAGGGACAAATCAGAACACTGCATAGATAACTGATAAATTTGTATCCTCAAAGAACATTACCACAAGCCATTCATCTAAGGAGTACATCAGAGCAACATTCACTTCCTCACCCCGTGCCTCCAGCTTCAGCATAGAACTTTAGAAGCAAGCATATGGACCTAGAGCCAGCAAAACCCAAGCGCTATTAGAACTGACATTTTCACTTACTCCAGTGGCATTTTCTGTGGCTAGCTTCTCCACAAGATGTTTTCATTGGATTTCTTTTTTCCCAAGCAGCTGTATTTTTAAGAGGTCAACTGGTCCTCAGAAATGGCCTTACTTTTACCATTAACATTTCAGAATACAGGTAGAAGTAGGAAAATTTTCACCCCAAAAGCATTTCTCTCTCTACAATGTTAAAACTCTAGAAGTTTAGCACAAGATGACATTTGCACACAATGGTAAGTCTTACCTCGCCAAAGTAAAACCTCATTAATTGGGAAACTATATGGATTTCTGTACTTTCTACTCCCTCATTGAAAGTTAAGGAGGAGAAAAAATGGAAGGAAAAAAAAAAGAAAGACAGAAAAATCAAGCCTCTGGAAAAAGTGAAAAGACAGCATTCTCAAGTAATAAAATTTTTTATTTTTTGGGGTGGCTAACTAATGTTTAACATATCTGATGTTTAACATTTTGCATCCTCTTGAAAGCAAACCAGAGGTGGCCAGTCTGCGAAATAAAAAAAAATTCTGAATGTATACATTGCAGATAAACACTTCCACAAACTTATGCTAACATGAAATGAAAACAAATATTATTCTTAAAACGTAGCTGAGTCTTGAGTTGACACCATTCTTATTCAAGACCCCTATTTTTAGATATATTGTATGAAAACCACTCTAGGACAAGAAGTCTCATTTCCCTTGCCCAAAGGGTTGCTATTTGTACACAATGAGAACACAAAGTTTTTTTAATTTTCAGTTCTCTTTTTTCATCTAAAAAAAGGAACTCAGTTTACATTTATCAAGATTTGGTCTTTTTATAGCAAAGAAGTGAGCTCATCATCTCTAGAAATTCCAAGAGGCCTAAATCAAGTAGCACAGAAAAAAGTAGATACAAATACTAAATCATGCATAGAAAGGAAAAACATCTATTTGACAACCTGGTTACAGAAAAATATAGGTACTAGAGAAATCTTTCATTAATACATTGCCTGTTACAGAATTACCTGAAAGACATGCCATTGGCTTGGTTGAAGGTCAAGCCTTCTTCCTGGAGGGTATGAAGTTTGCCTTTTTTAGCTTTTCTGCTAACTCACTTGCACAGTCATCGTGTAAACTACATTTTCTCTCATTCAGAGATATACTAAAAGCTTTTCTAAGCAACAGTCATAATTCCACATTGTGTTCAGATGTGAAAAAAATAGATATATGTTCTACTTCATAATACAATCGACCTTCAATTGCTGCCACAATACTTGACCTTTAGAAAAAAAAAAAAAAGACATACACATGTATCCAAACAATGTGATTTCATTTTTAGCATATATCCTATTGTTTATCTTTAAGTAAGGCTCTCAAAGAAAAACTGTTCTCATTTCCAATTGATTGGTAAGTGGATTGGGAACTGCATCAGAGTAACTCAAGAAGAGTATTCTATTTCTTTGGATGAAGCCCTGAGAGCAGGGTCTCTAGAACTTGAGAGACAGGCACTAACTGAAAAGTTCCCCAATTACCTAACCAGATACAAGTATTCGCAACACCAGGGAATGATTTTCCCCAACACTGAAGAAAGACACAAATCTCCTTTTTCTGGATCTTAAGAAAAGCAAACCAACACAGTCCACCACCTTTCTCCTGATTCCAGCCAAAGCTTTGTAGGTAACTAAACAACAAAACTTAGGACTAACAATCCACTTGAAGTCCAGAGGTAAGTTTCTTCTTAATATTTTAGATCAAAGAATTCAAAACTGAGAGACTCTTTGTATGAGCCTAGAAAGATAATCTAGAAAGAAGATGCTTGCTGTTTCTTTCAAATACAATATACTAAGGAATTGATGAAGATGTCAAAATTATTCTTCTAGGTATAAAAAAGCAATGCCAAGACAAATTTGTACATACTACCCTGATACAACTTCTTTCACTAAACTCAAGTTCAACAGCAATTAAATTTTTCCTATATTTCAGCATCACAGCACGAAAACCCCAGTGGAAGCATGACACAAAAATGGATAGAAACCCAAGAGGAACAGAGAAGCCAGGAGACTGGTTACTACTACTGTGAGTGAAGTCAGCTCCAGAGTATGCTATCATAACATGCTGACAAGCAGTTGCAGAAGTAATTTGTGCAATAAAAATGAGTGGGTAGGCCACAAATAATGTCAGGTTGGCTGTTTAAATAAATACATACAAACAGTCACACAGGAGTGTCCAAAATAAGAAAAGATTCACTGATTG
The DNA here is from genome assembly GCA_020800305.1 of Porphyrio hochstetteri. Lineage (NCBI taxonomy): Eukaryota > Metazoa > Chordata > Aves > Gruiformes > Rallidae > Porphyrio > Porphyrio hochstetteri. The sequence continues at coordinate 13,162,485 of CM036920.1, forward strand.
TTGAAGTCATTTAAGACTGCAAGGCTATCTGAACACAATAATCTACAACATTTGATATTACATTACATTCTATTTTATTCATACTCACGAGTTACTGCAGTATTCTGAATGGGATAAAGCACAGTTGTTCCTGTATATTCAAAAAATAATATATTTACTTGAAATATTTGCTAGTAGAACAAATCTATTAGTATTTATAATGTGTTTTACATTAAATGTAAACACAGTTATAACTAACATAACCAAATAAAATTGGAAATGAGCTGATGGAACTCTAAGGATTAATTTTCTACTAAAGTAAATTAAAAATATGTAAATAAAAAAAGGTACAGTAACTGCTGTGGTTAGAGTGTAAAAAAAAAAAACCCAATCACATTTACCTCAGTATAAGACATGTGTCATTTTCTGGGGCGATTGTTGTTTTTTTTTTTTACGCTGTAGTCAAGAAAAATCATGTGAAAAGGTGATTCACCCTTCCTATGTGTCCTTGTCTCCTCCTACTCTTTGTACTCTTCCAGGAGTATTGGACATTGCAGCAAGGAACTGGGATGGCTATAGAGCATTTGCACAGTATCAGAGTGATGCAGGGTTTCTCCTACTACTATGATCCATTCTGATGCCATATAAGTGAATCTTCCAAGTTTGGGGGTCTTTGGAGCAGAACACCCTCCACTTTTTTAAAAAGCAAACATATATCATCTGGTGTGAAAAGCTAGTTTATCAAGGTAAAATAACTGAAAGGGCATTGAGGATGCAGCTGTTGCAGGCATAGATGACATAGGTGCTTCACTCCTGCTTAGCAAAGGATGAAAATATTGGAAAGATTTTACTGAAGTTTATGAAGTTCTGGTGGGAATTGGCACCACTCAGACTAAGAAAGAAAAGAAAAATACTCTATTATAGGAGTAAATGCAAAGATGGAACAGGGGCAAGTTCCAAGTGAACCCAAACTCCAGGAGTCTGCACCTGTTCACTTTCTTCAAAGACCAGGAATTCAGATTACCCCAGACCTGGCTGCACAATCCTGGGGTTAGACAGCACAAAATGCAGCCAGGACATTTGAACCACCCAAAATCTACAAGATTAACTCCTCTGCTATCAAGGCAGGAGAGTTAAAGAGGAGGTGTAAAGCAAGCACTGCAGAAGAGCTTAAATAAAATGGTTTTAATATTTAAATAATTGCTAGATTTCATATTCGGCCCCTGCCATCTTCAATTGCTGCTTCATTATAATTAATATACTGGTAATTCTCAGTTAGCACTATATTACTCTGCTGGTGAGGCTAGCAGAACCCAGAAACCCAAAAATCAGCAAAAGGAAGAGACAGAAAACATACATGAAGCATTAAAGCTAGGTACTACTAAGGATGACATATAAACTAACAAACATAATTATAAAAGAAGAAAATTCCCTTCTGTGTTCTGTATGGTTCATATTTTCTGTAAATCAGGTTTTAATAACTAGATTTTTTTAATTTGTCCTTCAAGAAAACTTTATTGCATACATATATAATGTAATTTAGGCTTGCATCCAAATCATTTTTTAATTAGACAATAAAAACTCTCCTCCCTCACACTAACAGTAAATAACATTTATGTAAGATTATTTTGCAATGTTTCCACACCTTGTTAATCTTTTTTAGCATTTCAAATTTAGCTTTTTTCTGTGAAATAACCTTGAAGAGCTAGCTGCAGGTACTTTATAAGCGTCACAACAGCTACAGTCTTCCTTAGCTGTTGGATTCAAAAAATGTTCCCCAAACTGACTTCAAGCAGTAAGTCAAAGATTTACACTTTCAGTTAATTGAATGCTGAAACCAAAGAAAGCATCAAGTTCCTTAAAAGAAAAAAAAATATGCTGATAATGAAAAGTCCAGGGCTTAAGTTTAGATTAGAAACATTTGGAAAGGTGAAGGACATAAAGGTGCTGAGGCAGGTCCAGAGAAGGGCAATGAAGCTTGTAAAGGGTTTGAAGCACAAGTCTTACGATGAGCAGCTGAAGGAACTGAGGCTGTTCAGCCTGGAGAAGAGGATGCTGAGGAGAGACCTTATCACTCTCTACAACTACCTGAAAGGAGTTGTAGTGAGGTGGGGGTTGGTCTTCACCCCCCAGTAACTAGCAATAGTTACTACTTCACCCAAGCAACTAGCAACAGGACAAGAGGAAAGGGTCTCAGGTTGTGTCAGGGAAGGCTTATATTGGATATTAGGAAAAATTTCTTCACTGAATAAGTAGACAGACATTGGAACTAGCTGCCCAGAGAGGTTGTGGAGTCACCATCCCAGGAGGTGTTCAAAAAGCATGTAGACATAACACTCCAGGACATGGTCTAGTTGACATGATGGTACTGGACAGATGATGATCTTAAAGGTCTTTTCCAAACTTATAGAATCATAGATTCTTTAAATAAAAAGTCATGACATGAATAAAAAATGACATGAATAAAAAATAACTTACCTATCCTGCAAAGGCTATCTTTCAAAAATCTGAATTAATATGCAATTGCTATAGAAGATACATGAAGAACAGAAACCAAATAGGTTAATATATGCAACTCTTATTACTATGCTAGTTGTCTGGTTATAAGACTGATACTTACTCAAATGCATTGAAAACCAAGGAAGTGTGACTGAAACACCATCCAACTGATCTTGCATTTTATTCTGACTTCTCAAGTTTTGTTTCATTGGAGGAAAAAAAAAAAAGATATTCCTGGTGTTTTCCAAGCTGTTATTCACTGTCCAATATTAACAAATTGGCAGCTAAGGAGACAAAATTAATATATGCATAAAGAACCACAAGCATGAAGTTGCTCCTTGTGATGCAGTAAGTTATCCCATGATCTCAAAAATGTACAAGTATAGTTGCATATAACTCAGATTTATAAACATTCTGAAATATCCCAGATAGAACAATATTGAGACTAGAAAGTGACGAAGTTTTTCCTACTACTGCGTGCATACATCTTATTAAGATCTTTCCATATAAATAGATAGGTGCTGTAGACACATATGGGGAGACTCAGTTATCCTGCTGAAATAAACAGCAAAATTCATAGGAACTTCATTGGGGGATGAATTTAATCAGTTTTTTTTCATGTTTAACTAAAAAATTTATTCAGATTCTTCAGAATATCTTTTAAGCTCTACCATTTTCAACAAAATCTCAGTTTCCTCCAAAATGCTATGGGGCAAGAACTTCACTGGGCCACCTACTTGATAAGAACACATCCAATTGTCACAGTATTTAATTTTGAATGTACCTCATTAAATTTTAATTAAAACTGGCATTTTTAAGTGTGTACACTTGCTATTCTATAAAAAGGACCTTTTATAGAAAGTTTAATTTTATTAAAGAAGCATGAGGAGGAAAAAATGACTGAGCAATATTGAAGTAATTTTTAATACTGCTTTAGCAATATAAATGAAAATTAACTTTTAAGTAGGTAAAGTATCTAGATTATGATCACCTCAAATATAAATATTTAAAATATTTCAAATCACAAGAACTGAGATTATTTTTTATAAAGTGTTCATTTCTTGAATTTACTTTTAAATACACAGTACAATCTTCTTCCTCTAGTTTGCTGCTACTTCACCAGAACAAAACGTGATGGAAACAAATGGACTGCCTCTTCAATCAAAGTAAACACACTATAATTTTTGCAGCTTCTCATTTATTACTATGAACAGAGGGAGGGAAAAATATACTAAAAGATACAAAAAAATGCAATGAAAATAAAACTAATAATTTAGGAAACCATTTGCAACAAAAAAAATGGAAGTATGTAACAAAGTATCAAGGTTGCTCTCTTAAAATAGAGAAATCAGAAATTAGGAAATGATGGTGATTTATCTCCTTATGACAGCAAGCAAAATTTAGGGATTTTTTTAAGTCTAGCCATGTACAGAAAAACAGACCAACAGTGGCTTGTTCCTCACTGCTCAGTAATCTTATCCTGAAGAAATTTTTTACTGGAAGGAATGGGAAAAGTACCCAAAAGGTCACTAAAATGTGCATTTACAAAACATATAGTCAAAAACTATCCTTCTAAACAATAAACCAAGAATTATTTTTTAAAATCAATTTATTCTATGTACAAAGACTACTTTTCTTTATGTAAGGTAGGAAACGGGCTCATTGGAACATTCCAAGTTCACTACGGATACCTTATTTCCAACCAAAATGAGCGCATGTCAAAAGGAACAGGACCAAGTGGTATCTATTTAATTTTCAACTGCTGTATACAAAACCCTGTGCTGAACTAGTAAATTTTACAACCTCTCTGAATCATTCTGTTATCCTATTTCACCAATAAAGGCAAACAATAACTGCTTATACTGTCTGCAGTATCTCAGACTTGCTCTTTCTCATAAAAAAAAAAAATCCCTTCTACACCTGTTAGTCGAGCCTCTATTGTCTAAATAAAAGCCCACTTAAAAATCCAGATAAAAAGAAAGCTGCTTTCTTATATTCAAAACCATTAAAAAATATAATATTCATTTGAATGGGCACAGAATTATATCCAAAATTTGTTTTAAAGGTTCAGAGAAATAAAATTTTGGGTTTAATTTACTACCTTACAAAGAAAACTAAATCCTGAGACTCAGGGGCAATTTGTGCAACTTAAAATTCTTTTCCTAAGATAAGGTTTTAGGTCTATTTCTTAAAGTAGTGATTTTTAGGCAAGGGATTTCAAACTTTCAATCGTGGTAAAGTATATAAAGCAAATTAATTCAAACATCAGAAAATAAATCTATTTACAGCCTACACACAAATCACTTTTGCAGGAAGTTACTAACCAGTTCTTTTAAATATATATTAGCATCTTCACCATGCTGCAATTGATACATACTTAACCTGAGGCAAATTTGTGGGTTTTATGCTTCATTATCTACACAACCACATGTTAAACACCAGCTAATCAACTGCATTATATCTCTAAACATGGGTCCTTTTGAAAAGACAAAGTTTGGAAACTTAAGTTTTCAAAACAGAATATTTTCCAGTAATTAGATCAGAATTACAATTTTGCTTTTCTTTTAAACAGTTGGGGGCAGGGGGGAGAAGACTGACAGAGATTTCTCTATCCCTTAGGGGTTAACATTTGTATAGCTGTCTCTCTTTATTGGCACAACCCAATTTGAAAAGAAAGAACCATCTGCCCAGCTGTCTGGAATCCAGCCCTGTCTGATAATTCCCATGTTGAAAAACAAACATTTCACAAAACCCATGCACTAAGGAAACTGATTTACTTATAGCTAACAATAAGGCTCTCGAGCAACACCTTTGGAAGCCATACAAAATACTGAAGTTTTAGTTTTGGTTTGAAGTTCTTATGTTTTTCTCTACTTTCCTATTGCATACTATTTTTTGGAGTTGCAAATTTTGCATTTGACTCATGATATAGAGCAATTACATTAAAAAGACTTGACTAATGCAGTTCATAGAATCCTAGAATCTCCTGAGCTGGAAGGGACCCATAAGGGTCATCGAGTCCAACTCCTGGCTCCACACAGCCAAGCCAGGGCACGGGACTGAGCACATTGTCCAGACACTTCTTGCTCTCAGCCCAGCTTGGGGCTGTGACCCCTTCCCTGAGGAGCCTGTGCCAGTGCCCAACCACCCTCTCAGTACAGAACCTCTTCCTGACATCCCACCTAAACCTCCACTGTCCCAGCTTCATGCTGTTCCCTCAGGTTCTATCCCTGGTCAAAGAGAGGAGATGAGTGCCTGCCCCTTCGCTCTCCTCAGCGGGAAGCTACAGACCGTGATGAAGTCTCCACTCAGCCTCCTCTTCTCCAATTGTTCGAGTTTGCTCGATTACTATCAGCTCTACTATGAATAGACCCGAGGAACAAGTGATACAAATATCATATTTTAATACCAGTTTTGGTGTGTAAAAATTAATTCAATTAAAAGCACATAAAGTGGTAGTAAGAATGTGTTATGGAGTGATTATCTGAACACTCTGTTCCTGAGTAAATAACTTAAAACAATTGGTGTCATTAGGTTTTCCAAACATTACAATTAACTCTTCACATCAACTCAAGCGAGGGTAGAGGATACCAAATTACATATGTGCTCCTAAACATCTTGAAAGAAATCTTTGGTTTTGTTATTTTTTAACCTTCACCTTTCAGTTGGGGCTTTAGGGGTTTTTTGAGAGGGATGGGAAAAGTGTTTTCTTAAGTAGTATTTGGACATATTTGATCCAATCAACTTCCTTGTCTTCTAAAGATCTCAATCATTAGTTGTATGAAGCCTAGCTATTCTCAGCTTTTACACTTCACTGAGTTCTGAACCAAGCCTACTTTTTGGCCTTGCTTTTTAAAACTCAATAGCAAGCAATGTCCCTCCAGATTCCAGAAAAGAAATTTTAAAAATAAAACAATAAAAATCCAGAGACATACAGTCTTGCTCTCAAACTAACCCAGCCACACAGGCCTGTACTTCAGGAAGTGTCTTCTATTGTTTCAATTATTAAACAGGGTACTAATAGCTCCCTCAGTCTGCATGACCAAATGATACCTTATGACTGTCAAAGTTAAGAAACTAGGAAAAGGGCTTGCAACTGGGTCGCAACTTCATACTAGGAATGCTTTAGGATCTCCATGTATTCTTAGGGAAATCAAGTTTTGAAAGAAATTACAGTTAATCTGTTTAAATATCAGAAATTAAAACTTCCATAAGTGGGTTACTAAGTTTGTATACCAGCTCAGAAAGCTGTAGATAATCTAGTTCAAAGCCTATTGCAAGGTGATGGGGTTATTTCTGCTCATTAGAGTGAACAGGGTTAGACATGTCTTTTCCTAATGATTTTTAAATCTTTATATCAGGATTGGACACATTACATATTCTTAGATTTGTGCATTCAGAAGCTATGCCATCATAAGCACTGCCAGTCAGAGGGAACCAAGATACTTATTAGATTACCACAAATTTATTGTCTTTCAGTGTGGGCACTCATTTAAATCCCAGAGAATACATTGCCATTTCCTTTGCCTGAGTGGCTGGGAAACTCTCCTTGCCTGTTTTTTCTGGCAGGGTCAGGTAATTGTCAAGATGAGTCAGATATGATGTTTGTGAAGAAATTTTTCTATTTCTAAGAAAGGTACGTATACCAAACACCTTTTCCTTGAGCAGAACAGAAGGAAGTCGGAAGCAGCAATTTCCCTCCACAGCATCACCATCTGTAATGGAAATAAGCTTCTTTTTCAAATAACTTCTTGTCAGAGATATAGCCAAATTGCTTCTGTGGCTATTTCCCTCTTGTACCTATGACTTCTTTTTTCTTTTACACATACAACTGCAACGAGTCAAGAACTTTTGCAATGACCATTTAAAGAAATCTTTGCAGATACACTTACTAAGTAGCATATGCACATCAACCTCCTCAGAGAAATGGACTAAGGAAACATTTTACTACTTACAGCTGGGAAAGGCTCAGCTTCTATTCCAGCACTGTCAAACCACAGTGTCTTCAATATACCCATTAACTCCAGGAGATAATTGAGAATTACTTATATAAACAAATGTATAAACATTTGAGACCTAAGAGCACAAATAATCCATTGTCCTATTTTTCTTCAGGACTGTCTTGAAATTTGAGAGTTGCAAACACCTTCATGTTTCTTCAGTGATTAGTCAAACAAGAATGACAAATATCGCATGGAGATTAAGCCTTTAATTGAAATAGAGGGGCAGCTGAGGGGTGGGGAGTAAAAAGCAGCAGTAAAACTGTTTTTCCCTTTTATTTCTTTGTCACCCAAACAATGTATATTTCAAGCAGGATTTAGCAGAACAAATAAGAGAGATAGACAGCATAGCATTTTTGTTTGAAGAGCCTCAACACAGATAGTGATCTGTCTACCTGAGCTCTGGAACAGTGTTGAGAAACACCAGTTTAAGGAAAAAAGCTTGTCTGATTGCATTCCTCAAACTGAAGGTTTCTTTTTTTCCCCAAAAACTGACAACAGCTTTTACATAAAAAGCCCAACCCTAACAACTACCAATTGTAGGCACTTTATGTACAAAAAGCATGTTTCAGCCAATAATTTTATACCAATGACATTTTGTCTCGTGTTTATCCCAACACACTTTCCACATCCAGTTTGAGAAAGATACTCACTGTTAGCACAAACTTAACACACACTATGAAAAATATTCTAGGACCAAACCTTTCCTTATCTTTCCCTCCTCTTTTAATTACAATCTATTATGCTATCACAGACCATCTCTTCTCAGCTTCACCTCTGCATCCTTCCTATTGCAGCACACTTATCTGCTCCTCTCCGCCTTCAAACAGCAAGGGGAAATTTTAGTACTGAAATGTTTAATTTTCCTGCTCCAACACTGTATGTGCTCTGTCCTCTGATTTCTCAATCCTGCAGCAGCAATATGCTCAGATTTGTACGCATGAAAAATTCAAGATATAACCTTCCCACACCATATGAGAAGGGAGACCACTCTCCTCTCTTTGACATGATAATTAAATAAGAGAAATGTAACTGCACTGCTCCCAAGTGCAACACTATTATATATCATCATATATCCAAGATTAATTCTTCACTTGAGTGGATACCAGGCTAAATTCAGACAAAATATAGTAAATTAGCTTTTGCACTTCATTAATACTGTCAGCTTCGCTTTCAGTGTCCAGTACATAAAAGATCAGAAGCTTAGGAGTTTAAGAAAACAAAAAACCCTCATCTCATACCATCAAAAATCCAGAAGAAAAAACTCAACCCACTAGATGACAACACAAAAAAAACCACCCCAAAGTGTTTTGAATTTAAAATACATAGTTTTTATGGGGGAAAAAAAAGTTACACAGAACTGCAAAATCTTAATTCTTCACTAAATAATGCTTTGTTATCTGTCACAGCTCCAAATTCAAAAGCATCCTATTTTACAGCTTCTTAATTGGTAGAGCACACTTTGTTAAATTTCAAGAAAAAAGTGTTGATTTATGGCAAATTATTCAGTGGTCTCACACCAATATAATACTCAAAGAAGATATGATAAAAAAGGCAGAGCATTATACGCATCGGATATGCTGAATTCTATGGAACACTGTCAGCAGAGACAAGATATTTAGAGGGGGGGTAAGCAAGGCAGATAAAAATCTTACCCTGAACTTCCATAGGTGTGGCAGTTTCAGGACCACAAAGTTATAATTTAGAATGCCAGTACATACATCTCAGCATCATGAATACCAGATATCTATCAGTAATCCTCTCTTTATTCAGGTGGCTAGAAGAATTCAGTAACATTCCAAAAACATCAAAGTCATGCTGCCATAAGTTGCTTTCCTGAAAACAGCTCGAAAGCCAGTTCTCACTTTCTATTTCAGAAGTAAAAGCTAAGAATACGGAGGCTGGGAAACTGTAGACTTTAGATAATTTTTTGGAATTCTAATAGGCAGCCATGAAAGTCATGATATCACTGACAAGTCAAGTAAAGCTTTGAGCAATCTGACTCAAATAGGAACCACACAAACTGTGAAGGTTATCACAAGGTTTATATATTATGAGAATTTTTTGAGTTGTCAAATGAAACATGGACCAAAACCAGCTTACCCACACTGCAACAGCAACTTGTCTACCAAGAAGACACAATCTCCATACATAGAGCTCTAACATTACCAGTCCTTTTAACAACATTTACAGCTGGATATAAAATACATGCCCATGCTCTAAAAATAAATAAATCGCTTGACTTGCACTAAATGACACACACACACACTGAGAATAGGCCTGACCATGTTAGATATAGCTATGAGAAGAGTGGCCTTAACATATTGATTCTCGTACAGATACTTTTTTTCTACTTTCTTTTATTTAGGGACTAGCCAAGATTCATGACGTAGAAATGATGCCAAATACAAATAGAGAGATGTACAGAATGAATTTTGCTATGTATGACTAAAACGGCCTTTTGCTGCACAGGTATACTGGAGAAACAATATAGGTTAAACATAGCAAAACACAGCAAGGTTATTAAACAACTACATGGTTTTTTATTACAGTATCATATAACATTCCAATTGCTATAACAACAAAAAGCCAAACCCACCTTCACTGCTTTTCAAGACATTCTGATTGACTGCAGAGTTTAGAAGATCTCTATCACCTGGTATGTCAAGGAGGTATAAAGCAAAAAGAGGTATTAAAAACTTGACTGCAAAACCAGGCTTCCTTTCTCTTTTCTCTCTTGGCACAGGTTTGATACCAACAAAATTCCTATTGAAAACAAGGAGCTTCATAAGCACTGTGATGCTGTTACTTAAAAAGTTTATTAAAAACACTCTTTTCCAGAATGCTTTTGAGGCTAAATGCAATTTTCTTCTTAAAAATTAAAAGCCAGTTTGCTTAAATATTCCATATATTATAGTTTGAAATATAATTTCCAAGTTTTTCATAAAAATGCAAATCTCATAAATGCTACTAGCTGTTATTATGTTGATTAAAATGTTTCCATACAAATGAAGTGAAGTTATTTGATGCTGGCTGGTTATCCTTACAAGTCACTTAACTCTATGTGAGCTATATATGCACAGACTTACATACGTGTTGACTGGGGAGTAGATACCTATCCAGCAATGATTCCTTAAGCTCCTCTCCAAAGGGATGAGGTTACATCCCTGCAAAGGTCATAAGTCAATCTGCAGTACATTCTTAAATACCGGTTTAAAGGCAAATATACCAAGAATTACATTTTAAAAAAAAAGATTATTTCAAGAACGTGAAAGTTTTCTACGTTGAAAAGAAAGAAACTGGAATTACCAAACACCAAAACATTATTTTAATAAAGTTAGAAGTAAAAAACTAAACAAACAAAACACCAAAACAAACTCCACCAAACTTTAAAATTCAGACCTTGAGGACCTCAAGAAAAATTCCCCCCTACCAAGATAAAGGCAAACTAAACTGTCTATTATATATATAAACCAGGACAAGTCTTCTTGTTGGGGAGGGTCCTGCCAGCAAGCTAAATAATTCAGCCTTCTTATCCACAAAAGCTATGTGATTACTCTACTACTGTTGTTAACAAAACAAACCAACCACAAAGTATCTTTCATCCTCCAGTAGCTGGAATACTAAGGTGGATCATCTACTACAAGTACCTAATTCAGTGCATCAGATTCCATTTACCAGAAAGGAAAAACACTCATAAATTTTGTGGGCATAGGAGAAAAGAAAAAAGGGGTGAGACACTTGAGATTTCTACTCAACCATTTCATTTAACATCCAAAAAATGGGAAATTGTATTACAAAGCAGGAGGCAGGTAATCAGACGGGATACTTGTTGAAACCTGGGGTATTCAGAAAAACAGGCACACTATGCATAGTTTCTCAGGGATGGTTCTCTTAAAATTACAGCTTTGATGTCCATCTATAGCAAAATCTTTTCTACACTAAATGTTCCAAGTATAACAGCAGCGTTGCTCATTTTTACACCACGAGGCAGGTAAATAAACTGTGCTGTATATCCTTCCTTGCTTCTTCCAGACAGCTAAGAGATCTATGAAGGATAATATAAAAGGCAAGTTCTAATAAAATCCTGACCCTGTTAAGGTTACTGGAACTTCATCTGTATCTTGAATGCAGTAAGAGAGTCTTGCATGAAACACAGCCTTCCTCAAAACATAAAGATCGTTTTCTTGGATAATTTTCTTTCAAGAAGATAACTGGAGAGCCAACAAGTTATTAGCCATCAGAAAAAGCTTTCTATAATCCTTAGCTCATCAAATCCTCCAAGAGGTTAAACATCTCTCCTCACAAATTAAACATGTTTTTATGACAAAAATCAAAGACATTATGATAATTTTAGGGGTTTTTTTTTTTTGTTTTAGTCTGTACTGCTCTTTAAGGGAGAAGAAAAATCCATTTCACAACTAGAAAAACAGCTGGGACATTGTCTTAGGAGCTCTCTTTCATGCTCTCTCATACATTACACTCCATAAAACCTTTTATTTCCCTAACTTTGAACACACACAGCCTCACACAACGTGTTTTAAAGTGTTTTTGCTGCACACCGTGTAGTTATTAACCAAACATTCTCCTGGAAGCACCTGAAAGGATTCTGCGGTCATCTGGGCTGGGCCAAACTAGCCTCTACTATACAGTTCTTCAAGTGGGCTAGCAGAGATGCCGCACTAGCCCAGACAAGCACGGGTAAGTAACATTCACGCCTCCCGGGAAGGATGCCCGGGGCGGGCGGGCCCGCATGCCCCGCGCCGTGACACCCCGCCGCCCGCTGGGGTCGGGCTCCAGCCGCGCAGCGGGGCCGCAGCTTGCGGGCAGCCTCAACAGCAGCCGCCGCCCGCCTTGCCCTCTGGCGCCCTCTGCCGGCCCTGCCGAGGCTGCGGCGTCTCCCGCGGTGGCATCTGCGGCGGCCCCTCCATGCCGAACGCAGCCCCACACGGGCACCTGGAAAGGACATGAACTCTGTCCCAGCCTTTCCCCTTTGAGCGCCCACCGCGCTGCTGTCTCCCGACGTGCGATTTATACACCCTTCAGGTGCCCTTCAACTGGTCAAGCTCTAGCATGGCTGTTCGTTTCCTTCCAGCAGTTTCAGAACTTGCTGATGCCTCTGGAGTAACTCTGCCTTTGAGGGGACCCCGAGCACCCACAAGCAGCAGATACTCTAACACTGTTCTTGTTCTGAGCTCCAAGCCTGCAGCCATTCTGACACACAGCTTGCTAACTCTAGAATTTAAGTTACCCTGAAAACTGTAGGAGATATGAATATGTAAACAATTATCTTCCATTTCTGTCCCCACGTGCTTTCCTCCTACTCTTGAGTATTCTCAAGAATTTAGGACTCCAAAATTCTTACTTTGGGTCTCTGACCTTCTGGCTTCTCATGAAATGCAGACCTTAGTCCATCTCCTAAGAACTTTCTTTGGCAAAAGTATCCCATATAATAAATTTTTAAAAACCTAATCCCATTCTAAAAGACCAACCTTATGATCTTTCCCTCCATTTCATATTTTCAAACCCCACTCTGATACCTTTTTTTTCCTCTCCCTGCAGATAAATACAGTCTTCTTCCAAATTAAATCTCTTTAGCATTTCCCTGGGGAAAAACAAAACAACAACGACGAACAAAAAACCAAGCCCTACGAGTAACAAACCAATGTATTTTTACTTGAACACACATAATATTTCATTAAACACTGAAATCTCATACATTCTCTACACTGAAATATATTTACTTCATAGCAGGGCTGCAAGCAGTCAGTCTTGTAGAGGCAATACTTAATGCAACTACCACGAAGCAAGAAGGAAGATACAGTTCAGGAATAGAAAACTGAAATTTTACATCCCAACTTTACCTTAAGGAATAAGTTAACATCGTTTCCTCCCCAGCTGAACAGCCCTCAAGTACGTTTGATGCTTAGCAAATGAGTTCAGAACAAAAGGATTCTGAGTGATATCCCTGAAAGATGACTGGCCTAAAACAAGAGAATATACTGAGACAACATGATCCTGGAAAGAATCAAGTCTGAAAGGAGCATAAAACTTCACCACCATCTCTGACTGAATGCTGCCAATGCGCAAATGCCTACAGGAAGTTGTTCCTTTGTAGGTGGGTTCGGGGGTATTTTGGTGGTAGTGGTGATTTTGTGTTTTTTTAAATGAATGTCCTAATTTCAAACTCTTCCCCAAATTCTTATGCCTTTCAAAGTGGTTTCCCAAAACCTGGCTGAGTAACCCATTAAGGACAGAGTTGGATATTAGTTTACTGATTCATTGAAATGTAATCATCATTACTTTGTTAACAAAGGACAGCGCTCTTCAAATTTCACTGCAAGAAGCATAGGCTGATCAAAACTATGAAACAGAAAAGGATTATGTACAGCAGGTGTCTGAAATACCATCTACTTTAGCAATCTGGAGTACTGGTAGCAGCAAAAGCAGTTAGACTCTGAACTCAAGAATTCTGTCCTTACAGCTCAGATAATCTCTTCACTATTTAACTGACAATGGAATCTCCAGAATCTCCCTTTCTGAAGTGCTTAGAAAACAGATTAAATAAATATCTGTCAGAAATTGTGTTGGTTTGATTGATCCTGCTATAGTCCAGGAGAATATACTGTTGCACCTTTGAATCCCCTTCCAGCCCCCCTGCCTTTTTTCCTCTTGGAGTCAGTGAATTGCAGCATCTGCACCATTGTATTTTAATTAATTTATCTTTTAAAAACACACTCAAAATTAAGCATGTTTAATTCAGTCATGAAGCAGCAGATGATCATAAAAAGCTCATAGCCTTTTGGTGATGGTGAGGAAGTTAAACTGGAAGAGTGTGATTTCAACAAGGCAAGGCAGGCATAAGCTGATGGGCAAGGGGCTCAGAAGCGGATGTGAGGAGATGCACTGGTGCCAGGAAACTGTACCTGAGCCAGAACGCTGTGCTTGCTGCTCCCACCACTGATGAAAAAGAGCAGGAATAAGAGCATTGGCTGCCAATACCAAGAAGGTCTCTTTACCATAGTGCTCATCCTGGAACAGGATTCTGAATGCATAGCAGTATCAAGCAGCTGCCAGGGCTGGCTGTTCCCAGATGGAGAGCAAATCAGGAGCCAAGCATGACCCCAGTTATGGAGGGAACCACAGTCCCACAGCTCACAAACCCAGCAAGTAGTGCTGGTAAGGCAATCCACTGACAGACAAGAGATGGTGATACCCAGGTAGACCAGTCAGAACCAAAAAGAAACAGAGACAGCACTAGACACAAGTTATAAGACACATCTGAGGGTCCCATCTGGGAGAGAAGCCACCTACCACACAGGCCTGAGGTGTATCCAGGAGGCAGGGCTGGAGGCAGATACATCCATAACAGAGCTCAAGCAAGGATTAAATATGCAGCTGTAAGCTTAAGCAGAACTCCTAGGCCCAGGGGCAGAGAGTGTGGGTGGAGGACACTGGTAAGACTGGTCAGGGAAATTAAGACTTAATGTCCTCCAGGCCCTGACAGATAGCACACCTGATCTTCATGTACATTGAGAGGGGAGTGTACAGATCAACCACAGTCACACCTTATCAATCTATTTCTCTAGATAGCTGCTAATTCTGATTAGCTGAAGCTTTTGTCTTACTAAATGGAGATCACTTTTTGTTAAGATAAAATGAGACAAGAGATGTTACTGCAAAAAAAAGACTCCCTTACTATGGAGCCAAAACACATGATAGAACTTCAGTGATACTCCTGCCAGTTTTTGCATAAATATTTAATGACCCAAAAGTACAAGAAATTCTACATACTCAGTCTCAAAATAAATTCCAGAGCAAAAAAGCCAAGCAAGACTAATATGATGTTTGCCATTGACCAAAAATAATTATACAATCTTTTCATTATGAAAGTCATCAAATGAGTGGGACTTTTTTTTAAGACAAATGATGACCCAGCTTCAATAAGATAAAGCACGCTTGACTTTTCAATAATACCTCTTCTCATGTAGCTGAAATTAAGCTTTTGCAGAAGTTCCACACTGAATTTGGCCTAAAAGCAGAGTATTTGTTTCATTAGTTTTAATGAAATTGTATAGAATCATTGCTCAATTATTTGGGGATAGAATTCAGCTAAATGAAAATCATAATCACACCAACCTTCCAAAACCAAGAATAATGACTTAATTCTTGGAAATGTTTGTTAGTATCAGTTAGCTAAAGGGTAACAAAGGTTTGAAATCCTATTTCTCCTGTCAACAATGCTGAATCATTTGCTTATACACAAATGCCTGAAAATCCTTCTTGCATCAAAGCTACAACTATTCTAATAAACATACAGGCATTGTCCTGTGATCATCCATACTGACATGCTGCTAACATAGTCCTTGTTATGGTTTTAGTGATACAACAGTTGGTAGTCTCCCAGACTGTGTCTGGACATGCTTTCAGTCTACTGTGTCTACTAGGAGCTATTCCTAGCATACAGATTGGATGCACCCACCTTGTTTTGATTGGTAAAACAATTTACCACATGGATTCTATTGTATTATATATATATCGTATCATATTCTATGCAACATATGGTTCTTTTTACCATGCCAAATGGCTTCAGTGCCTACAACAGACCTGGTCCATTTTGTTTACCAACATAGGCGTTCTATTTCATTCTGCAGTTGTCTCTCAGCACAGAAAACTAGTCACACTGCTTTTTCCAAAGACACAGTAACATTCTCTCCAGGGTATGAAATGTGAGTTCATGGAATCATTTAGGTTGGAGAAGAACCTTATCAGTCCTGTCCCTCAGAACAAGGAGTTTGAATCTGAAATGCTTGTATCCCATTCCCTGAGAAGTGCCTATAATATGACACTACAGGACAAGGCTGGAAATATTTCCTTTATCCAGTTGAAGCTGTCCCTTGTACATACTCATAAACAGAGAAGGGTCAGTAGTCAAAAAGGAAAGGACAAAAGCATAAGCACACAAGAGTGATCCTGACTGCATACTGGGCAGGAAATTCTTGAGTAAGAGAAGCCTTGGGTCCCTATACGTGCCCCTTATAGCGTCTATATTTCCTTCCTCTATTTTAATTGTACACATGTTCCTGAGGATTGGGACAAGATCCTGGAACTCCCCACTTTAGCCTGTATCAATGAGTGTACCTGCATGAAGCTCTGCACTATTACTGCTAGATTATTCCAAGTCACCTGATTTAGCTTTTCAATCTAAAAATGTTATCTCTGCACAGCCCTGCAAAATGGGGAGGAGAGGCACATCAACAGACAGAATACACTGTTTCAAAATAGAAATACAGCAAAAAAATAGCAGCATGTGGCAAAATTAACTAGTTCCTAAAAGTTTTTTATTCATTGGCTCTATACTAACAAAAAACTACAAAATTTGAATGTATCATCTCCTTTTGCTTCATTTCCTAAGCCAATATTGTGCTTACATGCAGCTAAGCATTGATTGTTAGATTAAAGAGCAATTTCAAATGATCTTTTAAACTTGTTTTGCAATTTTTGTCTTTCTCGACACTGCTCCAGTATTAATTCTAATATCTTAAAAAAAAATATTTACAATATAAACATATGTTTAACTGAGCATTGCTGGTTTATTTGCCAGCATTTATTTGCAGTTTTTCCATCAGACCAAACGGGCCCAAAAGAAGCACTATCTCAAAAGGAAGAAACATACAATTAATAGAATCTACAAGTCCTCTTCAAACAGCTGTCTACTTATAATACAGATGAATACCCCCCGATACTTTTCAAAAGTCTTATAAGTATCATGCCACTGAACATACTAATTTTCCCTGCCAATTGTACATCTCTATGTAACAGTAACTAGGTTGATGTCAAGGAAGTGAAATAAAATTATATACCATATGTCATACCAGAAGCAGCTTATAAAGATTAGCATATTTATAAGACCAAAAAAAAATGCATTTTAAAAAATGCAAATATGAAAAATATCTCTTTATTTGTAAAAGCTTTTTTTTTCCCCCCCCCCAAATAAATTTAAAGTATGCTTTTCTCCTTTACTTTTACAAGATCAAAGAAATTAAATCCCATCCAGTAGGAAAGATATCAGAGAAACTTCTGATAATGTGCAAAATGTCAACAATCAATAATTTATCCCTTCACACCATAATGCTGGAGTCTAAGCAATAATGCATTTCATCTAAGACAGGACGAGGAAGTTGTCCATTTGATAACAGTCATAATGGCCCAAATCATTCCAAGAACTGAATATATATCTCTACGTTTCTAACTAAAAGCCAGTGGTTTTGGTATGAGCCTACTTTTGCACATTTCTAATTGGGTACCTCAATTCATTTAGACAAACTTTTTAAATCAACACTTTTTAAAAGTTTTTAAAATCCCATTTAAAAATCTGAAAAGTAATGCTAAATAGCAAATGAACAATTAAAAGCATGTGTTTTCAGCAGAAGACCAAGAATGCAAATTAAAATTTTATTAAAAACAAAACTAACGGATAATTAGCAAGCTATACTTATCTTTATTATGGTCATTAACTCTCAAAGCAGCAATAAAGTCAGAATAGTATTTGTCTACCTCCTGGAGACATGGCTCTTTATGAAGTTGATGGTCTAACATGTACTTCAATATATTCCACATGTATTTTGTTATATTGCCTTTGGTGATAATATATAATTTAGCTAACCTAATTTAACATCAATATAGCTTGCCAGAGGAAACTGTATGCTAGTTAAATATATATTTTGCCTAGTAGGAACATAACTTTCTATACAAGAATCCTCACAAAAAATAGTTACAATTCTCTGACAAAGTTTTCAAACTGCAAAAACTGACTAAAAATAACTTCTGATTAATAATAAAAAGTATCCCCCCAAAAATTTATAAAACTCCTTTTGATGACAAGGCAAATTTTTCCTGTGATCATGGCATTCATTTAAAGAATCCAGAGCTGAGAGTAGCAGATATTTAAATTAACATTGTTATATGAACTAGTCAATATAATAGTCTCTTGTACACTCTGATCAAACCATCATCAACGATTTTGTTCTTCTGTCTTTATAATTTATTTCAGTTAGACTGAGAGTAATCTCATCTTCACACATGCTTTATGATGCACTACTAATAATCTGTTATAGAATTAATAAGGCAGTTTCTAGGAAGTAAGCAGTACAGCTACAAGAGTATTTTTGTGGCACAGTTCTTTCAACCTACTATTGATAGCAAAGAAAGTACTTTAATTTCCCTAAATAGCTGTTCAGTAATAGAGAAATATGCTATTAAGTGCTATTTTTCTTCCCTTAAGCTATGTCATATTGTGAAACTGATACAAAAAATGAATAAGTTAATGATATTTGCAGTAATGCAATATTGATATTGCTGGCTTCACCAGCACTTGCTCAGATTATTTTGTCTTTAAATAAGTTTGCATGGGTTAATTGTTTAGAACTTAATAAACAATTACGTGGATCATTCATGAAGACAAATGGGATCCAAGATGGTCAACTAGCCATCAAGACACTAAGGAAGATAAATGACAATGGATACTTCTGCCACTGTAATCATACTAATCAAATAACGCTTTTCTACCTATCTCCAGTCTTATAAACAACACAGATCAGCAGGAATCCAGGAGATGGTATGTGGTAAGTAAATACCCTTTTCAAAAAAGCAAGGAATATGCCATACCTAAGTAACGCTACTGTAAGCCTTGTTTAAGGAACAAAAGCTTGTGGCTTACATGCAAACCCAAAGGTTTGATGTTCATTTTGATAAACAGGCTAGACTAACTGGAACCTGAGCCACTGAAGGGTGAGAGACATAACTGCACAGGTTTCAGGACTACAGCAGAGCTCTACCCCCTGGAGACCCCAGAGCTTGTGCCTCCAAGAAAACCCTCTGCAAGGATCAACTGCTTTCAGCTGGTTTTCCTGTTGAACTTTTTTCCCCTTTAACTTACAGTTTGTGAGATATGTATTCTATATTCTGCCCAGATGGACAGTATCAGGAATTTATAAGAACTCAAA
This sequence comes from Porphyrio hochstetteri, assembly GCA_020800305.1. Classification (NCBI taxonomy): domain Eukaryota; kingdom Metazoa; phylum Chordata; class Aves; order Gruiformes; family Rallidae; genus Porphyrio; species Porphyrio hochstetteri. The sequence goes on from CM036920.1 coordinate 13,181,968, forward strand.
AAAGATCCGTCATGTTCCAGTGTGGAAAAAGCCATTTATGCAGTATCTCTGTTGTCCCCCACAGAGGACATCCCTTCTGCTAATAAAAGTCCCTGCCCTAGCTACAAAAGAAAAGAAAGAAAAAAACCCAACACAACAACAACCACCAAAAAACCAACTAAAGGCAGGCCAAAAAAGGAGCAGGGGTAAGAGAAACCTCTGGGAATATGGATCCTGTTTTTTATAGGATGGAGTTTCTACAGAAAGACGACAGATGGATCTAGTGAAAGCAAGGACAGAGCTTAGAATGAAATACAGCCTTCTGATGATTCTACATCTGGAATTGCCAAGTACAGTAAAATACAACTCACAGTTCAGTATTACTGTTTCTGTCTAGAATACCTTCATAAGCAACTACATTTAAGACTTAAAACTTGGAAAAATACCTAATTGTATTAAACATCTCACACATGCTCCAGACTGAGGATCGAGGCTTTTACTAACTTGTTGAGCCATCAATGATCTGTGCACCTTATGAAACAACGTCAGTCAAAATGTACTCAATTAGTTTTGCTTACTATACACAAGAAGACACAGTCTCATGTTTTGCCTTCTCCTGGGTCAGACAATATATCTGTTTTAAAAAAACCTTTCACAGTTTTGTTCTTAGCAACCTGATTCTATTTATTTTCAACAAAGCTCAAAAAACCCACCCTATAAAACCAAAACCAAAACATGAGTCTCCTTGGCTATATTATGAGTGGTTTTGAAAACTATATAACCCAAATGACAAGTATTTGCATCATACAGTCTTTACATTTAAACTGACTTTTTACCTGGAAAGGATATTACTTCCATTGCCAGTCTCAGTAAGTGGATAGATTAATTTTTCAGTTCCTGAAACCTGCCGAAGCACATCCTTTTTCACACACAAAATCCCCCACGTTTACTTACGTGCAAAATAATTAGATCAGAGTGACAGTAAGAAGATGAGAGCAATTTGCACACTGACATTAAAGAACTTCATTGGAATTAATCTGTATAACTTCAGTAATACTTATTAGTGACCGCTACTGTAGACATTAATTCCTTTGCTAAAAAAAAAGTGTTAAAATCATCCTGACACAAATGAAGCTTTTAAATGGCTAAGGAAAAACTATAAGAATTTTTTAATAGCAATACAAACGTTTAAAATATATAACCCTCCAAAATATTTTAAAGTAAAAATCACCATGTTGGAGGATGTTTTTACATGTGAGCTTTACTGACTATAGGCTAAAATTACAGTCACCTACTTCTATACGTCACATTATTATATTAGTAAATTACAGTAGTTATCATGTTCAACCAAGCCATACAAATATTAACCTTCCTTTTCATAATATTACTTCAGGTGGCGATTAGTTTCCTCCTACCAAAAGGATTCATTGTAATTAGTTTAATAACTTTTGCAAGTTCTAAAATAAAGATATATAAGGAAAAGTGGAAAAAAAGACCCTTCTGTGCTACATGAATATGTAATAATGCACTTCATTTTTCCCCCACAAATTTAAAAGCACACTTAATAAATGACCAGTAGTACTGATAGACCATCCTTTACCATGGACTCAAAGAGCCAAGGTTTCAAAGAGCTTGAAACCTGTTGCCCTCAGCTGTTTCTTCAAAGATAGTATGTCTAAAAGAGCCAAGCTTTTTGTTCCTGACAGAACTGCTGCACACACAGTGGCATGAAAAAGCACAACTAACTGAATAACCACAAGTGTTTTGACTCTAACATTATTACATTTCACAGTGCAGATATACAATGCGGATATTTATCTGCACTGAGATTTGAGATCTCCATTTAAGATCATGCAATTTCATAGTTTCGCTCAGTCAGTATCCAAAGTACAAAATGAAACTCCATTTACATGCAGTCATAAACACAAGTTATGCTTAGAAATATGAAATTCAGCAATACACATTTAAATCACAAAAATGTATCTTATACCCCCTCCAATAAATTACATCATCACATTTAGCAAAATATATTGACATTAATGTCTCTATCTGAAACAGAAGTAGTCCACCCTGTTGTATGCCATTTGGCTCAAGAACAGCATCTTAATATTTATTAGGGTCACAACATTTTAATTACTTCTGTATCATTGGTTCCACATAGTTTTAGACAACTAAGAAAGATTATGAAGGAGTATAGTGTATAATACCAACAACTGATCTAACTGTGAAGCTAAAATTCTTAAAATATAATCAATTTTTTCTCTAATATAAAGAAAATAAATGGCCTGATAATTTTGGGAGGGGAAGAAGTTTTAAAGTTCTATATAATTAAATATGGATTGGCTGCACATAGCCGAATGAGTTTTTTGAAAATTCAAACACTGTACAAAGCTGAAGGTTTTGCCTTAAAGTATCAGAATCATTTTAAAATTAGTTTTTATAAATGTACATGAAATAGGAACAGATAATCCTCATAACAGGAAGGCAGAGGCCTCAAAATGAGCATTCTTAACAACTGAGATGTTGCTACATGGCCTTAGTTAAGGCTCACACTATTGGTACTGTTTCTGTAGCTTACCCCCATGGCTTTTTTTCTTTATCACCCCATTGCTTCTGCCAGCAGAATTTAGAGGAGCAGGAGAAGGAAACTGAGTGGAGGGAAAAGGAACTAAGGGTGGAAATTATTGCGAGGAGAATATTTTCCTTCTTACACTGCGCCCCAAGGGTCACAGTTCTGAACGCTGTAAGGGTGTAATTATTTGACTCAACGCCAAACAACATAAAACATTCTTTCAGATATGTTAAAATAACCTGTTAAAAAAGAACTATTAAAAACAGAGGAGAGGCATTAAATGCAATTTTGTAAAATACAATTATGCAAAGCACTAATATGCCTAATAATAATTTTAAATGTCTTTCTATGTTGATGTAATACTTTCTCTACAAAACTTTAAAAAACCCCAACTTCTGACTAGCATTTCTAAGATGATTTCTGAGGGCTTGAACACACAAAAGCCTTCAAAAATCCCCAATACATCAATCACTATGACCAGTCCTTCATATGAACAGTACATTTTAAGTGAGCTGTGAATAGCTAAGTCTTGTGTTTTATTTGCACACAGTTTATTCAGCATGTAGACACTTCTCCAGAATTTCAAGGCAGCTGAGACTGTTGGATGTCTGGAAAAGTAACTGGGAGCTGCAAATATGTATGAAATCAACATTTGCCTGTCACACCATGTATAAGATCTGACTCAATTATGAGAAATCTGTATCTGGCAACTCTAGTACTGGAGTTTTGGGAGTTCTTTCAGTCAAGGCACACATGTCCTTAGAACAGCACTAAATCTGGTCTTCTGTTAAAACAACCAACCACAAGCATTTTCTTTCTTTCTTCCCCAAGTTAGGTAACATCAGCTGTCTTTGCACACGTTAATAGTTTCAACAGAACTCTTCTGGTAAACACAAAGATATGGATGTCAATTCAATTCATCTCAAGTGTGAGTGACAACTAGATGCACTGCACGTGCCCAACACCAACACTCACTAATTGGTTATAAAAAAACACACGATATGCCATAATTTCCCAAAGCATCAATGGCTAATCACTTCATGCTGCAATGAATTTCAAGTAAACATGAGTAGTTATGCCATTAATTCTAATAAAGTGACAGCTAAACACTTCACTACAATGAACATTTGCACAAAAGCTGGTTTATCAGTAGTTATAATGTCCAGCAGCTCTATAGAAAGACATTTAGAACACTAAGAGCTCTTGTAAGAATTGTTCTTGTATGTAAGAACATTGGTTCACATGCAAGTGCCAAAATCAACAATTACTCAGCAACGTATTTCTTATACACAATATGAAAACTTTGTATTACATTATCAGGACAGCTATTAGATAGTATCTGTGATCATTTATTAATCTAATAACTCTTTTTGACCAGACTGCAGAAGCACAAGCTGACAGTTACTCTTTCCCTTGCTTTGCCAAGTCAGCACAGTGATCAAGAGGAGCTAAGCTTTTTGTTACTAACCAGCTGCCCAAGCATATGATGATTGAAAACTTCTGAGGATGTAACTTTAGCTGAGATCAGAATACACCATAGCAGGGAGGTTCACCCCAAGCTGAAGAGTTTACACTGGCACTGATGTCCCTGAGCTACAAAACAAAATTAGAAGATTAAAAATATCACCTCCTAATTCACCTGCTATCAATTCATACTGATAAATCACTTCCTTTTATTACTTGCCAATGGATGAAAGCTTTTGTATATTGTCATTTGTAGAAAAATAACTCCTACTTACTGATCTTTGATTTAATCCTTAATTTATTAGCTATCACCATGAAACTAAGAATTTAAAGGGCAATGAAAAAAGAATCCTTAATGAAAGTAGAACCTAGACTAAAGAATATTCTTCCTTTGTTGAGCCCATTTGGACTCAGCCACCACTATTGCTGAGGTCATTTCTAAACCTCTGTCTCCCTACAGCTTTGTTTACTGACCTGTTTTAGTTTCATTTGCCTGTGTTTTAGTTGTGTTGATGTCTCTTCTCACTGACTGCCAACTTAAAGAGGAAATTGCCTACAGAAAGGAAATATTAAAACAGATGTATTCAGCATAATGTAAAATATATAAAATATATGGAAAAAAGTTTTATATCTCTGTTCAGTCAAAGAGCATTTAGGGTGAAGGCAATACCACATTTGTTAGTGAAAACTATTTTACAGGCATCAAGCTTCTATTCTGGATTGTTATCTCTGCCCATTAGATTGGAGTGGTCTAATGGCAGACCCTTCTTATATTTTCTCACTGGCAACTCCACTATTTTTGGTTTTTCATAGTGGAGCTCGACAATTTTTAAATCTCAAAAATCTAAGTTTTAGATCTTACCTGGATTTCTGTAGTAGAATTAATAAGATTTGCACTCTCCAAATTTTAAGAGGCACAACAGTTAACACTGTGGATTTTTAATGACACCAGTATATCATAAATATGTCTGTTCAGGTTTTGGGTGGTAGAAGACATAACTATATCAAGTATACAAAAGCTGAAAATTATACTCACAAAAAACCTGAATGGGATTGACAAGGCATCATTTTAATTATGATACATTTACATAGTGAATGTAACGTTGAATTACAAGCACTTAAAACTTTGAGTTTGACATTACTCTCATTAACTCAGAATTCTTAACTGAAGATTCAGAAAAATATGCATAAATATTTGACTCATTAAATGCTAATAATAAATCATAAACAATGAAAATAATTAAATCTGAGAAAGATCCCTGTCAGCACTGGTATAGAGGAACTTGAAATAAAGTCATTAGGTACCACATGAATGACTGCAAGATAAGTTTTCAAAACACACAGGCATGAAACCTACCTTGCTCTGTTACTCATTGCTACTTCAAACTTGTAGATAAATGGGAGATTTAGCCTGAGTCACCTCAAATTTTTCTGCAATGACTTCATTAAACAACATCATTTTATTAATTGAATAGGGTAGAATCAATTAACCTAGTCTCCCATTTCCATGAACAAAAATGCTTTGAGGTGAAACTTTAGCCTTGTTGTATGGATAATGACACTAGCGTGATTAGGCTCTGCAAACAGCAAACACCTTCTCTCAATTCTACAAATTTCAAGAAGTTATTATATAAAATATGTACTCTTTTTCAAGAGGAGAAAAAAACTGCACAAAACAAAAGAAAAAACAGAGACCTCACAGCAGTTCTTTAAAGCGAAGAATTTTGTGGCACAGAATTTAAAGAGTTTAAGGTAACTACAAAGAATATTATTTTCTTTTAAGATATATTATTTTTTAAAATTATGGTGGCATATGCAGATGAAGGAAATTAACAATAATCCACATATTTTTCTCCATTTAAGACAATTCTGATGTTGCTCATGATAAAGTAGCTACTTATGTTTGTAAAAAAACATGTAATGTGAAATCAGCCACCAGCATTTACTTTAAAATCTGGTGTTAGAAGTGTCATGTATTAAAATGGTTTTTAAAAGTAACTTCAGTTACTCCCTCTTCAAAAATAAATCTGACTTCTTTGTGGCAATAAAAATAGCAAAAGGTTAAACACAGGAGTTAACTACTCTTGATCTCTTGCCTCCTTAGCCTTATCTAACATTTTTGAAAACAATGCCTGGGATAATCTGCCATTAAACAATCTTTGTGATTATCTGTTATGAGCAAGGTCTTCCAGCACAATAAAAGCCCTGCTTCATATAATAGGAGTGGCCTAGAAAAGCTATTCTGTGTCCAGTTAGAGGATAACTAAGGAATCTGTTCGACATTTCCCACATAGAATAAAAGGGTTTAAACAATCACCTCAGCTTTTTACTAGCAGTAGGCATTATTTGTATTACAATATCATCTGGGAGCAATAAGCAGAGACCAGAAGCACGTTATGGTAGAGGCTGTATCAACCTGGGACAAAAATATAAAGCAAATCAGGGCAGCAGAGAGACATACAGATGGGCATACAAGCAGACAATGAGACAGTCTTCATCATGTGACAGCAGTATTTCCAATGCACTATCAACTGAGCCGCTCTAAAAGGTGGCGGTGGTTTTGCTTCATAGGAAAAAAGACTGCTTGAAGACTTTAAAGGACATATTTGTTCATGGACAGCTTCTCCTAAATATAATGTTTTGCAAACATTATATTGCTATGATAGGTTAGAATCAGAGTTTATTGAATCCCTTGATACTGAAGGAAAGAAAACAGTCCTGAAAAGTTAGTTGTACCTCTACATGCACAGGTCCAAGATGGCTTAAAGTTACACTGATCAGTACACACATTTAGAAATACTGAGAGTTCCCCTTATCTCCTCCCACCTGCTTCGATACTACAGCAGTGTGTCACTTGACGTGTTCAACTTTACAATAAACGTATTATCTTTGAATTGCAAGTATGCCATAGCACCATATATTTCTTATCCAGATACCACAAACCATTTAGTTATTTCAGAAGTGTTTAGTCATTAAAATCCCTTGCACTTTGTGATGAATAAAAATATAAGAAACAAGGGACCCTTCCCTGTATGAAGGACGACAGCAGCAACTGTCTTGCAATGAGTCTGCATTTTACATAAAAATTAGGTGAGCAAACAGTTCCAGTAAAAAAAAAATGCCTAAAAGATTGAAATACTTGTATTATAGTTTCATTATTTTAGTAGTACCTTCCCTTAATAGATAGCATTGCTACTGAGTAGATTTTCTATGAACTCAATGCCAAAACCAGGTATCAAAGCCACAACTAATAAACATACAAAGTTAGACAAATATGAATCTGAGGATGAAAGCAGTGTCTATCAGATCTTCTGATTCTTTGTGTTATAATGAGTTACAAACTTCAATTTCAGCCTGGAATCAATATGGGACCATTTTAGCAACATGTACTGGAGCTATGTATCATTATTCTCTACTTTCTGGTTCAAGAGGACTATACCCAACAAATTATTTTTTAGATAACTTGTTAGACCTAGGAGTTTATTAGAAAAATATATGGCTTATGGCTTGAAAGACCATAAAGTGGTTTAAAGAGACCTAAGGGACAATGATTTATCTACCAGAATCAAGTTTCTCTTCAGGCTGCCGCAATAGAGCATGGAAATGTGAAAAACAGGATTAAACATTCAAGTTATCTGCTTAAAAACCGCAAATGCTTTATCATTTATCAAAAATGACACTACTAAAGTTATCTGGATGGTGTGCCATAAGACTGTACAATCCACTTACGTGTTTTGCATAAAGTGATATTGAAAACTTCCTTTTAGCAGAGTTGTTAGAGCTCATATCACTATTTTTAATCTGCTGAAGTCGCATATTATAAACAACTGTTCAAAATTAATACCTGTGGGATTTGCAACTTCATTTACAAAGTTTCTTTTTGTAAGAACAAAATATTATTCCCTCTGTTGGTTTTGAGAATTGAAATATAAAGGGATCAAGGGTAATACTCATTTTACCTAACTCTAGCACTTACCTTACAAGCTTAGGTTAGGAAGGCTTTCTTTAGGAAGCCTTCATCTAATGGAAGGAGAAACTCACTGAAAGGGTCTTTCAGAGAAATCCTAAGCTAAATCTTCTAAGCCACCCCTTAAAGGCACTAATTTCTATTTTCTACCCAGGACCCATGGCCTACACATGTCTGTAAGAAGTTAGGCAGTTTACATTCCCTCCTATTTTGCCAGAGTCTGAAAACTCTATCAATTTAAACTGATCTTAGCAATGGGTGCCAAGGTTGTGCCCTCTGGCTGTGCATTCCCATCACTTCTTTGCATTGTCCCTGATGCTTGTGTGACCCCAGTTAGAGCTAGTTCAGGGAGCTAAGCAGCTGGAAATTAACTTTAAAAACACTTTCCTTAAAAAGCCTAGATCTACATTTTCAATGTTAGTGAGGGTGCCATTTGTATTACACCTCAGGGAAATTTCACAGATAAAAGTATGATTAGCAACAGACTAGTTTATATTCTGGTAATAGATCATTTATTTATCATAGAAAGGGCAGAACAAAAAAATGACTCTTAGTAAACCAAAAATACTACTGCTCCAGATACAGTATACAAATACCCTGTATGTCTAGAAGCCGAGAATTTGTGTACTAGATAGACCTCACAAAACTGTCATATATGTTTAACAGTAATTATGTTAGTATGCACATGAAAATTAAAGGTTCTTTCCTTCTTAGCCATGTAACCCCTTCAACTCAATCCTGCAAGTGCTACACTAGCCAATTACTATAGAACCTGATGGAAGTTCCAGGGCAGTGACATTTCAAGGACCCTGTCACCCATAAAGGAATCAGAAAGTTCTAGTTACATTAAAACAAACCCCACAATTAAAAAAAATCTTTTTAACACCTATTTATAACCAACAAAGTCAACAGTGTGCTTCCCTTAAGAAATCATGCCAACTACTCACATCTCCAATTTAATAATTTTAACTAGGCTACATAGAAGTCCACTTATCAGAAGAGTCTTAGGGAATGAAAATCATGAAACTGTCTGAAATAGTCTGTAACAAAATCAATATCAGCACTGACAGAAAAGCCTCCAGAAACTCCAACTTCGTCAGGAACAGACCTTTCATGGATTTATATTTTTGTTCTGCATGAGCTATATGGGTGGTGAAGAGTCATCTCTGAGGCACATGGTGTGAAGAGTCTGTATTCACTAGAAAATACTCACTGGATAGTCAGAAATAGAAACCAAGTCTTACCAATCACCTGCTTTCCAGCTATAATAACTGTAAGTAGTCTAATCCAATGACACACTATAGCTGCTAACAGTTCTTCCTTGAGTCCACACATAAGTCTTCTTGTGTTGAATTTAAAAGATTTGAAGTAACTGAAAGATGGACCCAAGCACTGACAAGGAAACAAAACCCTGAAAAACTGATCAGGAAGCAGTGTTCAGATTAGTTCTAACTAATGTACCCAGTAAAATAACACGTATCAATGTAAACAATGCACATGCATAAAGGATTCAGATTAAAGATGCACAAGCTACCTTAGTTCTGGCGTTTTCTAATCTCTGTACAAATACTATAAAAAATGTACTGGTTCATACGTTACAACTGCAAGAAAACAATTTGGAAAGACCAAAAAGTCATCAATTTGTTGGTTAAGAACTATTTTAATACATATTTTGTATGCATATATGCACAGGGAGGAAGAAAGGTCCATTTCTGCAATGAACACAACATGGACAAGATTTTGCTCCATGAGAGGATCCCAATTGCCTCTAGTCTGCCCACAGACTCATTACAGCAAAAAGGTCCAAGTGAACCTTATAACTAGTTCATTCAGAACATGATGTTCAGGTAAAGCTGTATACAAAGTTCAAAATTCATTTACATCTGTGCTGGTAAGAACAATAAAACATCAACCCAAAACAAACCCTTTCAAGACACACAGAAGCCCAAGTCCTTTACTTAACAGCTTCTTAATAAATCACTTTAAAACTGTTAATTAAAATTTCACTGCTTTGTTTAACCAGTCTTTAAAATATCAGATAATATTTGTCTTTGTTATTCAAAATACATGATCATGCACAGAGCTGGCAGAACCTTACAGAACAACCTTTCAAGGACTATGAGCCATGGGGACAGATTCTTTTCCGATCTTAAGTGATATGAAAGTCACACAGCATAAATCTGAGACTGAACCACCACATCCTCTCTCTCAGTATTGTTCCTGATCTGAGCATCCTCTTGTAATGGAAAACAACGTTGCTAAACACCAATTACCTATGGTCTTCTTTCACCTCTAACAGTACTATTACACTGTACTCTCAAGAAATGATCTGAAACCCTGTACTTAAACAAGTTACTAGGTATGTATACATATGCCTCCAAACTTGTTTTGAAAAGTCTCTAGCGTTAAGTCATTTTTCAGCTATAGGTAAGCATCTAAACCAAACACAGACAGACTACAGCAATTAGAAGTCACATGATATAACCACAGAAAAAGCACACTCTCTCCACCCCATTTCTATTTGGACCAAGCTTGTATCTGCTCCTCCAAA